>OX359292.1:4596666-5898333 GCA_947179395.2 Pulicaria dysenterica
GATTGTGGAGGAACTATTGTAATCCTAGTAGTGTATATGAATGTTTGATTGTTTATAAAATAACATAGTTCTTTTTTGGCAAAAAGTCCAATCCATTTTAACCTGCAGAAAATATGACCTGTGTTGACCTGAAACTATTTTTACCATATTTAGTATTCACAATTCGGTAATCTAGGTAACTTTACGTTATTGTTAGTTGGCTTATTGCCTTATTCCTTACATAATCCATATCCTCTGGACATATGATGAGTCTATCCCACTATTTTCTTTTAAAAAGTCTACATGGTGTCACGGCTAATATGCAGTCTTTTATGTTAATTGTCATCTTACAGAACTTTTATGATTTGTTGTTTAGGTAAGTGGCAGCATTTTGCCCGCATCGGTTATTTCTTTGTACTGCATGTATCTTTGCTATAGCGGGCTTGCAAGCGAACCAAGAGATTATGCTTGCAATGGTCTCCACAAGCATTCTAAAGCTGCTAGTACTGGCACACTTACTGTTGGTTTGCTCACGACTGTGCTTTCTGTGGTATACTCTGCTGTCCGTGCCGGATCTTCTACAACTCTGCTTTCCCCTCCAAGCTCGCCCCGAGCAGGTAAGTTTTTGCTCACATCACTAACAGTCAAATGGTTATAAAATAAAAAAAAATATGATTTTATTTTTCTAATGGGTGGAACACTTAAACTGATCAAATGGGTTGAAGGTCACCAAAAGTGTAATGTATACGAACTTCCGTTTGCGATGATTGTTTCTTAGAGCGAGGTTTCAACATGTTCTCTTATAAATTGGTCGATTTGATCATATAATTTTATCTTTAGCGGGTCAAGTGTGTAATATTTTAAGTAGCTGAAAAGGGAACAAGTTTAATGTGGGTTGAATGCTGAAGTGGGTTGAAGGTCACCCGAAGTGTATCTTTGAACTATTTAGATTTGCATTTTGGAACTGATTATGTGATTTTTTACTATTTAAGGTCGCAACAATCAGTTTTTAATGTTTGGATAAGCAGATTGTTCCTAATACTTTAGGGTCATTATTAGTTTCATACCAGCGGGTACACATTTGATTAACAAAGGATAAAACAAAAATTACTTTTTAATTTAGTTTAACATGGTTTGGAAGACATCTGTTTGCATTTCACAAGTCTTCTCCTTTGAAACAAATATGTTTTCAAAATTTTTTGAACAGGTCAAACTGGTCAAACTCGTTTAAAGTCATCTAGTGTATATTTAATGCCTATAGACGTCCAAACGGTGTTTGGATTTGCATTTTGGAAATGTTTATATGATTATTGCTACTTAAAGTCGGCATAATCTGTTTTAGTGTGTTTAATCTTTGGATAAGCATATTCTGCCTGATTATTCAGTGGTCATAATTAGTTTCAAATTAGAGGCAACAAATTTGATTAGCTAAGGTATAAACAAAAATGCTTGTTTTTACTCTGTTTTTAACATAATCGTGGAAAAATTTTATTTGCAATTCACAAATGTGCTAATTTCTCAAGAATGTTTTTTTTTCTCGAATTTTATCTAGGTAGGATAAAACTTATTGTTTTCGCAATATTTTTCAAAAGGAATATATCTAAACTCCCTTAATGTCTCTTATTGGAAAAATTAAAATATTATAGTAATAAACTAGTTTTTGTGACGATATTTAACACATTATTTAAAGTCATCTAGTGTATATTTAATGCCTATAGACGTCCAAACGGTGTTTGGATTTGCGTTTTGGAAATGTTTATATGATTATTGCTACTTAAAGTCGCCATAATCTGTTTTAGTGTGTTTAATCTTTGGATAAGCATATTCTGCCTGATTATTCAGTGGTCATAATTAGTTTCAAATTAGAGGCAACAAATTTGATTAGCTAAGGTATAAACAAAAATGCTTGTTTTTACTCTGTTTTTAACATAATCGTGGAAAAATTTTATTTGCAATTCACAAATGTGCTAATTTCTCAAGAATGTTTTTTTTTCTCGAATTTTATCTAGGTAGGATAAAACTTATTGTTTTCGCAATATTTTTCAAAAGGAATATATCTAAACTCCCTTAATGTCTCTTATTGGAAAAATTAAAATATTATAGTAATAAACTAGTTTTTGTGACGATATTTAACACATTATTTATCTGTGATAGGTTAAAGAAAATAAAAAAGAATGTTACCGAGCCCAATCCCTACCGAAAAATTACCCGTTTTGACCCTTACCCAACTGTCCAAACACATCTGATTTGGTCACCTCTGATGTTCACCATGATCAGAGGATGATTATGATGCTTTTACGTTCATTTTGATTAGTCTACTTTAATTCTTGTCTTCATTGGACACATGAACATCCTCTTTCTGCTGCAACAGAAACTAAATCTTGGTCTCCATGTTTCAGGTGGTGAGAAACCTTTGCTTCCATTAGACAAAAGAGACGAATATGAAGAAAAAGAGAAAAACAAGCCCGTTACATATTCATATTCCTTCTTCCACCTCATCTTCTCGCTTGCCAGCATGTACTCTGCAATGCTTCTCACAGGGTGGTCAACCTCAGTTGGGGAGAGCGGCAGATTGGTGGATGTTGGGTGGCCCTCAGTGTGGGTCCGGGTGATAACCTCGTGGGCCACTGCAGGTTTGTTCATCTGGTCAATGGTTGCTCCTCACCTATTTCCCGACCGGGAATTCTGAGCCGAAGTCGATGGTTTCTGAGTTGGGGCAGGTCTTGGTAAAATGTACGTATTAAATGATATATGTTTCGACTGAATCAGTGTGTGGATCATGCTTGAATTTTATTTGCTGGTTTCTTTTTTTCTCTTGATGTTGTGAATAAAATTTTAATATTCTGTGAAATTGTCTATTATAGTGGTAAACAGAGACAAGACTGCTTCTGTACTTTATAATATGTATGACCAAACGAGCAGTTAAAAAAAAATAGCCATCAAAGGCCGTATCAAATTAGATACTATAGCAATATCAACTTAGGTGTTATCATATGGTACTGACTGCTTAAAAGAAGGATATTCAAGGAGGTGTTTGTTTTTTTTTTTTAACAAATATGTTTTCCTCTAGCATATTTGTTTTTAATAAATGAAAACGAGGTGAGAATTTTTTCCTCTTTTCCATGTAGAGGTGGAACATCTAATTTCTGGCTTGTAGACATTTCTCGCACAACACAACCCTGCTTGGGATGTTAACGAGTCAAGCCGAGCTTGATCATGGTACTTGACGAGCCAGACTTATTTAAAAAAAATTTAGGCTCGGCTCGAGCTTAGTTCATATAAGATGTATGAAGGTTGAGCTTGGCTCGTTTAACATATAAGTTTGGCTCGGCTTGTTAAAGCTCGTTTGGGCTCGATTATAATTTTTTTTTTAAAAATATATATAAAAATATATTAATAGTTAATTAAATTTATATGGTATATGAAGCTTGTTTAGGCTTGCGAGTATAAACTAGTCTACCTTTTTAAGCCAGAGCTCGAGCTCGTTTGTTAAATGGGCTTTAACGTAGGCTCGAGCTCGTAAGGCTTGGCTCATTCAAGCTTTTTAACGATTTGAGCTCGGGTAGCTCTCGAGTAGCACAACTCTTTTACATCCTTAACCTTCGATTTCAACTTCGATTCTACTTCATCTTGAGCATCCTCCGTTTTCAACTTCGCCTTGTGCCGGTTGATTTTGCTACAGCTTCAATATCTGCTTCACCTTGCGTTTACCTCGAGCCGATTGTTTTTGCTTCACCTTTGATATTTGCTTCAACTTCTCTACAACGACTTGAATTTTAAGGTTTGGGTTTCATCTATGTTGCTTCTTTTCTATTCTTAATCGGTGACCTGATTCTGTTCTTCATGTTGAGCCGGTTATTCTTAATCGATGATGTTTTTCTTCTTCATCCTCTCGATTTCTTAGGTCAGTATCCTAGTTTAATTTAGTTCTTTAATCTTTGGTGAAGCATCTTTGATGTGGTTAGGGCTTCGATTTGTTTTTGTTCTTCACCATCGATGATGTGTTTATGAGTGTTTCAAATTGTTTTGGGTTGAAAATTAGGATTAGAAGTTTGAATGTGTTGTTTCTATAACTTTGAATGTTTTTACCTTCACGATCAAAGATTTGGGAGTGGATGCAGAAAAACTAAGGTTACAAGTTTGATGATTTTATAAACAATTAAGGTTACGGCTTTGAATATATGATGATCTTGTGTGAAATAGATATTGAAAATTGAAAGACAGAACAATTCTTTTTTATAAAGACTTCTAAATCATCTCTTCTCTTGTAGAGTTGTAGAGATTGATAAAGTCATATGACATCTTACCTTTAAAAACACGCACTACCTAAGTGATTTAAGTGTTTGTTGATTTTAGTAGTTTGTGAATAGATAAAAGGTAGCAACACTACATATCATTTTCTTACTATGTATATCTGTATATAATGCTAAATTATTATATCATAACCTTAGACGGTGTTTGTTTCATATTTTTTTTTTCCTTTTATGTCTACAAACACAAATATATTCGTGAAATAGGCCGTTTTTTTTAAAGCAAGTGCATGTATATTACTCAAGAATAGACCCCATAAGATATGGAGTCCATAGTAGGATGGTACAACTATCAGTTACATGTTCAAATAGTACCTAGGATTAATGTTTGAAGCTAAACTTGTTTGTATAAATGAGAACGATCGAGCTTCAAAAGGTGTTTTTACCTTTTTTTTAGAGATAAATCAATTTTTTTGTTGGAAAATACATTCTAGTGCCTTTAGGGATTCGACATTGATAGGGAAATAAACGATCCCGAATCTGGTACTTATTAGTGGGGTTCACTTACAATTTTTAAGCTCGAGCTTGGATCGTACTTTGAAATTCATGATGTGAAAACAATTTGGCTGGATTTGAAATAAGTTTTTGAGTTGAATTTATGCATTTTATATATTTGTTATTATGGTCTGATTAAAACAAATTTGGGATTTGTTTGAATATGTAAATTTGTGAATTAAATGAAATGGAATGGATTAGTTGAATTTTTTGCCCTATTTGTTTTGTATCTGTGGTATAAAAGAGTATTGAAATATAACAAATAAAGTCTTTTTTTTAATAAAAAGACTATGGTCTATCTAATTTTTTGCATAATTGATAAAACACATCGAATATTTACCTCTTAAGTATATATTTAACATTTTTAATTGTTATTGTAATTATACTGTTATTATTCATACTTAATATATATTTTTTTAACAGCATTCATACTTAATAAATTATCATAATATTTTGAACAATGAATAAAACCTAGTTAACTGCTTATGACAACTCAAAAACAAACATAGCCTGATTTATTTATTTGACATGTTCCCTACTTCTAGTATGTAAAAGAATCATTTAAAACTAACATAGACAAGACATTTTTTAAGTTGTCACAAGCTCGACCATGTAGTAAGTATTGAAATCAACACATAGATAGCCTCACTTCATTCATGTGCAAATATGCTGGTTCATGTTAATATTGCATGTGCATTCTAACATAACCGATCGACCATTTTTTTATATTCGACATTAATTCTCGTTTGATATTTAAGGCCTTCCAATCCTTATTGGTAAAGAATCAAATATGGACGGTATGTATGTCCCTCCCATCTATTAATTTGGGGCTCTAAAATGTAGAATATAGAACACGTTATATGTATTTTGTATTACATTGATAACTATCTATAGAGTAGAAGAGAACAAGAAAAAAGTTATTGGGCCCTAAACCATCTATATAACACGGACCAAGAGAAGAATTAAACTAAAGAAAAAAATAGTTAATCTTAACATTAGTTTGTATCTATATTATTATTATTAATTTAAATAAAATTTTAAATCTTCTAATCTTTATAATTTTTAATTTGAATATTTCTAGAAATTTAATATAGATACGTTGATTATCTTGTGAGACAACTTTTATGAGTATTAAAATATTTATGTTAGTTAAAAAAATCGTTGATGATCATGATTCAAATGTAGATTGGTTTTTATTTTTATTTGATTATAAAGATATTGATAAGTATGGTTGAATTTGAATAAGATCATAGTCATAATTATTTTGATATGAGTTTTTAATAGTTTGACTCTAAAAAGTCAAAATTGATTTTTTGATTTAAGACAAATGAATGATCAAGATTAAATTCTTTGTTAAATGAAGGGTTCAGATCGTCTGATAATTTTTCTCTAATTAGTCTTTTATTTATATTGAAAGATTGGAAGATACTATATCATCTATAATAAGATGTCAATCATATATAAAATAGTTTATAAAAAATACTTGAAATTCCCTTAAAATGTATTTCTAAAGCATACATTCCTAATGTATAATCGATAGGGTCCTGTACTCCTGTGCCCCCAACAACTTCCATTTTATCTTTAGGCCATAGTGTAAAAGAGGGAGAAATAGAGTTATAAAAATACCAACCCACATACAAGGCCCCCTTCGGGCCCTTCCTATTTAATGTACACCCCCAATCTTTGTTGGGAAGACATATAGTATATTGCGAGTTGATTTTATGTAATATATAGTTTCTCTTCCTTCTTTTTCAAATAAAAAGTATATTGGAAGTTGATTTTATGTAATATAGTATAATGTAAAGTTGATTTTGAGTTTTTAGGCTAATATATAAGTAAGTTTTGATATAGATTTGCTCTTTACATAAGGTTGTCCTTGCCAAAACACTTGAATGTTAGTAGTTATGTTGAATTTAAAGCTTTAAAGGAATGTTATCTTTATATTTTTTATTTTAATTGGGCTAAATTAGAAAGCGAGGTTTGATTTAGATTCTTGATTTTACTACTACTAAAGCCAAATTTGTTGGATTAGTTTGATTACCGAACAAGTTTAACCGGACCCATTTTTACTGGAATGTAATTTAATTCATTACGAAAGTCTTCTTCCTATGTTAAATAATGATGCCCCCAATAAGAAGAATTCATATATCCGTCAGTGATTGGAGTATGATTTAGTTCATGTGGTTTGCTCATACTTTTACTTTTTTTTAAAGAATAAAGCTTATAAAACAAAGCGACTTGTTCGCTTACTTTACATACAAATTAAAATATTGAAATCATATTGTCATTTAGTGAATAAGTTTGTGTTGTATGAACGATTCATTCATAGATGAAGAAACCGTAATCCAAGAATTTGGCAAGCCAGCAATGATTAAGTGAGGGCAAGTTGAGTTTGTAAGTGAGGGCAAGTTAGGTTGAGTTTTTGAGTGTCTTTAAATTTTATTATCTCCCCTCCCCCGTCCAAAAAAAAAGAAAAAAAGAAAAAGAAAATCTATTTGTTGAACATTAAAAATGAAAAGAAGAGCAGCATCAAGATGAAAAGTTGGGCCTTGCTAAAGCCTGGTTCATTACTCCATAAAAGTCTATTTACTTGCTAAAATCCATAGTTATTCATTTACTAACATAAGTCAAGTAATTACTATAAACTTAATATAGCTTTTTAAAAGTTTGTGAATTAATTTAATTATTAAACATGTATGACCGACCTATTTTGACTTGATATGTTTTGATTTATTAACTAACTTGTCTTTTTATCTTTAAACTGTACCGTCCGTAAAAAAAGATTCTAAATTAGTTACTAGATAAAAATGGTGAAAAGGTGAAAGGTTTACTTTTCCTATCTTCTAAAATCTAATTTAGAGACCAAGATGAAATAAAATAGAAAGTACCAGTACTAATTTGAAAAACACAATAATTAAATTCATAATTTTAAGTAAACCAAAAGTAGAAACATTAGCTGATTGGAAAAGTAACATTTTTTTCTAAGGGTAACTAAAATGTTGAAATCATAGCTGATTGGAAAAATAACATCATTTTTTCTATATAAATAAATATAAATATATAAAAAACTTAATCTTAATCTTATCTTATAATTATGGACGGAGAGAAAGAAGGCAATTGGATGGAGGTGCGCAGGCGCAAGAACTTCACGAGCAAATCGACGACTTTCTTCATCACTAATTTCCCAGAAGATTGGACTGCTGGCAAGCTACGGAAAACTTTCGAAGGTTTTGGAAAATTAGTTGATACATATGTTGCATGGAAGAAAAACAAAGCGGGGAGAAGCTTCGGATTCTTAAGATTTGTTGATATACGTAATCCATCAACATTTGAAAAATTGTTAGATGGAGTCCCAGTTGGTGGATTCAAAGCTAAAGTTAATATCGCAAGGTTTGACAAAGAAGACACCAAAGCAGACCATGCAAGGTATCGTTCTGGCTCTGCTCAACATCAAGCAGTGAAAACTCCGGCACGGTTTAACGGAAAATCATTCGCCGACGCAGTCAAAGGGAACAATCCTCATGCTACTATGCCTACAGTGAAAGCTCATATGACCCCGGAAATTCGAGACTGGATGCAAAAAGCTTTGATCGGAAGAACAAAATCTTATGAATTACTTCAAAACATTGAATCAATAAAGGAAGAAGATGGCTGCCAAACAATCAAGAGAATCAGATACTTAGGGGGGTTACATGTGCTATTGGAATTCGAAACAGTGGATCAAGGTCTTGAATTCAAGAACAACAACAAGGAGGTGTGGAGGAACTGGCTAGCCTCAGTCGATAATTGGAAGCATGGATTTCAGGTAGAAGAAAGGTTAGCAATGATCACAATATCAGGTGTTCCCCCACAAGGATGGTCAGCAGATACATTCGCAAATATCGCAAAATTATGGGGTCAAATTATTAAAAATGAAGGGTGTAACCAAGATCAAGTAAACTTAGCATTTGGAAGAGTGGGGATCCTTACAACTCAGAAAAGTAAAATAGAAACTCAATGCAAAATCGATATTGATAATCACTCTTATGTTGTTTCAATCACGGAAGACACCGGGAACTCACTCAGGTTAACTCCGAGCTCGCTTAAAGATACAAATGAAGACGATGCCAGTGAGATTGGTAATAATGAAATTAACTCGGGTAGCACCGGCGGTGGGATGCAAAATCCGGTGACGGAGAAAGAAGAAGAAGATGAAAAGTCCAGCAAATCAACTGACAAGGAAAAGCACCCGGTAGAATCTGAAACGTCGAACAATCTTGGGGAATTCATCCCTGACACATTGGATAACCAACAGCCGGCTTGGGAACAAAACCAGGAACAGATTCACACGTGTTCTGACAATCATGAGGCATTCAAGGTAAATAAATCCAACGAAATTAATAAGGAAGATCAAATGGGCCTCGAATATTCATCAAATCTGGTCAGGCCCAATCAAGATTTATTAAATGAACCAATGGCCCAAGAAAACGTTGGTACAAGGAATACGGGTTTGGGTCAAACTGAAAATAACAGAGAGGGCTGCTCGGGTCAAGACCCAAACCAGGACGGGAACACTTCTGTTAAAACAAAGAAGATCAACAAAATTAATAGAAGAATTCGAGGTTTCGACCTAAACAAGATCGCAGGCTCCCATCTCAGTCACAGAATCGCATCCCTTTCTCAAAACAGATCGAAGAACAGAAGTCGGTCAACCTCTTCAGAAACAACTGGACCGATGGAAACCTCGACAGATCCTTCGGAGGTCAGGGACACTATGGAAATTGGGAAGTTAGTAGGCTTCGCCATGGACGGATGTAGCCCCGAGATCAGAAAAGTTATCTCGAAGGCAGGTGAGGAAAGAGTTCTACAATGAAGATCCTCTCTATTAACATCAATGGGGTTGCTTCAATTGTGAAGCAGAATAGGATAAAGAATTTATGTTTTTCAAACAAAGTGGAGTTTTTGGGTATACAGGAATCGAAAGCTGCAAGTGTCGACTCAAGGTTGGTTAAATCATTTTGGGGCAACAATTCGATGGATTTCGAGGTTCTTGACGCCTCAGGTAGGTCCGGTGGTATAATATCGATCTGGGACCCTCTTTTGTTCTCTAAATCAGATTCGAGAAAGGGCGAAGGGATGCTGGCAGTTTGGGGAAAATGGGGGGCTGTAGAAAAACCTTGTGGTTTTATTAACATCTATGCTCCTCAAGAACAGCAGGCTAAGAACAGACTTTGGAGATCGATCTTACAACTGCTTGATTCGTATCCAGATTTTAATTGGGTGGTGTTTGGCGACTTCAACGAAGTCAGAAATGCAAACGAAAGGAAAGGGACAACTTTTTCATTATCGGGTGCATCATCGTTTAACGATTTCATTAATGACGGATTGCTGACAGAGATCAAAAGCGGGGGAAGGAAATTTTCGAGATACAGCAGGGATGGATTAAAGCTGAGCAAATTAGATAGATTCATGGTATCATCGCCTTTCCTGGAGGTTTGGCCTAATGCTAACTCCATCATTCTCCCTCGTGGTTGCTCCAATCATTGTCCGGTAATCCTCTTTTCTGAATCTTTAGATTTTGGGGCCTCATATTTCAAACTGTCGAATTCATGGATGAATTTTAAAACATTTGATATTCTGGTTAAATCATCTTGGAATTCATTACATATTCACAATAATCTATCTCCACTTATGGCATTTGTTTGTAAATTAAAAGCTCTAAAAAAGAAAATTGTGATTTGGCGGGCTGATTTTAATAAGCAATCAGAAGGCAAACTAATTGAGCTTAAGAAAAAGGTGGGGGAATTAGATATAAAAGCTGAGAACTCGTGGTTAACTTCAGCTGATATTAATTTGAGAAATGAAATTGATTTAGAAATTCAAGAAATGGAGAGGATAAAGGTGCTTGACTTGAAACAAAAAGCAAAAATTAAATGGGCGGTTGAAGGGGATGAAAATTCCCGATTCTTTCACGGGATGATCAATCAAAGGAAAAGGATTAATCAGGTCCATGGTATTTTAATGAACCATTGTTGGGTGACTGACCCGGGTTCGATAAAAACAGCTGCAACTGTTTTTTTCGAAAACAAGTTTGCTTGTGTCGCAGGTAAAAGACCCTCATTAAGGAGTGATCTCTTTAATCGTATTTCATTTGATCAACAAAGAGCTCTTGAAGCACCTTTTTCAGAATCAGAAGTCAAACAAGCAATATGGGACTGTGGTGGAGAGAAATCACTAGGACCTGATGGATTTACTATGCAATTTTTCAAAAATTATTGGAAAGTGATTAAAGGAGATCTAATGAAGGCCCTTAAATACTTTGAAGAACATGCTAGTCTCGAAAAAGGCAGCAACACATCCTTTATTGCATTGATCCCCAAGTGCAATGATCCTGTGGAATTTTCAGACTTCAGACCGATAAGTCTGTTAAGCTCCGTATAAAAAATTATTGCAAAAGTCCTTGCAAACAGAATAAAACAGGTGATCGATCAACTGATTGGACAGGAACAAACGGGTTTCATACATGGGAGAAACATATTGGATGGTCCTCTTATCATAAGTGAGACAATGGCATGGCTGAGAAACACGAAAAGGAAGGCTTTCCTGCTGAAAGTAGACTTCAACAAAGCCTTCGACTCAGTTTCTTGGGACTTCCTGGAAGAAGTGATGGAGCAAATGAACTTCGGTTTGAAATGGAGAACTTGGATTAAAGAATGCCTTTCCTCACCTACTGTCTCGGTTCTACTTAACGGGTCACCTTCTTCTGAGTTTAAATTAAATAAAGGGGTGAGGCAAGGGGATCCAATGGCACCATTTCTATTCCTTTTAGCGGCAGAAGGACTAAATGTGGCTCTCAAAGAAGCCAAACGGAAAGGGGTCTTACACGGAATAAAGCTACCTAATGACGGTCCGGAGGTTTCCCATCTACAATATGCAGATGACGCGCTCTTTATTGGTGAATGGTCCCACACCAACATTCTTAATTTAACCCGCATATTAAGATGCTTTCATCTTTCGTCAGGGCTTAAAGTTAACTTCCATAAGAGTAATCTACTCGGGATAAGGGTAGAAAACTCGAGTATATACGAAGTGGCAGGCTTGATAAATTGTAAAGTGGGGGAGTTCCCTATAACGTATATGGGGGTCCCAATCGGGGTCTCGATGAACAAAATCTCTTCCTGGGCTCCAATCATTGAAAAATTCCAAAACAAACTCTCAAAGTGGAAAGCCGATTCGTTATCCACGGGGGGTAGACTAACACTTTGTAAGAGTGTTCTTGGAAGTTTGGGGATATATTATTTTTCCTTGTTTAAAGCACCCAAAAAAGTGTTAAAAAAACTTGAAAGTTTAAGGATGCAATTTTTTTGGGGATCATCACCGGAACACAAAAAAATATCTTGGGTGGCATGGGACAAGGTACTCTCCGAGGAAGAAAATGGAGGATTGGGGATCGGGAGTTTGAAAGCGCAAAATATTAGCTTGTTATGTAAATGGTGGTGGAGGTTTAGAAACGAAAAAAACGCGCTTTGGAGGCAAGTTATTCAAGTCTTGCATGGCTCTACGGGTGGCCTTTTCCCAACAGTGTCATACGGGAAATTCGCTGGTCTATGGAGAAACATTTTGAGAATTAATAAAGAATGCGATAATCTTAATTTACGTCTTAATGGGCTTTTTCAGGTAGCAAACATGGTTGGAAATAACGAAGAACAATGGAGATGGATGTTGGAAGCCTCTGGTGAATACTCGACTGCTTCATTACGGAAGGCTTTTGATGATCTTTTCCTGCCTCACGGGACTCACACTTTCTTCGAATGGAACAAACTGGTATCAAAGAAAATTAATATTCTTATTTGGAGAACAGGTTGTAGAAGGCTGCCCACCAAAGTGAACCTTACAAAAAGAGGGATTTACTGCATAAACGATCTGTGCAACATTTGTGGAGAAGAAGCTGAAGACGAGGATCACTTATTCTGCCGATGTCCATGGGTTTTGAATATTCTGAAGTTAATTGGCGATTGGTGGGGCGTGGATTATAATCATAATCTTACTTTGGAAGGATTGCTTGGTTGGGGGGACTCATTGGGCTTCAAGGGAGTCAAGAAGAGTATTTTCATGGCTGTGATTTACTCTCTAATTTGGCTCTTATGGAGATGCAGAAATGAAAAAACATTTCGAGACAGGTCTGCTGGATCATTTTTGAAGATTTTTGGTGACATTCAAAGGTGTTCTTTCTTTTGGTTGAAACATAGGAAGTTTAAGGATAAATTTGATTTTTCCTGGGCTAATTGGTGTTTAACGCCCTCGATGTTTTAATCATGATGTACTCTTATTTTAGCACCTTGCTAGATCTTTGTGTTATATTTATATATCGGGTATCTAATCTTGGGGTGATGGCCATGCCGAAGCTCCATTTCTAGTGTTCCCTTTTTTGCCGGAAAAAAAAAATCTTATCTTATAATTATTATATCTTAATACGGAAGATACGACTAGTGAATGAGTATGATAGGTTTGAGTCTTTGAGATAATAATAATTTGTAGATTTCCAAGTCCAACGTAGAGTCGTAGTCATCAAATAACATGTGGCGGAATACTAGAATAGCATGCAATCGTAACCTCTTCGTGCGCCGATACGATAGGCTCCCTCCTCTTCTCTCTCTCTAGACTCTCTCCTCCGTTCCTCCGTCACGAGAAAGCACAAAACACCTCAAACTCCCTGCCACCGCCGCCCTAACTATCACCGTTGCCGTCTCCGTCGTCATCATTACCGCCATTACAAAAAGCTTTCCTTTAATTTCACTCATAAATACGTGTCTGTCGAAATAAAAATCACCAATTCTGATCGCTTGATTTCGCAGTTATCAATACACAACCAATGGACAGAAAGTCAATCCCTGTGAGCCTTTCCGTTCTTCTACGTAAAATTGATCTCTCAATTCCTGATTCTTCTTTACTTTCTTTCGGAGCTTTACGCTTTGTATAGGTTTATGTTTGTTTAATTCCTAAGCGGCGTTTTATTGTTTTGTTTTTTCTGAAGAAAAATTATCGTAGAATTTGGATTCGACGACCTCTCGAGAGCTGCATCTGCGTGGTGTTCGATGTTCAATAGAGTTCTTGTATAAATATACTTATCTGGATTTGTGATTGGCTCTAATGGAGAAGAAGAAGTATCCAGTCGGTGCAGAGCACTATGTGCTATATGAGGAGGTAGGGCAAGGTGTCAGCGCCTCGGTTTTTCGAGCCATGTGTATCCCGAACAATGAAATTGTTGCAATTAAAGTCCTCGATTTTGAACGTGGCAACAGCGATTTGGTAAATTCAGTTCGTTCCTTGATTTTACTGTCTTTGCACGTATAGTTGCTCTACTTTGATGATCTGGACTGATTTGAGTTAAAATTTTGCTGATCTCTTCATATTCTTGGTCCAATGATTTTGGAACTGTGGTTATCCTTGATACAACTGTCAATTTAGTTGTTTGATGGACTTGTAGTTGCTAGTTTTCTTTCACATGCAGGTGGATTTGATAAACTGAACTGAACTGAACTCTATTGTAGTTTTTGAGTTTTATAAATTAGGCATTCTATCAGATCTCTGAAGTTATCCACATGTTTTTTATGATCAATCAGAGGAGATTATAGAAAATTTCGATGGAATGATTCTCGAAGGCGAGGATTTGTTGCTTGATTCATAAAAGGGTTTATTGTATTAGATTTGTTTTATTCTATACATTTGCTAAGGGGGAAAGGGGATGCTAAGTTGTAGCCTACGGTGTATTGCCACTTGATTTTCTAATTTCAAGATGAATATTCACAGAGAATGTATCTTGTGAAAACTGTGACATGATTGGTTAATGGTCATATTAGTTCGAACGTGCATTTTGCAATTTTACTTATTGAAAACATAATACGATAACTATTTAACACCTACTTCTCCATGCTCATGTTCTGGTGATCAATAAGATAATAAAAGAAAAAAGAAAAAGAGAAACTGCTACATGAACAATGAAGAACCCCTGTTGATAACGGTTCCTGTGCTTGAAGCATTGAGTTAAAACTTCGTAAATTAAGTTGATGCTCGAATGTCCAAGAGCTCTACATTGCTGCAAGTGATATTGATCTGTAATTAATTGGAGTTGACAGACTCTTATTTGGACCTCAATTTATAGCTAATTAGTTGATGACTTTGAAGGCACTCAATTTATGCTTGGTTGGTTAATTATGTTTGTTTCATTGCTTATTTTGTTGATGTTATCAGAACAATATATCACGAGAAGCTCAGACAATGATCTTGGTTGATCATCCGAATGTTTTAAAATCACATTGTTCGTTCGTAAATGACCATAACCTATGGGTGGTCATGCCTTTTATGCCTGGTGGTTCTTGTCTCCATATATTGAAGTCTGCCCATCCAGAGGGTTTTGAGGAAGTTGTAATTGCAACTATACTGCGCGAGGTATTAAAGGCACTGGAGTACCTTCACCATCATGGCCTCATTCATCGAGATGTCAAAGTGAGTTTTTATTCTCATTTTAATCCAAAGGTCTCAGAGCTTACAAGCTCAAGGTTTTTTTTTTTTTGAACAGCTGAATAAGCTCTAGCTTTACTGCTGGTATATGCGTGTGTTTCACCTTAACTGGAGATATAAGCTGGTCTGCATTGTTTTGATGCCATATCCCTATGCTTAAGCAGTTTCTGTTACTTTGTTGTTGCTTTTTACTGTTTCTTTTCTATTTGGAATATGAAGCATGAAATCATCATGTAAGCAAAATTTATATACCACCTTTGCCTCTAGTAGGCTATAGTGCTATATCTAGTTATATAATTGTATTTGATGGCAATGATATGTTCATGAAAATTTTATTTCCTTTAGATCCTTTTACCCCCTAACATGTGGAATCCACGCATTCTCTTTCCTCATCATCAGATCACCTCTTGATTTTGAGTTTTGACACTTGTCTTGATCTAGCGAATAGGAGGATATAGAACCTCTTTTTGTTCATATATTGCATGTTCAGTATGATCACACAGTGAGTTACCCAGTCTTGGCCTATTATTTAAGTTTTGTTCTCTCTTTGCCTCTAAAATTATGCTGTTATTTTCAATAGATGAGTATGGTAAGAAGTCACTTTAACGATCTCTTTTTGTCATCTCCTTTATTTAGCATATAAATCTACGATTCTCTTAGGAACCAGCTGAACATTTTTTTAAAATATAGATTGCGTTTAGTTACTGTGACAACATTTCAATATAGGTGATTGGAGCTGCATGTTGCTTTGAAATGCATGAAGAGAGTAAACTCCAATCATTTTTCTAGTATGCCTTGTAGTCTGTTCACGAAGGCCAATTCGTTATAAGCCATGATCATTGATTTGAATTTAATATTTATGTGTACAGCATGTTCACTTTGCTTGAATGTGGAAAATGTTACATGTGATTAATAGGTTAAGAGTTACAGATGTTATTGTTTTATTGGGAGTGCCCCATTGCTGTGCTACTTCTGCTTTGTGGAGATGTTTTAACCAGGTTTCATGTGTGTTCCTGTTGTTGTACTACTTCTGCTTTGTGGAGATGTTTAAACAGTTTTCACTTGCGTTTCTTTTTTTATATTAATAGGCTGGAAACATTCTCATTTCTGAGCATGGTAACATCAAGCTTGGAGATCTTGGTGTTTCTGCTTGCCTATTTGACTCTGGTGATAGACAAAGAATGAGGAACACATTTGTTGGGACGCCCTGCTGGTACGCTTTTTTATAGTTGCATATCTTTTACATAAATATTTTCATTGATCATGCTATCTAATAAATTATGTTTGGAAGTGTACATGCTGTTGGTCGTAGTGATTCTATCTGAATTAGACTTGCTATTGAATTCTATTTTTCCAGGATGGCGCCTGAGGTTATGGAACAATTGCATGGCTATGACTTCAAGTCAGTAGTTTTTTATTTATTTCATAAATGTCCATATTCTAGTCAATAGGACACCTTAGAGCATGGAAGGTCCCCCTTCTGTCAACAAGGCTAAAAATGATTTAACTTATGTATTAGATGACAAACCTATGCAGGGCTGATATCTGGTCCTTTGGCATTACAGCTCTTGAGCTTGCTCATGGGCATGCTCCTTTCTCAAAATACCCTCCAATGAAGGTGCATCCATCTTGCTTTTTCATGCATTTCTACTTTAGTGTGATGTTGGAATGCTGATTGAGGTTGTATCTGAAAACTAAGTCATGGCAACTTCCTTTACTTCTAAAATGATAGGTTTTGCTTATGACCCTGCAAAATGCACCTCCTGGTCTTGACTATGAGAGGGACAAGAAGTTTTCTAAGGTAATATGATTTGGTTTTTCTTTCCCATGTATTATTGATCACATCATATCATTATAGTTAGTTTGTTTGTTCTCCGTTCTAAGTCTTTTAAGCAGATGATTGCGAGTTGTTTGGTTAAAGATCCTTCAAAACGTCCTTCTGCGAAGAAGCTTTTGAAGCATTCCTTTTTCAAACAAGCTAAATCTAATGAGTTTATAACACGGAAGCTTTTGGAAGGGCTTCCAGCACTTGGTGATCGTCTTCAGGCATTAAAGGTTTCTCTATTCTGATGTTTTTTGAGATCCCTACGTTTTTATTTAATTTATATATGTTGATCTAGCTGTGTGTACCGTTTCATTAAATTTGATCTGTTGGAATAATAGAAAAAGGAAGAAGATATGCTTGTTCAAAAGAAAATACCAGATGGGCAGAAAGAAGAAATGTCACATGTACGGTATTGGAAGCATGTTCATTCAATGTTTTGTTAGTGGCTTTTTTCAGGAAAATCTGCTCTTACTGTGGTTTTTAGGCGGTGTTTAGAAATGCTTTTTGGACCCGATAATCTGAAAATTCAGTTTCTTGTATTTGGATACAATGCACTGACTATTTAGGGTTCAGTTAACCAGTTTCATACTGGCTGAACAAAACCGATTTTTATAAGGGTAAAATTAAATCACATATTACCCCTTCTTATAATTTAGTTGAGAGGCTTTGGATCCCATTTTACAACACTTATCTCATTTTAAAGTTGTCTATCCCTATCATATTTTCGTTTAGTGCCTTGAATAATTAGAACTTTTCATACCTGATTATTTAAAAAAAAAAATCACATTCAAGCACTATTTTTTGGGGTGTTTTTATTACAACAATTTATATAGTTCTGAATATGCAATATTTCATTATTACCTTCCAAGCACACATCCAAATACCCCCTTGATCTGTGTTTTGTACTATGGGGTGACGGTCTTTTTATTTTCTGGTTTCTAATTGTATTTTATAACTTGTTTCAAGAACGAATACAAAAGAGGGATTAGTGGCTGGAACTTTGACCTGGAAGATATGAAAGCTCAGGCTTCCTTGGTATGGTACTTGCTTTATATTTTGGTAACGGGTTAAAACAGGTTTGGGTTGTAATGGACTTTTTGCTGGTACTGTCGGAATGGACCACGCCAGGTTTAAGTTGACCCGCTAAGTCGCAAACACTTTTTGTCTAATATATAAATGTTCTTATAATTGATTAATGCTTTAATATGATTATTAAGACAATATTATCACAGTCTAAATCATTAAAATAGAATAATTTAGGATGTTATATACATTAGAATAGTTTTGGGCAAGTTTCAATCTCTTCAACCGATCTTACTCGTTCCCCTACTAGCTACCTATTTTATTTGACCTGTTTCAAATAAACCACAACCCTAATTAACCCAGTCATTATTAAACGGGTCAAAACTGCCACCTCTATCTTATATCAACAACACTATCCTTTGTGTAACTAAATAAACAGAAATAACTTTTCTAAAGGTTTTAACTTCATTAACAGTGCAATTTTATTATGTGAAAAGATCCAGGATGAGGAATCCATGTGTGACAAAGATCAGTTAGGGAACTCAAATTCTTTCAACGGGACTGTTGCTAGTGAAAGGGAACTTCCACATCAACTGCCATGCATGAGCGAGGTGTCAAGAGCTACAGATTTAGTATGTCAATATTCTTTATACAAGCAAATCATGGCTTAATTTGTTTCTTAAAAAATAATGGTTGAACTTGTTGCAGACAGGATCTGCTCCAACTGTGAACTCTACTTTAACAACCATTGTGTAAGTTAACTTCAGTTTGATCACACCATTTTCTACAATAAATGCTATATATTTTTTACATATGGTTGTTCTTATATGGAGATATTTTATACAGTTTTGCATATGCTTGAAATATATACATCTATTACCATATGTTCTTTCAAATTTATTTATCCTGTGGTGCACACCTCATCTTGTTTACACTTAAATGTTCAGAGGCAAATGCGAGAGTTCTACCAATGGACACCTGAGTTTGCAGAATTCTTCTTCTCATTCTGAGAATTGCAACAAGAACTTCGATATTAGTCGAAAATCCTGTAATGGTGTTGCTTCTCATTCTCACCAGGGAGAAGCTTCATCAGAATGCATTGCAGTGGATAAGTATGACATCTCACATAGATGATATCCATAGTAGTCTTTGTATTATATCTAGACTAAAATGTTTTCAACATATTTTGAATCTGCAATTTCCTTGTGTATATCATGAACGAGTTTGATGATATAACTTAGAGGTGGCATAATGGGCTAGCTGGGTAACAGGAAAAAATGTGATGTAGGACGGTGGAGTAGGTTTTGTTCACAACAGATGCTTGTGAACAGATTTGATGTATACACAACAAAACCTGGGTTGAAATTCTGGTTCACAAACACAAAGAAACATAGAAAAGAAAAGGATGAAGACACGTAAAAGGAGTTAGTTGAATGAAATCTATTAAATGCCCTAATAAAAAAATGATTTGAGTCTTAAAAATATACTTGATCCCTAAAATCTTAAAACTTCCTATGTACTAAAACCTATATAAAAAGATAAGGAAAAATTTAAAATAATATCTCCTAAATATTATTCCTGAAAACTAGATGAACATGAGTATAGAATACATACTGATAATTGGTTAGGCCCCAAGTTGCTTACTTGTTTGCCAAAAAAATGGGTTTTGGTCAGTACACAATATTTGAGTTTGGGCCAAGACGGGTGGGTCGGGTTGACGGGAGACACTTTTTTGTTTAAAGTTTTAAATCAAAGTTATGAGTTACAATTGAAAATAGCATTACAATAATTATCTGATTTTCGTAAGTAAAGCAATTTAGGAGGTTGTATTCATTAAGAATACACTTTAGTCAAATTTGGCCAATTAATTTGCTAATTTTTAGTTTCCAGTCAATGGAATGAGGAGACAACAGAGAGTGTTGACGAGGTATCGGTATGAGTGTCCTCGCCTTCTTGTTTCATTGACTGTAGAGTTTCCCCTCTCCTTATTGGTGCGGTGTCCGTTATCTCCACTCTCTTGATGTGTCCAAATCAACAAAGTCTTTCAGTAGTAGGTAAGAGGGATGACTGTCTAGCGTCTACATACTACCCCCCATAGCCCGCCTTGGCGGGATTGGATTTTGTTTTTGTCGTACCCATATGTTCCTTTAAGGATAAGGGATATAACATTGCCCAATTTACCCATTCAATTAGTAAACTGGTCATAATTGCCAACTCTTATACAACTAGGTTACGTTTTTCCTTGGGATATATGGGATTTACGTAGTGCTCCATTCACTTTTAAATGTTTTTGCTGCTTACTGGTTTTGAACATGTTCTTCTTTCCCATGTTTTGGCTCTTAAGGCATTATGCATTCATTCATAGTTCATCTTTCTTATCTTATTGTAATAAATATTCACATATGGCTCTTGGAAATGGTATATGAAGCCAACAGAAAATGAACATATGTTGTTCAATAGTGGGCTGTATAGATGTGATCACTTCTTTCCTTTATCTCTATATCATATATATAGATTTAAATTTTCACACCACACACATATAAAGATTGTATTTGAAAGCTCAGTAGTGAATTGTGACTAACTCAAATATTTCTTTGACAAGCTGCATCTGTGCTAACATGGTATAGTGTTCACCTTTCAGTTCTTCAACTATCGAAATTGCTAAAAGCAAATGTATATTTATCTAAAACTTTAGTGTATTTTGTCAGAAAACAGGATGATCCCAAATTAGCATCATAGAATTTTCTTCTCTGCCCTCACTGCTCTTTTACCATTGACATGTGCTCATTTTTTTTTTCAAATGTCAGTGGCAAGTTGCAAAATCAGATTCCTGTAGCTCCTAGGTCTATTGGATCTCAATCAAACCCATCAGCAGATGCGATGACATCTGACTCGATATCTAAAGCTTCTAAAACAGCACGTGAGTTCAGTTGATCTTTCGCTCAACAGCTTTATTATTGTATTAATATTATAACTACTCTAACCTTTTAAAGGTGATATTCAACCCTTATATATAAGGTTGTTGATTGTGAGTTGTCTTTCGTCTCAAAGGGGTGTAATGGATAAAAAACTTTTTGCTAAAAAGGGAATGAGTCAAACAGGCTGAAAGTCGTCCAATTCATATTTTTTTGGGCATACAACAATCGAAATGATTTGCAAACAACAGTCGTTGGTTTGCATAAAGCCAAACTTTTCTTTCATATTGAAAAAGGCATTTAATGCATGTAAATAACACTAAAATTAATGTATTTAGAGGCCATTCTCAGTATAAAAGGAAGGTTTTAAATTATTTAATGCACCTTACATGTGCTCTCGGGGTGCATGTTTGACAAACCCCTAATAATATTGTTTTTGTTCATGATTAAATTGTCTTTTGGTTATAATAAAGTAAAAAGTTGAACACATAAGTGTATCCCTGTCAACCTACCCAACCCACCTTGTGCATTTCAAGCCATACTAAAAATGACTCCTACATGAATCCATTACGACCCGTATGGGCGTTATCCAACCTGCGTATCTTGCCATCTCCAATATTACCTGGGCCATGTTGTATCAAAGGCAAGAGTAATTACTTGTTATTAACGATAGTGGTGAAACAGTAGCTAGTGATGAACAAGATGAGAAAGCAAAGTTCCAAGTTGTTCAACAGAAAGGGCGTTTTAAAGTTACTTCTGAGAATGCTGACACCGATAAGGTAACTCTTTTCTTCTTCTTTGAGGTTGGCATGTGCGTACATATTGTAACTATGAAATATAATGTCCTTGTAGGTAGCTTCATCTACCGCACTGCTAAAGAGTCCGAGCATGAGGGTATGAGTATTTCCTGCTTGATTATTTAAAAGCATCGGTCATCATTTTCCTATTTGTTTTCATCGATTTTCTAAATTTCATAATCTGGTTTATTAGTAAATGTATGTGCATAGAACCATCATGTAAAATTAGAGGTGGAAAAATGGATGGGTCGAGGTGGTTGGGTAATGGGTCAAAAGGGTAGTTAGTGGCACCTGTCGAAACATGGCGGGCTGTGGGTTGGAGGTTGGGTTGCAAGATAACACTCTTTGTTCAACTGTTTCATATTTTTCTATAAATAAGAAGAATTATATAGTTTCGATAATGATTTAACTTGTCTGATAAAGTGATTTAGGAGGTTTAATACATTAAATAGATCTTGGGTGACCCATTTGACCTGTTTTTTTTGGCTAATTTCTTTTGTTGCTCATTCGATCCTTTGGAGATAAACATAACCTAATTGACCCATTCATGTGTAAATGGGTCAAAGGTGCTGCTTCTATGTATAATCATTTTACATCAGTCTGCTCTTTTTATTAATATAACATTATATCCAAATTTGCTTCTTGTTAGATTTCCATCTCATGTAAATGGAAAAATGGCCATGCAGTTTGAAAAGGTTGAAATGATGCATTGATCTTTGTCATATTTCGATAAGTTTTTCATTTATGTTAATCCTAGGTAATTATCGAACATCCCGCTGTTCCTCAACACTCTCAAGGGGAAGATGCTTCTATGCCACAAAATCAAACCAGCCATATCCCCCATACAGTTCAGACTGCTCAGCAGGCTAATAATTCTCAAAAGGTATCTGTCAGTTAAACATGTCTTTGCTGCAAGTCATTTATTTCTGTAAAACAAAAAAAAGTGTTTACATCTTACCTTACAGAATGGCATTTCAAGTACCATAAAGCAACTCTCTACAGGTGACGACGCTACAGGTGAATTTATCCCCATCTTTATGAATACATCGTTCAATTAATGTAATTCATTGGTGGTAAAAGAATGGGCGGGTTGGGTCGACCTGGAACACTCTGTACAGGATTGTAAAGTTGTTACTATAAACAGTTATTTTGAAATCTGATTTCAAAAATTATATCATTTCAATAACATAGTTTTTGGAATAAAATGATTTTGATGTGGCGGGGAACTTTTCTGTTTCACCTGTTTTCCCATTTTTGCTAAATGTCTTGCCCCATCGGATATAAACATTAATCTAATTGACTCATTCATAAGTAGTGGGAGGTTCAAATGAGAATGTATATTTAGGTAAGAATGGGAGACTCAATCTTGGCCCTTCATTTGATTTGATCGGATGGTTTACAATTTCCCCCTCATTTAATTCATAATCCAACCATGAATTGCGACGTCATGAATTGTGACGGGTGATTGCGACCGTTAGATCAAATAGATTAACATCTAATTGATGACTAGGATTTATTATCTCATTCTCACCTAAATATTCATTCTCATAATAACCCTCCCCTTCATAAGTAAATGGGTCAAATATGCTACTTCTATTACTTATACATGTTTGTCTTCAGCCAACAGCAGCATAGAAGTAGGATGCACAGCGGCCAACATCACCAGATTAGAAAAATCAAAGGTGTGTATCTGTCCTAAATTCCATATCAACTTTCAAAATGAATGTCTAAATTTCCAGAGGGAAAAGAAAACAAAACGCTTTCTGTAGTATGCTCTGTACTTGTTCTCCATCAGTAATTCCTGCTGCTTTATTGTTTTAATAATTATCCAGTTTTTAAATTCAGTTAACTTCAGTTACGATTTTCTTTATCTAGCACCCCTTAAAAAAACAACAATTGTACATGTAAAACAGTAAAACATCATGCTTTTCAGTCACCAATGCCCCCTTACTTGAAAGTGAAGAGAAACACTTAGATCTTTGGCCCAATATCAACCAAGCATCATTGAACAATTTAAAGACCATTTCTGGTTGCAGAATAATTATCATGACTGTTGGCTATATGTTGTAGCCTGCAGGCATGAAATACATTATCTTTGTGGATGTGGTACTTCTCTATGTTAATGGCATGTCAAATATGAATAAAGTTGTAACCCAGATCAACTCATTTGTAAGTAATTAAGTTGATATGTCAGCTGACTCACCTCTATGTTAATGGCATGTCAAATATGAAGGAATTCTCCGAGCAAAAGTAATTAAAAGATTTGTTTATCACAGTATTACCTTTATTTGCAGTTAGAGGTGACTGATGATAGGGAAAAGGAATTGCTTAACGAGATAACTGATTTACATCGCAGGTAGACAACCAGTTCATAAACACCTTCTTTTGGTAGTTGCTACTTAAACATGGATTCCGTTTTAACGTTTCTATCTTCTGTGTGTAGGCTCTTATGTGCTCAGGAGGAGCTCCAGAAATACAAAGCTGGAAATGCCCAGGTTAAAATGTTTTTCTTATCACATGTCTATTCCTTAAACGTAGAGGGGTTTATTTGGACGCATTTACTTACGAGTTGGCCCACTTTGGCTGTGCATTATTCTAACGGTTTAAACGGGCAAAAAAAAAAATCAGCAGGAAAGGGAACAGGTTACCTTGCCTGTGGCATGTGTTTATAAGTACAACTTCCTATGAACTTGTTTTTCGGACTTAGATTACTAATATTGTAATGATCTAGTTTTTATAACTATACATAATGTATTAGTTTTATATAAACAATTTACTAAAATGGGCAATTATTGTTCCTTGTCAACCCCACCTGATCCATTTCATTCCTAACGCATTTTGATAAGTTGCCGAACCACCCATTTTGCCACATCGACTAAAATGTATATGTATCCAATGTGCCAACTTATTGGAATTTGTTTGCAGGCATGAGTTGTGTTGCATCTTCAACCGCAGCCTAATCAAACAGAACTTCTCAAAGATTGCTTACGGAATAAAAGGGTTAATAGTAATTTTAGTTATTATTTGTTGTTGAGGCTTGTGGCATAGTTTATTCTTTCAACCTTAGGCGTTGGTGTTTACCTTCTTTCAATTTGATTACTGACGAATGCCTGTACTTAAATGTACTCTATTGTGTAGTGATTACAAATGAAGAGGTTAGGTAACATGTTAAAAGGAGTAATTTTAAAGTATCAGAGTGGGCTGGGTTGGGTCGACCTGCTGCTAACCTGATAGTCTTCTAACTGAAGAATTATGCAAATAGTTAATATATTAGATACGATTAGAAAAAGTATGTTGAAGGAATAAAAATTTATTTCAAGAAAGGTTAACGCATGTGAAGGGCATTGAAGTGTTTAATCCTCATATATCGAAGATCTATGTATGCATCGTATCTCATTTATACCAAATGTAGTCGAGAGCATGTCCGGATATTATTAAGGGGGTGTTTGTTTTAGCTTATTTAAGGCTTATTTCGGGTTTATTTTTTATAAGCTAGTTTTTTCGGCTTATTATATGACTTTTGAGCTTATTATGAGTTACAAGAAGAAAATATGTCAGACTATTGATAAATAAGCCAGAAAAATTGTGCTTATGAAAAATAAGCCAAGCCCTTCATAAACTAAAACAAACACCCCCTAAGTAACAAACATATTTTTTCCATTTTTCAAAATATATTTTACTTTACAAGTGTATAATTGATATGTATTCAATTGAATATGTGATAAAATTAGCTTGACAACATCGTCTATACTATACACATGCAAATGCTCAAGTGTTATTGGAATGTTTGGAAGCATTGATTTATGTGTTGGCTATGTAGAAATTGTCTAAATGTCCAGAAAGGCCAACACACTTGAGGCAGCCAAGGATGTGGACAATCACGTTTAAAGTTGTTGCATCACATGACAAGTGGAAGATAGTCGATATGCAATATGTAGAAATTGTCTAAATGTCTCGAAAGGCCAATACACTTGAGGTGACCAAAGACATCGACAATCATGTTTAAAGTGGCTGTCTCACATGACAAGTGGAGGAAGTCGATATGCAATATCAAACGCCAACGAGCACACAACTCCTAAGAATGTGTTCAATGGACATTTGCCAAGTGATAAGATATGCACCTTCATTGAAATAAAAATTTACGATATTAGGACAAGCACATCAACATTTGATAGAATCTCTCGAAACAATTTGGAGACTTAAACGAACTTGGAAGTCATTTATAATTAATCAATTTCTATTTTAATGTATTTTTAATCATTATTTCTAATATACTTTCATTCAATTTATTTTAACTAATCGAGTCTTTAGCTATACAATTTTACTTAACATGTTAATGAATGTTAACATGTTAATTGAATGTGAAATTAATAAAATAGATGGATTGTAGGAGCTATGTGTGACTTACACTAAGTCAGAGGGGTGTTTGTG
Source organism: Pulicaria dysenterica (assembly GCA_947179395.2). NCBI lineage: Eukaryota > Viridiplantae > Streptophyta > Magnoliopsida > Asterales > Asteraceae > Pulicaria > Pulicaria dysenterica. Next base: position 4,622,942 of record OX359292.1, read on the forward strand.
TAAGTTCCATAGTTGGTTATGAAGGTTGTTAAAGAAGGTTGTTAGGAGCTGTGACAACTGGAGGTTAAAGCTGAAGGATGACTGACAGCTGGAGGTTGGACGTCAGACGTCAGAGTTGTTAGTTACAGAGGAAGTTCCAGCTCAGCAGAGGAACGTCCAGATCAGCCTGTGTAATTCTTATAAATAGAGCTGTGTAGTTCATTTGTAACTCATATACTTTTTCTAATACATTCATACACACATAGAGAGAGTTCTAGTTCAAATTCATTTTCGTTTTGTAATTTCTTCATCGTTAATGGAAAGTTTCGTTCATCTTGTTCCTTCATTTCAATAGTTGGTGTTCTTGATTTTCATCTTTGATACTACAAATTGGTATCAGAGCTCCAAGGCGCAAACGAATCTGGGAGAAAGGAAGGTCTGTGGGTTTATCAAAGAAGGATGAAGATCACGGTGGTTGTTTCTGATCAGAGTTGCAGAACTCAAGGTGGAGGAAGAAGAATCCTGGAGAAGAAGATCATCAGGAAGAAGGTTCTTGAAAGGTTCTTGAAAGTTTCTCAAGAAGAAGAAAGTTCACGGTTGTGAAGGGATGACTCCTCCCATGATTCAGATCGAGAAGTTCATCGGTAAGAACAACTTTAGTCTATGGCGTCTCAAGACGAGGGCGCTATTGAAGAGGGAAGGAATCTGGAAACCTTTGTCAGGGGAAAGGCCTGATAAAGAGAAAGCTGCAGAGCTTAAACAACAAGATGAGAAGGCCCATTCTACGATCTTGTTGTCATTATCAGATGAGGTTTTGTATGAGGTTTCAGATGAAGATACAACAACAAGTCTATGGTTGAAACTTGAATCACTTTACATGACGAAATCTCTCACGAACAAGTTGCTACTGAAGCAACGTTTGTTCTCTCTGAAGATGAAGGAAGGCTCAGTGCTGAAGGATCATCTTGATGAGTTAAACTCAATCTTGATGGAGCTCAAGAATGTTGATGTAAAGATTGAAGATGAGGATGCGGCGTTAATCCTCTTGGTCTCTTTACCACCATTGTTTGAGAATTTTGTTAACTCATTTGTCGTTGGAAGGGATACGATTACGTTGGAGGAGGTGAGGTCAAGTTTGCACTCACGGGAGCTACGACAAAAGGCTTCAGGTAATGTTTCTGATACACAAGCTGTAGGTCTGAGTGTGACCAGAAACGAAGGGCGAAGCTACGGTCGATCAGATAAAGGAAAATGGAAGCCAAGAAAAGGTAGATCAAGGTCAAGAACTAGAAAGCCTAACCCACGAGATGTGTGTCATAAGTGTGGTGAAGCAGGTCACTGGAAGAATGAATGTCCCAAGAATAAGACAAATGGGTCCAACGTCAAAGTGGCGAAAGAAGAAACCAACGTTACGTCAAATATGATGTTGATGGTTTCTGAATGTCTCTACAGTAACTCTGAAAGTTGGATTCTAGATTCAGGTTGTTCCTTTCATATGTGCCCGAGAAGAGAGTGGTTTGTAACATATCAAGAGATGGATTCCGGAAGTGTCTTGATGGGGAACGATGTATCTTGCAAGGTGGTTGGTATTGGATCAATCAAGGTTCGTATGCATGATGGGATCGTATGGACGTTGACTAACGTAAGACATGTTCCATAACTCAAGAAGAACTTGATATCTTTAAGTACCTTGGATGAAAAGGGCTTCAAGTATTCGGGTGCAGGTGGAGTACTCAAAGTATCAAAAGGTGCTTTGGTTGTAATGAAGGGAATGAAGGAGTCCACTTTGTATGTCCTAAAAGGATAAACTGTTTTGGATAGAGGTACAGCTGCTGTTACACAATCAGAAGAAGCTAGGTCTGAAATGACGAAGCTCTGGCACATGAGACTTGGTCATGTTGGTGAAAGAGGCATGGTGATGCTTGGTGATCTTGGACTCTTGGGTGGACACAAGGTACAGAAATTGGAGTTTTGTGAGCATTGTGTGTATGGCAAGCAACATAGGGTAAGTTTCTCTAAAGCTATTCATCAAACGAATGGTACTTTAGATTACTTGCATGCAGATTGTTGGGGTCCGTCTCGTGTTTCTTCTCTTGGAGGAGGTCGATACTTCTTATCGATCATTGATGATTACTCAAGAATGACATGGGTCTTTATTATGAAACACAAGAACGATTCCTTTGATAAATTCAAGAATTGGAAGGTGTTGATTGAAAATCAAACATGTCGAAAGATCAAAAGATTAAGGACCGACAATGGCTTGGAGTTTTGTTCGAAGGAGTTTGATGGGTTTTGTGAGAAACATGGTATTGCAAGGCACATAACTGTACGAAACACACCTCAACAAAATGGGATTGCAGAGAGGATGAATATGACGTTACTTAAAAGAGCTAGGTGCTTGTTGTCTAATGCTGGGTTAAGTCGGAGCTTCTGGGCAGAAGCTGTAAACACAGCTTGTTACTTGGTGAATAGAGCTCCAGCTACTGCTATTGGTTGTAAGACTCCAATTGAGGTCTGGTCTGGAAGACATGCAGATTACCTTGGGTTGAAGGTTTTTGGTTGTCCAGCTTATTATCATGTGAATGAAGGGAAGTTGGAACCAAGGTCAAAGAAAGGTGTATTTGTGGGTTATGGTGACGGGGTTAAAGGATATAGAGTTTGGTCTCCATCGGAGAAGAAGGTTATCCTAAGTCGTGACGTGATTTTTGATGAAAATTTGATGTTTGCGTTAAAAGGTCTTGATGGTACCTCCAAGAAGGTGGAGGTTGATGGGCTCGAGGAAGGTACGTTCAGTGATGACAAAGAAGACCTGGATGAAAGTTCCGAATGTAGGTTTGTGAATGTTGAATCCTTGGATGAAGGTACGTCCAAGAAGGTGGAGGTTACAGGTCATGAGGATTTGCAAGGCACGGATGAACAGAATGATGAACCAAGTTCAAGTGCAGGTTATCGATTATGGTCACCATCTGAGAGGAAGACAATTGTGAGTAGGGATGTAGCTTCTGACGAGAAGTTAGTGGTCTCACAAGAGGGTCTTGAGGGTGTATCTAAGGAGGTGGAGGATAGTGGTCTTGACATGGAGATAAAGTCGACTCAGGAAGATCAGGAGGATCAAGAAGATACAGACCTTGATGGTAATGTTCAAAGTAAGTTTGCTAAGATGCGTGCAAACTGGGATGATGGACAAAGTGGAGGTAGGTCTGTGGAAGGTCAAGAGGAACCTCAGGAGGTAGATACACATGCGGATGTAGACGTTGGTTTACAAGGTGAAGGTGGAGCTGACCAGGGAACTGATGAAAGTGTTCCGTTGATTAAGGATCAATATTGGATACAGGTTGAACCTTCGGTCAGATATAGTTTTGAGGTTCTGGCTGTGTATGATTTGCAAAGGGCAAAGGAGGTTGGTAATTCCCATGAACCAGGGGCTTATGGTGAAGCAAGTGTCTCAAAAGAAGCAGGTTTGTGGATGGGGGCAATGATGAACGAGATTGAGTCTCTTCATAACAATGGAGCTTGGGTTCTTGTTAAGTTGCCTAAAGGTAGAAAAGTCGTGGCTTGTAAATGGTTCTCTAAAAGGAAGGTCGGCTTGGAAGGGTCCGAAGCTGAATGTTACGAAACACGATTTGAGGCTAAAAGGAAGGTGTGAAGACGATGTTTCTTCATGGTGGTCTGGAGGTCCTGATGTGTTTGCTTTGGAGGTCGCTATATGGGTTGAAGCAGACTCCGATGCAATGGTACAAACATGTTGATACTTTTGTGATCAAGCATGGGTTTGTAAGGAGGTCCTGTGACTATGGTATATATCTTCGGATGTTGAAAGTTGGAAGCTTGATGTACGTCATGGGGTGTACAAGGTTGGGCGTAGCTCGTGTAGTGTCCAAGTTCATGATCAATCCGAAGAAGGTTCGCTGGGTGTCAGTGAAAAGGTTTTATATGTACTTGGAAGGTACTTCGGATGTTGGTTTCATCTGTGGAGATAATAAAGGATGGTTTGTTACCAGGTGTTCTGATTCCGACTACGCAGCAGGTCTCGATAGAAGGAGGTTTGTAACAGGTTGTGTGGTTACGTTGGGAGAAGCTGTGGTTGGTTCGGAAGCAATGTTACAACCTTTGACTTTGAAAGAAGCTGAGTACATGGCTTTGGCAAAAGCTATGAAAGAAGCTATCTGGTTGAAAGAACTAGTGGGTGTGACTTAGCTTAAGTCAAGGTGTAGATTGTAGGAGCTATGTGTGACTTACACTAAGTCAGAGGGGTGTTTGTGTAAGTTCCATAGTTGGTTATGAAGGTTGTTAAAGAAGGTTGTTAGGAGCTGTGACAGCTGGATGTTAAAGCTGAAGGATGACTGACAGCTGGAGGTTGGACGTCAGACGTCAGAGTTGTTAGTTACAGAGGAAGTTCCAGCTCAGTAGAGGAACGTTTAGATCAGCCTGTGTAGTTCTTATAAATAGAGTTGTGTAGTTCATTTGTAACTCATATACTTTTTCTAATACATTCATACACACATAGAGAGAGTTCTAGTTCAGATTCATTTTCGTTTTGTAATTTCTTCATCGTTAATGGAAAGTTTCGTTCATCTTGTTCCTTCATTTCAATAGTTGGTGTTCTTGATTTTCATCTTTGATACTACATGGATCTTTTTCATGTGGTGGTGAGCAATCACAATATGGCTTATACGATGAGCTTGCGATCGTGATGTGTCTATTATCTTTTAATATAAATAAACAATTAATTAAAATAAAATCTATTGTATGGTTGTAGATTTTAATTTAATAAATCAATTTTTTTTATATAATCTTAATCACCCATTCATATAAAACTAAAAGATAAATTTTGACTTTTAAAGGTCAAAAATAAGTTAATTATTTAATATTTGACTTATTAGATTATAACGTTGTGTGGCATATTCAATCTTCTAATCTATATAAAAGACTAATTTGAAAAAATTAGATAATCTGGACCCTTATCTAATGAAAGATTTAAACTTAGCCGTTAATTCTTTTAATTCTAAAATTTCAATTTTAACTTTTTAGAGTCAAACTAATACGAATTAGATAAAGATTACCAATTTTGACTTTAAATTGTCAAATAAAATAAGAGATAAAATATTGTATTTAAGAAAATTTCATCTATAATTCAAACTACACCAAACTATATACAAATTTAGAATTACGTTAATTACTATCATTTAAAACATCAAAATACTCAAAAAATTTCAAGCAAAATATCATTTAAAATATTAATCACATTGTTATAGGGGTGAGATCGTTTCAAAAACTGGACCGGACTGAAAAAAACCGGACCGGACCGAAAATGATATATCCTCCTACTAACCTCTAATTAGAAAATCCTAACCTTTCATTTTGTCAAGGTTAAAATCCTAACTATTCATTTTGGTCAAAAACCGAAACTCAATTATAACTTTAAATTAATCTGATTTGCGTTAAATTATTTTTCTAATTCAAATTTTTTTATCCACTATTAAATTTATAATAAATCTATCACTTAGGCTACATCAATTTAGAATATTATACATACTAAAACTTTATTGTCCTTATTTATGTTTATTATATATAATATAAATCTTATCGTAATTAAATTTCTTTCATAAAATTAACATTATTTGCTTTTCTATATCGATTCGAATCAGTACTAATTTCTTTCATTTTTTAAGAAAATCTCATATTGAGCTATTTTTTTCATCCAAAACAATTTAGAATTATACTTTTATATAAATAACTAGTTTAATGCCCGTGTAAACACACGGGTACTCGTTAAAGCATTATTTTTATATTTGTTTATTTAAATATATAATTATTTTGTATTGACAAAAGAAAAGCATAATATGAAACTTTCTTGAAAACTAAATTTTTTTACATTAAAGTTAGATGACAAAGAAAAGTAATTGATGACAACTTTAAGAATAATGCAAAATTAATTATGATAATGTTTGTATTGTATGTTAACCATAGATAATTTATTCCTAATTTAATGTAGTGGATATAAAGTTTCAATTAGATAAACATCATAACACAAATTAAATTGATTTTAAATCAAAAGTAACATATATATTTACGTTAAATTTAAATTAAAGTAGTGGATGAATTGATTAAATTAAAGTGTCTAAACAAATAAAGTTACGTCATTATAAAACTTAAATAGTATTTTTGGTTACTAACAAAACTTATCTCTTAGAATTTAATATTAAAATTTAAATCAAAATTAAAATCAAAATCAAAATCAAAATCACAATCACATTAGTTTGACTCTAAAAAGTCAAAATCAAAATTTTAGAATTAAATAAATTAATGGCTATGATTAAATCTTTTATTAAATGAAGGGTCAAGATTATCTAATAATTTTTTTTAAATTAGTCTTTTATATATATTAGAAGATTATAACATACCCGTGTGTTTAGACGGGAAACTAAACTAGTTAGTTATAAAACGATAAACAAAATTATTATATAAGGGTACTTACATTTTTTAGAATTATTATTATTGAATTGCTTTTGTAAATTTAGTATTAAATCTGTAATATAGATTTTGATAAATTATGTAACGTTAATATTAAATTTAAAAAATCTATAATATTGGTGATTAAAATTTAAAATTTATTATATAATAAGTAAAAAAAATGTATATATTACAATATTAATTATTACATTTAAATTTTGGTGTTATTATCTTTATAAACATTAAAAATATTATTTTTGTTTACCCTTATTTACAAATAGGGTTAAAGCCATTAATTAACGGTCTACTTTCCCCATTTTCCCATTGTGGCACGTCATGCTTTTTTTTTACACTTTTGGCCAGTAAACTTATTAAAACCGGTTGATATGGCCATTTAGGTTATTTTGACCTGCTATAGCAGGTCACCTTTCCCCCTTTTCTTCTTCACCTTAAAATCGAAACTTTAAACCCGAAATTCTTCATTTATACTTGATGAAAATTAATAATTCTTGAATCTATGGAAAGGTAATCGAGTTGTCTATTAAGTAGTACAAAAAAACGAATAAAAACGAGTTTAAAATGTGTCAATTTATCGAAATACCGTAAGGGTGTCGAATAGGGTCATTATCGACTTTAATTAGCAATAACTTGGCCTATACTTGATGGTTTTTTATTAATTTAGTGTCCATTGAAAGGTAAAAAGATTATCTACGACAATCTATAAAAAGAATTATGTAAAATGATCAAGAATCAAGCTAAAAACACATCTTTTTTCTGCCCTGTTTTCGAACCCATTAACACAAAAAAATGAAACTTTGAGCTCGAAATTCTCCCTCAATACTTGACGAAAATTCATGAATTTTGTGTCATTTGAAAGGTATAATGATAAATTACAAGATTCTACAAAAAAAAAAAAAAAACACAAAACGATCAAAAATCGACCCAAAAATCGCAAAAAAATGGGCTGAAAAGGTTGCAAGTCACGAAATGGCCATATCAACCGGTTTTGATAAGTTTACTAGCCAAATGTGTAAAAAAAAAAAACATGAAGTGCCACAATGGGAAAATGAGAAAAGTAGACCGTTATTTTATGGCTTTAACCCTCTTTGTAAATAAGGGTAAACAAATTCTTAGTTTTATCATTTTGGAAAATTTTAAAATCATTATAAATACTTTTAATCATAACCAATAAATACTTAACTTAATGGCCACTAATTGTAACAATAATGATTGATAACTTCTATAAAAAAAATACAATCACATCTTTTTGTATTATGATGTCACGTTTCTGTCGTCACGTCTCTCCTCCCCCACGCTTTAACACCCTGTTCTCGAGTTAATTTAAGGAGGGGAAGGAAATGAGGAGAAGGTTTATTTAAGGAAACTGTGTTCTTGAGTTTTTTTTAAGAAGGGGAAGGAAAGAGTTGGAAGGGGTTAGGAGGGGCACTTTTACCATTTTTATATGTAAAAACTTCCCTCCCACTTTTGGAATGATTGAGAGGGGGAGTTTTTTTATCTTTTCCTTTCCTTTCCATCCTTCCATTTCCTTCCCTTCCCCTTCATTTAAAAACTCGAGAACAGGGTCTAACTCTTCCACCGCCGATTTGGATGTTAACGGCGTTTGTTGCCACCTTTTCATGTTTTATAATTATTATTTTTTTAATAGGTAAACAAACTCACCCACCTAATTCTACCCTATATATTCATACCGTGACTTGAACTCACAACCCTAAGGTTAATTGGGAGCACTATTTTCAAACTCTATTAATACCGCTAGGCCAAGACACTTTGATAATTATTTGATATTTTTCATTTTCTAAAACAAACTTCATCCTCCTACTCACCACAACATGACATGTGTACTCCACTAATTCTCTTTCTTCACATCGTCCATTGATTTTAACACTTGTATTGATCTTGTGAGTAGGAGAATAAGTAAAAGAACAAAGTAGAAGGATATATCACATCTCTTGTTTAATAGTAATAAAGATAAAAAGAGTAATAAATTCTTAACAAGTTCACCCAACCACCATCACCACTAGCTATCGTCTTCACCTCGTGTCAGCCCCTACCAGGCAGCTGTCACCAATCAAACACCAAAACCTTCTGGAAGAAAAAACTCAAAACTTAAAAGACAACGAAATGCATAACGATCGAACAATGCTTGGCTGTTACAATCAAACATAAAAAACTAACGTACGTATTTGAAAATCGATCTAGTTCAAAATCTGTTGCTTTTATGACGGACGTAGTGCTGCTGGTAGTTGACGGTTGGACCAATAAGTCTGTCTTCAATACTAGACGACTTAATTCTTCATATATTATTATATATATGTCATCCTAACCTCACCTAAGTGCATGACGGGTGGAGTCTATATATACGGCTATGTATATACGTAGATTTCTAATATTAGACATGCTAATGTGTTACAATATCCATCATGCATTTATTAATTATTAGATTAATTATGTGGTCCTGTAATGAGTCGCATTAATTAAGGGTCTCAAATCGAACATATACAAAGTTAGGGATTAAATTGGTAGTAATTTTTTATGTCTCAAACGGGTATGGTTATCCGGGTCAACATATTCGATCTGTTGGATTCGGTTGGCGTGAAACATGACTAATGGTATATTTTTTTTAATAACAGAATACACGAAACTTATCATACATTTAAATTTATACGTTTGATTAATATGGGAGTTGTACACACAGTTTATAAGCCTTTTGTTATTAATGGTATCACTTAATTTGAGGTCCTTGTATGTAGTATTTAAAACGCATGTTTAAAGTTGTAGTTGAGCTTCATTTTCGATAGTGATACATGATGCGTTGTAGCTTGTGTTTCAAGGCAAAAAAGAGATGTTATATGTATGCATGTTAAATCTTTCTATTTAATTATAATCTTATTTATTATGAATTATTTTATTATATCAAGACAAATGTTAAAATTAATAAAAGAGATGTGGATACAGAGTTAGTGAACTACATGTGCTATCATTTAGTGATCAAGTAGAAAAATAAGTAGGAAATTTATTAGAAAGAAACAACATTTATCAGCAAAGAATTTGTAAACACCTATTTACATACTCTTTAGAATCGATTCCATTGGCGTGAAATGCAACTAATGGTATCACTTTTCTTAACAACAGAATACATGAATCTTATCATACTTATAAATTTATACGTTTGTTTAATACAGGGCTTTTACACAGTCTATAAACCCTTTGTTATTAACAGTATCACTTTTCTTAATAGCAGAATACACGAATCTTATCATACTTTTAGATTTATATGTTTGTTTAATGCGGGGTTTGTACACACAATCTATAAGACCTTTTTTTATTAGTACCCTTTTATTATTTTAAAGCTTTTTGAATAAAAAAAATTCTGTCATTTTTATCCGAATAAAACTTATTAGTTTTTTTATTTTAAAACAAAAAACTACCAGTTTTAAAAAACTGTGTAAATAACACACTCTTAATTGGAGGTCCTTGTATGTAGTATTTAAAACGCATGTTTTTAGTTGTAGTTGATTTTCATTTTCAATAGTGATGCTTGATGCGTTGTAGCTTTTTTTAATGCGAAAAAGAGACGTTATATGTACGCATGTGAAATCTTTCTATCTATTATGTTATTTATTATGGAATACTTTATTACATTAAGACAAATGTTAAATTTAAAAAAGGAGATATAGATACAGAGTTAATAAAGTGCATATGCTATTATTAAGAATCTATTAAAAAGAAATAACATTTACCAGCTAACAAATTGTAAATGTGTCCCTTGTAAAGTTGTTGGGCCCTTAATTATAGATCATTGTATTTAATAGACATAATTAAGTAGTTAAGATTCTTTTTCAAATGGGCCTATGGTTGTTATTAATTGAACCTCTTTATATTTTGCCATCTTTTTACATGGTTCTATTCTATGAATCTCACGTAGGAGTGAGTATGGTTTGGTTTTTGAAAAACCAAAATCAAAACTGTTTGATTTTAGAGTGGTTCGGTTTTTGGTTTTGAAGTCGGTTTTCGTTTTGGTTTTTGATTTTGGTTCGGTTTTACAACTTTTTCGTTTTAACCATCAAGATTTGAAGGCATACAACCATCATTGTGAAGTTATGAAATTAAATCTGATTAATGAAGCTATATTAAACATCAATATGTGTGCAGTGTACCACATAATACAAGCTAGGGGAGGGTTCATTCGAGAACCGTTGTTAGTGCGAGAACCAATCTCAGTCGTTCCTTGGATATGAGAAGTTCATGGATGGAGAGCGTGGAGGGATAGAGTGTGGCAGAGTGTATGTGAGGAATTCATAGGTGGACAATGACATTGAAGTAGGGGAAATCGGACGGCTCAGATTGGTTTTCGCGGTTCTCGCACTAAGAATGGTTCTCAAATGAACTTCTTCCATTCAAGCTATATATATATATTGCAATTGATACAAGCAGAATGCTTGCCAAATGTATAAACTTTAAACCAAAGTTGAAAAAAACTCAAAGCAAATGGACAAATAACATATTAGAAAACTAAAAATCGAGACGAACAACCAACTCCATATGAACTGCAGGAAACTCATAAAAATATAACCTGAAAATCGAGATAAAGAGCTAGAAATGGATTTTTATATTAAGCAGTAAATGGATAAAAGCGAGAAGAAGTGAACTCGTCAACTCGAAATAGAGTGTATATATTTATAATATTGGTCCTTGGAATGATTCGGTTCGGTTTTTTCGGTTTTTGAAATTTCAAAAACCAAAGACAAAACCGGGAAAATTGGTTTTTGAAATTTTGAAAACCAAAGCCGTCGGTTACTATATTGATTTGGTTTTTTCGGTTTAGTTTTTTCGATTTTTAGTTCGATTTTGATTTTTTCTGTAAACCAACAATTAATGTTCTCTAGAGTTCAATATTTACATAATATCATAAAGAGGGTGGGGTTGGGCTTAAAAAATCCATAGAGGATTAAGACTAATGTTTTTTTTTTTTAACATGAATGATCAAACACTCAAACACAGTGTTGACCCACCAAATTTAAACTAGACATGAATTACCATCTTTAGAGTGGATACAGTGTTGACCCACTTTTCAAGGGACAAGGCTGCATGATGAGAAGTTAATGTAAATTTTATTGTTGACCGTTTGAGACGGTATAAAAAATAATTATTATTTTCGTGGGTTTAGCACCTTTCAAACATAGTATATATAAATACGACACTTTCTTACACAAATTATCATAGAGTACACCTTGATCTCTTAAACCCTTGTTTGATGGCCGGACGAATAAGAACCAAAACACACAACCTTGTGGTTATTTTAGGTTCGACAATAAGGTTTTACAAACACCTAAACCTCACGCTAGCGAAATGCATACTAACATTCTTCATGTATCACTCTCTAGGTTATTGGACATACATGTTGTAACTTAATTTATATATAAAGTTTTCGTTTGAATTTATATATATATATATATATATATATATATATATATATATATATATATATATATATATATATATATATATATATAGGCAAAAGTTCAAACGAGAACTGTTTTTTGTACGAGAACTGCGAGAACCAATCTGAGCCGTCCAATTTTCCCTTCTTTAATGTCATTGTCTACCCATGAATTCCTCACATGCACCCTGCCACACTTGATCCCCTCCACGCTCTCCATCCATGAACTTCCCATATTCAAGGAACGACTGAGATTGGTTCTCGCAGTTCTCGTACGAAAAACAGTTCTCGTTTGAACCCTCCCCTATATATATATATATATATATATATATATATATATATATATATATATATATATATATATATATATATATATATATATATAGGGGAGGGTTCATGCGATAACCGTTGTTAGTGCGAGAACCGTGAGAACCAATCTCGTCCGTTCCTTGGATATGTGAAGTTTCATGGATGGTGAGCGTGGAGAGATAGAGTGTGGCAGGGTGCATGTGAGGAATTCATGGGTGGGCAATGACATTGAAGGAGGGGGAATTGTATGACTCAGATTGGTTCTCGCGGTTCTCGCACTAAGAATGGTTATCGCAAGAACTTTTTCCTATATATATATATATATGTGTGTGTGTGTGTGTGTGTGTGTGTGTGTGTTTTCAAATGAAAATGTGTACTTAGGTGAGAATCAGAGATTCAATAATGGCCCTCCATTTGATTTGATCCGATGGTTTACAATTGCCCACTCATTTAATTCATAACACAATCATGAATTACGACAGCCATGAATTGCGATAGCTGACGGGTGATTACTAGGGATGGCAAAAAAACTCGTACCCGATGGAGAACCCGTTCTCCGACCCCGATTTGACTGGGGAATCCCCGAGTTGACCGGGGATGGGGATGGGGAAGGGGATTCCCCGAACTTAGAAACGGGGACGAGGGGGGGGGGGATGGGGATACCTCGGTTCCCCGACCCCGACCCCGAACCCGAACCCGAACCCGCACATATTTTATACACACACACACACATATATATATATATATTATATTCCTATATATAATATTCTAAAGTCAAATTTCTTATATAAATATGCATTTGCGTCGAATCTAACTTTTTTTACGTTAATATGCATATTAATAAGATGTTTTTTGTTTGAATATATATCATTGTTTCATCTGATTTATAAAACATAGAGAACAAAAAAACTAATATGATAATATTATTAATATAGTTTTTTATAGAATCATCTATGAAAGTATTATAAGCGTCTTTCATGAACATATATATTAGAGAAATTATATATTTGATCTATAATGTTATGTGTATTATAGAACGAATGAGTAAATATATCATGTTGTTTGTCAAGAACATTACACATCTAACGAAACTATAATTATACTAGTTATGTATGAAAATTTTCATGTATATCTATTTAAAAAAATCGATTTTGTAGACGAAGAAAATCCCCGATTCCCCGCGGGAATCTCCGAAACCCGACGGGGATGGGGATGGGGATGGGGATGCAAGTCAATTCTCCGGCGGAGATGGGGGCGGGGATGGGGACTGGGGGTGGGAAACGGGGATGGGGATGGGAAGGGTGATCCCCGGTACCCCCGACCCCGTTGCCATCCCTAGTGATTACGACCGTAATATCTAATAGATTAACATCTTACTAATGACTAGGATTTATTCTCTCATTATTATCGAAATATCCATTCTCATAATAACTCTCCCTGTACTCATGTGACAAATATCCTTTTATCATATTTATTTGACGTATCATTCTTATCTTGAAATATGAGGATGCCATATAATGTCAAGTTCAATCATACGAATTTTGTTAATTTGCTCGAGCGGATTCAAATTGGTAAGCAAATTGCATTGGATACACGTGATTCATGTTGGACCCAAATGTAGACTTCTTAAGGCAGGGCAGCTCCCATGAACCTTATGATGGTGGTCACATTTTTGGAAATATATGTATTATTCACAAAAGCATTTGTTAATCTATATACATTTAATATTTTAGAAAAGTATTTTTAAATATTCATAAGAAATTAATATTCTCAAAGCCATGTAGTCATGCATGCACTCGGCCTCCTTTCCATAGCCAGAGAGAGGGGGAGTACTACCACCCATCGGTGTGAAAGAGAGAGGTTCAGGCCGATGGGTTCACCACCTCGGGTCCTATCGAGGCCGACCAAAGCCACCGTGTTGAGACACTCACACCGAGGAGTGACAGGCTTGACTTGCAATTCTCGACTATTGGCAATGTGTTTGTGACTGTTGTCCCTATGTATTCTAATTTATCATACTAGCTAAGCAACCCGTGTATCAACACGGGGATTATACTAAAATCTTTAATTTATGCAGATTTAATAAGTATTAACACGTTAAAGAAAATTAAAAAACATAGATAGGAATATAAAAGCTCGTAATGAATGATAAACATTACAGAAGATTGAAATTCATACATAAGATTGTATGTAAATTTTCTGTAAAACCTCCTTATAAACAACATTAATGGATTTATTAGTAGAGTTGCCTTCATCATCACAAATTAAAACTTTTAACCTCTCCTTACTCTTCACTCGAAAACCACCACATATAGCTGCCCATAAGTGAAAACGGGTCGTCTAAAAAACAAACCAACATTCGATAAAGATTGACATTGGCTTTTATTTATCATTATTGCAAAACAAACCAAGAGAGGAAATTGTCTTCGTTGTAACTTGAATGGTAATGTAGACTCTGATGGAATCAACTTCAATCTGAAAATATGAGTAACGTGACCAACATTCTTACCCGCAATTATATATATTGACGCTTTGGTATTAAAGCATTTATAAAGTATATATAGAAGTTGGCATTATGAGTATATATAGAAGTTAGGTAATTTGTAAGTATTAATTGTTTCTTACCTGCAATTATTTTTGCTTCAATCACATGTGAACCAAGTCGAGTAACTTGTAATCTTGTTTCGTTGCAAAGGCCTTTAGACTGTTCAAGATTGCGAAGCATCATTACAGTCACACCAACTTTTAAAGTTAACTTGTGGTTTGGAAAATCAGATACTTTTATTGATTTCAAAAAGTTCAGGTAACTGTAATGATTCTTCAAATGTATCAGTATCTTCAGTTGCACAGATACTGTTAGAACTGAACTATATATGATACCTCCTCACCATCTTATATCCTTATTAAAAGAAAAGATTGCTACATCATCATTCCCTTCCATAAAAAAATTAAAAAAAAAACCAAAATAACATGATTATGATGTCACCCGCAATTTAAAGGGTTTTAAATGTAAATTTAAAGGGTTTAAATGTAAATTATCAAGGGTTAGAATGTAATATGTGAGGGGGTTTTAAGACAATTGTTTATTAATGTAATTAATTATAAGTTGTTTGAAAATTATACTTAACATCTTGTAATATATTTTGTTTTGAGAAAAATTAATTATATCTTTGTAATAGTCTTATTTTTATCTACGTTTTGATATAAATTTTATCGCAATATGAGGCTTTTTTTTAAAATTAGTATAATTTAATTGTTTTATTTATCGAGAGCAACGTGTAGTTAATTATTGAACATTTTATTATACATAATTACTGAATAGTGAAACAATTGTCATGTTAGTGAGTTTTGTAACTATAGATACAACTTGGAATGTTATATAAAAATTTAATTGTCTAAGTTTTTTTTTAAACTAATAACTTGATACATAAAATAATAGTTATTAAATGGATATTTGAACGAAGTGATATAGTGTGTTTTCAATTATATTTAACTGAATAATAAAGTACACGTAAGTGGTTTATGTATGTATATACATAGTCTATTCTATGTTATAATCTTATTTTTATGTGATCTAACTTACGTATACTTAGATGAATGTCATCATTATTTAACTTATAATAAATTCGTTTCCGATGTCAAAGGTTCAAATATAATTGGCTAATACAATGTCGGGATAAAGCTCAATCATGATTAACACATTAATATTATACTAAAAATTTTTATACGTATAATATAACTTTATCTAATTCTCAAAAAAAGTATTTATGAAAAGTATAAAAATACACGTTTTCACTCATTGACAGTTATATGTGTCGGTTTCTCGAGTGAAGAGTAAGGAGAGGTTAAAAGTTTTAATTTGTGATGATTAAAGAAACCTTACTATAAAACCATGAATGATGTTTATAAAGAGATATTAACGAAAATATAATGATAATCTTATGTATGAATTTCAAACTTCTGTAATGGTTATTCATTTCTTACGAAAATTTATATTCATATGTATGATTTGTAATTATTTTTACTATACGTGTTAGTTTTCTTTAAAACAATATAAATTTAAAATTGACTTATATCATCCTGTGTTAATACACGGGTCATTTATTGTGTAAACCCTCCACTATATATATATGATTCTTTAATTTTTTTATATTAATTGATGCATCTTTGTCTGTTTTAAATGTTATCTATTTTTATATAAATTTATCTTAAATAAAAAAATTTAAAAAATAATTTTAACTTTTTATCGAAAGACCGAGGAATTAGTTATTATATCGACTATGATACGTAGATAACATAAATATAAAAAAGATATAAATTGTTTTATGAATAACCTACCCACTATTATTAATGGATAACAAACAATTAAAAATATACTAATCTAAAAAAAGTGTCATATTACAATAAACTTTATACCAAAACGTAGATAAAAATGAGACGGTCACAAATATATAATTATTATTTCTCTAAACAAATTATATAATAAGTTATTAGACATATTTTATAAACAACTTATAATTAATTATATTAATATACCATTTTTATAAAACCCCCTCATATTTTCATAAAAGCCCCTAACATATTTTATAAAACCCCTAGAATTTTCACAATACCCCCTTCTAATTATGAATTGAAATCGAAAAACCTAATTGAGGACTTAAGCATTTTTGTGATTTTTGACGTCACTCTTTGATTTTTTTAATTTTTTTTTTAAAACCAAGACTTGTGATTGGTGGAGAAATTTTAGGAAGAGGGGAAAATCCTTTTCTTTTAATATATATATAAGATAAGATAAATACTCTATCACCTATTCTTATTTTTTTCACACCAAAAACCATATTCTAATCTTCATCCTCTTCAATCTTTTTTTCACACAATTTCTTTCTCATGGCTGTTTTTTCGATCTTCATCGTAAATTTCTAAATCTTTACTAATTTTCACATTAGTTTTAAAAGTGTTGCATTTTATATAAATGGATTAATTTCTTTAATAAAAAAAATCATTTCCCTTTATATATATAGGTATACTAACCTATGGTATGAATATCTATGAATGTAAAAAATAAATGTCTAGTCACATAATAATAGTCTTAATAATCAAAATAAGTTAGTAAGGAAATTAATTATGAAAGACTAGAGATAAGTAATGAAATTTAATTTGTCTTAAAAATTGCAATTAATTTATAAAACATGTCATAGTAATGAAATGTACGACAACTAATTTCAGCTTTAGACGACTTTAACCAGGAGTGTTCCTTAAATTTTTAAGACCCTGTGCGAGTAGGAAAAATGGACCCCTTATTAGAGTTATTATAGTTTTAGTGGTGATATATAAAGTGGGTAATGTGTTGTTAAATGTGTAAGGTATTTGTGTGTTTTGTAATCTGTCATGAGGCATGTGTGTAACAACGTGTGTTTATGTGGAATGAAAGTATGCTCTGATCGTTCAAAAAAAATAAAAATATACACACAAATATAAGCAAAAATATATTGAAACTACGATATTTGTCATTAATCGTGAAATTCTTCTAAAATTACTAGAAACAAAGTTTTGAATCAATTCTTCATAACCAATTCCTCCAATATACAATAGCTATCATTTTAAATCCATCAAGTCTTTCTTGTGAAATTCTAATTAGTAAGTAATACTTTAACAACTTAAGTTTTGAAAAACTTGTTTATACACATGTCAGTATTATTGGAATAGTCAACAAAGTTTATATGCAATAATTGTATTAAGAAAGCAATCGATTTGTTTGATAAAAATGTGTCAAACAACTTTACCTTCATATAAAATTCATTTGCATCAAAATCTAATTGTCTATCATACTTAAGTGCAGTTTCATCACGACTACAAATTACTTAAAATTTGTCATCAAATGACTGATATCTATTTTTTTAAGTTTATAGAATAATTATTTAAATATAAGCTTTCTAGTACCTATTTTATTAAGTGAGCTTTGAAAAATTATAACATTATATTTATATGTAATATATGTATATAAAAATTTGGGCCCCCGTAAAACGTGAAGCTTGTGCGGCGTACCCCCTGCACTCCCTCAAAGACACCCCTGACTTTAACTTCATATATGAATTTTATAATACAAAAATGTAAAAAATCATTAATACTTAAACAAATATATAACTCTAATCAATTTTCTAATATTTTATATATATATATATATATATATATATTATAAGTCTTTTATACTATCATTTTCATAGCTGAGAGTCTGAGACTATGATATTAATACTTACAGATATTTATCATATATGATTTAGTGAATTTTTTGTAAGTTAAAAAATACTTAATTATTTATATAAAATTATTAAAATAAAAAACCCATTTAAATTTATAAAAATATAAAAAATTATTATTACTTGCTACTATTTACATTCTTCACCGTTACGATCTTTTATCTAAATAATTGTAACTCTTTATACAAATTTTGTTTATATATTTATTATTTTAACGTATTGTAAATAATACAATATATGTAGTATTGCTTAACTTAAAATTGTTACAGAAATCCCTTATGAGATAGCGATAAAGATGAATACAAAGTGAACCCGAAAATCAATGATGAAAAATTGAAAATGCGAACACATGAAAGGCGACACCATAAAAACCTTAAAATCACTTCTGTCATGTCAAGACAAATGAAAATCGACCCAATCCAAAAGACAAATCAGCGCCATTAAAACAAATTAAATGAATGATGAAGATACAATTATCTCGATTTCTAGGCTTGAAATTCTACAACTGTGAAATTAATTCATTTATGTAAAACCAAATCTGCATAATACTCTTCAAGATACTAAGATATATCGATGGGTTAAAAGTTGCTACCAAACTACAACATTTCATCAATATTTTAATATGGTAATTAAGCGACATTTTTTACCCTTCAAACTCTCTATAAATGTGTCATAATGCTCATTCCTTATAATTAATTAACAAGACAAAATTTACATAACTTTCTAAATTTTCTGGTAATATATAATTATATATATATATATATATATATCTACTTTATCATTTTTATGTTATTTATTCATACCTTTAAAAGATAAACCATTTTATTTTAAAAGATAATTAAATAGTTCTATTTATAGAAAAGTTGGTGGACTTTTTTAATTTTGGATATTGTTTTTTTTTATTTTCTACATATTTTTAGTTTTTTACGCTACATCTATCTTTAAAAAAATATATATCACCCTTTTGACTTGACTTGTTTCGATTTCACACAGCGAATATGGCGCATATTTATGAGGAAACTTCTAAAATTTATAAATAAATAAAGGAAGAAAAAAACCGACATTCTCAACTAAAAACCACTACCACCCCTCATTTTGACATTAAATTCTTTTGTTGCGTCCAGCCTCATTACAATCAGTCTCAGCTGATTAATACGCCTAATTAACTGTTATCTCCTTCTGGGAGTGGCATCGGGAGACATTAACTACTTGGCGCAAAAATTCATTGTAATACTGGTGCATTCCCATTTACGTACCTGGGCTTCCCCATCGGGGTCTCGATGAATAGGTACGACTCCTGGGCCCCGATTTTTAATAAATTTCTGTCGAAGCTTAGTAAGTGGAAGGCAAAGACGTTGTCTTCGGGAGGTAAACTCACTTTAATTAAGTCGGTGCTCGGAAGTTTGGGTACATATTATTTCTCGCTGTTTAGAGCTCCAGAAAAGGTTCTAAATAAACTAGAAAAATACCGCTCCAATTTCTTTTGGGGCACGTCGGAAGAAGAGAAAAAAATAACGTGGGTTTCTTGGAGCTTATTACTAAACAGTAAAACACATGGAGGCCTCGGGATTGGAAGCTTTAAAGCTTTCAACCTTGCTCTACTAGCAAAATGGGTATGGAGGTTCAAAACGGAGCAAGGTGGTATGTGGAAACGAGTTGTTCAAGCAATACATGGCGATGATGGGGGAATAGTTGGTGTCAATTCGCGTGGGAAGGTCCCCGGCCTTTGGAGAAATATCCTCAAAGTTTTCAAGGCATATAACCAAGTTAATATATCCCTTTCTGAACTGTTTCAAACACATCAACAGGTGAACTCGAGCAACTCCCGTACTGTTTGGACTCTAGATATCTCGGGGATTTTCACGGTTAAATCTCTCAGACTTGCATATGATGATCTCTACCTAAAAAAAGTTGATAACTTCCAATTCGCATGGTGTAATTGGGTGCCCCTAAAAATCTGTTTACATGCCTGGAAAACAGCACATCTTAGGCTGCCGACAAAACTTAATTTGCAGAAAAGAGGAGTTGTCTTACTGTCCTTAGCATGCCTGTTGTGTGGTGATATGGATGAGTCGGAAAGGCATTTGTTCGTGGATTGCAAAGTAAGTAAAGAGATTTTGGGAGATATTTGTAAATGGTGGAACATTGACGGGGATTCTGTAGTCGACATCGACAGTCTCCTTAAATGGGGAGATTCCATCGGGTTCCGAGATAAGTGCTTAAAGGCCTTCACGAGTATCGTTTACTCATTTCTTTGGTTGGTTTGGAAATGCAGGAATGAAAAAACCTTCAAACCTCCTGCTACTAACAACGAAAGGGAGGTTTTCAGTCTCATCAAAGCTCACTCATTCTTTTGGATTACTCACAGAGGTGCTGGGACATGCCTATGGTCGGATTGGTGTTCTTTTCCTTTTTCTTGTTTTTAGTTTTGTTTGTCTGTCATTTTTTTTCTTGCTGTACGATTCTGGACTATGTATTTTTGGTGGTTTTCTAGCAACTTGCTAGTTGCCGTGAATTAATATATTCCTGGCCGCACTTGGTTGTGTGATGGCAATGCCGAAGCATAACCTTGTGTCGCCTTTTGCCGTTCAAAAAAAAAACTGTTATCTCCTTAATTAAGCAAAATTAATATTATAATATACTTCTCTTCTAAACTTATACAAAATTTAGGACAATGATCAACAACTTTTAGGATCGTGAATAAAGCTATAAAAGATAATTTTAATTTCTAAAACTGATAACCATATTGACTTATGTTAAATAATCAAGATTTCATGATTATAAAAAAATCTACATCAATCATCTTTTAAATAGTATTTAAACTTTCCATTTATTACACATGATTGTCATTTTTAAAACTTAAAATCTTATTTTTTTACTCTTATTTACAGTTTAAGGGTTGTGGTTATAATTTTCCAAAAAATTATAATTAAAATTTATGAAATCAGATCTAGTTCTTTATATATTAGTTAATAATGTCAGGTTTATTCATTAATGTAAATAAAAATTTAGTCAGTTACTTAATTTTGACATTACTTTATTTTATTTAATAAACGAAAATGAAAACAAAGTTATTATTGTAGATATAATTATTCTAGTGTTTTACATAATAGATCATATCTGATAATATATTGAAATTTAGAAGGATAAATATGAAGTTATATATATATATATATATATATATATATATATATATATATATATATATATATATATATATAGTTTTAGAAGAATATATATGTTCAGTATCTTAATTTTTTTTCGTAAGAGTATATATACAAAACGGGGTGTCATTATCTAATATGAACATCACATTAGATGTGTATTTGTATTTTCTTTTTGGTTTAATTAATTATTAAATTATCTTTTATAATAATTTACTTCATGATACATATAACGGTACGATTTTAATTACATACTCTAAACCTTTACACGTGTATAACTGTATATATCCATATTATTATATGAACGTATACTGATCTATATATATATATATATATATATATATATATATATATATATATATATATATATATATATATATATATGTAGTCCTCATTTGTGCTCCAAAAACAAAAAGCGCTTTGAAAGCCTTACGGAGAAAAAGAATAAAAAAAGAAGATTGGGTTTTACAGATATTTTTCTTGAAGTGTTAACCTTAATTTCTTTAAGAACTTCCATGGATACCCAACAAGAATATATGCTTGAAGAAATTGAAAAAGATTTGGAAGATAAAAGTGTTTGTTCTTCAGGGGAAATAGGAGCTCCATTCTTTAGTTGGCCATGGCAGAATTTGGGCAGTTACAAGGTATGTAGTATTTCTTGATTTCCAGAAGGAAAAAAAAAATCTTTTTATTGGTTTTTCTTGATTAATTTCCATGTTTTGTTGATTCTTGAGTTTATTTATTTTCTTTGCTGTTGTTTTTAATTATGAATTTTACTCAGTTTATGTGTTCTAATAGCTTTAAAATTGTTGGTTGAACCAGTACTTCTTGTTTGGGCCACTTCTTGTTGATTTCATTTATTCCAGAGTTTATGAAAAGAGGCAAAGTGAGTATGGTTGGTGTTTGCATATTTTGATCTTGTCTTCATTAAGAGGACTTGTGCACCAGCTATGGAGTTCATGGGAT
The DNA here is from genome assembly GCA_947179395.2 of Pulicaria dysenterica. NCBI lineage: Eukaryota > Viridiplantae > Streptophyta > Magnoliopsida > Asterales > Asteraceae > Pulicaria > Pulicaria dysenterica. The sequence goes on from OX359292.1 coordinate 4,645,531, forward strand.
AACATGCTTTTCTTTAATCGAAATCGTCGATTATCTCAGAAAGGCGCCGACTTCGAACAAATCGACAAAGAATGGCATTGGTAATTTCTCTTTTCCCTTTGTCACTGAAACGTCGAAGGTGTTTGGAACTTCGTTTTGAAAATTATTAATTTTGGGTCATATATAGTCGGTTTTGAATAGCAGCTGATTATGGAGTATATCTAATGGTATATTCTTAACTTATCGTTAAAAAGCATTCGGTAAATGATCAAGTTTTCCATCTTTATGGGATATACAACATGTGCTTTTAACCGTGTGTTACACGATTCTACTTTTATATTAACCGTTTAATTGACCGATCAGTGGCAGAATTTCTAGAGTCGGTTACAAAAAAAAATATTGTTAATTAAACTAATAAGCTAATGCTAGATATTCAACATTTTATTTCAGAAGTATAAATTCAAACACCTCAATCATATGCTTAATTAGTTAGTATGGGATTTCTGATGAAATTTATGCATCTTTCTCTTTTGATTATCACAGGGACAATTTCATCATACTTCAAGCATTGGTTGCTTCACTGATCTTAGTGACCAATCCTTCAATGACCAAGATTCCTATATGGAAAACAACTGGGATTATTTCTTGTATAGTTTTTCATGTTGGTCTTTCAGAACCTCTATATTATTGGCTGCACAGATTACTACACTCATCATATTTCTTCCAAAAATATCACTGGCTACATCATAGCTCCAAAGTCAGCCACCCCTTTACAGGTAAATACAATAATATGATAATAAAAATATTCACAGGCTACCTCTAATATCATATTATAGCACCATTATTTTTTTTTTTTTTTTTTTTTTTTTTTTTTTGCAATACATTTATGATCGTTGTTAACTAACCATATCCTGAAGCTTGTTACCATTTTTGGTGCAGCTGGGCATGCGACATTTTGCGAGCATTTATTACTCTGTTTGGTTGTAGCAATACCAATAATTGGAAGTAATTTAATCGGGCATGGTTCAATTATCATGTTCTATGGATATATTATGTTGTTCGATTTCCTTAGATGTATGGGACATAGTAACGTTGAAGTTATTCCTCATCACATTTTTGGTGCCGTGCCGATTCTCAGATATATTATTTATACGCCAACGTGAGTTTTCATACTTTTATTTAAGTTATATTAATCGCACGAAAACATAATTAACTTTTTTGCTATTTTTGTTCAAGTATTAAAGTTATTTTAAACTAGTAAAAACTATCTATGTTTTTAAAAGATATGGTATAAGGTAAGTGCTTTAAAAATTAGCTTTAAGATGTCGGGTCATTTTTGTATAGACCGGAATTTTGAAAGTTAAATGACTTTTATGTATAGACCGGAATTTTGAAAGTTAAATGACTTAAATAAATATTTTTGAAACTTTGTGACTATTTTCTAAAACAAAATGAAGATTTATTAATTTGTATGCATGTTTAAATATTTAGGTACCATTTTATACACCATAAAGACATGAAGGCCAATTTCTGCCTTTTTATGCCTGTTTTTGATGTCATTGGAAAGACCATGGATGAGGTTTCTTGGGATCTTCACAAAGAAATAAGTTCAACTGAAGGTATATTTTTTATATATTTATTTCTTCTTTTTTTATATTTTGGCTATTATTTTGTGTCCATAATAAGTGCAATTAACTTATGGGTCTGTCCCTGCTTGGGGACAAAATAAATGGTCACCTCTGAAAACATAAAATCATAATTGACTGATAAATTTATGTCATTAATTCCTATATTTTCACTGCTAGCTAGAAAAGACATCAGTTTAAGAGTATACATGAATTGAATCAAGCTAATAGATATTCAACTTATTGATGCAGGCAGGAAAGCTAAAGCACCAGACTTTGTGTTTCTAGCACATGGAGTTGATATCATGTCATCATTGCATGTACCATTTGTGTTTAGATCACTAAGCTCATTGCCATTTGCCACAAAACTTATAATGATCCCAATGTGGCCTTTTGCTTTCTTGGTGGTGTTGATCATGTGGGCTAAATCCAAGCCTTTCTTGCTCACTTTTTGCCATCTCAGAGGAAAATTGCTACAAAGTTGGATTGTTCCAAGATTTGGTTTCATGGTATCAATTTATGTTCATTTTCTTTGGTACTACATATCTACATAAAAACTAGGATTGCATATTACTGATAATTAATCGGTTTTATGAATGCGCGCAGTATTTCATACCATCTGCGAAAGACGGCATCAATAATAAAATCGAAGAAGCTATACTAACGGCCGACAAGATTGGTGTCAAGGTTCTTAGTCTTGCTGCTTTGAACAAGGTCTGTAGTGCTTTAAAACTCTTCTACTTAAAAAGCTATACTTTAAACAATCTTGATGAACATTGTTGTGGTGTTATAGAACGAAGCATTGAACGGTGGCGGGAAACTCTTTGTCATGAAACATCCGGATCTTAAAGTTCGTGTTGTCCATGGAAACACATTGACTGCAGCCGTTATTCTTAACGAGATTCCTAAGGATGTCAAAGAGGTGTTCTTAACAGGAGCTACTTCTAAACTTGGAAGAGCCATTGCCCTTTACCTAGCTCGTCGTAAAGTTAGAGTCTTGGTATGTTTCCTTTTCTAGATAGAACCAAACTTTTTTATTGTTACATTGCCCTTAACCCGACTCATTCATTTCTACCCGAACTCATTACCAACAAGTACATTCTACGACCTCTAACTCTAATCGCTTCATGTGCTCGAATCTTGATGATTTTCTTGTAGATGCTAACTCAATCCACAGAAAGATTTAAGGGCATTCAGAAAGAAGCTTCATTGGAAAATCAGAACTTTTTGGTTCAAGTGACAAAGTTTCAAGCAGCTAAACACTGCAAGGTTAGATTTAGTCTTTAGTTATATATGGACAAGAAGGTAACTTTAGCAATGTATTGATTTGAATCTGTTTTGTGATTTTAATAGACTTGGATTCTTGGAAAATGGACCACACCAAGAGAGCAAACATGGGCACCATCAGGGACTCATTTCCATCAGTTTGTGGTTCCACCTGTGTTCGAGTTCAGAAGAGATTGCACTTATAGTAAGCTCGCTGCCATGAAGCTTCCCGATGATGTTCAAGGTCTAGGCGCATGCGAGGTAACGTAAAAAGACAAAACTAACCTTCACAAGTGAGGATTAATACACAACAAAATTGTTCATACAGAACAACTTTGTGCTTTATTAAACTGTAGTACTATACCATGAGAAATGTTTTAATTTAATTTTACTGTAGTACTCTTAATGCATAGTCCTGAGGGACGAATTTCAGTCATTGGATCAGCCCCACCAATGGTCCAGATTGAATTTTAAAATTTTGGGTGGTGTGACATTTTCGTAATTCATATGTGATGTTTTTACAAATCACATGTGATTGTATACTGAATCACATGTGATTGAATATTAAAATTTCAGGACTATGTTTTTTATATGGACTATATTGAACGCAACTCTGTACATATTATGTACGGAAAACTTTTGTTGTGTATAAATCAACTCGTGTTAAAATTTCATCGAATGCAAAATTTAAAGATTAATTACATGTTTGTTTTTCTTTTCTGGTGTGGTTATCGATCGAGCAGTACACAATGGAAAGAGGTGTGGTGCATGCTTGTCACGCTGGCGGGATCGTTCATCTTCTTGAAGGCTGGAGACACCACGAAGTTGGTGCGATCGATGTGGACCAACTGGATTTGGTCTGGGAAGCGGCTATCAAGCATGGGTTCAAGCCGGTGTGAATATGGTCATTAAGAAATTGTACCTTTGTGTTTTACATGAATCATTAATTAGTAGTTGCAACAGTTGTTTTTACACAATCATGTATACCAATGGAAAGAGTGTAATTTCGCTCGCTTTATGTAATCTTGTAAAATCTTTAAACACAACAGAATGATTATTTAAGTTATAAACTAGAGTAAATTACACCGTTGATCTTTTTATAATAAGAGTTATTTCATATTTATTCCTTTAAACTTAAACATTACAAACTTACTTCATTACTTGAGAAAAATGTTACATTATTAGTCCTTTAATCATTAACTTTAACGAAATTTTGTTAATTTTCTTTTTTAAAATAACCGGTTTACTTTTGGTTCTTTTTAAATCCTAAATCATATGCTACACTCTTTTAACCTAAACACTCTCTCTCACCGCTTCTATCAATTCAAAATTCTAGAAATCTTGTTAAAATAACCTGAAGTTATTAATGATAACTCTAACCTTATTAATTAATTATTTACTTAAAAGAAAAAAATTAAATCCAAACTACACATTGTCAAGAAAATAAAATCATAGTCAAATCTGGAGTAAATAGCCAATTTGGATATCAAAATAAGCCTTAATAAGCTAAAATAAGCCTTATATATAGGCAAAAGTTCAAACGAGAACTGTTTTTCGTACGAGAAGTGCGAGAACCAATCTTAGCTGTCCAATTCCCCCTCCTTTAATGTCATCGTCCACCCATGAATTCCTCACATGTACCCTGCCACACTTGATCCCCCACGCTCTACATCCATGAATTCCACTTATCAAATCAACGACTTAGATTGGTTCTCGCTGTTCTCGTACGAAAAACAGTTCTCGTTTGAACCCTCCCCCATATATATATACATACATACACATATATATATATATATATATATATATATATATATATATATATATATATATATATATACATAGGGGAGGGTTCATGCGAGAACTGTTGTTAGTGCGAGAACCGTGAGAACCAATCTCGGCCGTTCCTTGGATATGGGAAGCTTCATGGATGGTGAGTGTGGAGGGATAGAGTGTGGCAGGGTGCATGTAACACCACTTTTCTAAAAGAACAGGGTTTGCGTAAAACAAGTTTTCAACACTTTAGTGCTAACAGTCTCATAAAAAGTAGTGTTAAAAGTACTCTGTTTAAAAGCTTGGAGCTACCCAACTCTGCAAAGCACCGGGGCCTTACCCTTGCTGGAAACTGGTTACCTGCATGCACAACATACTAAAATGTAAGCTTTCGCTTAGTGAGCATACAAACTGAACAGATAAACACTTAATACATGAGTAACTCTTCTGGGGATGTCTCACATCCAAGCTGAACACCTGCAAAACTATTCAAACTATTATCTGGTCCAGGGTATGATCACACCTCGTGCGTAATCAAATCCCTGACACTCTGTTTGGGTATAAGGATCTCAATATACCCCTATCTATGTACTGAATACTATATCTGGGTGCTATTGTACCTTTAAACAATAGTCTTAACTCATTACATAAACATATCACAACACGGATAACATACTGATCACCTTGTGCATATATATGTATGCTGATCATACTAAACACTGCAACATAGTGCTACTGAATCTCACATAATCAAATCATATATCAAGCATAAAATTGATATACTAGCTACTTAATGCATATACATATGCTCATCTGATTAAAGGTAAGTACACTCACCTTAGACGCAATTAAACAGCTATTCTCTATTGCTGAAACGTCAACTCTTATTGCCTACAAGCAATAAACAATACTTATGTAACCTCTGTACTCAACTTACAAAAGATATAGATCAAATAACTAAACTGAACTCTGGAAGATTGCTTGCGACCGCAAGCATTAAGCCATGCGACCGCAAGGGTCCTAACTACCTCCTTACGATCGCAAGGGTAATCCTATGCGATCGCAAGGGTCTACTCAACCAAAACTCTAAAACACTGTCTTACGGTCGCAAGTAATCATACTTACGGCCGCAAGAGACTAAACATCCCAAAACACAAAACCACTGCTTGCGATCGCAAGGGATAACCCTTGCGGTCGCAAGGACAGTCGGCACTGCAGATCTTTCTGCTCTGTTCGACGACAACAGCAATAAATCGATTTTAAGCACTTTAAATCTGACCAAACTCAGATTCAATCTTTCAAACAAGTTCTTTAACACTACTAGCAACCTTTCTACATATATTTTAACTTATAACATCAAAACTCAATGATTCATCCAAGAATCATTCCTTTGACCTCAAGAACTTCAAAATCAATTAAACCACACATACCTGAATCTTGGTGACTAACTAAGATCGAAATACAGCTACTAAACCTTCGTGACCGCTGCTCAAAATCGACAGAACTTGGGTTGCTAGAACTCACGTATGTGTGTGTGTATCGTGTGTGTTGTTTTGGTTCTTGTGGGTTTTGACTTCAAATGAGTCAAACAAGACTCATATAAATCTATCTTTCAAACAATGGCAAAACAGCCCCTTGACTTAATTACTTTACACTCTTGACAAAATTAGCCCTTCTAGTTTTCAATCACATAAACACATAAAAGGACAACTTGCTAAACACACATTTAGGAACTTACTAACTTTGGGGCGTTACAGTGCATGTGAGAAATTCATGGGTGGGCAATGACATTGAAAGATGGGGAATTTGACGGCTCGGATTGGTTCTCGCGGTTCTCGTACTAAGAATGGTTCTCGCATGAACTTTTTCCTATATATATATATATATATATATATACATACTAGCATTGCACCTGCGCAATGCGGCGGCGATTACAATAAATTTGTGCTCGACAACATGTTTAATTCAAAAGGTAGGGTATGCTATGTGTGAAATGCGGTGTTAGTCAACCTATGCATTATTTTCTACCTTTTCTGATTTCTTTACTTTTTTATTAAATTAATCCATTTTATTAGTTGTTAAAATAGTTTGTGAAAAAAAACTAAGAAAATATTATTATTGAATAATTTGAGAAAAGATATTATAGCCTTAAAATTGTATTGATGTAAGTAATTTAGCCATAATGAGATAAATTAAATAATTTTTGTGATGTTTAAAATTTTATTTAAGTAATAATTGTCTTAAATTAGTTGAGATAATCAAGAAAATGATCGGTTAGACTATTGCTTTAAGTGTTTGTATCTTAAGCAAAAAAAATTTGTACTACTTAAAATTAAGTAGTCTTAAAATATTTAAGAGAGAAAGTTAAATTATTTATAATGTAATATTATCATAACACATATAATTTTCCGTGAAATAATATATATATATATATATATATATATATATCATAACACATAATTTTCCGTGAAATAATATAAACAAAAAATAATATAAAAACTAATGCTTCATAACTTTTATGAAGATTTTTATATATTAATATGGTATTATGCTAAAATTGACCGAAATTCAAGAGTACTGAGGTGTATAAAAAAAACCGAATATCAGATTTTTTGTAAAAACTATCCGAACAGGTTTTTTACGAAAGCGATTTTTTTTTCAAACTGGATTGGATTTAACCAAAACCGGTTTTTTTGACTAGATTGAATTTTGTTGGGGCAATCGGATTTTGGACCGGATAAAAAATCGGTTTAAAAACCCGCTTTTTATCCGGAAAAAAATCCTGTCTAGATTTAAAAAGTAGCCATTTTATAGGCGTAAGGGGTACATGTTTTCGTTTTATAGTCGTTTTTTGTTGTTAAAATCTCACATTTTACCACCATAAACATATATAAATAGTTTGGGAATGTAGTTGGTTGATTTATACCAACTTTCAACTCTCTCAAACTCTTTTTTTTATTCTTCATGGCTACTAGTAATACCAACCCTACACGGTTGAATCCTTCGTCGGGAAAAGCCTTGAAATCGTTTGAGCGATGAGATACAATCGTAAAAAAAAAGATGTTTGGGATACAAATATTACCGTATTTAGTAAAAAATTAAGACGAAAAAACAGATTTTTTACCACATCGGTTTTGAAAAAACCGATTTTTTAAAATCCGATCCGGTTTGACCTGATACACATTTTACCCCTCAAAACCGGTTTCAATCCGATCCGGTTTTTATAAAATCCGGTTTTTTTCAAGGCAAATATTCCGATCCGAATCGAATAAAAATCCGATTATATGCATCCATACTCACCATGCTCTATTGAAAAACAAAACCTACTTGAACCAAGTCAACAGTCGTTATTGAAATATCTTAATTAACTTTGAGTTTTAGTAACATTACCTTTATGAAGCCCAAATCTTTTAGTGAATAACATTTTAACTATTAATATGTAAACATTCATTAAATAAATATTTAAGTATTTATTTCCTGAAAATAATAATCATTTTTATTATTTACTTTTCAATTAAATTATATAAGTAGTCACGGGTCCAAAACCGATTAGGCTCGGTCTTGAGAACTAGAATGAAAAATTTGAAGATCGAAGGCCGGCCTCCTATGGAATTCCATTCGGGTCGGGTTTAGTCCAAGACCGATAAGTTTGATATTGGGCTCAAACTCCAAAGCTCTGGGGAGTGGGGGGTCAATACTTGTCAAATGTAGCAATTTTGTTGAAAAATACGAAAACGTGACTCAAGATGATTAGGTGTCAACTATATCAATACATGTGATATATTATATTAGTAGAATTACAACGAAACTAAAGTAGGTGAATCTTGTGCAACTTGTAGCCATGATTATTGTGACATATTCATGGTTTTATCGGTAAATTTTGATCTAAAACCCTTAAATACAAAGCAAAAGTATGATTAAAGAAATTGGTTAATCGTTACATGTATGAAAAATCTACAAATTTAAGCAAAATTTGAAAAGCGAATTTTGTGTAAAGAAAGGTCATGCTTTTTGAATAGGCTCGTGTGTGCTCAACATGTGCAACGCAATGTCAGGTTATAAGATCAAAGTGTGTTATACTTTTGTAAAGCAGAGCCATATGTTCTAGAAAACTTTCTTTATTTTAGAAATTATGTGATAGTGACATATTCGATCATGTATCCAGTATATAGGGCACGGATTAGAATTAACATAAAATTGATACGGAGAATTGGCTTCTGCGTGTCTCTGTTCAGTGTTCAAGTGGTCGAGTACGCCCGACTCGCTGTTGTCCAGTCCAAGCAGTTGGTCCTTTTTTGCACTAAAAAACTAGTCAGGACAAGTAACTGTCTACGTACGCGCGAAATAGCGACCCTTTTTGCCGGAGTATTCCGCTGTGGCTAGCATTGTTAGAAATGCTTCTGACCATCTTAGGCCATTCTATTTTTATTTGGACATCTTTTTTAGGCTACTGGATTTATGTTTCTAATTTTCTAGCGTGGATATTGGCAGGAATTGATTGAAACTTTAGCATGGGCTCATGAACCGAAGATATTGCATCGTTTGCCCCAATGATGGCCTTTCCGATCTCATCCATATTCCGATCAAAGAATCACACTTTCAATATAGCTTTCGAACTCATGTGCCTTCTAGAACCAGGGGTGCGACCGACACGTACCTGTGCAGGTGAGACGTCGATCAGTTTAAAATTTATACCGAGTTTTGGCTTTCATACAAGTAAAAGATATCAAAAAGGCTTATTCTAATGAGGATGGTTGAATCATCTAACCATGGTCACAATTGTATCATAAAAGAAGATGTTAGAGTTAAGTTAAAGTTTTAAGATCGACAGTCATAGTTTAAAGTTTAAACAGGCGAAGACGTTCTCATAAAAATAATAGGGGCTGATATGTATATATATCCGAAGATAGAGGGCTTGTTCATAACAAAAAGAAAAGTTATTGTTAATCGAGACACATAAACGAAAAAGAAAGTAGAGAGAGAAAGAGACGAGAGGAGAGAGAGAGAGGGAGAGGGGGTGTGTGTATCCAAGGTGAGAGCGATCAGAGAAACAAAGAGGGCTTCTTCAAGCTCCGATTTAAATCCACCGGTCGCAAAATTGGCCGGAGAATCATAAATGCGGCGGAGCAATTTCCACGACGAGAAGAAAAAGTCAACAAATTGATACGAGAAGTGAAGGTATTGTTACCACTTGGGGTTCCACGATCAAAAAGAGTTCGAAGATTGTGAAAACCCATCACTTTTGGTTTCCTGAATCTCAATTTTGGTAGTGACGCAATAAGGTCAGGCTTATCAATATTCTGTTTCTTGTTAAACTTGATTACAAGCTTAAATCTCCTCAATCCGCTGTTTTGCTTCCGAATTCTGTATGAAAATAACGAGTTTGCTGCTCGGAAGCCTGCGAACTTCAATTGTTTGGTTAGTCTCTTACATTTGAAGTTCTGTTTATAATTCCCCGAAATTTATTGAATCGGGAGCTTGTTAATATATTTATTGGTGAGCGTACTTGGAGATGGAAGGAGGTATTTCTTATTGAAAAATTAAGAGGTTTTATGATGTAGATGCGCTTGAGGTTAGGGTTTGTGGGTTGTTTGATTGGAATTTGAATAATTTGGGAACTACGTTTTGGAGGGAGAGTTAGTTAGGAACTGTAACTCTTGATTTGCCTCTTTCCTCGCTGCTGAAACCCTAATTAGGGTTTTGCATGATGTGTTTTCGTTATTGTACGTGTGGGTTGTTGTTGAATGGATTGAATTTGTTCTGGAAGATGGGATTTTGCAGATGGAGCAAACCCCTAATTTAGTTGTTCAAATTAGGGATTTTAAGTTTTCGTTTGATAAAGTTCGAATTCGATAATATTTTGAGTGTTATATGGAACTTTTATGTTGAGAGATGCAACCACCACAGCAGCATTCATGGATCAATCTTGCTGAATTGAAAAATCAGATAATCAGAAAGCTTGGGCCCGAGAGATCCAAGCAATACTTTGATTACTTGAATAAATTCTTGAGTTTGAAGTTAAGCAAGGTTGAATTTGATAAGCTTTGCTTAAGGACGGTTGGGAGAGATGGTATCCCTCTGCATAATCAGTTAATTCGTGCAACTATAAGGAATGCATGTACAGGGAAAGGCCCGTTTGGAAACAAGAAACCTACAGACGGTGTATACCATCAAAATGGGTCCATCCCGGTTGTAACCCATGCTTCAAGTCAACTGGTTCTACCAAATGGAGACATTTTGTCAACATCCCCACGAAAGGCGAGAACGGGAGCTCGTGAACGAAGAAGTGGAGACCGTAAGAGTGCTCTCGGGCCAAATGGGAAGACAGGTTATTCTTCATCCCCTTCATCATCTATCCCACATTCAGGTGATTTTAGTACCACTTTTGAAAATGGGAATATATCTTCCCCTGATACCCGAAGGCCCATGCAGCATCATCAAGAACTCACACAACAAACAGGTCAAAAAGACGAGAAAGGTTTATTATCTAGCAGGATTCCACTACACGCTCCACTGGGGATTCCTTATTACCCAGCGAGTATAGGTGCGTCCCGTAAGGCTGTACCTATTAGTAAATATGTGGGCAACAGTTTGTTAAATACCATAACATTGAGGGCACGCATGGAGGCCGTAGCTGCAACACAAGGCCTTCAAGGTGTGTCTGTGGATTGTGCCAATGCACTCAACAACGGATTGGATGCTTATTTGAAAGGTTTAATAAGGTCATCCTGTGAACTTAATGGGTCACGATCAGGGTCAGGCAATGAGTCCATTAAGAGCAGCTTGGCCCATTTTAGGCCCGTGAACGGTGTTAGGCCTGGTCATCATTATCAAATGCAAGAACATGAACCGAAACGCACAATATCTTTGTTAGACTTTAGTGTTGCCATGGAGCTAAACCCGCAACAGCTTGGAGAAGATTGGCCCATACATCTTGAGAAGATATGTACACATGCTTTTGAGGAATGACATAAAATTTGTGATCTAACATTGGTGTATTTTAAGTAAGCTTGTGGTGTCTAATCACTAATGGATCGAAGAGCCTGCCTCAAATCAGGGGTCTCATTTCTAAACCGTGAAATTATTCTTTCCTAAGCTCTCCAACCGGTCCATGGAAAGTAACATCACATTTATCAGCAACTGACTAGCAGGGTGTCTCTAAATCTAAATGCCCGTGTTTGGTTGCTTTGTTGTATGATTAGCATGTCATTTTAAGGTTTTACTGTAATTTAGTCAATCAGGTAATTTAGAACAGTTTTGCAGGAATAATTTGTCCCACTCAGTACTTCAGTGAAGTTGAAACTGCATGATCCGAGGTTTCTTGTGTATGTATTTTCATCACTAAGCATTGATTGAAATATTAAATCCAACCAACGTGTTCTCCTTTATTATATCACACGTCTTTACATACTATGCTCACAAATAGTTGAGCAAAGTGTTGTTAAGACATACTCGTTACTCTTGAACGCACAGACGAAGTTGTTGAAGGTACTTTTGCAGCTTTGCCTCTCTAAATTGGTGTTAAAGGCTTTTAAACGTAGGGGGTGTGATGTTATTCTCTTGCAGGCACGTGAATTGTGTTCAGATATGGAGCATATGCTTGTCAACCAGTCGTGATATGGTACGTATTTCATACTCAAAAAGTCATAGTAGTTTATGAACAGTAACTATTTTTTTAAAAAAATCTTAACATATGCTTTAATTTTGAGCCAATTACTTGATATAAAGTCTAGAACAAAATTTATCTCTATGAATCATTTTCTGTTAGAAAATTTAGGGTTAGGGTTTTCTTATGAGAACCAACTATCGCCTGATGGCCTACCGGGGCACTAGCTCCCCATAGGGGAGGTCTAGGGTTCTAGTCCATGTGGGTTTCAATCAGGGATGACCAGGGGTGGTAAGGAAACTGCCACATTTTATGAAATTCCATTCGATTATACAGAATTTTACGGCAAAATTGGTTGTTCTGGAATATGCGTGTATTACTCGAAATAGACCATAGTCGTAGCATTCAACGTAAAACCATAGTCACATAATTCGACTAGCTGTTAATAACTGAAAATCATATTGGCCAAGATGTGACTTTTGTTTTCCCTAATTTAACATTTTCTTAATATCGGGTTAGTATGTCAAATTATTATTATTTAGTTATTTACATCATTTTGTTTGACGATGGTTGAAGAAAGGTTCCCATTGTTGGATGTATTCAAGTTCATACGTCAGTTTTTTGTACCTATATCTATTCTGTTTAATTCCTACTATAAACAGAAACCAAAGTGCTTTGCGCTATGTGGGATTATAATTCACTATAATAACGATAAAATAATGACAATGATAGCGGTTATGGGAAAATTGCTAAACCGCGTGAATAATGTCTTGGATTTAGTTCCCTGTGGTTATTATGTGCATGAAGTCTGATGTGGCACAAGTTCAGTATGGGAAAATTGCTAAACCGCGTGAATAATGTCTTGGATAACTCAATTACTAGAAATGGTTCAGTAGTAAATGAACATTCTCTTCTCATAATCATATTATCTCATAATAGAAAGAAATAAATGGCGAGTTGGGCCGTTGGCTGGCAAGTTTGATGGTTCTCATGGAATTGGATCATTTGTTAATCATCGTGTGATTATATGCAGTTTCACACTTGTGACAGATGGTGACGTCAGTTCAGTTTGGATCATTGACAAGGCCAATTGTCGTTTTCCACGGACAAGAAAACAGTTTAATTGAAGGTATAAATTATTCTTATCGAAGTAGCATTGGAGTTAGATGCATATTAGAGGTATTAGCATAGATCAGTGTTTATGATTTGCTATTATCGACTTGTTTGTGTTAAACAGTACCTTTATTTCGTTTGATATCACCAGTTGCATTGTACTTGGTTGAAATTTTCTAGTTTTCTTGGAAACTAATGGGATTTTTCAAGATTCATCTCCAGAGCTGCAACTCTGGAAAACTCCCATCACTTTCAACTGAACGCGTTTTCAAAAAAATTTCAATTGTTTTCTAGAAAATGAAAACTTCGTCCTTTTTCCTGAAAACTAGAAATGGGGTCTAATCAGCCATAAGAATTGTTTAACAGGACATAGGAATTTTGGGATGAAGCGACATCTATTAGTGAGGGTATGATCTGACCACAAACTATATTCTTTGTCCACTTTAAAAAAGTTGTAAATCATTAATCCTCATTATTTGATCACTTAGTGTGTCAAACAATAGGTTCTGGAGTAGTATTTGCAAAGAAATTGATTATGATTACTTGATCATTCTGGGTCATTTTACAAGTGAATTTATCAGAATTGTTAAAGCACTTGCTTGCAATTGCCTATCATCAAAACTTCAAACAACAGGAGTTGTTTCTCATAACCTGTTTTTCTTGCTACTGATTATTAGACATACTGCCAAACACAGCCTAAATAGTTGAATAAAAATGATCTATTACATATGCATGAAGGGTTAAAAATAGTTCTCTCTTAAATAACTGTTTTGTTTTTTAGTTAATCTATATGTTTTTAATGGTTAACAATGGTTTACTCTCTAAAGTTCACCTTCTATTTCAGTTTAACCTATAAAGTTTCTTTTAATAGTTTAGCCCTTAAAGTTTAGTTTTCTTGTTGGTTTATCCACCTAAAGTTTTTTGGGGGTTCAATTTAGTGTTCTAATGTTTATGGCGGATTGCTACAATCGATGAGTAATCTGGTTATTAATTTTCAATGGCAACACCTTTTTTATTGGTTGTTAGGATTTCAGTTTTGCTCTTGTATCGAATTGGATTACATTTTAAATCTACCCCAAATTTGTTCACGACGGAACTCGAACTCATGACCTTAGGCCGTAGGCAAATCAAACCTATGCTATCCCATAACACTAGGCTACAAGCCTTGGGTTGCTAATTATATCACACTAAAAAATTGTTCATGTTTTTAAATTTATCCGTTCATGTTTCTGATTGATCTATTCACTGGTCTTCTTCATCTAGTGTTCATTTGTTCATGGTCTATTTATATTCATCTCGATTGTTGTTGGTGAACATTCATGTTTGACTTTAACATGTTAAAGTTTTTTTAATTTGCAATTTAATCATTAAAGTTTACACTCTATTTCATGTTAACCTCTAAATGTTTTTTTTTACCATGATGTTTAGTTTGACAATTACTTTAATCTCTTAAGTTTTGTGTGGTTTCTGATTTAGCCTTTTTGTAACCGGCTATTATAGCTTAAAAGGGTAAACCAACAGATAAACTAAACTCTCTGGTTAAACCATTAAAAAAGAAGCTTTAGGTGTTAAACCGAAATTAAACGTAAACTTTAATTATCAAAAAGTTTAAAAAAATCTATTAAATATGCATGAAATATAAACTTTGAGTGGGCTTTAGCCCGTATAGACTCGCACCTTTTTCGGCTTAACTTTTCATTGACTCGTTTAAAATGAAACACGCCCTAAACCAACTCAACTCGGTCATAAATAAAAGAATTAAAATCAGAGCCTCTAGTTTTAACAATAAACATCTGAAATGCTATGAAGTTAAATCTTACACATTCGTTAAGGCCTATAGCCTAGTGATATCGGAGTGGTTTAGTTTTGGTGTTGCTCATAGGCTAAGGTCATTGGTTCGAGTCTCGTTGTGGACAAATTTGGGAAAATTAGTGTTCAAAAAAAGAAAAAGAAAAAATAAACACAAGTGAATTCATAAAAGAGATGCTTTATTCAAGTAAAAATGCTGCACAAGCAACATTCAGGTTACTATTGTTTACTTTACGATGTACGACTTGATTTGGTTCTTGAAAAAAAAACAAAGGAGACATAATATTTACAAAAAACGACTTCGCTATTACGATACTAGTAACTCCTTTTGGTCACTAGATTCGCAATAGCCAATCAAGACACATACTCAAGTCATACTATTTATATATCAACATACTTTCATATATATCTTGTTGCAGGGTTGTAAGGTGACACCGAACTTTTCAAGTTGTTAAGCATGGTCTATGGAGAAAGGTGACGGGCGAGTATTGTTTTGCCATACAAACACCTTCCAAAATGATCTTGGTTTACGCTTGCGACGGTTGTTTGATGTTAACTCTGATTCTGTTCTATGAAGCATCTCCCACATTACTTGGACATCCTCGTATCCACATGTTTGTATATCGTCGTGTAGCTTCAAAAGGCCACGACCTGCCAAAAACATTTGTGTAAGTAGCCTTAAACAGACATTTTTTAAACTCTTAAAACAACTTACTATTGTATCAAACTACAATAATTAAGCATATAAACAGGTTTAATATTTTTATTAATAGTCCCAAACACCCCCTTAATGTTCAATTTGGGAAGATAATTAAGATAAGGTTAGTTAAGATCTCTAAGATCATCCAAATTGGTTGTTGGTTAGGAGTGTAGATACAAGTCAGCAAATCAATAGTATAAGTGGGAATCGCTAGTGGGAATCTTTTGCAAATATTTTATAGATAAATAAATGTTAACTAGTAATCAAGTATCTTTAACACTATTAAAAACTTTATTGATAAACTTATACACTCACCTAATATCTATAACCATGTTTAGTTGATAACATTTGGTAAAAAAAACATAACACCTTCAAGAGATGCCGCTAACCAAAAGATGTTTTTGTCCATACATCGTGATCTTCATTTTCGTTCCTTTATATGATCACTATATATATATATATATATATATATACACACACACGTTAGATACTTATATCTTAATTTCTTCGTAAGTAGAGTAAATTCCCGTATAATACACGGGTTGTTTAAAAAAGATAACTATTAAATATTAATATAAAAAAAATATTAAGTAATTTCAAGACATGAATTTTTTTTTAAAGGATGATAAATAGTACTAGTTTATATTAATATTAAAAGATTAGTATAACATAAATAAATATATAACTATTTTTAAAATTATTTTCTATAACTTTCAAATTAAAATGTTTAGGATCTGATATGTTTTACATCCCGATGAAATTTGTTTATTAATGAATAAGATAATATATTTATTGTTAAAGATAAAATAGAAAAATCTGTTTTCTGACTAAAAGAACATATATCTTTCGAAAAACAATTTCTTTATATATAATTAGAGGTATGATTGTATTACTGCTAAAAGAGAAAATTAAGAAAAAGAATTATCCAACTACATATAGCGTTATTTAGTGAATATAAAGATAAAATAGAAAAATCTGTTTTCTTACTACACAAATGGTTTCGTTGCAAGAGTAAATATATGTAAAAGAAAATTAAGCCTCTCACCTAAAAAAACAAGAAGTGTTCTTTACTAGTTTTGAATTTTGATTGTTGATGGAATTAATTCCCCTTGTGGAAAAGGTGACCTTTGTCCAATCAAATAAATCCTTAATTCTTTTCCCCACCTAAATATGCACTATGAAACTTTTGCCAAAGACAAAAAAACAAAATAATAATAGTTTAGTACTCAAACTCATCTTAAAATGATATGTGCTTAATGCATACAAATTATTTTATTTTTTTTTACAATTATCTTTTTCGCTATAATTTATGTATTAGCCCTTAATCATTGAAGCTTGCCTTTAACTATAGATATTTAGTAAACAGTATACTTGATCAAACTTGATTGTTGAATTGTGTAATTATGCGAAAAGATTTTGTCAAATATTCAATCTAACCATCTCAATAATAAAAAAGAACTTTCTTTTACCTTTTCAAGATTAATTATCATTCTATATTGTAACAAATTGTCATAATTGTATTTTAACAAGAAAAGTAGGATGATATGAGTGTCCTACTATATCAATTACTTGTCCATTCCTATCAGTTCCCAACACACTAACATCACATTGAATGCATGATTTAAATGATGCACAATTTTGGTACATAATACTACTATATATGTATGGTGAATTTATAAAATTGTATGATCTAATTTAAGAGAACACATTCTTGAAGTTAACTTAATGGATCTTACCTGTAATTAACAGTAAATTCAATTATAAAGAAAAAGAGAAAGAACCTATGCCCTTACGATTCTTCATATCTACAGAATTACTCATTCATTTTGTAAGATCTAATAAAAACACAGATCATCTCAATATGGTCGGAAAAGTTTAAAAAGATCCGCGTTTAATTAATTTCCAGATAAACAATTTTAACAGTTAAAGAGCATAGAAAATGTAAAAACAGTTAGACCGAATAAATTAGAGCGTAGTTAACACTTTCTAGAAGCTTATCACTCTCTTCTAGAGAACAATCGAAAACAACTTTAACTTCATTTTCCAGAAAAGAAAAAAGAAGTAAAATGAAAACCGATAGCGAAAGAAACCACCGATAAAGCTCGTGTACACACATTAAAGTAACATCACAAAGTTGTATGTCTTCAACTCAATCACGAGACTATATATATATAATCTCGGTTTATAACTAACTACATTCAGCCATTAAACTTTTTTTAAATAAAAAAATATTATATTTTATCTCAAAATTAAAGGCGTTTTATAACACAACTAAATTCAAAACCACCGACTGGATTTTCATATCAAAATTATGTTGAAATTTAATGATATAATTAAATTTTCATCCTCTATGGTAAACAGTTGAAAACCAAATACTTGTCACAATCAAATGAATCATTGGATCAGTTTATAATAAATTAATAAACAAACAAACAGTAGATTTCAAAAACGAAATTAGTTTTAAAAGAAGAAATTTATCACGCTTTGAATTTACAGATTCAACTGAAAATTCTTCGAATTTCAAATGCTTGTATTGCTCGGTCAATAATTTACACTAAAATATAACCATTTTGTTTATACTAGCATAAATACTTGAACATCTTTTCTTAAGAGATAGATAACTTGATGTTCAAAATTCACTTGGTTACTAATTTTTAAATGATTATAAAAGCGCATGATCATCGATTAAATTTCCAGAAAGTCAAAAGTAACTTCTCATATACGAAATTCATCATGTCGAGTTAACAGATCGAGTTTTGTTCCATTTCTGAATTAAATTTGAGACTCGAGAAATCATCAGAATCTATAATACGATCGACCGCTTGTAATTACTCGAAAAATTTAGGATTCCAAAATTTACTCGATCAGTAAATGCCTTCCGAAAATAATTGTATCATACTCCACAGCTCAGTCGATCAGTATATTTTCACAGAAATTATATCGTAGAAGTAAACACACACACGGATATGAACAGATACTAACCGTCGTTACGCGACTTAACACGAGCAGTAACCGCAAGCCAAACACGCCTAACCGGAAAAACCATTTTCTGCAGCCAATTCATGAGCTTCTGCTTCTGATTCCGATTTCGATTGCGATTCCGATTTCGCTTCTTCTTCCGCCGATTTCCTCTTCGTCTGAGTTGACTCGGTATTATATTACTTAACCAGGCCAGTACTGGTCCTTGTGATCGTCTCTCTCCCTCCTATTTATAGGGGAAGAGAGACTGTGTGTGAGAGATAGAGACAAGGAGATTGCTTGAAACTGATTTCTTGTAGTTTTTACACAGAGAGAGACGAGTGCGGGTGAAGGGAAGCATATATATATAATAGGAAGGGTGAATGTAACTATGGTTAAAAGGGGGACTAACGTACAAGTTGTAAAGCGAATGGTACAAGTGGTGCTGCGTCACGAGTATCTGGTGGCTGATTTTGCTATTTATTGTTGGGATGTACGAGACTTCAATTTGTAATCTCACCGTCACGTAAGATCATTAGCATCCATCACATCTTTCATACAGCCAAATCATTTTTTTACCATTCACTCATCTCATCACACAAGTCCCGTATTCATCATATGCTTCACATCACAAAAAAAGAAAAAAAAAACTTCTCTCTCACGATCTCTCCCTCACATGCGTGATGGTTGTCACGTTCGTGACCTGATGATCTCGTGAAGGAACTCTCGCATAACCGACCATCTAGATTCATTTAAGCATATGCGATGCTTATCTTCAATAACTTATCAGTTTTATTTGTATTCGGTTGTACGTTGAATATTATTTAAAATAGACAAAAAAGTCTCGCGTAACCAACCATCATAGATTACATTTAATATTCGATCATATCTATCTATCAATGTAAATAACATACGAAAACATTGTTCGATTATAAAAGGTATCAAATGCATATGAATAGCTACTTTTTAATGTTGGATATGGATAAGATAAAATTCTCTTTTCTTGATTATTCCTTTGTGTAAATTATAAATGATGTTACAAAAACTTAATAATAATAAAGAGAATAAGTGGTCTATATTAAACACTGTTTATTATAAGCATTGTCAAAAAATTTAAACATTTTAGGGGGTGTTTGTTTAAGTTTTTTTTTTTTTTCTTAAGCTTTTTAACTTTTTAGCTTTTTGACTTATTAGCTTATAAGCTTATAAGTGAAACAAGTGTTTGGATTAGCTTATAAGAGAGAAAATAAGGAAAAATTGTAAAATGACTAAAAAAGACATACTTAAAATAAGGAAAAGTTGATTTAAGTTTACAAGGAGGGGTATAATGGTAAATGTCAAAGATAAGCTTCCATGATAGAAAATAAGTTAGTTCAAGGTAGCTTATCAAAAGTGGCTTATTTTATCTAAAAATAAGCCCATAAACTTAAGCTCATAAGCTAAGCCAAACACAAAAAACTAAATAAGCCTAAAAAATAAGCTAATAAGTCAATAAGCCATAAAAATAAGCTAAAACAAACACCCCCTTAAATTATTAAATGTCGAAATAACTGACACTTAAAATATCCACAGATATACGGTGTATTTTAATATCTTTGAAGTAATTGTAATTGTTATTGTATAGAGATTATCTCCATAACAATAAAGCTAATATTTGTATGTTTTTTTGTTTTTGTTTTTGTTTTTTATCTGTTTATATATGAGTTATAGCGTATTATTTTAGCAAGAAAAAGAAAAATGAATAATTAAGGAGGTTTTCTTTTATCATATTATTGGGGAAACGTGACACGTTTGCAAAAGGTAGTAGGGTCATATTCTTATAATTATATAATATATATATATATATATATATATATATATATATATATATATATATATATATTGTAGATGATTTGGATCTTACTTTTTATATTTTCATGGTCCCTTTGCTTTTTTCTACCGTCATTGACTTTATTTTGTAAGGTATTAAGGCTAAATATTCCGACTTAACCCCTGTGGAATTTTTACTTTACCTTTTCTACCCTACTTTTAAGTTTTAACCATTTTGTCCACTTTCACCTCAATATTATTTACGATGTTGTCGACCTTCTTGGTTAAAATTTTGATGCATATGAGTTTCGATAGAATTTTTTTAACGGTAAACACACACATCCACTAAATTTACTACTAATCTACTCTATTTTTTATACCGGAACTTGAAACCACAACCATTTAGGAGGAGACATTTCTCAACACTAGATAGTACTAGGCTACAAGCTTTTGATATAAGTTTTAATAGAATGCCCAAGAAAATGCGTGTTAAGTATTATAAACCATGACTATAAAAAGAGATAGCGTAAAATGATAGAATTTGACTATTCGAGAGTATTCACTTCCAGATAAATTTTATATTTTTTAAGAAAAATAAAAACTACACAGACTTTTACATTTTTTAAACTTCCCATTTTTCTAAACATCTTTTCCTAAAAAAACAACTGAACGAAACATGTTTTTTTTCCTAAAATGAAAACTTAATTGGTTCATCTAAACATGTATTTCACTTCTTAAAAAACGAAAAACAGAAATTATTTTCTAAGTGCTAAATATTTTATATTTAAGAAGTTACTTATTGAATATAGAAGTTGGCTAAAAAAGAACCAATAATTTTGTATAAGGATCATGAAGTTTTGAGTTGCTTGTGGTCATATGAGTTTTTAATTTCATTTACCATAGATGATAGATTAGAGAATATTAAGAGTATGGGTGTATATTTTTTAAGCATCTCATGTTTTAGTGTTACATTAGCGTCACACCAGCACTACTTACTTCAAGCTTCAAGTATGCTTAAACCCAAATAATACTTACGTTTCACATACTTCAAATTGGTATAGAAGATCATAACAACATGAATTCCAATACTCTGTTCGATCGTATACCTAGTTTTATCCGACTGAAATTAAGATTGTACAATCATAATACTTAAATCTGATAGTGTGTCACCACGACTCTCGGTAATCTAAGTAATCGAAATTCCAGATTTCTAACACAACATGTGATCATTCATCAAATGTAGCTGCAATCTTGAATCTTGATTTTCAATCATGTTGAAATTTTTCTTGTAGATCTCTTTTCTATTTAAAGAGCTAAGAAATTTTTTATTTTCTGTTACTATATTTTTCTAGTTTATTCTTCTATTTATAAATTGATGACGTGCGTTTTGATATTCATTAATTTTAGTAGAAGGATTTATGGTGGCACCCTCAATTTAGAGTCCTCCCATTACCAATCTCACCATTAAAATCAAGAAGGTGAATAATATAATTCATAGTCAACTGGTAAAAGTTTGTACTTTTGACATAAAAAAATATATAGCAAGCTTGACCGGGTTATAATCAACCTACGGAGAGGGCGATTAACATTGAAACCGAGTGTGTTATCATTTTCTTCCATAAATTTCGATAAAAAGAAAAAAAATCTTGTTTAAACGTGTCAAATTGTATACATACAATAATAAAGTTAGAGCATGGGTGTATCAAGGTTTGAGCATCTCATGCTTCAAGCTACATCAGCATAATTCACTCTATGCTTCAAGCATGCTTAAACCCTTCGTATTATCCATGTTTTACATGCTTTAAAGATTTCTTATTTAAAAAATATTCTTTCTCCTCTCTACTTTTTCCTCTCTCGTCTTTTCTTTTTTTCTCTCTCATCTCTCCTTTAGTACTTAGATGCCGAAACTTTTTAAAATTTTTAATACCAGTACCGTGAGGGTGCTGTGTCCCTCCGTGCTGAAGCTACACATCACCACATTGATACCATGCTTCAATATACACCAATGCTCTTATATAAATAATTTAAAAAAGAAAACCTTGGACAAAAGTTATGGCACAACCCTATGGCGCCAAATGTGGGTAGCTAACATTGATGGTTCATGTCTTATTCATGTTTGTCTTTGAAGAGAAAAGTACAACACTTCCAGCAAGAAGTACAAGTGTTGATGAAAGACAAGGTTGTTAACGGAAGTCAAAAGGTGTGAGTGATAGGTCAAATTAGGCCTGTGAACGAACCGAACGAACACGAACAAGGCTTGATCATGTTCGTTCGTTTAATTTTAACCGAACACGAACACGAACACGAACAATTAGTCGAACGCGAATTCATGTTCGTGTTCGTTCGTTTAAGAAATGAGGATGTTCGTGTTCGTTTGTGTTCGTTCATTTAAATACTAAACGAACATAAACGAACACAAACGGACATAAACGAACACAAACGAACAAATAAATACATTTATTTCTTATTGGACTTGAAAATGTTGTAAGTGCATAACTGAATCAAGCATCCACAAAGAACAAAAACAGTGTGTAATACAATAAATACAAAATCTATAACATTGTGTCAAGAAAAAGAGAACAATTTAACAAGAACACTACATAATCTATTATATGTGTGTTGAACGGCGATGGCAAGAAAAAGAGAAAGACGACGATGGGGCCTGGTTTGTGAACGGGGACGGCAAGTCAACAACGGAGCGGAGCAGAGAAGACGGCGAGACAGCCAATCGGTGACAGTTTAGGCAAGACGGAGCAGAGCAGACGGTGAGTCGGCGGAGGTTGTTGGCTGGTTGCTGTTCGTTGGAGTTCCAAGCGCCGTGAGTGGCAGCGTCGCCATCGTTGCCTCACTCGTCGGTTGGTAGGTGGAACACAATCGCCGTCGCCGATGGAGCCTGGTGGAATGGCTACCGTTGTGCAGCTTGTGCTTCACTGCTTTGTGTGTTCTTTCTTAAAATTTAGGGTTAACCTAGTATATGTTACATCGATATGACCAAAACATGGGTTTGTGGGCTTTTGCAATACTGCCGATTGTGTTCCACATAATGAACGAACTAGAGCATTGTTCGTGTTCGTTCGTTTAACTAAACGAACGAAAAATTGTGTAGTTCATGTTCGTTTGTTTAATAAACAGACGAACATAAACGAACTTCTGCCGAACAATTTCACGAACGGTTCATGAACGTTCGGTTCGTTTACAGCCCTAGGTCAAATTGAAAGTGAAGGCTCACAATAGCTTTAACCAAAAACGGAGCCTGCTAAAGCAAGATGCGGAGTTCCCTATAAGAGCATGGATTATCTATGCCGGGACATCCAATGATTCGCACCACATAATCATAATTCACTTTATAATTCAGTCATGTTTAAACCGTATTATCCGTACCTCATAAACTTTAAAAAATCTTATTTAAAAAAATATTCTCTCTTCTTTGTTCTTTCCTCTCTCCTCTTTTCACTCTTTATCTCTTGTCTCTCTTTCTTTTCTCCTTCGGTACTCAAATACCGAAACCTTTTGAAAATTTTTGATACCGGTACCTTGGGGATAGTGTGCCCCTCGGTACCGATTGTACAAGTCAGCATACCGAAGCAATACTTCAACTTCACCGGATGCCCTAACATTCTAGTTTTAGTTTTATTTTATCTTTTTAGTATATAATTGTGAAAAATGGGAAATTGCTACCTGATATTATTTGAAAAAAAGGAGGAACTATTTTTTGATCTTGAAACTACTAAAAATAGGGATGAACATAATAATAAAAAAAAACTAAAATCAAATTAACTATTAAAACCAATCAATAATAATCATATCACTACTAAAGTAAACTGTTCTATGAAATACACTTGGAAGAGGTTTATCACTACTTATTCAATTGTAAGATGGGAGAGGGGCATTTGGCAAAACTCTAGGGTTGGTGGAGAGTTTCATGGCCTAGGTTGAAACATATTTCGCATCTATTTTAGGTGCTGTTTGTTTTCCATAATTCGAAAATAATGATTTGGAACTGAAATCAAATTACATGCTATATTACGTTTAGTAAACTTGTTTTTCAAAAGAATCTCATTTTTTCCAATGTTTACATTCCCTCAAGTAAGGGAAGTTCATTCTATAGGTGGGCTGAATGTAATTCGAATCAATTTCATTCCTTTGAATTATAAAAAAAACGAAGACCTATGATTAATCTTTGGTTTTTACAAGTGGAATAGAAATTTAAACGTTGTTGATGAAGATGTAAAAAAGTTTAAATTAGAGTATTTGTTTCCAATGGTTCAACGGATCACAGCGTTGTAGATCACCAACAAGAAGCCAAACATATCGATCAGGTGGCTAGATTGGTTCATTAGCCTAGCTCGGATCCGTTGTGTTTATAACTTATTATTGGGGTCTTGAATGTTTAATTTTTGTAATTTAAAGTTGGAAGTAATTTATTCTGTTAACTTGAGGACTGTTTTCAGTTTTTGTATAGTTTCCTTATGGAATACTAGTTTGTTTACTCTTCAAATAAATTTATAGATCATAGTCTAATGGATTGCATCTAATGATAATCACTTATTTAAAGAATGGGCAATTTGGTGGTCAAATCCAAGTGTGGTGTTGTCAGACACTTTCACTTAGAATTTGAGTTGTTAAAGGTGAGCATAGTCATCGAGATGTAGTAGGTCTTTTGTAGTAGCGGATACCTTTTAAATGATACATATTTATCTTATAGATTTCTTCGTATTTGGACTAAGTTATACTGTGAAAATGTTATATTTTGATTCTTAATCATTTATATTTCATTATATAGATATAAAATGACAAAAGAGTTAATAAACAGAGCAAAACGAGGAAATTCAGAAGAAGAAAGCCCGAAAAACCGAATCGAACCAAACCATTTCAAGGAGCAATGTTGTAAATATCACTTCATTTCGAGTCGACGGGTTCACTTTTTCTCGATTTTATCCATTTACAACTTAATATAGAAATTCATTTCTAGCTGTTTATCTTGCTTTTTAGGTTCTAGTTTCATGAGTTGCATGCAGTTCATCTGAAGTTGGTTGTTCATCTCAATTTTCAGTTTTGCTAATATGTTTTTGCTTTGAGTTTTGATTTGTGTTTGAACTTTGGCTTTAAAGTTTAAACATTCAACATATATTTTGCTCGTATTAATTGCAATATATAGCTCGAATTACATGTCACTCATCGTGATGTTTTTAATAGAACTTCAATCCTATTTAATTTCATAACTTTACGATGGTTGTATAAGTTCAATTCTTGATAGTTAAAACAAAAAAGTTGTAAAACCGAACAAAAAACCGAAAAACGACTTTAAAACCGAAACCAAACCACTCCAAACCGAACGGTTTTGTTTTTTTTTTCCCTAAAAACCGAACCTAACTGTGCTCACCCATATCTATAAATACTTCTTTTCTAGACAGAAGAACCAGGGCTAATTTTTTCTAGTCTTTTTACATTTCAGGAGTTGAAATGCCTTGTTTGACTATTTTGCCTCAAAATCATGGAAGGATGATCTTGGTGCATAAACAATAGGTTTAAGATAAATATTTGCGTCTTGTTTTTGTAATGGGAGTAATAGCATTTTTGACTGCATGTGGTTAACGATATTAACGTGTTAGTAGTGATAATAATGATACTAATGTTAATCAATTATGGTTACTTGTACCTAATAGGTTAAACTAATTTAGAACCATACTAAGACTAGGTGCATCGGGCGAGTGAGGGAGCTCGTGAGGGAGCATCACACACGCGAACACCATCGCGGCCTGGGGTGAGCGACCGCTCACGCTCACGGCAGTGAGCCTCGTCGCGCGCGTGAGAGAGAGGAGAGGGAGAGAGCCGTTGGGGGGAGAGAACCGTTGGGGGTGTTTTTTTTTTTTTTAATCCATTTATCTCTTATAAATACACATTATATTCAACCATTTTTTCACACAAAATTTTACTCATCTCATATATTCTCTACATTCATCTTTTCTCTCATCAAAAATATATATTCATCTTTTCAACAATATATTTCACAAATGGACAAGGGCAAACAATCGTTCAAAACCCCAAGACGGGTTTCAAAGACGGGAAAAGGCACGAGCTCACAATCGACCCCACCGGATAACATGTTCGGGATGTCATCTCCACCACCGAACTACATCCAAAATATACAACAATTTCCGATGTATTCACCTACTCCAATTCCCGGTGGTTTTCATAGTGGAGTTTACCGGCCACAACCCCAGATGTTCAATCAATACCAAATGGGTTTTTCGGATTTTCAAAACATGAGTCAAGGTGGCTTTACAACCCTCCTTCAAAACCAAACGTATATGGGTGACGATGAGCCTGAGATGGAGGAAGATGAAGAGGAGGAGGCTATTCCCGACACCCCACGCGAGGAGGTGGTACCCGAAACACAACCCGATCCCGGGCAAAAAGGAAAAAGAAGGGCGGTGCCGTGGAGTGTCGGGGAAGAGGTTTTGTTGGCTACGGCATGGGTTACAATATCCGAGAATTGTGTAACCGGCAACAACCAAAAAGCATGTAAGTATATATTATTATTATTTAAATATATATATAATTATTATTTAAATTTATATATTATTATTTAATATATTTATGTAATATTATTTGTAGTAAATTTTTGGGGGAAGGTGCGTGATTTTTACAACGAAAGGAGAATGGACTACATTGAACGCACCAAAGACCAACTCACGGGCAAGTGAAACGATATGCGAAAAAAATAACTTTGTTCAATGGGTTGTACAATAATTTCGCCAACAACCCCCAATCCGGATGGAGTGAGGTGGACATCCTCAAGAAAGCCAACAAACAATATCGACTAGAACAAAAAAATCAGACGTTTGCTCACGAGGAGGCATGGAGGAAATTGAAAGACCATCCTAAATGGTCAAATGTGCCCCAAATGATGGTTGAAACCCCGAGACCATCTAAAAGGAGCAAGTCTTCAGACCCGTCAACCCCGAACACTGCGTCTTCCAATGCCGGGGTGAACATCGATCTTAACTTAGAAGACATCGACGAGGACTACGATGATGTTCAAGTTCACGAGCCGATACGCCCACCTGGGCGGGACAAATCTAAACGTGTTAGCCAAGAAAAAAACACGGGAAGAGGCTCGGGCTCGGGTATCATGGACGTGATGGCGGAATTCAAGGTTTACGTTGACAAGTTCGCATCCAGAAACGACGAAGTGATGAAAACCGAGCAACAAAAAATAAACGCAATGAATAACGTAGCCGAGTCGATAAAAGAGAAAAACCGTCTACTGAAAGAAAGACAAGAAAACAAAGATTTCGATTTTGTCTATGGCCGGCACGATCATCTCACGGGGGAAGCTTTGGATGCGGTGCTCAAACGAAAAGAAATTATCAAGAAAAAATACGGGTGGTAGATTTTCCTTTTTTTAAAATTATGTACTTTTTATTTTTATTTTTTTAAGTTATGTATTTTTTTAATTTTTAATATTTGAATTTATATTATTATTTAGTGTTTTTTATAATTATTATGTTTTAATTATATTGTTTTAAAAATTAAATAATGTTTAAAAAAAAGAAAAAGAAAAGAAAAAGAAAAAGGATGTGAAGGGTGTGATGGATGCAAGGGTTTGTGTGATGTGATGAGAAAATGATGGGATGCTGATGTGGCGCTGATGTGGCTGTGTGAAGGGTGTGATGGATGCGGATGGTCTAAGCATTACGAAATATCTATATAATATTTATATATATGAGCATTATAGAAAAGTACGTAAGCTACCTCCCATCAGACTGATTCATCATCTAGTTAGGTATTAACGGCAGCGAATTAAGTTTGACTGGGTTTTTCTCACATTAATAAATTTATTCTTATATAATATATTTAAGTATAAGTATTGGATGGCTGTATAATAAAAAAAATAAAAGAAATATATGGAGCGGCAATGGGAAGTTTATGATGTTTAACAAAAAAAACGTTTCATTGTTTGAATGACTGCGGATTAAATTTAAGTTACTTTTTTTACTTTGATTTAAATATAGAGTTAAAGCTAAGTCGTTAGATTGATCATCATGATATTATAATCCTACTATTTTTTTTTATTTTTTTTTTTGACTTTTTTAGACGGGATGATGACTATATATGCCAAAGTCTTTGCCAAGAATCTCTTTATTGCCGTTAAAAAAAAACAGTAGATTAATCTATAGGATTTTAGGTATCAGAAATAGATTTTTCACATATTAAATTCCTTGGAAATTTTCAACAGATTTTCCATGAATTTGAGTCAGAAAGCAAGTTTTCAACGGATTTCCCATAGAATCCATGAAAAATCCGAGGGAAATAGTTTTCTCATAAAGTTTTTATCCACGGTTGATTTCGTGGGAAATCTGAGTGAAACAGCTTTTTCACACGGATTTTTCACGGAATTGTCCGATACAACAAAGAGTGTTGTATTGTAGTGATTTTATAAGAATCTTATATAAAAAATGTAAGAATTTTTGTCACTCATCTCTAAACAAATAGATTACAAAAGAAGACTATAAGATCTAGACTAGAGACAGATAAATAATCCAATAGCTAAAAAAAATCTTAAGCAAGATTAAATAGTTAGACAGCTTATGACTTATTTAAGTATATAAGTTCAAGTTTAGGCATGATCTATTGAGCTTCATATTAGAATCAAAACGAACCGGTACTAGAGGATAACGAAGATGAGTTTTTTGAATTTTCGGTATAAATTACTAAACTGAAATACAAGAACCGACATTAATTCTGGATCGATTTAGCTTGAAAAATTCAATCAGTACACTCGCACCTTTAAAAGTTTACAACCTTGTAATTAAAAAAAGAATTTGCATATACTTTTATTATGAATTCTAAAAAGTGTTGTAGATTTATGATCCTTTATACATATAATAACTAAATACAAATTGAATACCACGAGGAATATCATACTTGTGTGTTATATCGGTTGATATTCACTCACATTTTTACAATTTAATTTATGCATAATATTATATATAAGATGTTTGTTTGAAGCTATCATACATAGATGATATTTAGTTCAATATTCATCCTTTAATCATGTAAAAATAGAGTGTGTTTTAGTAAACTCTAGTTTTGTAGTAGGTTAACTAAACTAACATTAGTTATTAGAACTTGTTGGAGGTATAAGTACTTTCTTAACAAAATATTAATTAGGACGTATAATAAAATATACTTAATAAGATTAATTAAGAAATGTAATAGAATATACGTAAAAAAATGTTTATTTTTGATATCGCATATGTGTTTTCATTTATCAAAATTTTTAACCTTGAATTATTACTTGTTTTTGTTTGTTTTAAAAGTTGAAAACTACTTATTCTCACATATTTGCATGTCCATATTTTTTCAATGCTTACTTGTCTACTATTTTATCATTTGTAATAATATGAAATTAATATCATTTTTAGAAACAGCTAACGTTAAGTTATTTCTTAAAAAACGAATTTTATTGAATGGTAGATCGATACTGTTTACCTTTTTTTTTAAAGAGACTTCTCTTGAATGAGTTTGAAAGCTTTGATGTTAACTATTTAATCAGAGAAGCCGCGCAATAAACTTGATAATTTTAAATGATCTTATAGACTCTAAAATGAAGTCAACAAAATAACAAATATCTTTAGTGAGAATATGGACATTTTATGTTCATCCATTTTATAATACATATATGTTTACATATTGTTGTATGTATTATGCTACAAATGTTGTATTTTGTTATACTAAACTTTCAACAACAGCATCATAAAAATATGAATTATGTTATTAGATAATTAATGTAAGATAAAATTTGAAGATGAAAGTAAAAATCTATAAAGAGTTAGAATATATTTAATTAAGGTGATAATTTGAATTTTGATATACTTTAAACGAAAGTAGAAGCAGGCGAAAGTGTCGGTAAGACTAAAACGGGATGTCGTCGGTGAGGAGAAAGCATAGAATTGAAAACGATATTTCATCCGACAGTCTTCTTTTTCTCCATCTCTTTTTCTTTTTTTAATTAATGTCGATTAAACTTTCAAACATTTCTCCCAATTTTGTCCTCTTTTTTCAAAGACTCCTCGTCCTTTTACTCATATTACCAAACTTATTATTATAATTATTATTGTTATTATTATTATTTTTTTTATAAAGTCTTCGAATGATAAATTATTGCTCGGCGGGAAATAGAATAAAAACATGTCTATTGCTATGTAGTTTTTTACTTTATAAATCCATATTTTCTTTGAAATAAAACAATAAAGTACACGGAAAATGACACCTGATGTTAACATTATCTACTTTGTATAATGTTATTTTCACAAACTATCTAAAAGAAAACAATTGTAAAGGACTAGATTATCTTTTATTTTAAATGGTTTATCAGATCAACATTATTTAGGTTAGTTATTTTAATATCGTTAATCATTTTTTTTTAAAATCCCGTGACCTTATACATTTGAAAAAGAAGACACTCTTTTAGAATGTAATACGAACTATGAAAACTTGAAAATCTTACACTTGCTTAAACTATGAATAAATGAGTAATAAGAGCATTCGTAGTGATAACCACTATCGTTGTTATTACTAACCATCCATAATGATAAAAAGTAATACATAATGAGTTTGGCGCGACGCTTGTTACCAATACCACGAGCCAGTCAATCACGGGTCGTATAGCTCTAATTCGAAGTTAGTTTCTAACTGATTTTACCAATCCCAAATTAATGATATTTGCCAATCGACTCGATGTTTGAACTAGTGAAGACCTCATAAAGTTTAACCTCTAATTTTTCCATATAATTGTTTTAACCATAATATAGTATACTGGTCATTTTGACCCTAAAGTTTTTTTTAATATATTATCTCAAAAATCGAATTATTTGACTTTAAATAGATTAAGCCGCAACGTTTTGACATTTTTGGCCACAAAGCTCCACCAATGGGTTGTCTCAAGTTTTAACCCAAACAATCGATCGACGAGGTTTGTTAGAGGTTGTTGCATGTTCTATCCCTAGGTTATTGCAAACAATCAAGTTGGGTCTTAGAGGTTTTTCTCAACTGGGGTTTTAGAGGTTTCACTAATGGAGTTTTAATCGATCGAGTTGGTGCTACTATAACGTCCGTTTTTTGAAGTGTGCAACAAGGAAAGTAACAATAACATCTTATTTAAATTGGACGACAAGTAATATAAATATAGTTTTTCCTTTGATGTTACACTTGACCTGAAAAAAATAAACAACGAAAGGAATGAGTTAGAAAGTCCGGTGAATAACTCCACAAAACACTTAAATAATAATGATTGACATGTAAATGTACTCGTATCAAATTGTGACACTCATGTCTCTCTTTTTCACTCAGACATCTCATTTGCCACTCAGACATCTCAGGAAAACACCGACGGGGTGAATTGTTTGATCAAATAAACATCACGTATACATATATCATATTCAACCATTTTGGCTTAACCATCATCTTTCATATATACATGTTCCATATTCCGCCATTACACACATAATCATATTGATATGCTATAATATCATTATTCTAACCACACAGGTAATAAATCTAACATTGGTTATCTGTTTACTCTTGTTTTTAATCATCGTGTAACATATATGTAATCTCACCTATTTGCCCTTCTACATGACTACACATTACCCATTTATTTTTTTTAACTCCACTTATCTCTTTTAATGAATATATATACATACTATTATTCTTATATTAATTACTCTGAATATAGCTCACAGAGATACCCCTTTTCCCCGTTACCCGTGCGTACTCATAACACATAATAATGTGCAATTCTGATGTATAACACTATAATAATACATTTTTTTTCATCATCTAATCATACATATGAACGTCACTTATTTAGAATCTCAATACTCATTACATTTGTAATTCACACAACACTAATTAAAGTTTCAGCTTAAGCTATAGGATTAACAATTAGTTATCAATCCCAGCCCTTTTTCTCTCTATATTTATTTGGTTCTCAATCACTATTTACTCACTCATACTCATCAGGCGTTATTTAGTGTAATATTATAATGATCCACTCCCGGTCACAAACAATGCTTCTGTCTCACATCTCAAAGGACATATTATGGATATGTTCGGTATGGAGCTTTTTGAAGCTTATTGGAGTTGGTAGCCTTTTGTTTTGAAAGAAAATGCTATAAGTCATGTTCGGATGAAAAACTGAAAGCTTTTTTTTATAACCAAAAAACTCTAAAACAAAAAAATTCTTGAAGTAGTTTTTAAAACTAACTGGATGCTTTTCATATAGCAAATTACCTAAATATCCTCTTTAATTGTATTATAATTCATCCTGTTTTTATAAGATGCCTTTTTTTATTATTTTACACTATTAAGCTCCAGCTATAAGCTAATTTGTCAAAAACATATATAAATAAAATAAACAGCTTCCACCTCCAGCTGTTAACTTCTAGCTTAAAGCTAACAGCTACAACTACCAGCTATTTCCGTCAAACATACCATATATGAAATATAGCCTTGCATTTTAGACTTATAAATACCCTTAACCTAACGCATATACAAATCTAGATGTGAAAAAAAATGCAATCCTCAATAGGCATTAATGAAACCGGATTTATAATTGCCTAAAATATCTATCTAAACTCGATCGTTTTGATAGTCGAGTATTTCAGTAAAGGAATTAATACTTGAATAATTAATACAATTTATTTAATTTTTTAATATCCACAGAAAGTGAAGCATATATGACATTTCGCCCTTTTTCTAATCACGTTTGTTGAGGGAGACTGATAGATTTTTCATTTGAAAAGGATGTGTTTGATTTTGATACGCTGAGGGGGCTGCCAACGAAACTAACGTCCAACGTTTATGCTAACCATGCCTTTTCCTTATTATTATTATAATTATAATTATATATTAAATATAAGAAAAAATTAAAATAAGATAAGTATTGTGTCCAAATTACTTGAATAGTTGAATGAGAATGTCAAGCATATAAATCCTCTAACATACATGTTTTTTTTTTCTAAGGACAAAATTTCATTGAGAACAGTTTAAAACCACAACATGAAAGGATCTACAAAAAAGAAGACCTTTACACGACATAACATCATGACTTTTTAACTTACATAATAACTCTATCGTCTGGACGTACAATCACAAACAATAAGCTAACTCACTTCCAAACGCCATGGATTTTTTTGCCAAACATCCCATGAAACTCAACCTTTTGAAACACTGTTGGATAACCACAAGTAAGAGATGCTAACCGGATCGGATCGGATAAAACCGATTAAATCCGCTCCGGTTTGAAAAAAAACCGGTTTTATAAAAAACCGGTTCGGATAGTTTTTGCACAAAATCGGATATTCGGATTTTTTGTGCACCTCTACATTTAACCCACATTATCTTGTTGACATCAGTTTTTGCACCCCAGAAGAATTTTCTTTTTGCTGATTCAATTTTCTTTAGGACACACCGTAATAAGTAACATACATGTTGAAATTTGAATTGAATATATAAAAGAATGAGAAATACTAAATAAATAAATTTTATATTCTAACAATCGAACGGATTAAACCTGTATAAAAACGAAACATTTAAATACTGTAGAAAGAATGAGAAATACTAAATAAATAAATTTTATAAGTATAAACAGAACTCCACGCAATG
Source organism: Pulicaria dysenterica (assembly GCA_947179395.2). Lineage (NCBI taxonomy): Eukaryota > Viridiplantae > Streptophyta > Magnoliopsida > Asterales > Asteraceae > Pulicaria > Pulicaria dysenterica. Next base: position 4,679,840 of record OX359292.1, read on the forward strand.
AAATATATAAAAGAATAAGATTTATGTTGTCAATTATAAAAGATTGAATTAATTATAGATAGTAAATGAAATGGTCTAAACTTAAAAAAAAAAGAATAAAACACGATTTTTTATTAAAACTAAGTTAATTTACGATTAAAACACGTTTTTTAAATGAAACTACTTTAATTTATGATTAAAACACGTCTTATTTTAAAACAACTATGTTAATTTATGATTATAAATTTATACAAGTTTCCGAATTAAATAAAAGTTTACAATTAATAATATTTAATTTGTAGCGCTCTCTCTCATTTTTACTTGCAACTATGTTAATTTATGGTTATAAATTTATACAAGTTTTCGAATTAAATAAAAGTTTACAATTAATAATATTTAATTTGTAGCGCTCTCATATTTTTACTATAAACGTGTTCCAATACTCATTCAGCGGTTGGCCTATTTGGACGACCAGAAATGAGACACGAAGTCTAAATCTAACCATAGAATATATATTACTTTAATTAATTATAAAACGGTTAATAATAATGTGGCTTTATACAATAACTTGACAGTCATCAACAACCACGTAGATGTACGTTTTTATATAGGCGTGTTACGATTATAATGCTTATGATTATAACATGAATTTATTGTCATCAATCTTATATATTAAGTAGTGTAGCTTACATATAGATCTAATTATTTCAAAAATAATGTCTCATACCAACAGAGTGATTTAGCTTAGCAACTAAGAATAATTAGTATTGAACACTCTTCTTTAATTTTGTTAGCCGTTAATTCATTTGTTATTTATATGAATTTCTATATTTTAATAACAATCACTAGAATCTGACTCAACTTATAATAACTACAGATTAGAGGTTTAAAAGTGATACATACAAATAAAGAATCGGTTGAGTTGTCTTGTACTACATATAATTTGTTTTCAAGTTAAAACTATACATCATTTAACTTCTCAATCTTACTTGACTTTATAGGTGTATTTGTAAGAAATTTTTTAAAAACTTTTAAAAACCGAATTTTTTTATATTTAGATGGCAAGTATATATTATAAATTAAGGAAACTGTTTTTTGATTATCTAGATATATTAGACCTCAAAATGTTTAATTAGATGTGTCGGAGTATTTAGGAACTGTAGTACTGCACTTGTTTGAAAAAGTAAGTATAGCTTAAAAATGTAAAATGATGTAAAAAAAGACATAAAAATAAAAACTCTAAATAGGAAACAAATGTAATTGATAAAAGGTGTTTTTAGAATTTGGCGGCTGTTATAGCGTTAATAAGGTACTTTGGGTGTATATTTTGAAGTTAGGGTTGGAGCTAAGGCTAGAGCTGGAGTTATGCTTATTAATTAATAATCTCAAACCCAAACCATAAGCTATTTGAAAAAACTTTTATTTTATGGGCTTATAGAAGATTATGTTCTTAATAATCTCCTCAAGATTTTAACACCTGAATGAAGCCAAAGGGCTGATTATTATAAAAAGTAGAATCCCAAGCCCATATAATCCCTCATAAGCCAGTTGCCAAACACACAATTTGTCTCGAAGCTTTAAGAGCTTAATTTTTATAATAAGAGTTTAAGTATTTATAACCAAGCAAAGTGTTTAATTTTTCTTTGGTTGTACTTACTTTTTACAAACTAAAACTTCAAGATCTTAAAACTCAAAAAACTCCCCGTCAAAAACACTTTTAAACTTTTACTTTTAATTTTTAGAACTCTCAAACTTATAAATTAATTATGTTTTGTATACAGGGTTTCACTTTTATGTCATTTTATGCAAATTCCTTGATATAAATAATAGCTTGTAGCATCCCGCTATAATATTCAACTAACAAAAAGTTAAACTCTAACAAGTTTTACCAAACATAACTATAACCAAGATTTTAATGATCATAACATAAAACTGATACCTACTTCAAATTGGGATTTAATTAATTGTCATCTTTTTTTAATAGTAAAACATATTCACACTGTAATTTACTCGTAATTATACACCTTTTTGTTTACGATAGGATTCGAACTCATGACTTAGGCCAAGGACAAATACCTTACCACTGGGCTAGAACCCCAAGGCCAACTAATTGTCATCTTAATCTATATTTTTTTAGTTGAGTTGTGTTCAATATAGTCAATAGAAAAATCATTGTCCTGAAATTTTAACATTCAATCACATGTGATTAAGTTTACAATCACATGTGATTGTAAAAACATCACATGTAATTATGAAAATGTCACACCACCTAAAATTTTAAAATTCAATCTAGACCATTGATGAGACTGGTCCAAAGGGTAAAATTACTCCCTCGAAACTATGGATTAAGTATGGACTATATTGAATATTTATCTTTCTTAGTTACTTACCCAAATTTGTTTTAACTACTTACATAACGGTTTTAGCTTCTTTTTTTTATTTTTTGAATGAAGAACTAATTATCAATTTTATAAAGAATCCTAAATCAAAAACTTAATAGAGAGGTTTTATAGTTATCTTCTGACTTAATAAATTATATATATCACAATATAATAGATATATAATTAAGAGGATACACTTACATTATTTAGTAGAAATAAATTGAAAGAATTTAAAGATTAAAAACCAAACCTACCCATATTACAATTTTAGAAACCACACCACCCAAATTAAAATCCACATATTAAAAATGGCAAGAGGGCATAATGATTTGTGCTTTAGATTGGACCTCCCTTCCCACTCACCCATCCATTCACCATGATATTGCGTGCACAAGCACAATGGTTGGACACAAGAACAACAACATCCTAGCCAAGGAAAAGATCTTATTTTCACACAAAATCTATCATTTTTTATGCATTAATGTGTACCAATTAAAAAATATATCAAAAAAAGTAAAAGCCAAATGATATATGCTACTAGCATTAATTGAATTAGTTGTTGTTATACTTACATACCTTTTTAATGAAGGGTTATTTTATCATTTCAATATTTGTTAATTAAAGAGATATATAAGTGTGACAACAACTAAGATATTACAGCAACACATCATTTTTCTAAAAATAAAAATAAAAATGTATTTATCATGACTCTTTAATTTCACAAATAATCAAATATTATAGTTTTTGTAGAGTCTTTTCACATTATTAGAAAATATTGTTTTGAAACTTAAACTAGTATTATATCTACCACAAATGAATCTAATTCTTGAATCATCATAATTAAATAAACCATTTTTTTATGTGTACAATAGAGAGTCAAGAGGAACAATTATAATGGTTTTGAAGAACAAGACTTCCATCATCAAACATCATATCCTTTTCATCAAAGACACCATACTTTTTGGCAATGGCCTACACCACCAATATTAGAAAGAGAAGTCCACTTTAAAGGTACATAACTTCTATATTAGTAGCATTGCAAATTCCAAATAAACTACAATATATTCTTCGCACTAAGCTTTCATCATCCAAGTTGAGCAATAAATTAAGCAAATTTCAAATTTCTTGATTGATAGGTTTAATCATTTATGTCTTTGCATTTTTAGGTATATGATTCACTAGAAAGGATTTCGTCATATTATCGCACAAAATCTTCATTTCTAAACACAATATTAATTTAAAAATCATGACTTTCACAGTAACTCCAAACAAAAGTTTTTGTAATGTTCATGAAAACTTTAACATACATTAAATTTGTTCGTATCTAAGGAGGATGTTGTATGATTATGACAACATCTATGATCATTTAAGGTTGATAGTTTACTTAATTTGCTATATTACTGGAGGTCGAAATCTACACACATTATTACACCTACTTCTCAAACTCACAACAATCGGTCTAATGACTTAGAAAATAAAAGAGACTTAATTAGTTGGTTCGTATTGAAAGTAGGTGTTTTTGATACTCCTAATTATATATTGTAAAATAGAAACTACCAATACCCACAAGTTTATCTTTGAGTTTTTTTTTTTATCGTAATCTACTGGTTGGGATGTGAAATCTAAAATGAACGTATATAGATTAAATCTTGACACACATCATTTGACTTTGGATTACGTGATTCATCTCCTCTATTTGAGTCTGGTTAGTTAAGGCTCCCAAAAAAGAAGTTTATATTATTTTCTTAGACCTACTTATCTATGTGCATTACAAAATTATGTTACTATATTGTCCGTAGTGTGTTGTTTGGCAATTATTCATTTAATTGAGTGCATTAACTAAACATGTCAAGACTAGTATTCTCATGATTGTTATTTATGCAAAACAATGACTCATGAAAATTAATGAATTTTGTGGTACACGTCAATAGAATTACGATTCTTAATAACATTTAATATATGGCAATTTTTATGTAATACATAATTTACGTCTACTTGATGTGAAACTTCACTAGCCTAACTATCAAAAGTCAACGGTTAATCTTTAGTTAATGTTAAAATTCTATGACGGCTAACTTAATTATAGTTTATAATAATTAGTATTTCATGAGTTGTGTTCAATATAGTCCATATAAAAAGTATAGTCCTAAATTTTAATATTTAATAACATGTGATTCAGTATACAATCACATGTGATGGTAAAATCATTACATGTTAATTACGAAAATGTCACTCCGCCCAAATTTTTAAAATTCAATCTGGACCATTGATGGTGCTGATCCAAGGGCTAAGATTAGTCCCTTGGGACTATGCAATAATTATGGACTATATTGAACATTTCTCAGTATTTCATTTGTTCTATATATTAGCCATGCTGACTCATTTCAATCTAAATGACTAGTTAAAAGAGTTTTCAAATTAAAATGTGAAAAAAATCTTAATTTATGGAATTTTCAATGAAGTTTCAAATAAACAAATTTATGTTGTGAAATGGGAAACTGAGTGGGTCATAGTTAGGTTTGGAAATTTGATTCTTTTGGAGCAACAAGAGATAGGTTAGGAGATGAGTTGCAAGCCTTGAGGAATAATGTTTCAAGTCTTGCTTCAAAAAAACACGTTAGACAGTTGGTTCGAAAAACTTGGATTGGTTAACAATTATTCGGTGAAGAAGTTTGCAATATGGTGGAGGATTCAAAGTCATAAGAGTCCTCGCAATAAAAGGAGACCTTATGGTCAAACTTAGTGCGAAAGAAAGTGAACATTTTCACGTGGAGAGCGGATCGAGATAGGCTTCCAATGTTAACCAGACATCTAGTCAAAAGGATCGGAATTGATGTACCATCATTAAGTTATGTGGGTAGGCGATCTACTAATACCTTCCAAACACATATGTGAACTATCTTCCTCGATAAGAGATTATTCTACCTAAATCCGCAGCTGAATGAAGGGCTCAATTGATAGTGTATATCATACAATTCTAAAAAGTTGTGGTGGTGTACTTGGAGTAATCGAGCCAAGCCGAGTCGATACAGTACCAAGTTTGAGCTCGACTCGGTTCAAAGCTCGAGGCTCAAATCTCGACTCGAGCTTAATCGAGCTTTAATTTTCAAGCTCGAGCTCGACTCGAGTAAGTAATCGATACTCTCGAGCTCGACTTGACTAAATTAATTTAATAAGTTTTTGTAGCAACAAATGCTAAAATACATTTCGGAATTTTGATTTCACTTTTTCGAATAACAATTAACAGCTAGCTATAGGGGTGTGCATGGGGCGGTTTTAAGCTCAAACCGAACCCACTCCGTTAATTTCGGTTTTAGGATTTTTAAACCCAATGGTTTCGGTTTCTATCGGTTTCGGTTTTGGCGGATTCTGGTCATTAACGGTTTGGTTTCAGTTTTAAAACCGAACCCGCTTGGTTTTCAATATTAATATCAAGTTTCTTGTACTAACCTTCATATTTACAACATTATATACAAATGTCAGCCATAATTAATAATTTATAGCATTAAATTTAATGTCTAATAATATACTTCAACACCTAATACAATTTTCAACTCAAATATTCAAAACATAAAAGTATTTTGTATTATATAATCAGAATATAAACATCGATCTGAAAAAAGGTAAACGACAAAGAAAATAAAATATTTATTGACCCTAATAATTGGATCTTGAAATATTTGATGGGCTTCATTGACTTCTATTTAAAAGCTATAAAATTATAAAATATATATGATATATTAAATATTAATGGGGCGGTTTCTTAGTGGGGCGGTTTCTAGTTAAAACCCGAAACCAAACCGAACCCATCGGTTTCTGCAAAATTGAAAACCGAACCGTCGGTTTTGAAATGGTTACGGTTTTATCGGTTCGGTTTGTCGGTTTTAATAGATTGGTTTTGGTTTTTCGGTTTCTATGCACACCCCTAGCTAGCTACTAAGGGTATAAAAGTAAATGGTGTATATGTAAAAGGGATAAATAATAATTTAGTAGAAGCTCAATTAGGCTCGTGAGCCTTGCGAGCTGAATATATCAAACTCGAGCTCGGCTCGAAACCCTACTCGAGTAGCTCGAGCTCGACTCAGTTCACTTCAAGTCCATTTCGGTTATTTTTGAGTCAATCTGGAGTAGTTCACGAGCTGTCTCGGCTCTATTACACCCCTATGTACTGTACACAAATGGCTTATAGAGTGGGTTGGAAGTTGTTTCTACTTTGTTGAAACTGATAAATAATAAAAATGTTTGTTTTTCGAAAACAAAAATACCACTATTATGTGACTAGATTCACATGAGTTTAAAGAGTCACACACTTATACACTGAGATTACAATTAATAATAATAATATAACTAGTGTATTTATATTATTTAAGTAATGCGAAAATATTAATTGTGCCCAATTAAGTATTGACTTAATATATAATTGTTATTGAGCTTAATTTAATATATGCTTTTTTAATTTAAGGGAGGAAAACCCTAATCTAGATTAAGGATAAAGACAAGGAAGGATAATCTTGAATTTGAATTTGAATTTTTAAATTTTGAATTAGCCTAATCCTCTCTCTCTCTCTCTCTCTCTCCTCGTATTTTTGTGAACCATATATACCAATAAGGGGTTTTCGATTTTGGCAATTCATTCAAGAAACAAAGAGTTGTTCTTAGTGGTTCTTCAAGCATAACAAATGACTAGCATCCATTGGTGATCAATGAAGTGTAGTGTGGACTACATTAGAGGTGTTCTACTTTGAACACTAAGGTTTCAAGGCTACACAACAAGATCTTAAATCACATCTCTTAATCGGGATTAAAAGGATATGATTCTTTCTTTTCGTTGATTGTATTGGCAATACGTAGATCCGACTTTGGTGATGTTTTCCGCTGTGTTTTTATTTATGTTTATTTTATTTTTTTCATATCAATCACCAACAAAATATAGTTCTGAAATTTCATTTGTATACCGAATCACATGTGATTGTAAAACATCACATCTTAATTACATAAAATGAATGTACAACATAGTACCATCTATATATTGATGAAGTACAAGTACATAGATGAAGTTCGTATGTAACAGACTTGCAACTGATCTCAACTGAATAGATGACATGGCACATGACTGATATATATATTCTATCAATCACTTTAAAATGTCTTACAAATACCTCTATATAAGTTGCAACCTGAATGGTAGTTGCGGTTTAGACATGAACAAGAGTTGTTTGATACGCCCTTCGCTGCGAATTAAATAAAATTTTCTATTAAAAAATATGTAATTACTATTGTTATACTTTAGAGTGTTTCTATTATACTTTTAAATAAAGCAATTTAATTTTGCAAGTCCATTATTTATTTTGCTAATTTTAGGTTGTTAAACCTTGTTTATCAGTTGTTTTTGGTGATTTTAGATTGTTAAATTTGTTTATCAAGTTGGTTTATTAGCATGCTTGATTTATTAAAAAAAAATTCATATTGAAAGTATAAAATTAAGCATGGTGCAAGAAAACTTTTTCAAACAAAAGATATAATTATAGATTACTAAATTTTCTTTAAAAAGAGATGAAACGTAATGGTGTTTATTAATAAATAAAAAAGTACAAAAAATGATTAAAGAACATAGGAGACAATAAATACAACTGTATTTTATTGAAAAAAATTATTGTTATCAATAAATGAAAAGAAAATTAAAATTAAAAGAAAGGGAAGAAGGCATGTGAAATATGGAAAGAGTAACCGAAAAAAAAAGGATGCAGAGGTGAAACATAGATAGAAAATATAAGAGGTAAGGTTTGAACCCTTAATGAAGGACTTTAGACTTTACCAACTCATCTAGCTTACAAAATTGTTAAGAAATCAAACTAATAAATTTATCAACTAAGAGGGCATAGTAGGTAGGGGTGAGCAAGAAAAACCGAAACCGAAATAACCGAAAAAACCAAAACCGACGGTTTTGGTTTTTAATATTATAAAAACCGAATTTTTCGGTTTGGTTCGGTTTTATGTTTCAAAACCGACCATAAAAACCGAACGAACCGAATTGAAGAAACCGAACCGTTTAATACCGAACCAAACCGAACTGTTAGGGTTAAGGGGCATACATGTATATTTACGTATCAGTTCAACATAACTAAAATCCCTTACCTTCCCCTTGTTTTCACCTTTTTCACAAAAATCCCAAATTGACACTCATTATCCAACACTCGACACACCAATTGCTTGAATCTTGAAGATCAAATCGACAGACCAAACTTGAATTTTGTTTCGATAGACCAAATCGACTCTTGAATCTTGATTCTTTGAAGTCTGAAGCTAGAAGATCTCGATGGAAGTTTGAAGCTAGAAGTCTCGATGGAAGTTTGAAGCTAGAAATCTTGACATACCATACGACGGCGTTCGCTCTCCCTTCGTCGAGTGTTGTGACAAAAAAATTCAAAAACCAAAAACCGAACTGAAAACCGAAAACCAAACCGAAAAACCGAAAACCAAAAACCAAACCAAACCGAATGGTTTTGGTTTTGGTTTTTCAAAAACCGAAATTTTCGGTTTGGTTTCGGTTTTACCCGAAAACCGAACCAAACCGAACCGTACACACCCCTAATAGTAGGTTAGTATAACTCATATATGAACAGTAACCGGCACAATATATATATTTAAAATTTCATAACAGGAGATTACAAATTAAATCTTGTAACTTATTATATGGTTATGAGTTACATGATTTATCACTTTTATTACTTCGACTCGGCCAGTGGCTGACCCTCTAGGCCGAGTTATCAATAAAAAGTTATATATCACAAACAATAAAAGAAAATTAATTTCAAATTAACTAAAAACTAGATAATGAAATATTATAGAACTAAACCGTAGCAATTGTTTTGATTTGATATTTTGAGATTAGTTTTGGGCTAGGCCCATGACCACTATCGGGCTTCAGTCATTTGTGAATTTGTTCATGTAGACTGTAGTTAGTACTTAGTACTTACTACTAGAGGTGAACAAATACCGGTTTTTACTATATCCGGTTATAGTAAAAACCGGATCGGATTTTTCGGACAAAAAAAAAACCGGTTACGAAAAAAACCGGTTTAGTATTAACCGGTTTTGATATCGAATTCCGATACTATTTTATCCGGTTTCGGTTTATACTATAACCGGTTTTTATAAAAACCGGTTTTTATTCTAGGCAAAAAATCCGGTCCGCGTATGTTTTATGTAGCCCACTGTTTTTTTTTTTTTTTTTTTTTTTTTGTTTTTTTGTTTTAAATACATTTCCTATAATATATACTATAAAAAAACATACATGTGAAAGAAAACTCAAATTTTGATTAATTTAAATACTTAAAAAGTACAATATTAAAATTACAAACTTTCTAATTAAAAATATTCAAACTACAAACAAATTTTTATTGCATCACGCCTAAGGGTAGTACGACTTACAGCGGTGTAACGCGGTTGCATTAGTGTTTGGATGGTTTCGGTGAAATCTTTATCATCAAAGTGGTCAAACGGCAAAGCTTTTGTAATCACGAACCTCGTAAAAGCGTCTCGTAATTTGTCGTTGTCGTAAATGAAAACACCACCTTGATTCGTCATGTTGGCTTGAGTTGCATCGGATGTTGCTCTTAGCGCCTTGCATGACTTGGAAATATGAGCCCTCAAAGTAGAGTTGCCTTCGGGTGCTAGAAACTTGTGACAAAGTTTGCACCGAGCCCTTTTTGAACCGTTGGACATCTCGCACAAGTCGAAATGTTCCCAAATTTCTTTATTTCTATTATGCTCGAGAATCCTCACCACATCGGGGTTTCCTCCGACGGAAGATTCTCCCGTATTCGGCATGCTACTACTACCGGCCATGATATCAATCTCAAGAAAGTGTATGAAAGTGAGCTTTGGTGAATAAAAGTAGAGAATTTGGAGAGAATTTGGAAGATGTAAGTTGTGATTTAATCCCACAAACATACCCACACTATATATAAGTGTCTTGGGTGGCAAAATGGTAAAAAAATAAGAAAAAAACGGTCAAGAAACACCCCAAACGGCTAGAAAACGGCTACTTTTTTTAACCTAACGGCTAGTAGTAAAAAACCGGATAAAAAACCGGATAAAAACCGGTTTCAAAAAAACCGGTTTTTTATCCGGTAAAAAAACCGGTCGGCCCAAAATCCTACAAACCGGTCATACTATCCGGTTTTGAAAAATCCGGTCCGGATAAAAAAAAACCGGTTTTTAGAAAATCCGGTTTCGGATATTTTTTTCGTATAAATCGGATATTCGGTTTTTTTGTGCACCTCTACTTACTACTTACTTAGTAGTAGTCAAAATTTTGTAGTAACATAGATATATGCATGGTTCTAAATAACGTAAGGCGTGGCGTGGCGGCGAGGTCAAGCCTCAAGTTATAGGAGTCATGGCGAAGCCTTGCGTTTTTTAAGGCGTGACTTAAGGCGGCGATTTTGTATATAGTTTGTAATTATATATATCAAATTTATCATTATTAATATACTAATTACACAAAGTTACGGAAATGATGAACAAAATAACATATACAAATTATAAAATACAAATTTATAAAAATTCTATACACTCGATTGCAAAATGCATAAAAAAAGTTTAAATTTTTTAAAAAAATGATTTTTTTGGCGCCACGTTATAAAAAACTCGCCATTTGGCACGCAAAGGCGCGCCTTGGCAAGCCTTGGCACGCGCCACGCCTAGCACTCACGCCTAGGACCATTTCTTAACGGCGGAGCCACGCCTCACGCCTTGGCGACGCCATGACGCGCCTTTTAGAACCCTGGATATATGTATAGACTTTAGATTGTGACTTTCATATCTTGTTACATCTTTTATACCGTCACGTTAGTTTTCAACTCGTATGATTTAATCTCTTTTCTCACCCACTAAATTATATAACTCATATGATACCTCCATTAATTTATTAAAAAAGTTAAAAACAAAAAACAAAAACAAAGAGAGAGTGAGAGAGTGAGTTTACGATTAGACCTGCCCTCCTATACCCCCACCTCACCCCTCATATATTCTAATTAGGTGTTCGTTTTAGCTTATCAAGGGTTTTTTTTCCCGAAAGTATTTTTAATAAGCTCATCTTTTCGGCTTATTTTTCACGAGTCCGGCTTATTTTTTTCTTTTAACTCATAATGAGCTCAAAAATCAGAAAATAAGCTGTAAAAAACTAACTTATAAAACCAAGTCCGGAAAAAAAGCCTTAAATAAGCTAAAACAAACACCCCTAAACCTCATCCCAATACACACCCATCCTTTGTAGTAGTACCCTTATCTTTTAAGTGGTAAGACCAACCCGACACTTACTCGCCAACTCTAACTTTATGCTAGCTAAGTAATCTTATTTTTTTTTAAAATATTGAGTTTATTTATTTTTTAAAATATTGAGTTTATGTTGTATTTCAGCAACCAACTAAACCTTTTTCCTTTATAATAGTTAGATACTTATATAAAAATAATTTGTTATTCAAACCTATATTTAATTGGTAATTTTATTACAAGATCAAATAATATTCAGGGAGTTAATGGATAAATATTATAAAAGAAGCTCAACATATAAAAGTTAGAATATATACGACATAAATAGTAAACCTAATATAGAAGTGCCTAGACTTTTGCATACGACACATGGCCTCTTCTAATCATATTCATACAAACACAAGTATAGAAATCATCTAGTTAGATCATTAAAAAGTTTCATATCTTAAATATTTCATCCACTAAAGATTATATATATTTGAAATTTTTTAAAACTTTAGCGGGTGGTCTAACCTCTTATGGTCTGTTTGGTATGCCAAATTTTGAATGATTTCTCGGTAGTTGCATTTCAAATCTATTGTCTCCAGCATCGGCCACCGCCATAATTGTCTCCACATCAACCGACACTTCGCTTTGGTCGTTGTTGCTTCCCTAATCAGCCACCACCATAATTGTCTCCAGCATCACATCGTCCGCCTCCACCAGTGTCGTAACTATTGCCCCTCACCGTCTTTGCGTTCGCTGTCATCTCCTTTGGCCACCATCTCCGTCGTTGCCCTAATCGGACACCACCATATTCTTTCCTTTCTCCGCCACCGCCCTTCCCCTTCTCTGCCACCACCCTTCATCGTCTTCTCCTTTGCCATTATCGCCTTTCACCGCCTCCGCGCCGTCTCCCTTCAACGTCTCCGCCTCTGCCGTTGTCACCCTTTACCATCTCCGCCTCTGGCGTCATCGCCCTTCACTCTCCCCGTCATCTCGCTCTCCGAGCCAGTCAAGTTGTGAAGGTAAGTCAACTTCTTAACTATATTTGCCTAGAAAGTAGATATCTCATTGCCTTTACATGAACTAAACAAGGGATGTGATTGGATTTGAAATCACAAAAAATTTGAAATTCTATAAAATTTGGAACCTTTAAAATTTGAAGTCCATAAAACAAACAACCTTTCAAGTTTTCTCCGAGACATAAAATTTTTTTTGGATGAAAGCATAGAAAACACGTTATATTTGTACTTTCATTTCATATATTCCTACTAGAGAACATACAATGACAAAAACCTTTTTTTTTTCTCCATTTATTTTCTCTAAGCTTAGTTTTATTCGCTCTAAACTCGAGAACACCAGAATTAAAATGTTAGCGAAACAGGTTAGTGGTGGACTCGCTAGTAACTAGAAAGCCAGAAAGGGTTACCAAAAGAAATAAGACTTATCACAAACAATCAACCAATTTATTAGCCTTAATTTGACATTTTTAGATTAGTTTTGAGCTAGGCCCACCACCAGTAACGGGCTTTAGTTTATTTGTGAATTTGTTCATGTAGAGTGTAGACTATAGTAGTCAATATTTGTAATAATATTAGATCTAGAATTTTTTTTACTATTGCATTATAATGATAAAAATAGAATTAATTAAAACTAACGGTATTGTTCGGGTTTTCGATTAATATATCGCATTAACAAGTTATCAATTGTTGTTCTGGTATTTTAAGGCCAAACGATTTGTGGTAGCACCCGAAGATTTGATTGGTAACACCGTATCAAAAAAATCTAAATTTTCAACCATGCGGATAAAATTGACTGGTCTCCAGTGTCACCACCAGTCAAAGGGCAGGTCCGCCCATGATATTAGAAAATCCATTTAAGATTACTAAGTGGTCGTTTGTTTTTTATGAAAGCGTCTTAATATGTCCTAATCTAATCGAATTAGAGGTTTTAAGATATGAGTGATGTTTGATTTTTTCTCTAATTTTTATATTTACTCATTTATAAACCACACAACTTTATTTAAGAATACTTAATTTTCAATCAATAGGACATCCTAAATATCCATTTGATCAATATTTATCACAACCACATATACCAACCTTCTCACGTTTTCACCCTTCCATAAATTTATCCCGTTTGTGATTTCCTTGCTTTCGTCCCTCCCCTCTTTCGATCTTTCACACCGTTGCCTCCTTCCTCCAACCTACAATCTAGGGCTTTGAGAGAGAGAGAAAAAATCTATGTTTGGATGATCTTCCTGATTATGATGTGTGTTTAACATATCTGATCTTCATATGGAAATCATACAGAATTCTTCTATTTAAACTTTTGGCAGATGTGTATCGATGTGAATATGTCGATCTGCCTATTTTCTGATTGGAAGACATTAGGAGAAAGGTTACAAGTGTTGGATCTATCTCAACTTTATGGTCCAGGTGGTGTTCTTTCTTGTATTTTCACAAATCCTAACATGTAATTACCAGGCGTTATCTAGTTGTTATATACGTGTTTTGTAGTCTCCATTTTAGATGTAAATTGGTGCTAAGTCGAGATTTAACGAAGAACATTAGTCTTGTTCAAATTTACTTTGTATAGATTTAATTAGGGTACTCGATCATTGACAACGGATAACATATTTCAAAAGCACGAACAAGAGCTAGAGTCGAACTTCTTATTTGGAAAAGTCATATGATGTCTATGGCAATGATGGACATTAATTTGTAGGATTGTCACCAACTGACTATTGAACTTTAAAGTATCATATATTTAGGGTACAAGTTTTGGATATTTCATATTGGTAATATAAAAACATTAGGAGTACTTTTTGCCTTATTAACAAATGATCAGGGGGTGTTTCTGTATATTATATTTACAATATTCAAATAATTTATTCTCTGAGAAACTTTATTTATATAATGTTGGGAATAAGTGTAGACATGCATACGACTTAATGTTCCACCTAAGAAGAAAAAAAAATGTTTGTTAGATTATTCTCAAGATTTTAGGTTTAAGTTTTTTAGTAGAGAAAGTATAGATTTAAGGAGAATTGAAATCTAATTTCACTATATTCATGTGTTTTGATTCAACTTTAAGAGATGAGAATTGAAAATTTTGTACTCCTAATACTTTTTCTCGAAAATCGAAAGATATAAGCAGTTTTAATGTAACGAAAAAATATGTTTGTTAACCATATAGAAATAAGATGGACTTTAAGGAGCGTGATTACTTTAATTTTAAGATTTTTTATTCATTAGGGTTGGAGTCTTAATTCCATTCATTCAAGGAATCAAACGAAATTTTACTATCTAATCTAGTTTTTTTTCCTTAAGTTTATTACTGATTTAATTATACATAAAAATGATAATAAAAACATTCATTATTTCAATTCCATATTTTATTCCATTATAAAATCAAGACTTCTATCACTCATATCTTCTGTTGTTTATTATAATAATGTGCAAAACCTTAACGCTATAGTTAATTGAGGCATCATGTGGACAGTGGACCTACCCTTATGTATTTGAAAGAACAAGATTAAACGTGATAAGTGAATTGATTTTAATTAACTGATTTTAAATGGATAATTATTTGACGATTAAAGTACTACATTAGATGTAATAGTTTAATACCCTAAACCCTAAACCCTAAACTCTAAATGTGTAAACAAGGATAATTAATATTAGTTTTAAATGTTTTACACTGTAAATATTACTAAAATGTATAGTTAGACATTGTAAACAATAGGGTGCGGTTCAAATGAGAACTGTTTTACATACGAGAACTGCGAGAACTATTTCTTGTCAATCATTTAATGTCTTGTCTTTTTATTTATTTGAATAGGAAATGGTAGTATGAACATTTGTATATTTCCCCCACTTTTTTAAAACTAATATATCCATCAAACGAAAAGGTGTTATAAATATATCAAGTCCGTCAAGTCGAGTTGTAGCAGAAAAAAAATCCAGCAAGTACAAATTTTTTTTTTTTTGAAAAAATATATCAAGTCCGGTGTTAAATTGAAGAGCATAATTTTCTCGTTAATTTGGTATAATTTTCGTAATTTAACACCTCTCCGTTTAATGTATATATTAGTTTAAAAAATATGGGAGTAATGTAAAAATGTCCAAACTACCCTTACTTAATTAATGATAAGTTTGATTAGTTTAAGGTTATCCATAAATAACCTTTGAGTCTCAACCCTCCATTTCTTTGATCAATGGCTATAATTGGTTCTCGCAGTTCTTGTACGAAAAACGGTTCTCGTTTGAACCGTCCCCGTAAACAATATATAAATATAAAATTGTCTAAAATGTAACTTGTTATAAATCGGAAATTCATACACTAATCATTATCATATTTTTTTTTGTAAAACCACTTTAATTGTAGACAATATTCACTGTTTTATTCGTGGGATTACCATCTTTATCGCAAATAGGAACTTTGAATATCATTTTAGAGTTAAGGCGTTATGATTGTGGTGAAATAAAAAGTAAAAAAAAAGATGACATCATAATTCCTTTTCTTTTAATATATATTAAGTGATTAGTGTTTAGGATTATTGACCAAAAAAGTTAATTGGATTTTAATTTTTTACCAAAATGTTTGAGTCATATTTAATAATTAATTTTTTATTTAAATTAATGGCTAAGATTATTTGATAGATTTTATTTAAGTTAGTCTTTCATTAATATGATAAATAAATAACTTAAAGGATTGTGTGTATACGTATAATATATATATTTCTAGATACATGTTAATTTCAAAAAACTTTGTTGCTATTATAAAGAATATTATCTATATAAATTGTATTGAAGGTGTGAAGCTTTTTTTTTTGTCAAAATAAGCAAAGAAACTAATCTTAATTTTAAAAGTTTGAATGTCATGAATTAGTTTTAAATTTATAAGTTTAGTTAGACATTTAAAAGTAAAAATCAAAATTTCAATTTTAAATAAATGAATGGTAAGATTATATAATTAGGATTAAGTTTTTTAGATAAAAGGTTAAGATAGTTTAATAGAATTTACTTCAATTAGTCTTTTATATATATTAGAAGATTAGAAGATATGTGATAAAGAGTTAGTTTAAAAAATAATAAATATTTATAAATATATTAAATATTTATAAAATACGAAATAAATGAGAGTTTAGAAAAATGGCTACATATGATATGAACATTTAGACCAGCAGTGAAAGTGTTAACATGAGTGTGAAGGCAGCAGACGTAACGGTAAAAACATTGTATAATAATATAGATAAATGTAATTGTAATTTTTATAAATGTTAAAATTGATCACTATGACAATATGCACAAATCTCATATATTATAATTAAAATGAATTTAAAATAATTATAAAATATTTTCAAATGATAAAACTAAAAATAAGTTTAATTTGACATTTTTTAAAATGTTATAAATGGTATGTATGATGTTTGTAAATTAGAGTGAACAAATACAATATTATAATTTTTAGTAAAGACATAAAATTCTCTCTAATACTTTTGATTTAAATTTCCACTTTTTTAGTTTAAACTAAAGTAAAAATTCAATACAATTTTTAACAAATATGAGTCAAAGTCATATTTTAATGTTACCAAAATATACGTTTTGATTTAATAATTAAGTTTTTGTATCTAAATCTATAGATATAGGTGTCTAATAAATTTTATATATTTTATTATATTAGAAGATTAAAAACCAAACTAAGGCACAAATTATGGAGCCATGTTACCTAAGGGTATTCGGAGTCCTCACACTATCACATCGTTACATCATCTTTACACTTCTATCACATAAATCATCACACAACCCTGTAATAGTTACTCTCCATCAAATCTAATTCTCAGATCCACTTAATACTTTCATCAACCAATCAAAAATTAAAATATAAAATAAAATAAAAAAGAGAGAGAGTGAAATTACATATCTGGTCACACGTTCTTTTACCACACACAGCCACCAAAAAAAGGGGTGAGCATCACATTGTTCCTTTAACCATGCATAATTGGAATGGAAAAATACTTTAACCATGCATAATTGGTTGTTATATATGTAAATAAGACATTTATCACTAATGTTATTATAATAAATGATACTACCTGTTAACTCCAGCCTGTTTTAACACTGATTTATTAAGAAAAAACGGGTTCTATTAATTACTCTTCAAATTAGAGCTCGGTTATATAAAAAAACCAGATGAAATGTCTAGTTTTTTTTCAAACAATACCTGATTTATTAAGAAAAAGTGGGTTTTAAAAGGTAATTAATTGGAGTAATTTAGATTTGATATTACTCATGACTTAATATTATCAATTTGAGTTCCGTCATACAGATATTCGGTATCGATTTAAAAACTGTTCAAAAAATAATGTGCTAGAAAATAAAAGGGAAAGACAAGAGCAGTCGAAGCTAGCTTAGTACTAATTATAATAGGTGGTGAACGTGTGTAAAAAGCTCCTGGGCTGGATGGATTTCGGATCCATCATCCATTAAGGAGGCTTTCATTCCTGTAAGGCAAATCTTAGACGGTGTTTTAATTGCTAATGAAGTTGTAAATCTGGCTTCTAGTAAGAAAACGAAAATGTTTCTGTTTAGGGTTTAGGGTTTAGGGTTTAGGGTTTGAAAAAGCTTTCGATTCGGTGAATTGGAATTTTTTATTTAATACTATGGAGCAAATGGGATTTGGGAAAAAGTTGATTGGATGGATCCTCGGCGGCTTACAATCTGCCTCTACTTCTATCTTGATCAATGGTTCCCCGTCGAATGAGTTTGTTATGGAGAGGGGTTTGAGGCAAGGGGACCCCTTGTCTCCATTTCTCTTTTTATTAGCTGGTGAGGTGCTTCAGCAAATGGTAAAAAATGCATGTAATCAAGGGCTTTTTCAAGACATCCGACTTAAGAAGACCAATACAAATATCTCCTTATTGCAACTTGCTGATGATGCACTGATCTTTGGGAAATGGTCTAGTAATAACTTTTGGGTACTAATAAATATTCTGAATTATTTTCATGATGTTTCAGGGCTGAAAATAAACATATCAAAATGCAATCTCTTAGGTATTGGAGTATCCAAAGACGAGGTCTACAGGATGGCGAAATTAGTTAAATGTCAGGTATCTTCGTTTCCGCTCATGTATGTGGGTCTCCCTGTTGGTGGTAATATGAAGAAAAGTGTGTAATGGGATGGTCTCGTCGATAAAGTTAGATCAAAGCTATCTAAATAGAAATCTTCTAGCTTATCAATTGGTGGTAGATTTGCATTAATTCAATCGGTGTTATCCTCTACCCCATTGTACTATTTTTTGTTGTTTAAAGTCCTTGTTTCGGTCCTAAACTCGCTGGAAACAATCAGAAGAAGGTTCTTTTGGGGCTTTAAGGAAAACGATAAAAAAGAATGTTGGATAGCTTGGAGTAAAATTCTACAAACAAGAAATTGTGGTGGATTGGGAATTGTTAGTTACAAAATTAAAAATGAAGCTTTACTTGCAAAATGGTTGTGGGGGTACCTAACTAGTGAAGGTGCCGTCTGGAAGGAAGTTATCACGGAAATATACGGGGCTGATGGAGGTATTTTCGCCAGTGAGAAGCCAAAAGGTAACGGTATTTGGTCATATATCATTAAATGTTGCAAAGGTATTAAGATTGCAGGGGAAAACTTTGTTCATTCTTTTCAGAAAAGTTTCTTCAAAAATTCACAGACTATGTTTTGGGAAGATATTCCAATTGCCAGGGCTACTGTCTAAAAAATATATTTCCGAGGATTTACACAAAGGAGGTAGAAAAACAGGTGGCTTTTAAAGAAAGATGGACATTCGAAAATGGTGTCAGGAAGGGAAATTGGAGATTTGTTTGTTTTTTTTAAAAAACGTCTTAATAAGATTTAATCTGATTCAATAAGGGGTTTTAAGATGTATGATTTTCTTTTCATTAAAAAAATAAAACCTCTTAAAACTCCTTAACTAATTCGAGACAAAATTTCCTCGGTTATTACCTCTTAACAAAATGCATGTTTCATTATCTTATAATAATTGGACTCTTTCATTCGTCGAATCAAATCAACATCTGCTCTTTTGCTCCTTTACATACATAGTCTTCTTTGAACGCTACTTTTCACGTCTTCGTCACACTCGCTATATACCGGCCATCGCATGCCGTCGTCTTTCTTTTCACTTTTTTGGTTTGATTCACTATATTATTATGTAGACAATTGCATATGAAATATATAAAAATGTGTAATTACAAACATTTAGATGCTCTAAAAAACAAACAACAAAATAGTAATAAACATTCAAACATTAGAAGCACAACCTTTTAATGTTCAAACGTGATATCCAGATTCAGATACATAGCCACCTAAAAAACAAATGACATCTTAGATTGTTAGAGAGTAGTTAGTAGATCAGAATATATAATGATTATTTTAATCATCTACACCGGATGCAGATTATCAGACTAAGTGCTTCAGCCAACCATTTGAAAAATATTCAAGATCAAGCACCCGAATACGCTGCATTGATCATGGAAGAACTAAACCCCGACAACTTCGGTTTCATTATGGTATAGTTATAAATTACACACCAACATTAGATTCTACATAGAGTTTGGTAGGAAAAAAAATCTAGTAATTAATGATTAACTTGATAAGAATTCTTGTTCTTAATGGATATCATAAACAGATTGAAAACTTGGAGATGTTATTGTTACAAGCTCCAACACATACAGTAAGAGGAGAAAGCAAAAATTTGAGCAAACTGTTGAGCCAAAAGCTGAAATCGACACAACACGAGAGTCGTCTAATAAGATGGTATGAAGATTTCAAGTACTTTTTACAAAATAACTGGCAAAGATGTTGGGTGATTATGGTGTGGATAGGACTTATGGCTGGTTTGTTTACAGGGAAATACATTCAATACAAGCAACGAGCGGTTTATGATGTATTGGGAGCGTGTGTTTGTATAGCTAAAGGATCAGCCGAGACTCTAAAGTTAAACATGGCCATTATATTGTTACCTGTTTGTCGAAACACGATTACATGGTTAAGGAACAAGACTAAGTTGGGTGTTGTGGTTCCATTCGATGACAATCTTAATTTCCACCAAGTAAGTGTCTTGGATACTAAATCTTGAAAGTTTCTTGGAATGTTGTACTAACTTGGTTTTGTATGGCATTGAGTTTTAGAATTGATTATATGATTATTATGATTTCAAGTAAGAGTTACTATTGCTTTTTTGTTTCGAAAATAAACCAATTTTGCTTCTGACTATGTGATTACTGTTATAGATGGTTGCAATGGCAATAGCAACATGCGATTTCGCATTTAACATGTGACTTTCCTCGATTAATTCACGCAACAGAGGAAGAGTATAAACCAATGCAACAATTTTTTGGGGATCAAGCTAAGAATTATTGGCATTTTATGAAGGAAGTAGAAGGGTATACAGGAATAATAATGGTTGTACTAATGACTATAGCTTTTACACTAGCAACACCATGGCTAAGGCGAGGCAAGCTCAAGCTACCTTCATTTCTAAAGAAGTTAATAGGATTTAATGCCTTTTGGTATTCCCACCACCTCTTTGTTATTGTCTACGTGATGCTCATAGTTCATGGGATCAAACTTTACCTCACCAAGGAATGGTACAAGAAGACGGTTAGTTCCTATATGTTTCTTAATGTCTTAGAAATTGGGTATTTATAAATCTTTGAACAAAACCATGATTTCGGATGCAGACATGGATGAACCTGGCGGTTCCAGTCTCCCTCTATGCATGTGAGAGATTAATAAGAGCGTTCCGGTCCAATGTCAAGAAAGTCGATATACTTGAGGTATAATCTTACCTTCGCGTATTGAACTTCTTCAACCTGTTTACTTCTAAACGGGTCGGTTTAGATTGTCCTTTATCTGAAAAACAAGTCAAACAAAACTCTTTAGAGAAAAGGAGAATGAGTCCAACAGATTGAAAGTTAACCAAGGAATAATGTTATCTAAACCATTACTAATTCACTAATTATTTATTATAAAAAATATTTAAAAGTAAGTTTGTAGGCCAATTCGACTCCTTACCTGAAAATGACCCCATTTCAACCCAAACCCCGTTGACCCCTACATCTTGCCACCTCTATTTTTAGGATTATTGATACATAATTAAGATAAGATATCTGAAGAATATACTTTGTGTGTTAGGCTGTTTATCCTGAAAATTTATTGGTACTTACTTCAAATGTCAAAACCACAAGGCTTCAAATACAAGAGTGGACAATACATGTTTGTCAAGTGTTCTCACTACAAGAAACATCGCGATTTCCGACGGCCAAATCCGTCTGAAATCCGTCGGAAAACGGCGTTTCAGACGGATTTCAGACGGAATTGGTCCCTTGAAGAAAAGGGCCTCGTAAATCGGTTTCCGACGGATTTCCGACGGAATTTTACGACGGATTTCCGACGGAATTTTACGACGGATTTCCGACGGAGCCGTGTTCAGACAAATTTCCGATGGAACTGATTCAGAAGGATTTCAGACGGATTTCAGACGGCATATTTGAGACGGATTTCAGACGGAAATTTTTAGACGGATTTCAGATGGCAAATTTAAGACGGATTTCAGACGGAACATTTAAGACGGATTTCAGACGGAATATTTGAGACGGATTTCAGACGGAACATTTGAGACGGATTTCAGACGGATTCCATTTTCAGATGGATTTCCGATGGTGTTTTATGACGGGGTTTTTAGACGGATTTCCGACGGACCCGTCTCAAATCCGTCGGAAATTATATATACATTTTTAAAAGTTTTTGTCAAATATTGCCTTTTCCATTTTTTTCCTGTATTTGACACAATGATCTGCTGTCTCCCCATTTGAATGGTAAGTTAATTATACGTACCTTATAAATTCACACAAAGTTATAAATTATGACAAATAATGCATTAAGTTAATGACTGATACATGCCCACAGGCACCCATTTTCAATTACTTCTGCCCCCGGTGATGACTACTTGAGTGTGCATATCCGGTCTGCTGGTGATTGGACTCGGCAACTAAGAAAAGTTTTTTTAAACGTACGCAAGAGTGTTATTTTACTGAATTTGTGTTTGTTAAGTATCACCTAACATGTGTCTTTTGGTCTAAATTCGGTAGGTACACCAGGCTTGGCGTGATGGAAAGAGTGGGCTTGCTAATTCCCAAGGAGAAAATCCAAAGTAAGTGACTTCAACTGTTTCATACCCACAGGAGTAAGAAACTCAAATGTTGAACCTGAAGTGCCACAAAGATGATTTAGAATAAAAAATGTGAAGTATTGTATAATTGCTTAAGAATTGCACAATTTGAGATGTGTTTTTATCTCAAACGGGTCTATTATATTTAATGAAAAGAAAAACAATCAAATAGGTTGCAAGTTGTCAAAAGTCTATTCTCAATGTATACAATCACTAAAATCGTTTTTTTTCAAAGATTTAGATAACTATGGCAATAATTTTGTTTATGTTATCATGATTAACATACGTATTAATTATTTACAAAAAAACAAATAATGGACAAAAAGTGTTTGCCAATACCTTCAATTAACATTAGCCTGGATTGTCTACCCCCTGCTATAAGGTGACAACTTTCAAGCTTAATCCATTTTGATCCGTTATTCAACCCATCTAACCCGTCTATCTTATTGTGACATCCGTCACCAAATCCGGTTAGTCATTTAAACCGCAACTATTGAAACCCTAATTTATGTTTTATGGAGAACTAATTGCTCATGAACCATTGTGGTTCGGTTTTATGCTAGTAAACATTTTAGACAAATTCTAGTATTTATAGAATATTAGTTTGGTATTAGAAATATTAAAAAATTTAGATTTAGCTTAAGTTGCATTTTGTGCCTAGATAGGGATACTTTTAAATTTTGCACTAGAATGCCACAAATTACCAACTTATATTTAAAATATATATATATATATATATATATATATATATATATATATATATCTAGGATAGTTTATTTTTGAATTTTAGATAAATATTGAATTTAAGGATATGTACTATCTAGTTTCCAAATTAAGACTTATCATTCCTATATATAAGCTAATAAACCAAACCCTAGCCCCCCTAAACCCATTATTTCGACCTCACCCTCTTCTCTCTCTCCTTTTGCCGTCCAAAACACCCCCCTCCCTTCCCTTATTCGATTTCAAGCAAAGAACACAAGGTCAAGGCTTCAAGGATTAGGGTTTCAATTTTTGACATCAAGGTAAGCTCCAATCTTCACTTTTCTAAGTTCCTCTATCATGTCTTCTTCTCTACTCTCATTCTTGAGTCCATAGAACATGTTGAAAGCATAAAAGGTATCCAAGAAACGTTTTCATGAAGAGCATTTGAGTTTTAGAAAACAAAATACATGTTCTTGATCTTTAAATAACCAAGTTTGATCACTGTTTTTCTGATCAGTGAATACACCCGAGTTTGGACAGTCATTCTGGAGTCTATACATGGAGTTTTTATTCGGATTTTTGGTCTAAAACGTAGTGTTTTGAGTCTAGTTTCTTCACATATAATATTTGCAATTTTTTAAGGTCATTTGCTCGTTCAAAATAATTTTACCGTAGAGGTGCGCAGAACTACCAGCATGTCGGCAGATTTAGGGTCAAAGTTTTGTTTTAAAAATCTGTTTATATATTTGTGTTTTCAATCAAAAATTTTACAGAAAAATATTTGATGAGTTTAGGACTTTATGTAAAATTTTCATAATTTTTAGACTTCGTTTAGTATTTTTATAAAATTTATACATTCTGGTGCGCAGTTAACTTTCTGTCAGTAGTAGTTTCCCGTATTTATTAAAAATAGTTAACTTCGATGAATAATTCTGGATAAATTATGTAACTTAGTAGAGATACGCGAAATTCTATGGTAAAATATTGGGAATTTGATTCGAACTTTTACCATATTCCAAAATTTTCCAAAGTCGGCTTATCAAAACAGTAACAATGGAATTGGTGGCATTAGGGTTTTGTAGCAATTACACAAGCCTTAGGACTACACTAGGGTGATCAAATGTCTATACACGTGACTTATAATACTTGTATCTATTGTAGATTCCGTGCTAGACCCTTTGCAAAGCTAAGTGTTTGTGAAGAAACAAGGTGAGTTTCGTAGCCCATTTTCTTATATATTTTTGGGGGAAAATGACACTCCATTAATGTTTAAACTGTTTTCAAGCCGTGTTAAACTTATTGGCTATCTATGAGATATATTTGTTTGCATGCTATCTAACTATGGGTTATTGAATCATAGTTGATGACAATTGAATGCTATCCGACTATGGGTTATTGAATCCTAGTTGATGACAATTGAATGCTATTTAACTATGGGTGGTGAAACCTAGTTGACAACAATTTGTATGCTATGACAATATTGACCCAACTTATGTTCCCGGCCGGCTATAGTATGTTGGAAGACAACACATTTGAACCTTTGGGGTTCGGTTTTTGCATGCTACACATCAATTGCTACCGAGCTGAGATGTTCGGTTATCTACTATGCTACTTATACACGTGATATGTTATCATTGTTACAATTGACCCAACTCAATGCTATGTACGATAATCTAGTATTTTCTTTAAAACATGCGAACTCACCAACCTTTGTGTTGACGTTTTAGAGTGTTCATTTTCAGGTAACGCTAATAGTATAACCTAAGGAAGACTAGAAGACTCTAGGCGGACCTTAGCTTGACTCAACGCTTTCAAGTCTTTAAGACGTTTATTCTTTTAAACTTGGATTACTCGGTTTTTGGGCTTGCATGCCCTGTATCACTTGTCCCGGGTTGTGGGATTTACATTTGCGTTTTCTCTTTCATTACTCCTCGACTATGATGCCGTGAATACCGACTTAACACGGCACAAGTCCCCTCTTGTGTCGGGGAAACGTCGTGACACGGTGGTTGTCTTGCATTTTAGTAATTTCTCTATTAATTTATCAATGTGTTATGACGATCCTCTCCGTCACACTTTGCGTTTCCGCCTTGGCGGGGTGTGACACTTATTATCTCTGCAAATTAGAAGTGTATTTCTAAATAACTTGATTACATTGCTTTTGACAGTTACCCAAAAGTTTCGATCGATGGTCCATATGGAGCACCCGCACAAGACTACAAGGATTATGATGTGCTGATGCTAGTGGGTTTAGGAATTGGGGCAACCCCTATGATCAGTATTGTGAAAGACATTATGAATAACATGAAGGCTAAAGAAGAGGAAGAAAGTGCTTTGGAAAATGGTAGTACACTACAAAAGAATAGATCAGGACCAGCAAGTGCAAATAACTTTAGAACAACGTGGGCTTACTTCTACTGGGTCACTAGGGAGCAGGGTTCGTTTGATTGGTTTAAATATGTTACAGATGAGGTTGCTGAGAAGGACAAAAATGGTGTCATAGAGATGCATACTTATTGCACAAGTGTTTATGAGGAAGGTGATGCAAGATCGGCTTTAATTACTATGCTTCAGTCACTTAATCATGCCAAAAATGGTGTTGATGTTGTGTCGGGTACTCGTGTTAAGTCTCATTTTGCCAAACCCAACTGGCACAACGTCTACGAGCACATCACTCCCCTATATATATATATATATATATATATATATATATATATATAATTGAATGTATCCATCCATTTTCTATTCAAAAGAAACATGATAATATAATGTATATATAGTGTGTTTGGTTTAACGTTATATGTCTTCTGTAACATCTTGATAGTTCTATCTAATATATTGTATTGTCTTTCAAAAACATTTCATTACCTAGTTAATTCTATTCATTTGTTACTTTAATTATTTCGTCTAATCAAACATACTCTTACTCATTCTAAGGTAGTGTTTGGTTGGACGGATTCCTTGGGAATTTGTGGGAATTGGATTTAAATTCCAACCAAATCATGTGTTTGGTTTAACACAAG
Organism: Pulicaria dysenterica; assembly: GCA_947179395.2. Classification (NCBI taxonomy): domain Eukaryota; kingdom Viridiplantae; phylum Streptophyta; class Magnoliopsida; order Asterales; family Asteraceae; genus Pulicaria; species Pulicaria dysenterica. The sequence goes on from OX359292.1 coordinate 4,706,407, forward strand.
CGAAGGAAATGGATTTTAGGGGATGGAAAACATTCTCACAGCTGATGGATTTTGAAATCCTTCCTTCTCCTTCCTTTTTCTCGTCACTTGCTCAACATCTGTCCACAAACACCATCCATTTTGGCCAACCGGCGGCGACCTTCAACACCAACGTTCGATAGCAGCGGCAAGCAGGTGGTGTTCGACGTTCGACGACGACCTCTGGCTAGGGTTTCGACGTTCGGCGAGCTGGTGTTCGACGTTCGGCGTTCAACAGCGATTTAGGGTTTTGTTTGACCACTGGTGGTGACGTTTAACGTGCGATGACGACCTCTGGCTAGGGTTTCGACGTTCGATGTCGACGTTCAACGGCGACGTTTAACGACCGACGGCAATCTCTGGCTAGGGTTTCAACGGTGGCGCCGATTTACGGTTTAGACGGTGGCGGCGACGTAGGGTTTAGACTGTCGCAGCGTATCGACGGTGGTGGGCGATAGCGGGGCGGCGGCAGCAGTAAGGTGGTGGTGAAGGTGGCGATGGTGGTTTGTGGTGGGGAAGTGAATTCCATTTCCTGATACTACTAAACACAATAGGAAGGATTTAGATTCAAATTCCAAATGTTTTAAAATCCAATTCATTCCTACAATCCAATTCCTTTAAAAAACAATTCAAACACTACCTAAGAGTCTACCCAATTTACTAGTCTAATAGAAAACATATCCATAGGAATTAGTGTTAAACCGTAGCTAAACTACTTGAATATCGTAACCAAGAATCCAAATCATAGTTATGACTTCTTTTTTGTTAACCCAAAAAATGATACTCTCACAACTTAGAAATATATACGTAAGTAATGATGGACCTCGTATATAACATACGATAGTTTGGATTATCTCTCTACCTTTTATACTTGGTGTTAATTTTTGTCAACTCTTTTATATATAAGTATTACTTGATATAAATTTGTATATTGTATGTATAATCCCTAATCAATATTTCTAATTTCACAATTAAAGGTAAAACATTGTGTTTGTCATTTCCAGTTTTTCTAGAATGCATATATTATGGTGATGCCTCAATAATAAACAAAAATAAAAGACATGGTTCCCCATAAAAAAAAGAAAAAAAAAAGAAAATGAAAATGAAAGTGAAAACAACATATTATATTATTTGCATAATAGTTTTGAGGAAAGTCATCTACACTAGAAAAATGAGTATTTAAAACATAAAAATGACCTGAGTTGCACGCTAAGACTAAAAATTAAATGCTCTTTGAAATTACTTTACACTGCAACTGTTTATCTCTAAACTCGCATAATTTAAGGGCAATCACATATAATTTACGACATATTTTATTTGAGGAGAAAAAGTTAATGGTTACAAACACAGATAAATAAGAGTGAAGGTTGATAAGTTTTTAGGTTAATTACATTTTTCATTAAAATTTTCATCATCCATATTCATATCTACATTCATTTAAAATAACTAGTTAATTGACCCGTGCACGCACGGGTTTTTCGAAAGTGTATTTGAGATATTAAAATTTTTAAATAAAAATAATGCAGTAAATAAAATATCACCTTTGTGATGAGAATATAATAATTTTAAAAAAGTGTCATATTACAATAAAATTTATACCAAAACATAGATAAAAATGAGACGGTCGTAAATATATAATTAATTTTTTCTCTAAACAAAATATATTACAAGTTACTAAAAATAATTTATAAACAACTTATAATTAATTACGTTAGTATACAATTTTTATAAAACCCTCTCACATTTTCTTAAAACCTTCTTATATGTTTTATAAAACCCCTTCAAAATATTCATCTAACCCCCTCCCAATAGATTTAAAATTAATATTTCGAAATTGAAATTGAATAATTTGAAATTAAAATTTCTTATCCACGTTTTTAATCTTTCAAAATTGTTTTGAGAATGAAATAATTTTAAAATTGAAGGTTATGATTGTTTATTAAGACTCAATTTATGGTTATTTTTGAAAAATTTGCATTCCTATTATATATAGATAATAGACTACGTCCATCCGTATCAATATCCATTGAATTAAATGGGTAAACGAATATCCATTGAAGTCATAAAAATTTTTGCCTAAAAAAATTACCATATTTTTATATATAATTATGATCATTATTGATATAAATACATATTTTCTTTCAAAAAAAGATAGGAATCATAATTTTTTTATATTGACACTTACATGTATATAATTGGTACAATTGCACAAAAATATTATAGAAGATAGTGTGATTTAACCTACATAATTATCTATATTTTATTTATATATTTATATCAATTTTAATCCGGGTTAATGGATTCATCCATGGATGGAAAATTGGTATTCATATCCGATCCAATGAACATCTATATTCACTCCATATCCGAAATTCAATTATTTAACTTCGTCCATTCCACACAAATGTATCGGATTTGGTGGATAATCATCACTTCGGATGACAATTGTCATCTCTAATCACATCCTTTGTTACTTTATATATTAATAGAGAGTTAAACATAAAAATATAAAATCAGTAATTTCATGCCGTGAGACAATATGGCCTGGGTTTTGGTATGAAATTGACCACAACTACTTTAATAATGACAGACTGAAATTCAATAACGTGTGGAAAACAAGATTTACAGGCCGTATGAGAATTTTGAAAGGAATTTTAGCAAGGGAGTGAAGGACACAATAATTCTTATATATAATTTACTTTACACAAAAGAAAATTGTAGGAAAAATATAGAAAGCCTATTCGATTGATGAGAAAAAAAAGTAAAAGATTCAAAAAAATAAGGCGAGAAAAATAATTTGAAAAAACTATTATATATAAAGATGTCAACATTGACTATGAGATACAGAGATAGTGTTGGTCAATAAGATAACATAGTATGTCTTTATTTAGTATTTTTAGAACTATTTTTAAGTTAAGTATTACAACTAATATAACTTCTTTTATGACATTTAAATTATTAAAGCTTTTTAGGTTAAATTTAATATGTAGTAAATTATACAAGTATTATATATATTATTATATGCAATAAATTAGTACGAATCAAGATTTTTATTACTAATAGAATTTAGTCTTCAATAATGTGTGTATATATATATATATATATATATATATATATATATATATATATATATATAGTATTAATATATGCTTATTTATATTTTTCTAATTGTTGATTCTTTCCGTATGATTAATACTTTTATACATAAGTATTTCTTAAACTAAATATAAAGAGTTCATTAAACAGTACTATATGATAAATATATATTTTTAAATATTTAAAAATATTAATTTATATATATACTACTATATAAACCATTTAACACTTTCTCTCCTTCTAAGCTTCAAGAAATTCTTAAAATTATGTCAATCTCTAATCTCCGTCATCTTTTTATTAAAAATAATCTCATCCACTCCATTTTTAAACATTTCTCTCTCCTAATAAACTTTAACTTTTTATTTATTTAAAATATATTCTCCTACTAACACACTCTCTTACACAAACACAATTATCCACCCACATTAATATAATTTTTAAAATCATATTAATTTCTCTCTTCTTATTTCATAAATATAAATCTTTTTTAATTGTTTACTATTTTTTGCATTTTATACTTTAAAATTAATAAAATAGTTGATACAAATATAAGAAAAATTGAAGAAAAAAAGGGACATGTTGCTGAAATTTTTTTTGTGACATTGAATTACGCATTACATCCTTGAAAACGAAATGTAAAAAAAACAGAAACTATTTACTGTCGCAGCATAGCTCGGGTACACTGCTAGTATACTAAACTCAATCATACAAATTTATAATATATATTATCATAAAAAGTTTATTAGAATTAAATATGTATTTAAGTTTTAAGGTTTTTTTTACGATTTTATATTAAAAAAATAACTTTTGAAATTAAGATTAAAAAATACAATAAATTGACATGCAATTAATTTTTAGTAAACTAAACTAGTTAAGGTATAAACCAAAATTTAATCATATAAGTAAAAAAACGATGTTGTTTGTCAAACTTAAGTGTTCAGTTAATTTTAAATTTGTATTAAGTCACATGTTATCGATAATTAAGACGGCGAAGGGAAAATAAGGGACTAACGAAGCTGCACTAGCAATAATAGAATAACCTAGAGAGCTTTCAAGAAATCATAGTACAAAGAAGCGGTCTCATTGATTACAAGAGAAAAATAGTTTTGCTTTAAAAAGAAGAGACTAAATTAGTTTCGTCAAAAACATCATGAGGATAAATTATTTTCTTGTAAGAAATATCTAGACATGATACACGCTATGTTACGAGGTATAGACAAGTATGACCCCCTAGTGGACCTCAACATGGATAGCGACAAGGATGAGTTAGGGGACGGCGAGGGTGAGTACTGAGGACTGAGGAGTAAGTCGGATACCTAGAGAGGGTGAAGGTAAGAAAGGAGGTGATTGAGATGAAATAGGGGAAATAGGGACAAAGCTAGAGTAGCAATATTAGAGATTTAGAACAGTTCTGAGGATGTTACGAGATGAAAAGAAAAGTAATATTATGAGTGAACCTCGTAAAAAAAGCACCAGAGCTGGTAAAAGAGCAAGTAAATTAAAGTGAGCTGACGAATACGTTAAATGACTTTATGAAGGACCTCAACCGAATAAAAAATAAGAAGATGACGCTGGAATAAAAATATTCTAATAACATTATTTACAACAAGTATTATGGGTTCAAATTTGATGTTTTGTTGAAAAGTTCAAGTTTTGTTGAGTTGTTGGCCTATTCATTTTCATTGTTTTATATGTTTACATATATATATTTTTTATATAACAAGTAGTCATGCTAACGCTTAATTATTGGCCAACAAATCTATAATCTGGATATATAGACAGATATTTATTAAAAAAACTCACTACCTTAACATTTTTGTTTGAATAACATGTAAAAAAACCATGTAGAAAGAAATATCATATTCCGTAGTTGTATTCCCAAATGAAAGCTACTAGTTGTTTTTTTTCTTTTTTAGTTTTTTTATTTGAAGTCAACGTATAACTCGCATCTCGGTCAACACATTTCCTTCAGTCTTCTAATTTGTCTCTTTCTTTTTCTTCAGAATGTAGACCCTTGACTATTGAAAACACGACAAAAGCGCCCCGACACTTTTTATAAATACCAAGAGAGGCCCTTGATTATGTCGATCTTAAAAAAAAAGTTCTTTTTAAATTGAAAGATGCTCTGACGAGATAATGAAACCACGAATAAAAAAAATTTATTTACTTATTGACCTAACTGGCTAACTATAGGAATCTTATTTTAATTTAGGATTGTATTTTTTTTTCTATTTTCTCCATTTTATTATTTTTATTTTATATCATTTTTTATTCAACACTTATTTATTTACATATACAAATCAAACATGATAAAAAGTTTTATTTAACTCCAATCAAACAGTCTTTAATATTAAAAACATCGTTTATCTCTTCTAAAGTATTTAATTAAAGTAATCAACTTTCTAAGGGGAGATTGAGATTTAGTTTCAAGGGAACATACAATTAAATAACAATAACAAAAATTAGTCTTTCGTTGAACTTGTTATCCAATTTTACCATTATAAACTAAAAAAAACTAGACCTATTTAAGTCCATAGTCACAGTTGTTGGATGTGGTTACTATCTTCGTTAGATTTTGTTTTTTTTTTTTTGTTTTGTTTGTTTGTTTTATGTATTATGTTTGTTTTTTTTTTTTTTTTTTTTTTTTTTGTTTTTGAATGGAAGGATTGTATTAAGAAACCCTGGCTTTTTTTTGCCTTGTGACAAAAGACCAGGGGGTGTTTCCGTATATTATATGTATACAACAATTAATTCTTCCAGAAACTTTATTTGTTTAATTTGGGAATAAGTGTAAACATAGATGCGACTTAATGTTCCACCAAAAAAAGGAAAAGTTAAAAATAGCTCAATCATACCAACTTCCAAATTAATGCTTTAAGTCAACGCCGTTTTCCACTTAATTACGCAAATTACTCGTATATTGACCATTCGCACTCATTCCTCTTCCAAATCAAAATTACATCGCGTTTCGTGGCTCTAGCATCATACATATTTCTTTCATTTATTGTCTATGTATAAGAATCTTAAAAAATAATAAGAGATTTGAGAAATAAAGAGAGAAGTAAGAGAAAGGAAAAAACCGGTTCAGAAGTTAGCAAACGCTATAGCTCATGTGGTGGGGTTAGGGAGGATGGTGTTCATTTTTAGGTCGCCTGATATAGTGGTGAATCTAGGATTTAAATGTATAAGATTTAATATATCTAGAATCTAAATGTAATGAGATTCAATATAATTTATATTTTACGACTAGTAGGTCGGAAGGATTAGATAAAGAGTTAAAAATATCACGGGCTGGAGCGGTAATAATATGGTAAAAATCAAAAGCATTATGAATAATTACAAAAAACTAAACATATACTCAATCAAATAACATAAAGTTCTTACACTTATAAAAGTTTTTAGTCATTGTCTATAATAGAAAAATGAATATGAAAGTTTGATTAAACATCTTCTAATATATATAAAAGACTAACCATCACCAATTCTATTAGATAATCCTATCCTTTCATTTAATCAAAATTAAATCCTAACCATTCATCTTATTCAAAATTTAAATTCAATTTTGACTTTAAAAAGTCAAAATTGAAACTCACTTTTGAATTTAAATTAATTATAACCACTTAAATTAAAACCTTATCTAAGATAATTTGATTACTTTTAAATTATACAACTAAAAGCTACAGAACAAATGCATATATATATATATATATATATATATATATAATATGTTTTAATTTATAATCAATTAAATATTATATAAGTAATAATATAATTATTTTACATTGTTATGGATAACAATATATATAAGTCCTTATCCGTACATATTAGATAGATAGGTATTAGATAATAATTTTGTTTCTTGAAGGCTTATCTATTATATATGTATATGTATAAATAGAGGATCACTTGTGTATTTACTTATTTTATTTATTTTTTTTCCTCTTTTCTCTCTATAATTCACAACATATTTCAAGCACGAAAACTATAGAAAAAAATGACAACAACAAGGAATTAGGAAAATTAGTATGACATTGATCGTTATCAATTCTAAAATAATTTAATATGTTTAAAAATATAAATCAACTATTTTTTTAATTGAGCGGCCTTGATTTCTAAACCGTGTAGGATATACACATTTCATTATTGTTTGGACATTGATTAATCATTCTTTTAAATTTTTATTTATTCCACGTCTTATAATTATTAAATTTTTTATATTAATATTTAATATTTATAATTGTAAATTACCCATGTGTCACACGGACATAAATCTAGTTATCTAATATAATAATAAAAGATATAACATAACCAAAATTTAAGAGAAAATTTTAACTAGTAGTCTAGCAAACTTAACTATGATACAATCTCCTACTTTTTATTATTACTTACCCTCTTACTCATTTAATCAAAACAAGTATCAAAATCAAAAGATGATATAAGAAAAGAGAATTTATGTTTTACACATATAGAACATTGAGTGAGTAGAATGATGAAATAAGAACAAAAAGCAGTAGATTATTTCATTTCTCATTATATAATTATACTTTGTACACCAATTTAAACATAAAACCAAATAAAGCAGGATTTTGAATTAAAATGTAAAAATAAAAAATCAATATCGTTACCTAGTCAATAAACTCTATGACCTCCTTAAGATATTTACATATTAATAGGAGTGTTTGACTTTTAAAAATTGAAACACACACGCTCACTCACTTTTTTTCTCTCAATCTCTCTCTCTCTCTCTTTTACTTTTTTTTAACAGAAAAAAAAGAATTTAGAGCTAACTCTCTTTCTTTTACTTGTCCAAAATTTTTTGGAGTAAATTTTATAATTTTATAGTTGTCTTATTAAAAATTTATATATAGTTATAAAAAATTTATTTTCTTAGTGAGGGCCACATACCTCATTTATCAACACAGAATCGCCTCTGGCTAGACACCCGCTCTTACCTGAGAGAAAGGACGAGCTCAACCTTAACGAGGTGTTTAGTTTTTTCAATGTACTTTGAAAAAAATAAAATTCGAATAACTCTATTTGAAATTAGTTTGTTAGCGCATACAGGCCACACATTGAGAAATGCACTCCTTGTTTTAATGATGATAAAAATATAAACAAATGATATTATTGCTTATCAAAATTATTCATATGTTCATATGCTACATTTTTAAGATGTTAACAAAAATCAAATTGATGATCAAGTGAATAACAAACATGGTGAAGACTTTAAATTAACAAGAAAAAAAGAAAACAAGCTCAAAAGAAACATTCAACCCTCACGGTCTACCCCACAGTCGACCGTGAGTAAGCCATCATTGCACACCCCTCAAGTTTTAAAACTCGTCTTTCTTGAGATCAACCGATCTCATACTCGACAATTGAAGATGACATCTTAAAAGACAATTAATAAAAATAAGAGCTCAAAAATAATTTTTACAAAAGAGTATTTTATCAAAAAATTTATAAATATGTCACACATATATTTTATAAGAATATTTCAAAACTTTTGTTTAATTTGTCTTGTATTCAATATAAGACAAACTATAATAAAACAAATCATTTCTTATTGTGGCAAAAACTAAACATGATTTTGTATTAAAATATCACAAGACCAAAACTAAAAAAACATCTTCTATATGTGGTAAATATCCAACATCGTTTTTGCAAATCCTTACAACATTCTAAATTTGCATAAAGAATTCAAACTCTTTTGTTAGGTCAACTTGGAACTTTTCTATGTAACACCGGTTTTCACGCGCTTAAAATTAGGGAAAATTTAAGCTTTTTAAACTTATATAACAAAAGCCAGCAGCGGAAGTAACCACGTTTTACAAAAGATAATATTGTTTATCTGACTTGGTAATGTAAAAGTACAACACCATAAACCAAGTCCCAAAAATACTACCGCGTGTTACCCAACTAACCGACACTACCGACCATCGGATCACAAAATTTACAACGAGCAGTGTTCCGCAAAAGATATGTACAACAACTACCAACAAGTCCTGCCTCACCAGGCCAACTACTTCGCATCTGCAAAAATGGTAAATTTAGGCACCGTTAGCTACAACTAGCTAGTGAGTACAGATTAACACACAAGCATCAATAAGCAGGTTATCCCAACTACGGGACAGCACACAAGGCTATCCTAACACATAGTGTCGCGCCAACGAGTCAGTAGGAATCATATCTTGCAGGGTGGGAACCCCGCTCAACGATTCAAACTGGGGACCATCAGCAACAACTAACCGCTATGGTGGGGGAGCGAAGAGCAGTCCACCAAACGCGTTACGAAGCTCGAAGCTCAACATCTTGGATCTCAACTGAAGTTAAGATCCCAACTCACGTTAAGGAGCGGCGGTTTGCAAGACCACCCCGGCGTGCTGCACACCGGGTACCGTTAATCCCCGTTATTCCATCAAAGGGATCCAGCCTTCAGGAAGAAAGCTGACCTTAACCATGCCACATCGGTCCGGACCAGTACAACATACAACTACTACCCGTAATGGGTTCAACTATACGCATGCGATTCATAACCAACATATAAAGCAACTTAGCATGGCAACAATATATATATAGCAACATGTATAACATACCTCATACGCACGTGTGCGACATCGGCAACATATTTCAACAAACAATAGACAACGCTACTTACCGAGACTCATGGGAAAACCGGTACTCACCTCGAGGTTATAAGAGGCATATATGAATTCGGGAATCCCAGGAGCACACGGAATCGTCCGAATCACCTAACACATCATGTGTAGGTTCAGTCAACGTCTAAAAGTACTATCATAGCTTCTATGCAAACATACAACGAACAACAAGCAACAAGCAACCTGGAATAGCCTCTACACCCGCAAGGGTCCTTTTCCAAGAAATCATACCCTACGACCGTAGAGACCATACCCTACGCCCGTAGGAGTGATTCTTTGGGTACCAACAGTCGTAGGTTATGTACCCACGCCCGTAGGCTTCTTTCCTTCACCCGTAGGTGGTAAACCACATAAAATACACAAAATACCCTCCTACGGCCGTAGAAACCTTTTCCTACGGCCAAAGAAGGCTTAATTTTAATATTTCTGAAAAACACCCTCCTACGGCCGTAGGAACATTCTCCTACGGGGGTAGGAGCTAAATTTCTATAAATCTGAAAAACACCTTCCTACGGGGGTAGGAACTTTTCCCTACGGCCGTAGGAAGTTCCTGCACAGCAGGCCTTCGTCTCTGCTCGCGAAACAGGCCTGAAACTCGCGTTTTTCACCATTTTTATCGACTGAAACTTCATTTTAATTGTTCTTACATATTATTAAACTTCCCTACAACATCCTTACATGTTTCTTGACTCAAAACTATCATTGACTCCTCAATTTCACCTTCAACTTGAATCATTTCACACACACCACTTAAGAACTAGACTTAAGAAGAAAACTTACAACAAGGATGGAGATTACCAACTGTAGAACCAAATCTATGCTACTGAATCCACCAAATCAGATTGCTTCCTTCTTGTTTTCACCTTTGAGAACTAACGAGAGTTGTGTGTGTGTGTTTTGCGTATGTTTGTGTGTGTTTTGTGAAGGCAGGGGATAAGAATCCCCCTTAAACCGACCCAAGTGGGTTTAATACCCCACGAGGGTATTTCGTTCTCCTATTCAACTTCTAAAGCAACTTAGGTTTACCCGTTTCAACTAACGGAGATATTTTCGGAATCATTATCCGAAATCGTGCAACCACTTACCAACATTATTTATTTATGAGACATTTCTAACTTTAGCCCCATAATCACGTGTACCAAAAAATAACAACAATTAATCAACAAAACAACTTAAACAACTTGTTTAACGTCAATGTACAACTACACAAACACGAGGTACAACTATTTACAACTAGGCCCTAAATTAGGGTGTTACATTCTAAATGCTTTTTCTAGTGATTTTTATGACAAAAAGTGTTTGATTATGATACAAAACAAAGTGCAACGTCCATATTCAAAATATCAAAAGTTGTGCACTGGCACCCCACGGAAGATCCATGGTCGACCGTGCATCTTCCGTGGAGATCTGGACAAAATTTACTTTAACCTTTTGTGGCTATTTAAAGAAGCTTGAAACTTCATTTTTTCCAACCTTGAAATACTAAAAACTCAGACCTAAATATTAGATCTTGTGAGCTCTTATTCCATACAAAAATATCATTTTCAAGGTCAAGATCAAGAGAAAAAGCGTAAAGCTTTCAAGAGCAAGTCTACGTCTCTATCATGTTATTTGTATAGTTGTGTGAGGATAAACTCTAGCCTTTCAAATTAGAGTGAAATGAGGATCATCTCTAGCTTATAGAATTAGAGAGAAGTGAGGATTAACTCTAGCCAATATAATTAGAGTGAAGTTAGGCACATCTTAATTAGCCTTGTTTGCAAGAGAGGAGTTTTAGTGGAGCAAAATCTTGGTGGGTGATGCCAATGTGTGGATGTAGTGCAAGTTTGTTAACACTTGTATGAACCATTATAAATCCTTTGTCTACTACTTGATAATATCTCTCTATCTCTACTCTTTCTTGCAAATATTTGTTGTGTTATTATAAACTTCAAAATCAATCTTTAAAACACAACTTACTAATTTTTATTTGAAAAAAAAAGTAGTAAACTAAGTAAAAGAACCTATTCACCCCCCTTTAAGTTCCTACATATTTTTTGATTAATACAGTTTTGGTTAATTTTTTTTATAAAAAGTTAAATTAGAGATGAGTTTATATATAGTTATTTTTTTAAACTTAGTAAAATAATATGTCAATTCTTCAAGTCAATTCGAAAAATTCACAAACTCAAAATAGTGACTTGATGAACACCCCTAATTTCTCTTATACTAGAGCATTCATAGTGAAAAACTAAGATTAAGTGTCATGTTCATGTTAATATAACCGGTCAACGACCGACACATGACTAAGTGTTTCTAGTGATGACTGTTATCGTCCACTTTTTATTTTTAAGTAGTAAATTTGAATCCGTAGGATCTTTGTTGGCAAATAGTGCATGATAGAAATGGTTAGATGTGTAAAATCGGCAATATGCTTTGGTTTGAAAATACCAGCACAATCATGGGACATAATCACTTAGAAGTAGATGGTGTTGGTCGGAAAGGTGGCACATTAATAGAAGCAGAATAGTTCTCAGTAGGAGAAAGTGTAGGTGAGTGCGATTGTCCATGCTGAAGAGAGCAAGAAATAGGAGACTCAGATTGCGTTGGTAGGAGAGGAAGCTAGGAGCAGGCGGATGATATTGTCAGAAATATACATAAAATATATATCTGATATCTGACAATATCTGGTTTTTATTAAAGAAATTATAGCCAAAATAATCTTTAAATGTTCCCTTATTTTATTTAAGGCTATTTCAGGTACACATTACGGAAAAATGGATAACGTGCATCAAAACGAGAAAACACCGTGCAAAAGATGGAGATATTATGAAAAAGAAATTTACGCGCCGCGTACCCTATCTTCTTACGCGACGCGGACCCAACGAATTCAGTTTCAACAGAATGCAAGTTGTCAACTTGTCCTCGAATCTCGTCAGGGAATATTGTCAGGAATATTTTCCGCGCCGCGGAAATTGTCGAACTTCCTTTATAAATAGATGCCTTCGGTTTCAGTTGAAGGGGAGAGCTAGAATTCAATAACCAGAGCTACACTCTCGTATACTCTTGTCCCAGGCTCAGTAGTTTAGTAAATCTTAGTTTCTATATGTAATATTTAGCGTAGATTACGTTCGTATGTTCGTTAGTTGCTATTTCAAGTTCATTTACGCATTCCAGAAGCATGTACCTGTGTTTCAAGATCCAGAAGCTGTAAGATTCATCTTCCTTCTATAATCTACATATTGGTACTTGTTTTCTTAAATATGTCTTCGTATTCACGTATTCCAGTCATAATGAGTAACTAACTTTTCATTACCTTGTTATGATGAATCCAGATCAGTAAAAATATGTAGTTGTTATACACAAGTTATGTTAGAATGATTTTAATAAAGACATGATATTTCTGAATTAATGAAACATATATTTGGTTATTTTGTATAAAACTATCGGCTCATGCGGGTATTCGGCATTGTAAATGTTGGAAAACCATTTGCTTAGAATATATGTATCTTTATACATATATATATTCAAACAAACTCATAATTATATGCATTTGCTCATAGACCCACTTGAGGTGTACGATACGTATAAGTTTGGTATATGATATAAGGACATTTGCTCGTAGACCCACTTGAGGTGTTGAACTGATATATTATCTTAATACCCAAATATATATCTTTTTACCGGATGTTGACCAACGATGGTATTTACTTTATATATTATTTCGTTAAAAGATAAATACTAACCTTTTAAGTAAAACGGGATAACACCTGGAAAGCAAGGTTTTATCTAACTAATGTTTTAATAATTTAAAGATTAAATCAGGATTATCTATATTTGACATTAAAAAGATAAATCATGTTTTAAAGACAATCTTTGTTAAATCAGTCTTTCATAACTGGATTAGTTAACATTACTAATTAATATTGATTTGGAGGATTCATGACGAGGTATCTTGTTTTTCGTTTTACTTATTTCAATCTGTATTTCTGCTTAGTTATTGTTCCTTTTTAGATTTATTAATATTGTCTTAGTTTTAACTACATGTTCCTTGTAGTTAAACTCCATCCTTCCCCATAATTATTGATAGCTAGACAATAGGTTCGGATTAAAGTAACAACAGTTATCGCTTACCCGTGTTCGATAAATCTTCGGTCTTACCAATAGCCTATATTACATACGTGGGTGCTCTGCCCGTGTGCGTTTATATAGATTAATAGTAATTCCAAATTAAAACCTTTCCGTGACATCATTTCGCGTACTTGAGACGTATATCGCACGCACACCAAGGTTTTTGGCGCCGCTGCCGGGGAAAATTATTGATACTGTTGTAAAATTATTTGAATTATTGATTTAGCACTAGTTAATTAAAATACTCAACAAAGCTACTTGATTAAGTGGTGTCTAGAATAACTGAATTGGTTTAGGTTGTTGGATTTCCGAAAGGTTTTAAACCGAAAGGTGCCGAAAGGATCCTGCCTACCAATCAACTTGCCTGGCCACTCTTTTAAGTAGCAAAACATAAAAATATTTTAAAAGTGACTCGTTCTTCGTCCGCTAAAATTGTTAATCCTTTTCCTGAACCTGAACGTGAATTTCATCGTCGTCTGCAAAACTCACGCAGAAGAACCGTAATGGCTGAAAATCCACCTCCGCCAGTTACGAGAACAATTGGTGAATATGCGCGACCCGATGTCAATTCTATTCATCAAAGTGTTATCAGACCAACCATTAATGCCAATAACTTTGAGATTAAACCTAATGTAATTCAAATGCTTCAAAACTCAGTTCTATTTCATGGACTTCCGAATGAAAATCCCAATGATCATATCTCAAGTTTCTTAGAAATCTGTGATACTTTCAAAATAAATGGTGTCTCGAATGATGTTATCCGATTACGTCTTTTTCCCTTCTCATTAAAGGAGAAAGCCAAACTCTGGCTTAATTCCCTTCCAGCTGGTTCCATCACTACATGGAACGATTTGGCCGAAAAATTTGTGCTTAAATATTTTCCACCTTCGAAAACGACCAAATTACGGAATGATATTTCATCCTTTAGTCAGCAAGAAGGAGAATCCCTTTATGACACTTGGGAAAGATACAAAGATCTTCTTAGAAGATGCCCACATCATGGACTACCCCCTTGGTTAGAAGTTCACACTTTTTACAACGGGTTGTCCAATGAAGCTCGTCAAATGATTGATGCTACTGCAGGAGGAGCTCTTACAAGCAAAACCCCAGAAATGGCTTATGAACTCATCGAGGAGATGGCAATGAATAATTACCAATGGCAATCTCCAAGAGGTTCGCAACCCAAATCATCGGGGATAATTCCAGTTGATCCTGTCAAGCTGCTATCTTCACAAGTGGAGGCATTATCTAAAAAGGTTGATAGCATGAAGGTTAACTCGATTCAAACTCTTTGTGACCTTTGTGAAGGACCCCATTCAAGCAAAGATTGTCAAAATGGCAATGTGTATGCTTCTCAAGAAGAATTAGACTTCATAAGCTCTCAACAAAGACCACAGAACAATACATTCGACTATAATCCACCATACCATCCAAGTAACCGAAATCATCCAAATTTCAGTTACAGAAATGCTTCTGCAAGTTCAAATCCATCACCCCCTGGAAACCGACCTCCGATACAACCAAATCCACCATACCCTAATCAAGGTCCGGTTCAAAATCAATTCCAGCCTAGACCAAACCAACAGTTTGGAAATCAAAATCAACAATTCAATTCTAATCTGATTTCCAACAAAATTTCCAATATGGAAAATCTTCTTGAAAATTTTGTCTCTGTTTCAGAAACACGTTTTCAACAAATTGAAACTGACATTCGAAATCAACATGCCTCGTTAAAAACATTTGAAAATCAATTAGGACAAATTTCGAAAATGTTAGCCGAACGACCATCTGGTTCAATTCTGAGTAATATGGAGAAAAATCCAAATGCTCACGTTAATGCCATAACATTACGGAGTGGAACAACCACGAAACCGCCGTTCGATCCCACAAAATCCAAAGAATCTGAAAAGGAAATTCTTGAAGAGAAAATAGAAGAACCAAAGGATAATCAAGATGTTGTCAAAGAAAAACCTTCAGTTCCATAATTCAAGCCAATAATTCCTTATCCTCAAAGACTAGCAAAAGAAAAGATGGAAGCTCAGTATGGGAAATTCCTGGAATTGTTTAAACAACTCCATGTTAATATTCCATTTATTGAAGCTCTATCTCAAATGCCAAAGTATGCAAAGTTTTTGAAGGATATTCTGAGTAATAAAAGAAAGTTGGAAGATCTTTCCACTGTAACTTTAAATGAAGAATGTTCTGCTATTCTTCAGAATAAGTTACCAATCAAAAAGTCCGATCCAGGAAATTTCTTAATTCCGTGCCTTATTGAGAATCTATCTGTTACTAATGCATTAGCAGATTTGGTGCAAGCATAAACTTGATGCCTTATTCTGTATATGCAAGATTAGGATTAGGTGAACCTATTCCTACCAGAATGTCAATTCAGTTAGCAGACAGATTAATTAAATTTCCAAAAGGCATAGTGGAAAATGTTTTGGTTAAAGTACAAAAGTTCATCTTTCCTGTAGATTTCGTCATATTAGATATGGACGAAGATACCAATATTCCCCTTATATTAGGTCGTCCATTCTTAGCCACAGCCGGGGCTGTGATCGATGTCTGCCGTGGAAAATTAACTTTGAAAGTTGATGATGAAGAAGTTACTTTCGATATTAACAAATCGATGAAACACTCCTCTTCTCAAGACGATGTTCTTTATCTTGTCGATATCTTTGACCAATGTGCTCAAAATCCAATTCCATCTTTCATACAAAAATATGATTTCGAAACTCAATCGCTATGTCATAATGTGAATCAAGTATCTGAATTCTTTGAAAAATCACAAGACAATTGTGATAAAACTGAAGATACGGATTTACATAATGATAATTCCGATTCCGCAGCATTCAAAACTCTTGAAACAACTGAACTTAACAAATCAAAACCATCTGTTATTGAACCCCCGTCTCTTGAGTTAAAAGAACTTCCTTCTCACTTGGAATATGCATTCCTTGAGAAAGATTCGAAATTACCTGTGATCATAGCATCTGATCTTCAAGAAGAAGAAAAAGCTAAGCTTTTACAAGTATTAAGAAAATACAAAACTGCTATTGCATGGAAGCTTTCAGATATAAAGGAATTAATCCTTCTTTTTGTACACATAAAATTTTCATGGAGGAAAATTACAAGCCATGTGTACAGAGACAAAGAAGACTCAACCCTAACATGCAAGAGGTAGTCAAGAAAGAAGTAATCAAACTACTTGATGCAGGCTTGATTTATCCAATTTCGGATAGCCCATGGGTTAGCCCTGTTCAAGTAGTCCCAAAGAAAGGAGGAATGACCGTTGTGCTAAATGATAAAAATGAACTGATTCCAACCCGTACAGTTACTGGTTGGCGTGTTTGTATAGACTATCGGAAACTCAACGAGTCCACAAGAAAATATCATTATCCTCTTCCTTTCATAGATCAAATGATAGAGCGTTTAGCAGGAAATTCGTTCTATTGTTTTCTTGATGGTTTCTCTGGATATTTTCAAATCCCGATTGCTCCTGAAGATCAAGAGAAAACCACATTTACATGCCCTTATGGTACTTTTGCCTATCGAAGGAGGCCTTTTGGGTTATGTAATACTCCTGCTACTTTTCAAAGATGCATGACAGCAATATTTCATGACTTATTTAAAGATGGTCTTGAAATTTTCATGGACGATTTCTCAGTCTTTGGAAATTCTTTCGATTCTTGTCTTAAGAATTTAGAGAAAGTGTTGTCAAGATGTGAGAACACTAATCTCGCGTTAAATTGGGAAAAATGCCATTTCATGGTACGCGAGGGAATTGTTCTTGGTCATAAAATCTCTAGTTCGGGAATTGAGGTTGATAAAGCTAAAACTGACATTATTGCAAAATTACCTCCCCCGACTAATATCAAAGCCATTAGAAGTTTCCTTGGCCATGCTGGCTTTTATCGAAGGTTCATTGAAGATTTTTCAAAAATATCTAAACCTTTGACTAAGCTATTGGAAAAGGATACTCCTTTTTGTTTTTCTCCCGAATGTTTAACTTCGTTTAATTTATTAAAGGAGAAACTAATAAATGCACCTATACTTGCTAGCCCTGATTAGTCTTTACCATTTGAAATAATGTGTGATGCTAGTGACTATGCAGTAGGTGCTGTTTTAGGACAAAGAAAAGAAAAACGATTTCATCCAATCCATTACGCAAGTAAAACCTTAACCGATGCACAAGAAAACTACACTGTAACTGAAAAAGAAATCTTGGCAGTCGTATTTGCTTTTGATAAATTTAGATCCTACTTGATTTTATCAAAAACAGTGGTTTTTACTGATCATTCCGCTCTTAAGTATTTGTTCGCTAAACAAGATGCGAAGCCTCGATTGATTAGATGGATACTCCTACTTCAGGAGTTTGATATCGAAATCCGTGACAAAAGAGGTGCAGAAAACTTAGCGGCAGATCATCTTTCATGGCTTGATAATCCGACCTTAGAAGCTCTCGATGAAACCGTTATTCACGATACTTTTCCTGATGAATTCCTTTTAAATTTATCAATTGTTGATGACACTCCTTGGTTCGCCGATTTCGCGAATTATCTAGCAGGAAGAGTCATGAGAAAAGGACTCACTTATCAACAGAAGAAGAAATTCTTCTCTGATCTGAAACACAATTTCTGGGTTGATCCTTATCTTTTCAAGATAGGATCTGATTCCATCATTCGAAGATGTGTAAGTAAGACCGAAGCAAAAAGCATTCTTGATCATTGCCACAAAGGACCTACTGGTGGTCATAATGGACCTGGATACACTGCTAAGAAAATCTTAGATTCAGGATTTTATTGGCCAACCATTTTTAAAGATGCTTTTGTTTATGTCAAATCGTGCGATGCATGCCAAAGAGCAGGAAACATCTCTGCCAGAAACGAAATGCCTCAGAATAACATTCAAATAACTGAAATATTTGAAGTGTGGGGTATTGATTTTATGGGACCTTTCCCAAACTCACATGGAAATAAATACATCCTTGTAGCGGTTGATTATTTTTCCAAATGGGCAGAAGCACAAGCTTTGCCTACCAACGATTCAAGGGTGGTTTCAAAATTCTTAAAAAAGTTATTTTCTCGATTTGGAACCCCAAAAGCACTAATCAGTGACCGGGGCACTCATTTTTGTAATTCACAGCTTGAGAAGGTATTGAAACGATATGGGGTAACCCATAGGTTTTCTACACCTTACCATCCGCAAACGAGTGGTCAAGTCGAAGTTACAAACAGAGGATTAAAAAGAATTTTGGAAAGAACCGTGGGTAATAATCCAAAAGAATGGTCCGATAAGCTAGATGATGCACTTTGGGCATTCAGAACAGCATATAAAACACCTGTTGGTACTACACCATAGTTTATGGCAAAGCATGTCGTTTACCAGTTGAACTCGAACATAAAGCATATTGGGCTCTTAAAAAGCTAAATCTCGATGTTTCGACTTCAAAAGAAAAGCGTTTGCTCGATTTGAATGAACTCGATGAGTTAAGGCTACAAGCATATGAGAATTCAAAAATATACAAAGAAAGAACAAAGAAATACCACGATAGCCGACTGAAGGACAAAAGAGAATTCCAGCCGGGAGATCGTGTTCTTTTGTATAATTCTCGTCTTCGCTTGTTTCCAGGAAAATTAAAGTCAAGATGGACTGGTCCCTATGTAGTGCATAAATCATATCCTTATGGTGTCGTTGATTTGGTAAACTTTGAAGGAAACATTTTTAAAGTTAATGGTCACCGTGTGAAACACTATTTAGGCATTCCACTTGAAAATGAACCAACTGAGGTACTGATGCTTCAGTCTGAGTTTCTTTGATAATAAAGAAACATTCGTCTTTTACCGGGAGACGGAAAAGAACTGGAAATGCTTTCAGTAGGATCTTTTGCTTTACTTTCCTGTTTTTATTTTCGCACTAATTTGCCTTTAAATGTTAGAGTAGAAATTATTGATAGAGAAGGACAGAATATGAAACAATTTAGAAGAACTACAGAAACTTCTGCAGAAAACATCACGCTCTGCAATCAAACAGAGAGCGAGAAAAGTAGGATAATGTTGAAAATATGATGTGCCTATACAATCAAAGTCTTACAAGGAATTGCTGACAATATCACAATCTGACTATGCTAGTGCATTAAGGGATGATCCGTTTAAGCTAAAAGCTGAAAAGATAATCAGGTCGAAAAGCAATGCTAGCAAGATTGTTATGTATTTTTGTCAAACTCCAAGTAAGTAAGTCATATTCAAAACCGCACTAAGGTATAATCTATTCCTGCTTATTATTATTAAAGTTGCTTTCATATTGTCAATAATTAGTCTTGAAAATCTGACTCTAAAAGATTCCGCATTTCAAAGCGTTAAACTGTTCGCTTACATACCGTACAAATAGTATGTAGCTTGTTTATATTGTTTTGTTGTTTATTCGTAGCATAGTTGTTTTATCCGTATTATTCCTTGTCATTTTGTCACATATCAAAGAGTGTTGTGTTTTTTTTTTCTATTACGCGACGTGGAATTTGTCAAACAGGTTTTTAAAATAAAACCCCAAATTCTGTTCAAAACACACACATACACACAACGCGAAACCCTAACCCTTCGACGCGGAATTCACTCCCGACCAAACTCCAACCGATTTCAGGCTACAAATCGATCATCGTACCTCGTAATCGACAAAGGTATATTCAAAAACCCCCTTTTTGCGTTTTTCGGCCTAATCCGAGAGGTATTTTACTTATTTGGTTCGATTGACCTCGGGTTAGTAGTTAATAGCATGCTAGAAGTGATTAGGATTGTTTATTTTGTTTTTAGCATGATAAATTTCTCGAAAAATAAAGCTTTTATTCGATTTTTGAAAAACCCTAAAATATCGAAACTTTCAGGACTGATTTCTCTCAAACTAGTGGATGAATCTGATTAAAACTAGTCCCCATTGCTTAATCGCTAGTATAAGATCAAAATGGGACTAGTTTGGTAGACTGATTTTGCAAATGGCACTTTTCATCATCATCCCAAGATCCGCGCCGCGTAACCATAGAACTCCGCGCCGCGGAAAGTGCTTTGACCTAGTTTTGACTTTTGTTGACTTTTTCAAACTGTTTTTCCTGATTATTTATCTTTCATGCTTAATGTTAATACAGGAATTATCATTAGAATAGTCATACCTATAACATAGGTCATTTTGCGTATTTCTCTGATTTAAAACTGTATTCAGATGGTACAGAGACCCAGAGGAAGAGCAAGAGCTCAAAGGAGAGCCACAGCCATCGCACTTCAGATTCCACATGTTCCACACCGCTGGCTAGACTTCCCAGCTCTTATTGATGACGAGGTCGAAAGCACAGAGTAAGTTTCTAGGTTAGCACCATTACTGCCGAGAGTTATAGAGATAGGAATCTCAGTTGACTGGGAGCTCTTGGATAGATTACAATTGAGTCCACTCATCCAGCGCTACCTTCGCCATAGATATAGATCCGAGGGTGGACCTGTGTTATTTACCTGTCATGGTTGGCGCAGACTTTTCAGCATTCACGAGCCTATATATAGGGAGCTAGTTCTAGAGTTCCTATCCACTGTCCACTTTGATGCCACTTCCCTAGACTACATAGATCCGACTGTCCTACGATTTAGATTGGGAGGGCAGCAGAGGCAGTTGAGCATTAGAGAGTTTGCTTGGAGAGTAGGCTTGTACACTAGGGAAGAGACCGAGAACCCTCAGTTTATACCATTCCTAACAGCTGCCTTGAGAGGGCATCCCTCTACCTTTTCCGGTGCTGAGTTCTGGCGAAAGATCGCCCATGGAGTATATTATTCAGCTAGAGCTCTAGAGAGCAGTTTTCGACGTCCAGTACACCGTCTTATCCACCGCTTGATAGCCACCACCGTTGCTCACCGCCGAGGCAGTGAGAAAGTACCCTTATCTGATTTATTTTTCATGTGGTGTGTTCTGAGCACCGATGTCCACTGCCATCTACCATTCAGCCTTGCACTATTTTTGAGCCGTAGAGCCATAGGTGTCCATCCTACCAGTCCCCTCTGCGGTGGTCAGTTCATTACTAGACTAGCCCGATCATATCACATTTTGACCGCAGAGGAGGAACCACTTTTGACCGCCCACCAGCCTAGGATCCTTTCTGAAATTCTATTAGATACTATGACTGTTATACAGAGGATTCTTGGTGGTGGTGTGAGGATTTTAGATGATGAACCTGTCAGTGGACAAGAGCAAGAGGCTGATGAAGAGATGGAGCAGCCTGAGATTCCAGAGCAGCCACCTGTTAGGAGAGTCAGGCCACGCAACACTTCTACACAATCCACCACTCCGGATATCCCAGCCAGACTTTCAGCCTTAGAGCGAGATTCACAGTGGCTATGCAGCTCGATGGAGTGGATGACTATAGCTATGCAAGAGTATTTTCAGCATCAGGGCTTCACTCCTTCTACTCCTTTTCCTCCACGAGCTCATGATGCAGAGGCTGGTACATCAGGTGCCAGGGCAGGTGATGATGATGATCATGATGATGATGACATGGACTG
Source organism: Pulicaria dysenterica (assembly GCA_947179395.2). Taxonomy (NCBI): domain Eukaryota; kingdom Viridiplantae; phylum Streptophyta; class Magnoliopsida; order Asterales; family Asteraceae; genus Pulicaria; species Pulicaria dysenterica. Next base: position 4,728,824 of record OX359292.1, read on the forward strand.
ATTTCAGTTTATTATTATATTTTGTTTGTACTGACACTGGAACGTTTGTATTATATCTCCTTTTGCATATTTATATTGTGTTTTGATTGATGATGTTTGCTTTGAGTTGTCTGCCTTCAGAATAGATATTATTGTTTGAGAATCCATATGCTGGCACATCCAAAGGGAATTCCAATCGTCAAAAACAAAGGGAGTTTTCTCTACCTCAGTTTCTTTATTTCATGTTTTGTATACATTGAGGACAATGTATGTTTTAAGTGTGGGGTAGAGATATACGTTATTATCCAAAATATTTTTCATTAAAGTTGTTAGAAAACCCCTTAAAAAAAAGGCAAAAATTTTCAAAATTCTCAATGCTTTGTCTGTAAATTAATCTTAATTCAAATCAGAAATTTTTCGCATTTGTAATTATTGTATGAAATTCCAGCAAAAATTTTCATGATTTCAAGATTACATAAAAAGAAATTTATTCGAATTTTCACGACTTAGCATAAATACAACCTGTACTTAAATTGAGTGTTTGAGCCTATCAGTTGTTATCATTAAACACTGAATTCTTTTGCTGTAAGAATGTCTAAAATTGCATATATTTCAGAACTTGTTACTGAATTCTTATCGAAACCACCAAAATGAGAACTATACTATTGCACTGATAGAGGCCGTCTTTCTTTTTAAAACCCGTTGTTTTAAGCCTTTTTCTTTCAAACTTAAATAATCTCAATTTTAGATTATTTAATTTAATTTATTTTTTAACCCTTTTTCAGCGCAATGCTCATTTTTAGCATTCGATACCCTAGTTAACCACTTTGAGCCTTAACCTTTCATTTCATCAACCATATTTATCCCATTTTTTTTAGTCTATTTTATTTTTAAGTTCCAGAATTAGTTAAGTCAATTATATGCTGCTAAGTTTCATTCTGTGTTCCTTTATTCTTCAGTTGTTCATGCACCGATTAGTGGGACATGAAAAGTTAATATCTTTGATCTATCCGTTGCATACAGCTGAACCCAAAAATTTATAAAAATCAGAAAATCAATAGAAAAATGAAAAATTTCAGTCGCTTGACATACCTTTCTTCAGCTATTTTTTTAGGTTGTGATACATTGAGTAGTAGTTTTTTCTTCAGTATTGCCTGAGTGAATAGCTGTCATTCAGAAGATTCTGATTCCATTACAGCTTGATGAACTGTAATCTCAATAAAAATATTGTGATATTCCTGTTCAATAGTTCAATAAAAGCAGCTTAGAAATTTTTTTAACTTAATCTCTGGATTCTTATTTTAACCACTTTTAAAATCCCTTTTCCTACCTTTAACCCATAGCCTTTTACATTTTAAACCCAAAAGTCCTCTTGACAGTTCTAAACTCTCTAGTGGTGCAGATTCGATTTGGATACAAGCATATGGTAATATTGCATTTTATGACATTGTGTGATTCACTAAATTGATATAAACCTTATACACTTGAGTGAAAGAGTGAACCACCTGGTGAGAATGCAAAAGTCGTGTTAAATTCTGAATAATTTTCTGTGCTTATGCTAATATCTGAATCATGTTAAATAGAGCTGGATTTCTAACATAATTAATTTTTGATGATTTGTTTTTTATTAAGTATGCAGCTATTGCTTGAGGACAAGCAAAAACCTAAGTGTGGGGTAATTGATATTGTCAGAAATATACATAACATATATATCTGATATCTGACAATATCTGGTTTTTATTAAAGAAATTTTAGCCAAAATAATCTTTAAATGTTCCCTTATTTTATTTAAGGCTATTTCAGGTACACATTACGGAAAAATGGATAACGTGCATCAAAACGAGAAAACACCGCGCAAAAGATGGAGATATTATGAAAAAGAAATTTACGCGCCGCGTACCCTATCTTCTTACGCGACGCGGACCCAACGAATTCAGTTTCAACAGAATGCAAGTTGTCAACTTGTCCTCGAATCTCGTCAGGGAATATTGTCAGGAATATTTTCCGCGCCGCGGAAATGGATCGTTACGCGCCGCGGAAATTGTCGAACTTCCTTTATAAATAGATGCCTTCGGTTTCAGTTGAAGGGGAGAGCTAGAATTCAATAACCAGAGCTATACTCTCGTATACTCTTGTCCCAGGCTCAGTAGTTTAGTAAATCTTAGTTTCTATATGTAATATTTAGCGTAGATTACGTTCGTATGTTCGTTAGTTGCTATTTCAAGTTCATTTACGCATTCCAGAAGCATGTACCTGTGTTTCAAGATCCAGAAGCTGTAAGATTCATCTTCCTTCTATAATCTACATATTGGTACTTGTTTTCTTAAATATGTCTTCGTATTCACGTATTCCAGTCATAATGAGTAACTAACTTTTCATTACCTTGTTATGATGAATCCAGATCAGTAAAAATATGTAGTTGTTATACACAAGTTATGTTAGAATGATTTTAATAAAGACATGATATTTCTGAATTAATGAAACATATATTTGGTTATTTTGTATAAAACTATCGGCTCATGCGGGTATTCGGCATTGTAAATGTTGGAAAACCATTTGCTTAGAATATATGTATCTTTATACATATATATATTCAAACAAACTCATAATTATATGCATTTGCTCATAGACCCACTTGAGGTGTACGATACGTATAAGTTTGGTATATGATATAAGGACATTTGCTCGTAGACCCACTTGAGGTGTTGAACTGATATATTATCTTAATACCCAAATATATATCTTTTTACCGGATGTTGACCAACGATGGTATTTACTTTATATATTATTTCGTTAAAAGATAAATACTAACCTTTTAAGTAAAACGGGATAACACCTGGAAAGCAAGGTTTTATCTAACTAATGTTTTAATAATTTAAAGATTAAATCAGGATTATCTATATTTGACATTAAAAAGATAAATCATGTTTTAAAGACAATCTTTGTTAAATCAGTCTTTCATAACTGGATTAGTTAACATTACTAATTAATATTGATTTGGAGGATTCATGACGAGGTATCTTGTTTTTCGTTTTACTTATTTCAATCTGTATTTCTGCTTAGTTATTGTTCCTTTTTAGATTTATTAATATTGTCTTAGTTTTAACTACATGTTCCTTGTAGTTAAACTCCATCCTTCCCCATAATTATTGATAGCTAGACAATAGGTTCGGATTAAAGTAACAACAGTTATCGCTTACCCGTGTTCGATAAATCTTCGGTCTTACCAATAGCCTATATTACATACGTGGGTGCTCTGCCCGTGTGCGTTTATATAGATTAATAGTAATTCCAAATTAAAACCTTTCCGTGACATCATTTCGCGTACTTGAGACGTATATCGCACGCACACCAGCGGACAAGAATCAGGTGAAGAAGTGCTGATGGATTCATCAAATTTTGAGAAGACTAATGTTGTATGATCTGCTTTAGGAGCACTATGACTACAAAAGGGAAAGGTGAACTCATCAAAGTAAGCATGTTGTGTGGTGTATAGTTATAAATTGGTCGGATCAAGAGAGTAAACCCTTTGTATCGGGTGGTATAACCGATCAAGATAGTAATGCCCTTTCTATTGGGTGCTATAACTCTTTGTTTATACTATATCCACATATTCCATCATTCTATTCACACGAAGATAACATGTTGAATCCACTAACTCTTTTATCTCGTCTCTTTTATTAATTTGGACACTTATCTTAATCTTATATGTAGAAAGATGAGTAAGTATATAGAACCTCTCTGATGTCTCAATACCTCGATGTTATAGTTAATTAAGATATAAGAGTTAAGACATAATGTGGACCAACGCTTATGTATTTTAAAGAACAAGATCAAACGTGATAATTTAGTGAATTGATTTTAATTGATGTTAAATGGATAATTAATTGATGATTAAAGTATTACAAAAACTAAACTAATGCATTATTATATATATAACAATTATAGCCTCTTATCATGCACCATTTACTGTTTATTATGTGATTTTGTTAACTTGCCCCTTTAATATATACTAGTTAAATGCCCGTGTAACACACGAGATGGTTTAGAAAAGTAAATAATATTAAACATTAATAAACGATATTAAATAGTTATAAAACGCAGAAAATTGAGAGTTAAAAAAATGACGACAAACGGGTTCAATTTCAAGACCAGCGATGGAAGCATCGCGAAAGGAGAGAGTGGACGTGATTGAAGAAATACCAAATAACATGATTAAATTTCTTATACATATTATCAATCTTTATATCTACAATTATAAGCAATAATAATGTCAAATACTTGTTGTTATAATAAAAAAATTAAGATAATTATAAAATATATTAAAATGATAGAACTAAAAATTTGGTCTAATATAATAATGCAAATAAATATAAAATAATTAACTAAATTAAAAAAATATAAATTAAAATAATAAAGGTTGTAAAAATTTTTGTAATTCCCATGAATTCGAGACTATGGTTCTTCGTGATTAATTGTTTATAATATTTTAATATTTATCATTGATTTGATTAAGAGTTATTTTAAATTAATTCACATTAGTTTGACTCTAAAAAGTAAAAATCAAAATTTTAGAATTAAAGGAATTAACGGCTAAGATTAAATATTTTATTAAATGAAGGGTTCAGATTATTCAATAATTTTTTTCAAATTAGACTTTTATATATATTAGAAGATAAGTAATGTTTGTAAGATAAAAAAAACAAACTACTCTTGAGGGGTGTTCAACGGTTCGGTTTTCGGGTTTTTCGGTTTATTTGGTTTTTGAATTTTTTTAGGTAAAACCGTAACCGAACCGAAAACCGTTTATGAATTCGGTTCGGTTTTCGGTTTTAACCGAATAAACCGAATAAAACTTAATGGCATGTTTCGGGGTGTTCAACGGTTCGGTTTTCGGTTTCTTCGGTTTATTCGGTTCGGTTTAATTCGTTTTATCATTTTACATAATCATATTTTTTAATTTATTCATTAATAACTTGCTATTCACAAGATTATACATACAAATTTATTAAGAATGGAAACCGATATACAATATTTTTCACTTGTGTGGTCGGTTGTCTACTCGATTTCACGCTCATCGAATAAACTATTGATAATTAAATGATTATGAAAGCTAACTTTTAAGTTTTCATGTTTCTTAAAAACAAGTTGACATGGTTATAATGACGATACGATCATGGTTAATCACAAAGATTAATGAGTATTATTTCAAATTCTAGCATTGTATACATAAATATATCTACATATATGAACTTAGGAGAGTAATATAAATATAAAAATTAGTTTTATGTAATTCGGTTTTTTCGGTTTATTCGGTTTAGTAATATTCAAAACCGTAACCGAACCAAAGACCGATTATCATAATCGGTTTCGGTTCATGAACCGAACCGAAAACCGTATTCCAATTCGGTTCGGTTTTTTCGGTTTTTTAATCGGTTCGGTTTTCGGTTTAAACGGTTATAACCCGAATATTAAACACCCCTACTTGACGGGGCTTGCTATCACCATGTGCTCACTTTTAAACAAAGATTATGTCGCGAGTTCAAATCTTTACTTTTAAACCTCAAACTTCTTTCAGTTCCTCAACCTTTTTTTAATTAATTTTTTTTCCAATCTCCCTCCACTCTTTTTCCTTTTTCATTGACGATATCCGCTTTTTATTAATTCAAGTTTAAATTTTCTTTCCCTTTCTTTTTTTATGTATGTAGATTTATGTTTATTTTATTCTTTTATGTCTCGATTTTTATATTTATTTTTTTCATTTCTTAATACATCTAACTTTTTTATTTTTCACTTTTACGTATTTTCTTTTAATTTATTTTATGATTTTTATTCCCGTCTTTTTAATTTTTTATTTATTTCATTATATAGTTTTGTATAAAGCAAAAAAAATTTGGAAATATCTTATATATCATGTTTTTTATATTTTGCTATTTTATATATCAAATTTTCAAACTAGATACATCAAATGATAAGTTTTGAGAGTTTAATAATTGAAATGCAATTAAAAACATACAATAGCAAAACATGATAGAATTAAGTTCATTTTGATGAAGTAAACTCTAATAGTAACAAACCCGCAGCAAAGCGCGAGTATTTAACACTCGTTATAATCATTTTTAAGATTCCTTTGTTAAAAGTGGAGCAGCATTACGCAATTGCCCATATTTAGTTTTAGGCTTAAGTAATGATCAAACGTATAATACGATGTAACTTATTATTAAATTTATTATAATGCAAGAATATTGTATACACTACAAGAAAAAACAGTTTTTGCGACATAAGCTTTTTGCGGCGACATATGTCGCCGCTAATACCCCGCTAAACGACAAAATTTGGGCCCACAACCATCTGAAAAGCAGTTGTCGCCGCAAAAGACTTTTTGCGGCGACATACGTCGCCGCAAAAGGTGTCGCCGCAAAAGGTATTACGAGATATAGGGTTCTTTTCTGCTTTTCTTTTCATTTTACGCATACATACATACACACAACCCTCTCTCGATCTCTCTCGCCTCCGCCGGCCGTCGCTCGCCTCCGCCTCCGCTCTCGCCGTCGCTCGACTCCGCCGGTGGCCTCGCTCTCGCTCTCCGCCGGTGGCCTCGCTCTCGCTCTCGCTCTCTCTCTCGCTCTCGCTCATCGCCGGTCGCCGTCATCTCCGTCGCCGGCGAGTTGGTTTTCGAGGTAAACATCTCCATTTTCTTTGATCTAGGGTTGTAGAAGTTATAGATCTATAATTTATATTTTTTTTTTGTTACAAGAAAAAACCACCCTAAAGCCGTCAACCACCCTGCCGCCGCCGGCTGTCGGATTCTTCCTCCTTCCTCCTTGCCTCCGACGACCCATCCTCCTAATTAAGGTATTTTTTTTATTATATATTAATGTTATATATTAATGTTAATTAGTTTAGGTTATTATTTGTTTATGTTAGATTATTATATTTTTTTGTTAGTAATTTAAGTTATTTAAGTGTGTGTTAGTGATAATAATTGATTAATTTAAGATTTTTGTTAATTAGTGTTTGATTAAAATTATTTTATGATAATAGTTTTAGTTATTTAATTGTTAATTAGTGGTAATAATAATTTAATCTAAGGCTATTGTTAATTAATGTTAGATTAATTAGTGTTAGATAATATTGTTAATTAATGTTAGATTAATTAGTGTTAGATTAATTTACATTCATTATGTTAGATAATATTTTATGTTATAATTTTTTATTATTGTTAATTAGTATTAATGTTTAAGTATTGTTAGTATACTAATAATGTGTTAAATAATTGATTAATCTAGTTGTTAATTTAAATTCATTATGTTAGATTATATTTAGTGTTATAATTTTAGATTATTGTTAATTAGTGTTAATGTTTAAGTATTGTTAGTATACTAATGATGTATTAAATAGTTTATATGATGATGATGTTATAGTTTATTTGATAATGTTTGATTATTATCTATTGTCAATAAAAATAGATTAGTGCTAATTACTTTTAATCTTTAATCATTGTTAGTACACTAATAATGTTATAAATTAGATCAATGTTAGATTATTATTTATTGTTAATGATGTTAGCTTATTGTTATCAATTGTTAATCTTTAATTAGTGTTAATATTCAATGTTAGTGTTAATCTTTAATCTTAGTATAATAATAATGGTAGTAATCATTTAGCTTAGGAAGATAATGAGAACGGTCGGGTTAGGATACGTACCTATCCATGCTTGTATCAACGACTGTTGTTTATTTTGGGATGAATACAAAGATTTGCAAAGTTGTCCGATATGTTCTGAGAGTAGATGGAAAGACAAAAACACCAAGGGAAAGAAAGTTGCTAACAAGATACTGCGTTACTTTCCTTTGACGCCAAGGCTAAAGCATATTTATAGCTCAAGACACACTGCAAAGTCTATGACTTGGCATGCTACCGGTCAGTGTAGTGAAGATGGTAAGATGCGTCACCCGGTGGATGGTACTGCATGGAAACATTTCGATTCACAATATCCTGATTTTGCTGCAGAACCTAGAAATGTCAGATTAGGGTTGGCTGCCGATGGTTTCAATCCGTTTGGCAACATGAGTACTTCTTACAGCATGTGGCCGGTCATATTGACAACATACAACATGCCTCCATGGTTATGTATGAAAGAGTCTTCATTCATGCTGACCTTGTTAATTCCTAGCCCTAAATCACCTGGTAAGGATATTGATGTTTTCCTGAGGCCGTTGGTTGATGAATTGAAGAGTCTATGGTCTAACGGAGTCCGAACGAAAGATGCAGATACAGGCAATTGGTTCACAATGCGCGCGATGCTTTTATGGACCATCAATGATTTTCCTGCTCGTAGTAGTTTGTCAGGTTGGAGCGGTCAAGGCTACTTAGCGTGCCCTACATGTAATGTCGACACTCCATCCATTCATGTTCAAGGTAAAACCGTTTATGTTGGTCATAGAAGATTTTTAGCTCCAAAACATCATTGGAGGAAGAGCAAGTCATTTAATGGTAAAGACGAGACTAGACTTGCTCCTAGAAAACTAACGAAGAGTATTATACTAAGTCAACTCAATAAGTTAACGCCCCACCGGCATTTTTTGTGTAGTGTTGAGCAAATATTCCCACCGGCATTTTTTGACATAATGATTCATTTGGTTATGCATTTACCCGAAGAGGCTATTCAAGGTGGCCCTGTTTACATGAGGTGGATGTATCCATTTGAAAGATACATGAAAAAGCTAAAAAATTATGTTAGAAATAAAGCAAGGCCGGAGGGATCTATAGCGGAGGGTTATGTTGCAGACGAAGCCTTGACATTCTGTTCAAGGTATCTCGAGGGTGTATCGACGAGATTTAATCATCCGGATAGAAATGAGGATGCTCCAATTCCAACACGTGAGTTGTATGTGTTCCAATCCATTTGTAAACCAATTAGTAAAGGTGTAGATATAAAATTGGATCACATACTTCAGACGAAAGTAGATTGGTTTGTACTCAACAATAGTCCCGAGATCGACACATACAAGACGTAAGTGTTTCTTTCGGTTTGTATTTTCATAAGTTCTATTTTCAATAATTCTACTAATATTAAGAACATTTATAGTCAATTTGCTGCTGACATGCCGATCGGAAGTAATTTACAAACAAAGTTTCCTCGTTGGTTTAAGAGCAAGGTAAGCTCATTGTATATTACCTTGAATAAATAACAACTATTACTCAATCACATATAATTTTTTGTTTTTCATAGATCAATTCTGTACGAGCTGCGAATAAATCTCAATGTAGTGACGAGTTATTTGCTCTTGCAAACGGACCGTTGAGTGCAAACACCTACACCGCGTGCATTATAAATGGTGTGAGGTTTGTGGTTAATAGTCGAGATTTAGGCCGTACAACTCAAAATAGTGGTGTTTCAACAACCGGACAGAAGTTGAACATGTTCATTTACCAGAACATACTAATAATGTTGATGATAATGCTGATGACATTGATGACTATGATAATGAAGATTCCGATTCCGAAGACGAATGTGAACCACATCTTTGTAGTAGTGATGAATCTGATTGATCTAAAATTGTAATTGTTATTTGTAGAAACATACTACTTTGATTTATATAATTGTTATAATTGTTACCGGGTTGTTTGATTTATATAATTGTTATTTTTAAACTAACATTAATACTTGTGGCTTGTTCGTATATTTGTATTTTTTTTCAGATGGCTTGTGTTGCTCGTGGCCACGGTAGAGACTGTGGAGGTGATCCACCTAATCCTAATAGGCAACCACCTTCCGGTGGTTGTGGCGGTGATGGTATTATATAACATTGAAATGTTTTTTATAGGTTAATTTAATTACGTGTATTCTTAACTTGTTTGCTTGAAATCGTAGGTGGAAAAAAAGGGCGTGGAGTAGCCCGGAACGTTGAGCTGAGAAAGCTATGGAAGAAGAATGGCAAAAGGCCATTGCCAATTGACTTTGACGATGTAAGATTTAATAAAACGTGGAGAGCAATCGGGGACAATGCTGATTACTTTACCAGCTACCTGGGGACTTTAGTGAGGGATTCTATCCCATATTACTTCCCGTCATGGGAAAAAGTCCCCAAAGAACTTAAAGAACCGATCATTCCGTCTCTTCAGGTTCCACTTAAGTTTTTTTTATATATTGTATATTTGTAAAAATTGTACAATAAACTAACTTTATCTTATAATTTACAGACGTACTTTGACTTGCGGCCCCATATAGAAGATAATATAAGAGCTGGGTCGATTTCGACGGGAATCGACAAAATGGCTGGGGCAATGTATAGAGACCAAAAATTCAAGTTAAAAAAAATGGTTTGAGAAAAAAGGGGGGGTCTCGCAGGCACACCGACTGCGTCGAGATCCTCCTCCCAACATGGATCAAAGGGATTGGGATTTGTACGTCGACTATTATATTAGGGATAAAACCGTTCAACGCTCTATTGCGAACACGCAAGTTAGGGCGCAGCAAGTACATCAAAGCTTGCATGGTCGGAGATCATATTGTCAGTATCGCTTCGAGAACGTAAGTCTATTTATCTCTAATTCTTAATTTTGATTGATATAATGATTGACCCGACCTGTTTGTGTGATATATTAATCTTTATTTAGTATATAATGGTCGAGCCGTTTGATTGATATAATGATTGACCCGACCCGTTTGTGTGTTATATTACTTATTTAGTATATAATGGTCGAGCCATTTTATTGATATAATGATGGACCCGACCCATTTGTGTGATATATTAATCTTTATTAAGTATATAATGGTCGAGCCGTTTGATTGGTATAATGATTGACCCGATCCGTTTGTGTGATATATTAATCGTTATTAAGTATATAGTGATTGACCCGTTTCATTTGTTTATAGCGTGACCCGGAAACACAACAACCCCCAAGCTTGATCGATCAATATATGACAAACCATTCACGCAATGGTGTCTTTACATCCTCGGATGTTGAAGAAAATCATGTAAGTAATTATTTATACTTCATTAAAATTATTTATAAAATCTGATTTTATCTTATTTATACACAGCGCCGTATGGTTTTCATGAGAGACAATCAAGTCGGGAGTGAGAACCCTATGAGCGAAGAAGATATTTTGAGGGCGGTGTTGGGTGAACGTCGAGGACACGTTCGTGGGGTTGGAAGAACATTAAGTTCTTCATCCGTATCTGCTGCACAATCTACCGCTCAATCCCAGCCTACGGAGAGATTATATTCACAGGCCGAGGTAGATAACATGTTAGGGGATGTCCGGCAGCAGCTACAGTCTCAAAGCGAACAACTGCAGCAGCTACAGTCTCAATCTCAACGTACATCCGATCTCTATGATATATTACAGGCGGCAGGTATAAATACTAATATTTCCTCAAGATCCGGACGTCAACCAACCACCGACTTGGCTGATATTGAAGAGTCTAGTGATGAGGATTAGATTATATGTTTGTTAGGCGAGTACTTGTGATTGTTTAAAAACGTTTTTGTTAACTTTCAAACTATCGTGTGTTCTACTTCGTTTGTTATTACGATTAGATACTTGTTTGTTAAATCGTATTGTTATACTTGTTGAGTTCCGAACAGCAGTTTTTCTGAATATTGCCCGGTTAAAAACGGGTGGAAAACGCAAAATGCAGCAAAAGCTGCTGGATTTAGTTTTGACTTTTTGCGGCGACATCTGTCGTCGCAAAAAGTGCAATTGTCGCCGCAAATATGTCGCAAAAAAGAAATTATTTATTTAATATATAAAATTACATGTCGCCGCAAAACAATCAAATGTCGCCGCAAAAAGTTTTTATTTTAATTTATTTTTAAATTATATGTGTCGCTGCAAAAAAAACAAATGTCGCCGCAAAAAATCGTCCACGTGGCAGAAGGTGGTCCCGTTGAATGTCGTCGCAAAAATTAAAAATTGACGTCGCAAAAAAGTATTTGGGGCGAACTATTTGCGGCGTACTTTTTGCGACGCCATGTCGCCGCAAATAGTTTTTAGCGACGCTATTTTGAGGTTTAGCGGCGACATTTGTCGCCGCAAATGGTCTTTTTTTTGTAGTGATAATTTTCTAATGATTACTATGATTAATGTTTTAAAATAGAATACAAAGGAAAACAGATGTATGTTTTTAGTCGTACATAATTTAGATATTTTTACTTTAAAAGTTATATATTTTATCATCTTACTTGAATGTCTGTAAGTATAAAAATACTTGTCATAAACACTTTTATCTGCATATATCATTTTTCAAAATACAAATACATCGAAAGTGGAGTACTGGAGTGCATTGTTGGATAGGGATTTGTTTTGTTTCTTTAGGGCTCCTCTTGTCAGTTTGTAACTCACTAATCACTAATTGATCAAGATAGAATGTCTTTATTTTGTAAGTGGAGTTTTTATGTTATAAATTTGTTGAATATTATAATTTAGGGTTCATCTACAATTTATTACTCTTAATATGAAAATTGATCCTTTTTTAATTTATTTATTATTTAAAATGTAGGATATATATAATTAAACTTATTGTAATGTCTATTTTTTCTCTCGACTTGTGTTGTCTAGTTTTTTGCTTGATCTTTTGTTTAATAAACTTAGCTGTGTTTATTGTGTAAAAAGATGTAGACTATAAACTAAAAGAGACGTACATAAAAATGATATCAGCTAAATAAATCTTTTGCTACTCTTTTTTCACAAAATAATATTTGGTGTTTCATTATTGTTATGTTTGTAATAGAGATGGTCGCTAACCACCTGCTGTAACCAGTAAAATAAAAGAATAAGGATAAAAATATAATAAGAAAGCTAACGAACAAAATAATGTGATATATATAAGTCATATAACTTTTATTTTAAAATAATCTTTTCCAATGTACCGACCTTCGAATTCAATCGTGTTCTGTTTCAAGCCTATATTTTGTTAGGTTTGTATATTTGTCGCAAAAATTGGAATGGAATTATATTAAATGACCAAACAAATGAAATATAAAATAAAATGTTACTACATTCCTTCGAATTTCATAGGATTTCTGTAAAACAAACGGGATCCTAGAAAATATAAGCTCTATGCAAGCGAAGAGGAGTGTTTAGAGAAAACCCTAAATAGGAGCGAAAAGAAAGTAATGGATTAGAGATAAACACTTAACAATTAAAATTAAAAAGTGTGTTTTACCATTTTGTAAAAACAATTTAAAAATTAAGTTGATGTATTATTTGTTTGGGTTTAGTTCTATTATTTTTTAAATGTATTAAATTGCACTTTAATTGTTATTGTGTGTATCTACTCTTCAAAAATGTTATTGCATGTGTGAATTTTTATTAAAAAACATGTTATTATGCGTATATATTAAATTTCTAATGTATGTACTAAACTTATACTTTTTTTTTACTATTTCGTGTACTCAAGATATGAACAATAACAACAAATTGAAAGGTGAATACACACAATAACAATTAGGGTATAGTTTAATACATTTTAAGAAAGTAAAAAAAATCAGTTTTCTATGTAACAGAGAACTATTTTTTTAGGTTTTATTTCTCCAAAATGTATTAAACTACATCCAAATGTTAATATGTGTGTAAAATTTTTAAAAATGTTATTGTGTGTATCGAACTTTCAAAAACTATATTATTGCGTGTATTAAACTTTCTATTGTATGTATTAAGCGTATACTTTTTTTGCTTTTTTATGTAATCAAAATACGTACAATAACAATAAATTAAAAGTTTAATACAATAACATTTTAAAAAAATAAATACATATATTAACAATTTAGTATAATTTAATACATTTTAGAAAAGTAAACATTTTATAGCTAAGCTTTATTCTAAAGAGTAATTGAGCGTGGTTTTTTCTTAACAAACCGGGCTCACTTTACAAAAAGTGGTAAACAAGATGGTGTGGAACGCCATTGATTAAATTGGAAGATAGGGTGTGGAATGCAGGTGAAGGCTACTCATCTCATCTGTGAGGAAAAAAACACAAGAATGTTTTGAACATAGGTTAACATGGGAACCGAATGTCTGCAATAAATATAAGAGGCTAGGTAAACCACATCTATCAGAAAAAATGAAAACATGTCATTTTAACATCCTATCTCTTTCTCAATCAAACATGCAACCATTTTGTAAGAAGTTTGAATACCAATAAACATAAAGATTTTAAAATTTTGTTTTTTCCCCAAACTAACAAACTTAAAAATGTAAATGAGTTGAGCTACTTGTGAGATACTCAAACTCAAATTGTTGAAAGCTCGCGAGTTTATTACTCATATAATTATATTATACGTTTTTGAATCATTAAATATGAAAAAAATATTTGCCACGAGGTTAGCGAACCTATCACGAGCTTCATATAACCTTTCGCAAGCTGAGCTCGAGTTTTCTAATTTTAAACAAGCTTGACTCACAATTAATGTAAAGATTGGCTCTTTTACATCCCTACATTGTGTAAACATCAAAAGACTGTGTCTGACGATAAATGTTTGCAAAGCACGGAAGGCGCGAGGGTAACAAGGGTGAGGTTTATATAAAGTGGTTTGGAGCAGGGACTAAAGGGTTGTTTGCTTGTAGAATTGAACCATTTAATGTTGAATGTTGAACTGCGTTTGATTACCGCATCTGAATGAAAACTATGCTGAATGAAACAGAAGAGCACTATTGAATCACATGAACTAAAAGTACATTCTCAATAAGCATCAAGTATTTTAACCTGATATACCCTTTTTTCACACGTTGTCTTGTTAAACAATCATATCTTATAATATAATACATCAATTTTAAGGTTAAAATAACAGTTTGCATCATTTAGATTGTTTATTTTGAATTCTTATCAAACAGCATATCACATTAAGAAAAAGTTTTATATAAAGTCTTTGAATTATTGAGACCATAAAATCATTAAGTACTTAGTACTAAAAAATACTAGGAACAATATATGTTATTGATAAATAATGCACACACTTTGATAAAATAGTAAGATATCATCATTCTTCAAAACTTTTTTTATCTTAAAATAAAGAGATGATTGATGAAACACTTTTTAAACTTGATTGCTGTTTTATAAATATTTTTAATTTTTTTATTTTGAAACACTTTGATAAAACAAGAAATGAATGCCAAAGAGATCGTTTTTTTAGAAAAACAAAAATTATATAGCTTTCAAGATTTTTTAAACCGTCATCAAACAAAATAATATTTCGTTTGATGTTGTTTGTAAACTAAAGATGAAAGAGACGTTAATGCGTGTGTCGGTCAAAGAACAACTTAAAAACTTGTAGCACATATTTGTAGCACAGTACTACTAAGAAAGTGATCTTGTGGTTAGGGCACATGTTCTTCTTGAGGTCATGGATTCTATTCTAGGTAAACATCTTGAAAATGATATATTCCTCCACCGTAAATGCTTGGTGGTCCGGAGACTTTGTAAAAAATAGTCTCAACTTTATTCCCGACTCCTTAGTCGACAGCCGAGACAGGTGATCGTTACCTGCAAGCCATTCCTTGGGAAAGAGTCGATTCGGATTAAAAAAAATGTGGACAAGCAATCAAAACTTATGCATTGGTTTCAAATTAAGTGTAGGTTAGGTAGTTTAACATTAGCAAAACACAAGCAGTCAAAACTCAAAAGCAAGTCGAGGTCGACTTGATCAAGATGAATTTTGACACCAAACCAACAACGCATGGCTAAATCGAGCAAGGTAGAGACTGTTTTCCTTTCTACTCATGCTCATTATTTTCTTCCATGACATTTGATCTAATATTTTGAAATCCGGGTTGATCCAACCTGTTGAATTAGTTCAACTTGTCGACTTGATAACTAACTCGTGATGTTGGGTCAACAAAAAGATCAACTTTTAAAACATTGGTTTGATCCAAGTCTGTCTCTTGTCTAGAATTCTTATTATTATATTATATCTACTATTCATTACTTTTTATCCGAGTCTCGTGCATGTCTCTACCTTTTATGTTATATATGTATTATCCATTTTGCATATGAAACCGCTCACCGGGAGAGGGTTGGCCCTTTTTTTCCCTATTTTAATAGTATATAAAGATTTTTACAATACTTAATATAAATATTGTATATTTTGATCTTTTCATCGTGTGTATATATATTTTCTTGACCCAAAAATTTATATATATATATTATTTACGGTTTTATTAAAACAACGACCACACAACCCACAGAGAAGTAGAACCTACGGAAACCACAATTCCAAGAGTCGGTAGTTGGCTCAACGTGCGTTATATATGCCAATAAGCGGTTTTTTTTTATTTATTATCATTTTTAATTTTCTATTCGTTACACATATAAGTATTATTTTGACTAAGTTTGTTTTCGTTTATTACAATATGAAAATCATATATTTTACGCTTTTATTCATAACTAGTTTAAATGCTCGTGTAACACACGAGATGGTTTAGAAAAATAAAAAATATTAAACATTAATAAACGATAATAAATACTTATAAAACGCAAAAAAATGAGAGTTCAAAAAGTGACGACAGACGGCATCAATTTCAAGACCAAAGATGAAAGCACCGCGCAAGGAGAGATTAGACGTGATTGAAAAAATATGGTTTCAAGATACCAAAATACGTAATTAAATTTCTTTACAGTTTAACGGTCATTATATTTACAATTATAAGCAATAAGGTTAAATGTTTCTTGTTATAATAAAAAATTAAAATAGTTATAAAATATTTAAATTGATAAAACTAAAAGTTTGGTTAAATATGATAGTTTAAAATGTTATAAGAGATAAATATGTTATTAATAAACTAGATGGACAAATACGATATTTTAAGTTTTAGAATGATCTATATTTACTTATTTATAATAATCTTGTTTAACTTAAAGAATTTTGACTTCTAAAAGTCAAGGTCAAATTAAATATTTTCTAATTGACATAGTTAGGAGATTGTGGGAGGTTAGTGCATGGTTTAGGTTGTAAGTGTTCCCGGCGTGGACAGTGGAGTAAATATTTAGGAGTAGGTTTAAAAAGTGTGTGTTTGCCGTTAAAAAAAACTAAGATTACACAAAGAATGGTTGAATTGACATAGTTAGGAGATTGTGGGAGGTTAGCGCTGGTTGTTGTAATTGTTGATATATTCAGGAGGTTTTGGGAGTTTACAACTTGTAGATTTGATGATGGTTTTATCATATGTATTTGGTCACACTTTTATCCTCCACGATCCATGCTTTACATTTATTATTTCACTTTTTGTCATCAACTTTTTTATTTGGTTATAAAGTAATTTTGTAAAAAGGATAAAAATAAGAAAAAATATATCTAATGATTTTTATGAGTTGTTAAAACAATTACCATAAATTCGTTATAATTAAGGAGATGATTAAATATTGGACTATTGCTTTGATTATTTATATTATTTATGTAAAAACATCTACTAATTAAAATTTAAGAAAGACAATGTTAAATGTTTTAAAATATAGCATAGTCGAGTCATCCAAATTTTTACAAATATTATTTTAATAACTAGAATTTTTTTATTTTCTTAAAATTTATATCTTATACATTTGATTTAATTTATATTAAGTAGAAATTATTTTTTATTTGGTTCATAATTGTGATTTTATTGATATATATAAAAGTAAAATAGTATTATAATATTTTTAAAACTTGAACATTAAAATATTTAGGGAGTTGTTTTATAAAAAATAATATAGTTATATAAATTGGGCGAAATTTTTAGTCAAATGAAACATGTACTTACATCCGGAATACAAATGTTTTAAAATGTGTTGCATATCATAAATTGCCAATTTCGTGATTGGTTTCTAGAATTGTGATGGAAACTTACCAACCACAAATCTTTGATTCTCTGTTTAAAAAATAAAATAAAAAACCCTGCAACACATGCATCACATATATACAAAGCTAGAGTTAATGAACATTTATTACTTACAAGCTTAATTAATTATAATTTTATGATTCTAGTAACACGTGTTTAAAGATAAAAATAATAAATAGGAAGATTAGTACAAAGATACAACACATGCATAATCGTTGTACGTGGAGCAAACGAAATTACACAGAATATTTTAAGATCAGAAATTTAAATAAATCGCTTAACAATACACGCAACTCATCTTAAGAACAAGAAAGATTAACTTTGAAGAGTCTGTACGTACAAACTAGGAAAAGTCATCATCTTTTGTCTTTTGAACCATGTCGATCTAAACCCTAAAGGAGAGTGAAAGATAGAACAAAGTGGTTACCACTCGATCGATCTCTTAGGTTCCCCATAGGAGGGTTGGTCATCGAGCAATAGCTAGAGAATCACGATGGCCGAGTTTTCTTGAAGATATATTAGTCTCATAAGACTTAAATTTAAATATGCAAAGAAGTTCACTAATATGCCTAAATTCATAACCACTAATTAACAAAACCCCTAAAAGTGGTAACACAAATACCGCTCGATCCTTTTCCAATGTGAAATTAAAGAAGTACCCTTTTTGGTTTCTGTTAATAATAAAAATATGTCTATCAGCTATCGCTTCAAAGCATGTTAGGGTTCAAAAGTATTCTTATCATTCTCGTAATAAAAAGTGTTCTTATTTGTTCACGTGTCTCTCTTTCTTTTATATACGTGTGTGTGGATTAAGATGAACACTAGTACACACAAAGCTATGGGGACCCCTTTTTTTATGCATAGGGACCGGTTTTACAGGGGGTGCCTTTTAGGGGTGGTTCCCTTGACTAAACACATAAAGACCGGTTTTTGGACCGGTCCCCATAAGAACATATAAAGACCGGTTAAATAAAAAACCGGTTCCCATAAGTAGACTAAAAAAACCGGTTAGTAAAAACATATGAAGACCGGTTTTAGAACCGGTCCCCATATGAAATCTATAAAAAAAAGAATGAACATTAAGACCGGTTATTTTTAAAACCGGTCGCCATTAGAAACTATAAAAACCGGTTATAGTTAAAAAAAACCGGTCCCCATATGAATTTTATAAAAAAAAATACGAAACATGCAAACCGGTTTTTCTGTAAGAACCGGTCTCTTTTTAATGATAAATAAAAAAAATAAAAATTTTAAAATACTAGGGGTGCCTATAAATTTCAATATTCTCATAATTTCATCAAAATATCCCTAAATAACATATCACAATGTAATTATACAAAACGTGATTAAATATTACAATTGAGATAAACTCGGTAAATATTTTATCATAAATCTTCCTAACTACAACCTACTTCAAAAAACTTCCCTAACTGCAACAACCTACCTAAAAAATCTTTCTTTCTTCTACACATAATTAATATACCTGCAAGACCACATACATTAGTGTCAGCTTTCATATTTAGATATCCATTGTTAATTAAGATTCCAAAACTTTGCATTACAAACAATGTAAAACTCAAATCAGTGTGTTTGTATATGTATACATATGTCATTGTTTACCTCAATCATATTTCATGAGAGATTACCAATAGCACTAGAAAGAAAACAAAAGGTAATGTTAGCTTTCGTACTATAAATGTGAATGGTAAGCCAAAGTAACAAAATACCAACTCATATACACATTTAGTGAGTGCATAGGCTTTTTCCGTCATTTATTTATCCTTATTCAAGGAATCAAGAATGTAGGGCGTAGTATATACAAAACCCAATGATTACTGAAAATGTGTAAACACATTAGTCATGATAATTACATATTAACTAGTAACTTATATATTATTAGTTAAAAAGTATAACACCTCTGATGAAATGGAGCAATAAAAAAGTTGCAACTAGAGTAATTGGGGTTTCGTATTACTCCCCTCAAGTATTCTACAGCTGCCATTTCCATAAGTAGACATTCTTCACGCGTTATCCTACAAGGGTTCAAGACACGTAGTTTTGCTCGACTAGACGAGTCCATTGAGTAGTATAACCCCCTTGTAAACATGATAATGCCATTAAATAAAGATCAAATAAAATTAAATCAAGGGAATACCGTAAAAATTATTTCACTTACTTGTAGAAATATGTAACTATGCTTTCAAGTTGGCCCATTTTGAAAAGTTCCAAAAATGTTGCTTCAACTTATCTAACATTACCTGATGCATGTTACATATATAGTAAATATAAAGTAAACTTACTAGCAAATTTAATTCTTGTAGCAAATGTATCACAGGTCACAACAAGCTTTAGAAAAAACTAACCTTCACGATAAGAAAAGATGAAGATGATGGAAGCAAGCATTCAGTTAAATCCTCTCTTATGGTTCTTGTTTTTTGACATATGTGATCACATTGTTACCAGAATCTTTAGAATGACCCAAGTAAATCCGTACAAGGTTGTAAACATAAGACCATAAACAAATCTAGCCAATCTGATGATTTCATCCTTTATCACAAACTTAAACTAGATGAAATATTAAGAAATTTCAACATAAAAATATTATAATGGCAATTTTGATCTATTTACTTATGAGCAAGCCATGGCATAGTCATGGAAAACCTCAGAATCACCAAATGGACTGCCTTTCTCTTTGCATACAACTGGGATAATTATCATTGGCAGGCTTCCAAGGTCCCCTGTCATAACCATTATCATAATAAGAATCACAATACAATAATTCATCAAAATTAAGAATTTGCATCAGTTTAGTGTAGTAGTACTTATATACCTGCAGCACATGCACCTAAGATAAGACCTTTTAGATGTTGAGGTGGTTTGGTTATGATAATAAGCACCCATCCAAATGCAGACCCAATAATGAATGTAAGAAGAATATTAGCAGGCATAAACCACATGCAGATAATATATTTGAAATCAAGACTGGTGATCATGTAATGGTGGTTACCACTTACCAGAAACTTGATGAAGGAGACTATCTATTTGTATATTCATATGTTATTTCTATGCTACTAGCTAGCTAGCCAGTGTTAAAATCAATTGCAAATATCTAATAAATTCACTTTATTTTCTAGAACATAAGCATGGCATAAGCATAAGCAGGACAAATGAGAAAAAGCATAGCCAGTGTAAACCATTCAAAACAGAAAAATCATAAGCATGGCAGGACAAACGAAAACCTTAAAATCGTGGGTTCAACCTCACAGCGAGATTCAGAGTATCAAAGGCTACGTACCTTGCGTCGTTGCTCGCTGTGGTCGTCAGTGGTCAACGAATCAATCGGCAGTCAGCGGTCGCTGTAGTCGCCGCTCGTTGTGTGGTCGGTGGTCTGGCGCTCGATATGGCAGTCCGGCTGTAGGCGTCGTTGTGGTGGCAGCCGGGAGGATCTAAACGGAAACCACTAATTTGGGACCTACCTACGTACGGGACGGAAGTGAAGGAAATGAGGAGAATGGGGGAAAGTTAGAGCATATTTTGGAGATAGGAGGGAAAATTTAATTAGGGAGCGGGAAATGAAAAAATCTAATTCTTTTAAGTTTTTAAAAGAAATATCAATTTCTTAATAAATATTATATTATTATAGTATATATATATATATATATATATATATATATATATATATATAACGTACAATTAATTAAATGAATTAAATATACTAACCTTAACTACTTATATAGATAAACATATCTTAATGTTTAATATTTTGATATAAAATTAACTAATTTTAAAGACACTTGAGAAAATAAAAGGAACACAATTAATGTAATTTTTTTTAAAATATAATGATCATGACTTCGTTATTCTATTATTTCAATATATGTTAAAGATTTAAGTGTTGAAATATGAGATAAATAAAAACAATTACATTATGATTTTTGTTTTTAAATAGGTTTCCTAGATTTTAAATGAGTGTTTTTGTAATTCCCCTTACAAACCATTTAAAATAAATAAGAGTATGGATAAAGTTAACTTAAGAATTTCCAGTTTAGAATAGGACCAAGAACCATTTATAATATACGTTGACCAGTGTTGACCATTTGTGAACATGGTTTGGTTATCGGCCAAAACAAAACTATTAACCAAATGTTCAGTTATGATTATAGTGTGTTTGTGTGTGATCAACATTAAATTGAACATAGGTATTAATCGATAAGATGTCACTATGTCACGTATTGGACATGATTGACTTATTCAAACAAAGTACGAACTTGATTGACATAATTCTTGTCATATTTACATATGTAAATAAAATACGAATTTCATTGATCATTATTTATGATTAAATCAAAGAGTACCATGATTAGCATGTTGACACTAATTAACCTATTTGACCATTTACATGACATTGAATGGATGGTGTTGACATTGATTCAGTTATTTGATCCAAGTATAATATTGGTTAACCAATGTTGATCATAACTAACCTATTTCATTCTATGTTTGATTGAACCACCAAAGTTGATTATAATGCACAATTTATAGACGTTTCTTTTCTAACTAATTTGATACGGGTTAGTGACCAATATAGTAAATATTAAATAAATATTATTAATTGAATTCTGAAAATTGTCACTAACTATCATTAAGATTTAAGAGACGAAATTTTTCTCCAACTAATTTGCTAAATTTCCACGAGTTTATGATAAATATAGTCAATATATAATAAACAATTATTAAATTAGAAAAACCATGGCTAAACTGTCTCAAATTGGCAACAGTTTAGGGACGAATTTGATTCGTTGCTAATTTGCAACGGATTAGCGATGAAATGCGTAGATAATTTAAAACTGACCCTAAACTGTCACTACTTAGCTACGGGTTAGAGACAAATTTTATTGTTGCTACTTTGCTACTGATTAGTAACGAAAATGGCAAATGATCTCAAACTGCCGCTAATTAATTAGCTACGGTTTAGAGACAGTTAGTATTTGTTGCTAATTTGCTACGAATTAGTAAAGGAAATGGCAATTGTTCGCCAACCGCCACTAAATCGTCGCTAATTAGCTACAGTTTAGAGACGGATATATTTATTAATGCTACTTCGCTACAGATTAGTAACGGAAATGGTAAATGATCTCAAACCGTCGCTAATTAGCTACGGTTTAGAGACGGAACTTTTTTGTTGTAAATTTGTCACGGATTTGCAACGAAAGTAATTTTTTTTAAATTTAACTTTTAAATCAATTTTTTTGTTAAAATTATGGCTAATTTGTCACTAATTAGCAACGGATTTTGGGCATCTCTAAAATCCACTGCTAATATGAAGCTTTCTTGTAGTGATATGTGGATTAAGATTATAATAAATTAAACTGCATGTATGTAATACATATTGATATGTTCTAATAAATTATAATTCGAACACGAAAGTGCATATAAGTGATTATTATATTTTATTATCTTAATTCAAAGTATATATGGCTAATTTCACGTGAAATAAAATCTCATTTAAAACATGTAGTGATATCATTGACATTATATTATGATTAATTTATTAGTATTATGTCCTACATTTATTTTTAATAATTATATAGACCAAATATATATTCCCTCCAAAAATTTCTTCTTATTTATATTTCCTCCCAAAATTTTCTTCTCAATTTCAATTTCCCTCTCAAAAAAATTTCCCTCTGAATTTAATTTATAATATGGGGACATGTTCTTATATATAAAACCGGTCTTTATTGATTATATAGGAACCGGTTTTTAAGATAGGAACCGGTCCCCATATTTTTAAGTCATAAAAACCCGTTGTATATTAAAAAACCGGTACCCATAGTCATCTTCCATAGTAAAAATGAAAAAAGGACCGGTTTTTTGTTAGACAAGTCCCCATATGGGGGTCTTTATTTCTATATTTGTTTCGCGTGTTTTGAATCATATTCAAATAGTATTTGGTGTCAATTTCTTTATTGTACATGATCCTACAGATTCAATATTGTTACTGACGGTGTCCATATGTTAGTGTTATTGACACATGGTTGGGCGTGCCATGTGTCGCCGCTAATACCTTTGCCGCCCCTAATATATGCCTTTGTTGCCACTTATGCTTTTGTCCCAACCTTATTTTCACCATGTTGCCACTAATTCCGTTGTCACGCCTAAAGGTGTCACCCCTATTGCCTGCTAAATGAAATAAGGGTTTTCTTCATGTCATGATTTTCTGTTCACACCCAACACACATACAAAGCTCTAATATCTACAGTGTCGCCGTCCCTTCCAATGTACCGACCTTTGAAATCAAGGAGGTAATTTTCAATGTAGACTCGTTGAAGTAGGGAACCTTCAAAAATCCATGGTGGTTGTTTGTTCATTGGAATATGAAACTGACTTGTTGATCTCAAACCGCATCGATAGTCAGAGTCTTTATCGACGATCTCAAACCACACTGATGTCGACTTTCAGTGGTCGAACATCAAATTTTTGAGATGTGGGTCTTCATTAGCAATGGTTTTATATGGAGCTTGTCATCGGTTTCATAACCATTTAGTAGGTGGAGATAGGACAAACGAACGGGATATTCATTCTTGACAAGGAGTGTCCGATAAAATCATAAAGGAGATGAAGAGGAGAGAGGGTCGATATGTCCGCAGGGTTTGACGGTGGTGGTCGAATGGGACTTTGCCAATGGTGAGGGATTTTGCTTCTTCTCCACTTGTTTGATGTAAAAGAGCGGAGGCACCTTTTTTCATTTGAGAGAGAGAGAGAGAGAGAACAATGACCTATAAAGATCATGTCTTATTTTATTAAAGACTGGTTAATATATATAATAAAGAATTTGAAGATGACATGTGTCATAACAAACAAAGGTGTTTTGGGTATTGATTAATTATTTTATCTTTCCTCTTAAATTCTCTACATCCCACGTTTCATCTACTAAGTTGTTCCATAGTTGTGATTGCACCAGGCCACCGCCGACGGTTTTTCCATTTGTGATATTTGCCTCAGGCCCCTGACGTTTATTTTTCCAATGTCATGATCGCACCAGGCCGCAGACAATGTTGAAAGCCCCTTGTGAAGACGATGCCTTTTTCTAAATCCCCCATATAAAGTTGTCTGAGAGTATCCGATTTTCATCCACACTATGGCAACCTTCTTAGGCAACCGACGAACGAAAATCGGGTGTGCATTTTTTTGATTTTATGTGCATTGATCAAGATATGTTCCTTGGGTGGTCATTCAGTCTGATTTTCGAAGCTTTTGCCAAAGGTAGGTGCTTATCTTCGCATCTTGTGTTTGTCTTTGTTTCAGATCTACAACCGGGTGTGTAAGGGATTTCAGATCCACTGATGTAAGCTTTTTGGGGTTATCGGTTTTGTTTCTCCTCAGGTTTTTATGTATCACTTTTTAAATATGTTCCTTTTGTTATTATCGATCCATGAATGTTGGATTTGATGGTTTGTGCATCGATTTTGATTGGATTTTGCATCAATTTTAGTTGCGCGATCGAATATCTAGTATGTGGTGTGATTGTTTATAAAAAACTACAGTGTTATATATATTATGGATGTAAATGAAGTGTTGTCATATTCTTCAATTGATTTTTCTGATGACTGATGATGATATTAGATGTTCATCAATTTTGAAGTTATGTTGATCAAATCAAAAGTTATGTGCACCAGCTTATGTGTAAAAGAATTTAAAAATAGGTATTAGTTTTACTAATTATTAAAAAAATGTCTCATATGTAATTGAATCTAAACTTTTCTTTTCTAAATTTGCGCTTAAACTATAGTTATTTGGCAGTTATGACTCATCAATTTTGACTAATTTCTGTTGACTTTTAATAAAAATATGTGACTAACAATTCTTCTTACTTTTTATAGTCTTTTTCTCTTTTTAGTATATCTCTCCTCAATATATGTACACACTTTAAACATACATACACTAGATGGAGTCTAGATAAGCACTCATGTATGATGAGAAGTCGGTTTACCTTAATTATATGAAAAAGTCAGTTAAAATCCAAATGTTATTTGTATTTTGATATTAAAGATTAGATCAAAAAGACATAAACTGTCTTCTTAACTAATTAGTATATATATTTCAATGATTAACCTTTTTTGTTGAAACCGCGTTATATCATATATCTTATCTCCGACGATCATCTACTATACGCCCCATTTTCTTGAAATTGTAATAGTAAATATCATAACCGCTTTATAAACATTACGTACAATTTGTTACCTTTTTAGACCATGCGTTGTGGTCTACCCGATGAAATCGGGTAGCATCGGGTACACCATTACGCGATTATGGGTAGTGGCATCGGGTAGGTAAATCGGGTCCTGGAACTCGATGGAGAAACTCGACTCCCCCACCTCCCACCCCCCTCTCACCTCCTCTCAACCAATCACAATTAAACAAAAATTTAACTTTTTTTTTATTTTTTTTATTTTTTCTTATTTAATAATTCAATTATAAATACCTCACCATCCAACACTCATTTTCATCCTAATTTTATACCCTTTCACACCCATTCTCTCTACCTCTTTCACACCATTTTCTTTACCTATTTCATCCCTAATTCGTTTTCTTATGGATTTACCAAACGAGACAACTATTTTTTAGTTTTTAAAATTATGTATATTTTTTTTAAAAAAAGTTTAGATTTTTTTAAGTTAAAATTTTGTAATTTTATTTTTTAGTATTAGTTGAATTTTAAATTAATGAATTATATTATTTATATAATTGGTTGTTTGTTAAAATAAAAAAAAATAAAAAAATTAAAAAAGATTAGGTAAGAAAAAGTAAGGTATAACTTGATATTGGGTAAAGGAGAAATGTAAGAGAGGTGGAATGGTGTGGCGCTGATGTGACATCGGGTAAGCCTTACCTGCAGGTAAGGTATAACGCCCAGCCTTTGTACGTTCACTATATAAATTATTCTCATAAAGTAGAGTTACCTTTTTAGTGCGTTCACTAGTACATTGTTTTACGTTCTAGAGTTTTTGTTATTAATAACCATTTTATTAGATGTTTGTCACAAATTACATAATATTTCATCGATCACTAGTTTCCTTTTATAGTGATTAACCTTTTTGTAGATGATGGTGCAATATTACCAACCTAACAAAAAGTTAAGGTAAAATATCATTGATAATTATATATATTTATCTTTATATATGATCAAATAATATAAACAATGGAACTTTATGGTTACTTCGAGTTACATGGTGTTAATTGTTTATTTAATAAATGGCTAGATGACTGTTAAACTATCAATAATTTTTATAATTATAACCATGTATGTATTGCGCGTATTTCATACATATTAGAGAGTTGTTTTACTCTATTTGGAGATTGAGATTGTGTGTTTGAAAGCATCCAAAAACTGTTTAAAAGGATCGAGAAAGACATAAATTAGGATCGTATCCAACTTAGTCATGCGATTGTGTGTGTGATTGCCGACGAGAACAAAGAAATTAAAGAACTCATCGAAAGGCTAATCAGCAGCTCAAAATAGTCAGAACTTAGAACTTTTGTGTATTACCGTATGTACAAAAGATATAGTCATCCACTCATCCATAATCATTCATTTATTTAAGTGTCACCTAGCTTCATTCGATTTGATCATTATATATTAGGAAAATCTTTTATACGCAATTAATTAATATGTTAAAATTAAAATGAATTACAGTTTGACGGAGAAAATTTCAAAGCGGCTCGAACACAAAACATACGTCCATCCATGGTTTTAGCTTTTTTATATAATAATACTTTAGATTTTATTTAAACAATAAAAAATACAAATAACAATAAAAATACAAGTAGACGGAAATCGAATATCCAGTAATGCTCATAAAGGCGTTCATATGCAAAAAAATTAGCCTACCCCATTCATTGACTACTTTTTTTTATCTATTTTTTTTTTTTGATTATTATTTTTTTTCTTTTTTTTTAATCTTTTACACGCTTTCAGCATATAAGTGGGATACCTCTCATGCTTCGTCCCCCCAACACAATATTACAATCCCACCTTTGTTCTTCACATCATCCATCCTCTGATTTATATATATAGATATATATTTCAATACCGTTCGTTTATAATATTGGATGCAAATGCATAAAATGGGTACTGATGATGGTAGAGGTGGGTTTCCCGGTTACCATTCCGACACGGAGGTGGTCGGAGTGGACAGAAAGGCCTTCAGCGGTCCGCTTACAGTAAGTGGACCGATAAATAAAAGAGGTGGCCGGAAAAGTGCCAGGTTTCATATTCCCGACGGTGCACCTGGAAGTACCAGTGGAAGTAACAACAACAGCGGCAGTCTGAACGGTAATAATGACGATTACGTCGAGATCACTCTGGACGTCCGTGACGACTCCGTGGCGCTGCACAGCTTAAAGACGGCCAGTGGAGCTGACGTGGAGGATCCGGAACTGACGTTGTTGGCTAAAGGGCTGGAAAAGAGGTCGTCGTTCGGGTCATCGGTGGTGCGAAATGCATCGGCGAGAATCCGACAGGTGTCGGAAGAGCTGAAGCGGCTGACTTCATTTTCTAAACGACAGCCGGTGAGTCGTTTAGACAGAACGAAGTCAGCTGCGGCTCATGCGCTTAAAGGGCTGAAGTTTATCAGTAAGAACGACGGCGGCGCGGCCTGGGCGGCGTTAGAGAAACGGTTTGATGAACTCACTGAAAACACCAACGGCTTACTTCCTCGTTCACTTTTCGGAGAATGCATTGGTAAAAAAATTAACTATAATTCATAATTAAGTCACTAATTTACATTTTTCTTTATAATTTTGGAGTAATTTATTAATGATTTTTATTTATTTAATTTTTATTCAGGGATGAATAAAGAATCAAAAGAGTTCGCCGGAGAATTGTTTGACTCACTTTCCCGGCGAAGGAATATAACCGGCGACTCAATTAACAAAGCACAATTAAGAGAATTTTGGGATCAAATTGCTGATCAGAGTTTTGATTCAAGGCTACAGACTTTCTTTGACATGTGAGGATTTATTATTTTTTATTTGTTTAATACATTTTTTAATTCATATATTGTGTAGGAGGGAAAATTTAACTAAGAAAATAATAATAAATGCAGGGTTGATAAAGATGCAGATGGTAGGATCACAGAAGATGAAGTCAGAGAGGTATATATATGTGTTATATATCATATGTAACATGTCTTTGAATAATTTCAGTATAAACAGATTATCTGTGATTTGAAACACAATAACCAGATACAACAACAACAGTACCCAATCTCACTACAGCTGGTATCTTATAACTAAAATATACAGTTGACAATAATAATCAGATAGATGTATCTTATAACTAAAAGATAAGGTAAGGTATGATTGGACAAGGAGTTAAAAGGGTGGTTAGTGGTAGATTAGAATATTTTGTCCTAACATACAGTTGTTAATAATTGATATACCTGGCCATGTGATGCAGATTATCAGCCTAAGTGCTTCAGCCAACAAGTTATCAAATATTCAAAAACAAGCAGACGAATACGCGGCATTGATCATGGAAGAACTAGACCCCGACAACCTCGGTTACATCATGGTACAGTTGTCAATTGCTCAACTACATTAGATTTTAGATATAGTTTGGTAGGAAGAAAGAAAGAAAGATTTATTTGATAAGGCTTATGTTAAACAGATTGAAAACTTGGAGATGCTATTATTACAAGCTCCAACGCATACAGTGAGAGGAGAAAGCCGAAACTTGAGCCAGATGTTGAGCCAAAAGCTGAAATCGACACGCCACACGAATCCTATAATAAGATGGTATGAAGATTTCAAGTACTTTTTACAGGACAACTGGCAAAGATGTTGGGTGATTATTGTTTGGATAGGAGTTATGGCTGGTTTGTTTACATGGAAGTACATTCAATACAAGCAACGAGCGGTGTATGATGTATTGGGACCGTGCGTGTGTATAGCTAAAGGAGCCGCCGAGACTTTAAAGCTAAACATGGCCATCATATTATTACCCGTTTGTCGAAACACGATTACTTGGTTGAGGAACAAGACGAGGTTGGGTGTTGTGGTTCCCTTTGATGACAATCTTAACTTTCACAAAGTAAGTTTTTTATATTCTTACATTTGAACAATAATGTCTTGGATACTAAATCTAGAGAGTTTCTTAAAATGCTGTACTTGGTTGGTGTTTGGCTTATGATTTCAAGTCAGAGTTACTATTAGAAATTAGAGTTTGGATAAGCTGATTCTGCTTCTGATTATCTGATTATGGTTGTAGGTGATTGCAATGGCAATAACGATTGGAGTTGGGTTACATGCGATTTCGCATTTAACATGTGACTTTCCTAAATTAATTCATGCAACGGAGGAAGAGTATAAACCAATGCAGCAATTTTTCGGGGATCAAGCCAAGGATTATTGGCATTTTGTAAAGGAAGCAGAAGGGTATACAGGAATAACAATGGTTGTACTAATGACTATAGCTTTTACACTAGCAACACCATGGCTAAGGCGAGGCAAGCTCAACTTACCGTCATTTCTAAAGAAATTAACAGGATTCAACGCCTTTTGGTATTCCCACCACCTCTTTGTTATTGTCTATGTGATGCTCATAGTTCATGGGATCAAACTTTACCTCACTAAGGAGTGGTACAAGAAGACGGTTAGTTCCTATATGTTTTCTAATTTTATACATTTGCTTTTTAACTATTTTTGCAATTAACGAATTCGATTTTTCAAATCTTAAACTAAAGCATGATTTTGGTTGCAGACATGGATGTACTTGGCTGTTCCAATCTTGCTCTATGCCTGTGAGAGATTAATAAGGGCCTTTAGGTCTAGTGTCAAGCCAGTCAAGATACTTAAGGTATAGTATAACCCTCACATTTGGTATTGAACTTTATCATAGAGGTGGTATATAAATTGGTGTGTTTGGCTTGTCTTATGCCTAAAAAACGGTTTAAAATAGAAACCTTTAGATGAAAGGGAAACGGGTCAAACAGATGAAAGGGAAACGGGTCAAACAGATTGAAAGTTCACCAGAGTCTATTTTAGTAATAATGTTAGTTAATTCACTAACTACATATATTAAAATAAGTAAAAAGGGACTAAAGTATGACCCGTTTCGAGCCAAACCCTGTTTTGTCTGGACCTGTTCGACCCATACACCTTTGCCATATCTATTTTTATTATTGATACACTAAGATGAGATATCTAAAGAATATAGTTGGTGTGTTAAAGGTGGCTGTTTATCCTGGAAATGTGTTGGCACTTCATATGTCAAAACCACAAGGCTTCAAATACAAGAGTGGACAATACATGTTTGTCAACTGTGCTGCTGTCTCCCCATTTGAATGGTAAGTTAATTATAACTTATAAGTTTATAGAATATAATAAATTATGACAAATAATGCATTAACTTAATGATTGATGAATGGCCATAGGCACCCATTTTCCATTACTTCTGCCCCTGGTGATGACTACCTGAGTGTGCATATCCGGACACTTGGTGATTGGACCCGGCAGCTAAAAACTGTCTTTTCAGAGGTATGCAAGAGTGTTATCTTTTTGTATCTAAAGTTGGTAATTCAGGGTCTTTTATGACGTATGTGTTAGTTAAATATCACCTAACATGTATCTTTTGGTCTAAATTTGGTAGGTATGTCAGCCCCCGCGTAATGGAAAGAGTGGGCTCCTTAGAGCTGATTGCCAAGGAGAAAATCCCAAGTAAGTGATTTCGACTGTTTCTCGATCTGTGTTTATATTATAAATATTAGAGGTGGTAAGATGGACTATTAAAACAGGTCGGGTTGACCCACAAACACTGACTGTTTTTTAGGATCATTGATGTATAAATAATGTTTAAAAACAAGATGTAAATCTCTAAACAAAAAAGATTTAAAAGATTGGGCGTCTTTCAACCCGTTTGACCCGTTACCTCTTAAACTTCTGATTTGACTTTTCTGAGACCCAAATCCACCCGTTTATAAGTAAATGATCGAAATTGATACCTTAACTGAGTTGTCAAGTATCTTTTTTTGTTGACATAGAACAAGGTTTAGCTGTAGAGCATCATATACCTTTCTTTTTCACACCAAGCCCTTGAGTATTTTGTCCACATCATCCAAATAAGGACATCTAACAGATTTGAAAAAGTTGGCAACACCTCAGATGTATGAGTTTTAGACTTTTTCACTCTGTTCCAAACATGTGGACATGAAATCTCATCTTTTTCCGTAATAAAAAAACAATGATTTCTTTGACAATACAGAAAACATTATGCAATGCTTTTCATGTATGATTTAATGGAACTTCACCTAAAACCTTCTTACCCATAATAGTAAGAAACAAAAAAGTTGAATTACTACCTGAAAAGTGCCAGAAGAATTGAACAATTTGGGATGTGTTTTGACCAGTTACCTACCCTCTATCTTGCTGTCTATACAACTTAGATGTGTATTTCTAATTAACTTGATTACAAAACTTTTGACAGTTTCCCAAAAGTTTTGATCGATGGTCCATATGGAGCACCCGCACAAGACTATAAGAAATATGATGTGGTGTTGTTAGTGGGTTTAGGAATTGGGGCAACCCCTATGATCAGTATTGTGAAAGACATTGTGAACAACATGAAAGCTAAAGAAGAGGAAGAAAGTGCTTTGGAAAATGGTGGTACACTACAAAAGACTAAGTCAGGACCAACAAGTGCGAATAACTTTAGAACAACGCGAGCTTACTTCTATTGGGTCACTAGGGAGCAGGGCTCGTTTGATTGGTTTAAAGGCGTTATGAATGAGGCTGCTGAAATGGACAAAAATGGTGTCATAGAGATGCATAATTATTGCACAAGTGTTTATGAGGAAGGCGATGCGAGATCAGCCTTGATTGCTATGCTCCAGTCACTTAATCATGCCAAAAATGGTGTTGATGTTGTGTCAGGTACTCGTGTTAAGTCTCACTTTGCCAAACCCAACTGGCGTAACGTCTACAAGCGCATTGCTCTTAATCACACGGGTTCTAGAATAGGTAAGTTCTACAAACTCATCTTATTCTTTCTTTTAACTATAAACTTAAATATTCATATAGAGTTGGTACAATGGGCGGGTCAGGAGATCATGAGAGAGAAATGGACGGGTCAGGTTGGGTGACGCGTAAACACCTTATGTCCAATTAAAAGAACTAAATAATTAACACAATAGTTATGATTACAAAAACAATATTATTATGAGAATAACCTAAATCTCCGAATAAATATATATGATTTAAGAGACTGCCTTTGTGCATTATATATAGACTCTAAGCGACTTTCAACCTGTTTCTTTTTTGACTTGACCCTTTAGAGTTTAAATAAAACCCAAACCACCCACTTACAAGTGAATGTTTTGAAATTTACATGCTAAAGTGCTCATTCGCAACTTTGAGATGCAGAGAACATTTCTAAAGTACTTTATAGACACCTACTGGGAAATTTTCAAGTCTAAAGTGATTTGTACTAGTGGTGGCCTAAAACATACATCTTTACTTTTGTCAAACAAGAAGAAAGACTATTTCTGTGTTGACTACAAGGTCTTAAACTCCATAGCAACTTTCTTTGTCAATGGGCGACAGATGGACGTTGAATAATCGGCAGCTAACGAAACCAAAAAACGCGTTATAGTTTCTGAACCGCAGTCCTTTTCATACTCTTATCTTAATATGAATGCAGATGATCATACTAAAGATTATGACTCAAAAGATCTCCTACAACCGTTATAGTGGCTGCCCATTAATGAATGCTAGTGGAGATTAATTAACGTTTGATGCTAATTAACTAATCTCATTAAAAAAACATGGACAAAGACAGTTGCTATCATGCAGCATGCCAAAAAAAGGCATGAACATAAAAGGTTTATAATGGTGTAGCCACCTAATGATGTTATTCTTGCAAGTGTTCCTTAATAAGTTAAAATTGTTTATTAAACAAATAATAATTACTTTACACACATAGCAAATATGTTATAATAACACAGTATAGATTGTCAGTGTCAGAATTATCAGATAGAATTAAAATAAAGTATTGTTAGTGGTATCCTAGGATCCATCGCTTTTTTCACGGTGGGTAATGTGTAGAAGACCAGGTATTTGTATTACGTTGATAAGTGATGACTATTTATAGAGGACAAGAGAAAACCAAACAAATCTTACCACGTCTAATCGTCTATAAAGTTAGACTGTCTCTTATACTAAATTTTAATATAATATTATATCTAATAATATATCATAAAATAGAATTTGTGATGATTTGTAACAATTCGTGTCATGAATCTGCAGGTGTATTCTATTGTGGAGCACCAGCACCAACAAAAGAGCTAAAACAACTAGCTCTAGATTTCTCACATAAGACATCAACCAAGTTTGACTTTCACAAAGAGAACTTCTAAGAAGTGGTTTTTCCCCCTTTTTTTTGCCAAAAATCAGATCAATTCAAACCTTCTAGAATCATATAACCACCCCTCTCTCTCTCACCTCTCTCACCTCTCTCACCTCTGTACAGGGAAGATCAAAGGTCACTATAGTTTTAAGATAATGTTTTCTTTTTGTGGGGTTGTTTTTTATTCATATTTTTTATATAAGTATGAGATTGTGAAAGGATAATGCAAAGAGTATAGTGACATCCATGATTGTTGTGGTTGCCAGCAAATTATAGGTAGTGGGATAGATTCTATAAATTAAGGAATGAAAATTCTGCCATCAAGGTTTTTAATTTGTTGGATTAAATAAAGAAATATGCTACAGTAATGGCTTGTGTCATCCTTTCATCATGGTGGTTGAGTTTTGGTCAAATTAAGTTAACTTTTTATTTTCAATTTTATTTGCTGTTGTTGAAAAAATTATGGTGTATTAGTTGTGGTCCGATTGTTGGTAGGAACTAAAAAGAAATACCAACCAACTATTCAACTAATTGTCTTATTACTATTATAGTAAATATATCTAAAGATTATGATTTAAGAAGTTGTATCATGTATAAACAAATAACAAAAACACGTTACGGGCGAGTGTTACTCTATCTGACATTTATTTTATGTTAGAGTTTTAATTTGAAACGTTTGAGATAGAACAAGATGGAATTTCCATCTATATGAAAAATGCAATTATTGACGACCAATGAAACATCGACTTCTAAAAGTCGATAAGATGAGTGAAACAGACGGAACTTAGTCGATCGGATTTTTTTTTTTTTCAAACATGTTCAATATTATGTGGGATGAAATAATTATGACGTACAAATTTGAAATGAAGTCAGAAATGGACGTGCAAATACTAAAACATATTTTGAGGGGTTTAAATGAAGCACATGGCAGCAAATCATCAGGAGAGCTCTAGTGGAGATGGTCCTTTTGACTTTTTTGCAATTTTAATTAGAAAGTCCTTTTCTTCTCAATCATAATGAGGCAAAACAATCTTCGGGTAGCAATTGTTCACACGATTCTAACCCGAGACAAATATAAATAGGTTATTTGTGTGACACGTATAATAAGTAGGTCGGCTTAGAGTAATATATATATATTTTACGGATTAACATGTGAACGTGTTTAATATTTATATAGATCTTATCTTTTTATAAATAGGGAAGAGTTCATTCGAGAACCGTTGTTAGTGCGAGAACCAATCTCAGTCGTTCCTTGGATATGAGAAGTTCATGGATGGAGAGCGTGGAGAGATAGAGTGTGGCATGGTGCATGCAAGGAATTCATGGTTGGACAATGACATTGAAGGAGGGGGAATTGGACGGTTCAGATTGGTTCCCGCGGTTCTCGCACTATGAATGGTTCTCAAATGAACTTGTTCATTTATATATAAACCAAGTATTAATGCAATTATCTCTCAGACTCCACAATTCACATTCTTGATAATTTTAGTTTGTGAGAAATTAAACAAAAAAGATTCTCATGTTAAACATTATGATTTTTTGGTGCTAACTTTTCAACATTGAACCGTTAACAGCCTTCAACTCTCTAATAACCCATCAACCTAGACGAGCTAAACCATGTTAAAACGAATGAGAAAGTTCATTGTCATTGATTTTATAACTAGGAATGACAACGGGGCGGGTTCGGGACAGGGATTGGTCCCTCGTCCCCATTTAAGAAAATCTCCTCATCCATTCTTAAAAAACCGCAGGGATTTAAACGGAGTTCCCCGTCGGATAACCTATAATTATAACTAATTAATAATTTATTTTCTTGGTTTTTTTAAGGCAACAATATATTTTCTTTGTTAATAACATGAATAAGTATAATCTTCTAATATATATAAAAGACTAATTTGGAAAAATTTATTAGATAATCTGGACCCTTTATTTAATAAAAGATTTAATTTTAACCGTTAATTCTTTTAATTTTAAAATTTTGATTTTGACTTTTTAGAGTCAAACTAATTTAAATTAAATAAAGATAACCTTTAATTAACTCTTTATTTAAGTTAATTAAAATTATTATAAATAATTTAATATTTATAAGAGTATTACGATTTTAATGGTTTATAACTAAAAGATGAACTTGAATAAATTTATTGTACAATCCTATTAGATAAAAATATTTAATCACTAAATTAAAAGCATTTATTTACGTGAAAAAATAAAATTCAATTTTTATTTTTCTTTGATAAATATAGATTCAATATTAAATTAATTAGAATTAAAATTACAAATCAAATTCTCATTAAAAAAAGACGGATGATAAATACTTCATATGTACGTTTTACAGTTATTTTATTATAACTCTTACAATTTCACATCACCAAATTTTATACATTACTTTACACATTCCCCGTGTTTATACACGGGGTAATAAACTAGTAATATTTATATTAGTGAAGTAAGATAAACATATTAACTCAGTGTTATTATACTAACCTGATTGATAATAACTTATATCAAGGTCATATGTTATTTCTAAGAAAAAGGTGTTACTGCTTATGTTCAATTACAACCTGGAGACATGAAGAATTAAGTGTCAAGGATAAATACATTAGGTAATAATGCATCATCCATCCCTTTTGCACCAAACAAAAAGTTTTTTTTTCACTTTTGAAAATTGTGGGTGATAATGAATTGGTCTAATTTGTTTGCTTAATTTCTTTTTGACCCAAACAATAACAACATTTTTCTAGTTCAACCTTCTCCACCAACATCCACAGTTGTCATTCAATACAACACTGCAGAATTGAGTAAAACGTTTACTCTGACTTCTCTTCCACAAGATGCATGCAATGTTTGACTGGAGACTTAGTTACCCATTGATGCGAAATGTGAACTAATATAGAACAATGATAATAATTCGATTATAGAACATATGGGAATAAGAACTATAAACTGAAAGTGAACAGGTGATAAATCTCAATCAATCCACAATGGGATGATTGCCCACAGAAATCCCTCTTGAAGCCAAAGGCTAAGAGCCCTAGTACAAGACTAATACGTATGAAATGTAATTTCTGCCTATCATGAACAAATCTCTTCCTTCTATTTATTTACTATTGCTAAACCATGTTACAGTTTTACCCTCTCTAATAAACTATCCGTTTCCTACAATTACTCCCGCCTTCAGAAAAAAGTCCTGTCCTAAAGACTTGCTTCCAAACAAGCCCAAGTGGTTTTCCCGGTGGTAAATGACAAACTCGAATCTCTTCAAACCGAGAAGAGTCCCCATTAATAACAACTTGAGTCAAACTCTTGTAGACCCCTTCATAAGTTGCCCCGCAACTAAACAAATCCAATCCATCATGAAAATATGATTTTTCGATTTCATTTCTGACACAAACAGTGAGAGCTTCAGCAATTGTCCTTAATTAACTTTTTTGTTCTTAATTAATGGAGTAAGTGTTGCCAATCCAAGTGATTGTATAGGCTTCACCGTCACCACTCTATTTGTCCCTTGATAATCAACATCTAAGTGTTCTTTCTCACTTACCATTGTGGTCGATCTCAGCACTGGATAATCAAAACCACTAGAGTTATCACTTCCACCACTAGATTCCAATATATGAACAGATCCACCATCAGCCCCCAATACGCCACCACTGCCAGAACCGCCTTCCCACTCACCGGAATCGAAAATATCCGAGCCCTTTCTCTCAATCAATCTCCATCGAACCCCTTTCCTTGACTAAAATCAGAATTAGAACTCTTACTTTGTTGCTTCAGCCACCCTAACATAGCCTAACGAAACTCCCTAGCTTCAATATGATCTGCTTCCAAGGTCTTCAGGGCTGATTTGATTTCAGAAACATTAGATTAGATCCGTTGAATATGCTCCTCGTGAAGATCCAAACGAGATTGAACAGATCGGTTTCCATGGAAATTGACAAGAAGAACCAAGAAATCAAATTTACAGACAAATTTTCAATCGACATCAAACGAATTGCAATATGGTGTTGCAATTCGAATCACAGACCCCCCCAATAGAAATTGCTAACAGGAGAATCAAAATCAAAATCAAGATAGATCTGTGGTCCAAAGCAAACGTGAATAGCTATCGATAATTTCTCAAATCGACAACACCACAAAAGAACAAACCGATTACTGAAATTAATCATAAAAATTGATGTTGGAACAGATAGTGAACAGCGACTACGAAGAGCAAGAACATAAATTAAATCGGAAAGACAGATCGATGAGTCGATTTGATTTAAACAGATAGAGAAATTACAAAACGGCAAGTCGATGGGCAGGTCAGATCAATGATGCGAAACGTGAAATGATTATAGAACAATGATACGAATTCGATTATAGAACAGATAGAAATAGGAACTATAAACTGAAATTGAACTAGTGATAAATCTCAATCAATCCACAAGCGGATGATTGCCAGGGAAATCCTTCTCTCAAAGTCAAAGGCTAAGAACACTAGTACAAGAATAATACGTATGAAATGTAATTTCCTCCTATCATGAACAAATCCCTTCCCTCTATTTATTTACTATTACCAAACCATGTTACAGTTTTACCCCATCTAGAAATAAACTATATGTTTCCTATCACCCATCATGCGATTTGGCTTCTAATCACTCTCATCACTTTGCGATTTGGGTTCTATTAGGCTGCCGCTCCTTTTTCATAAGAATAAAACCCGGTTTTAAAAGGAATCAAAGTTACATAGGTGTAATAACGTTTTTCTCGTATACCAACATTGATTTGGCTTAAAAATTTGCAGAAACAAATTCAATTACTGAAATTAAACACCACATGAACTTGAAGAAGCCTGATTGCCAATAGTGTGATAGATAATTAGCCGTTCTTCAAAACCTTTGGTCATCATATAGAGAGTATCATAAAGAGAGTTCAAATACAG
Organism: Pulicaria dysenterica; assembly: GCA_947179395.2. Lineage (NCBI taxonomy): Eukaryota > Viridiplantae > Streptophyta > Magnoliopsida > Asterales > Asteraceae > Pulicaria > Pulicaria dysenterica. The sequence continues at coordinate 4,767,947 of OX359292.1, forward strand.
GAACTCCCTCCATACAAACCAGTTCGTCACGAGATTAGAAGGATTGAGTGAGATCCCTATAAGTTTCACTAATTCTTACACAAATTTTAGTTATTAATTGAACTCTGTGTGTGTGTGTGTGCACGTGTGCATACAGCCCTACCTTATTATCTATATGGTGATCACGTTAAGGAAAAGTAGCAACTATGTAATATCCCTAATTACAGCCCTACCTTATTATCTATTTGGGTATTATTGTTGTTGTTGTTGTGTACATAGCTCTATAAATAAAAGGGTAACCCATTCTCTTAGTCCCATGCGGTGTATGAGATCTGGTTTAGTATGTTTGATTTATTAAATTACCGTCATAATGACTTTTTTTACAAGTCATTTATATTTCCATTATAATCTAGAAATATTATTTCCGTTTAAGAAAATCTAGAATTGAAGTATTATTTCGTTCTTATCACTTAACTCTTGAATACTTTCAAGTTTCAACTTAGCAATTAAAAACCTAAGTAGTTTTCATAGGAATCACATGATTCTCGGAATAATTATTGGCTATATGACAGATCATTTAAATGTCACGTTCACAAAACAAATCATGTGATTTAGGGACATGTTCATTCAAGAAGCAAGCATAATAAAGGAACTTGGAAGAACACTTACTCGTAAAGACGGAAGCAAGAAAAGCTCATAAATCTCAGTTGGCGGGACCACTGTAGCCATCTGAAATTGCACTCTACATTTATCTATGTTTCCTTTTCAGCCTTTGGAAGTTGGGTCTCATTGGCTGGCTTGCAACTGTTCCCATATTTGAGGTTTGAGTCGACTGAAATGGGATAAGCGGCTTCTTTGTTAATATGCATGCATCAACTGGGGCACTGCTTGAGGTCATAACTGGTGAAGCTACTTTTGCTTTTAGCTTTCTTGGTACTTCTAGTCTCTCTAGTATCCTTGAAGTTTTTTCATCTAGTGGCTTGTTATTGCTCTGGAGCGGTGAAAGTGTCATTTGATCCGACTTTGGTTTAGAAATACAAGTCGGAGAACTGATATTAGGAATTTCATTGACAATTAGCTGTTCCCATTCTTGTGTTATACGTTCTGTGATTTTATCTCGTCCAGATTTTAGACCCAACTGTGGGATTTCCTCTTCAAAGCCTACGATACTCATTGCTTGTTTTGAAGATCCGGGCTCATTTAAAGTATCTCCTTGAGTTGAAGTTGAAGTTGGTTCAGGAGGAGGTAAATCTTCTGATTTGGTAGGTATTGATCTGGATATAATATACGATCCTCAGATATTATATTTCACTAAAGGGAAGCTAATGTGCGTAAATGATGCAAAATAGTAGTCACAGTTAACCGGATTATATTTTTAGATATTTATTCAAGTATACTCATGGTAAAGAGAACATATCTACCCAAGATGCAAGCTTTCTTTCACAAGCACATTTAGTCTTTGATGGAATCCCCTTTCGTGCAGGATGGGATTGTAGTCCCTTACATCAATCTAAGCAACAAAAAATATTTTTAATCAAAAAAGCATATTGCAAATTCGAGCCACATAGAAAGCATTCTGGTCTCTAGTCTTAATTGCTTAAGCATAGTTCTTGCAGATGAATGATCAAATCCAACAAAATCTCAAAGATATACCGCAAGGAATTTTTAATATTTTGAAATAATATATTGATCATTAAAGTCAGTGATAAATTGTCATGTTGGAGTCAAACATGACCCATCATGTTCACTCACAAACATGAGAGTGGGTCCCTTATACTAGTCAAGAATGGGTCCCCTTTGTAGGGTCCACTCTCATGTTTGTGAGAGAACATGATGGGTCATGTTTGACTCCAACATGAGAGGATCCTCACCCCAAACCACATTATAACAAGGCTTAGGTGTTGTTTGTTTTAGAAGATGTAGATTGTCTTATGTCTTATTCTACGTCTGTCGGAGAAGATATGGTCTAGGTTAATAGGTCTATGAAGGATAAGTTATTTTTTAATCACTCCAAAGATACAGATGAAATAAGATCTTGGAAGTACTTATCTCTTATTCTAAACAAACAGCCTTCTTTAAAAACGCGTTTAGAAAATAAGGTCTTGTTCTAAAAAACAAACAAGGCCAACAGAAGAGCACATTGATCCATTATGGACTTTGGTTTCATGAGATGTGCTCTTTGCTTGTAGAGACTATGTTTAAATTGCTTATATGCCATTGAAACATTTATAAAGCAATTGCCAAACCAATATATATTGGTATCAGATCGGCTAAAAACTTGAAGAAATCCAACCTTAAGTAAAGAGGCTTTTACAGAATCTCTAATATTCTTAGCTTCTGAAGAGTCAAATGATTGAGTAACATCAGGGACAGGTATCACTTCTTCTGATCCTGCAAGCCTCTGCACAAGTTATAAATGGTAAGATAAATCATAAAAAAAGTGAAAAGCATTCAGATTGTTGTTATCTAGGCCCATCCAATAGGTGGTAACACCATGGACTTCATGAGTTGGAATCCCTTTTTGTCCCTTGTTTCTTCTAAAAGGATGAGACTGGACACATTATGAGGCATGCTTCGTGTGTAGTAGCTACTTTTCTATGGACTATGGTTAGCAGAAAGAAACACAACTCACCCTAAGCAACATAACACCATTATCTGAAGGCATAAGTATGTAATAACACTGGAATGGTGTCTCCCTCATAGTCTCTGTATTACATCTGGATGAGCAAATTAATCCCTGGTCTAGAACATGCAGGGCACTGCAAAGCCCTTTGAAGGCTGCAAGATCGCATTCAAAGAATATTTGTGGGATTGATGTAACAAGTAGAATGTATTCAATATCGATACCAGTCATGTTAAAATTCAAAAGAATACATCAATTTTATGATCAAGTAGGAGCTCCCTGTTAAAAAACGAAATTAAAAAAACATGATCCAGAAACGTAGACATTTAGTGACCTTGGTTGTTTAGCTCTATCTGGTGGTCAGTATCATCGAATTCATGGGAAGCAGATGGGACAACAACAAATGGAGTCCCCACTATCAACCCTGTTAAAAGACCAACAAGTAAAGGATAATTCATATAACAAAAGCATGTAAACATAACAAATAGCTTAAAGTAAATAATAGAACATGTGGATTCCGAGTTAACTGCTCCATCCAGATCCTTATACCCTCTTCTTGAAATATATAAGTTTCAATCACCTAATACCAATCGATAGGCATGAAAGTCTTGGTGTTCTGAAAGACTAGACCTAGACCCATTATTAGTTTTGGAAATCTGGGCATGAATCCAACATAACTCTAGAATAAGTACTGCAGCATCACATGACTATGGTTTTAGAACTTTCATAGAGAATGATCCAAACATTACATTAGAAGTTTGGAGATCTGAGTTTAATTCCCAGCAGCTACAATAAGTAATGTAGCATCATATGATAAAGGGTTTTGAGACTTTGACCTTCAAGACCTTTTCATGGAATGCAGCTAGGAAGATATACAGATTTGGAATGCATATATGTTGTAGCGATCGGGTGTGATGATTACCTTCACTTAAGGATCCTAAGTTGGTTCTGTCAATTATGTTAAAGTCAATAGGTGTGGTGGCATGCTGCAACTTTGTATAGTGGTGAAAGGATGGCATGAGCAGCACTGTTTGCTTGCCAACCTTCAGAGAGTTTGCAATCAGATCAAGTGTTCTAAGCTCATTGCCAGTGACTGGACAAGAAGTGGACTTCACCATTTTGTTTCCATGTTCAAAATCCAATGGATAGCCATGACACCTGCATGCCTAATACTAGTGGTTCTTTATTTAGAGTAAAGCTGATTGATTTACAATAACAAAACCAGAGAAAAATATATATCATCTATCAGTGGTATCCAATGTTGTTTCTAAGGCTTTCTTTCTCAATACAGGACTAGAGAAGACCAAATGTAAACTGGTATTTAGATGCAAAGTTGTACACTCGTACCAGTTTAGCCCAACAAGAATTTCTGCTTAATAAGAATTAAGATGCTAGTCCAGAAAAGAAAAAAAGGATGACTCAAACTCAAGAAAAGAAACTTGATCAAATCTGACTCTCTCGAAATTTGGTTATTGATAGGAAATGGGTTAGTTAGTTCTAGAAGGAGTAAAAGGGTAATTGGGTTAGAGTTTGTTAGAGGGATAGGCAATAAATAGAGGAAAGGATTACACATTATGCAGGCATAATGTGTAATCCTTTCCTCTATTTATTGCCTATCCCTCTAACAAACTCTAACCCAATTACCCTTTTACTCCTTCTAGAACTAACTAACCCATTTCCTATCAGTTATCCTACATGGAACTATGTTTTGTTGTCAGAAGATAAATTTAACATAAACATAGATCATGAAATGATACTGCTTCTTTGCAGTAACATAGCAGTCTACTCGAGCATATGCCATCATGAGAATATTGTTTTTTAAAAGGCATCATGAGAAATTTTTTCTAAAGATATAATACCTGGCAGGGTTCAAACTCATCAATGATGCGATTGAAAGATGGAATCAGATTACAGTATATTTGATTTAAAGATTCTAGAATAGTTTTCTTGAAATTGAGACGGCCCTGCAGTTGTTCTGCTTCATCCCTCAACTCCTGTAGCCATTCTTTTACCAGCACACAGAACACCTTTGCATCTGCAAAAGTGTACTGTAAGTCTGTGGAGCACTTACCATACTCTGATTCGCTACTCTTTCCAGGTATCTTTTTTACTCTACCAATTATGAACACGTATGGCTAACTGTATAACAAAGCCACACAGGTTCAGTAATTTACTATTATTTCAAAGGAAACCTCTTATTAGATTCTTGCATGTAAATTTCTTACAGTAGAAGAAAATTACAACCTGGCAGGTGATTACGGAATGAACAGTTCTCGAGATCACATATATTCTTAACAAAGTTGTTGATACTTTCTGAAAGAGTACCAAGACCACCTGACACTTGCCCCAACAATATAAAGTCCACTGAAACACATTTGTCGGCAGCATCCTATAAGGAAGTAATTAAGCACACACAATTAAGTAATCAACTAACTGAAACTGTTTACCTCAGAAAGCCTATAGAAAGTAAATGAGGCATAGAATGAGTTGTTGAACTTACTCACCATTAAGGTCTTCTTTGTAACAGTATCTATATTTTCAAGAATACATGAACCAATAATAATCACTTTTCTTCCAACATCTTCATCGTCACCTCCCCATGAGTATAGAACTTTATCACTAAGGACACTTTCAAGGTGGACATCTGCTGGCAAAGGAGAATAAATATATGAATGATAAGTAAAAGGAACTATGAGGGACACAATCGATAGTAAGAGTATCCTCTAAAGTTATATGTATCCAGTAACACAGAAAACATGTTACCACAACAAGAGATAGCTACATCATTATTTAGTTCTGGTATGAAGGCATCAGCAGGCAAGTTGTTAACAGCATGGTGAAAATCTCGGAGACTGAAATTCCCGCTTGGCCTGTATGCTACCTTCATCTGCTACAAACCACAAACGAAAAGGCACATAACAAGAAGAACAAATTAAGAGATTGTGCAAGTTGACACTCAATAGATTCAAATCTAAAACTGACTTTAAAATAAAATTCAGAGCAAGTAGCACCTGCTTCACATTGTGGTCGTCATAGAAAGAATTCAGATTGATGTGCAGAAATTAATAAATCTCTACATTACATCTACCACGATCTTTTGCCTTTAAAACCGAAAATTTCTAAAGAGGTATCTGATTTTGAAACAGATAGAGTTCCTCGTATTTTTAATTGATTGAAGTACAAACTACAGCTGATTCAGCATTGAATCTGTTTAGAATTTAGACTCTCGAAACCTTGAGTTGCATCAGTTTGAACATTTTAGCGTTTGATAACATGATAGTTATACGAAATTTATCTTATCAATTACAAAACATAAATGACCTATAAAAGTTGAACAGATACATTAGAATATGAGTAATCACGTACTTCTGTGGAGCATGTAATTCGATTCCTGAACACGTAGCAAAGTCCGATCCTATCAAGTAGCGACGCCGATTTTGAGACCGATTTGTGACCTCTAGGACTTGAAATCGCGTAGAAATTCGCAAGCTGGAGCAATGACTGGGAAAAAAGCAAAACCACTTGTGATTCTCTGACTTATTTCTAAACAACATACAGTTTCTGCTTGAAAATTTTGGACTTCTGCAGATCGAATTCGATGTTTCTGAGAAGATTCATTGAATATCATAAATGATGATAGATTTGTTACTTTGTACCTGCTTTAGGTCACGAAGCAGAGGAGGTGACAACGTCCTCAAATCCAACAGAAAGCACAGCATCACCATTATTCTCTCTCTCGCTCTCCGGCTACTCTGTATCAGGTTTTGAAGTTTGGCGCGCTTTTGGGGTGTTTGGAATCTTATATCCAAAAGGATATCATCATTCCCCTTCCCTAAAAATTCTCCACCAATCACAACCCTTCATTTTAAAAAAGGAAATTAAAAAAATGGATAATAAAAACATTATGACATCATATGGGTTTCAAATACTAAGTCTTCATTCATTCGATTACTTTTTGCATAATTACATTAATTGGAAGGGGTAGAATGTAAATTGTTAAGGGAGTAGTATGAAATATGTGAGGGGGTTTTAAGAAAATTGTATATTAATGTAATTAATTATATGTTGTTTGAAAATTATGTTTAATAACTTCAAATATATTTTGTTTTGAGAAAAAATAATTATATATTTGTAATCGTCTCATTTTTATCTACGTTTTGATATAAATTTTATCGGAATATGAGGTTTTTTAAAAATTAGTATAATTTAATTGTTTTATCAACATCTAAGTAGTTATTGTATATTTTATTCGTCTTTTATAGTTATTCCCTCTACATAATGTAGTCGATATAATCACTGATTTCTTGGTATTTCGATAAAAAAAATTAAAAGTATACTATAACTAATGGTTAGCGGCATAAAGTTGTTTACAAAACTACCACTACCGTTAGAGCTTTTTAAAATAATTGTTAGTTGTAAGTAAATAACCTTTAAGAAACTAGAACTCTACATAATTATTGGGTAGTGAAACAACTGTCATGATAGTGAGTTTTGTAACTACACATACAACTTGAAATTTTATATAAAAATAGTAATTGTCTAATTCTTATTTTTTAACTAATACCTTGATACATAAAATAAAAGTTATTATTACATGGATATTTGAATTCAGTGAGATCTCGTGTTTTCAATTATATTTAATTGAACAATAAATTACACTTAAGTGATTTACGTATGTATAGACATAATATATTCTATGTTAGAATCTTATTTTTATGCGATCTAATTTGCGTATACTTAAATGAATGTCATCATTATTTAACTTTTAATAAAGTTAGTTTACAATTTCAAATATTCAAATATATAATTGGCTAATAGAAATGTATTTAAAGCACTTGATATTATAACATCGACAATAATATTATAGTTATGTTTTTACAATGTCGGAATAAAGCTCCATCACGATAAACACATTAATATTATACTAAAAACTTTTACACGTGTAATGTAACTTTATATTTCTTATAAAGAGTATTTATAAAAAGTATTAAAAATACACGTTTTTACTCATGAATAGTTATATGTGACAGTTTCTCGAGTGAAGAGTAAGGATTGGTTAAAATTTTTAATTTGCGATGATGAAGGAAACCATACTAATAAAACCATGAATGTTGTTTATAAAGAGGTTGTACGGAAAATTTAATGACAATCTTATGTATAGATATCAAAATTCTGTAATAGTTATTCATTTCTTATTTCTTACGATATTTTATTTTTCTATCTATGTTTTGTAATTATTTTTACTATACGTGTTATGACTCTTTAAAACTATATAAATTTTAAATTAACTTATATAATCTCGTGTTGATACACGGGTCGCTTAGCTAGTTGCTTATTAAAACTATAAAACTGCTTGCTGGTGCTTTTGGATGATATTGTATTTGTGTGTATGTGGGGGAAAAAAAGGATGCATTTTAAGGATTAAGATCTCATTTTGGTTATGAGAGTGGATCCTACAAAAGAAACTCATTTTTAAATATAAAGAAAAAATTTCACCCATTGTTCCTGTGGTTTACCATTTATTACAACCTCAGTCCTTTAAGTTCGTTTATTACACTGGGAGTCTCTGGGGTATGGACTTTGTTACACTGATAGTCCCTGACATGTATACCCTTAAGCTTTCTTTTTAAAAGTCTATTATACCCTTATCTTTTTTTTCTCTTCAATTTTAAGTAATTTAAATAGAATAATTAAACTAATAATACATAATATATTTAATTACACCACACATCCCTGAATCACTAATCTCTGCTTCCCCCCTCTCTCTTATAGCCGCTGCAACCCACCGCCCAAATCTTACATCGCCACCACAGTTCACCACCGGCAGCCAAACCTCCGCCCGAAGACCACAACCATCACCGCCCACAGCTCACCACCTTCCCTTCTTCTCCACAACCATGGCCGCCCACAGCTTACCACCTCTGCCAAACCCCACCGCCCAAAGCTTACCATCGTCGCCCATAATCTCGCCGGAGAAGAAAACAGATTTGCAATAGGTGTGGTGTTTGCGACACCTTTCTCCGTCTCCCATCACCACTGCCGTATAACACTACCGCCGCCTCATCACCACCCATGTCAAATTAGGGTTTGTTCTCTCTCTCTACAAAACAGACACACTCGATTTCAGATCTTGTTCTCTCACTCGATTTTAGATCTTGTTCTCTCACTCGATTTCAGATCTTGTTCTCTCACTCCATTTCATATCTTGTTCTCTCACTCGATTTCAGATCTTGATGGTGGTTTGTGATTTCCGATTCTTGTATTTTATGATGGAGGCGTTAAACATTTGTTCTTGATGGTGGTGGGAGACGGTTGTTCGTGATGGTGGTGGTAGACGGTTGTTCTTGATGGTGGTGGTAGACGGTTTTTGATGGTGGTGGTGATTTGAGATTGGCTGCTCGAAGTTGTTTCAGGAATGAAGACTGGATGTTGGTGTTCTAATTTTCTGCTCTTGATTTCTTTCCTGTTGTAATCTCCGATTTGGGGGTGTAGATGGTTTTGGCGATGGTGTGGGTGGTCGCAGACGGCGGCGTGGGTGGTCGCAGACGGTGCTTTGGATTTACGATTCATTTATCAGTCTTTTTGTTAATTATTTTAGTGGTTTAATTGTTTTAATAATATTAATTAGTAATTAATGAATAAAAATTAAAGAAATTAAGGAGAAAAGGGTATTTTCGTCTTTTCAAGTGCACATGAGGTGGAGAGGGACTATCAGTGTAACAAAGTCCATACCCCAGGGACTCCTAGTGTAATAAACGAACTTAAAGGACTGAGGATGTGATAAGTGGTAAACCACAGGGACCATGGGTAAAATTTTCTCTAAATAAAATAAGTATCCAATCTCATGTTTGTAAAATAGCATGACTAGTTATGTATGATCCAAACATAAGAGGATCTTAACTTTGTGTTTAAACATTCCATTTGTAATTTTTACCCTACTAGCCTTTTTCCAATTAAAATCTAAAAACAAAATAATATATCGATCCCCAAAAATCACGATCGTGTCTTTGTTTAAAAAATGTAGCGCCAATGTGGTCTTGCTATCACCTTGGTTTCATCGGCGAAGCTACCAGCGACAACCCTAGTTCCCATCGACAGGCTTCTGGTCCTAGCTCTTGAAAAATTTACCTTCGATCATTATCCAGTTCCCATTGCTGATTATAGTCTTTTTCTCGTGATAGGCGTAGCTCTTGAATAAGGTACCGGTCGTCGTGTCTATCTTGGTTTACTTTCTTAAAGGGCAATTCTAACTTTTATAATAAAAACATTTATAAATTACTTGACTGCTTTATAAAACAAATAAATTTTCATACATACAAATTCTGACAGATTATTTCAACTAAACACTAAAAATTATTCTAATTCTGACAAAATTTGTCTTTCGTTTTCTGTTTTTCTGTAAAAAATGTTGAGGTTTTCATTTTCTGAAAAAAAAATAGAAAACATGTTTAAATGAAGGTGTGGAGTTTTCATTTTTCAGGAAAAACTAGAAAACATGTTTGTTTAAAGTGTTTTCTCGACAAAATATGAGATCTTGGAACAATGGAGGAGTTTGGGAAAATGTGGGAAAATTAGAAAGTTTTCTGATTTCTTGTAAAAATATGTAAGTAAACATGTTTTCTAATTTTCAGTTTTTTCTTAGAAAAAATTTCTAAAAAATGAATGATTTTTCTGAAAGTAAACGCAGGTTGCATTCAGATTATCCTTTACATGTAAAATTCCTCGTATTTTCGCATTTAGGACCGTTAGAGACTGCACTAGAGCAAATCACTGGAATAATTACTCACTTTCGTGAGAAGGTGGATGACATTGGAGGTCGACTTTGAGAGGCAGGGCTGCTACAGAGTTTGAATTGTTGTCTTGGAGGAATAAAGTTAGTTTCTTCGGAGGCGAATTAGTGGTGGTGGAGCATATATTCTTTGATATACTTTTCCGGAAATTCCTTTTCAAGAAGTTTGCAAAGTAAGTTCCTTGCCACTCATACGAGTTCAATGAGTATTAACTAGAATCCTTGGATTCCTTTTAAGGTCAATCTATACGTCTAGTTGATGTCCTTAGTTGCTCCTCGACTAAACCAGCTCTTCTCGCAAAGGAATCATTCTCCATTCGACATATATCTTGTGTTATTTATCTATTAGGAGAAGAAACTAAATTTGAATCAGCTTCTATTTTTGTGTCCACAGGAACCGGTTCAAACATATATGAGGTCCTGAGCGAAAATTAAAAAAAAGTCCTCCTAAAAGTATTAATTTATAATAAAAATAAATTAGTAAACTTTACAAATATATTCCCCAAATTATATATTATTCTCATTTTCTCCTACTTTATTACTTTGGTAGGTTTAATTTTTGTTTGATCCGTCGGCAGCGAATGAAACCCGGGTGCAGTAGCGGCTGTAGTTGTCATCGTTTTTAGAGGCCCAAAATGTTAAAACTTTTGCAAAAGAAGTTGTTTAGCCGGAGCCGACGAAAGATGTTGTTGCGGCAGACGAGAAGCAAAATACTACCACATCAGCATTATTACAGGAAAAAACCAACTCGAACTTCTCAAATAATATTATAATCTGTTTATCTCAAAATTATTCAAAATAAAACACAAATACAAATTTATTACCATATTAATTGTATTAATCAGTTATATATAAAAGTAAAAAAAAATGTTTGTAACATGATGTTTCCCAACCCATCTGACCAGTCTATTTTACATTCTATTTCATCTATTAGCTATCTCCATTTTCTATTTTGCAATCTTCATAATCTTCGAGTACCTCCTCTATGAACTTTATCAAAGAGCACAATCCACCCAAGAAGTTATGATCGATCACACCTTTACCCTCAGTAACATGCGCGAAATCGATAATCTTCACTTGTGTGATAAAACTCTCCTCGTCAAACAACAACTGCTTTTCGAACACGAAAAGAAGCGAACAAGCGCAAAAATGGTATATGGTTTGATGATCAAACCATGCCTTAAGCTCCAACAATTGTGCCAAAATCCCATTACACCCGCCATAAACCACCGAACCCGAACCCAAACCCAAACCCAAACCCGAGACCTGAGACGGGTTAGAATCCACAAACCTCCTAAAAAGCAATCTAACATCATCCAAATTGCTTTTAAGAACAAGATCTCTAGATGGCTTATAAAACCCGACTTCCTCGTTAACATAGACTTGCAAGCCCGATATCCTGAATCCCAATTGCACGCTTGTGGTTTCGCGGTCTCTTTTCAAGCATTTCGCGATGTAATCATCAGAAGCTTCGGGGCCCCATGTTCTTGACCCGATTTTGACATCCATAATAGAGGGATTCACGCGAGACGAAACAAGATCTTGTAACACGATATGCGGGTGTTCATATCCATCTGATGCTTTCATAATTCGTGTGCCATAGAAGGCGGGAAAGAATTTTCGAATGTGGTCGGGGATTTTTGTGTTGGATGAAAAGTGTTTGTAGAAGTTTACTTCAGCAAACCCGCGTTCGTCGCCTTGAAGAGGCTTGTAGAAATGACCGGTGTCGTCGATGAGCGGGCCTAGGATTCCATTACTAGCATGGTGTCCAGCGACTTGATGAGCTGGGATCTTAAGCATGTTATAGTTATCACAAAAAACTGCAGAAAAAGATTAAGTTTAGTTGTTAGAATATAATTGTGATTAACAGAAACAAAAGAAAGGCGAATATATATAGTTAAGTTGGGATTGCGTAGTATAATTGAGTACCAATGTATGATAAGTTTATGTAACGATGTAAAAGATACGTGTGACAACACCTAATTTAAGTGTAACAGTAGTACGCATCCTTTCCCCTACTAATCTATATAAATAGCAAGTTATGTTAGAAATATGCATTCACATCACAATAAAACTTGGATAATTTTGTAGATCGTGTTTGTAATACTTTCCAAAATATGTAATTCAATCATATGTCTTAGGTATCACGAATTCAAATGTGGAGAAATCGAATAAGTAAATTAGAATAACAAGCCAAATACTAATAAAAAACACTTAATACATTTGATTTGATTGGCGTTATTGAGACTAAATTTCGGCAGAGTAACAATATGGAAATCAATTCTTTCTATCTTCTCCACTGCTAGAAACATGAATATATTGATGAAGAAGAAGGTGTTACGTGTGGTTGTTTTGGCGAGAAAATAACGGCATGATCCATATTCTCCATATGGATTCTTTTTCGGCCGGGGTGTTGCCCCACACCTTGCAAGGGCGACCGGTCCCTTTGATCTCTCCCGTTGACAAGCCAGCGGGACCGCCGCTAGGGGCTCAACCCCTTGGACCCCGGCAGGGGTGATGCCTCTTGGAACCGCTGCCCCTAGATCCCCACGTTCTCGAAATTAACTTAACTTATTCGAGCTTGCACTCTGTACCTCCAAACTCAAATTATAGCTAGATCTAATTTTAGCTAGTGACTTATTAAATCTTGATAATACTAAATAGCTTGATGAAATCAAATTCACCAATAATTTCCTCCATTAATTTGAGTATACCCGTGATCAAATGTAATAATTCACGTTGTGCTTGAGCAAACAAAAATATAATAGAAATAAACAATTTAGCCAATTTATAACTAATCAAACTCATCATTGTTCCTAGTACAATCAGTAGGATCAAGTAGCATTAAAAAATCTAGTGGCAATCAGAAGGTTATGGCTATGATTGATAATATTAGCCAATAACTAGAACTAGAGTTTAAGATCGAAGCTTTTATATGTGTTCAGTGAGTTGTACTTGATAAAAGTCCATATAAAAATTTGAAATTTTAATATTCAATCACATGTAATTTAGTATACAACCATATATGATTTTAAAAACATCACATTTTAATTACGAAAATGTCACTCTGTTCAAAATTTTAAAATACAATTTGGATCATTGATGAGGCTGATCCAAAGGTTAAAATTAGTCTTTTAAGACTATGAAAAAAATATAAACTATATCAAATATTTCTATGTGCTGGGTATAATAGTTATTAATGGAACAAAATAATGTAAAATATAAAAGATAACAAAAAGAAATAAACCTTTTTTATTTTATGAGACGAGTTTCAACTTTATTCGAATTTTTTAACTTTATATGGAATAATAACATCTAGTAGTAGGGCAAACATCACATCATGAAGAGTGAGGAGATCACATACGTTTCAATCAAGAACTCTTGTAAAAGACAAAAATAAGATTTAAAAGTCGATAAAAAAAATTAGATTATAATTATGGGTTCGAGCTATGGGTTTAAGAATAAGATTCTAGTCCACTGGTATTGATATTTGGAATTATCTATAATCTAAAGTTATGAATTCGAGTCTTGTATTAGAAAAAAAATAAGATTTAAAAGCGGTTAAAAAATTTAATTTTTAAGCCAAGCTAAACAAATTTTGTTAATCGCTAAAAGCCTAAAACATCCATCAAAGCTTATAAGGGAAAAAGAAAAAAAAAACCTCAAATAATACAAAAAAAAGTAGTAGTGAACAAGAAATCGACGAAAAAAATGTCAGAAGTTACATAATCTTATCATTTCAATGGCCGTTGAAACATTCGAAAAATTAACGGAAGTTGTAATTAATATCGGAATTTATGAAAAAAATGCATATCAAACATTCGAAAAATTAAATTCATAAAAGAATTAATCCAAATTTTTCTGAGAGAGAGAATACCTGAAAATGGTCAGATCAAGAGAAAACGCGAACTGAATTTTATCATTAATCTGGAAGAGATAAGGGGCACACGGTACAGGTTCTTCTCCATCTTCTTGATAATTAATGGAACTTTGAATACGAATGTTGGGTTTAAATACATGCAAATTCCTTTATACTCTACGCTTTACACCCCTCTACTTTTCCTTACTCTATAATTTCATGATTTTTATACAATTCTTTTGCTTTCTTTTTTTAAAGGCGAAATTTATTTTCAAACTTAAAAATCCAAAACAACTATAGTTTGTAAGGAGAAGACAATAGAAAGCAACAAGAAAATGAAGAACAACTACCAAAACAAAATAAAAACAGATTGATAATTGGAACATTCAGCTAGATTTCGTACAAATAACAGCCAGATTCGTTTGAATTGACAGTCATGTCTGGATGTTGAAACCAATCTACCCGTCTGATCTTCATGCAATCATTCAAAAGACCGAACTTGAATATCTTTGAATTCCAATTGAATTCTTCTTTCCTTAAACTGTGACATGATTTCTTCTAATTCATATAACTACGTAGCAACGCACACAATTATTTCACACACATCATTCTGAACTTTGGAAAACTCGCTAACCTTTTCTCAAATCGATAACATCATGTCTTAAAGAAAAATTATGGTATGTAAACCCCACCAAGAGATCTTCAACCATTAATTTTTAGCCAACTCAAATTGCCAAATACAATAATTTTAATTTTTGAACTACTGCTAACAACACGAGCATAAGATGGAATGACTATTAAAGACTCTATCATCCAAAGCGGATCTAATATGTAGACGATCTTGCAGTATTCTCCAAATGAAGGTACACAAATTTTTGGGTATACCATTTAGTGTTTATCTGCTACCCTCCTCGTGTATAAGACGTTTATCCAACAACAAACATATATCTTTAACCACAACACAATTTGATCCGAGAGAACAGTAGTACGTGTATTTTTTTATTTTCTCCAACTATATTTCTTGCAAAAAAAAATTAGAAGATCGATTTTTCTTATCTCCCAAAACCAGAGAAAAACTATCACAGAGCCTCTCATATATGTTCACCCAATAATTCAGTCAAAACAAACCGTTCACATAAAAAAAGTAAAGTAAAGTAACACTCAATACCGTCTTCCACGGGTTATGGGTCCCAATACCGTTTGCACGGTGTATGGAGGAGGTTGAGATGTAGACACCCATACCTCTACCTATGGTAGAGAGGATGCTTCCAGTTCTACTAAATGTAGAAAAGGACCTCCGGCCTTGCAAGGAGTGAGGATCGAACCCTTGACCTCTAATTCTAGAGGCAAGGGTGATAACCACTTGATCCAACCTTGTGGGTTTAAACCAACCGTTCACATGTATACTCAAAATTTGAATCAAATAACATGTGCTTTTTATGCCTGAACACTAATATACTAAAATTTATACCTTATACCCAATCCAATTACTCGATAAAATTACTAATTTACAATCATACTCTAATATGTATTACCAAAAGAATTCTTTAGGTTATATAATTTAGAGTATGACTAGTAAATGAGTAATTTTATCAAACTCGGAAATCGAAGTTTAAAACAAGGGTTTTAGAATGCTTGAGATCTGAGATTGGATATTTTAGAAAAGATCAAAGGTTTCAAAAATCGTCACTATTAATAGAAGGTTTTAAGCAAACCAGTCGTCAACAGTCAAGAGTTCAGGCCAAAGGGACTGTCGGTAATCGGAGTGCACGCCAAGAAAGTGGTGACCAGATGATTACATCAACATGAACAATTACCGAAAGACCTTTTAAATTCCCTTTTCGTTTCTAAAAATATAGTTCGATAACGGGTATGTTTGGCGGAAGTAGCTGGTAGTTGTAGCTGGAAGCTGTTAGCTGATAGCTGTAAGCTGGAAGCTGATAGCTAGAGCTGGAAGCTGTTTATTTTATTTATATGTGTTCGGAAAATTAGCTGGTAGCTGGAGCTTAATAGTGTAAAATGACAAAAAGGGACAAATTACAAAAACAGGAGGATTTATAAAATAATTAAAGAGGGTATTTAGGTAATTTGGTATATAAAAAGTTCTAGCTAGTTTTAAAAGCTACTTCAAGAAGCTTTTTGTTTTAGAGCTTTTTTATTTAAAAAAAGCTTCCAGCTTTTTCATCCGAACATGACTTGTAGCTTTTTCTTTCAAAACAAAAAGCTACCAGCTCCAATAAGCTTTAAAAAGCTCCATACCCAACTTACTTTTATTATGAATAACAAGTTAGATGCCTCAAATGAGAAGTTACAAAAGGTTTGGTACCTCTTGTGTAATTTGCAATTTATAAAAAGATAGAATATCATGTTAAATTTAGTACGTGGTATAACATGGAAATTGATGCTTTGTCTCCTTATACTAATTAATAAAGTTAGGAAAATAATTTTGATAAAAGAAAATATATAATAGTTTGTAAAGTTTATTAAAAATATTAGAATATGGATAAAGTATATCAACTTTTTCAAACTAGTAAATAGTGGTTTTATTTGTGGTTTTGTATTGGTTTTTGCTTCGTATATAACAATTTTCAGCTATATATAACAAAATAAAAGCAGTGATTTCATATGATATAAGTTAATTATGTATAAAATTATTATGTATAACCATTTTAATTGTGTAAGGATCACCTCTATTTTGTATTTTCTTTTCTGTAAGTATGTTACTCTACATAATTATACTTTTTTTTAAGGGAGGACAAATCTTGATGCGAGATTGATACGGAAATAAATAGGTTTGAATTAATATTTTACAATAATATTGTTATTTTCTTAAAAAAAATAATTTTACTTCAACCATAATTTTGTAATTTATAAAAAACATTTCTTTCCAACTACCACTTTTGGATGGAGAGTTCGTGAACTTTATATCTCCTTTTCTTCTATAGTAAAAAAAATTGGGTAATATAAAATTCTTTTATTAGTAATATTCCACTTCTTTTAATATTTCTCCTTTTTAGAAAAAATGGAATAAGCATTGGGAAACAATGGGTCAAGTGGAGACATGAATATGTGAATGTTACATATTTGATGCCATAGCCCACAGCAAAGGCTATTTGATACAATCGCTTTATTTTAACGCTCAACCTTTTTCGACACCATTTAAATTGAAGAAAAATAAAAACAAATGACGAAATTATTTGTATATATAATTAAATTAAAAATAAATAGGGGAAATATAATGTAGCTAGTGATCTCGCACGGGAACACCACACCGCTTGATGAGTCCTCTCTGACTCACACCCGACGCAATCGATCAACAATGGTTAAACATGAGTTAAGATCCTCGATCTCATATTATGGTCAAACATGGTTCATGCTTGTGAGATAACATGATGGAGCTTATGATGTATACTACATGATAAGAAAGACTAACGATGTGTACGTATATGTATGACAATTGTATTAGGTATATAATATATGTCTTTGTTGTTAAAAAAACATGATGGATCATGCATGTTTAATCAAACATGTGAAGATCTTAACCCGCTAAACATATTATCGTTTCAAACATCTGAATTTCTTTCTTTCATCTTTCATTAATACAATTTCTTTCAATCTTCTTCTCAAATGTACAATCCAAATATCAATCTCAACTTCATGACACTGTATTCTTCTTGCAACAAAACTTGTCTAATGAGTTCAAACACTCTATCATCAAACCCATTCCGACTTGATTCTTCTCCGACCTCGAATACACATGATCCTATGTTTTCACCACCCTAATCAACCCTTCTATCACAAAATCCATTATTATTCTAACTACCCTTCCATTCAACAAACACACTTTCTTATATATCCGGCCAGAGTCTAAACCGGGTGCAATGAATAACAAAATCCGTTATTATTCTAACTACCCTTCCATTCAACAAACACAATTTCTTATATATCCAAAGTCTAAACCGGGTGCAATACAATTTTGTGTCCCTCAATCACAACCCGAGCCTATATAACTAGAAGATGATTCTCCCATACCCAAAACACATCCCGGACCGAAACTCAAACAACAAAAAGAATGAACTGTTGGATAATGTTTCATATCAGATGATAAATGACTTTGTAATGTACTTAATATATAAGGGCCTTGGGCTACTCCATTTAATAACCAATTGGTTTTAAGTTTGAACCTCACAAACTTACATATTCAATTTACGTAATTTGCATGTTCTGTCGGAAACTACATACTTAAAGTACGTAAAATGAAAATTCGGTCATAAAATCTCAATTTGATCTCAATCTGATCATCTAAATCTAGAGGCTCATTACTATTTTTGTCTTTTATATATTTTTCTAACCGTGAAATGCGTCTAGATTGACCTTCATTAATTAAAGAGTGATGTTTGATTTTCTCAAAACGCTCTTCATTAATGCATCGTTAATGAGCCGTCCTTTTTATTGGCCACTAATATATTTAAATCAAAGATCAAGATTTGTTCTAACGGTACTTGCAATAAAGAGGGGTTCATAAGGATGATTCTCAAATCAACCTTTCTTTATATATATATATATATATGGAAAAGTTTAAACAAGAATTATTTTTTGTAAGATAATTCTGAAAACCAATCTTGAGCATTGATTAAATAAATTTAATGACTCATTTTTTTTGTAGCTCGTTAATTAATGATGCATTAATAAAGATATTTTGAAAAAATAAGTCTCGCTCTTTAATGACAGTCCACCCGGACACAATTCATGTATGGAAAAAATATATAAAAAAACCAAAAAACTCCTTATATATATATGTGTGTGTGTGTGTATTTATGAAGGTTCAAATGAGAATGAGAAATTAAATGAAAATGAGATAATCAATTTCAGCCGTCCGATTTGGACGCAAATCTAAAAAAATGTGGTGACTCGTAATTAATCGCAACTTTATAATGTTTGACATATTTCATATCTGAAATGACATAATGTTTCATATATGAAAAATCACTGTATGTAACAGTAGTATTTCATGACTGAAACATCAAAGAAAAATGTGAAACGGTAATATTAAAGAAAAAAGTGAAGCGGTGACTTTTTTCTTTGATATTTCAGTCATGAAACAATAATAT
This sequence comes from Pulicaria dysenterica, assembly GCA_947179395.2. NCBI lineage: Eukaryota > Viridiplantae > Streptophyta > Magnoliopsida > Asterales > Asteraceae > Pulicaria > Pulicaria dysenterica. Next base: position 4,787,308 of record OX359292.1, read on the forward strand.
TTCAGTTATGAAATATCAAAGAAAAAAGTAAAGCGGTTCAGAAGAAACATTCATACAGTGATATTTCTTATATGAAACATAACAAGAGGATAAAAATCAAACATATGTTATTTCCGATATGAAATATGTCAGACATTATAAAGTTGAGATTAATTAGAAAAATGTCAACGTCTTTTTTTAGATCTGCGTCCAGATTGGATGATTGAGATTGGGTCTTTCATTCTCATTTAATTTCTTATTCTTATTTGAACCCTATATATATATCTCTCTCTCTTTATATATATATATATATATATATATATATATATATATATATATATATATATATATATATATCTTCTAATATATATAAAAGACTAACTTATAAAAAATTTATTAGATAATCTAGACCCTTTATTTAATAAAAGATTTAATCTTAGCCGTTAGTTTCTTTAATTCTAAAATTTTGATTTTGACTTTTTAGAGTCAAACTAATATGAATTAGTTAAAGATAATCCTTAACTAAATTAATGATAAATATCAATAAATTATAAACAATTAAATTATTAAACAATCGTATATTAAACCTATCAATTGGATAAACATAAAAAATAATTGATTTATTGTTGTTAATTACTTAAAATTATTTATGTACGTAATCTAAATATTTCAATATATTATATTAATCAAATTATTATTTTTATCATTTAAAATATATTATAACAAGTTTAAAGTATTTGTAAATTATCACCAATAAATGTTTGACCATATTGCTTCTACTTGTAACAATAATGATTGATGATTTGTATAAAAAATACAATAACGTTTCGTATCATAATATCACGTTTTCCATCCATTACGTTGAGGCTTCAACCGCTGGTTTGCGTTTTGACGTTGTTTGTCATCATTTAGTAAAAGTCTTATTTCTTTCGCTAATGATTAGTTTTTATCAGTTTTTAAACCAACCCGTTATACTAAAAGACATTCATGAAAATCCCCTATTTCAAAATGATTTTAAATTATTTTAGAATATTTTTAGACATTATGTGATCGTTAAATTATTTTTAGAATATTTTTTACCAATCAAAATTTCCTATTTCAAATTATTCTTGCAATTTTTACCACTAATCAATTTTGTTTATTTCCTAATTTACATCTCGTGTTTATACACGGGGTATTAAACTAGTATATATTATATATGATCAAGGGGAAACACCATTTCAGGAAGAACATGGAGAACATGTTATTGTGATTCTAAGGTAATTTGTCAATTTTTTTAATTTATACAACCGTACTTTGCATGCTCAAGCATGCAAACGAAATCGAAGTTTCAAGCAACGTCTCATTACCAAATTCAAGAAACACAGCATATGCATATTCAAAAACTATTAATATCATTGCCAATTCAAGTAGCCATCACAAACATATAAAATACAAACACGTGATTAACCCTACAAACGAAATCAAAACTAAAAGCACGCAATTGAATCCAATGTTTTAAGATCCATATCGACTTAACCGGTCGAACTGGCTTACCCAGAACCTGGTGTTTAAAACGGGTTAATAAGTAGCGGTTTTTTGGCAAGATTCGGCTCAAAGTGACTCGGCCAGGTTATTAATTGAATCGGTCTGACCGGTGTAAATCAACCCGGTTTGAGATTAAAAAAAAACTTTTATATTTAAACCCTAAACGCTATCGTCTATCTTAGTAGCCCCAATCAGTCAATCTTCGTTTTCTCCGTTCGCTCCTCCGCTAATCGGACCTTCACCTTCGTGAGCCACCTCCTCCTCGATCGGACCTTCGTCAGCCAATGTTTTTGTTGTTGTAGGTTTATGTTTTTTTATTTTTTGTAGTTATATATATATATATATATATGTATGTATGTATGTATACACACATATAGGAAAAAGTTCATTTGAGAACCATTCTTAGTGCGGGAATCAATCTTGACCATCCAATTTTCTCTTCTTCAATTTAATTGTCAACCCATGAATTCCTCACATGCACTTTGCTATACTCTATCCCTTAACGCTCTTCATCCATGAATTCCACTTACTAAATAATGACAAAGATTGGTTCTTGCACTAAGAATGTCTCTCAAATGAACCCTCCCTCACACACACACACACACACACACACATATATATATATATATATATATATATATATATATATATATATATACCCTAGAAACTGGGTTGACCCGTGACCCGGTGAGCAGGTTGGGTCAACTAAAAAACCGATTTTTAAAACATGTCAAACTTTGTTTTGGACTAAGAATTAACCCTAAATTTGAACTTCCAAAAGAAATATAACCCTAATGTCAAACTTGTAAAAGAAATCAAACCCGTATTTCAAATTGATAGTGTGTGTGTGTTTGATGCTTGTGAAGCCTAGCACGTACACCATTACATGGCGGCAGTGTGGTGTGTATTATATATGGTGGCGATTGTGCAAAAGAAGATGCGTGTTTTATTGACTTCTTTTTCTTTTTTTTTCCTTTTGATTGGTTAGTGGCCATTATGAGTCTCAAAATTTAGTATAGTGAAGAGTAATTACTATAGTGCTAAGTTGTGGGAATAGAAAGTAGATGTGACAGTGTGTTAAGGAGCAGGAATGAAAAACACTCTAAAACAAATATCATATCAAATCATCAAGTAGTATATACAGCGTGGAATATTTACCGCTTCTACAAATTAGGGTTATAGTATACCTTACCTTGACGGCTTGACAACATATGAATCCTTCGACCTTAATGGATGTAAATCAAATCAAAAGCTAACATTATCTGAACCCCCAACCCTCCAAAGATACATATCCACCTAGCTAAAAAGTCTAGCCAGATATCATCTTCTGAGGGAGAGAGTTCAGAAAACGTTAAAGTTCAATATATAACCAATCGACTCGTATACAACTTAAGAGCTAAAAGGAGAAAGAGAGGGGGAGAGATGTTCGACAAACCAAGACGGTTTATATAGTACACGTTGTATACATATTATCTACCCATCATCGATGATTTCAACAAACATAGAAGTGATTCTTTGTTTTGATAACAAGATACGGAGATCTCTTCTCTTCGGGTAATACAATCAACTACTTGACGTCAAAGCAAAAAATATTAAATAATTCATATATTACAACCAGTACACATATGACACGTGTAAGACACGAGTAATTTCGTTTTCTTGGTTTTTTAGCCTGACCAATCATACTTAAGTTCCTCCTTTCTAGCTGAAACAATGATTAGGTGGGTCCCACATTAAAACCTTAGTAACAACAACAATGATGAATTTGAATTTGTTTTTCTTGTTTATTTGAATACAATGGTCTTGTAGGACGGTTAAATAAGCACGATATGGATTTTTTTTCTTTAATATTTGTTTCATGTTCAATCGTCAAACAAAGCTTGACAATGAGATTTGTCCATACTATGTTTGGAAAAGTAGCTAAACTTTTAAGAATCGCCTACAAGCTTGTAAAAGAATAGAAAATACTGATATTTTTAAATTAAAAGGTTTTTATGACGTTTTGTCGAATGGAAATTCTTGTAATAAAAGGCTTTTATGACATTTCATTTTGTCTAAGGTAGGTGTTAGGTGCTGGAAAATAAGGACAATCGAGGTAAAGATAAAGTAACTTTCTAAGATGTTTCAAATGGAAGATGAATATATAATGACATCAAAGAAAATGAAATTTGAGTAAGAACTCCAAAATATGAGATCGACTTATTATTTATTTTCATTATGTTCTAAAAATCTTTAATTTGAGGCACAACTAATGCAAAATCTTAATATATGATATTTGACTACTGCATTATATATTTATTGACTATATAATCTGATATTAAAATAGTTTTGGACTTTTAAAGAAGTTGTGTGAAAGAATGAGAATAAACTTTAGAGGTGACAATCTTAAATCATCGAGTGAGCTAAATGTGCCAACTTTATATATTCATTAAATATTTTAAAAGGCAAAATTAATACCATTATCATAAGAAAAAGTACATCCAATCTACTTACACAAATAAAACAGTTTGCTAGTTGCTAGTTGCCAAATTTGAGTTAAGTCAAAATTACATCCAATCAATTTTCCATAAAGAAATGATTCAAAGCTATAAGCTCCATCACCTACTTATATATAATAATAATTATTAATAAGTTATGAAAAGTGATTTTCATGATAATTATTATATATCTTTTAAGCTTATCTTTTACAGCTAAATATGCTTGATGGGGTGACAAAACAAGGGAAAGAAAAATGCTACCTGCATGGTAGGTCCAAGGTTTGAAACCTGGTGGTCATCCTTTTTCTTATGGGTTTTAAGATTATAAATTATATTATTATTTGTTTTTATAGTTATTTATTATATTCAAGTAATTAATTGTATATGTTTTTGGTATTTTTTATATAACTTTTAACCCATAATATCTAATGTAAAATGAATACATATGCGCTTGATCATCTTTTATTTACATTTCGATAAGCATAAGACCAAAAACATCACTTAATTATTAGAGATTATCCCATAACCACTCTATAAAATCAACGACAGAGCAACATCATCATCAAACTACCAGTATGATCATCACCGAAATAATCGTCCGGATCAGCAGCATCAAGAGGACATTAACATCAGTGCTTGACAGCTTCCAAAAGCAGCAACACACAACAAATCAACCCGCAGCGATACCTAGCATGGCAAATCCAGTCGAACAATAGCAGCAAACCGAACAGCAGCATCACCTTATGTAACAATATAACAGCCGGTAAACAGTAGGGCGAAAAGTAACCAGCAACAGAAACATACATGATCATCGCGCAGATCAAACAACAGCATACGCGTACCGTATTAACGTACAGACAACAACAGTATATAGACAGCATTATAGCAAGACAGGATCTTTAACCCATACTTAATAATACCGATGACAACCCCATAACCACAGTAATCCGCAACAACAGCATTTAAAAGAACAATGATCGTAGCATCCGGACAGCATCGAACAAGATCAAAACAGCATAAAGGTCATCGCGATTTCACGAAATTGCATCGATTAATCTCACAGTAATAACACCATCACATTCGTAGTGTTCTACCTTGTTAATTTTCTCGTTTTGTGAATTAAATACCAGTAACGCAATACGTAGACATAGTAGCACCAAACAGAACCAAATCCTTAGCCGATCCACTCTGCAGCAACAGAGCCATTCGCATAACAGAGAGGGGCATACCAAGATTGGTTCCGAACTATACAAAACATACATGCATCATATTGACGAATTAGCAACAGCCCCAACAACAACCGGACTACTGGACTCAAGAAACAGCATATGTATACCCAACAGCGTAATATGAGTTTTATTTAAGAAAATGTATTTTTCGATACCCAATACTAAAATGACGTAGTTCGTCGATACATATCATATTACGTTATTATTTAAATCATAATGTGAATAAAGGTGAGTTGGTTACAAATATATATTTAGATTTACACCAAACATGATACATCAAAACTTATAGACACATACATTAGATCGACCTAATATGAAAAATAAAATTTGAACCTAAATGTTATTTTTCACAAACTTAAATAGAAAAATAAACTTAGTATAGACTAATCTGAACTGAATTAAATTTGTATATCGTGAGTGTTTAAATTTCTCACATTTTAATTTAAATATTTATTTATATTTGAATGTAAGTTTCTATATTTTGGAGAGTTTACAACTAGTTGATACTATCATTAATTGCTAGACCGACGATACCATCTCTTTTTCACATCGATTTCTTTCGATATATATCCTCTAGACTAATTAGCACATGAATTCATCTCTCTGATCTATGATAAATCCAATAATATGTTTGCTTCTGAAATTCCACATAAGCTGATATTAAACTCATTTTCTTTTGCTCGAACGCAGTTGCATATATTGCGATTTCTCCATATCAAAATAGAGCTATGCTATCACCGACAAATACTTGAATCGTAAGTACGTCCATACATAACATGGGAAACAAAATTCGATTGCTAGATCTTCATAGTTACTTGATATCTATATCTATAGTACTTGGCGGAAAATATTGTTGCGGAAAGCCGGAAATTGTGGTGCGACCAGGTATGGATAGAGTATCTTCTAGACTTCTAATATAAATAAAAGACTAACCTTAAACAATCTAATAAGAAAATCTTAACTATTCATTTAATTTAATTTAAATCTTGATTTAAAACAAGAATATCATGCCCGCGCGTTGCGCCGGGTTGATATTTAAATGATCACATTTATAAAATTATAACTTATATAGAGTTTTATAGATAAGAATCGTTCAAAGGTAGTATACATACATATTATTTGATTGATAATGTGATGTATGAAGATAAAAAATAGAGTTATTTTTTTAACAAACTGTAATTTCTCAGGTAGTTGACTAAACTAAAATGAGTTGTCGGAACTTATTAATTGGAGGCGTGGTTATTTCTTAATTAAAATCAGCGCTTGTAATAAAATATACGTAAGAAGTGTGTACTTTTGAGATTGCGTATCTCATTTCATTTATCAATATTTTTAACCTTGGATTATTACTCTCTTTTGATTACTTTTAAAGTTGAAGACCACTTAGTTTGACATATCAAATGTCTAAGATTTGTTTGTCTACTATGTCATCAATTGAGATAATATGAAGTTAATTATTAATATTGTAAAGAGATAATATATAATTCATTTTAGAATCATATAAGAGACATGTTAAAAATTATAAAGTTAAAATATGATTAATCTAATTAGTTATGTATAGTTTGATTATATATGCTCCATTTGAAGTTGAATTAATGTTTACCTTATATTGAAAAAGAATCATGTTGAGTGAGTTAGAAAACTTGTGTGTCTAGGAACATCGATATATTTGTTATACTATAATTTAAATAGACATATTTTCATATGGTTGTGTGTATCATATAAAAAATCTTACATTTTGTTGTACTAAACTTTTAGAGGTTATATTTAAGTTTGCTTACACACAATAGAAAATTACGATAAACTTGGTACATATATATCTTAATAAAAAGATGATGTTTAAGAGTTTATTACATACAAAATATATATTTTCAAAAAATATACATACAAAGTAAAGCATATATAGAAAAATGTTAGGTGATTTTAGCATCATGTAACTTAAATGTCTTATCATTATGCAATTATAGATCATGAATCATAAATTAATAAGTAAAATATAAAATTACATAACTAATTTACCCTTCAATTAAGTTAGGTTCCATAAAATTAGTTCATATTTCTCCAACATATGTAGTTGTATACTTGAATATATTATGGTATCATATGCAATACTGTTTTATTTATCTATTATACAAAACTAAATGTATTATGTTAGTATCAATGCCAATTTATCAAATTACTCTAAACAATTTTCAGTTGTTAATTATCGTCTCGTCCCATATTGAATTTCTCTCTAACATATCTTATATGCTTAACATGCATAGTTACTTACTTATAATCTTAGTTTTAAAGTTTTATGCGATCTAATTCGGTCCGAAAGCATATATAATAATTGTAGTGATAAACAAAAGATATAGAAACTATAAATTATGTTATGAGGTAAATATAATCTTATATAAGTTGAAGGAGAAAAAGGAAAATATATTTATGGGAGAAAATTAAAATTTGAAGATCAAATGTAATTTATATAAATAAAGGGGGGGGGGTAAATAAAAATTTGTTAGGGATGTAAAATAGAAATTCAAATGAATAGTGTCATTTTTTTATAAATATATTAGTAAAATCTAATCTTATATAAGTTGAAGGAGAAAAAGAAAAATATATTTATGAAGAAAAATAAAATTTGAAGGTCAAATGTAATTTATATAAATAAAAGAGGGGTAAATAAAAATTTGTTAGGGGTGTAAAATAGAATTTGAAAGAAATAAAAGGGGGGTAAATAAAAATTTGTTAGGGGTGTAAAATAGAATTTTAAATGAATAGTGTCATTTTTTTGTAAATTGATTATATGTATAATTAAAACTTAATTTTGACTTTAACATTCAAACTTGAAATTTAATTTTGACCTTAAATCAATAAGATTTATTTAAATTCAAATTCTAATACAAAATAAAGTATAAAATAAATAAATTATTATTTGAATCTAAAAAATAACTCTAGGAATTTTAAATTCCAATTGTAGGATTAGTTGAATTAAAACTCTCTTTTGTATTTAATATTAATTAATAAAACTCATCACTTTACACACTAATGAGACAGATCTTCACAAATTATATAAAACCTTGAATGCTTTATAAATATTTGTTATATAATATTAGTAGTTTCATAAAAAAACATGTTACACTAAATTCAATGTGATTTTATAATTAGTATAACTCAGATATCATCACACATGATATGCAGATTTGTTATATTGAAAAGTTTGTATACTATAGTATTCTAGTAAAAAAAATAATCTCTTAATTTATTTTTTGCAAGTATCAAAACAAAATAACATTACACAAAATACAAATTAAAAAACTGTTTTTATGTATACATTTATTTATTGTTCGAACACATTATTTTTAATTTCTTATTATTTGTCATTTTTTAACTTCTCGATATTTTTTCACGTGTTATAGTTAATTAATATTTTCTTATTAATGTCTAATATTTATCGTTTGTAAACTAATATGTGTATCACACGGGCATGTATTTTGTATTACACTAACAACAACAGATATTATTATATAAATCAATAGTCATTCCACTTATTACAAGTCGTAAAAAGTGGAGACTCCTACAATTGTTCATACAAAATAAGACCTACAAACTTATCACAACTAAATTGTTAAGAATTTTAGGACTTAAATACGAACTTTAAGCCAGGTAAACCCCGTCACTTAACTGCGCATCGAGGATCTGCCCACCAAATCAACCATGGGATAGACTTCCAATCTTTCACACGAATCTTGAACCATTGAAATGTTAACACTTTGACATCAAAACAAATCTCGCCAATCTTGGAGTTCGAAATTTAAAAACTCTTTTATCGAAATTTCCAAATCATGTAACCTGTTATCCTCACCGTTGCTTCCCAAATATCTGCTTGATTAGAAGAAAGGAACAAGAGAAACCCTAATATCACATGGAGACAACTATTTATATAATACAAATGGTATACGAGAAATCCTAATATTAAACTCTAATGAAACCTAGCCTAACTATATAATAGTACAAGGTAAATCTATACTAAACCCTAATTTACATACTCTAATAAATACAACATATTGTTTGAAGAGGTTTGAAACCTAGTCATTCTAATTGGATCATCTGTAAGTTTATGATGTTCAACTCAAAACCAATTGAGTATGAGTCGAGTAAACCAAAACCATTATATATTAAGCACGTTATAAAGTCAATTTTTTTCCAATGTGAAACATTACTTAACACGCTCTCTCACGTGTGATATTCTTTTTTTTAGCCTAACATATGAAAACTTATGGATGCCAATGGCGTGTAGCCCAGTTGGTAATGGGACGGGGAGACTTTGAATGATGACAGACAGGTCAGGGGTTCGAACCCTGGCACCCCCGTTAGCCACAATCGCTGGGTGAGTCATGAATGCCCCTCACATCGGGATAGGCTACCTGTGTGGGCCGGCTCGCGTGTCAGGTAATACACGTTTTGGAATGATGAAAACTTATGGATTACATGAAGTCTGTGTATTATTTGACCAATCACAGAACTCATAAACATACGGGTTGACAATGATAGATCACACATTTCAAACAATGAACCATAATTAAAAAATTCACAATTCAGTATCTCGTCGGAAAGGGGAAGTCTAGAAAGGTAGCAGGGGCGGAGACAAGGAGGCTGAAGGGTGCTTGGCCCCCTCTAATGATCCCAACATCCTTATTTTATAAGCATAAATTCAACACATATATATATTAACCCCCTAATTATAATTAATAGCCCAAGTATATCTCAAAACAGAAAAGGTATAGAGAAGGCTTAAAGTGACGATTCTGATATTTGAAAGAGATTTCTCAGCAATGGAAAATAAGAAAACAAGGTTTTGTAATAACATGAGTGATGATTATCCTTAAAACAGTTTGATTCTTTATATTGAGAGATTGCTGATACTTTCTCTACACAATATAATAGATGAGTTCTATTCAAATAAACAAAGCCGCGTCCAACTACAAATACACGAAATATGATTTTTTTTTTGTTTTATTGAAGTTTATCAAGATAAAGGATTCAATTTATTGTTTTAATTAATATTATGCTTGTATCACATTAATTCATGACAACCGAACTGGGGATTGTGAGAGAACTTTGGTCATTGAAGACCAATTTTGGCAAAGCTTACGTGTTGTCTTAACACGTGAATTTCTTGCTTTTTAAACGATCTTTCTTTATTTGTTTATCTAGCTAGATAATGAAACTTTTTAATGTCATTCATATATATGTGTATCGTTAAATAAAGTATAGCCGACCCCCGCTATACTAAAATCCTAGCTCCGCCTCTAAAAGAAAGAAGAAATTCACAAGGCAAAACCCTCTCCTTGATATGATGCCTGTGCGAAGTGGCGGTGACGATGATGTTAATTGGTGCATGGTGATGGTTAATTTGGTAAGGGTGGTCTAGTCAAAGTCAAACCATGAACTGGTGACACCGTACGTGATAGTACGTGGCTGAGAACATGGTGATGGTTACCAAACAAAACAAGCGCACGTTAAAGAATATATATGTGGAACTTTACCACGTTGAAGGGTTGTGAATTGACCATCTTTTTAAATGTCTGAATAACTCCTTTGCGAAATATATAAATCGATGTACTCGTTTTGGTAAAAGTACGTAGACAAAAATTTTACTAGTGAGTCAACTGTCAAGTTGACCCGGTTCTTTTGACGTGCATTAAAAATGTACTCATTTTGTTACCTTACAAACGCGTTTGACCATCCAATTTTGCCACCTCTAAATTAGAACGTAGCTAATTAAATAGGGTCACACATTTCGATAGGTCCATTCTCCGTCTCAAACATTTCTTCTTTTCACGTTGAAATTGTCGTTCAAAAACATGTCGAAAATGATGCAAAAACCTGTCTTTGATACTGCGAGTGGTTCGTAACTCGTAAGCCATGAGCACCAAATCTTTGGGTGGTGTAGCCTGAATCGAACCAAATAATGTTGAATTCAACAAACCAACCAACCAACCAGGAATGGAGATACATAACAATCCTCTAAGGCTTCCAATACTCCAGTACGACTTAAAAGTATGTATCAGTAGGCAGTAGCACTAGAATATTGGAAGCCTTTGAGGATAGTTAAATATCTCTCTGTAGTATTACAATTATTAGAATTCAGTATGATAACAATACAAGCTATTTAATTCATTTATATAGTTATGATCTTCATGATTTTACCTTGATCATCGATTAGTACCATCTCAAAATAACATGCCTAGTGACTCCTCTTGCTATAAGGGGGCACAAGAAATAACAAAATATCATGACATAGGAAATGAAGATGGGAAGGATATGTATATGCTAGCTATATATAATACACACATGGTAATTTACACCATATATCTTTGAGTTCTACAAATTAACGTTTGTGTACCTGCACTCGAAAAGCGATTATGTTCGTTAACAAAAAGAAAAGAAAAAATCGATTTATATCGTCGTTATATTTGTGGCATGTTTGCTTGATGCTCCCAGGATCTAAGATTGACCTTTTGCCGTCTTGTCGCTTTCTAGCATCTTTTGTATCGTTCCGATGTTTTATTACTAAAAAAACAGCAAACGTTAGTTTTATCAAACCTAAGTGATTGTTGGCTTAGAGCGTGTGTGTTCATGTGTCACTTTGTTTTTTATTATTATTAAAACTTGTTAAAAACAAAGTGAAGTCCTCAGTTGATTAAAACTACAAATTAATGGTCAAGTTGTTCAACTTTTACTGTAAATCATCTGCACTAAAAGACTGATTATAACTTTAAAATTTAATTATCACTTTGACATTATTTAAATCCAAAATTTATTCATTTAAGGTGACATAAAATTAGTAGGATTAAACATTTAGAAATAAAATGTTAATTACTACAAGTAGGAATTTTAAAATTTTATGTTACCTTGTTATAAAATTTACACAGTTCTAATAACATAATAGAAATTGTAGAAACCAAACTTCAAGGACTTCATCAATCATTAAAGCAAGTTGAGGGACTTAACCTTTTACTATTTTGAGAGTACAACAACGGCAATAAACAGTCACGTTAGAACCGAGTATTGTTTACCAATAGGTAGAGAGATTGTTTTAAAAGACCTTTAACAGGATTTAAAAAAACCTCGCAAAGTTTGTAATTTAACGATTTAAGGTTGCAAATTTTGCAACGTTCAGAATTTAGAGGTCGATAAACACAGGACATTGTAACAACTATCGGCTCGTAAATTTTTTATAAATTTGATCACGGTGTCGCTATTAGGGATGCCCGGATGACGCAAGTCGGTTTTACGATGCCTGATAAACCTAGGAGGGTTAGAGAATGTAACTGAATTTGAGTAGTAATTCTAATGGGCCATAGAAAGAAGCATGAAGGGATCGGGCCTTAAAAATCTATCTGAAAGCCCGATTATCTAAAACAAGAAACTAATCATCTATCAATCTAATATGGTTTTGGGGGCTCTCTTTCTCAACATCACCATACATTTTTCCTACTTAATGCTGCCTTGAGTTAGAGGTGCACATTTGAACCGGGCCGGACCCTAAATGTTAGTAAGACGCGTTTTTTTATGTCTCGTCACTACAGCGCTTCGGTTTGTTTCAGTGCGCTTCTTGAACCCTATGCGCTTCACTACTAGAAAAGCCCATTGACTTGCACTTCAGCGCCTCAAGGGCACTTGAAGCGCGCTTTTATAAACTATGGTCCGGACCATTTAAAAAAATAATTAAAAAAAAAACCTAAAACCGAACTGGATAGGAGAAAAACATATGATTTCATGGAGAGAACATAGACGCGCGATGTGCTACTCTAATAGTTCTGAACACTTTATAGTGACATTTTTGCTAAAATTTTTGGAACAATGTTCTAATTATTTGGAATTTGTATGTAAGAATTTAGCAATATAATCATATTTTCACTTAAGGAGTTGCGATTATATTCTTAAATATTATATGATTATGTATATTACTTTTTTTTTTGTGACTTTTTATTATGGTTCATTGTTCGAAAGAAAGATAATGTGATAACATGGCTTAATTAAAGCTCCGATCATCATACTGTGTGACCCAACATCATACCCATGAACACTAAAAGCTTATTGACTATGCATACTCGTACACAAACATATCGATTCAAGAAAACATTAGAACTAGGTGAATGTTTGGTTAAATACAAGGAAACAAGACTAACCTTTTCCCATCTTTTCTCTAGGGTCTCTTTCAAGTAGCAATCCATGTGTTGGCTACCAAAAGAGAGTGAAAAAACACACATCAATCTTATCAAACCCAATTCATTTTCACTAAATGAATGAAATAAGTTATCTTTAGCGCATTTCATTATAGGAGTACCATTTAAAAATAAAGTTAACAATGCTCTCCAACTTGACCAAATGCATTCTTTCTAGGTATACTAAGGAGAAAGTCTCTAATGGTCCTCAAGACTTCCAACACTGCTCCAATACTTGATGTTCTTATAATGACGCAGGTATTGGAAGCCCTTGAGGGCCGCTAGATATCTCCTGAAATATGAATGTGGTGTTTCGTTATTAACTGATGAGTATAACGCATGACATGTGTTAGATTTATATAGAAAACTGAACGAATATTATATCAGGAATAAAATAATAAAGATCACGATCATTCTTTAGCTAATGCACAATACTGTTTACACTAATGTCCAAAATCAACGAAATGAAGAAAAACGTGAGACTTCGATGACCGATTCTCGTAACCAAGGGGCAAGGGAATGTCAATTGAAATCTTATATTATAAGTTAACCATGAAACCAATTAACATAAGATTATTTCCATTTTTGGAAAGTGATTGTTAGAGGGTGTAATTGAACCTACTTCTTTTGGTTTATATTTAGGCAAATAATCACATAACTTAACCACGACATAAGGTGAATCACCATACTTTCCCGATAAGTAGACTATTATAATCCAACCGAGTTGTTTCATATTCTTTTTCAATATTTTACTAGAATAAAATTATAAAAATAATTGTAAAAAGGATACTAAAATGTGGTAATCATGATTGACTTTAAAATTCTGGTGTAATTTGATTCTTCCTTTTGGATTATAAGTTGTAAGTCCCCTTTATTCTCCATGATTGGGATGAAAGTCAACCTAGGGAGGGTGTTGATGTCTAGAATAGTGTATTAGAGTGTCTTGTTATTATTATCGTACTTTTTATACGATTGATTAAGATTCGTGAATTCCTTTAAAGGATTTTAACTTTTGATTTTGATCTATTAAAGTTTGGGAGGAAAACGGTTTGTCAACCAAGAAATGTATGACATGTGTTGACATATCGCTTATAACATGCTCAACTATTCTTTAAAGGGGCAAGTTTCTAGATGTACCCACACATCACTTGATTGGTATAGGATAAACTCGAACTCAACTCGTATAATGAATTATTTTTGTGTAAGCTTAAGCTCGATCTTAAATACATGTTTCATGAACCATATTACATTCCAAAAGTGAACCAAACATAGGATTGTTTAGGAATTGAATTTCAAATCTTACAGAATTCCTAGAATTTCATCAAACCAAACAACTCTCACTTAACTCATCACTTAGTCACGTAGTGATTACATTCTACCACATCAAATTTTAGGACCCACCTAATAACTAATAACCAATCAAATTTAACATAAATAAATAAATAAATATTGACATAGTGAGTAAACTTATCTTGGCCCCACTTATTCACAACCACTCAGCCTCAAAGGCTGTAGTAATATCCACACAAATGTAAATTCACGACGCTATGGAGTGGGTGATTTTTCATTTTCACCATGTGATCAATCACCACACTTAATTATCACATCCACTCCGTGGACTCTTAGTGTCTAATAAAAGGGTGATGTGATTTACAATGCAATGATTAATGATATAATTTGATATAGTAATTGTATATTTTGGTAAATTATATATTGGCTATGATTTTAAAATGGAAATGGTATAAACTATTTTCGCATGTTTTAATGCATTATGTTTTAAATGTATGCATATGAAAACCATAAACTCGTCAACATTAACTAACTTAGCATGTATCTTAGTTGATTATGAAATGTTAGTAGGACAATGGAAAAAAGTATGCCTAGTTTAAGCGAAAGGAAATTGATTATTGGATGTTCTTTAAAGTTTAGTAAATGTATAGTAAAAGATTTATTTGTTATATTCATTATAGCCAAAAGTAATGTTTAGACTAGGTTATTGATGTATATTTAGCAGTAACACTATCTTAGATTTTTGGGTTTTATATAAACATAGAAATTTAAATAACCGACATACTTGAATGTGAATTAAATTGATTTAGAGTTAAAATTGAGTCTAAATGAATGAATAAGATCATTTAATTAAATAATAATATTAATTTTGAAGATTCTTTTAATAGTTGGGATGTAAAGCTTGTACTTGTATAGTGGATGGTTAGAATTGTGGTCAATACTCATTCTATTCCGATAGTTTGACTGTATCGTATCGTAAGACAATCTAATGTTTTTGGGTTTTAATATGATAATGTGTTTTTTAGGTTATTGAATATTATAAAAGGTGAAAGATCTGAGAGTTTAAAAAAACGAAGACAAAAGATGTCAACACCAAAACGAACGATGGAAGCGTCGATGCAAGAAAGCTTACGTGATTGCAAAAACATGATACCATAATATGAAATACATTAATTTTGTACAAGTCACCGATTATTATCGTTACAATTATGAACTATAAAATGAAAGTATACAATTAAGAGTTATCATATAGCCTTTCAAAAAAAAAAAAAAAGAGTTATCATATGTATTCAAATCAAAGTCAAAATATTAAAGGTTATCTTAACCCTTACGTGATTAAGGGTTATCAACGGTAAATAAATAGGATTAAACATTAATTTAATTGTTATTTTAAATATTATAATTTAATTAAAGGTTATCTTTATCTTAATTCATATTAATTAGTCACATTAGTTTGACTCTAAAAAGTCAAAATCAAAATTTTAAAACTATAAAAATGAACGACTAAGATTAAATATTTTACTAAATGAAAGTTCAAGATCATCTAATAATTTTTTCTTAATTAGTCTTGTATATATATTAGAAGATAATTAAAGGTTATCTTTATCTTAATCTTATATCTTATATATTCTTATTAAAAGAAAATGATGCTTATCTCATCATTTCTCTTTCCTAAAAAATCTCCACCAATCACAGCTCTTCATTTTAATTGATAAATTTAAAAAAATGGAAAATAAAAGCATTATGACAGCACATGGCACTCAAAGACTTAAGGGGGTAGTATGAAATATGTGAGGGGGTTTTAAGAAAATTGTATATTAATGTAATTAATTATAAGTTGTTTGAAAATTATGTTTAATAACTTTAAATATATTTTGTTTTGAGAAAAAATAATTATATATTTGTAATCGTCTCATTTTTATCTACGTTTTGATATAAATTTTATCGGAATATGAGGTTTTTTTTAAAATTAGTATAATTTGATTGTTTTATCAACATCTAAGTAGTTATTAGACATTTTATTCGTCTTTTAGAGTTATTCCCTCTACATAATGTAGTCGATATAATCACTGATTTCTTGGTATTTCAATAAAAAGAATTAAAAGTATACTATAACTAATGGTTAGTGGCATAAAGTTGTTTACAAAACTACCACTACCGTTAGAGCTTTTTAAAATTAATTGTTAGTTGTCAGTAAATAACCCTTCAGAAAATAGAACTCTACATAATTACTGGGTAGTGAAACAACAGTCATGATAGTGAGTTTTGTAACTACACATACAACTTAAAATTTTATATAAAAATTTTAATTGTCTAAGTTTTCTTATTTTTAACTAATAACTTGATACATAAAATAAAAGTTATTATTACATAGATATTTAAATTTAGTGAGATCTTGTGTTTTCAATTATATTTAATTGAATAATAAATTACACTTAAGTGATTTACGTATGTATAGACATAATATATTCTATGTTAGAATATTATTTTTATGCAATCTAATTTGTTATACTTAGATGGATGTCATCATTATTTAACTTTTAATAAATTTAGTTTACAATTTCAAATATTCAAATATATAATTGACTAATAAAAATTTATTTAAAGCACTTGATATTATAACATCGACAATAATATTATAGTTATGTCTTTACAATGTCGGGATAAAACACCATCACGAGAAACACATTAATATTATACTAAAAACTTTTAGACGTGTAATGTAACGTTATATTTCTTAAAAAGAGTATTTATAAAAAGTATTAAAAATACACGTTTTTACCATGGATAGTTATATGTGACGGTTTCTCGAGTGAAGAGTAAGGATTGGTTAAAAGTTTTAATTTCCGATGATGAAGGAAACCATACTAATAAAACCATGAGTGTTGTTTATAAAGAGGTTTTATAAAAAATTAAATGATAATCTTATGTATAGATTTCAAAATTCTATAATGGTTATTCATTTCTTATTTTCTTACGAGATTTTATTTTTCTATCTATGATTTGTAATTATTTTTACTATACGTGGTATGACTCTTTAAAACTATATAAATTTAAAATTGACTTATATAATTCTGTGTTGATACACGGGTCGCTTAGCTAGTTCATATTAATTAGTCACATTAGTTTGACTCTAAAAAGTCAAAATCAAAATTTTAAAACTATAAAAATGAACGACTAAGATTAAATATTTTACTAAATGAAAGGTCAAGATCATCTAATAATTTTTTCTTAATTAGTCTTTTATATATATTATTAGAAGATTTTTTTTTCTTAGTTTTCTATTTATATTAGAAGATAGATTGTAACCTAGCCGTAGTAGATATATAGTTTCTTGTTACATTAGTGAATTTTCTTCCCCACACTCAAAATGGGAGTCATAAGTATCAAATACGAAGACAGACAACATACAAGAAACCTTTTATAAACCAAACGTGTTATAGATACATACAATCCATAAAATCATTTACTAAATCGAACAAGTTGGGATGAAAACAAGAACAAAAATCAATTAGAACTCGCATCTTGTACCAATCTAGCTCGTGTCAATAGTTCCTTGGTAACTGTATTTTTCTATATAATTTTTTTTATCGATACTAGTACAACTTTTAGAGTACGTATGTCCGTCAAAGTCGCCATGATCTAGAAAGGAGAAACAATGATCATACAAATGATAATACCACAAATAGCGATGTTTGAAATGTATGTGGGTTGTTTTATGAGCATCGACACTGCTTCACTTTTGCTAGTATTGGGAGGACGATTATTCTGACCACCATATGCGCCCTTCCCCTTACTTGCCTTTGACAAAACTAATTCATCCCGTCTCTCACCATCTTCTCTGACATATCTGTTTGTGTTCATAATGGTCGTCTCATTCTCGTCTACAAGATTTGCACACAAAACTCTAATTGGATTTGATCTAATAAGCTTTTATGTTAAATAATAGTTTTCTAGAAGATAAACTTACCTTTGGATTCAACAAGCAAGTTAGAGATGAATTGTGCACATACAAGAAGGAAGAAAAATGTAAGTGTTTTGGATTTCATATCTCTATGTATGGGTGGTTGTTAATGATATGTTTGATGCTTATAAGATAGAGCATATATGAATATATACTTGTGTCTTGTGAACACCTGAGGATTTGTTCTCTTCAAAATGGGAATCAAATAAAGTTGAATAAGGAAAAACAAGGAAAGAATAAGCCTTTTAAGTTCCCACAACGTGGACATGGCTATCCCATGAATGGGAAGCGAATATGAAGAATAAAATTATGTTCTAGATGTGAAAAGTTTAGTTTGTTAATTAAGTGTGGGATCGGTTCGGTTTGGTTCTGTTTTGGGATAAAACCGAAAGCAAACCGAAAATTTCTGTTCCTAAACCCTAAACCCCATTAACTGCCTTTAAAAAAAACCAAAACCATTAACTTTTTCGGTTCTTAGTTTTTCAAGTTTTTGAGTTTTGGTTTTTAGTTTTAACAACTGGGCTACTAAAAGTACGTATTTTAGGTTTTTAGCCTACTAAATTACAAATATACTGTTATAATCTTCTATTTTGAGCTGCTCATAATTTCCTATGGAATGATATATATGAAATGGGTTGCTTCAACCCAACATTTTCATCATAATATGAAATGATAAATATAAAATATTACCCGAAAGATTGTAACGTACATATGAGATGGATTTAATCCGATTAACATCTTTAATCTTTAATATATATATATATGGGAGGGTTCATGCGAGAACCGTTGTTAATGCGATAAACCGCGAGAACCAATCTCAGCCGTTCCTCGGATATGGGAAGTATCATGGATGGAGAGCGTGGAGGGATAGAGTGTGGCATGGTGCATGTGAGGAATTCATAGGTGGGCAATGACATTGAATGAGGGGGAATTGGACGGCTTGGATTGGTTCTTGCGGTTCTCGCGCTAACAACGGTTATCGCATGAACTTTTGTCTATATATATATAGGCAAAAGTTCAAACGAGAACTGTTTTTCGTACGAGAACTGCGAGAACCAATCTAAGTCGTCCAATTCCCCCTCCTTTAATGTCATTGCCCACCCATGAATTCATCACATGCACTCTGCCACACTTGATCCCCTCCACGCTCTCCATCCATTAGCTTCTCATATCCAAGGAACGGTTGAGATTGGTTCTCGCAGTTCTCGTACGAAAAACAGTTCTCGTTTGAACCCTCCCCTATATATATATATATATATATATATATATATATATATATATATATATATATATATATATATATATATGAAAAAGTTCATGCGAGAACCGCGAGAACCAATCTGAGCCGTCCAATTCCCTCTCCTTCAATGTCATTGCCCATCCATGAATTCCTCACATGCACCCTGTCACACTCTATCCCTCCACGCTCTCCATCCGTTTAACTTCCCATATCCAAGGAACGACTGAGATTGGTTCTCGCGGTTCTCGTACTAACAACGGTTCTCGCATGAACCCTCCCCTATATATATACCATTTATGCTACTATTTTATTTGGGGAACTAATATGTTAATAATTTATAAGTTCTAATTTGCATTGAAAAACAACCTTACAAATAAAAGACGAATGTTGTTTATAAAGGGATTTCACAAAAAAATTTGATGATGATATTATGTATTAATTTCCTGGTTTCTAATATATTTACTCTTTTTTAAGATATTTTATATCCCTATATATATATTATAATTGTTTTACTATCTATGTTAGTATTATTTAATATTATATACTTTAAAAATTTTCTTAAAATCATCTTCGTATTTCTACACAAGTTATTAAATTAGTAATAAAAAAGCAACACAAATTATAAAAATGTGTTTGAACACATGAAAACAAAATATGTGTAATTGTCTTTAACAGATTTCTTATAATCTGTTCGCACAACCAAGACCTTTTACCGCTCCTTTTTATTATCAACATTTTGGTCGTTATTTACTGGTTCTTTTTAATCTTCAATTTCAACATTAATCACATTCACATATTCATTTTCCTTTTGACTTGAACCCTTATTGGGATTTGCTTTACTTGCTTCCTATATGTTAGCTAGGCTGTCACGTATACATATTACAACTATCAAAAACACCATTAAACATACATATATTGAGCTAGTCTCCGTATGCTTTAGACTACTTTTTGTTATATCAATATGTTAATTAGGTTGGTATCAGAACACTTTAAAAATAAGTATAGGTTAAAAGTTTTTTAAAGTATATTTGAATATTTACATTATTTTTCAAGATAATAAAATTTTAAGAAAATAAGAATATTATAAATACAATAGGTAAAAAGTAAACAACGCTTTTTATTTATAACATATATACAGGATGTCTGATAGCTATTACCAAACAAGTAAGCAGCGGAATGGTAAAAGTTTGTAACACCGTAAAACACAAGCCATTTTTTTAAAATCACAGCGGAAGTATAAAACATAAATAAAGCATTCACCACATCTAAAACCCACACTGTACAACACAGTATTTCGTTTCGTGTTACAAAACATTTAACAAAGATGGCTCATCATTTATCAAAACATAATATCAGAGCGACGGTCAAACTTCTCCTGTAAAAACAACAGCCACCTACCGTGCTCTCAAAAACCTAGAACAACAAGTTAGGGTGGGGAATTAGCACAAAACTAAGTGAATGGAAATCAAGTCACAAGCAACAATTAGCCGAACCACATTGTTCACAAGAACCAACCATCACAAATGCCTCACAATCGGGTAAATCGGAACCCATAAAGGACCGGCGGTTCTTATCGATAATCGAACCTACGACCAATGCCGGCCAAGCAATGATCTACCGATAGCCTTCTGCCAACTAGCATAGTTAAATCCCCTCCGTTACAACAAATGCAACGGGTGATCTATAACCGTCATCCAGAAGCATCTAACCCAGCCCAAAAACCGTTTAGCTGACCTTTGCACAACCATTAGGCTCACAAGTTCAATTCCTTGATATTGCCTATCAATCACTTTCTCGCAATCCATCATCAACCATCCAATCCAACAATCGGTCAAACAATCACATCAGACAAACAGTCAATCGCATGCTCAATCATACACAAATTCAAGTAACCAAATCAGTTACAACTTACAACTAACAACTACGAGTCAATTAATATACATATATACCAACACTTACCAAGTTAAGTAATATACATACATACATATATGTGTGTGTGTATATATATATACGCATTCTATCGATCTTGGACATTTCACATAATCACGCACCAACTCACAATCGATACATTAATATATACACATGCTACCAACTTCATGCAACTCACACACATTATCCCCATCGATCTTGCATACACATATATTAATTAACAATAGCCATGCCATCGATCTTGTACATTTAAATAAACACAGCTCTCATCGATCATTTATATATATATATATATATATATATATATATATATATATATATATATATATATATATATATATATATATATATATATATCATCACCCATCAACTTAATCAAATAATATATATACTAACACACAAGATCTATCCACAGATCTATAGGGAACAAGGTCTATAGCACAAGATCTATAGAAAACAAGGTCTATACTACAAGATCAATAGGAAACAAGGTCTATAGCATAAGATCTATAGAAAACAAGGTCTATAGCATAAGATCTATAGAAAACAACGTATATAGCATAAGATCTATAGGACAAGATCTATAGCATAAGATCTATAGAAAACAAGGTCTATAGCATAAGATCTATAAAAAACAAGGTTTATAGCATAAGATCTATAGAAAACAACATATATAGTCTACTTCCACACATAAATCATCTTTTCTTTTTCCTTTCTTTCCTTCCAAACAACCGTGACTTCCAATATATATATGGGTTTAGTATCAAAAAGTGTATCGAACTTGTCACTTTTTGCTATTGTGTATATCCAACTTTCAAAACTACCATTTAGTGTACTGAAGTATCAAAAACTACCAATTTATGTATCGTTTTACCTGCTATCAAGGTAGCCGGTAATAATGTTATTTTAGAATTGTTTTTTGTATCACTGAAAATCCATGTGTACATCCATGTCACCAAATCATGCCATGTGTTTTTTTTATAATTATTTTTGTTAAAGTTCTAAGAAATGAAGATTCATTCATCCAACATGAACATGAAGAACAAGGAATATGATGAAGATGCACAAATCGATCAAACCCAAGTAACAAGAATCTCAAAAACAGAATCGAAACACAAACATAATTCTTAAACGATGCCAAAATCTAACAAATCGAACAAGGAATATAATTCTTAAACAAAATCGAACAAGGAATATGATGAAGATGCCGAAATCGAACCAAACATAATCGAGATCTGTAAAAACTAACAAATCGAAACACAAACATAAATCGAGATCTGTAATTCTAAGATGAAGCAAGATGAAGGCGGTGGTGGTGGTTGTTCACCTGACAACACATATCGGTCGATTGAAGGGGATGAAGAACAGACCTTTTGATGAAGATGAACCTTGACGAAACCCCAACTCGAAGAAACCCAGATCTGTCGAACCTTGACGAAACCAGATCTGTTGATAAGCTTGACGAAACCCCAACTCGAAGAAACCCAGATCTGTCGAATCTTGACGAAACCAGATCTGTTGATAAAGCTTGACGAAACCCCAACTCGAAGAAAACTAGATCTGTTGATAAAGCTTGACGAAACCAGATCTGTTCAAAGCCTTAATCGATCTGTGTTCTTGATGCTGTACGAAGATGAAGATGGACGATGATGTAAGAAGATGATCTTGATGACCTGTTGTTCTTTAAAACCAGACCAAGAATTAGAAACCCAGATCTGGATGAAGATGAATTTGGGTGTGGTGGCAGATGAAGATATTAGAAACCCTAAAATCGTATACCCTCAAATCGCGCATATTTGTTGTTCTTTAAAACCCCAAACTGATATTAGAAACCCAGATGTGGTGGCGATGAAGATGAATTTGAATGTGGTTGTGATGGTTCTCGATGGAGATGAATTTAGATGTGGACAGCAGATGAAGATGTTTGATTTTATTATTATTATTATTATTATTATTATTATTATTATTATTATTATTCCATGTCACCTGCCACGTATGCAAAATTGATGACAAATCACTAGCCACCTCATGTTCACCTGATACACCTAAGCAGATAGCAGGTAACAAGTTACCTGATATACTAAATGGTAGTTGTAGTAAGTTTGATACAATAAATAGTAGTTTTGAAAATTGGGTATATACAATAGCAAAAAGTGACAAGTTCGATACACTTTTTGAAACGAAACCCTATATTAAATATATATATACACACACACACACACACACAGGGTAGAGATATATTAAAAATTAGTTATGCTACAAAAAGTAATTAAGGAGAATTGTGAGCCACTAGATTCATGGGATAATAACTAACTTTTTTTTAAAATAAATTAATTAAAATGAGTTAGTTAAGGGTATTTTAGTCTTTTGAATATTAACCATCTCCTAAAATTATGTGAACACATTTTACAGAAAAAAACACTCATTCAAAGATCAAAAAGCTATGGATTATTTGATGCACAATACGAATCATCAATTATAAATTGATGCACATCTAGAATTCATCAATTAAAAGTATTATAAATTGACGCAAATCCCTCTAAATTCAGGTTATACACTCAGTCACTTACAATATTAGATGAACCCAAAAATATGATAAATGATATTCATATAAAAATGATAAAACAGTACGAAAATATCAACCCAGTTCTTATCTGATGCACATCAATAATTAATAACAAAATAAAACTTGATAAAAGAATTAATCGATGATGCACAACTAATTCCCGCTTTAGTATACAAGTCAAATTCAAAAGCAAGAAAACAACTTTTTTTTGGAAAATGATGAACAAAAATACTAGTGAATTACGTTCATCAAAACGAAAAATGATGAACCAAATATACAGGCAAATTATGTTCATCAAATCAAAGAGCATTTTAAAACAAAAATACAGACGAATTACATTCATCAAACAAAAAAATGATGAACCAGTCACATTCATTAAAAAAATGTAAGAGATGCACAACTATATACATCAAATAAATTAATATCCAATATAATTGATTTTCACATTCAGAAACACTCCCAAAAACTTACACCCAAAATCTTCCACCACAAATGGAGATGAATATCAAAGATAATACTGAAAAAGATGAAACCTTGCCGAAGATAACTGCTCTCAAAAATTAAAACCCTACTTACTTTTTATTGTTTTTGCCGTCGCTTAAAAGAAAATAGAACCGCCGTGAATAAATTTAGTTAGCACCGTGAATTGAATAATTCAAATGCCATCGTAAATTAATTTAATTGCCACCATATATGAATTCAATTTGCTTTGGAATTGACGTGCAAATTTCTGCCACTTCACCTTTCTTTAAATTTAATAAGAGATGGAACTTTTTTTAACAAATTTGTGAATGAAGGTGGATTTGAGGACTTGACGGCAACTTGTTTTAGTGAATTCCAAAGCAAATTGAATTCATATGTGGTGGCAATTAAATTAATTTATGATGGCATTTGAATTATTCAATTCACGGTGCCAACTGAATTTATTCACGGCGGTTCTATTTTCTTTTAAGCGACGGCAAAACAATAAAAAGTAAGTAGGGTTTTAATTTTCGAGAGCAGTTATCTTCAGCAAGGTTTCATCTTTTTCAGTATTATCTTTGATATCCATCTCCATTTGTGGTGGAAGATTTTAGGTGTAAGTTTTTGGGAGTGTTTGTGAATGTGAAAATCAATTATATTGGATATTAATTTATTTGATGTATATAGTTGTGCATCTCTTATATTTTTTTTAATGAATGTGACTGGTTCATCATTTTTTGGTTTGATGAATGTAATTCGTCAGTATTTTTGTTTTAAAATGCTCTTTGATTTGATGAACATAATTTGCCTGTATATTTGGTTCATCATTTTTCGTTTTGATGAACGTAATTCACTAGTATTTTTGTTCATCATTTTCCAAAAAAAAAGTTGTTTTCTTGCTTTTGAATTTGACTTGTATACTAAAGCGGGAATTAGTTGTACATCATCGATTAATTTTTTTATCAGGTTTTATTTTGTTATTATTGATGTGCATCAGATAAGAACTGGATTGATATTTTCGTATTGTTTTATCATTTTTATATGAATATCATTTATCATATTTTTGGGTTCACATAATATTATAAGTGACTGAGTGTATAACCTGACTTTAGAGGGATTTGCGTCAATTTATAATACTTTTTATTGATGAATTCTAGATGTGCATCAATTTATAATTGATGATTCGTATTGTGCATCAAATAATCCATAGCTTTTTGATCTTTGAATAAGTGTTTTTTTCTGTAAAATTTGTTCACATAATTTTAGGAGGTGGTTAATATTCAAAAGACTAAAATACCCTTAACTAACTCATTTTAATTAATTTATTTAAAAAAAAGTTAGTTATTAATCCATGAATCTGGTGGCTCACAATTCTCCTTACTTTTTATAGCATAACTAATTTTTTAATATATCCCTACCCTATATATATATATCATCGATTTTATGCCACATAAATATATATATTATATTCAATCATGGCATGTCACAATAGTCTAAATAAGGATAAGATTTGTTTGTTTCAATATTACACCTCATTATCTTTTCTATTTTTAATACTATTATCATCATTTTCTTTAATTTAATAATAATAACATCATCATCTTCCACCTTCATAAATTCAAGATCATAGTCAAGAACTCAAGAACACATGAACAAGCTCCTTAATCCATAATTTCGATTTCCCTATATGTATACTTTAAATCATGATTTTAATTCATAAACTCATGAATCATCATAAAACATGTTTCTATTCTTCATGAATACTAAATACACTTTAAAATCCTTAAATACAAAAAAACCCACTTTCAAGTTCAAACAAAAACTTCATCAATGGTAACTCCATAAAATCAGGCATGGTAACATCTCATAATCATGTTATTTAGTAACCATGAACATATTTCTACCTTGATTAGAATTTAACAACAGTTAGAATCAAAGATGGAAGGATTCAAGTATGCAAGCTCTTGAGTTTTCTCTCTTAAAAACACCTTCAAATACACACACATAACCTCCATAATAATTCAACATGCAGGCATATTAATGCCTTAAAATTCGGCCCCTTACAACTCATACACAATTTCAGTATTTAAAACGCTACGTTCGAATATACATTTTATCACATGAATGACCGATAACAATTAATTAGTTACTAATAAAATAATATTTTGAATCCTCATTTAAAAACGAATCCAACGATACCATAAACACATACTTTCAAAATAAACACATAGACAATTATACGAAAATTCACTAAACGACTGGGCCCGAATTTTGGATATTATAAAGCTCTTTTCAAAATATTGGTTGGTGAGTGATGTAAATCAAAACCAATCTAAAATCAAATATTGAATCTATGAACCAAGAAACAGACCTACACCAATAACAGGAACAAGAACAAAATCCTTGATCTGTTTAGCAGATGAAATCATAGATGAACAAAAACCCTAAATCGAAACCTTTCACAAACCCAGATCTAGATGAATTGTCTTACTATGAAACATTAAGAACAAAAACCTAAATCGGTTGAAGCATTATTACCAAAAAATGCCCCAAATCTATGAAACCCAAGAAGCATGGTTGACAGATTAAGAACAAAAATCCCAAATCGAAACATACCTTTATAAGAACAAAAAACCCAAATCGGTTGAAGCACTAAAAACAATAAACCCCAAATATGTGAAACCCAAGAAGCATGGTTCTCAATGATGGTGGCTGCCATGGAGTGTTACGGTGGCGAGAAACCTAATCTCCGAAACCCTAACTTGATTCTTGGCAATGATGGCGAGAGGTTTACGGTGCAGTTGATGGTGGCGATGGTGGCCTGATGGTGGTGGCGACGGGATGATGATGATGGTAGCGATGTTGACCAGATGGTGGTGGGCCTGGTGGCGACGGGACGATGGTGGTAGGCAACGAATGAAGTACAAATCTCAGATCGATGAGGTGCAATGAAACGCCATATTGCACTTGAAACCCTGATTCCCCAAATCGATTCTCCAGATGTTTTTCCTTTTCATTATTATTATTATTTCTTTATTTTTAAATGAAGAAACAAACACATCAGCATCAAAGCATTGTCATGTCACTGCCATGTAATCTAAACTTGTGTCACGTAAGCATTAACCTACTATAACAAGTTACCATACATTAAACGGTAGTTTTTAAGACTTCGATACACTAAATGATAGTTTTGAAAGATGAGTATATAAAATAGCAAAAAGTGACAAGTTCGATACGTTTTTTGAAACTAAACCCTAAATAAAAAGATTTATAATAGGTGATTTCACACTCACAAACATTCAAATAAATAAATAATAAAATAATTAACATATCCCTATTTTGAAACATCCATTAAAATCATATGTTGGATAGTTTTTTCTTAAAAGTTTTTGATTGATTCTAAAGATTACGATATTCAATATTATGGTTATTATTTTTAATCATTTTACAGTTTAAACATTGTTATTTATGTTAGAGATACAATGCATGTTCTAATTTACTAAGATTTTTAATAGACATTTTTATCATTTATTAGTTTAGTATTTTTTATTAGAAGTGGTGTACTTTTACACCTTCCATAACATAAACATTAACTTTTTACGGCATTCAATTTTTATTTAAAAGTATCAGTCTAATTCCACTTCAACGCACGAGAGCACCTCTAGTTAGATAAATATCATAAGCATTAATTATGTTTGATTTCCAAAAAGTTAAAGAGTATAACTAGCCAATTTTGACTCAAGCTTTAGAACCAGCTTTTGTCTCTATCCAAACCTAATAAACCCCAATAACAAGAGAAAAATTATACCCAAAACCGTTTTGATTTGGAGTAAAATATGAATCTTAACTTTGTTAAAATACTTATCTTGACTAGATAAAAAGGTAATTAGTTTATCCGCTAAAATCAATTCCTTATGTTATATATGGTGTCTAACTACCCTTAATTGAGAAAGATAAACTTAATTGCACGAATTAACTTTTTAGTTTGATAATTTTAGAACATATTCTCAAACACAAAGAAACATTATGTCATCAAGAGACCTATTCCACGGGCCCTTGCATCTAATGCAGGCCAGGTCATTTGTGAGGCTAGCTTATGATAAGCACTTGATCAGCTAGAACGTTTGGGAACATATAAATGACTTACACTTTGAAGGAAACTTTCCGAAAAACATGAGAGGCAAGAGACATTAAATTAATAAAGGCTCTCCAAGCCCCAAGGGCACAAGATGCAAGAAGGTTACTCGGTCCGGTAGTACTGAACCGGATTAGTAGATATACAGACTACATTATCACATTAAACGAGTGTGGCTTAATATCGAGATTAATTCGATCCATAAATGTAATAAGTTTCAAAACCAAGAGGCCGGGTTTAACAATAAAATTAGCCACAATCGGGATAAACTCTGGTCTTAATCAAATCCACGACGTTGGCTTTTATCATTAGCCACTAAAGATGCCTAGCTATAAGAAAACTATGTTGATAAAGATTATGCTAATACAATCACAAAGATCTAACAACATTAATTCACGCCTTGTGGCCTATAGGACTAAAGGTGCGTACATTAGTATGCATATATACTATGGTTTCTATTTATAGGTAATAGTCATTGGTGGTTGTCGAGGCCAACAAACAAATAACCCAATATTCTAACAGATATATGACAGTGTATAGTGGTAAATTGATCGAATCCACGGAGGCTGGCTCAATTTAGTTTCCTATGCAATCCAAAAGTTTAGATGATTTTAGTAACAACAATAAAATAAAATAAAGGGGGGTTCGAGATTTGTTTGATTAAACTAAAATTTGTCAAGTAAATAAAAGTTGCAATTAAGCAAGATGTTTTAAATCAATGAGAGGTGAATTGGTAAACATTGGTTTTCATCACATGAACAACTAGTTAGGTTTAACATCAAGGAATATGGTACAATACTTGAACTTTAATTTAATTTGGCTATAGCAATTTAAAAGCTTAAATCACCTAGACTCTTCATAATTAATATAGAGGTTAAAGAAGCTCCTAACACGCCTTCTTAATCAAAGTCATGAACCAAACAAGCATCTAATTCACAAAAATTGATTAACATTATAATCTAAGAGTCACCAAATCCAAGAGGAGTCAAACCTTACATTATCATGTTGGAGAATACATTTTCATGGCTTGAGAGATGCATAAACATTCATAAAACCATTTGTTACTTGTTGTTTTGAAGATCTATTACATATCAAGAAAACAACTAACATAAATTATCCAAATACTTGCACTCATGAAATACAAACATAAGAATGAAATAAATTAAACTAGAAATCATATTCATAAACTTTAAGAACAAATTCATAAATCCTTTCAAAACCCTAACTAAATGTTCAAGGATTAACCAATGTCAACCAAAATGAAGCTTAGCTACACATAACTAGAGCAAAATAGAAGTAAATAATTGTACCAAACATTAATGTGCAAGAACAAGATGGAAAAGATCTTCAAGAATGCTCCAAAAACCCTAAAAATCGCCTTCTTCCTCAGATCAAGTATGCTGTGATATCCTTATTCCCTTAAAATAGCTGTCAAAATGTAAAAGGACAAAAATGACCCTGCAGACCCCACACGGGCAATGTGAGACCTTACTCTGGCCGCGTGTGGCAGTCTGGATCCAAATATGTACACGTGATTCTCCATTGCTTCTTGATCCAAATATTTAGCCCAAGTGACACCTGATCAACACCCGTTCTGCAATAGTCTTCTAAAGATCTGAAATTAAACACGAAGACTAGAGAGTACCCGAAATAGGTCAAAATAAATAAAAAAGAAGAAAATGCAATATGATACAATACAAAACAACTAAAATACTCAAATAACTTATAAAAAGAAGTAAATAAAATTAACCTATCAGTCATTCCATAAGTGGGCTAAAGTTGTGTACATCATGGAGCCCATAAAGCTAAGGACACTAACTAAGGTGCAATGTTAGACTATTTGTTCTTTCATGGATACCATTAGCACTACATAGCCAATATGAGCATATATAATGTTGCAACATTGCAAGTCCTATTATGGCATATATGCATGACAACCTGTAAAAAATCGCACACTTGATTTTTGCTATTTCGTGCATTTATGTGTACTTCCCAAGATAATGTGCATTTGCCAATGTGGCTCCTAGGCTCCTAGCATTCGTTAGTTTCAGATTATTTGATGATTTGACCGTCTTTAAGATTCATCAATGTGTTAGGGTATTGACTTATTGTGACGAGCCGGGCTATAGTAGCATGGTAAAAGGTGTAATAACGTGTTCTTCACTCTAATTAAATAGTGCATTACATAAGAATAAGATTCAACGAATTACATACACTTATACACGTAGTTAATTGTATTTTTAGATAACTTTAATACTATACGTTAATTCTATAATATAACTATATAAGAATGCAAAAAAGAAAATTAAAACTTAGGGAAATTTATAATTATTATCGTACGTATACAATTTACAACATTTCTTAGTTTAGAACTTGTGTAATATAAATTTCTTATGCATAGGTTTATTAAAGTATAACATCATGAAATTTAAAGAAATATATAATAATATTATATATTTCATATTAAATTCGGTTAGCATGCATTTAAAATTAATCTTACACATTATATATTAGTAATCATATACTAAATTTTAATCTCAATCTTTTCTTTAATAGTATGTAATGTAATTTTTTTTATGATTATTGTATTTACAAGGAAAAAGGAGGGGAAAAAACACTAAAATATGATAAAGTGGGTTATTTATTTATATTTTAAATTAAAATTGACTATAAAACATTTTACTTCAACTTATTAGTTTTTTACGAAGTTGTATTTAGTCTCGTTGCTACAGTAAACAAACAGTCCATTTTACTCCTCAAGGAAGATGAAAGAAAAAGATATTAGTCCAAAACCCATAATAATCAGGTTAAGAATAAGCTTTTTGGCCACCAACTCAATTCATTTAATACATGGTTGAGAAGATATTATACCTAGAAAGAAGATTAAACATTATACTATATAACATTAGGCAGAAATATAAACAGTTACTATATTTATTATAATTTATATATAATTTGAAACAGCTCTAATAACTTTACTTTCTATTTGTTCCGGTGGTAAAACGCTGGAGCTCAAATCCCTAGGCTTGAGTTTGAAACGTAGCAAGCATATCTAATTAAGTTTTACTTTTTACGTTTTTTTTAACAACTAAACACAAACATCCTCTAGCCTAATCCTAAATCTACACCATTTTATCCACAGGACCACAGCATGCAGGACTAGCTTGAACCCACAACCTTGTACGACACCTAAACAACCTTGTGAAACACCTAAACACCAGGTAGGACTTTTTACGTTGTCCACATTTATTATTTCTCTTACGCCATCTAAGGCCCACGAGGAAGTCACATAAATCAATTGTTTGATTTATTATTATATATAATAATTAATTAATTTTACATAATTATTTGTTTTTCTTCTTCGACCTACAAAAACAAACCAATAATTAATTTAAAGTGTTATTTTCTATATTTTGTTCAACCTAAAATTCCGTTGTAACGTACAAATATAGAGCTAACTCGTTAATATGTAAACACACATAGAGAGAGAATAATTATTAATATATGTGACAAATCTTTCATATGTAGATGTGCAAAAACTTGTTCACTAAATAAAACAATCTGGATAAAAATATTGATGAACGCAAGTAAAACAGATACAGCTTCGTATGATCATGTGCCCCTGATCTAGAACTCAAAAACCAAGATCATACAAATACCAATAATAATACCACCAATATCTCAATGCCTGAAATGTATGTAGCTGGCTTTATGAACATTGAGATTGCCTTGCTTTTCTTAGGACGTTCGGTTTGACCCCCGGATGAACCCTTCGCCTTACTCGCCTTTGACAAAGCTACTTCATCTCCCTTCATGTCGTGGTCTCCATTATTTCCATTCTCGTTCAAATTGACCGCGTCTTTCTTCTCTACATGATTAACATACAAAATACTGGCCAAATGGATCAACGGGTAAATTGAGAGGGACATTTTTCCAGACTCAAGTCTATCCTAGTTGGGGGATCAACTAAAGTCTTTGACTTAGTTGTACGCGGTCTAACAAATATTCTCGAAAACATTTCCAAGACTACCTCTGACCAAGCCAAGGACTCTCCTAGTGATGTTTGAACTCATGACCTCTTGTGAGAACCAGATCCATCAACACTAGGCTATTTGGAGTTGGTTATATGTTTTAACACTACTGTTATATATAAGTAACAAATAAAAAGGTTTTAAGGAGAATTTACCTTTAGATTCAAGAGCCAAACTGTGTAGGAATTGAGCACAAATGAGAAGGAAGAAGATTGCAAGCATTTTGGACTTCATTTCTTTGATGTGGCAGCTAACTGATGGATGCTAAATGCTAGCTAGTTATCTGGTTGATTAATGATATATATTTATATGAATAATTGCGGTTTGCAAGGATTGATTTGTTCTCTTCAAAATGCATGGGAATCAAATAAAGTTGAATTAATTAGGGTTTAAAAACAAGAAGAGAATAAGCCTTTTAATTAAGTTAAAATATTATGCACGTGGTGCCCATGAACATGAATAAAAAAGGCATACATGCAACCCTGTAAAGCAAGGGTGACAAAACGACGCTGGACAATTTTCATCCGTGCATTATTGAATTGTTTTCTTGTGAAAAAGTTGTATGTGACTCTTATCTTTAAGTTTTACACAAAACTAAAATCATATTGTATGTCTCTATTCGTCTATCGATCTCTTGACTCTGAATATATATAGAAGCAATCAGCTTGAATTTTTTTCACTTGTCATTGAAGTTATTTCACAAAGACTTGTCATGATAAGTAAAAAAGTGAGAACCAACTCGTACACTCTAGATATCATGGTTTACAATTATAGCTTTCATAACTGTTTCTTTATGTCTATGGTTTTACTCTCACCCGCACCCCAAATTAACCCTCCGATTGCTTAACATTTCTTGCTTTCTATAAGCATGTGTAGAGAGAATCTATGCTGACTGTTCTTTTTTTCTTTGTATAAGGAGATTTGTGTAGAATATTGGGTGGTTAAAATTTCTTGAATATTTAATTAGGTTTTGTCCTTTATTATTTGGTTTCACTTTTAGACTTAATTAAATGTATTAAAATATTTAATTATTAATTAAAAGCAAAATCTATTTTGTCAAAAATAAATAAAGTAAATTAACATATATCTAGCTAGGTGACAAACTAGTATAGGATGTAGTTTAAAATGATAGCAGTTTGCTTGCAAAAATATCGCACTTTATGAGAAATCTAATCATATGGAAGTAACTAGTCCAGCTGATGCTACTAATAAATAATTAATTAGTAGTTCCAAACAAAACTGTTAATCATCATAATTATAATTAAGTGGGTCAGTTAAAGCTCATTATCAGTACACTTTTCGTAAAGTTTTTATAAGCTTGAGGAGTCCAAGATGCAGTCAATTTCAGTGTGCTTGGAAGGGTATAATCTAATCTGTATTTAATTTAATTGTGACACAAAAAATTAATTAAGCACATAGTGTGAGGATTATTAATGCAGTGATTAACGTAATAATTATCAAGTACGTACGTAAACTTGATCCTCGTAAGGCTGGCTGTAGTCAAAGTTTCGAGTAGTTTGGATCTGGACGTACGTGGTTGAAGATTTGGTGAACTCTTTGGTGGTTGATATTTGATTATTCCCGCAGTGCAAGGTTAAGATTTTGTGGCAAACCGAGAGCAGGGACGGACCCAGGATTTTTTTTTTTTTTTTGAACAGCAAGAAGGGAGAACACGACTAGAGCTTCGGCATTGCCATCACCCTAGACTAGGGCTGTCAATGGGTTGTATCGGATCGGATCGGTTAAAGATCTGATCTGACCCGCTGATCCATTTAATTGGATTTGAATTTGATCCAATAACATTGAGATCCATTTAGTTGGATTTGGATCGGATCAATAATTAATAGATCATTACCCGGGGCGACCCATTTAATATTATTAATTTAATTTTATTTATATAATAAATATATCAAATAACTCTTCCACCCCCACCCTACACCACCCAACCCCACCCCACCCTACCTCACCCCCACCCCACCCTACCCACCCCACCCCACCCTACCCCAACCCACCCTACCCCCACCCCTACCCAACCCCACCCACCCTACCCTACCCCACCCCACCCCACCCCGGCGGTCGGCGGTGGCGGCGGCGGTCGGCGGCGGTGGTGGCGGGCAGCGGCGGCGGTGGCGGTGGTCGGCGGCGGCAGTGGCGGCGGTGGTCGGCGGTGGGGGTGGTCGGCGGCGGTGGTCTGCGGCGTTGGTGACGGAGGCGGCGGTGGCGGTGGCGGCGGCGGCGGCGGCGGTGGTCGGCGGCGGTGGCGGGGGTGGTCGGCGGGGACGGTGGCGGCGGCGGAGGCGGCGGCGGTGGTGGCGGCGGTGGTCGGCGGCGGTGGTGGTCGGTGGCGGTGGTCGGTGGCGGTGGTCGGTGGCGGTGGTCGGCGGCGGTGGTCGGCGGCGTTGGTGGCGGCGGTGGTGGCGGTGGTCGGCGACGGTGGTGGTGGGCGGCGATGGTGGCGGTGGTGGTGGTCGGCGGTGGTGGTGACGGTGGTGGCGGATTTTTTGATATTAAATGGATCGACCCAGACAGATCTTGGATCGATCCATGTAGTAATCTATTTAAATGGATCGGCCCATTGGATCTATTATTGGATTAATGAATCGGATTTTTTGACCCGTTGGATCATTTAAATATTATAAAACCAAGCTAGCAAGTTACTAGTAAAAATTACAATGAGTTTAAAAGGACGATAGAAGATTACAACACCAATTAGACCAAATTAATGAACTACCATTTGCTCTATATTTAATCCAAGTATATAGAGAGGCCCGCAAATCGTCAATCACCCATGAAGTCGACAACCTTTTTCTGTTAAACACCACATCATTACGAGCCTTCCAAATGAACCAACAAACACCCCCAAGAGCAGCTTCGAGAAGCTTTTTCTGCTTACCCGAAGAACCTTTATCGATGATTTTGCAAAAGAAACGATCAATTGAATCCTCCTCCTCAATCTCTAAACCACACCAAGATGCAAACCAGGACCAAATATCTTTCACTGCAGGGCAAGAAATGAACAGATGATCAGTTGTTTCCACCTGGCTGTAACAAAACGAGCAATCTTCCGACAGCATAACAACACCTCTAGAAGCCAAGTTTGGTTTAATAGGAAGGTGATTATGAAACAATCTCCATATAAAGCAATTTACTCGGGTCGGCAGCCAATTGTTGTAGAAAGTGAGACCAGAAAAAGGAGAATTGCATATATTATCAATGTAGCTGCGCATGGATCTAACTGTATACACACCTGATGAATCACCCATCCACTTCCATCCATCGCCTTCATTAATAATCAACTGATCCACATCCAAATTGAAATTTGCAAGAGTGTCACCAACCTTTGCGATATTCAACCACACTCCATGGCATCTATGGTTTGCAATTTTCGATGGATTACTATCTGCCAGTTTGTGTATAGCTTTAATAACATTCCTCCAAAGGGCATTCACCTCTACTTTATATCTCCACCGCCACTTGATGAGAAGAGCCCAATTTGCCGATTTTACAGACCCAGTCCCTAATCCCCCCAAGTATTTAGGAGCAATAGTCTTTTGCCAAGAGATCCAACAGATTTTAGCATTGCCAAGATCAGATTTTCCCCACAAGAATTTACGCCGGACCCAGGATTTCTGTTGAGTGGTGGCCTCATATAATGGTAAAAATAAAGTCAATTTTAATTGAGAGTGTTGTTCGGGTTTTTTTTTTCCGGATTTCCAATTAATCAAATTGGATTAACGAAGTTTCGGTTGTTGTTCCAGTATTTTAGGGCCAAAATTTAAAACAAAACATAATTTATATGAAGCTTTGTATCAAATTATTATTTTTAAGGTAAACTAAAGTATTTTGAAGTATAAATCGAAAATTGAACTATATCTTATCATATTTTTTTAAATATTTCATCTTTTATTAGATTTTGGTAGCACTAAAAAATCACTTGCGGCATCGGCTCGGAAATGTTGAAGTTTTCCATTTCGTTTGCAAAATTGAATGGTTACCAGTGCCACCGCCAAAGTGTACATAGGTCCACCCATGCTTGAGGCGTGTGAGGTTATTTTTTTAGTATATATATGTATAATATTATAATTTTTCAAGCCCGCACAAAAATAAATTAAATTATTTGAAAATTCAACTTTCATAGAATTAACTTATAATCTATTAGGTTAAAAGAATATTATGCAACCCGTTTGATTATCTTTTGCTTTGGTTTATGATATATCCATTAGGTCAAAAAAAAATTAGCCTATAAATCATCAGGCCAAAAAAAGTTGTATTCGGTAAACTCATTTTTGTTTTGGTTAATGGTATAATAATTACAATAGTATAATAAATTTTACTTGTATATATAAATGTACTTAGAGACTAGAGATAACAATTTTGACAAGTAGGAAATCAAACTTTTGATATATAACAAGGTGTAAAGACTTTTATTTATGTATGATTTATATATACCAAAGCCAAAATCGTGAAATAGGTCAAAAATCAAAATGGTGATGTCGATTGGTGATTTTTATGCCATGTGCCCATGTGATGTGTCATGTGTGTGATACGCCCAAATCCATTTGACGATTAAGGTATTAATTTGGCCCAAATAAATCTTTCTTACATCCGTAATTTTACACACACACAAAGACATCTTGTACAAAATGAAAAAGTATAAAAATTAAAATATGTTTATTTCACATATATCCCTCTGCAAAATTTTATATATACCTAAAATTTATGCTTTGAGTATACATAATATTTTACAAGTTAAGAGAAACATATATGATATTTATTCATTTTTTAAAGTTTTCTCTCTCCTTCCATATTAAAAGGAACCGAAAACCGCATTATAAGGTTCTTGCTTGATTTCTTATGAGGTGTTTTTTCTAGCTTATTAAGAAGTTATTTTCGGATAAATTTATAATAAGCCTGGTTTTTTTATTTGGCTTATTTTCATAAACCGGGCTTTCTCATTGTAAGACATAATAAGCTCATTAATCAAAAAATAATCCCGAAAAAACTAGCTTACAAAAAATAAACTCAAAAAATAAACCCTTAATAGGTAATAAACACCCCCTTAATTCTATTAAGGAAAAAAATAATTTATGGTTTACTGAAATCAAATTATTTTAATTTGACACGTTTCATTTAAAATATTTATTATAATACTGAACTTTCAAGAAATTATTACCGTATGTCAAATATGTTATAGCATGTCACATTCTGACGTAACTAGTAATATGTTATTATTATTCTAGTAATAATTCAAAACAAGATAAATATTATTTTTAATTATTATTTTTATGAATCACACCACTCCCCTATGATTGTTTTCTATTTCCCTGACAATTTGAATAGTTTCTAAAACCCATGAACACCAGAGATTTTGTACATTGACAAATTTGTACCTCGACGCTTTTTATTCTGCCATTTTTCATTACTCTGACGGTTAGAACAAACTACAGCTCTAAGTGATTGAAGATGAAGTTCAAGATGTGTTTGGCTTCTTTGATATGTTTAATACACTTGCATCATCGTAAATTTGTTAGATCGTTATCCGTGTTATAAGTGTTTTAGATATTTCCGGATCTACATCAAGGTTAACTTGTGTTTAAGGGCTAGGTATTTTAGATAATCATTTAACGCTTCAATCACCTTCCATCATTTTCAAATATGCTTTTGTTCATCGAATACTGCTTTTATGTTATTGTTTGCTATGGTTTCATCATTGTGTTAGTCATTTTCGGTAGATTTCGGAATCCCCTTTTTGCATCCTCGGTGACTTTCGTGATTTCATTCTCCTTTATTGATTTTGGTTACGATTTTAACTTAAAGCTAACTGGTTACGAGTTTAAGAGTAACACAATGTGTTATGTTATGACATATCCTACATACTATATCTCTCTACTTAATCTCAATTCTCTATGTGTTATATTATATTCTCAAATAGTAACAAGTTAATCTTCTTTGAATAAGGATAACTTCAAAAAAAATTATCAAAATAATCTTATCCCTCTACCTCAATTCTGATTCGTATGAAGTATTTAGATTGTAGCCGAATGGTAAACACTTTGTGCTTTGGTGTGGTGATTTATAAGGAGCCGTTAAAAAAAAGCTTGCTAAGAAAATTTGTGTATAACAAGAATCTACCATACACAATACAAATATTTATTATATAGATTAAAAAAATAGTTCATAAATTTATAAGGATAAAAAAGTGTCATAAACATAATAAATTTTTGTAAAAAAAAATCATCTTCCTTATTAAGAAAAACCACAATTGTTGTTATTTTGCTTATTTGCTATTTTGCTGTATTAGGGCCTCTTGGGCATGTGTATGGGCCCTATGGTTCTTACTTCTTCGGTTCTTCCTAATGTTTTGCTGGATAACTTAAGCCATGATCAATTACTCAATTTGACCCATCTCTATCCAACATCCCAACTCCCAAGTTCCCAACAATACACTTTGTTTGTTTCTGCTACTTATTCTATACAATTTAATTTAGCAAGGTTATACATGTACAATACAAATTATTATAATTCAACATTCCCTAAATATACATGTTTGAAAATAGATCAAAAAGAATTTAAATAAAAATAAAAAAATTATAAGAATCATTTTGGGTCAAACATTCTAAGTATCTTAGGTTGCACCATTAGAATCTAAATTGTTTTGTTCTATAGGTACATGACTTCTTGAATATTTTGATAAATTTAAAATAAAACAATATCAGTAATTATAACTTCTCAAGGACTTATAATACTTTCAAATAGATCATATATGTAGAGATTGCAAAATGACACATCGTATAATGGTCCTAATAGTTGATGTTTAACGGGACGATTTTGTGCTAAGATTTTATAATTTGTAATCTATTAAGGATACTTGATATTCGGGCTCTTTTAGATTAGATTTTAAAAGACGTCTATTTGTGGAGTCTTAATATGATCAAATTTAATATGACAATTGATATATGACTCTTATTACATTAAACTTTATACAACACTTACTTATAAGGAAATCAATATAATAAAATCTAATATCACATTTAGTATGTTGGTCATAATAACTTAATAAGTGTTGTATAAGCTACTTAGTCTAACAAATATTTATATTCAAAAATTGGTTCAATCTAAATTGTTTTACTTATATGGTAAGAAACTTTTTAAATATTTTATTACTTTAGATGATTAATAAATATATTCATGTTGGCGAATCTAAGATTCAGACATAATGGGGTCCATTATGTGACAAGATTAGTCAGTCGCAAAATTAGATAACGGGACAAATATATTCTTTTAGTTATGGGTCGGGAAACATGTAATCAATAGTATTATAAATACCGACGAAACATTATATATATTTAAAAGAAATAGCATAAAGTTAGTACAATCGTTGTACCGGATCTCAAAGAAATGAATCTAAATCAACTTTCATATACTTTATGAGTTTCTTTGCTTATTATCTTTAATAATTGTTTCTTCAACATTTATTGTTTTGAAAATATCGTTTGAACTAGATTCACCAATTTTGTTTTAAAAAACCTTAACATTGTAGTTTAATTTAACATAATCTTTTAGTTTTTTAATCATCTTTCAATCAAGATCATTCTTCCTATATTTTTCTAAATTTTTTTTGAAAATACAAATTTTAAATATGTAACTTTGCCTTTTAGGCTGCATTTTTATTGAATCATTTTGGGTTTGCATTTTGCATTTTCATGATTTGCATTTTGAAAGCATCTGCATGACCTGCATGTTCATATTTTGCATTTTTCGATTTTTTGCATTTTGCATTTTAGAACGAAACCCAGCTCAAAATGCAAACTTTGCATTTTCAAAAAAACGTTTCAGAAATTTATCAACTCTGGTCTTGTTTGAAAGAGGACGAAAAACTGAATCTAATGATATAATTTTTTGCTAAAATTCTTAAAAATGAACAAGTTATGATCATATAAAGTTGAGTTGGGTTTTTTTTTAAAAGGGTTTGTGCTATAACCCGCGCATAGGTCATTAGTTGTTAGACCATGCGCATCGCACTAGACCAGCGTTGGTTGGGCTGTAACCCGCCAAGAACACCATCACATATGCTAGGGTTGTCGCTGGTTGGGGAAGCCAACTGGTTGCCAAGCCCGTAGTGGGTACCAACTTTTTTTTCTTCCTTTATTCCATTCTCCTTTTATATTTATAATTTTATAATTAAATAAATGTATGGGTTAAGAGGGTTAGATGTGGGGTTGTAGGGTTAGAGAGAGTTAGAAGTGAGGGATGATGTTGATGCTGATGTGACAGTGAATTTGGTAGAGTAACATGTGGTTAGATGATGATGGTCTTATATAAAGATTTGACTAACATTGTTAGTTTAATATAGAAACTTCATGTGGGTGTTTCAATTTATGTTAAAAGTATTATAAACTCTATAGAGATTGTAGCTAAAGGATGGATCAAGAGCTTAAATCCGAATGAGTTAGTTGGATGTGAGGAAATCGTATCACAATTGAAGACGCTATTGGAGCAACTGTTTTGTGGCTTTGCACTTTCATTTTGGTATGTAAAAATTTTAAACTTCGATATCTTTCGTGAAGTTTTGTGTTCACATGGAGCTTCACGCTTGTGTTCAGGTTTATTGACAGGTTGCTCATGATGATGCATGATGACACGATTATATCTATGTATAGCTTCTTTTGTTACTTTTGAACTATCTTTTAATTGGTATGTATACCTCTAGCTTAGACCCATGTAATTGGTAGAATACTTAATTATGGATGATTTTGCAACTATTAGAAAACTTTTGTTTTAGAGATGACATGTTTACATCATTGAGTTAGAAATTATTTCATTCAAGATTTTTAGTTTGTGCGGCTATAAGTATAAATATTAATAGTTACTATATTTGTAGATTAGTTAATTACTTCATATTTGCAATATAAAATCTTATTTGTATTATAACCATTCTTAAAAACGTAATCACCTTTAAAACTAATGTTTATAAGTGTACTAAAAATAAAGCAAATGTGACATAGTGTCTCATTACGTAATACGTTAGAATACAAGCATATTTCATTATTTCCTATAAAATTATACTTGTTGGAGTGGCATCTTGATGTTTATTCATCAATAACATAATCATAACTTGCTTCCTATTTTATGGTACCATATATAAGAGCGTAATTTATGTAATATAATATTCGATACACATGATCACACTCCATATAACATGCAATAACAATTATGTGTTGATTGATAACATAACCGTTAAATCTATCCCGTAAAAATAAAACGTTACTCAATATTTAAAAAATATATAGCGCATTGATCACAAAAATTCCTTTTAACTAATGATAAACACCTTGATCCTAACATATTCTATCATATATATATAACCCAAAACAATAATCACACCTGAACTTTGAAAATAGAAAACATACCTCAAACTTCAATAAATATTGTTTTAAGATGATTAATCTATGAATTTATAGCTTGAAGCACAATCAAACTTCCATCGAAATGGATTTCCAGCAATTACAATGTCTTTTAATTAAGATACCTTTAAGTAATCACTAATTTAATTGCTACATATTTATTAAAATAAACATCATCGTCAATCTTATTCATAATTTTGTCATACGTACGAACGGATGCAACTAAAAGCCTTCAAATATATATATATATATATATATATATATATATATATATATATATATATATATCATAATTTTGTCATACGTACGTACGGATGCAACTAAAAGCCTTCATATATATATATATATAGGTAAATGTTCAAACGAAAACTGTTTTTCGTACGAGAACCAATCTGAGCTGTCCAATTCTCCCTCCTTTAATGTCATTGCCCACCCACGAATTCCTCACATGCACCCTGCCACACTTGATCCCCTCCACGCTCTCCATCCATGAACTTTCCATATTCAAGGAACGGCTGAGATTGGTTCTCGCAGTTCTCGTACGAAACCCTATATATATATATATATATATATATATATATAGGCAAAAGTTCAAACGAGAACTGTTTTTCGTACGAGAACCAATCTGAGCCGTCCAATTCTCCTTCTTTAATGTCATTGTCCACCCATGAATTCCTCACATGCACCATGCCACACTTGATCCCTCCACGCTCTCCATCCATGAACTTCCCATATCCAAGGAACGGCTGAGATTGGTTCTCGCAGTTCTCGTTTGAACCCTCCCCTATATATATATATATATATATATATATATATATATATATATATATATATATATATATATATATATATATATATATATATATATATATATATATGCGCAAAAGTTCAGACAAAGACTGTTTTTCGTACGAGAATTGCGAGAACTGTTCTAATGTTATCAATGACTCATTAATAGAGATATTTTGGTAATTTATATACTTACTCAACCGTAAATTACGTCTGGATGAGCCACCATCAATTTACGAGGTTTGATTTTTCCAAAATAACCAAATATATATCTAATACATAGCTTAATTAGGTGGTTTTTATTCACATGTGTTAAATACATTTATTTAATAAATAAGAAGTTTTAGATCTATTTAATACATGATCTAAATTAAAGAACCCTTATGGTAATACAAGCCATGTTGGAGTGCACAAATTTGAGTCGAAGCTGCCTTACGTAGATGCCAACTTTTTAATCTTTCTAAAATAATAAAATAAGACTATTTGACTAATTGTGAATCAATTTAAATATAATAATAATTATAATATTTGGTGACAACTTAATACATTGAATCCAACTCATCTTCCTAGAAATTGTAAAATTAAATAAGCGGCACAATTTTTATTTTTATAATCTCCTTTTTATTATTAATTTCTTTAAAAATAGTAAAACTAGGTAAGGGTGTTCATAGGGTGGTTATCAACTTTTAGGAACCAAGACCTAACCGCAATCAGCGGGTACC
Source organism: Pulicaria dysenterica (assembly GCA_947179395.2). NCBI lineage: Eukaryota > Viridiplantae > Streptophyta > Magnoliopsida > Asterales > Asteraceae > Pulicaria > Pulicaria dysenterica. Next base: position 4,831,268 of record OX359292.1, read on the forward strand.
CGAAGGGAGACAGGTATACATAGCCTAAAATTGAATTGTTTTTTATTTTTGTTGTTTTCAACAAGTTTAGATTCAACAAAATAATAAATAATGGTAGAAACAAGTAAACAATAATAAATAAATCACTAAGAGAAATCGAACAGAAGGGAGACAGGTATCCATGGCCTAAAATTGAATTGTTTTTTATTTTTGTTGTTTTCAACAAGTTTATATTCAACAAAATAATAAATAATGGTAGAAACAAGTAAACAATAATGAATAAATCATTAAGAGAAATCGAACAAATGGTCGATGAGAGTCTTGTAGAAACAAAAAATCGATATGATTAAAGTTAGTACTGTTGATCAATTTCGGTGTCTCCATGTCGAACTCCCGATTGTTGCAGCCTTGTAAACTCTAGATATCGAAGCTCGAAAAAAAAGAATTAGGGGAGACAGTAAGGGCTACTACAAGTAAGTCAGGTAGTTTTTATGAATTTAAGTTTTCTAAAGGTTTTGTTATTTCATATTAACAACTCTCTTTCTCTCTCTCTCTCTCTCTCTCTCTCTCTCTATATATATATATATATATATATATATATATATATATATATATATATATATATATATATATATATATAACTTAAAAGCATGGGACGGGGCGGTACCGAGAATATCAAATTTGAAAATCTGAGTCCACCCTGTGTTCAATGCCTACTCTAGTTTTTGGGTTATGGGTTTTACAGGTATTGGTTTTTTCGGTTTCGGTTCATACGGTGCAGATTGGTTTTTCAGTTGTTTTAAACACCCATTAGGTATGCTTATATAGCTGGAGTGCCTTATCATCAATATATCTACTTAGCGTTCTATTATATATTTAATTAAAAAGTAAATATTTTATTGTTTATAACTTATGTAAATTGTTATATATTTGTAATGGTTTCTTAAATTATAGACAAACAATGATGGTAAATTACTACTTTTTTCAATAAAAAATAACATACTGGCAATACGCGATCTAATAAGAAGAAATTAGAAGCAACAAATTATTCACGTGAACTTTTTTCTTACTAAAAATAAGCCTATAAAAACAAAAGCAAAAATTGATGGTACAGCTATAAAAATTAGCCTATATAACTCGCTATCCTTTTATGATTTTACAGTTACAGCTACAAACTTATAATCACAATTGTATTATTTAGTTCATGAATTGAATATTATTGTAACCACATTAACAACTTATATTACAGTTAAATATCAAATTCGTCGTAATTTTCAACATAAATATTGATATACATAATTGAATTTCTGTATTTTTTTATATATAATAAACGGATATCAATACGATTATGTGTAAGAATAAAATAAATAAATTTTAATTTTAAAAAATTTTAATGTTAATTTTATGTATGAAAAATTAAAAACTAACTATAAAATAACAATAAAAAATATAGAAAGTAAATTATAAAAATATGAGTTGTGACTGCTATTAAATAAAAATAAAATTATATTTCTTATTTTTAACCATAGCTTCAATAACATTATAAATGATTAATGAGGTATAATATGAGTTGATATAATATATACGTACCATTGCTTCTTTAAAAATAATACAAACATTGAAAATTTTGAAATATTTGATTGGCAGATGAAAAGAAAAGGTAAAAAAAGTGAAGAGGGACACGACATGAACAACATTAATATATATTTTGTTTCTCCGCTGTTTCACAGCTCTGAGAAATCGAGGAGATTCTGTTTCCTAATTGGGCTAATCTCCCTAAAATTTCTGGTATCTACTTATACACTCAAATTATACGTGTATCTGCATAATTTTCGCCGGCAGGATCCACCTAAAGATTTGATTTTTGTTTTCAATCGTCTGTCTACCCTTTTCCCCAATTTGTCCAAACCCCTTTTCATCTCTTCCGATTCCCAATTCTTGCACACTGTTTTAAGGCGACTCGATTTTGCAAAAAGAAAAAAACATGGTTCATACCCACTTCGTGTGGTCTCACGGCGGCAATCAAGTGTTCTTGTGTGGTGATTTTACGGCGTAAGTTGCTACTTTCACTTGTTAAAGTTCGATTCTTTACTCAATTTTGACTGATTTTGCGTTTGATTTTGACTTTTGATTTTGTCAAACGCACAGTACACACACTAAACTTATAATGCAAATGGTGGTTATATGTGAAGGTGGATCAAGTATGAACCGATGGTTACAATTGAGGGTTCTTCCACTACGTTTATGACGATTTGTGATCTACCACCTGGTTTGCACAAGGTAATATTCAAGATTTCAAAAAAGATTTGAAATTCATGCTTGTTGATTAGTTATGTGCTAATTTAATCAAGGTTTGATGGTTTAACAATGTCAATTGTTTGTAAATCATAAATAATAATTTGATTATTGTTAAGCTAAAACTTAATTTAGAGGGTCTTTGAGAATGCTTATAAAAAAACTGCTTATTTTTTTTAATTATAAATAAGCAGAAGCAGATAATCAGATGTCATAAAACCTAATAAAATAGACAGTGTTTCAACTTGCTTTTGTTGTAAAAAAAATACCAGGAATTCTGCTCATTTAAAGATTTACCTTCTTTATCAAAAGACAACAAGCAAATAAGTAGTTTTAGTAGCAATCCCAAACACCTCATAATGTAGATGAATCTGATTGTAATTGTTTTTATGGGCGGGCCGCCAAATTGGTTGGATGAAGTTCAAATTCTTAGTTGATGGTGTGTGGAGGATTGACGAGAGACAACCAATTGCTGAAGACGAATATGGTGTCAACAATTATGTGGTTGTGGAACAGCCTGAGCTTACTCCTCATGTGTTTCGTATAGATGATGGTCAACCAATCATGGATATTGATGGTTATGATGATAGAAATCATGCTAATGGTGTAAGTACTCACATAACATTTTCTTGTGATTTATAACTTTTTGTTGTGTAAATGAAAAGTAAAAAACTTATGTGATGATAAATTGATAATAAATATCAAAATTATGTTTTTATAATTGTTTTTGTTGTTGTACTTGTTAGGCTTCGACCTCAGGCAGTGTTCCTAATGTATTAGAGGTGGGAATAACGGGTGATGACATAGAGACTACCCGCCGCCGTTTATTTAGTCATTTATCCTCATACAAAGCATATGACTTGATTCCCGATTCAGGAAAGGTTTGATTGCATTTCTTTTTGTATTTGTTTGCATTAAAGGTGGGAAGGTGGCTAATTTCAGCTGTTTACTTATAAATAGGTCGATTTGGGTTGTATTTGTATCTCAAACAAATAATTAGCCAAAGGGATACGGGTCAAATGGGTTAAAAGTAATTCAACCAATTATAATCATGTATACAACCTCCTAAACCCCTTTATTCAAAGATTTATGTTATTATTGTGTATATATTGTTTTTGTTATTATATATTCATAGTGAAAACATTTATTTTTTTTATAAAAACTTAAATAATGGATAAAAAGTGTTAGTGGGTCAACCCAAGATGACTTCTTTTTAATCTAGACTAAAAAAAGGCTTAAACCCGATCCTATTTTGAACCATTACCCAACCCGTCCATCTTGCCTTCTTTATTTGTTTGCATATTAAGCTCAATTTAATTGTTATCGCAATAATGGTCTTTGAAATTTAGGTGTTTGCATTGGATGATAATATGACGGTGGAAGAGGCGTTTCTTGTTATGCATGAAGAGGTATATCATTGTATAAATATATATCCCTCTCATATATGTCTTTCTTCAAATGAAAAGAAAAAAAAAAGAAAAAGATATGCATCACATATATAAGATTTTAGGTGGTTTTAGAGCCAAAAAAATATATCTGAAGATTGCTGCTTTTATAAATTTGTATGAACCAAATTTCTTGAATTTTTTTCGTATCGCTCTGATTGTTTACTTACTTCAGGGACTTGCTGTTGCCTCCCTTTGGGATGCAGCCAATCTACAAATTTCAGGGATGCTAACTGCATCTGATTTCATTATGATCCTAATCGAGGTATAAGACAGCTTGTTAACTTTTTTTTTATGCGAAGAATAAGAAAACATATAGTTAGTCAACCTTAAAATTATAATCTTGAAAAAATACATTTTTATTGCAAATTTTGGTAATCAACTTGAACATTATCAATCTTGCAGCTCCAGAGGAACCCTGCAATGGCCAGTAATAATTTAAATCAATTGTCTACAATATCTGCATGGAAAGAAGCGAAGCTTCAACTCCAGAGAAGACCTTTGGTTCAAGTAAGTAGCTTGTTGTACCCTTCATGTAATATGTTCATTGCTTTCTTAAACTAGAGCTAGCAATTTTGACACATTTACAGGTTGTAGTTTATGTTAAATGGGTTGAATAAAATACGTAAGCTAAAAGTTAAATAAATAGCACATTCTTTATTTATAAAAAAATTATAAATAAATAGACAAAAAAAGAGAAAATGTGTGTAAAAAGTTGATTAAAGTTAAAAGCTCGTTAGGCAATACTACATTTGTGTCAAGAATCACTTTTCTTTGGGCTACTTCGTACCCGTTTCTTCAAATATGATTATTTTGGTCATAAACAATAAAAATTTCAGAATTATATTCCGTTTTTGCCAAACTCTTGAAACTGATTATTGAACCTATAATCACTCTAAAGATGCATGCTTTATCCTTTTATTGTCTCGTTTTCTTCTTCTATAAGAGTTTGTCCTCTTGAACATGTATATGTATTACTATAAAATTAAAAGAATTCAATAAAACTATATTTGGATAATAGACCTATAACTTTCTTAATTAATATTTTCATACGATATTGAATTTCTTTAAGTCCACGATTTTCCTTTTGAACGCAGGTTCATCCTGATGATTCGCTCAGTAACTTTGCGGTTAGGATCTTGCAAAATCAAATATCTGCAATTCCCGTCATGTATTTCTTACAAGGGTCAAGCTGTCCACAATTACTTCATGTTGCATGCCTTGGTGGACTGTTAGAACGTATATTTCCTTCTTCAAGTATCATCCTACTTATTTATTTAATTATATTTCTTCCTATTTATAAGTTGGGCTAATTGAATAAAGAAAGTAGCAACTTTGGTCCAATTTCTATTCCAAGTAACCATCTATTTTTTACCACAGAACCCATTAAACTTGCCAAAAAATGTAAAATAGCCCTTGGAAATTTTCAAATATTTATTTAAGGTAATTTGTACAGGATGCCAAGTCAAAATGTTGACTTGACTTAGCATATGATATGTCAGTATCTTTGACCATGTTGGCATTTAATTACTTAGCTCAGGATCCCACAAAATTTTCAGAAAAGATTTGATTTTTTCTGAAATTTTGAGGGTTTTTTCTAGAGTGAAGATATATGATTTTCTTGAAACAGGATTTTTTTTTACCTTTTTGTCCTCTATGGGACTTGAACCAGAATCTTGTGGGACACCTAGAACACCAAATACTGCTAAAAAATGGACCAAAGTTTGTTACTTTTTTATGCAATCTGCCCTTATAACAACAAGTGCAAGTTTTCTTTATTCATATGTTCTAAAATCTTCGTCTATTTTGATATTATAGATATACGCAGGCATTTTGAACACCGTACCACGGATTTGCCTCTTCTACAACATATAATTAGTGCTCTTCCAATCGGTACTTGGATAAGAGAAATTGGGGGTGGTGCACGAGAATTAAAAACATTTCCCCTCAATTATCTTCTTAGTGATGCTTATAGACTGTTGATAGACGGTATGTACAAACCTCTTCATTTCTTGACTTGCATTCATTTGTGTTTTTATATCAACTTTATATCATAATCTTTCTCTTTATCCTTCACAGAACATATAAGCTCAGTGCCGATTGTTGATGATAAGGGAACCCTTGTTAATGTGTTCTGCAGGAGGTAGTTTCTGACCCCCTAACATCTTCAATCCATTTGCCCATAAATTATAGTCCTTTTTTCTTGAATAAACCATTTAGGAGTTAGATACATTTTAACTTTGAGCAACTTTTGACCTGTTTGACTTTGACCCAGCCAAATTATAAAAAGCTAAGTTATTGAAAATTACCAATTTGATGTGTTGGAGATAAAATAGAACCCAAATCAACTCATTTATAGCTAAAAAGAACGAAATTGCGACATTTATTTTAATCCTAAGAAGTCAAGGCCAATATTGACTAGAATCTTCTTTTTTGTTTATTCAGTGATGTCATTTCATTAGCAGAGAATAATGCATATGTTCATGTTCAACTTGATCAGACAACAATATCTCAAGTAAGCCTTGCTCTGCGGATTTTGCGGGTTCTTTTTTTTCTTCAATAAATATGGATCTTTTTTTCTATTCATATTTGGCCATTTTTTGCTGAAAGATTATTTCCAGTCATATTAAACTTCTCTATTTTAGTTTGAATAAATATACATCCAAACAGCAATCACACGAGAGTTTAAATTTTTTTTGTTTCTTATGTGTTATAGGCACTACAGCTTGTAGATACAAATGCTCGTTCTAGGTATGGCATATGCACACGCTCGGATTCCTTGTACAGGGTTATCGGTCTTCTTTCAGATCCTGGTACGTATATCACTACATAATTATTTAGGTGTCTAATATTCGATCAGCTTTCTACTAGCTGCAACAAAACTGATTGTTTATAAAAAATAAAAAAAATCTCATTTATTTATTCAAAGGATGTATAACAATTGGCATGTTCTGCCTATTTTTATGATGTTATATTTTGGTTCCTTGAATAACCAGAATTTTCGAAACATTTACACTCGAACAATAATTATGATAATTACTACTTTAAGCAACAAAAGCTAATGCAAAAGCTATCTCTTGCATCATGTTTTGCTACAGTTGGTAATATAAGGGGTTGTTTGTTAAATCAGAATGATTAAGCACTGAATGATTCTGTAGTTTGAATAATTCGAAGACTCTGAACGAATCTACCTTTGAATGTGACATGCTATTTGATAAAGGTTCTGAATGAACAATCTGAACGATGCAAATTAGCATTCAACTTTAATTGTGATATATTATATTTATAAGATATGATTGTTTAACAAGGCAACATGTGAAAGGAGTATTAAGGTAAAATACTCGGTGATTAATGATTCAGAATGTACTTTAAGGTAGAATGATTCAACAACGTTCTTCTGTTTCATTCAGCACAGTCTTCATTCAGAGGTAGTAATCAAACACGCTGAATGCTGAACGATTCATCATTTAGCGTGAATGGTTCAATCAAGCAGCAAACAAACAGCCCCTAAGTCTGATTATTTAATGTCACATTATCAAGTTATGAACACACTTCCAAACACCCGTTATTCCATTAATACTCGCGTGTTGAAACTTTTTTGTTTCTTTTAATGACAGGGGTGCGACGTGTTGTGGTTGTTGAAGAGGGTACCCGTTATGTGTTAGGTTTAATTACATTGAGAGACGTATTTAATCTCATTTTCAGAAACTTCTCCTGAATTCGCATGTGTGTCGTCACATAAACAACAGCAAATTGATTCTCTTAAGGAAGTATAAAATTGATCCCATATCATTGTTTACTGTGAATTTAGTTGCATTAGTTCAGTGGAAGGGTTGAGATTGTTCAATCCCTTCTTGAAATTTGTAAACAGAACATAGCCCAAGGTTGGTATATCATTCTTACTCATATGTCTGTTTGTCAAAAAAAAGTTCAGAAATGACCAGAAAAAGAGTTGGAAACTTTCAAGCCCCGTTTAGTTCGCAAAAATGTTTTTGAACGACACTTTGAAACACTATAGTGTTAGAAATTTATCGACTTTTATCTGATCTTTGCTATTGCCAAGTTCTTAGTCGAAAACTCTATGGAATGTAGGCGAATATAAACATATGAAGTAATGGAATAGAAAAACCAGTTTGATATTAATCGGTTTGGTTTTGTTTCAGAATTTGTTAAATCCAAAACAAGGCCATGAACCGTACACAAACTTGAAAGTTTTTCAAATCTGAAACATTGTTTCGAGTTTTATAAGAAATTTAGATTCTAACGGATTTTTCTTCGCATCTTAATGAGAGTGTGCTAATTGAATATAAGCCGAGATCATAAAAAACATACTAGAAATAGGAAGTGAAACTAAAAAAAATAGATTTAGGAACATTAAACCAATAATTAAACAATAACGACACCGACACTAGATCTAACCGGTTTGAAACTGGTTAGATCGCAAACCTGAGGATGAACATAAGCCATAACTCATAAGGTATGGCCTAGGTTTCAAATTATAAATATAAAAAGTAAAAGTGTAATTTAGAGCTTGAAAACTAATTGTTAATAAGCCGGACTAGAACAAGAAATAATTTTTAGAAAAAATAATGTTAAAAAAATCGTGGACGGCAGGATTCGAACCTGCGCGGGCAGAGCCCACATGATTTCTAGTCATGCCCGATAACCACTCCGGCACGTCCACATTGATGTGTGTGTTTCAGATTATTAATTATTATTCATCTTCCCAACCACCAATTCACAAGATCCTTGTTTTTTTATATTATTAAATTTTGTTCTTACTTCACAAATCTGGTTCCAAGTAAAATGTTTTTATTTGAATATTATAATTTAGAACAAGACCATTTGATTATCTTCAAAGTTTACTTTTGTTCGTCGTTCACAGAAGTGGTATAATCGGGTAACAAAATTTTAGGACGAACGCTTGTGAATGTTAATATGGCTCACATAGTTTCATAGTGGTTTTAGGTGTCAATCGTTTGTGTTTGTGCAAGTGAAAAGACTTCTCTTTTTTTAAAAGTGATTTAACATTAGAATTTTCTATTTTATCATGTTCTCGAATTCTTTTAGCGAAAGGAAAAAAATCATGTTGCCAGTTTCATTTAAATATGGAAATGGAGAGATTTGGAGGAGGACTTTTAGACTTATTTTAGCTCAATTCTTATCCTTCAAAAAATCACATGATTTGGAATAAACGATTTCTTTTCTTTTATTTTATTTTTATTTCTTTTCCTCTCATTCTTAAACTCGAGAAAGACTGTTAGAACAGGCAAAGTGGGAAAGGAGTGAAGGTGTGGTGGGTCACACAACTGTGTGGTTAAAGGATTTCCACTCCGTTAGAGTGCTAGGAGTGATCCCTTTCCATCATACCCACTATAAAGTCACAACAACTTTTTTGTCTCACCACTTTGCTTGAAACCGTCTTTTTCATGACTATTTTATTCTCCTACAATTTTACTATTTTACACTTAATTTTTCTTGAGGGTAAATAGTTAAAAGATAAGAATGGTTCATTTCTCATTTATCATCTTTAAAGATGTTGATATCATCAATGTTCATGCATGTATATTACATCATACAGGGCATGATACAAGACTTTATGACTTCAATGATGTTTTATAGGACGTGTAATATTGGCAACTGCAGAAGGTCCATAGTTAGATAGGGGCCACCAATATATGTACATGGGGAGGGTTCATGCGAGAACCGTTTTTAGTGCGAGAACCGCGAGAACCAATCTCGGCCGTTCCTTAGATATGGGAAGTATCATGGATGGAGAGCGTGGAGGGATAGAGTGTGGCAGGGTACATGTGAGGAATTCATGGGTGGGCAATGACATTGAAGAAGGGGGAATTGGACGGCTTAGATTGGTTCTCGCGGTTCTCGCGCTAACAACGGTTCTCGCATGAACTTTTGTCATGTACATTATATATGTAAGTTATGAAGCCAAGTATATATAGCCCGCATATTTTTATGTGCATCAATACCATATCACCAAAAAGTAAACAAGAAAATGCAGAGAGTAAACATCATAGCCTCTTTATAAGGTAAGAACAATGGAAACAAAAACTACAACATACTCTTCAAAAAAAAACTTAGACCTCACAACCATGTAACCAGAAAACTTTGCAAAGATATTTCCACCAAACAAGACAAACTAAAAGAAATAAAAACTAAATTTTCCACCCTGCTTCTTACCAAGCATTGAACCTCAAGGAGTGTTAGCCAAGTCTGAAAGTTTATTGGATAATTCTTCAATCTGATCTTTATCAACTCAAAAATCTTAAATGAAACACAAACTTGTAGTCACTGGTCTTCCTTTTTCATTAATATAAGAAGACTTATTTATGTGCATTCTTGATAATTAGTTAATTACTTTAATTGTTTGTTTATTTGAATCACTTAATTTATAATTACTTGAATCACTTAATAATTAGTTATTAGTAAATTAGTCTGTTAGTTACTTGGTTTGGTTGGTATATACTTAAATCACTTACTTGATAATTATTTACTTGGATCCCTTGATAATTACTTGAATCATTTAAATCGATTGATTACTTGAATCACTCGATAATTAGTTTATTAGTTAATTACTTTGTTTACTTAAATAGTTAAATCAACTAAAATATTTAGTTTATTTATTAGTTTTATAACTTTTTTAAATTAGTTTTTTTTTAATATTTATCCGGTAGTTAAAATAAGAAAAAAAAGAACTTACAAACTTAAAATAATCTCAAAAGGGTCTATAGATAAAAAAAATTAGATAAAGTGATATCATTGAAGCAAGTTCTTTCATGTAAATTATAGGTTTTTTATTTAACATTCTTATGTATTTTAGTTTGATTTTATATACTTTAATATTCTCAGAGACCCATTTATTTATTTTGCCCCGAGTCCCGAAAATATATAAGACGGCGCTGAAGACTTTATTCTCGTAGTCCGAGGCAAGATTAAAGTAAATCTTAAAAAATTATGCCCAAACCTTTTCACTTGCATCCCGCAATCCAACAAGAATAGATGTAACAAAGAATTGGCAGGTTTAATAGTACTCAATTCTGGACATAATCCAGAAAATGTACAGGAACAAGAATACAAATATCCCTCACAATACTTTCTGGACAATACTTTCTTCGCTTTACAAAAACACATCATCTTTCCAAGTGGGATGTTAATACCTATCATGTAATTCCAACAATGGCCATCATCTTAGCTAATCGACTATTTTCTTATTCTAATCATTCTCATCATCATCATTCTCATCATCATCGTCATCATCATTAAAGATCTAGTGTCTTTTTCATTGCTTCATAAGCCATATATGTAATGCTCGCGGCTGGTATAACTTTTAGAAGATTTGGGAAAAGTCCTTTGTAGAAACCTCGAGCACCTTCGTTTTGATAAGTTTTCATGAACACGTCAGTCATCCCTTTGTATGCAGCAGCACCCCCATGGCGATGTGCTTGCATCCTGAAAAGCAGAATGCCAGGAACATGAAAGCCATGAGGCGAAGAGGCCATTTTCAACATATTTACTTATCAATGAGTTGATTTGAGTTATTAAATTATCTCGCAATCAAATAAAAGACAGTAGCTTAAAATGAAAGAATATGGATCAAATGAAATAGGGCACTTGAGGTCATCTTTCATCTCTAATGGTCAAGTGTAAAAAAAAAAGCAATAGCTTTAAATAAAAGGAAGCAGGAAAATGAGTTAAAATAACCCGTTTTGACCTGTACCCAAACCGCCCAACCCACCCATTTCACCCACCTCTAGAATAATGAAAAATTACCTTGTCCTGACAACTTGCAACGGGTACACGCAGGTGGCTCCAAGGGCCCCTGAAACTGTCCCACAGCACAACTGAGCTAGAGGACCAGGTTCTACAAGACAAAAAAGAAAAAAACATCAAGTTTCGATATCCATGTTTCCAGGAGTGAATCACAGTGAGAATTTGTAATTAAAATTTTTTTAAAATTTTTTTGCAGGGTGGGGAGGGGGTGTCGTACCACTATCTACAAATATATACGTCTTTGACATCTCTTTCAAGGTCTCATACACTGCCAAGTCAATTCCTGCATAAGGAATAATTCCAAGAAGCGAAGGAACAATCCCCTTATAAAAAGCACGAGGACCCTCCTGAACCCAAATATCCTTTGAAAGTTTCCCTAAACTAGGCACCTTTCCACCTTCACAAGCATAAGTTTGTAACCGAGTTTTCACCAAATCCATTGGATAAATAGTTGTTTGTGCAACAGCACCTGCCATACCGCCAGCAAGAAGCCGCCCAGAAGTCCCTATATCATCCTTATCTCCACCACCAATAATATCCTTCAACATTTCATAAGTGTAAAATTTTATAGCACTCTCCGGAGCAACCTTAACAACATTCAGTCCATTACCTCTAAAAAATGATAAAACACCACCTTCTTTCCATATATTCTTGACTGCAGACCCGATTGACGCATGAGTGGTCTGAACTTGAAGGGCCACTTTAAGGCGATCAAGAGGGGCAGTTGCAGTACGGGAAGCGGCTCCCGCCACTCCACCTGCAATGAAATATTTGCTAGCATGTACATGTTTACTCATTCCTGTGGGAATTACGGCTTGTTCTCCGATGTCTACTAGTGATACCCGCTCCCAATACTGGTATATATTTTCAATTGTTGCCTCATGAGGATAAAGAAGAAGAAAATCTCTCCATTCTTCAAAAGTTATGATGCCATTGTTATCTTTGTCAACACGCTCCACAAAACTAGCTAGTTCGTCATCATCAAGTTCTATCCCTGCAAAACAAAAGCTGCCATAGCTAATAAGATGTAGACAATTCAATGAAAAGAAACACTGTTAATAATCAGTAAACAAATACTAACATTATGTTAGACTTGCATAACTTAGAGTCAACGATAATATTTTAACAGTCAAAATAGGTAGCGCTCCTAGTTACGTAATGAAGCAACTAGATCTATCAATAGGGATAGGAGAGATTAAGTATCTTGCTTGAATTGAAACATCATTGGGAAAGGTGGTTGCCTCAGAGTTTCTATTTTTTTATTTCTTCAATTTCTATAAAACATTACTGAGATCCTATCACATTCATGAAATAGCTAACGAACTAGATGAATATGCAACAAAGAATATATAAAAGAAAATCAGGCCAGATGACCAAAGTAATGCATGTGAAAGCAAGAAACTGATTCATATATACAGCATGGTTAAAGCCATATATGTATGAAAAGTAATTTTAATCTTCTTCGTTATAGTCAAGAAAGTTGGGCCTTAATTTAAGTAAACAACTTATAACTTTAATGACCCAGGAATTAATTGAACCTTTTCTGATCTTCAGACTAGTGTATAGTAACAATAAGCACCTTCCAGAACTAACTTGTCAGCTTGACATCAACAACAACAACAGCAGTTCCTAATCCTACATAGGCAGGGCATGGAGGAGGTAAGAAGTAGATAGTTCTATCTCATCCCGATGGCAGAGACTAATTACTGCCTTCCCAAAAGACCTTTGGCATAAAGGGTCATTTAGAAGTGGTATTCTATGCGAATAAGTAATAAAATCATGGAAAATGGAGGAAGCTACCGAAATACTATTAAACTGTGTACCGTTTTTATAATGATAACTATTATTATATTTTTATTATATAATAAGGTGGTGTTCTAGTAACGTAACGAGCATCTAAAAAGCATGTACTAGTAACCGATGTGAGCAAACTAAAAAAAATGGTGTGTACGCTATGACTATTAACCGCCAATCACTCTACCCATCTACCCTATTTCTAATTATCCATGCATTCCTATCGAATCATGTCCTTGGATTGTAGTAGCTCCTCCGTATTGATCCTCAATCTATCTTCCCACCTTAGTCCTGGGCAGCTTCTCCTACTTCATCCGTTGACTGTAACATCTTTCACTCTATTAACTGGTGTTCTCCGTTGTCTACGCCTGATGTGTTCAAACAATTGCACTCTTCCTTCCCTAAAATTATCGATGATAGGCTTGACTCCTAACTCAACCTGGAATACTCCATTGGGTATCTTGTATAACATGGTATTTTCACAGGTCCACTTTAACATTTTCTCTACTTCAACCATCTAGCCTTAATAAGGTGAGTCATGACTCACTTCATCGTCTACCATCTCCGTCCTACACAACATGGAGCACAAATACTTACAACTTTCCTTTGGGTGTGTTACATGATCTTGAATGCAATTTTCCCCACCTTCACTACTTCCTTTCATATCAACTTAACATCAATGAGAACCCAAAAAAATTAAAAACTTATACAAAATTTGATTTGTGCCACATACACAAAAAAAGAAAGACAGTAAGATGTTGAAAATTGCCCACGAAAAAGCAAATGAATAAGAAGATGGGTTAACAAAAATGATAGAATATATGATATATGAAACTTATGAAAGTATTCCTAGGAATGGGCAAAAGGTGATGGTCCATTTCCTGTTGATTTTTACCCACAAATAACAAACTGTAATCGCTACTGGAATCTACCACTTGTATTGTTGTGAAACTTCCAAGTTATCCAATTCTTCATGATTTTCTTTCTTTAAAGAAAAGATTTCACCATCATGAATATAAATATAATGACGGCCATACTTCTATCAAAATAAAGATCTACACTATGGGAAGTAGTCTAAAACGCTGCCTGGACCCTTCACATAATTAAGCACATTACCTATCATAATCGTTGTTAATCATGTTTAATATTACTCCAGATGAAGGAAAACACGATATTGCAATACATCACAAGATTCATAGCAATAAAACCATGGTCATAAATAATCAAGGCCTGTTAAACAAGGATAATGAAACCTATTGACAGGTTTTAAGACAATAACAGATTAGAATTAAGTTACCACATACTTCTGTCACACAAGAACCACTTATAGGGAACTTTACGTGAGAAAGAATATGAGGCAGAGATTATACGATCTTAACAGCTTCACATAACAACATTAAAGTATGATACCAGCAATCAGACCCTGCCCATAATCTTAGAAGGATCTCACATGGTACACTAATAAAACAGATACATCCCTCTGTTTAATCTCTTACATGAAGCAACATAACTTTAGTCTTTAGTTATTCAATCAAAGTCCATCCAGAATCTAACTTTTTCTAAAAGATGCCATACTCATATCCTGATGACGAACCTGTCAAAGTGATCAGTTATACAACAGTGACCAATAAATGTCAACATCAAGAAGCACCAATGATTATGTGCTATCCTCATAAACTAGAAAACCAAACCCATATGATAAGCGAGCCAGAGACAATGGTCCAACGGTCCAACAAGAAACTTTTGTGCAAAAGTTCTTTCTTTTACAGGTCACTGTGTAAAGCTACAATACTATCATTCTATAAAGTATGCCACTCAAGTCACAAATTTGCACTTTATCAAGCAAATTGAGCACAAAATCGACATAATGTGAAGTTCCTATTCAATAAATAGCTCAGACAATTTAACTATAATGCATCCAAATGTAAACAAAGAACAGGGGAAGTATGGTATAATACCAGCCTTAGCAAGAGCATCATACAACTCCTCAGGCAAAATACAGCCATTATGCTCGACATCAATAGCTTGAAAAATACGATAAAGTTCAAGCTCCTTATCATCCATATACCTCCTAAACTCCTGATAATCAACCCTCCCATCTCTATTCGCATCGCAAACCCTGAGCAACTCCTTCGCATACTTATAATCCGAGGGAATCTGCAACGCTGATAACCCTACCTCGATCTGTGCAGAATCCAAGTACCCTGCGTTTGTTGTATCAAAGAAATTAAACAAACTCCTAATTCGAGATTCTCGCTCTTCCTTAGTCTCCCCCAATGCTGCTAACACGTGGTCCATAGACACCGGTCCCGGTTTCTTCACCGGATTACAACATCCCGCCGGCCGTTGGTGGTGATCCTCCGAATGCTTGATCGGCGGCGACGTCATACGGATACAAATCGTTAATTCATAGCGGAAACTGCTAGAAGTGAAGAGATCTAGGCATGTAGAATCGTGGATTGTGTTGAAGATATATTTCTTAATCGCTTAAGGGTATTATTGGTGACGGGATTGATGGTAGTTTTTATGATCTCAAGCTCCACTTGTTTTGTTTGGATGTCAAAATAAGTCTAACATCCTTTAAAATAAAAGTTTTTTTATATAGTTTATAGTTTGAATTTGGAATTATTAATTAATCGGTCATAGTTTTAGCTTCGGCCGAAAATTTGAGCCACAATCTCATGCTAACTTCGATCCTTACTACACATAGTGGTAAGTTAAACTTAAATATACCTAATTCAAATAGTCGCATATTGCACTTACCACTTGCACATTCTGTATACATGAAAGATAGATTCGGTATTTCGGTATACTCACCTTGATTAGAAAGTCACAAAATGAATAGCAAATGACATCTCTTACTCAGTTTTACTCAGTTTGAGGGATACTTGTCACATTTCTA
This sequence comes from Pulicaria dysenterica, assembly GCA_947179395.2. NCBI lineage: Eukaryota > Viridiplantae > Streptophyta > Magnoliopsida > Asterales > Asteraceae > Pulicaria > Pulicaria dysenterica. The sequence continues at coordinate 4,847,471 of OX359292.1, forward strand.
ATCAATAATTTTAAATAATGCATTAATAAACAAATTTATGTTCTTTCATAATGTCTGACACTGTCTATGTCAACGATGACACACCCGAGTCACTTGACCAACACAACTACAATTAAAAATGAATGCAATGGATTATTTTAATTTATTTGCTTTATCCATTTTATTTTTTTTTGTCTTTTATCTTTTTATTTCACACAACCAAACAAATCCTTTGAATTTTAATACCTTTTATCCTGCGATGTAATATTCCCTATAGTTGAAGATGGATTTTATTTGTAGTCCGTTTTATTTATGTTTGATAAAAAATTATTTTGTAAGTATAATATTTACTAGAGGAAATAGTTTTCAAAAAAAGAAGTATGTGTATGGAATAATTGTAAAATCATTAATTAATTCTATCCTTTCAAATTTGATTTATTGAGAAAAATGATTGGGTGACACATGATCCGAAAATGATTGTTTTTTAATCATTTAACAATTAATATGATATGATTGACACTTAAAAGTACACATGGTTTTTTAATATTAAAAACAAATGACAAATAATGAATCAAAACGCTCACTTCCAACTTTAATTTAACCTTTTCGATAATTAATTAAAAAAATAGAAAAAAGATACATGCAGTAATTAATATTTAAATACCACAAGACTGTTAAGTATTAGAGTACCATACAATTTTGAGAAAAAACAAACACTTGCATAATAAATATTTGTTATTGGAAATTTTCTCTAAAAATGTCCAGAAGTCATTATGCTATCCTGCAGGTTGTAAGTTCGACCCCCCACATTTTTTCCCTTCGTAGTTCTTAAAAAAAATAAAATCCTACAATACAACGATTATTTGCTTTAATTTTTTACTAATTCTTCGTTGCACCATGTGCAAGTTTTTAAAAATTTTAATTCTGAAGATAGTAGTATTATTAATATAATTCTTTCTAATTGATAATTAAGAAAATAGAAATTATATAATTGTTGTTTTCTTTTTTAGTTTTTATTATTTTTCTTTAAAATATTACAAGTCGTCTAAAGATATTTAAAAACACAATAATTAAAATATGTTTACAATTTTTCTACAAGCGTTCAATAGTATATGTTGTTATTAACTTAATATGTTTTATTATTAACTTAATATAACTTTAGATTATTTTACTTTTGAATTGGTTTTTTTATAACAAATCAATAAATTAAACGCACGTAAATATAGACTCTAATTGGTTTTTACTCATTATATTAATACAAATGTAAAAATAAAAAAAAGTAGACGATAAAAAATACACATCAACAAACATAGAAAAGTTACATAGTTATTTGTTAAGCTAATACAATATATTATATAAATTCTTCCAATTATATGACACATTTTTATCTCGGAAAATGTTCTTTACCATTATCTAGATCTACTTATTTTTTGTCAAATTCCATTTTCTAATAATCCAATTGTCCAAAAAAGTTTTTGAGTTCTTTTCATGTATGTTTCAAGATAAAATGAGGACCTTAGATGTTAGATATAATATAGCCTTAACTCTTAAGGTGTGATTTATTTTTTATGTTAAATTTATGTAGTTCTTTTGTCATATGTTAAATTACGTAGTTTCAAGATACACGGAAACTAAATTACTTTTAAAAAATCTAGGTGAATTAATTGTTTTAGGTTTCATATCTAAATTCAATTAACCATTTTTGCATACGTAAGTGGTTTAACATTATACTTTTGGTTTTTTAGTGAAAAATAGTAGATGAATACTCTAATGAAACTCGATTAAAAAGTAATTAATCTCTGCCGCGAAGCGCGGATAAGTAACAACTAGTTATGTATATTACTTGAGACAAAAAACCCACTATTCATATATTTAAATTTATTTATATTTTCTTAATCTATGAAGTGAGAGGGTTTGACGTAAATAATTAAATAAATAAAAGAGTTTATTATAAAAAGAGTTAATTGGTAGAATGATCTTTTAACTAATGTATTTCTGTCATTTTAATCTTTTAACTTCAAAACTGGTAAATATTGTCCTTTATGGCCAAGATAGTCCTTTGTAACAAACATTGTTAATCCTTTATTCATTAAATAAAGGGCAAAATACGCGAAAATACAACAAACTATGCTTAATATTGTCATTGTATACAATAAATTTATTTTGTACTAAAAAATACACTCAACTGACAAATTTGGTCATTGTATACAATGGGTAACATGATTACCAGGTTACGGGTCATTCATTGTATACACTTAACAAAATTCGAAAGTTAATTGTATACAATGAACAAATTCTTGAAAGTTGTTTGTACCTAGTACCAACTTTTTTTTTTTAGAGGTAATCGGTAAAATATCTATTGTCATAGGTAACTTGCATATTATGAAACAAAATTGTAAGTTGTGTATTTATTAGGTAGAAAATAAAGTTGGTTGCAAAAATGACAATATTGACATAGTTTATTTTATTTTCACGTAATTTTGCTTTAAGTAAATATCATTAAAAATTAAAAAAATAAAAACGGTACCCAAAACCCTTAACCCTCTTCCCCTTCCCCTCTGATCCACCATCACTACAATAACCACCACCGCCTTAATTGTCTGCCACATTTAAGGAAAAAAATAAAACTGTTCGATTTGTAATTAACTATAACATCTAGTGATTGATGTTAATTTGTTTTAACCTTCAAATTCAACATGAATACAAATTGAATTCAAGGAAAGAAAATGAAATGGAAATAAAACTTAAATATTGGTTATATTTCAATTGTAAATTTTTGTTTGTTAAAATCACTTTAGAAACTTGACCTCACAACCATTGATGTAATGAAACACCCCACAACCGACAACCAATGTGAAATTTAGCCCCAAAAAATCAAAAACCACTTCTTGTTAATTTTAACAATCTTACCAATCCAAAACTCTAACTCAAACCTAATCAAGCGCACAAAATCATATACAGACGAAACCCCAACCCAAATGCATAGACAAGTCAAAATGTTGACCATGGAATCTAAACTTTCGTTTCTAATTTACCCAGTTAAGACAATTTGACAATTTTAACTAATAAAATGACATTTAATTTTTTATAATTGTATTCTTTTGATGTTTAATCTCATATAAGTCAAAATATATAATCATGTAAAATAAAGTTGGAAAACATTTCATTTTTAAAGGGGTTTCAGTATTTGAAAGATATGTTTAGAGAAAGCGTACAATAGTGTTCCTAGAGAGCTTATTTGGAGGACTTTAAACGATAGAGCGATCCCTGGGCGTTATGTTAGAATCTTAAAAGACATATATGACGGAGCGTTGTCCTGCGCGAGAACACCGGTGGGAGACAGTGAGTACTTCCCGTTCATTTTTACAGTGATTCTTGATGAGCTAACTAAGGGGATTCAGGGAGGGGTCCCATGGTGTATGTTATTCGCTGACGACATTGTCCTGGTTTCAGATTCGAAAGAGGAGCTGAATAGGAGATTAGAACAGTGGAGAGCAATGCTTGAAGAAGCAGGACTCCGAATTAGTAGAAATAAGACGGAATATCTTTTTTGCGATTTCTGCAAGAATGAAAATGACGACAGCCAAGATATCTAAATTGGAGATCACACCTTGAGACCCCAGGAGTCTTTTAGGTACTTGGGTTCCTTATTACACAGATAGGGGGGATAGATGAGGATGTTTCCAATCGAATTCAAGTTGGATGGAAAAAGTGGAGAGCGGCAACTGGAGTTCTATGCTACAAAAAAGTACCACTTAAGTTGAAAGGTAAATTCTACAGATTGGCTATTAGACCGGCCATGTTATATGGATCCGAATGTTGGCCCTTGAAAAAGAAGCAAGCGGAGAAGATGGAAGTAGCAGAGATGAGGATGCTTAGATGGACTTGTGGGAAGATCCTGTTAGATAAAATTCCGATTAGTGTTTTCAGAAACGAGTTAGGAGTGGTGTCTATTGTCAGCAAGTTGAAAGAGGGAAGATTGCGTTGGTTCGGACATGTTAAAAGGAGGCAACCAACAACACCAGTTAGGAGGGTCGAATTGATTATAGTTGATGGCTCTAGGAGGCGTGGCGTCCTTCTCTAAGGTGGGATGATAGAGTTAGAGCGGATTTGCATGAACTTTCTCTCTCCGAGGACATGATCTCAGATTGGTTATCTTGAAGAAGGAGGATTAAGATTCAGGGATAGGAAGACGAGTGTTTGACAATCTTAAGCTTTCGATAAGACTTGACATTAGACGTGTGGAGTAACTCCTTTTTATCTTAGCGGTGAATACTTTGTATTTTAACCTTTTTCTTTTCTTCTCGTTTCTACTTTATTCTTGTACATCTTTTTCTATATTTTCTCCATTTTACTTCACCAATTTTCAATTGGTACACCCACTTTAGATTTTTTTAGGTATCCTTTTTTTTAAACTATATTTGTTTATTTATTTAATTATTCTTCGTACTTAATTTTTTTATTATTATTAGTTTCCTTTGTTATTGTTTTTTTTCTTTTTTTCATGTATTTATTTATGTTCTCTTCTTTTGTGTTTTGTCTTTTATTTTCGTTTCCGGAGGTCTATATCAGGAAACAATCTCTCTACCTACAGGTAGAGGTATGATTGTCTACATTTTACCTCCCCATACCCCGCTATAGCGGGATTGGGTATTGTTGTTGTTTAAAAAGGTTTCTGATTTTTTTTCGTAAAACAAACTCTCTAAACTTATACCCTTTGTTTTTCCCATAATAACTCACAACACTTTGTTTCTCAGATTTTTTACTGTTGTTTATGGTGTGGTGCATAATATGTTATATGAATACACATGGGCAGCATATATCTTTTTCTCAGCAAACTCAACAGGTTATGGATACATTCCAGCAATTCATACTAGCATTAGGCGGCTGCTGACCTCATTTCAAACTCGATTTTCTACGTTTCAATTGGGACTAACGATTTCATACACTATGGCAATACAACAGCCTGAATGGTGAATGTGTGAAGAAAATTAACATCATAATGGAATTCATCTTTGTTATGAGATATAGAGTTAAGGAGCTTAATTAATAAAGAGCTCATTGATGCCAATATCATCTTTTGTGATGCTTATCTAGGTTCCATGGACATCATCAAGAATGTTGACAAATTTGGTAAGTTTCATGGACATCAAAGTAGTTGTACTAAACGGATATGATCACATCAGTATTAAGATGACTACTAAAAAGAACTCAATTTGTTGTTTAAGAAAGGATGGTACAAATCAATCTACTGTACTACATTGTGTATGTCAAAAACCATATCAGAAAGTTGAAGATACAAAATTGAATGAATTTTAGAGACAAACAAACACCAAAAAACCAAAAAAAAAAAAAGGAAAAGCATTCATACACCCAACATGATGCAAAGTTAAATCCTAAATAACATTTGCCAATCAAGAAAAAGAAGGAAAAAGAAACTGCAATCTATCAAAAACACAATTTTGTTGTCACTAGTTCTCGACATGCAGTAGTTAACTCACCACAAACAAGGAACAGTTTCCCGATATAATAACACTACATAAGATGAAGATAATCAGGCATATCAAGGCTTGACGCGTTCCCTGATGAAGTGCTCCAAGGGTAGTGTCTCGCCTGTTAAACCAGAAGCCTCTGCAACACCCACTTTATTTATGCACTGAGAGAATATAAATGCTTCTCCAGCTACTCCCAGGGTGAACTCATTGGTTATATCTGCATCTGATACAGCTCTTCTTGACGTCCGAAGTTTGTCACTGTCAATCAATTAAGACCAAATAAATCAACAGGTACTGCATTTGTAACACGTTTATTATTTACTGTCATTATTTTCTACCATTTGTAAATCTTTCCAATTACAAAATTCTCCCTTTATATTATTTACTGTCAATCTGCCATTATTTTCTACCATTTGTAACACATTTATGTCACCTCTACAGGATGTTATTCTTGTAGAAAAGACTATACTTGAAGAAATTGAGAGTTTTTCAACGAGTGCATTGTAATGTATTTTACTTTTCCTTTTTTTGGCATTCTATATTTGCAGCGTGCTGCCGTGTCCAAAACAGCTACTTCTTGCATATTAGAAAATCCTTTTTTCATAAGTGAATGATCTAAGAAGTAAACAATTGGAGGATAAAGCAGTAAAAGACGTAAAACTGGATTTCAAATGAGAAAAAAATGACTAGAAATTAGTAACGCACATTTCCTTTTCAAGTTGTTTTCTGATGAACTCTTTTGTATGTGCAGTAACCTTATCCACCTTGTTGCAGAGGATCAGGAGTGGAATCTTTCTCCTGACAACGCTCGCCTTTGTCAAGATGTCATAAAGATACCTTTTACAAACAAAAAAAACCATGTTAGATCCAGATAGTGTAGCTTTCATTCCACCAAAAACATAATAAGCATATGCAGGCTTGGATCATAAATCATGATTGAACAAATTACTCTGAAGCAGCACGACAGTTGGGCAAGAATTCAACGGCATCCACAACAAATACTATCCCAGCAGCTCGAGGCAAGTACTCGTCCAATTTAGGGCGAAGGCGTGAGTGGCCAGGAACATCAACAAGGTGAACTGCTTTGATCTTACCTTTCTGCAAAATGACATTAAACAGAAGACATTAGAAAGGAAAAAAAGACCATTTTCTGTACGATTCATAAAGGGTGAGGTTGGGTTGACCAGCAAACGCTTCTTTGTTGTTTTTTATTCTTTATAAATAACAGATGCCTTAATTATGGTTTGATTAACATTAGTATTGCAATAATAATTCAAATCTTCATATACAAACAATTTGAGGTTATATGTATTAGAAAACCTGGGCTACTTTCAACCCATTTGACATATTCCCCTTCTAAGTGATCTTTTCATTTGACTGTTCGTGAATTCATGAGTAAATTGGTGGAATATGCCACTTAAAAAAATTATTCTTTCTATCGTTATATAATATATTCATGCATACGCCTGCTGCTATTAGAAGAATACATTATTAAAGAACGCCTACTGTATTGAGTAGAGTTATTAACCTTGGTGGTCTCTGAGTTGAGCACAAAAAGGCCCTCATTGGGTTCCATTGATGTAACAGTACCTTGATGAGAAGATCCATCACGAAGCTGCAACAAGCAACAGAATATCAAGCCTAGATTAAAAGTAATTAATGACGGCAGATGGAATCTCATAGCAGAAATAATATTCCATTACATATACCTGGTAAAAAAGAACAGTTTTCCCACCTCCACTAAGCCCACAGAGCACAATGGTGTTAGATATTGTACGCTTGAAAACACGTACTGCAAAGAATTTCAGTAAAATGAGATATGATTACCGGCAATCGTATCTAGATTTAAAGCTACTAATATAATTTAGAAAAAAAACTTATGCACAGGTGAAAAAGATAAATTACTTAATAAGAGCAAGCAGGTGGTGAATAACACAGCTCCAACCGCAATATAGATCTGAATTGGAGGGATCTGAAGAACAAAGTCTTCAGCACGACGAACAAATTCTTCCCCTTGACGTAAAAAAGGGTCCAATTGAGCCTTTACGAGCTCTATCTTACCAACATCCATCACTGTTTTGCGCAAAAGAACGATCTGGATGAAAACGGAATAGCAATCAGCAAATGAAACTGAACGTGAAGTTAACTTATGCATTACCAAAAACTAAATTCATGCTCTAAAAAAATGAACAGAAACTGAAAATAATCGTACTTATAATTGACTGATCAAGTGCTTCGCCCAGAGACAAACCCTAGAATTTTGACTGGAGCCGTGAAGTAGCCTTTAGTTTCAACTCAAAGATTGTTGCTTGAAGCCTTAGAACACTTCAAACAGTTCGAGACTCGAGTGAGATTTGTGATGTGAAGCTGCCGATAAAGAGGAAGTTGCGATTAGGGCATGGCTTCAAGCCAATGCGAGATCAGACCAAAGAATATGACCAAAGATGGACTCAAATTAGGGGATTTTTTATGTTACGAACTTACGACTTACGACTCTACGTTTCAAATTTTTAACATTCCAGATTTTTAAATATGCTTTATTGTTACGTGTGTAACTTTATACAACAAAATTTATTTAAGTTATTATTTTATGGTTAAAAATGTGATGTTGTGACGTATAAGTTAGGTATTATTATATTTGCAAACTTATTTAAATTTAATTTGAAACTAACTTTATCATTTTGACACGATATGAATCGGACACGTAAATAAGCGGGGTTATTTATACATTGACCCGCCAACCGTATAAATAAATAGGTTGTGGTCTGGTTGGAGAGTGGGTGCACGGGTCGAACCACCGACCAGTATACGCTTTTCTTATAATTTCATTTTTCCATTTACCTTTTTATTTTGTAGGTTTCCTATTTCACTATCGCCCTTTTCTTTATTTTTAATCCTCGTAAATCTAATAAAAAACAAATCTACCGTTTCCCTTTTGTTACTTTGTTGTTTTTAGACCATCCACGATATAAACTATTGAATCATAAATGTCTCATCACTTGTATTTAAAATGTTCGGTAGAGTTGATCAGTTGAATTTTATTTGGCATTTTGTATTTAAATTATCTATTTTGGTAAACAAAGGACAAAATTTAGTAAACTAGACTCATTGACCCCCTATCCAGTATATTTAAAGGGGTTACGTGGTTTGTGTCATGTTTTCGCATATATAAATTCGTGTCACACATCCAAACACACATAATTAAATAGGTCGTGTTCGTGACCCACTAACCGAGCAACCGGCTAACCTGATCACGACACAGGAGCCATGCAAAATATTTATTACTTAAGGACCAATACATAAATATTAAAAACTCCAGGGGTCTTGAGCGTACATATTTCATAACGGTGATCACAGCAAAGCCCTAGACCGTCACCGGGAAAATAACGACGCCGTGCACTTCCTCTTCATCACTCCTTCTGTGGTCGGAAGTTGCCAGCGGAACAAAATATCGATTCTATTCTATTACGTGATGGATGTTGCAGAGAAACGTATGAATAAGAAGGAGAGAGCCAAAGAGCGTAGAGAGAAACGTCGCGAAGAGATTTCTCGCCTCCGCACCGTTCCGTATTTAGATCACCAGAGGCATGCATTTATCATTTTACCCTAGTTCCTGCTCTTGAATGTATCGTTTTGTGCATTTATAATTCGTGACGTATCTCTAGTTCAAATGTACGATTTATGTCGAGCTCATCAAACTCTTGATTACAAAAGTACACTGTTTACTCGTTAAACATATTTGGAGTATTGATTTTAGAATCAAAGTGTTAGTTTGAATTAATATGTGTATCCCGCGAATATTGACATAGGAACAATAGAAATGTCTAGGGTTCCGATTTGGAAGCCATAAATGATGGACGTATACTGTATCTCTGTGTTTTAGTCAGTGTGTCATCCAGTTTCAGTGACAAGTTATCGAATTTGGTACGTTTGCCACATTTCCGCGTATGCATGAATTTCGATTGAATTGTGATTGGCTTTGCATGTTTTCTTTGCCTCTTCAAGTTGTGACCGTAAATGTTATGTTAATTTATTGTTAAAATCTTAGGTGGTGGTCTGCAGAAATAATAGCTGTGGTGACTGGTGCTAATCGAGGAATTGGATTTGAGATTACACGCCAGCTTGCATTACATGGGTTGACAGTTGTTCTTACTTCGCGAGACACAGTTGCAGGGGAAGAAGCCACTAAAACCCTACAAGAAAAAGGCTTGGCAGTTGTCTTTCATCAACTTGATATTGTTGACCAGGATTCTATCAATTTGTTTTGTGCTTGGGTGAAGGCAAACTATGGTGGTATAGATATACTGGTAAGATCACAACCCTGTTATTTGCAGTTTCTATGATGAAGAATTTAAGCATAAACGACTTGCATACTATGATGTACAGGTGGCAAAATGTGCTCATCTGGTTGGTCGGTTAACGGTCAGAATTGGTATTTTTAGATATGGCTTGGTCGGGTCACCCTAAATACTTTTTATCCAATAATTTGTCTTCTTTTAAATAATCAGTTAGCTTGTCTAATTTAATTACAGATATGATACTAGTTTAGTAGTATCCTAATTTTTTATTTGAATGATTAGGAGGTTTCATCATGTATGTGCTTTAAATCTTGAGCAACTACAAACATGTTCGACTCATTTGCACTTCATTTTTAGCTACCTTTTGTTTAAACTTTAACGCATCTGACTCATTATGGATAAAAGCACATCTTGAATCGACACCTTCATATTTCATAAGTAAACGGATCGAAATTGCCATATCTACCGTGTTGTTTTGCACTTTTTCAAGCGGGACCCGTTAGTTTCAAGTTTCAACTTCTTCAGTTATCTTTGTGTTCTTATGTGTATCTTAAACGGCAATTGAGTCAGCATAGAATATGTTTTGTGAAGTCTTTGCCAGTTTGCCACTATGCATAAACTCATTGATAAACCATGTATGTGTTTAGTTTGTTCATACCAGTTACATAATTTCATAAGTAAAGTAACTGAATCTTGCTTTCTGAAAGAGAGTTATCTTGTAACTTGTAAGCTGTATCACCTTAAAGAAAAGAGTATACTTGTCTGGTAGTATATACTTGATGAACTATAGGCACTCCCTGTCTGCGTATTTATATGTTGTTTAACACTTCAATGTGTATATATACTAGGTAAACTTGTATCCACTAGATGTACTTATTTAAGCAAATTTGTGCAGATAAATAATGCAGGAATAAGTTATAATACTGGATCAGAGAATTCTGTTGACCTTGCTGAAAAGGTTATTGGTACCAACTATGTTGGCACCAAAAACATTATTAAAGCTGTGATCCCATTGATGAGGCCGTCTGCTGAAGGGGCTCGGATTGTTTTGGTGAGCTCGCGATTGGGAAGACTTAATGGCAGGAGAAACGTATGTGTCATCATGGTCTTTTTTCAATAATATAGTCGGTCTGCTATTTTTCCTTCTCTAGTCTTAAATTATTTGGAATGATAGCTATTATCTTTAAGAAAACATATTATGTCAAAGATCATTCAGTATCACATAAACTAATTAACACGGGTCAGAACGGATTTGCTTCTGTTGAACCTGACACATTTTTTCCAAAAGGTTCGAGTCTCATTTTTTTAAAAAATCAACAATTAATGTGTCATATATGATTACAAATTTTTATATTTTTTCTATAATCTATGTTTTGAATAATATGATTTGAAGGTTTTATGCATAAAAGATTCATTTTCGGGGACTTCTGACCTGTTATTTTAAATCTAATTTTCTGTTTGACCCATCAGAGATTAAACCCGAGTTGATCCATTCATAAGTAAATGGGTTATTATATGGAAATTTCATTATGCATCATCTAAAATTTAATAAACACCCCGTACCAGAGGATTGCAGATGTCGTTTTGAGACAACAATTAGAAGATGTGGACTCGCTATCAGAGGATCTAATCGACACTACTATGAACAAGTTCTTAGAACAAGTTAAAGACGGTAGTTGGATCACAGGAGGATGGCCTCAAAATAATACAGATTATTCACTGTCAAAGCTTGCAGTCAATGCTTATACAAGGCTCATGGCCCGGATACTTTCAGACCGGCCTGCAGGTGAGAAGATATATATCAACTGCTGCTGCCCAGGTTGGGTCAAAACTGGCATGACAGGATGGGCCGGGCTAACTTCACCCGAGGAAGGAGCTGATACACCTGTATGGCTTGCCTTGCTTCAGGGTCAATCAATAAGTGGTAAATTTTTTGCAGAGAGACGCGAGATAAACTTCTGAAAGCAAATTCTTCCTCTTTGTACGCGTAGAATTGAAATACATTAAAGCTAACTAGCTAAGTGACATCCCTCTTGAAAATTGAGATTGAGGGTTTAAGTCTCTCTAAGTGTAAAATTTACGAGGTTTATGTGTTTGCCGATAAAGAAAAAGAAGTTGAATGATGCATAGTCAGAAAAAGTTCAAGGGCCATTGTGTAAAGTAAGAACACTCTTCTCTATATGACTTTTACTATATTTAAGGTGTTTTTATTAGTATATGAATTCATTATAATTTTGACAACTTTTTTTTGCTGGTTTACGGCTTATTTAAGCTCATAAGGTTAACTTGAAAAATTCATAAACAGAAAATAAAAAATAAAATCCGCATGCCAAAACTGAAGGGTTTGCATTTTAGCAACTAATTGATTCAACAACTAATTAGAAGCAAGCGAGCTAGAAACAATGTACATAAAATGAGTAAATAATATATGTTGCTAGTAATACCTAAGTGATTAAGTTAGTGTTACTATACTCACATACCTTTTTAACGAACAAATATTGAAATGACAAAATTATTCAGACATATGAGTACAACAACTAACTTTGGTGTTACAACATTATATAGTACTCTACGATATTTTTTGTATTTTCATGTAAAATAACAACTTCATGAATGAGATTGTATGCGAATTGCAACCCCTCACCGCCGACTTAGTAACGAAAATCCCAGATCTCCACCGTCGCCACCACAACGACCGTAGCTGTTACTGCCGTTATTGTCATCTCCTACAGCCAAAGGCTCAACTCTAAGAGCATGGGGAGTACACGCCGAGAAGCATCCCATGCTTCGCGCCACGTCTGCGCCACATCACCTATGCTTCAACCATGCTTAACCCCCCGTACTACCCATGCTTCAATGCTTCAAAGATTTTTTAATTAAAAAAATACTCCCTCTCCTCTTTTCTCTCTCCTCTCTCCTCTTTTCTCTCTTTCTCTGACCTCTCTCTCTCACACTCACCCTCGGCATTCTCTCACCAAAGAAGCATGCTTCAATTCGGTACCAAAGAGAGGGGGGGTGGTGTTCCCCTCGGTACCGATTGCCACATAGGCAATACCGAGCCCATGCTTCTAGTACTCCTCGTGCTCTAACAAACCTCCACTTTCTCTCTACCTTTTCCCTCCCCTTACCGAATCCATAACCATAAACCTCCTCAACATTCGACACCACCATTATTTTGATACATCGTCGTCGCCATCGCAACAACATTGTCACACTCTCATCATTGCATCCTTCGCTTACTCTATATCGGTCGACAATACCAAGAATTTATTTATTTTATATCTCGCAGTAAATTAAAAGGAGAGGTGATTCTTGCATACAAAAAATTGATTCATTCATGAAAAATTAAAAATTAGTGTTTTACCAACTTATATATTAGCTTATAACTTATGTACAAGAAGAAATAACAACTAGAAAAACAACAACAAAAGAGAAAAAAAAACCGGTCGCATTGATTAGTTGTACGTTGTACTTCCATATGGCTACAAATTTGCCACGGTTGCCTGCCGCCGTTCACTAAACCACCGCCTCTTTTCACTACCTCCACGCCACCGTTGCGAATCTTCCCAATCAAACAAATACGTATAAAACCATTTCTACTTCCCAATTTACACTAAAATCGATCACAAATTTATGGCGAGCTTGAGAAGAACAGTGCTATTCGGCATTTCACGCTTCCTCAATTCAACCGCCGGTCCGGCTAGACTCCATGCCGGCGCATCCTCAAACGCCACCGTCAACCATCTAACTTTTTACAGGTACACAAATCAAGTTCATTATCAAATTTGTACGTGTTTTTGTGTGTGTATTCATGTTTTTTTAATGTTTTTCTCAGGCCTTGTGTTAATTCGTTCTCTCGATTCTATTCCTCGAACGATCGCATAGAGCCGCTGGATTTCGATTTGTCTAATGAAGAAAGCAAGCGTCGTTTAGTGAACAGGTTTGTTTTTTTGTATTTGTAGGTCGATTCATTAGCTTCCGGAAAGAGTCATTAACCTAATTTTAAATTTCATCCAAACACTCAAATGTCCCAAACATGAATTCTGGTTTCATTTAACCCATTTTTCGTGAATTCAATAGATTGGTGTATAGGAGCAAACAAAGGGGGTTTCTTGAGCTGGATTTAGTCTTGGGAAGTTGGGTGGAAAATCACATCGGATCCTTGGATGAGAAAGGGATTAAAGCCCTTGTTGATGTCCTTAACCTGGTAAATTTTGCAGATTTTGTTAATCATATGTCCTTCTCTAGTTCATACTCATGAAAACACCACATTGCCTAAAAGATGGATTCTTGTTTCATTGAGGTGATTTAGTAACCTGGTTGAGATGTTGATATGCGCGTAACATGGCGACGTAACGCTTACTTGTATACATTTTATGTTCCAATTTGGTCATCTTTTTGTTCCTTTGGCTTACCAGATGACCCAAGTGGAATTGAAAATCATTTTTCAATGATCTATGTGGTATTTTCATCATTATATTCATCAATACGTGACGAATAAAAAAGTACTTTGACATCTTTCGTAATGGATACATTATGAGATTATGCGCTTTTTGCTATCTATATATGTTACTATTGGATAGTCACTTAGTTACTGAAATCATCTTTATTGTTGTTGCTATATTATCTTATAGTGAAGTTGGTCAAGACTTTTGTCTATATGTTTAGAGAAAAGACCAAGAATATGCAGTGTACTATTCTCCTTTTACCTTCATATGTGACGTACGCTTAATTTATTTTACGGGTAGTAGGCAATATTTATAGTTGTAATAAGTGGCTCATGCATTATTGTTCTGTTGAGTGTAGGAAGTGTTAAGTATGTGAATTCAGATCCTGTTTACTTGTTGTACCAATGAAAACAGAAATAAAAAATGTTAACTGTAAAATGATATATGTAGAATGAAGGAAAATGAGCTCACAAAAGTTAAATGCCAACGGAAACTTGATAGTCCTGTGGAAGAGTAATGGGAAATGGTAAACTGTTGTTATTTTTCTTTTGGTACTTTCAGAGGAATATTAGCATTTTTAAGCTAAGATTTCGAGGCAAAAATAAAGAGTTCGAATGAGGAAATTGAGATAGATGTCAATTATGTTTTTTGATTGTTATTATCTGATTGTTATCCACATGTTGCATACGTCTGTTGTGTTTCAAGGGTGTCTTTTTCTTTATAGCGTTTTAAAAGCGAGATCTGATTTTGTGTTTTTAAATCTTAGATCATCAGATTCCATTGTCTGGGCATAGTGAAACTGATTCTGATTATTTGATATTTTCACGCTTTAAATAATCCGTTCGGAAGAAGCAACAACAAAACTGATTCTGCCTATCTTATTATCTTGGTGTCGTTTTACACAAATCCATAAATCATCACACTCAAACAGTTGGCACCTGCAAGACTATCTCCTGACAACCCGTCTCGGCATTTTTACATTAACTATATATCTGATTTCTAATTATCACAATGCCAATAACCATCTAAACTTCATGTTGACATAATCTTCTGACTTTTCCTCTGCAGGAAAATCCAGATTTATGGAAATGGCTAACTGGGCAGGAGCAACCTCCTGAAACAATCGACACGAATCCCGTGAGTTTGGCGCACTTAAAACCTGAATTTCTGTACTTTTTTCTTCTTTTATCTTACTCTCATTTGGGAGAGTTCATTTTGTAAAAATAGGTATTCACTGAGGTGCGCAGTAAGGTAATGAACAACCTGGACAACTATGCTTCTCCACAAACAAGGGCTACGCCTGGGCAACCATGGGTGAGAGGATGGGATGATTTCAAAAAAGGTCGTGATAGCCCTATTGTTGGTAACCAGTAATTTCTTTCATTAACTCACTTTGCTAGTATTAAGTTTTACGTCTTATATGTTGAATAAAGTCGTTACAGCGTATGATATTCTGTCATGGAGGACTGTCCTTGTACCTCTTGTGTTATAGGCATTAAAGTTGTATGCTACTCATAACTCTCTTGTTTTGGTGTAAGCTCGATCATTCTTAGTCGTTCTTGGCTGTTATATATCTTAGCGTGTGATCGTTTTGAGGTTTGATATCGTAGATTTATGTTTCTTGCAACTTTCTTGGAATATTATACGGTATATATGGGGTTGTTTGGATATGTGTTTTGGAACTTATTATTATTAAAGTACAACACCTTTATGCACTGGAGTACAACCTTTCTATGCACTGGAGTACAACCCCTTCATGCATTCACTGAGTGTGCGTGACATGCAAAGTGTCTGCTTTATTTTATGTTGATTTATTTGTTTATTGTTTCTTTTGTTTATTTACTCTTAGTATTTGTTTTATTTTCCAGTTAGTGGGTAGTTATCAGTATCTCACATCGTGAGTTAGTGGCTAGTTGTTTTTGACCATGTTCTTCTATTCGTGTAAGCCTATATGGCTGCTGCTTTCAGTTTCAGTTAATTAAGAATACACAAATACTTTGTGTAAGTGTGTGTATGCTTCGTGTTACTTTTCCTGCTTCAATTTGTGTTTAACTTGTTGTGTACAAGTAAAGTTCCTCAACCAGATTTAACAATCTGGTATCAGAGCCAGGTTGCAATGGCCGATTTCCAAGTCGTTGGTGGTGTCAAGAAGCTTAACAACAGCAACTATAACTCATGGTCAACGTGTATCATGTCGTACCTTCAAGGACAAGATCTGTGGGAGGTGGTTAATGGTGCTGAAGTAACAACCAGCGAGGGAGGATAACAATGGGGTACTACGCAAATGGAGGATTAAGGCAGGGAAGGCTATGTTCATTCTGAAGACTACCGTTGAAGAGGATGTTCTCGAACATATCAGGGATTCAACAACTCCGAAAGATGCCTGGGACACATTGGTCGCGTTATTCTCGAAAAAGAATGATACGAAGCTTCAACTTCTAGAAAACGAGTTGTTATCTATATCACAACGGGATATGTCGGTTCCGCAATTCTTCCATAAAGTGAAGACTACGTGTCGGGAGATTGCAGAGCTCGATCCTCAAGCGCGAATTGGGGAATCAAGAATGAAAAGAAGAATCATCATTCATGGACTCAAACCTGAGTTTCGAAGTTTTGTAGCTGCAATTCAAGGGTGGCCTATTCAGCCATCTCTTGTAGAATTTGAGAACCTTCTGGCAGGGCAGGAGGCCCTCGCAAAACAGATGGGAGGGGTCTCTCTAAAATCTGAGGATGAAGCTCTATATGTGGAAAAGAGCAAAGGGAAGTCCAAGGCAAGGTTCAACTACAAAAGGAGTACCGAGAAGAATAAAAACTCAGAAAGAAGGGGTCGAGACACCGAGAAGGGAGAACACTCGGGTGAGAAACCAAGAAGTGAAAACCAATTTAAACGGGTCCCGTTTAAGTGCTACAATTGTGGCTGAAAAGGCCATATCGCAAGAAATTGTCGATCGACGCCGAAGGAAGAGGGCAACACAGCAATGTCTCAAGAGGAGGAAGCTTGGGATGTGGAAGCAAACTTTGCAGATACTGAAGGTATCATGGCTCTTACTGCCACCATGGAAAAACAAAAGAACAAGTTTGATGAATGGGTTGTCGATTCTGGGTGTTCTAATCACATGACAGGAGAAAAAGAAATACTTCGGGATCCAGTTAAATACGGTGGCAGCAAAGTTGTAGTGATTGCAGATGACTCAAAGCTTCCAATTGCTCATGTTGGAGATGTAAAATTCTATCCCGAAAAGAACAAAAAGGAACTGACACTACAAAACGTTTACCATGTTCCAGGGATGAAGAAAAATTTGCTCTCAGTGTCACAATTGACTATGGCAGGACATTATGTGCTATTTGGTCCAGATAGTGTCAAAGTCTACACCGAGTTTGAAACGTCATCTCAGCCAATTGTCAAGGGACATCGTTCCGAGTCGATCTACGTGATGTCGGCAGAAACGGCATTCGTAGACAAGGCAAAACGAAACCAAAATGTGGACTTGTGGCATATGCGATTAAGCTATGTGGGTTATGACAAGCTCGATCTGATGATGAAGAAAAAGTTGGTAAGTGGCCTTCCTCAACTTGAAGTTCGTAAGGATTTGGTTTGTGCAGGTTGCCAATATGGAAAAGCTCATCAGCTACCATATGAAAAGTCTAATTATCAAGCCAAGGTACCCTTGGAGCTGGTACATTCAGATGTATTTGGGCCTGTTAAGCAACCGTCAGTCAGTGGAATGAAATATATGATCATCTTTGTTGATGATTACTCAAGGTTTGTGTGGGTATATTTCATGAAAGAGAAGGCAGAAACCTTCAGCAAGTTTAAAGTTTTCAAGTCTGAAGCAAAAAGAGATACCCAACATGGTATACAAAAATTACGATCCGGTAACGGTGGAGAGTATTTGGCAAAGGAGTTCAGTGACTACCTCAAGGAGCACAAGATTGGTCGACAATTGACCTGCCCAAACACACCACAGCAGAATGGTGTCTCCGAACGAAAGAACCGTCACCTGGCTGAGACATGCAGGAGCATGATTCACGACAAAAATGTACCTGGGCGGTTTTGGGCAGAGGCGATGAAGACGGCAGTGTATGTAACCAATCGTATCCCGCAACAAGGTCTCCATTACGTGTCACCTTATGAGAAGATATTCAAGACAAAACCTAATGTAAGTTATTTTCGGGTTTTCGGTTGTGTGTGTTATGTTTTTATACCTAGTCATCTTCGTCACAAAATGGAGAAAAAGGCTGTGCGGTGTATTTTTGTTGGATATGATCAAGATCGAAAGGGTTGGCGCTGCTGTGATCCTAACAATGGGAAGTGTTATGTGTCAAGGAATGTTGTATTTGATGAAAATTCCTCATGGTGGTCTACTGACCATGAAACACTTCCTGATTCAAAAGATCTCAAGGAAGGTTTAATGTCATCAAAGGTCAATTTAAAGATTGATGATGAAGATATACTTATTGAGGAAGCTACGACTCAAGTTCAAGAGCAACAACCATGGCATACTGGAGTGTACCATGGTCCAAATACTTCCAGTAGTATTGAACCATCAAATCTCAGGTGGTCGACCAGGTTCCGTAGACCAAATCCACGGTATGCTAATGCTGCAACTGTGGAATCAAACACTCATGAACCTGACTCCTTTGATCAAGCGTGTACCGAGCCGCAATGGATCAAAGCAATGGAAGAAGAGATGGCAGCGTTGATAAGGAACCAGACTTGGGAATTGGTTCCAAAACCTGATGGTGTTAAGCCCGTATCATGTAAATGGGTGTACAAGGTGAAGCGCCAAGCAGATGGGTCGATTGATAGGTTCAAGGCCCGTTTAGTAGCCCGTGGATTCTCTCAACAATACGGGCTGGACTATGAAGATACATTCAGTCCAGTGGCAAAACTAACTACAATTCGAGTACTTCTAGCTCTCGCAGCAAGTAAACGATGGAACCTTTGGCAAATGGATGTGAGCAACTCGTTTTTGTATGGAGATTTGGATCACGTCATACATATGGAACAACCGATGGGGTTTGAGAGCATGCAACACCCCAATTATGTCTGTAAGTTAAAGAAAGCCCTCTATGGACTTAAGCAGTCGCCAAGGGCGTGGTACGGGAAAATAGCTGAATTTTTGGAACACGATGGCTATTCTTCAACAGCTGCTGATGCGAGTCTGTTCGTGAAGGCTACAGGAGACAAAGTGGTTGTTGTCCTTGTTTATGTCGATGATCTGATTATCACGGGTGATCTTGATGACGTGATCGATCAATTAAAAGAAAACTTAAGTACTCGATTCCACATGAAAGACCTTGGAAGGCTGCGACACTTTCTCGGTTTAGAATTGAACTATGAAGATGGAGGAGACATAGTGCTACATCAACGAAGGTACTCGATTGATCAGCTAAATAAGTTTGGTATGCTTGACTGTAAACCCACTTTCACACCTGTAGACACTAATGTAAAGTTGGGAGCAAACTTGGGTAGAGAACTGGAAGATACAACAATGTATAGGAAAATTATTGGAAGCCTCATTTATCTAACTCTAACAAGGCCAGATGTAGCATTTGTGGTCGGAGTACTAAGTCGTTTCATGCAAAATCCAAGAAAGCCTCATCTTGATGCCATTCGAAGGGTCTTGAGATACATTAAAACAACACTGAACTATGGAGTTGTGTTTAAGAGGGAGTCCAAATGCAAGCTGTTTGGTTACTGCGATGCAGACTATGCAGGTGATGTTGACACTCGACGTTCAACAACCGGGTACGTATTCATGCTGGGATCTAGTGCTGTGTCATGGTGTAGTAAAAGACAACCTACTGTGTCGCTCTCGATTACCGAAGCTGAGTATCGAGCAGCTGCAATGGCAACTCAAGAAAGTGTGTGGTTGATGCAATTGTTGGTGGATCTGAATCAAAGTGTAGACTACAGTGTCATGTTGTTTTCTGACAATTTATCTTCAATTCAACTTGCCAAGAATCCTACATTTCATGCTAGAACCAAGCACGTGGAGATCCATTACCACTTTATACGAGAGAAAGTGTTGGTTGGTGACATCGATCTACAGTATGTTAATACAGATGAACAGGTTGCAGATTTATTCACTAAGGGATTGACAAACAAGAAGCTAACTGAATTCTGCAAGAAAATGGGAATGGTTGAGCTAGGTGTTGAGAGGGAGTATTAAAGTACAACACCTTTATGCACTGGAGTACAACCTTTCTATGCACTGGAGTACAACCCCTTCATGCATTCACTGAGTGTGCGTGACATGCAAAGTGTCTGCTTTATTTTATGTTGATTTATTTGTTTATTGTTTCTTTTGTTTATTTACTCTTAGTATTTGTTTTATTTTCCAGTTAGTGGGTAGTTATCAGTATCTCACATCGTGAGTTAGTGGCTAGTTGTTTTTGACCATGTTCTTCTATTCGTGTAAGCCTATATGGCTGCTGCTTTCAGTTTCAGTTAATTAAGAATACACAAATACTTTGTGTAAGTGTGTGTATGCTTCGTGTTACTTTTCCTGCTTCAATTTGTGTTTAACTTGTTGTGTACAAGTAAAGTTCCTCAACCAGATTTAACAATTATCTGATGGAATAATGAGATTCGGATGATTAATTCTAATAAAATGACATGGTATTTGTATGTGTTTATGGCGTTTAAGTTGTAGCAATGAGATAATATGATGTTTTAGTGTTTCATGTATCGTTCGGACTTCAAAGTATGTAAATTTGTAGCATGACGTTGTACTTTTTGGAAAATGGTATGTGTTGATAATTGGCGTAAAAATCCTAGCGAGTATAGCTCGATTTTCTGAAAAACATGTTGAAGTGGAAAACCTCTTTAAGAAATCGCGCGAGAGGATATCTTATTCTCCTTTATTCTTATATAACTATAATAATATCATTTTTGTAAAAAATTTGTCACCTATAATTTTTCAAAATATGTTTCCTAGTAGGGGTTTTAACAAACAATAAGGTTGGTACAGTATCATGGCATCCCCTATACGTGGTACTACATGCTACTGAGAGGTTGTACTTTGTATTTCTGTTTATTTTTTTATTTTTAAGACTAAAATAAGTGTTAAAGTTTAGAAATGAGATGAAGAAAGAAAAATAGTAATTTTAAAATAAATATCATTTAATGGATAAAGTAGAAGAATTTTGTAAGAGAAATATAATTTTTGGAATGAAATACAAATGAGTTGATTTGGGTTTTATATACACATCTTAGAGTTAGAAACTCGAACCAATTAATCTTTAGCGTCAAATGATATGATTTTGGTCAAAAATATCATAAATTCTTTTGTTTTTTATCATCAAATAAAACAAAATAGAAGGCTATGTGGAGCATGACACAATATGACAACACATCGATAACATACCCAAGTCCGTATTCAGCCAAAAAAAGAACGTAAAGTTAGTTGCAAGATATTTATTATTGCAATGTCAACTTAACAAGTAAATATTGTCCGCGCTTCGTGGCGGGTAAAAATAATATCTCGTTTACTGTAAGATTATATTGTTACTGTAATTTTTAATGAAATGCGTTTAAACAACTCTATAAAAAATAATTTAAAAGGTATTCAATTTTTATCTTTGACTTCGGTTACTAATATTAATATAAACAACTACTGTATTAAACTAAAATATTTTTAATACAAATAATATAATATTACTACTACAACTACTACTTTTTAATCAAGTTTGGTTTAGGGTTTAAGATTTAGGGTGAAGATTAAAAAATACAAAAGAAAAACAAAGAAAAGGCAGCCAAAAAAAATTCAAATGTTTACCACAAGCAAAATCAAACCCCTTAACAGCTTATGTCTTCAAAAAACAAACAACACCTAACTCTTCTATGTGAGAGTCAAAAGCTTTGACCACTAAGGTGAAGCCCACGTTTGTTGACTGTGGTTAGTATTTAATATATAATCCAAATTCGCTTCCTGTATTAAACGTGCACAAAACGACAACCTTTTTTGTATGTTATATATAATTTATATAATAAACAAATTCAAAAAGGTTTTCTTTTTATGCGTTAAATCACTTCGGCTTTGGGCCATTTAGAGCAAGCGGCGTATAAAGAAGCATGTCGGATTGGCTGTTGCCGTTGGGTGCTGACGCCAACACCACCCCATCTTCACGGTAGGGATGATAAAGTGATTATTTGAACAAAAACATAAGTTGAGGGTGATGTTTGTAAACAGGAAAAGGAAATTTGGACCTTTAACATCTATCCCCACTTTCTTAAGACTAAAATATTTTCCAACCGCTAGGTTTTAAAATACGAAATTTATACCAGAATATCGAAAAAATTTGCGCCCTTTAATTTGACACCGATATTGCTATATTTTTTTATTTGAAATTTCTTTTCTGATTTTGCTGGATTTTTTTCATAAGCATAATATATGTGCACATATGCACAAAACACTAGTATTCTTCGCGCACAAATACATATATGTACACGTGTGCATCTGCACATGTGATGCACAAGTGCAATCACTTTCATATGTGCTTATACACATTTGCACATAACACTGTGGTTTTTTTGCGGCACTGGTGCCGATAACTGCACATGTGCACCGGGATGCACGTGTGTACATGCACATGTGCTCATATGTGCTTATACACAAATGTGTCCTTTTCAGTTGCGCTAATATCCACATATTTACTAGGTAGTAGACTGTAGACATCATATGCGTTTCACTAACAAATCTAATTTACACCAAAAAAAACAATAACATTGTTTTAATATAAAGAAATAGAGTAATTTGAAATTCTAAAGTAACCAGATGTTGACAATAAATATATGTTGAATCAAAAGTTGAATCCTGCTTAAATAAAAAAGCCCCATAATCAAAATAATTAAAATCAAATTTTCAAAAAAAATTATTGCTATTGGTTTCTTTTAATGATAATCAAAATAATCAAAATAGTTGCTGGTATTGGTTTCTTAAAATAATAAAGACCCATAATTAAAAATATCAAAAACATATTTCTAAAAAAGTTTGTTGCCATTGGTTTCTTAAAATCAAAAAGCCACATAGTCAATTTTATTAAAGTAATCAAAAGCAACATAATGTAACCTGTAACTCCAAATTTTTTTAGATTTCTTGTCATTTTCAAACTAATTTATTCATCCACTTGTTTGTTTCCGACTAGGTTAAATAAATTTTGGCTCAAATTTCATGGATATAATTTTAAGCATCATTATGGTGTTTTTTTTTTTTTTTTTTGAAAAAAAAATAGAAAATGTATATGAGAAATGGCTTCAAGAAAGCAAGAGAGATCCTTTAAAAATAGAGAAGGGTTCATTTGAGAACCAATCTAATATTAGCCCTTAATTAAAATAGGATAATGATATATCTTTCTACTATTTTCTCTTACTTATCATTTTACTCACAAGATCAATACAGATGTCAAAATCAATGGAGGAGTATGGCAAGAATATTAGCAGATTACACATATCATTTTGTGATTAGTAGGATGATGAAATAGAAAGAAATATGAGGATATATCCTTTTTTCTTAAAATAAATCAATGACTAATAATTTTGATGGCTCATTAATAAATCATGATTAGCTTATTATTTACTCATTAATAAGGCGTGCTTTCGGAAGATGAAGTCAACGTAATAATGACTCACCAACCTAGACATAATTTACATTTGTGAAAATATATAAATAATCAAAATAACCCTATTAATAAGCATATATAATTATTACAAATGATACTCGCAATACAAATGGTTCTCAAATGTCAGGACCCAAGTGATAATTTGATTGAAGATAACAGTCAACAGATGTAAACTAGGTGATAATAAAAGGGTCTAAATTAAAAATATTCCTAACATTTAATACTGATAACCACATCCACCAAAATTTCTTCACAGCTTTTATGCTTGGCAACAGTCAAACCATATATTTCCATGATGATGGTACCAAACAAGGCCCTCCTTCTAATTCATGAATTTGAAGTCGCTCTCTCACTCTCTCTCTTCGAAAATTAAAAAAAAAGAACATTTTCTGTTATACAAGTTTCAGGGTATAGCAGATGGAGGGGAAGGAAGTGATATGTAGTAATAATAATAATCAAGAAACAGAAGCAAATAGTGATGTTTTACCTAATAATGATGAAAGCAGTCAAGAGGAACACAAGAAGATTTTGCAAATCAGGGCTTTGATTGAAAAACAGGATCCTACCTCTAAGGTGAGTGAGTCTGTCTCCATGATCCTACTGTATATGTTTTAATGCATAACGTACAAGTCCTTGTAGCATGATTATGCTGGATCTGAGATCATCTTAATGTGTTCTTCAGTAAGGATCTATAGATTTACCTTAGAAACATGTCAAATTTTAGGAGGTTTTAAGCATTTGACTATTTAAGGACTTTTTGAGTGAGTCTTGACCAGATATCCCTTTTTCCTGTTTTAATTTAGCTTAAGTTAATAAAAAGCTGCCTAATTAACCACCGTCAAGGTGGCCTAGTACATTTGAGAAGGGTAAGGAAACGGTCACTGGGATATCCCGGTTAGACCGCGTACATCTGAGAGACTCGCCTCCCCAGGTAACCTGAACATAGAAAACCTCTCTATTTTTTAATAAAAAGCAACCTAGATTGCTCCAATTCTAAGTGAACATATTGAAATTACCACCTAAGTATTGGTGTCATCATATCACTCTTAACGGATTGAAATGTATTTTAGGAGTATGATGATTTGACGATTCGAAGGTTTCTTCGTGCTCGTGATCTGGACATAGACAAAGCCTGTACTATGTTTCTAAAGTTCCTTAAATGGAGAAAAACATTTGTTCCAAATGGGTCTGTATCTGTGTCAGAAATCCCACACCACATAGCTCATGACAAGTTGTTCATGCAAGGAACGGATAAAAGCGGACGCCTGATAACTGTCGTGTTTGGTGGCAGACATTATCCCAACAAAGCAGGAGGTCTAGAAGAGTTCAAACGTATGTTTTAAACTTATCACATATGTTAGATCATTAATCCCGGATCAAGTGTTTTATTTATGTTTCAAAGTAATTGTGAAATTAAATCTCAGGTTATGTGGTCTTCACACTGGAAAGAATAACTTCAAGGTATGACCGTCTTAATTTAGATATTTTATAAAAAAAATGATTTTTCTTAATTTTATAAAAATTTGGATATCAGGATGCCTCCAGGCCAGGAAAAGTTTGTGTCAATCGCGGATATTGAAGGATGGGGATATTCAAACAGTGACATACGCGGATATCTTGCCGCGCTCTCCATTCTTCAGGTTTACACGCATGTCACTCTGTGTGTGTGTGTAGTGTGTGACTGTGTGTGAAGAATTGGCCTTTAATTCAATATATATTGTAACTTACATGATGATGAAATAACATCAATGTTATGACAGGATTATTATCCAGAAAGACTAGCAAAAATGTTCGTTGTGCACGTTCCTTATGTATTTATGGCAGCATGGAAGATGATTTATCCTTTTATTGACGAAAAAACAAAGAAAAAGGTAAGCAGCATGATATTGTGGTCAAACATGGTGCATATTATTGGCCTAAAGTATGTACAAAGTTAAGATGAACTTACTGTTTACTTTGCAGATTGTTTTTGTCGAAAATAAGCAGCTGAAATCAACACTTCTGAAAGACATTGATGAGAGCCAACTTCCAGATATTTATGGAGGCAAACTGAAATTGGTTCCAATCCAAGATAGCTAGTTAGGTCTAACAGTGCACTCATTTGTCTCTTTTTCTTGTTCGAGTCCTAAGATCATTCTGTACCTGAAACCAGTTGTTTTGCAATGTTGAATGTTACAAAAATGAGTGGTTTCTGAAATTAAGAGGTTTTGTGGATTGACAATATACTCTGCGACTTCTGACCCGTTCAACCCATTCTTTAATCTATTCTTTTATTTAGCACATTTGACATATCATGTAGCCAGACATCTAATTACAAAAGCTCACAAGTTATAACAAGTTATAGGCTACCAGTAATCTCCACATGTACAAAAACCATCTTCAAACCTATGAAATCGGACTCTGTCCCTCACAATGATTACTCTTTTCAACACTCTAGAAACCAGTTTCAGCCACAAGTGACAGTCGATACAAGTCCTCAGATTCTTTGAAACCCTAATTTCAGATCCAGGGCTTGATTTCAGGATCCCATAACCCAATGCCAGCCTTTCACTGTGATAATTCAGATTTCCCTCCTTTTCCTCCTCTGATATATCCATTAAAACCAATTCAGTAACGGGAACAAATCCTAACTCTTTAACACGACCCGTTAATCCATCAAGAATCTTGTAAACCGATTCTGTTTCAAGATATGATCGGTCTCCCGATTTAAATTGGTGAATGGATCCACCGAACTCAATCCAACTCTTTCCCTTACTCTTACTAACTCCCCTTTTTCTCATCATAAGCCTAACTTTTTCAGCTGTATCCCATTTACTTGCAGAACAATAAGTATTTGATAGTAACACGTAATCTCCACTATCAAGATTCGAAATTTTTGAAACTGCAACTTCTCCTAATTCAAGACTTCTATGTGTTCTACACGCACTAAGAAACGCTCTCCATATAACAACATCAGGGTTCATTGGCATTCCCTTAATTACTTCATAAGCTTCTTCTAGAAGCCCTGCTCGACCAAAAAGATCAACCATTGATCCATAATGCTCGAGCTCTGGCTTAATCGAGTATTTCGTTGTCATTAGTTCAAAATACTCACGCCCGTGTTGAGTCAACCCACAATGGCTACAAGCAGTTAAGATTCCAACAAAAGTAATTGAATCAGGTAAACAATTTTCACCTTCCATCTGTGAGAAAATGGCAATGGCATCTGTTCCTAGCCCGTGCATTGCTAGCCCATTAATCATGGCATTCCAAACAGAAACATGATCATGTTTAACACTTTCAAAAACCGCTTTTGCAATTTCAATTTTCCCACACTTTGAGTAAACGTCTATGAGTGCAGAACTCAAAATAAAATTGAGCTTGATTCTTTTTTCGTTCAGCAAACCATGTATCCGCTTAGCCTGATCCAAAGCACCAACACGAGCACATGCATTGATAATGGATGAAAATGTGAATTTATCTGGCTCCACATTTGAACTCAACATCTTTCTGAAAACCCCAAAAGCCTCCTGAAAACGCGAGTTTCTAACAAAACCTCCTATCATTGAGTTCCATGATACCAGATCTCGTTTAGGCATTGAACGGAACATTTTTTTGGCACTGTCAACATCTCCCATTTTCATAAAACTTGAAATGATTGAATTGGAAGAAAACAGATTAAACTTATAGTAAGGAACTTCATCAAGCAATTGACGAGCAAAACTGAGATGTTTGAAAGATATGTATGCTGCAACCAGAAGTGATGTGAGAGATGGGCATGTTTCATACCCAAGTTTAATGATTCTTGCGTGTGTTCCAATAACAGCTGCTGAATTTCTTGATAATTTGCATTCTTCCAGTGAACGAACCAGCAACTGGTGGTCTGAACATTTGATTGTCTTAAAATCCATTAACATTAAGCAGTTTATCTGATTTCAAAGGCAGTGAGAATATAAGCAGTTTAATAAGCAATCCCAAACACCCCTTACTTCCCAAATAGAGGTGCATTTTATAGATCAAGGGGAGTAATCTTCAATTTCAACTGGGTATTTCTTAATTTAAGCATCAATTTAGTCTATCAAAGGTGGAAACAACTGTGATCCCAAAAGCTTATCTGCAGATGCTTTGCGTGTGTTCTTCAAATTAAGTAGTAAATTCAATGAACTGAACACTTGCAGCAATTCACCACATATATAAATGAAATTACAAACAAAACGAGTTAAATTTGCTTGATGAGTCTAAGATTGAGAGAGGTGTAACCTGAGGGTTCGTTAAAGGATGCTGCGTGGTTCGAGCGCCATGGCCAGATACGAGTACGTCTCTTCTGCCAATGAATCCGATTAACAATTTCCGTCCTCATTTTTTAGGTGAACTACGTACGGCGTCGGGGGGAAACGCCGGTAGCTCCAGCTGAAAGGTGGTGTATGACTGACACTGTAGAGACTATAGAATCGCCGGCCGCCATTGACGGAGAAACGGAGACATGGATACAAACGTTGTAAGACGAAGTTTTCTGGTTTTCAATTCACGGCCCACCTCAAATGGGCCCAACAAGATGTTTTGTTTATTTTTGAGTTGATATATTTTTG
This sequence comes from Pulicaria dysenterica, assembly GCA_947179395.2. NCBI lineage: Eukaryota > Viridiplantae > Streptophyta > Magnoliopsida > Asterales > Asteraceae > Pulicaria > Pulicaria dysenterica. The sequence goes on from OX359292.1 coordinate 4,875,886, forward strand.
TCGTGGTGGTTCTTATGTCTTGCCAGTAGGGATGTAAACGAGTCGAGCCGAACCGAGCTAGACCCTTATCGAGCCGGGCTCGTTTAGGATTTTGTGAAGCTCGGGCTCGGCTCGTTTAGGCTCGTTTAAGCTAGGCTCGTTTAGACTCGAGTATTATTTTGATAGTTTTATTAAAATATATAATTATTAAAAATTAAACATATAAAGTATAAAAATATATTATATATGGAGCTCGTTTAAGCTCGCGAGCCCACTTTTTGGAGCTCGAGCTCAGCTCGTTTATATAAAGAGCTTTAATCTAAGCTCGAGCTCGTTTAGGCTCGGCTCGTTTCGAGTTTTTAACGATCCGAGCTCGAATAGCTTGCGAGTAGCTCGGCTCATTTGCATCTCTATATCTTGGTTCCTAACTTTTAAGTTTCACCAAAACCGAATTCGTAGATTGTTTGGTAATTTTGGGACTCCCATAAAATGAAATTTTAGAGACCAAAATCATAATAACCACTCAATCACGTGAACTGAAAATGTAATTTAATCTTTATTTTTTACTATATCGTAGGTTGTTCATTCATCATTATTTGATTTGTGCAGTTGTTTTAATTGGTTTTCTTTTTCTTCCATTTTTGACAAATCAATCAAGAAGAGGGATAATAACGTACGATTTCGTGAAGAATAGCAGGCTTGATTGATGAACAGGTAAGAACTTACGATTTCGCGAAGAACAGCAAACCCCTTTCTTTGATTACCTGAAGAACAACGATTCACAAACTAAGGTTTTTGAAAGTGACGGCTTAAAGTGAGAAGGGAAATGGCAGGAAGAGGGGAAGAGGTGTTTGTTTGTTCCCCTTCTTTTCCTTTGTTTACGGAACTCAGGAACACAGCGTAAGAAACGCCACCGATTCCCCACTTTTGTTCACCAGCCTATTCATCCAACCACCGGATACCCCTTTTACCCCTCTATTCGATTTTGAATGAGAGTCGCACCACTAACAGATTTGTGCTTAGAGTTGCGTCTCTTTTGTCGTGATTTTTTGGGTGCGTAGCGAGTGCGGCTGTTATGGGAGAAAGTCAATAGGTTATAGAAATGGCAACGGCATTGGCAACAATTTTCATTCATCCTATTGTTTATATTTACAAAATATAAATCTTTGATGTTTGAACGGATTGTTTTCATTCATCCTATGCTTTCATGAATTTTAGAATTGAGGGTTTGATGTTTGCGAATTGTTGACGGATTTAATCAAATATATGTTTCCGTATTCCTACATCATCTGTGACAACAATCTTCAAGTAGAATAGAGGCTTTTGTATTTGTATTATATTTGGGTTGAGAATATTTTTAAAATTATTCTCATTTGTAAGACGATAATTTTCAACCATAGGTGTATGAATATTAGTTGTGCATCATTCTTTTTTCTTAAAGAATCAATTCGTTCATAATTTATGTGAATGATGCCAACAACAGGATCTTAGGAGTTGTTGATGAATTTTAAATTCTTAATCCGCCCTCAACACTTAACAAGTAGTTACATATGCTAAAATCTGAATATTTTTAGGTGACTTTTAAATCCTATAATCCATAGTTATTCCTACCCTTTTTATCATAAAAATCTTTTTACTTGATCTCTACTATATATTAATGTTTACAAAAATGTTTTGTATATGTAAATTTGTGAAACAAAAAAAGGACATAATGAAATTTTTTTATAAATATTAATGGGTATAATGATAAATTTTGTGAACAAAACTTTCGTACACTTTATGTGTGTATTTGAAAAATAAAATTACATACCATAATGAATTCGTTATTTGTTTGTGCTAACTTTAACTATATATTAAAAAAATAAATTAAAGGTTAAAAAATAAATATATTTATTTAAAAAAGATTTCAAACAAGTTTGCTCTTTTTAACACCAGGCCCCAACCCATCTAAAAACGTTACTGAACGTTGTCAAAGAGCAACTGAATAACTGATAAGTGAACCCAGTTTCACCCAAATGCTCATAATTCTGATTCGCCATTGTAACCCTAGCATCACTATTACTATCCCCAATTCGTGAATTAGTCGGAGCTTTCATCATTAAGGTAAACTCGCCTCTTTTGATCTTCTTCTTCGTCGTTCTTGTGATTGCAATTTCGACCTTTTCATGTTATTTTTTGGTTCCATGTGTTTCCAATTTGTCTTTAAACTTGAAATGATAATTCGATTTTTCTGTTTCCAGTTTCAATCCATGAATCCCGTGCTACCAGTCTATACCTACTTATGTTGTTCTGTTGAGGTTACTTCGAGTCTTTATGTTTGTCTGATCATGCAATTTCAATCTTATTGAAGATTTAATAAAATCTTGTTAAAGGTGAAAGATGGTAATCCATTGGATTCACCTTAATCTTGTTAAAGAATGTGTTGGCTTATGATTTTGCTTAGGGAACATATTGGGTGGTTCTTCGGTTTGCCTAATCTTGAGTTTCTTAATCATGATGCTACACTTATGTTGACATGGTATTTATAGATACGTTCCAAGAACATGAATATTAGGTTCTTTTATATGTTTTACTTGCATTTCTTTTATTATAAATGTAGGATGCCCTAGTGTACAGTAGAGAAATATTCTAATATATTGTATTGGATTTCGGATTACAACAGTTTTCTTCATGGCCAAAAAAAGTGGTAAAAAGATCAGAGAAAAACAGGATAAGAGCAGAACTACTGCCAGGCTACATGTCAGTAAAGTGACAAACAATATGTCTACAGATGTTTATCATCCTCCTGTTCAACACTTCAGTTCCAATGTAGCAGCTACTCAAAAAAAGGAGGAATTATCGGGTTATATATTCATGTGTAGTGGAGTGACAAAGCCTGAGTGTTATGCAAACCGTGTTTTTGGGCTTCCTGCTGGAAGAAGGGAAGATGTAGAGAAGATTAGACCTGGCACAAAGCTTTTTCTTTTTGATTTTGATGTGAAGCTTCTCTATGGTGTTTATGAGGCAGACTCCACTGGGGGGATGAATTTGCAACCCACTGCTTTTGGGGGAAGGTTTCCAGCACAGGTAAGCCTTATATCTCAATTAGAATTAGTCTCAACATTCGATGATGATGATGATGATGATGATGATGATGATGATGCATATATTAAGAAAAAAGGTGTCTTTACGTATGATGATGATAATTTTGTCAATAATCTAGGATAGTTAAGATGACTACGATTCTAGTTGAAGAACCTCCATTTTGCCCCCCTTAGTTATAAAACTGCAATGTCAAATATGATTACAAAGTGATCGGACCCGTTATAGAAGAGTGTACCGGAGGCGACCTAGAAAACAAGTACAAGGACAGAATTGCTAATTGAAAAATAAAAAAAAAGTTTTTTTTATCAAGCGAGGGAAAAGGGGTGTGTGGGGGTTAATCTTATCAATATTTGTTAGTTTCCTTAGTTACATATTTTACTTTTTTTGCAAGCTTCATTCTTTTATTTTATAGGAGATTAGGCTTTTCTTCTTATTGCTATATTTCTATCCATTGAATTCGGCCATGGCCTCATCAACTGGAATCAGAGCTTTGTATTCTTTGATCTTGAGAATTCGGTATTTTTGTTGTTCTCATGATCGACAATGGGTATGGTCCCGTAAGTGGTAGAATCTTTTAATAAGCATTGTTAGACAGCAGAGCCGCAGCGACAAGCAAATAATCAAAAGTTTTTGATGATGTAATCAGACCTATTATGAAATTGGCTGTTACGGTGGGAAACTTGGCCACCAAGGTTGACGGATTGCAACCAGAAACAAGGGAACCATTAATAAAAATTCAAAGGATATCAAATTCTTTGACAAGGAGAACACTGAACAGCTTTGGTGCTTTCAGTTTTTCATTCATCAAAAAGTATAAGATACATCTTACATCATGATTACTCTCCTAGTCACATCCTCTGAAAATATTCTAAAAAACTAGCGGATTGTGAGGCATCACCAGATTTTACTTCAGCTCAACTTGTTTTTGTTGTGACTTTATTTATTAAGACTACAAAATGTGTCTCTGGACACTGCAACAGGTCCACACTATAGTCTAGATCACTCAGGCCCACCACGTGGGAGGTAAATTAGACTCACTGAGTGGCAAGGCAATGAAGGGTGTCGACCCTATGGATCGAACACCAAACCTCCTGTTTATTAAGACTGTAATATGCCTCCACCCTTACCAATTCTGCTACATGCCTGGAGGCTTTTGTTGTGACTTAAGGGAATGGTAAAATTGAATGCAATCAAGGCATGTGTAAGGGGGCCATAGTCATAATTACGTTGAATGGGGACCCTAATTTATGTTGATCCGAAGTTTCAACTAAACACGTAACGAGATCTTTACAGGATGATGGAGATGGATATTGGGTAGACTTAAAGAACTTGGTTGTACAACAAGTAACCAAGGAGAAGGAAGAACCATGAGGAAATATTGCAAGGTTAGGATGCTTTTTGAATGCCTAATGCTTTATCGCCAAGTCAGCAAGACGAACATGTGATTATCTTGCAAGTGCCCGTCCTTACAAATTCAAAACAGCGAAATAGAGAAGCTGTGCAGGAATTGTTAGAGACTGAACATAACCCGATTAACCCATGTATAAGTAATTGATTGAAATTGCCACATAATAACTCACATTCTCTAAGTGGATTGACAATTACTTGGCAACGAACAATGTTTACTACCAAATATAACAATTTATTTTTCATATAATATAACAAACATATGAGCTTTGCACATGTTCTCTTCAAAATAAGAAAAAGAATGGTGACTTTAGTGGTTACAGTAGAATACTGTTACAATATGCAAATCCCACATTGAAATCGTAAGGTTGAGCCCTCCTTGTGAGCCCCCTAATTTAGTTGTTTGATGCTGTTCTTATGTTCTTATGCCATAAGTTTTATAATATTAAATGTAATTTAAAAACTGCTTCATACCTATTACTTCAATAATCTCCTCAGGTCAAATTTAAAATTTGCATGGATTGTCTTCCAGTGCCTTTAAGCTCTTTCAGGATAGCCATCAAAGACAATTATCATGGCTCCAAGTTTGCACCAGAACTTAATGATCAGCAGGTATAGACAATTCCTTTCTTACCTGAAACATTTTGAATTTTGATTTCCAAATAGAATTAGCTTGAACCTTTTAATGGGCATTTTAATCAACGATCAAACATAAAATGCAGGTGAGAGATCTTCTATTGTTGTTTAAACCAATCATTGCACCATCATTTGCTACATTACACCCTCCACCACCAAATGCTGCACCCAAAACATGGGTGCAGCCTGCTGTACCTGAACCTCAGACGCAAGCACCCCTGATGCTACCAACAGCAAGAAATGGTCAGGTTAATCCCTCGTTAAACCCACCATTACAGATGCAATATCGACCTTATATGGTTCAGCCGTTGCATAATCATTTAGAACATATGAACATACCTCAATTTGTCCATAAAAACGGGCTAAATCCACATTCACATCTTCACCATTCATCCAACGCCCATCAAGCCCCTCCAGCTCATGTTAATCCACATCAATTTCCAGAGAATCGGCTGCCATACTCCTCTAATGCACTTCCAAGGAATCTGCATGAACCATATTCGAGGTACTGAATTCATTCATCCCTTTTATGGTACTATTCGTATTAATTTGTGCTTTAGGTTGTTCCATAAATGGGCTAGGTCGGGTGGGTTGAGTAACTAGCCAAAACAGATTTGGGTTGATACGGTCTTTTAGTAGTATGTGTCAAAACGAGTTTTTTTGTTAGGTGGCCTGCACACTTTCGTTTGATCTTAATTTCATTTGAATATTTAATGTTTAATTATGCTTATAAAAACAATATTTCATTGATGACGTGAACTTTTGAATAAAATGATTAAGGAGGTTGTATGCATCAAAATAGTTTTTGCTTGGCTTCCAACCCGTTTGACGGGTTTGACCCACCCGTTACCCTTTTAGCCACAGTTTTTGATTTGGCTCGTTTTAGTCTAACCACTTATTATGGGTAGAAATCGCCACCTCTAGACTTTAAGCTAAAATATCGACAGTTTAGAAGGTTGAATACACCTTGGATAATATATTTCCGTTTGACCCGTTTTGTTTCTAAATCGTTAGTTTAATCGTTTCACCCGTTATCAAAAAATTTCAACCCTTTAGTCCCGAGTATTGAATCTTGTAGTAAATTTAACTCCTTTTTACATTCTTTCACAGGTCTATGACAGTGCCTGAGGTGTATCCCGGTGATCAAACAGTTGGCTTCAATGGTTCATGTAACGATTTGTCCCCGCAACCCGTTTACCCTACACCAAGACCATTCTATGGTTCTTCATATTTGCAGACTCCACTTCCTTACGGTGGTCCGTCATACGTGCAACCACAGTCTTCTTCACATGTGCAGACTCCACCCCCTTACGGTGGCCCGCCATACGTGCAACCACAGCCCTCGCCACCTAGAGCTCCCTTGATAGCGGACGGAAGTATGCCTGTCTCATCTTATTACTCGTTTTCCGGGCCCACCATGATAAGACGTTGACTGCTTGCAATAGATTGTTGACCGTGGAAAGTGTGTATGTGGGATGTAGTTGTAGTTTCTGATGAAGTTTAGTTAGAATGTGTGTGTAATTGTGATTGTAGTCAGGGGCATACCCAGGATTTTTGTTAACCGGTGACATCATATAACGAGAAATATAAATCAGACTGAGTTAACGAGATTTCTGCTGTTGTTCCGCTATTTTAAGACTTAAATTTAACACAAAACACAATTTATTTGAAGCGCCGTACCCTGATTTTACTCTGATTTTACTGGTTAGAAATTCCATCAATGCATGATGATTTATAAGTAGTGTCTATGTTAATGCCTGGTTAGTTATTGGTGATTGCTATATATCATATCACATATCTCCTATATGACAAATGGTCGATAAATGAGTTAACTAATTATAAGAAAACAGACAAAAGGCAATGGTCAAAAACTTAGGTTTGACTTGCCAGCTAAAAATATAATTTACTAAGCATATTTAAATATTTGCTACTTGTAAAAATAAAATAAAAATATATTTACATATCAAACAAACTCGAATTAATCTATTAGTAATACACGCTTAAAAGCAATTGTTTTGCCCAATAACACAACTATACATTTTAGATGGATAGTCGATAGTGTTAATAAGTACACAAGAAAATTATCTTAAAACCTTCAAATATGATATATGAAAAAAATTATTAATAGTAAAATAATTTTGGGTTATTGATAGAGCTTGGACTTCTTGGATCGTAAAAACAACACAGGGGTATCCATCTGACCATCTCTTAGATAAAGATTTTTATTTGATGATTCATGTTCGTTCTTATTGATTCTTTGCTCCATTGATATGTGTATTATTTGTACGGATATCCATCTCTTTAGTGAAGATTCTTAGTTGTTTGACTCGTGTTTATTCATATGGATTCTTATGCCTTAATTCTTATTATTGGTACGCATATTTATCTAGCTTATCACTTTGTTTCATTCATGCTCATATCGGTTCAATGTCCCTTTTGCTATGTTGATTCATTCATGACCTATTGTTATTGATGATATGGTCTGGCTATATTGTGACAGCTTCGTTGTGATATTCGAATTGCTATCACCCTATTGATTATGCTTAGTTGATTGCCTATTGAATTGACCACTTTGTTATTGTTTATTGTGTGTACCTTGTGTTGGCACATTGTTAATGTCTTATTGTATCTACTCTAGTATGCGAGCTATTATAGCATTAAACACCTATGGGGGTACCATAGGCGCGTCATTATGGCACCAATGGTGTGACACTTTCATGACAATGTGATTAGTCCACGACGTCTGAGAATGGTTTGTCTCCGGGAGCAATTTACCTTGGGTGTATGGGTTAACCTTAATATTTATTATGTGGTGATTTGTGGATGGTGACATAGTACTCAATATGTAACACCGGCTTTCACGAGCTAAAAATTAGGGATAATCTAAACTTTTAAAACTAATTTACCAAAAGTTTGCAGCGAAATTAATCACCATTTACAAAATCATCAGATTGTCATCTGACTAGTATAACACTTTACTATTTTAAACATATAATTTATTGCACGCGGAAGCTAACTACATATAATTATCTTAATTACATAATAGGTACAAAAAGATTTCACTTGTTTGATGTACAAAAAACCGATACAGTGTTAATACAAAACAGGCTCTTTTCAAAAACTTGACATCAGAGTTTGGTCTGTCCATATTCCCAGCCCAAGCATCAAGATCACCTCAGAAGATCTGCAAAACAATCTAGTGGGGAATTAGCACAAAGCTAAGTGAGAGAATAAATATCTAAACATACACAAGGCAAATATGCTCAAACCAAATAGCTCATGAATCCCAGGAGAACCGGCGGTGTTGCAAGCACCTACAACCAAGGTCGGCCAAAACCAAGGTTTACCGATAGCCCAGCTAACAGTGATAACAACACCAGTCTTCTGGAGTACAATAAATGCACTACCAGATCTGATAAGTTACACCCCCAAGCAAAGACCCAGACTAAACTGGTCTCCAAATAACATGTATATACAATCCAAACAAGAGCATTCCAAATAGGATATTAAATCCTGTATATCCGAAGATATAAATCCACTCACCAAAGTCTTCAAAACTTTGGCACACTCAGATGACTAAATTCACCGAGTCTTCTCAATTCCTGAGATTGAAGTAACCCAAGTCAGTATTCAATTCATAATACTGATCCAATAATAAATATCATATTTATTCATGTTCTCATATATATACATTTATACATATATTCAACATACATAAACCCAAAACAGATACACAATTCATGTTTATCTTTAAATCATCAAATCCGATAATGTCCAAATCCGATTACACCAAATCCGATCATCTCAAATCTGATAAAATCATTACCCAAATCCGAGCATAGGCACAATCCGAGTAAAATCACAATCCGATAAAGTCACAATCCGATAAAGTCACAATCCGATAAAGACACAATCCGATAAAAGAGTTAGGGTCCAAATCCGATAAACATGAAATCCGGTAAAAAGTCCAAATCCGGTAAAATGTTCAAATCCGATAAAATAGTTAAGGCATCAATGATAAATTAGTCGGATTCCGATACTTCTATCGGATTCCGAGTCATTCAACCTCAAATCCGACATAATCATAACTTCATGCATAAAATCTATTTCTAACTTAAATCTTACTGATTTCATGCATACAAATTATATATGTTTCCAAAAATCATTCTAAACATATAATGAACATAATCTATTATCAAAATCTAACATACATTCATTCTAAGATCATCAAATCATCAAAAACAATCGGTATTCATATATATATATATATATATATATATATATATATATATATATATATATCACAACCGAACATATAAAAAATTAACCAACTATAAATCAGTAATCTAACCTCTAAATGATTTCAAATAATCACTATAATGCAAGCAAGATGGAAGTTGATTTCTTTCTTTCCTTTCTTTCTTTCTTTCTTTCTTCTCGGCCGAGAGCAACCCAAAGAACACACACAACACACTTTGTCTATTCTAACAAGTAAGGTGGTATGGAGAAGGAGTGGTGGCTATACCCACCAAATCGGCCATACTCCCCCAACAACCCAATATAGAATTATTTAACTATATATCCCAAATAATAACACAAATAATGCAACCAAATAGTAAATACCCAACATGGTAAGTAATACCCAATATAAATATAATTCCTAAGATTAATTAACTTAATTACCTTAATTAATCTAGGCCGGCAAAGAGGGTGTTACAAATCTTCCCTCCTTAAGAAGATTCCGTCCTTGGAATCTCATCGCTCTCAAACAAAGAAGGATACTGGCTTCTCATATCAGCTTCAGTCTCCCAAGTCAAATCTGAACCTAAGCTATGCTTCCATTTAACTAAAACCATGGGTATCTGTTTCTTTCTCAATTTTGTAACCTTTCGATCTAACAGTTCAACTGGTTCCTCAATAAGTTTCTGATTCAAATCCACACGAAGATCCTGAATCGGAAGAACTTGCTTCTGATCCTCTACATTACACTTGTGCAGATAACATACATTGAATGTATCATGAATATCTGCTAATTCATCCGGAAGATTCAAAGCAACAGCCTGATCGTTAACCACACGTCTGATCTTGAAAGGACCAATATAACGGGGAGCCAACTTCCCGCATTTTCCAAAACGAATCACACCCTTCCAAGGAGATACTTTTAAGTAAACCATTTCTCCTTCAACAAATGATACTGGTCGACGACGCGGATCAGCATACATTTTCTGTCTATCCCTTGCAGCTTTTATTTCTCACGAGCAATAGCAACCTTATCAGCTGTCATCTGTACAATATCAGGCCCTGCAAATTGATTTTCCCCAGCTTCTAATCAACAAGTCGGAGTTCTACAAGGTCGACCATACAACATTTCATACGGTGGCATACCGATACTACTGTGATAGGAATTGTTATAAGCAAACTCAACCAAAGGCAAATGGAAATCCCATGAACCCCCAAATTCTAACACACATGCCCGCATCATATCTTCTAAAGTCTGAATGGTTCTTTCCGATTGACCATCTGTCTGAGGGTGATAAGTTGTACTCAAATTCACCCGGGACCCCAATTCCTGTTGCAGTCTATTCCAGAAGTTAGATACAAACCTCGAATCTCTATCCGATACAATGGACAATGGAACTCCATGTCTAGATACTATCTCATCAATGTACAATTGAGCCAGTTTACTTAAAGGTGCAGTTTCAGCAGTAGCAAGAAAGTGAGCACTCTTGGTTAATCTGTCAACTATAACCCAAATCATATCATGACCTCGTTGAGTTCATGGAAGTTTAGTTACAAAATCCATCGTAATGTGATCCCACTTTCACTCAGGTATATCCAATTGTTTCAATGATCCGTACGGCTTCTGATGTTCAGCTTTAACTTGAGCACAGATGTGACACATCCCAACAAACTTAGCTATATCTGTTTTCATAGTTGGCCACCAATACCGAGTCTTTAAATCAAGTTACATCTTTGTACTACCCGGATGTATCGACAATCTAGACTTATGAGCCTCATTTAGAATTAATTTCCTCAAGAAACCAAACTTTGGTACCCAAACACGTGCATGATAAACCCTCAAACCACGCGAGTCAGAAGTTAACTCATGCTGTCGTTTAACCATTTGTTCATCCTTTAGATTTTCATCTTTCAAAGCTTCAAACTGAGCGGCCAGAAGTTGATCCACTAAATCAGACTTGATTTCCAATCGCATGAATTTTACAGTATCTGAAGATCCCTTTCTGCTGAGTGCATCTGCAACTACATTAGCCTTTCCAGGATGATACTGAATGTCGCAATCATAATCCTTAATCAATTCTAACCAACGACGTTGTCTCATATTCAATTCCTTCTGAGTAAACACATACTGCAGACTCTTGTGATCACTGCAGATAATACATTTGGTTCCATACAGGTAGTGTCTCCACAGTTTCAACGCAAATACCACAGCTGCTAATTCCAAATCATGAGTCGGGTAATTTCTTTCATTTGGTTTCAACTGCCTTGAAGCATAAGCAATTACCTTACCCCTCTGCATCAGAACACAACCCAAACCAGCGTGAGAAGCATCACAATAAACCACAAAGTCTTCTGAACCCTCTGGCAACGAAAGAACAGGAGCTTGACACAATAACTGTTTTAACGTCTGAAAAACACTCTCCTGAGTTGAACCCCACTGAAACGGAACATCTTTTCTGGTCAACTTGGTCAATGGACCGGCAAGCTTAGAAAAATCTTTAATAAATCTGCGATAATAACCCGCCAATCCCAGAAAACTCTTTATCTCAGTTGGTGTTTTCGGAGCATTCCAATTCATCACTGCCTCAATCTTGGACGGATCTACCTTGATGCCTCCTTGACAAATCACATGCCCTAGAAATTGAACTTCTCGCAACCAAAATTCACATTTTGAAAACTTGGCATACAACTTGTGTTGTTTTAAAATCTCCAAAACCTGTCTCAGGTGTTGATCATGCTCATCCTCTGTTTTCGAATACACCAGAATATCGTCGATGAACACAATAACAAACTTATCTAGAAAAGGTCTGCACACACGATTCATCAAATCCATAAATATGGCAGGAGCATTCGTCAAACCAAATGGCATCACTAAGAACTCGTAATGACCATATCGAGTACGGAAAGCAGTCTTAGGAATATCCTCCTCTGCTACCCTGACCTGATGATAACCGGATTGTAGATCAATCTTTGAAAAGTAAGAAGCCCCTTGCAACTGATCAAACAAATAATTGATTCTGGGCAACGGATACTTGTTCTTGATGGTTCTCTTGTTAAGATCTCTGTAATCGATACACATACGAAGAGTTCCATCTTTCTTCTTCACAAACAGTACTGGTGCACCCCACGGCGAAGAACTCGGACGGATAAACCCCTTATCAAGCAAGCCTTGTATCTGAGTCATCATTTCCCGGATTTCAGATGGAGCCAAACGATACGGATCTTTCGCAATCGGTGTGGTACCCGGTACCAATTCTATCTTATACTCGACATCCCGTACAGGTGGTAACCCTGGTAGATCATCTGAAAATACCTCTGGATATTCGGAGACAACACGAACATCGGTAACAGGTCGCTTCTCTTTCTTCACATCAATAGCGTAAGCCAGAAAAGACGCACACCATTTGGCTAGAGATTTTCTAGCCTTCATATACGAGATGATAGGATAAGAAGATCGAGATCTATCCCCACAAGCCACGACATGCGACCCGTAAGCCAAAGGAATAGTAATCAGTTTCTTATGGCACTGGATACTAGCTCTATGGTGACTTAACCAATCCATGCCTAATACTAAGTCAAACCCCAGAATAGGCATCAGTAAACAGTCTATAGGCAAACTAGTACCATCAATATCTATAAACACCCTAGTCACAGAAGAAGTTACAGGCACTAACTTACCATCAGCTACTTCTACTTCTAAAGGAGAAGCAATAACAGTAACAGGTAGTTTCAGTTTGCCACATAAAGATACATACATGAAAGATCTATTGGCACCAGAATCAAATAACACACGAGCAGGCACAGAGTTTACAATAAACATACCCGTGATCACATCACTGTCATCAGCAGCCTCTGTAACAGTCATCTTGAAGGCTCTACCTTCCGCAGAAGGTGCAACCTTTCTCTTCTGACCTGCAGAAGACGATCCCCCGACATTGGCTACCCCCTGCACCGTCTCCTTTGACCTCGGTTTTGAGCATGCTCCAGCTCTATGACCCTCTTCGTGACAATTCCAACAAACATTTGTTTTAAACTAACAGACTGATGGTTCGTGACCAAATCCACCACAACGCAAACATCGTTTCGTATGTGATGTGCACGGACCAGTATGACTAGCATTGCAGGGTTTACACCACGAATTGTTCTGATATGACCCTGAACCTTTCGATTTCTGATCACCCCGATTCTGGTTATTCTGCCACTTGCCCTTATTCCCACTCTGATTTCCACCGGACCTGTGAGACGACCCTTTCTCCCGATTAATTCTCTCCCGAGCTTTCACGTCACCCTCAGCAGCTCATGCAACAGTAAACGCCTGTACCAACGATGTTGCCATCCGGGTGTTACCCCGATATTCCGGCAACAGTGCTTGAACGAAATGATCTATTTGTGAAGGTTCATCTGGTACCCATTGCTTAGCGAACCTCAACTTTTCGTTAAACTTTGCAATCAACTCATCTATTGACATCTTGTCATTCTGAGCTAGATCCATGAACTCCCGCTTCAACTCGGCTAAATCATAGGTATTACAAAATTGCTCGCAGAATTTGGTTTGAAATTGTTCGCAAGTAACAGATTTCATCACTTCCCTGGATAGATGAGCAGTTAGAGAATCCCACCAGGTTGCAGCTTGACCCTTCAACCTCCGGGTTGCAAAACTAACCCTATCGGATTCCTCACAATTGCAGGCATCCAAAGCTTTCACCATCTCCCTTAACCAACTCAAAGTATCAGTTGGATTTGAGCTTCCTGAATACTCAGGTGGCTGGCAAACCATGAAATCTTTGTATTGTCCTTTTTGTTTAAAGCCTCCTTGATTATGGTACCAAGGAATGAAAAAGTTATGCTGTTGTGGTTGGTATGGTTGAGACACAGGTGACATCGACACAAACGGTAAGGTTCCAAATGGTGTTGACACAGTGTTAAATGGGGCAGCTGAGTGAACAGGAGATGGTATTGACTGAGTAAATACAGCCGACTCTCTGGGCAAATGAGTGGTCTGAGTTTGATAAGAGAACTGAGTCTGATGTTGCTGTTGTTCCAACTCCTGAACCCGATATCTCAAACTTTGCAGAGTATCTTCCAATTGCAACACATAGTCTTGCTGATCAGATTCATCGTTGTGAGAAGTACCGGCTCTGTGGTGCTGCCCATTGACTGCAATGGAGGACTGGTGATTTCTTCCGGGGGACGCAGGGGTAGTTGTCTGGTTCACGTTATCAGCCATTTGCTATGCTACACACAGCATCTCACCAATTGTTAGATATAATCCGTTAGTATAAACACTAACCACCCTCGAAGCTACACTACTAATTATCCACCCTGGGAATACTGGACTGACCAGAGCCTCGTTTCAAGTATTGCACAAATCATTCATGCAAATCCTCAAACCAGGGCTCTGATACCAACTTGTAACACTGTACTATTTTAAACATATAATTTACTGCACGTGGAAGCTAACTACATATAATTATCTTAATTACATAATAGGTACAAAAATATTTCACTTGTTTAATGTACAAAAAACCGATACAGTGTTAATACAAAACATGCTCTTTTCAAAAACTTGACATCAGAGTTTGGTCTGTCCATATTCCCAGCCCAAGCATCAAGATCACCTCAGAGGATCTGCAAAACAATCTAGTGGGGAATTAGCACAAAGCTAAGTGAGAGAATAAATATCTAAACATACACAAGGCAAATATGCCCAAACCAAATAGCTCATGAATCCCAGGAGAACCAGCGGTGTTGCAAGCACCTACAACCAAGGTCGGCCAAAACCAAGGTTTACCGATAGCCCAACTAACAGTGATAACAACACCAGTCTTCTGGAGTACAATAAATGCACTACCAGATCTGATAAGTTACACCCCCAAGCAAAGACCCAGACTAAACTGGTCTCCAAATAACATGTATATACAATCCAAACAAGAGCATTCCAAATAGGATATTAAATCCTGTATATCCGAAGATATAAATCAACTCACCAAAGTCTTCAAAACTTTGGCACACTCAGATGACTAAATTCACCGAGTCTTCTCAATTCCTGAGATTGAAGTAACCTAAGTCAGTATTCAATTCATAATACTGATCCAATAATAAATATCATATTTATTCATGTTCTCATATATATACATTTATACATATATTCAACATACATAAACCCCAAACAGATACACAATTCATGTTTATCTTTAAATCATCAAATCCGATAATGTCCAAATCCGATTACACCAAATCCGATCATCTCAAATCTGATAAAATCATTACCCAAATCCGAGCATAGGCACAATCCGAGTAAAATCACAATCCGATAAATTCACAATCCGATAAAGTCACAATCCGATAAAGACACAATCCGATAAAAGAGTTAGGGTCCAAATCCGATAAACATGAAATCCGGTAAAAAGTTCAAATCCGGTAAAATGTTCAAATCCGATAAAATAGTTAAGGCATCAATGATAAATTAGTCGGATTCCGATACTTCTATCGGATTCCGAGTCATTCAATACCAAACACAATCCCACTTTGAAACAATACACAACCATTTTTAGCAAAGGAATCTCCCAAAGGGGTAAAATTCCAACATGCTTTGTGTATTGGTTTCCAAACTTCCATTTTTGTGTTTAAATTCAAACATTAGAAGTATGGGATCAACCAACCTTTTGAACATCTACTTTTTAGTTGATTTTTATGGTAAAAATGAGTTGAGTGTGGTTTGAAATAAAGTCCAACGTCTATAATTGAAAGGCTCAAAAAGTTCCAGGAAGCTGACGGTTTTATCCACGGTCGACCGTGTCTAAAACCGTGAGATGTCTGGACACTTTTTGAGCTCACTACTTTTTCCTTATTTAAACCAACTCAAACCTCATTCATTACTAACCTCTTGCATAACAAAAACATAGAACATATATTCATATCTTGTGAGCTCATATACATTGAAATTATTAAATCTTTCAAGATCAAGATCCAAGCAAGAGTGAAAGCCATCAAAGTTCAAACATTACAACATCATTCATATATATTGTAATAGTGTAAGGATCAACTCTAGCCTTCCAAATTAGAGTGAAGTAAGGATCATCTCTAGCCTTTAGAATTAGAGAGAAGTAAGGATCAACTCTAGCCTTTCAAATTAGAGTGAAGTAAGGATCAACTCTAGCCTTTAGAATTAGAGTAAAGCAGGGTTATCTTTACCTTACTTGCAAGTTTGAAGTGTTAATTCTTGCAAGTGAAAAAGAGAAGTGTAAAAGGTTTATCTCTACCTTCAAAGAGAGAAGCTAGTGGAGCAAACTCTTGGTGGGTGAGGCCAAGGAGTGGATGTAGTGCAAGTTTGTTAACACTCGCATGAACCACTATAAATCTCTTGTCTACTCTTGGTGATATCTCTCTACCCTTACTCTCTTTATTTCAAGTATAAATATATTTGTTGTGTTATAAACTTCAAGAAAAATCTTCTATACACAACTTACAAATTTTATTTGTGAAAAATTGGTAAACTAAGTAAAATAACCTATTCACCCCCCTCTAGGTTATAACATAATCTATCATCAAAATCTAACATACATTCATCCTAAGATCATCAAATCATCAAAAACAATCGGTATTCATATATATATATATATATATATATATATATATATATATATATATATATATATATATATATATATATATATATATATATATATATATATATATATATATATATCACAACCGAACATATAAACAATTATAAAGCAGTAATCTAACCTCTAAATGATTTCAAATAATCACTATAATGCAAGCAAGATGGAAGTTGATTTCTTTCTTTCCTTTCTTTCTTTCTTTCTTCTCGGCCGAGAGCAACCCAAAGAACACACACAACACATTTTGTCTATTCTAACAAGTAAGGTGGTATGGAGAAGGAGTGGTGGTTATACCCACCAAATCGGCCATACTCCCCCAACAACCCAATATAGAATTATTTAACTATATATCCCAAATAATAACACAAATAATGCAACCAAATAGTAAATACCCAACATGGTAAGTAATACCCAATATAAATATAATTCCCAAGATTAATTAACTTAATTACCTTAATTAATCTAGGCCGGCAAAGAGGGTGTTACAACTAGGCAATATATTATACAACAAAATATGTGAAGTCCAAAACCATCAGGTGTTACCACAACCAATAATGACCATCGGGTCACATGCATAAAACAACAGTGTTCCCCAAAAGATATATATACAACTACCCACAAGTGTCCGCCTCACCATGCCGCTAAAACATCACCTGCAAAAAGGTAAATCATGCACCGTTAGCTACAACTAGCTAGTGAGCACAGGTTGTACATACGTATAAACAAGCATGGTAACCACAACACAGGAAAAGCACACAAGGTTATCCTATCACATCGTTGTGCGCTGACATGATCAGTAGGCGTCATATCTCGCGGGGGAGCCAACCTTAGCTCAACGACCCTATGTGGGGAATCATACGCACCCAAACGCACTGGTGGGGGAAGCGAAGAACAGTCCACCCAACACGTTATAGAGCCACAAGGACTCAGCTAGATTCAGGCTGTTAACCGAGACCGATCCACAATGTCAAGGAACGGCGGTCCTGCATTACCTGAGACCCGGCGTGCACCACCGAGCCACCATTGATACCGAATAACCAGCCATCAGGCCCTCAAGGGATCCAGCCGTAGCTGACCTCAACGGAGTCGGGAACTGATATACAAACCCCCGAGTGTCCGGAGATAACAATAAAACATAACCGATCCAATCAGTATCCAAATAACATGCGGCATATAAACACAGCAACTACTGCTCATACTGACGAGCAGAACATGCGAGTATAACTTAATCGTAGCATACACTTACCACATGATTCATGTCACAAGTATTCATTTACTTTCATGGCAATTTTAATCATCATAAGCATGGCATATCATATCACAACATACCTCACGTACACACATGTGGGAGTACGAATAACACATCATAGCACACAACAGTTAGCCATACTTAATGAGCCTCATGGGAAACCGGTACTCACCTTAAGCTCACAACAAGCTAACACAACGATCAGCGTCTTCCGGTTCCTCGGGAACACCTAACACAACATACACATACTTGATTACCACCTACACATAACACACTTAGGTCTAAACACAAGTTAAACGAGCTGTCACACTGGACCCCTGCTTTCGGCCGCAAGTACATGCCTTACGGTAGCAAGGGACCTTCAGGAACACCCCTTACAACCGCAAGAACAATCCTTGTGACCGCAAGAGTTCCTATCCCAAAAACCAATGCTTCCGGCCGCAAGGGAAACCCCTTTTGCCCGCAAGTATGGTTCCTTGGTTGGCTACGACCGCAAGTTATGTACCTGCGCTCGTAAACCTCATTTCCTTCGCTCGTAGATGGTAAACCAACAAAATCTATCCTTACGTTCGCAAGTACCCTTGCTTGCGACCGCAAGGACCATTTTAATTGCTTACGGTCGCTAGGGCCATTCCTTGCGACAACAAGGACCATAAACAACGCTTGCGGCCGCATGTACCTCCCCTTGCGACCGGAAGCAAGGTCGGTACAGCAGGCCTCGACTCTGTTTCTGCACAGCTCTGCAATTACGGGTTTTTGACACTAAACTCAATCCAGAAACAAATTCAATTGCTTGTAGACTCTGCTTATCATCTATTTATGCTTACAAACACACTTGACATCAAAACCCACATCTAAAATCCATTTTACACCATTAAAACACTTCACCTCTTTCAACTACTCAAGAACAAGGGTTCAATAGAAGAACACTTACTTTTTGGTGATTTAATGATACAAGAACAACTACTAGTGCTTGAATCCACTACTGGAATCACACTCAAGTTAATCCTTTCTTGATTTCTCCTTTTCAAGTTCAAGGGTTTGAGAGCTCTTTGTGTATGTACATACGTGAGTGTGTATATGGTAACATGTATGTGTTTGAATGCATATCCACAGGGGATAAGAAGCTACAGAACCGACTTTGAGGTTTAAATATTAAACCTCGGGTATTTTACTCCCCTATTCAACTTACAACTTGTCACACGCTAACCCGTTTCAACTAACGGGGATACCTACGGAATCATTACACGAAACCGTTTAACACTTTATCACTTTTACTTTTTAATCCTAACTTTCATATAACACCTCATATATCCACTCAAACCAACTAAAATATTAATTTAAAGTCAAGTTACAATCACTTGAGCACGAAGTACAACTAGGTACTACTAGGCCCATTTTCAGAATGTTACACAATAGTCTAATACCCCATTCACGAAGTTGCACATATGAGTCTCCAGGTCCTTATGCAAATTTCAATACGAAACACTTGTTTTATTAATTAAGTGGTTGTTCGCTATATTAGGGCTTGGTTTACATCCCTATGATCCCTTTGACTTTTGCGATAGTACTTACTTGTTATATTGACTTGGATTTGGTATCGAATATTCTTTGTTTAGATACTCATTATATGCGTGTATGCATTATTCCTTGTTTCCATCTATACTGAGCTTTTATTCTGCCACATTTTCTTTCTGAAGCTCTCGAGTGACTAGGTTTATATTAAGTAGTTTATATTCTTTGTCTATTTGTTGGTAGGATTTGTTTATAAATAGTCTGATTGTGTCATTTAGAGTTTGAAATTTCTAGAGATTATGGTATGGTTATTATCTTTTATGTTATGTATTATAAAGTAATCTTGAGGATATTAAAACATTATAAATAGCCTGATTGGGTTATTTGAGGATCTTTTTTGAAACTGGGGTGTTATAATAATTTACTGCAAACTTATTTTAAGCATATTTAAAACATTTGTTTACTTCTAAAAAAATTAGTAAATTAATTGTTTGAACCAAATAACCCAACCCACCTCTTAAATAGTGCTTATATTTCATTTAGGGAACCTTTCCAGTAGAAAATCTACCTTAAAACCCTTAAATAATAAATATGATGATGGAAAAAATAAATATAGTAAATAAGAGTATCCTTCCGTTAGCCAATGCAATCCCTTCTTTCAAGCTTCAGAACTCGTGGTTTTTGCTGTGCTTTGCAGGGTGGAAGGGAGTTCTTTTGGAAGCATCTCGATGATTATGTGATCCCAGTGCTGAGTATGTTGCATATGGACGTGCACTAGATATGAACCATATACGGCTAATATAAATGATCGGTGATGGAATATCTTGGAATTGGGTGCATAGAGTTGTATCGATGATATGTGGGTGCTGCAAAGATGCGGTCTCGAAGTTATCTCGTTGATCTCTGTTGATATATTGTTGCTGTTCAAGATCCAGCTTTGACTGGTTGGTCATGGCATCGTTGCTGAATGCTGTGTTAATGTCCTCGCTGCTATAATTAAAGCTGACTTGCTGCTTTGTGTTGCCGTATTAGTTAAGATATGGTTAAGGATTTATGTGGTTTTGTTGTGCGTATAGTATGTTTTGAGGTTTTAGTGTGTGTTGTTTCGATTAAAGACATTTGTGTGTAACATAAATAGTTTTAAGTGTATGAAAGTAATCTTCTTGGTTGTTCCAAAAAAATAAAAAAAAGGTTAGAAACTTGTTTTGTGTACGTAAAATCTCTCTATCTATATATACTTACATTTAATTCAATAACATAATAATTTGCAAGTTCTTATCTGTCTACTCTTTTATAATAAGGTAATAAGTAAACTAAGACACTCACATACACTCTTTCTCACACATATAGACACATAATTCTCATGGTGATTTTTAATTTCAATTCGCTAAACTCAATCGAACCCAAAACTTGGTTTTAGGGTCAAATTCGAATCAACCCCTAAAACAAGACTTCAAAATGGTAAATTTACCTAAATATAATGAATTTTATTTTCATTATTGTTGTACACAATTAAAATTTATTCTACAAAACAAAACAATTAATTTTCATAACCTTTTCATTGTATGCAAGTTGTTGTATGTAATGAGAATCATTACAAAGTTTACTGTGTACAATGGGTTAAGTAAAGTTATTTACACATAATGAAAGAATTTTTAAGTTAATTCTAATTTGTATTTATTAATCATTACGATTTCATTATGTTTGTTTCTATATTTTTCATTTTGATTTTAAGTATAAGTTATACAACACAATATACAAAATTTAGGTTTTTTCTTATGTTTGTCATGAAAAAACTTAATCGAGAAAATCAAACTCGGTTTTTATAAGCTAAATCAAAATTCAGTTATTTTAATCCAACTCAAATATTAAAAAAAAACACCAGTCTAGACGTGTACCTAGAAATACAATTTAGGGATTGTGCAATTGGCAACTATAGATAGAGGTTGCATTTACATAAAATAAAGAAAATTAATATCAACAAATCTAACATTACGAGCAAAAAACCAAGGATTAAGTTGCCCATACTACACCGGGCTACATTCCAGTCTTTTTAAGTATCATTCTTTTATCACTACAAATAATAAACATTAGTAATATTATTATATATGTGTCAAAATTCTCAACCACGTAAATGTGTATTTATTTTTAACTTTAAATATATGAGTCTAGAGCCATCTTTGTGAAAAGGATTTGAGTGTGATAGCCATAGCCATGGTCCATATTCAAAGCCGAAAGGTGCACCATCTTCGAGCCAATGGTCCATCCATACAGCCGTGGACCAATCGCTACAACTCCCAAGTCCTCCACTCTGCTTTTTGGGGTCGTAAATGGGCCTACGCTTTTCATTTTTCCACGGTCCATTTAACTAATATTGACTCTTCTTTTGGAAGTCATTAATCATAGTTTCGGCCCATTCTATATCTAAGACTTTGGGGCTGTTTGGTTTGAGGGAATGTTTGTCCATGGAATTGGAATCCTTCAAGGAATTGGAATGTGAAGAATTTTGAATTGGAATGTAAATCCTTACCTCACATGTTTGGTTGTGTCAAGAATTGGAATTCACTCAAGCACCGCCCCACCACAAACCACCCAAATCTGAGCTGTCACCACCATCCCACCACCATCGCAGGTGAAGCCCTAATCGAAGCCAGTTGCCGCCGCCGCAAACGCCGGTCGCAGGTCGCCGGTCGCCACCGTCAAAGCCCTAATCGCAGCCCAGAGGTTACCACGTCGAAGCCCTAATCGCAGCCCACAGGTCGCCACCTTCGAAGACCTAATCGCAGCCAACTGGTCGCCACCGTCAAATACCTAATCGCAGCCCACCGTCGAAGCCGCTAATAGCAACCCACTGCCACCGTCGAAGCTCGAAGCCTAATCGACGTGAACTCGAGATTAAGGAACGAATGTCGAAGCTCGAAGCCTAATCGCAGGCGGAGGGAGGTGCCATCGACGTCTGTGTTACCGGCGACAGAGGGAGGTGTCATCGACGAAGCAGACAGGCGGAGGTATCATCACTGCTTTGTCATCGGAGGAAGAAGGCAGCAGAGATAAATGGAGAATTTTGGATGGAATGTGAAATCCATCCAAACTTGGATGGATTTTGAAATCCTACATCTGATGGAATTTTAGCCCCCTTAAGGATTCTTTTTCCATACCAAAAGTTGAACCAAACAAAGGAATTGTTAGGAATTGGATTCCAATTCCCATAAAATCCCTTGGAATCCCTCAAACCAAACAGCCCCTTTATGTTTTTAGAAAAGTTTTTTTTTCTTTTTTTTGGTTTTGTTTATAACCATTTTAGCTCATTTAAATTTGTTATTTATAGTAATATTCAATCTTAGATAGTTATACAAGTAACATTAAAGATAATTAGCTTAAATAAGAACATGTTAAACGGACTAAAAGTAGCTTAATGATATTTCATAATCGTTTAATAAAAAGGAAGTTGAATCTATCTGGTCCCGATGTATTGAAACTACCACAATTCTTGACCGCCTTCCATACCTCTTTTTCTTCGAACTTAGATTCCAACCCCCTAGCTTCCATGACTGAAAGCTTTATTTTTTTAACAACAAGAAAAAAACTAGATAACAAGCTTTAATATGACCATCACACCGTCTAAAAACTTACTATGCAATATAATCTTTAATACCTTCTGGTTTATCTAACCAAATTCCATTTTTAGCCAGAGCATTAATATATCTTATTTACCCTTAATTTGCCTTTTCTTTAGAATTTTGTGGAACTTTGTTTTCCATTTATTAACGGGTTTGGTTTATTTGGATTTGGTTTGCTTTAGTTTGTGCGTAGAGGCTTTATTTGATCGAGAATGGAAGAATCTTACTCTTGATTAAAAACATAAAAATTTCAAATAGGAATCCTTAATTTTCGTTTTTCTAGTTATCTCTAGTTTAACCAATACAAATCCTTAGTTTTGGTTTTGATGCAAAATTAGTCTTCAATCATGACTTTTTTTTTCATCGATTGTGATTTTCGATTTCGCGTGAAAAGTACTAACTTGTCACGTCATTAATTTTCTTCAACGGCCAATCAGATGGCTCGATATCTTTTAATTGGTATCAATTGTAATTTCATTTTTGACTAATTTTGACTCTCACCCAATATCACATTTGGATTTGATTATTAGAGGCTATATGAAAATGGGAGATTATCTTTACGCAACAAAAGTGGTCATACATACCAACTTTATGAGTCATCAACTTATACCATGTGTAATAACTGTTTGTACATTGTTATGTATTTCAAAAATTATTGTGTAAGATCAGGTCCCTATGAAAATATTTGGGGGGTGTTATGTATAAATTATTTATTTATATCTTATGAATGTATTTAATTTCTAAAATTGTTGTGTAAGATTAGTTCCCTTTGAAATTATGTATTTATATATTTAGTAAAGGAATATAATTATAATCATCTTATTTTAATATACATTTTGATATAAATTATACTGTAAGTTACACAAAATGAAACAAATAATAACTTTTTTTGTAATTAACTATTGAAGAAATTGAGTTATTATATTTGATTTTGTGTAAATCAACATAATGACACATAATCTTTGATCTAAATAAGTATTTTTTTTTGTTTATCTTCTTTATAAAGTTTTAAACCAATGAATGTATTTATGATTATTTTTATGAATATGAATCACTAAATCAATAATCTCTTTATATGAGGTAGTTTTGATTAGGGTGTATGAAGAATATCTATCTAGAATTGATTAGTGCTGTATAATTCCTTTTTATGAGGTAGTATGTTTGAAAAACTATAAATCATTTATCTTTTTCTTTGACATAATTATATAAGGTTAAACTTTTGATATGTTTTTCAATGCTAATGAGATGATTTGTATATTTGTTAGGATTTCTATATGTAATAACAATGAGAAACTATGATTAAAATATATTTTAAAATAATACCTAAGATTTTAAAATTAAGATACATTTATTTATTTACGATATAACTTAGTGCTTGAAATATTATTACTTGAAGTCTTGTATATATATATATAGTTTATTTATGTAAGTTTAATAGTAGTTTTGTGGTCCAAGCGAGAGGAATTAAAGTTTAAGACTGAAGTTTAAAATTAACATATAAATATCTAATTACTTGTAATTCTCCATTTAGAATTATCTAGAGAGTTACTCAAGTAATATGAGACATAAGGAAGAGAGAATTCCAGTGACATTGGATAATTCATTATGAGAATTTGATGCATGAAAGAGTTGAACAAATATGTTTTAATAGTTGCTCATGACACGAGTAGAATTTGAAGATCTTTCGTGTTTTCTTTATTGTTGTTCTTTTCCTCATTTAAATAAATTAAATAAAAGAATATTAGTATATGTACATATAGTTAGGGCTATGTTGATTTTATTATTCACATAAGAAACTTTCAAACTAAACATTCTTTTTTTTTTGAAGTTTAAAACTAGAAACTTTGGACATGTTGCTTTAGTTTAACATTTATTTAGATTTGATAGCTACAAAGTTTTGGTAGAATAGATAAGAAACATTTACTTTTTTATTCAATAATTTGGTTTTTCTTTATTATACAATAATATTTAAAATAATAGTTGACATCTATAATAAAAATATGTTGTTTTATCAGTTTTTATTTCCGTGGATATGATTCTCTTTGTTAAAATTACTTTATAAAATTTAATTCTTCTTTATTATCATTAGATATCTAAGGTTTTTTCAAAGCTATCTCGTACGTACGTGTAGGAATTATTCAACTAATAATTATAAGAAAATGAAAAGAGAAAAGGAAAACATAATGGGTAAAAAGAGGGTGAGGTGATACCATGATAATATAAGTAATATTCTCAACTCAAGGTAGAGGAAGTAAAATAAACAAGTTAGATCGGGCTGAGTAGCGGGTTGAATCAGATTGAGTTTAAGTAGACGCGGGTCAAATCAATATGTTTAAAAAGAAAATCATATATGTTTGTGTTAATATAGATACGGGTTCTTATAAGAACGAAATAATACGTACCAGCTAAAAATATATTAATTCAAAGACTTAACTCACCAATACATAAGAGTGGTGGGAGTGGTTACCTCCCACCACACCCACCACATTGCCACATCAGCTTTTCACTTCCACCACTTAACTCACCACATAGACCCGTAGTGATTACTCTCTACCACATCAAATTATAGGACCCACATTTTCTTTATTAATTTCATATTTAGTTTATAAATACTCAATAAATTAAAACAAGAATTTTTAAATAAAAAGATATAAAACTCATATAAGTTCTAAAAATTAAAATATCGCAATAATAATAAATGCCATAATTTTAAAAAGTACATTTTTTAAAGATAGAAATACATTAAAAAATTACTCGTAATTTCGTTGAAGGTTCCATACGTGCTCCACGAGATCATGACGAAGATTCATATGTGTATCCTTGTCTCGTAATTCTTTATTTCGCCTACGACGTATTTCACAAGTATCGGCAAATGTCCGTTGTACTCGGCTTCGAGTAATAATAGTGTCTTCGTTGACATTTGATATTGCATATCCACCATCTTCAATAATCATGTTGTGTAGAATGATGCATGCATACATAGTTCTTTGTATTTTTTTCAAACTCAAAGGTCTTGCCGGCATCCTAACAATTGCCCAACGACTTTGTAGGACACCAAATGCTCTCTCGACATCTTTTCTTGCACTTTCTTGCGCCCTCTTGAACTTTTTTCTTTTTTCGTCGGTTGGAAACGAGAAACTCTTCACAAAAGTTGCCCATTCCGGATATATACCGTCAGCTAGATAATATCCCTTATTGTAAGTAACTCCATTAACTTGAAAAAGACATTCAGGGGAATTGTCTACAAGTAGGTTATCAAACAATGGTGATTGATTGAGAACATTTATGTTATTATTAGACACTGCAACACCAAAAAATGTTACATTCCTCCACAATATTGTAAAATCCATCAATAGCCGATATGAAATTGATTTCAGTTCACATGAAAAATGATATAATCAAGACATTTAGAAACTTTTTCCGGACATAAGAAAATGTGTAGTGGTGATAACGTGCATCTAATGACGAGCTAAAATTTGTGTGTCATGGATGTCATTCACTAACACACCAATATGAGTGCTTAGTCATCCGCTCGTCGTCGTTTGGCTCATCATTTCGGTGACGAGCTTGGAAATTATTTTCTAAGAAAAAAAATTTAATTAATGAAATTATTTCAAAGTAATATTATATAGGTTAAGTAATGATAGTGATAGTAATACAAATGTTAGTCATGACATTTATGACTAGGGTTATTTAGTCATGAACTAATCATAGACTAAAAAAATAATGTTATAACCAGTTATCACAGCTACATGCCTACAAGTACAAATGGTTCGATGTTTATTTACTCAACAGCAACCCAATTCACTCAACAGCAACAAATTCCGTCAATAATGACTAAGAAGGTGAAGAATAATTCAAGTGAAATAAAAAGTATTTCTGAATAATTTACTACCTTTCCAATTCAATAAATGTGGACATGGATTTCTTGACTTATTTAATAATTTTCAGTTTAATTCGTCTAACCCGTTTTCTTTGCATTTGCAGTAAAACCCTTTTGCTTAAGCCCACAATGACTCTAACTAATTAACTTACAAAAATTTACACGAATATATTACAAATCATGCATACGTTTTTTAAACGACTAAACACACACACTCCCATTTTACACTATTTTATCCACTACGTCACAACCTTATAGAACACCAAAAGCGTCAATTACCGCTATGTAATGTTGTATCAAGTGAGAATTTAGCGGTAGTACAACAATATAGACAAAAATATTAATAATAACACCTCATTATCCAAACTTATGATCACGTACATTGTCTAAGCTTTTTCGAAACTTTATAAGCCATTAGGCCAGACTAATCAACAAAGTATTTGACCATCCCCTCACACCCACTAAATATCATCTTACCAAAGGTGGTGGTTGGCCCCCCTTTGGTCAAGTATTTTACTACTCCACAATTGTGTGGGCATTAAAAAAAAGTAAAAACCACATTTTCAAGAGGATGAGTGTTGATAGGAGTGGGCCCAAACACACCCTTTTTTCTTTAATTTTTCATTGGTGAATGGAGGTGTTAGATAGGTTACAAAATTTAAAGGGATGGAGAGTGATCATAAGAGACTCAGTGGTGTACCGGTGTGTTAAGTTTTTTTAAACAACGAAGTTATGTTAGTAGGTTAGGTTTGTAGTGACATTTATATAAGACAATATACGAGTCCTAAGCTACACGTTATGAGAGAGTAAAACCCCTCCTCTATTGTTTTTAAGAAACCCTGACAATGAGATGCCTTTTTTCCACTCTATTCATTATTCATTCAAAGGACTTAAACTAATATTCCGACACTAAGCTGTTGCTGAACTGTTAGCACCATATTGTTTCTCAATCTCCAGGTCCAATATGCACTTGTCCATAAAATTGCAATCAAAATATTATTAACAAGTTCATAATTACTGCCCAAATGATCGACCTCCTTCCATCACTTCCTTAAACACGTAAAAATTATCCCACTCAATCCAAGAGGTGGCTGGTGTTTGTGTGCGGTACCACACTCCACACTTCATCCTTATTGCTTTGATGCCGAGAACACTCCCTTTGCCCTTAGATCATGCGTATAGCATGGCCTGATGGAATCGGGTAAACATTTGGGTTGGTCTGGTGAGTATGGAACACCCATACCCCCTTCCAACCCGATCGGGTAAAGAGTTCCTCAAGATAAGCTAACACGAGTTAAGAGGTGGGGAGTTGACACACATGTTAATTAATTAAATACCACTGTGTTAAAGAGCAAACGAGAGTCGAGGAGTGGCCACCACGTATTAGGGGGAACACACCTCGTCCCAAAAAGGTATATTTTTTTGAATGACTGAATACACACCTTTTGTATATTTGAAACAACATATCCCTTGGTGTTTAACCGAAATTAACTAACTTTCTTTTAATTTGATCTTTTATAACAATCACAATGTTAGAAAGGTTATCTAACATTATGTCAATTCAGAGAATGAACCCTTAATTACTTTCGAAATATTTTTTTTTACACAATCTAAACAGTTTATCCATACTATTTTCTTTATTCATCCATACATATCTTCGACACAAACAAGTAAACCCATGACCCAAGTAAACACGTTTCATAATATAGAATATTCAAACGAAAACTAGAATGTTTCTCGTTTTCTAAAAATTGAGCTCAAACTTTAGTCAAAGATGATAAAGATCATAAATCGATCGATCCTCTCATCTCCACACATGATGGTGGTCCATATGCGGATTGAAAAGTCAATGTCACAAGTGCAAGCTTTAATTCTCTTATTGGACATATATTAAAGGAAGTATTAAAAGATGTACAACTTTATTGTTTACAAGTCATGTGTTAGACTATTTTTCTGAATTTAGATAAATATATAATTTATCGAGTTTTTACTTGTTTTGACATGTGGAAGATCGAAGACGAAGTGTGAAGTCTTGATGGCTACTCCTTTCCTTCTTTCTTCCATTGACATGGGAGTTTAAGTAGAAATTGGGTGTTTGGCTTTATATATATATATATATATATATATATATATATATATATATATATATATATATATATATATATATATATATATATATATATATATATAATAAGAAAAATAATTTTGGAGTTTTTAGTTACATAAAATTTAAGGTGTTTTAAGAAAAAACATTAAGGAAATAGGAAAATTAGTATACATGTTTAAATATGTTTTTGTAGTTAGAAGAGGTGTTGTTACCTAAGGGTATTAACGCGCCAGGTTTCTAGTTTTACGATCCTAAATCAAACCAGATACAACGGGTACTCGTTGTGCAGGTATTCGAGTGGAGACAGGTATTCATGGTTTGGGTCATGGTTACTCTAAAGTTGAGCCGTTTTTTATTTTGGTTGTTTTCATCAACTTTAGATTCATAATAAAACAACAAACAATGGTAAAAACATGGCAACAATAATGAATAAATCACTGGTAGAAATCGAATATATCTTCAATGAGAGCCTTGTATAAACAAAAAAACCGATAGGCTTGAAGTCGGCAATATTGATTGATTTTAGTGTTTTCATGTAGAACTCTCGACCATTGTAGGCTTGCAAACTCTCAATGTCGAAGCACAAAAAAATGGGAGAGACAATGGGAGCTACTAGAAGTAAGTTAGGTAGTTTTGAAGAATTTAAGTTTATAAATAGATTTTGTTATTTCGTATTAACATACATATATATATATATATATATATATATATATATATGAGAGATGGTATATCCTCCTACTTTATCCTCCTACTTATCATCTTACTCACAAGATCATCACAAGTGTCAAATTCAATGGATAGGATGAAGAAAAAGAATTAGTGGAGTTCACATGTCATGTTGTAGTGAGTAGAAGGATGAAGTAGGAGGATATTTCATTTTTGTGTGTGTATGTGTGTGTGTGTGTATATATATATATATATATATATATATATATATATATATATATATATATATACAGGGAGATTCAAATGTGAACATTAAACTAAATGAGAATGGGAGACTCAATCTCAGCCGTCAAATTCCCACTTTTTCAATGTCATTGCCCACCCATTAATTTATCACATGCACCATGTCACACTTTATCCCCCACGCTCTCCATCCATGAATACCACTTACAAATGAACGGCTGAGATTGAGTCTTTCATTCTTATTTAACTTCTCATTCTCATTTGAACTTTCCCATATATATATATATATATATATATATATATATATATATATATATATATATATATATATATATAGTGGGATGTTCAAATGAGAACTTAAATATATATATAGTGGGAGGTTCAAATGAGAACTTAAATATTTTTGAGAATGGGAGACTCAATCCCAGCCGTCAAATTCCCTCTCTTTCAATGTCATTGCCCACCCATGAATTCCTCACATGCACTCTGCCACACTTGATTCCTCCACGCTTTTCATCCATAAATTCAACTTACAAAATGAATGGCTGAGATCTAGTCTCCCATTCTTAATTAATTTCTCATTCTCATTTGAACTTTCCCATATATATATATATATATATATGTTCAAACGAGAACTGTTATTCGTACGAGAACTGCGAGAACCAATCTCAGCAGTTCCTTGAATATGGGAAGTTCATGGATGAAGAGCGTGGAGGGGATCAAGTGTGGTAGGGTGCATGTGAGGAATTCATGGGTGGGCAATGACATTAAAGGAGGGAGAATTGGTCGGGTCAGATTGGTTCTCGCAGTTCTCGTTTGAACTTTTGCCTATATATATAAAAGTTAAAAGCATGAGGGGCGGGACAGTTACCCGCACATATTGAATTTTAAAATCCAAACCTGCCCTGTGTTCAAATGGATTCATCTTATAGATGCATGAAAAAAACGTTGATAAAGTTATTCTTTTTTAATACTAAAGCTAGCTTAAAAACTAAGAAAATAAACTTTGATAAAATAATTCTATCATGCATTTTGTCTTGTGCAAGATGTACAAGAGGGAGAACATTAATTAGATATAGTCTGAACACCTTCTAAACAAACAGAACGATGAACCATCACACAAATGACTAACAGTAAATGTGTCTTTGTCTCGGTTTAGTACCCCATAAGTTCTTATTTTCTAAACATACTCAGTCTACTCTTTCTTTGCATATAGTCTAGGGTTGTGATTGTAATGTAAAAGACCTAATGAAGATTCTTAGATGTTTTCACATGGCTTTGGGATTGAAATTATCCCTCGAAGAACAAGTTGATTGGAATATGAGTAAAGGGTGAACAGGTGACAAACTCTTCGAGAGCAATTGTGTACATGTAAGAAAAACTACCGAGTAATTATTTAGGGTTACCAATCGGAGCAAGCATGGGGCGGATAAAAATGTGGGTATTTGTTTGTGAAAAGTTTAAAGCAAGAACGGCTAGATGGAAGCTTAAAGTAAATTTCCAAAGGAGGTCATATCACCTTAGTAAAGTCTATTCTCAGTAGCATTTTGCTGTATTTCTTTGCGAATTATCGAGCCCCGAAATCAATAAATAAATACGTTGAGAGTGAGAAAAAAATTCTTTTAGCGATGGAGTGATTTGTCAAAAAATCTGTAGGGTAAAATGGGACTTGAATGGGATGGAAAGATGTGGATTAGGGATTTGTAATCTAAACGGGGCAAATTTGTGCATATTATTGATATAATGGTGGATATTTTTTTCTCAAGTAAAGGGGGTGTTTTGGAGTAAATTTATTAGTAGTATATATGGGATTGGCGAGGTAATCCTAAACTCGAGAAGGAGGAGAGGACATGTCAAGTCGGTATGAGGAAACATAATCAAGGTGGGTAAAGTGTCTTTAGGAGCTATGTGTGACTTACGCTAAGTCAAAGGGGTGTTTGTGTAAGTTACATAGTTGGTTATGAAGGTTGTTAGGAGCTGTGACAGCTGGAGGTTAAAGCTGAAGGATGACTGACAGCTGGAGGTTGGACGTCAGACGTCAAAGTTGTTAGTTGCAGAAGGAAGTTCAAGCTCAGCAGAGGAACGTCCAGATCAGCTTGTTTAGTTCTTATAAATAGAGCTGTGTAGTTCATTTGTAACTCATACTAATTCATTCATACACACATAGAGAGTTTCTAGTTCAGATTTCATACAATTTAGTTTGTATTGTTCTTCATCGTTAATGGAAGTTCGTTCATCTTGTTCTTTAATTCAATAGTTTTGTTCTTGATTTAATCTTTGATACTACAAATTGGTATCAGAGCTCCAAGGCTCAAACGAATCTAGGAGAAAGGAAGGTTTGTGGGTTTATCAAAGAAGAAGGAAGATCACGGTGGTTGTTTCTGATCAGAGGTGCAGAATCAAGGCGGAGGAAGGAGGATCTCAGGAAGAAGATCATCAGGAAGAAGATCATCAGGAAGAAGGTTCTTGAAAATTTCTTGAAGGTTCTTGAAAGTTTCTTGAAGGGTTCTTGAAAGTTTTTTTTTTCAAGAAGAAGAAGATTCACGGTTGTGAAGGGATGGCTCCTCCCATGATTCAGATCGAGAAGTTCACCGGTAAGAACAACTTTAGTCTATTGCGCCTCAAGATGAGGGCGTTATTGAAGAGGGAAGGAATCTGGAAACCTTTGTTAGGGGAAAGGCCTGATGAAGAGGAAGCTGCAGAGCTTAAACAACAAGATGAGAAGGCCCATTCTACGATCTTGTTGTCATTATCAGATGAGGTTTTGTATGAGGTTTCAGATAAAGATACAGCAGCAAGTCTATGGTTGAAACTTGAATCACTTTACATGACGAAATCTCTCACGAACAAGTTGCTACTGAAGCAACGTTTGTTTTCTCTGAAGATGAAGGAAGGCTCAGTGCTGAAGGATCATCTTGATGAGTTAAACTCAATCTTGATGGAGCTCAAGAATGTTGATGTAAAGATTGAAGACGAGGATGCGGCGTTAATCCTCTTGGTCTCTTTACCACCATCGTTTGAGAATTTCGTTAACTCATTTGTAGTTGGAAGAGATACAATTACGTTGGAGGAGGTGAGGTCAAGTTTGCACTCACGGGAGCTGCGACAAAAGGCTTCAGGTAATGTTTCTGATACACAAGCTGCAGGTCTGAGTGTGACCAGAAACAAAGGTCGAAGCTACGATCGATCAGATAAAGGAAAATGGAAGCCAAGAAAAGGTAGATCAAGGTCAAGAACTAGAAAGCCTAACCCACGAGATGTGTGTCATAGGTGTGGTGAAGCAGGTCACTGGAAGAATGAATGTCCCAAGAATAGGACAAATGGGTCCAACGTCAATGTGGCGAAAGAAGAAACCAACGTTGAGTCAGATATGGTGCTGATGGTTTCTGATTGTCTCTATAGTAACTCTGAAAGTTGGATTCTAGATTCAGGTTGTTCCTTTCATATGTGCCCGAGAAGAGAGTGGTTTGTAACATATCAAGAGATGGATTCCGGAAGTGTCTTGATGGGGAACGATGTATCTTGTAAGGTGGTTGGTATTGGATCAATCAAGGTTCGTATGCATGATGGGATCGTAAGGACGTTAACTAACGTACGACATGTTCCAGAGCTCAAGAAGAACTTGATATCGTTAAGTACCTTGGATGAAAAGGGCTTCAAGTATTCGAGTGCAGGTGGAGTACTCAAAGTATCAAAAGGTGCTTTGGTTGTAATGAAGGGAATGAAGGAGTCCACTTTGTATGTCCTAAAAGGAGAAACTGTTTTGGATAGAGGTACAACTGCTATTACACAGTCAGAAGGTACAGCTGCTGTTACACAATCAAAAGAAGCTAGGTCCGAAATGACGAAGCTCTGGCACATGAGACTTGGTCATGTTGGTGAAAGAGGCATGGTGATGCTTGGTGATCTTGGGCTCTTGGGTGGACACAAGGTACAAAAATTGGAGTTTTGTGAGCATTGTGTGTATGGCAAACAACATAGGGTAAATTTCTCTAAAGCTATTCATCAAACAAAGGGTACTTTAGATTACTTGCATGCAGATTGTTGGGGTCCGTCTCGTGTTTCTTCTCTTGGAGGAGGTCGATACTTCTTATCAATCATTGATGATTACTCAAGAATGCCATGGGTCTTTATTATGAAACACAATAACGAGTCCTTTGAAAAATTCAAGAATTGGAAGGTGTTGATTGAAAATCAAACGGGTCGAAAGATCAAAAGATTAAGGACCGACAATGGCTTGGAGTTTTGTTCGAAGGAGTTTGATGGGTTTTGTGAGAAGCATGGTATTGCTAGGCACATAACTGTACGAAACACACCTCAACAAAATGGGATTGCAGAGAGGATGAATAGGACGTTACTTGAAAGAGCTAGGTGTTTGTTGTCTAATGCTGGGTTAAGTCGGAGCTTCTGGGCAGAAGCTGTAAACACAGCTTGTTACTTGGTGAATAGAGCTCCAGTTACTGTTATTGGTTGTAAGACTCCAATTGAGGTCTGGTCTGGAAGACATGCAGATTACCTTGGGTTAAAGATGTTTGGTTGTCCAGCTTATTATCATGTGAATGAAGGGAAGTTGGAACCAATGTCAAAGAAAGGTGTATTTGTGGGTTATGGTGACGGGGTTAAAGGATATAGAGTTTGGTCTCCATCAGAGAAGAAGGTTATCCTAAGTCGGGACGTGATTTTTGATGAAAAGTCAATGTTTGTGTCAAAGGGTCTTGATGGTACCTCCGAGAAGGTGGAGGTTGATGGGCTGGAAGAAGGTACGTTCAGTGATGACAAAGAAGACCTGGATGAAAGTTCCGAAGGTAGGTTTGTGAATATTGAATCCTTAGATGAAGGTACGTCCAACAAGGTAGAGGTTGCAGGTCATGGGGATTTGCAAGGCACGGATGAACAAATTGGTGAACCAAGTTCAAGTGCAGGTTATCGATTATGGTCACCATCTGAGAGGAAGACAATTGTGAGTAGGGATGTAGCTTCTGACGAGAAGTTAGTTGTCTCACAAGAGGGTCTTGAGGGTGTATCTAAGGAGGTGGAGGATAGTGGTATTGACATGGAGATAGAGTCGACTCAGGAAGAGCAGGAGGATCAAGAAGATACGGACCTTGATGGTAATGTTCAAAGTAAGTTTGCCAAGATGTGTGCAAACTGGGATGATGGACAAAGTGGAGGTAGGTCTGTGGAAGGTCAAGAGGAACCTCAGGAGATAGATACACATGTGGATGTTGACGTTGGTTTACAAGGTGAAGGTGGAGCTGAACAGGGAGCTGATGAAAGTGTTCCGTTGGCTAAGGATCGATATTGGATACAGGTTGAACGTTCCTGTCAGATATGGTTTTGAGGTTCTGGCTGTGTATGATTTGCAAAGGGCAAAGGAGGTTGGTAATTTCCATGAACCAGAGGCTTATGGTGAAGCAAGTGTTTCAAAGGAAGCAGGTTTGTGGATGGGTGCAATGATGGACGAGATTGAGTCTCTTCATAACAATGGAGCTTGGGTTCTTGTTAAGTTGCCTAAAGGTAGAAAAGTTGTGGCTTGTAAATGGTTCTTTAAAAAGAAGGTCGGCTTGGAAGGGTCCGGAGCTGAATGTTACAATGCACGATTTGAGGCTAAAGGGTATAGCCTGAAGGAAGGTGTGAAGACGGCGTTTCTTCATGGTGGTCTGGAGGTCCTGATGTGTTTGCTCTGGAAGTCGCTATATGGGTTGAAGCAGACTCCGATGCAATGGTACAAACGTGTTGATACTTTTGTGAACAAGCATGGGTTTGTAAGGAGGTCCTGTGACTATGGTGTATACATTCGGATGTTGAAAGTTGGAAGCTTGATGTACGTCATGGGGTGTACAAGGCTGGATGTAGCTCGCGTAGTGTCCAGGTTCATGATCAATCCGAAGAAGGTTCATTGGGTGACAGTGAAAAGGTTTTATAGGTACTTGGAAGGTACTTCAGATGTTGGTTTCATCTGTGGAGGTAATAAAGGATGGTTTGTTACCAGGTACTCTGATTCCGACTATGCAGCAGGTCTCGATAGAAGGAGGTCCGTAACAGGTTGTATGGTTACGTTGGGAGAAGCTGTGGTTGGTTCGGAAGCAATGTTACAACCTTTTACTTTGAAAGAAACTGAGTACATGGCTTTGGCAGAAGCTATGAAAGAAGCTATCTGGTTGAAAGAACTAGTGGGTGTGACTTAGCTTAAGTCAAGGTGGAGATTGTAGGAGCTATGTGCGACTTACGCTAAGTCAAAGGGGTGTTTGTGTAAGTTACATAGTTGGTTATGAAGGTTGTTAGGAGCTGTGATAGCTGGAGGTTAAAGCTGAAGGATGACTTACAGCTGGAGGTTGGACGTCAGACGTCAGAGTTGTTAGTTGCAGAAGGAAGTTCCAGCTCAGCAGAGGAACGTCCAGATCAGCTTGTTTAGTTCTTATAAATAGAGCTGTGTAGTTCATTTGTAACTCATACTAATTCATTCATACACACATAGAGAGTTTCTAGTTCAGATTTCATACAATTCAGTTTGTATTGTTCTTCATCGTTAATGGAAGTTCGTTCATCTTGTTCTTCAATTCAATAGTTTTGTTCTTGATTTTAATCTTTGATACTACAGTGTCAAATGAGTTGGGTTTGAAGTTCAGTACTTCTTTTGGAAAATTAGCGCGGATTGGTAACTGATTCGTTTTTTAGAGGATCGTTGGACAAGGAATTTCATAGTTGAAGATAAGTTCGATAGAGTGTTCAAACTTGAAGCCAACAGAGAAGTATCGGTGTTTGAGAGGCGTGAGCCGGTGAGCGGAGAGAGAGAGAGAGAGAGAGAGAGAGAGAGAGAGAGAGAGAGAGAGAGAGAGAGAGAGAGAGAGAGAGAGAGAGAGAGAGAGAGAGAGAGAGAGTTACAAAATTTACTAGCGAAAGTAAAGGCAAGGTAGGAGGGAAAGATTTACCTATATGTAATGATAAACTGTAAATTTGAAAATGATTAATTAAATCTTTTTTAAAAAGATGGCATGCGATGACGGGGCAATAAGAGCATGATATTTTATTTAATTTTAAATAGAAATTTTAATTAACTGCAATTGCATGAGATATAGGGGACACGTATAGCATAATATCATATTATATGGCCATTTTTCACATGCTATTTATTTTTATTTAATTTTTCCTTGAGACCTCATTCTCAACAACTACTTATGTTTCATGCTTCCTCCTTCGCACTCAACAACAACTACTTAGATTGGTTCTCGCGGTTCTCGCGCTAATAACAGTTCTCGCATGAACTTTTATCTATATATATATATATATATATATATATATATATATATATATATATATATATATATATATATAGGGGAGGGGAATTGAGTTCAATTAAAAAATGTTTTAGGGTACAAAATGTAAGGAAGAATATTAGAGTGTCACGTGTATTTTTTATTAGAAGGGTAATTTGGTAAAAGACATTTGATGCATTTTTCTCTCCTAATTTTATATGACCTTAGTTTCTCTCTCTTTGTTTCCACGTCACCTCTCTCTTTCACATTAACTGCAACCCTTAACCCACTAACCTTCTGTTTTCTCTTTTCGGACCTCCCTGAGATCGTCGCCGTCCCTATGGCGAAGCACAACTGAAGCCAAAAAGCATCTACATCGCCTAAGCCTATCTCTTATGCATCGTGTGTTTGTATTGAGCAGCCCTTCTAAAACACGTTTTTTGTTTTTCTGGAAGCCACAGCCGTTGATCCTTCGATTTAGGGTTGTGACCACTACCTCATTCGATTTAGGGTTGTGCATCTGTATATCCGGTCACCACTTCAGATCTGCCGCCGTAGGAGTTGTCAGAAATTTTGAATAATCGAAGGTAAGTTACAGATCTACTACCGAAGGTGTTGGTCGATCTACGGTGGTCGACGGTGGATTTTGGATCTGTGATAAGATGGCGGAGGTGATATTGGATCTGTGATAAGATGGTCGATCTACGGTGGTCGAAGGTGTTGGTCGATCTACGACACTCTCCGGCACTCTTCCGGCCGTCTATGCCGCTGTCGCACAAATTTTTGCCGATGCACAAAATGTTGATTTCCGATGAGGGTGTTTTGTGTATCACTGGTTTCTGTTCATCAAACCTGATCATAAGTTGATTTTTTTGTGAAATTCAATTTTTTTTGAATATCTGCTGTTTCTTTCAAGTTTTTGTGTATAAGTGGTTTGTGTTCATCAAACCTGAACATATATTGATTAGTTGAGTTGTAATATGTTCATCATGATTTTGGATTTTTCTCTGTAGATCAATTTTGTAGAACGAAGTATGCATAAAATGTCAGTAATCTGTGCATCAAATGGTTGTACTTTATGCATCAAATGTAACATATGAATCAAATGTTTGTATTGTGTGCATCAAGATGTTGTAATCCATGAATCAAATGTCATGGTAACCTGAGATTTTGAACTGTTTTCAGACCCACGTTTTACTTTACCTTTTATTTATGTTTTTTGAAATTACCATACTAACCTTTTTTATTTTTTTAATTCCGAAAATTTGGTTACAAAGGTGATTTTTTTGGTTTGACTTTTGTAGCAAATCTCTACCCTAGGGGAGGGTTCATGCGAGAACCGTTGTTAGTGCGAGAACCGCGGGAACCAATCTCGGCCGTTCCTTGGATATGGGAAGTATCATGGATGGAGAGCGTGGAGGGATAGAGTGTGGCAGGGTGCATGTGAAGAATTCATGGGTGGGCAATAACATTGAAGGAAGGGAAATTGGACGGCTTAGATTGGTTCTCGCGGTTCTCGCGCTAACAACGGTTCTCGCATGAACTTTTGTCTATATATATATATATATATATATATATATATATATATATATATATATATATATATATATATATATATATATGTGTGTGTGTGTGTGTGTGTGTGTGTGTGTGTGTGTGTGTGTGTGTGTGTTTTTTTTCTTAAACCTTAAAATTAGTTATATATGTTCATCTTAATTTATAAATATCATACTACTCTTTCTAAGATATTAAAACATTATATTTAACCAAATTCTTAATTCTATCTATCATTTTAAATTCTTTTAAATTATAACAAATAAATATTTGACCCTATTGTCTTAATTGTAAAAATAATGATAGATGACTTGTACGAGAATCTTAATAATGTTTCTTTATATCATCATATCACGTTTTGACCATCACGTCTCCCTTACTACTGTTGGTCCGGGCCGATGCTAACACTGTCTGTCGTCATTATATTAAATTCTTATTTCGTCTGTGTTTTCTAATTATTTGATTTTTTCTATAATATTTAATATATATCGTTTTATGAAACAATTCATGTATTATATGACCATTTAATCTATTTAATATTTAGACAAACGACTTTTTTAGGAATATATATACATTAATTCTTTTTGGTTTCGACATATGCGGTACATCTTTACACTAGATCTTTCTCATCTATTAAAACACTTTAAAAAATATTTCAACAATTTTAAACTTCTCTAATGTTTTATATTTTTAAGAAATAAAACATTTAATCAACGGTTCATTTTTAGATCGATGAATTAATGCGAGATGAACAAATAAATTCGGGCCAAAAAGCGGTATTTTTGTTTGTGAAGAAATTACGAAAACCTTCTAAACTATTGACTTTGATGTAGTTTGTTGACTTTTCTTCTTATCATCAGTAGGTCTATTGTATATGTAAAATACATTACATAGTGAAAGTTTTAATGTTCATTTTACGTTTAAATTTATATGGAAAAGTTTATTTTAGTCTAAATATCAATATACATGTTTAATTTTCTTTCATTTAATTTCATCATTCACTTATGAATTCATTTCATGCACGTTGTTATATTCTATCTCTTTACACTCTTCATCCATGAATTTCATTTACTAAATGAATGATTAATATTGATTCGCGCGGTTATCATAATAAAATTGGTTCTCAAATGAACACTCCCCTACATGTATACACGCCTTATTATATATCCATCTTTTATAAATAGAGTTGATTTGTACACAACAAATTAATTTTATCAACATATAACGGAGTTGTTGCGAATGAATAATTTTGTTATCTACGGATTGATACTTTATTCTAAAACAAGATAACATTGTAAAATCAATATATATCAATTCAAAAGGTTAATTAAAAAATAAAACTTTTGGAAGTTTTAATGTGATAGAATAATGTTAGTCTACGGGTATGTTTGACAACGGGTTTATAGAGGATTATAGGGCTTGAGATTTTAGTTTTTATTATAATAATTGGTAATTTGTATAGTAGGTTTTAGATCATATTATAAATCGCCTCTCATGTATAATGAGATGATTTGTATACCCTTAAATTAATGATTCTGTATAAAACTTTTAGAAATATTTAGGAATATAACAGATAAATAAGTAAATATATCTAGCTTTTAGCAACATAAAAGATGATGTCTGTATTGAGGGTAGACAACGCCTTAATCTTGGTTGCTTCTTGCGTATAGTTGTTCAACATTCCCTTCGTATAATGATTCTTTTGTGACATTGTCTGGAAGTTCTATAAACAATTTGTATTTAATATTAAAAATAATATATATATATATATATATATATATATATATATATATATATATATATATATATATATATATATATATATATATATATTACAGTTTAGTATATGATAAATGTTGGGATTTCGTGGGCAACACAGCGGAAGCAAGTACAACAAACAAAGCCCACGGTACAAGCAAATAAAGCATGAAAACAAGAAATCCCAAAATGGACCAAACTCTATGTATAAAATGCAACTTAAGAAAAGAAAGAAATGGTTATACCAGCCTCCTTAGCTCCAGAATTCTGCAAATCTCGTGGTGATGAAGCTCCAAGAATAAAACGCGGATCGACTAATGGGTAGTACCACGGGAACACGTCTAACCCCTTGAGCTAGCAAGCCTCCATGGTACTTCACCTTTGAACACCACTTCTAGAACAGCAACAAACCGAGATCAACTCTGGAGCTATACTCTCTTGAATGATCCTCTCTTGGCCTTAGTAGCACCAAAGAGGTTAATATGTGTTTTAGAGAGAGAGAGAGCAAAAGAGGAAAAACCACACACATAACAAAGTTAAGTTTTTTTTCTTTTGGCTCCAGATGCGGGATATAACCCCACAAACCGGCCATGCCTCGAGACTAATAAATCCACATGCAATGGTTGATTTAGGAGGTTATTTGACAAATGGCACTGGCAGGGTTTAGCGGCGCTAACTCAAAAGGGTTAGCGGCGCTAACGCGCCCTGTCAGCGATTTGACACAAAGTACATGCAGCCGTAGCGGCGCTAACCTATAGGACTTAGCGGCGCTAACCCCTAATAGTTAGCGGCGCTAACGCGGCCTGCGATGTCAACTTTTGTCTTTTGCCATATTTGGTCCCTTAACTTAAGTTGCTGTCAGGTTAGACCCCGGTGTATGACCCAATAGGCCCATACATCATCAGCAGCGGTCCATATGGCGTACGTACATTAATGGGCATATTTCTAACAAACTCCCACTTGCACATAATGCACCGTACCCATGTAACCACAGACAAAGAGCGGCCTCTAGCAAAAGCATCAATGCCCCCAAGTCAGTATGGGTTCCGCTTTTATGCAGAAAACCATTACCTACAAAAAGAACGTAGAGGTCCTATTTGATAAGTGATCAATACTCCTTTTGTTCGCGATATCCTTGTGAACACGAGACATGGATTGATACGTCAATCTCCAGATCGTTCACGATTATGTTACTCAATCTTGATTGGTGGTGACCAAAATTTTAAGGACATATCTGATTCTAAATCAATATTCCTTTGCGCATGGCCATGCTTATTTTGGTGTCAGCGCCCAATCATCGAGGGGCCCAGGGATATCTCTCATACTAGAGGAACAAATTTCGTTGACTGTACAACCCCATAGCGTGAACCTTATCTTACTTAGCTATTCCCTTTATAATAGCCAGTTACGAACTACGTTTTGAAATAACCGAAGTAAGAAAGTTTCATGCTATAGCAATTCATACATCTCGGGTCGAAGGACGTAATGATGTTATCCTTCCGAGTCACTCTTTGACCATGATCCATGAAGTGAACTCGGGTGCGGGTCTTCCAGTTACTTGAAACTCTTTTCAAGCACAGGTTATTGTTGCGTTTCATGCATTCAATCCTTGATTAATACATAACCAACACATAACCTCAGCTTTAACTCAAACTTCCTTCCCTTGAAGAATGACTGGCTGTGGAAATTTAGAATGCATAAACATTCCAGGAAGTGGTTAAACATGCAAAGATGGAACACAGTAAAGACCAATGAAGGTAACCGCATCATGCGTATATATAGTCCCTACTATATATCGATACAATCATCGGTTAGCAGTACTGCTTACCGTTCCCGAAGCTTATAAGTAAATCAAACATTTACTAAAACGATATTCAAGCCTAGTCATAAGCATTAACAATGCTATTATACCTAGTATGTATAACATCACTAGTATTTGACAACGGCTTAACTATGGGATCTCTTATGCAATATCCCTTTTTGTACTCTTTTGTATTCTCTTATTAAATCACTTGCAAATTGTTTATCAAAGAGATCATACACATAATATAATCATAGTCGTCATATCCTCAATGTTACCGAAGTCTACAATAGGATTAATAACACTTATGATTATTAGAGTCATCATACTCTCATTGTAACCGAAGTTCATAATAGAGTTACTGACACTCACGTTAATTAGAGTTGACATACCCTAAATGTTACTAAAGTACACAATAGGGTCAATGACATTCATTTAAATCTAAATGTCGTATCTACACCACATATTTGAATATCCAAAACTTCGATTAAAATTCGACAGTTTCATAGGTATAGATTTTCTTGCAGTACTAACTTACTCAAGACAATTCTATTTTCGTCGAACATCAAGAACATATATCAGTATTTCTTGAATCTAAAATCCACTTGATTCCATGTTTTCTATTCATACTCATAGTACAATAATTCCATCACTAGGTTGTAAAACAACCCTAAATTAGGACATTATTTTTATTGAACATATTTTGCTAAGAACACATGAAGCTCCCACTAGCCCTGACAAGGGTATCTGGCTTAATCTATGTTTTCTAGAAAACTCATTCCTTTGACTTTCTTGCAAAGCGGGATTACAGCCGCAAGATGCAAATTTTTTTTTTGCTGACTAAACTCATGGACACAATTTGGACATAATGGATATATGAGACCTCGGAACATGTTTCAAAACATTTCCTCAAATTAACCCTGCGAAGGATCTTGGTCTTCATATTTCCATGTGAACATACTTGTTTTCCCAAAGCGACAACAATATTTCACTTTATCCAAGTTATCTTCAACATAACTACTAGAACATATTTCCATATTATCAATATGAAAAGCTTTGTCTCTAGTCGGTATTTGAAGTTGTCCATAGATGCTATATGTTAGTCCCTTCACCCCTCTCGGATTACACCTTAGGTGTGGGATTAACCCAAGTCAAGTACTTGGATGCAGCAAATTGATTACATCTATGTATGCCATTCCCTTCTCATATTCACTAGTGAACACAGGGTCCTACTATGTTTCCAATGAATGGTAACATCACAATGATTTACCATCAAGTTGTTGTTACTCTGATATGACAACCTCATATCTATAACAACCTTCTTGATTTCCATCAGATATAAAGAAGCAATGGATATTGTCAGGTTTTACCAGCATCTCTATGCTGATTAAGTGCTAGTGTCCACATTAGGTCTTTTATTTAAGTTTAACGTTCTTCCACTAGAATGCTTTTGTAAATTGTTCTTTCCCTTTTGAATAACCAAACATGGTTCCCATAAGTTCAAGAACAATTATCCAAAACTCGGATGAACTACTTAAATATACAAGCATCAACTTATAATTCATACATCTCCCACTTAATGTAGAATGAATAATTTTAAGTTGTGAGATTGATAAGCAAAGTACTCTTTCTAGTCAAAATCTCATTGGATGCTTAAGTTGACCATAATGTTGTGTTTCAGATTGAGAACTTGGTTCATAAAAATTAATGTATACCAATCACATTGAATACATGTTTTTAGGTCTGCCTTTTACCAGATTATCAACAAAGATATCCAGTTTTGTTTAAAGTAACACCATGTACAAAATGTGTTTCTTAGAGAAAACGAATTATGGGATAAACCCATGATTCATTTCATGTTTAAACTAATATAGATAAGAAAACTTAGCATCTATTCTAGATCTAAGAATTTATATCTATATGCCCTTATTGATTCTTAATTCTCTTAAGGTTATTTCCGAACACCTCCAGGTTTCAGACACAAACCTTTTATCTAGTTAAACATTCTCTCAACAACCATCATAAAGATGGTGATGGAGAATCTTACTAGTGTCACTCTATATGGTATACTTGTACGGATTATCCACATAAGTGTGATCAAAATCCAACAAGTTATAATCCTTCCTACCAACATAGGTGAAGGA
The DNA here is from genome assembly GCA_947179395.2 of Pulicaria dysenterica. Lineage (NCBI taxonomy): Eukaryota > Viridiplantae > Streptophyta > Magnoliopsida > Asterales > Asteraceae > Pulicaria > Pulicaria dysenterica. Next base: position 4,920,652 of record OX359292.1, read on the forward strand.
TTTCTTAATCATCCTAGTCCAATAAACAATATTTATATCCTTCATTTAGCCCGAGGCTAAATTTTTACAAAGATCCTAACCACATGGATCCAAGCGATGTAAATGTTGTTTACTTGGTTAAGTTTGATTATGCCATATACTAATGTATCCAAACCACTTTTGGATCTAAGAATCAATTATTTCATGATCGCCTTACTACTTATAATGAGCCTTTATGTATGCAATGATATGGATAAGTTTTGATTGGATAAAACATATCAAAATAATTTTTCAAAATTGTTTCAATTCCAAGTCATCTCCATCGTCATCAAATGTGTATTTAAGCACCATAAATGGTCAAAATAACACATAAGCTTTGACATGGATCGAATTTGAAATGAAACCATCATAATGAAAAATCTTTTAAACAAAATACATAGTATAAAAACATCCATCATCTTCAAAAGAACATACAATAAAGCAAGTCTAGCCACGCAGGGCATACTCAAAAGTAATAAATAATTCTGGAATAAATGGCGAGACTTAAGACTCCCAATTCTCTTATAGAAGACAATCAACTAAATTTCTTCTTCAGAGATCCGGTTCTTCAAGCTCTTCCTTCTTGCAACGAACAGACCTACACTTTGTAACAAAATAAATTTGTGACAAACGTGAGTCTTATAGCTTGGGTAAACAACCCAGCTTATTAAGGAATAGCAATGAAGTAAAATCATGAATGTACCTTAAGTAGGAAAATTAACTCTCTCTTTTCTGAGAAGTTTTATATCCTCTCGGCACGAAGGGCAGGCATGACTGCCCCAATCCCCAAATCTACCGCAGAAGTAGCAAACCACCCCTTGTTGAGTCTCTTTAGGCACATCATCAATGTCCATCGACTCAAAACTTGAAGCAAGCTTGGAAACTCCAACTTCTTCTTCATGTTATGTAGTTCCTTAGAACCAAAAACAAGAGTGGATGAAGATGATGCATGCTTGGACATGTTAGATTCTACATCCTTCAACATTCCATGCAGTTCATCTATAGATATTTCCTTTCCATGCATATGATAGTTCTCTACAAACTTTTCATATGATGCGGGCAGAGACCGAAGTATGAAATTCACACCAAGCTCCCTCCCTATAGGAAAACCTAGTCTCTCCATCTGGTCCATGTATGACTTCATCTTCAAAACATGGGCACTAACACTCCCGCCTTCCCGCATCTTACAACCGGTTAGACTTTTAACGCACTCATAATGTTCTTGCCTAACTTGCTGTCGGAAAACATCCTTCAGCTTGTTAATCATGTCATACACAGTCATGTGCTCAAATTGCTTTCGCAGTTCCGAGCTCATACTTGATAACATGAGGCTAGCAACATCGTGCGTATCCCGAACACGCTTTTCATACGCGTATCGGATAGCCCATTCCGCATTGGTAGCAGGTGGTTCAGGAAGGGGTTCCTCAAGGATGTGCAACTTGGACTCGGCACGTAGGACAATCCTCAATTGCCTAAGCCAGTCCACAAAGTTCACTCTCGTGAGTTTCTCCCTTTGTAGGAACATACGTAGTGATAAGTTCGACGTGTTGTGGTTTTGATTTGACATCCTATATTAAAGTAGAGTACACGAATTAGTTGTTTGATTTAATCCTTGTTAAAATAATTACCCAATATCGTCTCGAAAAATATTTTAACAAGGGCTAAGAACCATATTTCACTCCAATCCATGACGGGTTTGCCGCGGATCACTTCATGGAGCTATTTAGGCCGATAACCATCTTACCGATTGCAATCTCTATTACAACTCTTAGGCACTTGCGGGATCCTACGACAACCATCGGTCGTTTGGCATGTTTGATCCCTACTTGCACCAATTCCAAATTAAAATTCTCGGTTGACTCGTGCTAAGCTCGACAATCACTCAAGGATTTTAATTTGCAATTGTAAATCGTCCGTCAAGACATACGGTAACAAATTCACCAAAATTGGCTCGTGCTAAGCTCGACAACCAAAATTGTGAATTTGCCACACTCACCTTCCACACAGGTTTATGGGAGTTGGCTCGTGCTAAGCTCGACAACCAAAACCCATAAATCTAGATTCGGGTGGTATCGACTTACGGATGGCGCAAGATTTACGTTTTATGAAAAACGGGCTTTTGTTTTCGGCTTGGTTACAGATTAACTTGTTTAGTGACAAAACCTATTTCCACTAGGTGAGTTAATCTTGTATGTGAGCGCGCGAGAGTTGCAAACCATTTTTACCAAATCTCTTGTGATTTTATTAATTTCGAAAAATTATCTAGCATGCGAATCCTAAGCAAACCATGCAAGAATAAAATAAAATCTCATCACACGCATATAAACGAAGTAAATTGGTAACCCTTGCCATAAATCCTATGCGCTCTTCCCGTGAGCCAAAACGGGTAGAACATGGTCAAACTAAGGGACGGAAAGTCTTCAATGCGAGCTCCCACTAGATCCGCCATCTCCAATGGACTTCACCGGCTTCTATGGACACGCTCCATCTCCTTTCCGACTCCTATTTGTGTGTCATCATCCAAATGTACAAAACATACAATAGAAAAAGAAATGGCATACAAGCCACGATAATTTCCTATACATCTAGTACATTTACACGGATGAATGAAATGGCATGCAAGCCACAATATTATTACAAACAAAACTGAATTAATAACTATTACAGCCACAAGGTCAAGGCAAGGTTAACAATTTCACAACAACCACATACAACCAAACATAATGGTAACTATAATACCAAAACCAAATCTGGAACAAAATTCCAGAAACATAAAATAGCCAAAATACCCGAGAACAAAACTGTTTTTATCTTTTAAAACCAAAATCGTAGCTGCGCGTTAGCGCCGCTAAGTTTAAACAGTTAGCGCCGCTAACTCAAAATAGTTAGCGCCGCTAACCCGGTTCGAACAGAAAACAAACATTTTGATTTCGGGATTTTCAGGCCACCAAGTGCAAATCTAACATAGAGGTGGCTCTGATACCACTGTTGGGATTTCGTGGGCAACACAGCGGAAGCAAGTACAACAAACAAAGCCCACGGTACAAGCAAATAAAACATGAAAACAAGAAATCCCAAAATGGACCAAACTCTATGTATAAAATGCAACTTAAGAAAAGGAAGAAATGGTTATACCAGCCTCCTTAGCTCCAGAATTCTGCAAATCTCGTGGTGATGAAGCTCCAAGAATAAAACGCGGATCGACTAATGGGTAGTACCCCGGGAACACGTCTAACCCCTTGAGCTAGCAAGCCTCCATGGTACTTCACCTTTGAACACCACTTATAGAGCAACAACAAACCGAGATCAACTCTGGAGCTATACTCTCTTGAATGATCCTCTCTTGGCCTTAGTAGCACCAAAGAGGTTAATATGTGTTTTAGAGAGAGAGAGAGCAAAAGAGGAAAAACCACACACATAACAAAGTTAAGTTTTTTTTCTTTTGGCTCCAGATGCGGGATATAACCCCACAAACCGGCCATGCCTCGAGACTAATAAATCCACATGCAATGGTTGATTTAGGAGGTTATTTGACAAATGGCACTGGCAGGGTTTAGCGGCGCTAACTCAAAAGGGTTAGCGGCGCTAACGCGCCCTGTCAGCGATTTGACACAAAGTACATGCAGCCTAGCGGCGCTAACCTATAGGACTTAGCGGCGCTAACCCCTAATAGTTAGCGGCGCTAACGCGGCCTGCGATGTCAACTTTTGTCTTTTGCCATATTTGGTCCCTTAACTTAAGTTGCTGTCAGGTTAGACCCCGGTGTATGACCCAATAGGCCCATACATCATCAGCAGCGGTCCATATGGCGTACGTACATTAATGGGCATATTTCTAACAATAAATTGATAACACAACTTAATTGCATAGATAGGTAAGGTTTGTTAGAGTTTTTTATTATGGTTTTTATAGTTCTCGGCAGGGACGGAACCATAATTTTTTTTGACCGGTGGCACCATATAAGGGCGAAAATAAAATTACTTAAAATTGAGGGTGTTGTTCGGGTTTTTTCTCGGGTTTTCAGTAAATCGGGTCGGATTAACGACGTTTTAGTTGTTGCTCCGGTATTTTAGGGTCAAAATTAAAACAAAACACAATATATATAAAGCCAGGTTAATCAAATTACTATTTTTAGGGTAAACTAAAGTATTTTAAATGTATAAATCGAAGATTGAACTATATTTTATCATTTTTGTAAAAGAAAATTTCATTTTTCCTTTAGTTTTGGTGTCATAAAAAAATCACTGGTGGCACCCTAAAATTTGACCCGTAGCACCGGCTCGAAAACGTTGAAATTATACATTGTTTCTGCAAAAATGACCGGTGTCCCATGCCACCACTCGGACACACATAGGTCCGCCCATGGTTCTCGGTGTACATACTCTATGTATAGTTATTAATGTAATATAAAATATATATACAATTTTTTTATTCTACATAGTTATCACTGCAACTTTATATGTAATAGTTTAAACAAAACTTATATCAACCATGAACAAGAAAAATGCATATTAACATCCAATAAAATTACGTGCGGTGTATATGAGAGGTATAACGTAGACAGTCATACCGCTATCTGATGATAGAAATATTGCTATTCAAAAGACCTCGTGATTATAAAGTAGTGTAAGTATTATACTTTATCTCTACCATTCTATGTACTTGTATTATATGATGTATAAATAAACCTAATTTTTTTTCTTCGTGTCAAGTAAGGATCCTTGTCTTGTAGATGCATAAGAGATTATGTTGTTGTCTTTATTCGATTCAATTATTTTTGAATTAAAAATCAATTTTCAAACCCACTAGCATCATTTTACATGCTTTTTCTAAGTATGGATTGATTTTTACCTAAAGCCAAATTATAACCGGTAATGCCGCTCGAGTGTTATTCAAACCATTTGTTTATCAGTTTGTAACGGATCAGTTCTAGCAAGTCATTTTTCTTTATCGGTTTTATTACTTAGTTATTATGTTAAATTGAACCAAACATAATGGGATTGATTAACTAAGAATGTGGAATTTAACCTTGACCTATAATATTTCAATGACTTGTAGGAGGCCTAATATTTGATTTCTTTCTATTAATTCAAATCTAGTCTTGATTAATTTGATACTTCACATCATGGGGTTGAGCTATATGAATTATGATTAATTTGGCAATATGATAATTGATTTATCCTTCATCCTAGTTTAATAGCAGCCACAATAATAATAATATGACAACAGTTGACAATAATGTAAACTCCAAATTGCAGTTTTTTGGCTTTTAAATAATAAAATATATATAACATGTACAGAATAATTACTTATCGATTCGGTTTAGTTATGCATACAAAACAGAAATCCACCAATTAACTATCAGTTAATTAGATTTAATAAATCCATCGGTTTTCATTTGATAATATCGTTGTAATGGTTTTATTGGTTATGGTTAGAATTTTCGGTTAAGACGCTTATCTTTACATGTAAATAAGATTAGTGGCTAGCTAACTGTAAACAACTATTTATACTTTTCAAAATCCAACTTTTGCGAGATAGTTGTGTCACTTGAAAAATGATTATATACACCATAAATTTATATAATCAATTGACGCATTGTAAGAAAATCATAAAATAACCAAATGTTATTTGTTCAAAAACATAAATACAAACAAAATAAGGAAAAACAAAGAGACGTGGATAGAAAATTTGAATATAATCTAATACAGATACGATAAGGATTCACACATAAAGTAGATTAATAATGTTTAAGAACAAGGGTACATGAAATATTTTTGATGTGTTAGTTCGTATAGTGATGCTTATCTTTGTATTCCATGATTTTGATTTCGTAATCATTAGACTTGTCATCTATTTTAAAAGATGAGAAAAAAACCATTACATGAATATTAAGTTTTTATTTCTTAATGTTCTTTTAATAATAAAATAGGTGATATAAAAGTATAATAGATAGCGGGAGTTCTGGAATTGAAGAGTTTGATTATGATAAGAGAAAAAAAATTATTGTTTTAAGACGAGTGTCTTGTATCTTAAAAATAACTTTATCCTAGCACTTAAAATAAAACGGATGCTTTGAGTTATTAGTGAATTGTTTTTAAAGACAGAGCAAACAACATATGTATAACATAATGAACAAGGTGATTATAATTCAAATGAACTAACAAGTTTCAAGCATTTTTTAGTTTTGACACTAGTGAACTTGTTTTTATAGCAACAAATGCATTTGGAGGTATGTGATATGAAGAAAATAAGTAAAGAACAAAGTTCAAATGGCTAACATAACTTTGTGATTTATGTTTTATAAGGAAATCCCTTTTAAACAAGTATGACTACTTGAACCACATTTGAAATTGCAGTAAAATGTATGTATCAGCTTTTTTCTAGACCTGACTTGTACAAATTCTCATGAACTAGTGTGGCTGTTCATTGTCTAGATTTACAAACAAGTACCAATCGTCATTTGTCACACTAATTCCACCCTTTTTGCATTATTTGTAGAACAACTACAACGGTACGATCATCAATGCGCCCACCACCCATGGTCACGGTTATGAAAGACCAGTGTAAGGGGCATATCAAGGACACATAATAGCCCACAAATGTGTACTCTGTTTTTTTTCTTAAAGTTCACCAATGTGATTTTAGTTAACATGATTGCATAACACGATAAAATGATTTTGATATTATCAACAAACAAACACTGATATGGAATTATTCATTTTTAAAAGTAGCTAAATATTATGAATTTTATTTTAATTATTATTGAAATTAAAATAATTAAAAATATTTAATAAAGAAAAGAAGAAAATGACAGATGTCGAAAGACACTAGACAGACACTTCATGGGTTAGTACATGATAAGGTTACCGTACACCTAGTTGCATCCGATAAAAGCCGGTTACTCCGGACAAAGACTCCTGCATTTCTTGCTTTTACGATTTTACCCTCGCTTTTGACCAATATTTACGTAGCTTCCGGTGATCACATGAGCCTGCCTCGCTATCATGTGATTCAGTGATTTCCTAGCTTCTATTAGTAAAAAAGATTAACATTATTTACGCCGGGTTAATCATGAATCCAGGATCCTATAGATTCGAAGTGATTCTTTCTCAAGGATCGGTCCGAAGACAAAGATCAAATGTCTTGACTGTCCGAACAAAAGGTCGGGATTAAACTCAAAACTATTTCAACAAAGTCTCCACTTATCGGATTCACCAAGCGTTTATGGTAGAAGAATATACCACCCCAAGGTGTTTACCCAAATATTTTCATACATATTTTATGTCTTATATTTCTAAGATTAGTTATTTTTAAAACTTTTATAGAAATAAAATTTGGGATGAATTAATATAATAAATTCTATTTTAATTACTACTATATGTAACAAATTCTTTATTTTAAAATTTGATACAAATAACTTTTATAATTATTTCAATGTATGCAACTTGTTGTATATAACTAGACTCATGACAAAGTTCATTATATATAAAATGATACCAAAAAATTAGACTCGGAAAAAATATTATTACATCTTGTGAAAGTTGATTATATTTTTAAATAAAAAATTGGTTATATATGCTGGTAAATAATACAAAATTTATTGTATTCTCATATAATTTACTTCACAATTCAACGTTTTAAATACAATTAAAACTTGAGTTAGCTACATCAACATACTATCTCTATCAACCAACTTTATACCAAACATATTTTACATTAGAGCATATGCATATCATCGTCAACATCACTGGTGGAGGTACGCCAGGGTAGGGGTAGGGTAACTTATTATATTTTCGATGTGTGTGCACTAACTATGCAGAGATTATATTGTATAAGACTGCTGGTGAATCAAGAACACGAGAGCCAATGAAGGTCTATGTGGTAGGATAGGATGACTCAAGGCTATGTTTGGGAGTGGGAGGGGTCCAAGATGTGCGTGTGTGGGTTTGGTAATGGGTATAGAATGTTTCATTTGTATAGGGTGTAATGGTCGGGGTCCAGGTGTGGCATTGTATGTGGCATGGAAGGATGGTTTTTCTAACTTGTACAAGTACTAGTATAGCGGCATTTGGGTCGGGGTCTGGTGTCTGTCACTATTGGTAGGGTGTGGGTGGGGTTTGGAGTTTTATGTATGGTTTTGTAAGAGGGAGGGCTGGGATTGGTTTTTGGTTGGGGAGAGTGGGATGTACACTATCGGCACCGGTTTAATGGCCTTTGAGTATTTGTGTATGTATCGTGTCTTTTTAAAAAAAAAAGAGGTTGATATACTGTAAGGGCTGGGAGGAAGGTATAAGGGTGGAGAAGGTAGGATAGAGGCTATGGCTATATCATTTTTGTTTGGTGAAATGTGGCACTGTGATATCACACACACAAGCACTTTGCTTCCCTACGTTCCTTAGCCATGGTCATAAGCTAGTTGTGGGATTCATGTTTTGTGCAGGCGTTTTGCACCTTTGAAACCAAGGGGTTATAAGGGGGGCAATCCAAACCCTGTGTGATTTGTTAGGCCATCTTTGAGCTAGCCGAGGCAAATCCGTTTTTTCAAGCCTCAGAAGTTTGATTTTAAGGTTGTGGTTTAAGGGACAACGTGGTCTTGTATAATAGGCCGCTGTGGGAAGGTGACTTGCAATTGGGCAGGATCCACTGTGAAGTTTCAAATGGGTGGGATGAGGGTGGGTTGGTGTATAAGGGTGGTGATGGTAGGTAGGGACTGTGGTCATTGTTTTGTTTCGTAGTCATATGGTGGCACTGTTTAATGCACACAATCACATCGATTTCCTATAGTATTTGGCCATGGTCATAGGCTAGTATTGGGGCTATGTTGATCAGTGCAGGTGGGTGGCACTTAGCTCGTCACCATGGAGTGATAAGGGAGGTATTCCAATCCCATTTGATTTGCATGGTTTCTTTCTCATGCTAGGCAAATCAGTTCTTTCAAGCCTCTGACTTTGTATTTTTGGGATCAAGGGTTGAGGTTTGGGACTAATGGATTTAATGCAGGTATATCTATTGACCCCAAACCATATGTGGAGTATCGGTTTCGTTGCGGTGGCGGAAGAGGCACAACTTTGGTTTCTACATGGATGAGTTGTTTGAGGGCTTGTTATCTGGTTTTGGGAGTGGCCTATACAGTGTGTTGGCTGGATCGGGTAAAGAGTTTTTGCTGTTGTTTTGGTCTTCGTGGCGACATGGGCTGGAGTGACGTGGCAGTCTATGCAATACTTGTGTTTCGTTTCGGGTGCGGAGCAAGAAGGATAGTCTTGCGACTACGTGTATGTTTTGTATAGTTCGACTATGATCCTGGTTGAGGGTGAGGCATATGAGAGTTCTTGTTCATATTGAGTGTGGTGTGTTTTCTATATGTTTTGGGACTTAAGAGGATAAACCTCTTATTGGTTATATGATAAAGTTTTGGCTGTTCAAAAAAAAAAAAAAAAAAAAAAAAAACTAGCGTCTAACAATATATAGTAATGACTGAAATCATTTTTATCACTAACTATCAAGTCCATTTTAGCTTTATTTTAATTAACTTTTTATTTTTATAGAACATATCAATCTAAAAAATCAAAATTAGATTAAAACTTTTAAAAAGACAAATTTAAATCTAACATAAAATATGAAATATGTAGATTACAAAAACACCATTTCTTGTACTTTTTTAACCCGCATTTATACTAAAAAAAGAAAAAAAAATACTCACATTCACTTTTCACGCCGTTATCTCAATTTCTAACGATCAAAGTAACTATGCAAGTCATCACGCAATTCGGGGAAATAACACCATGATCAACATTCAACACCATAGTTTCGTGATCGAATGCGAGTATCCTTCTTCTAAATATCCATTATTTATATTATGTTTAAAAAACGCAAACTAAAATCTTAAGTGTATAACGTACAAATAGTTATTTTTAATAATAAAATTTTATTAATGCTTTAGTATACCTAAACACTTCACAGTGAACGAAGTTAAATATTCATCCTAGTCCCCGTTGTTCCTTTTCCAATGTCTACTGGATAGTTTGGGTCGGAGAAACGGGAGTCACTATTGTTAGCTGATTGTGTATGCTATAATCAGGTGAACAACATTCAAAATTTCATATTATCCCCTTGTACTTTTATGAAGTGCATTACCGGTACCTTAGGTTTACATTGTTTACCTCACCTCCTCTCCCTTTGTATATAAGTTTTTATGTTTAGAAAAAACATTTGCCGTTAAGTATACAAGCACTCAAACATATTGCGAGTTTGTGACTACTTCTTATAAATATGATTTAATTTTTTTTTATAATTTATCCAATATATATATACACATATAGTGGGATTGGGAGATTCAAATGAGAATACATATTTACGTGAAAATAAGAGACTTAATCATAACCATTCATTTGGTTGAATCAGATGGTCTATGGTCTACATTTGACCATTTATTTTATTCATTACTCAACCATGAATTGCAACGGGAAAATTACGACTGTTAAATCTAATTGATTAACATCTAATTGATGGTCACCCACTTTTTTTTATTACATAAAAAAATTTCAGGATCTCTGGATGTATAGCTGATTAGAGTATGTGATATTTATTTCATTTTTGTAACTACTATAACTAACTCACAAGAAATCTTTAATTCCACCTCATAAGTGTTATAGGTTGTGTCTACAAAGATATCTTGAATTTCAGAAGTAATTTATTATGTTATAAGTCCCAACCAATAGACTTCTTAGCATGGAGACAACTTTTGGATGATGTACTTATATAGCTAACAAGGTTGTCCAATGTGCTAGAAAAGAAGGCTTAAAGCTATTGTTGTTTAAACTTGATTTTAAAGAAGCTTTTGATAGTGTAAATTGAGTTTGTTAAAGGATATTATGATTTATATAAGATACGAGACCAAAAATGTAAATGTATTATCATTTGTTAGAATTCAACAACCATTTTAATTCTTTTTAATGAGTTGTCAACTAATGAGTTCAAAATGGGAAGAAGCCTTTGTTAAGGAGATGCTCACCTCCCCCTTCTTTTACCAAGTGTGATGGAAGCATTACAAACAAATTTGTTGAAAGCTTGCAAAAAAGGAACTTTTAAAGAAATTGATGGATCAAATTCTTCATTGCTTCAATGTCCATGATGTTTATTCTTAAGTAAATGATCTTTAGCAAATATGAAATCTCTTATGAGCATGCTTCGGTGCTTTTAGAGGCTTTAGGTATTAAAGTTAGTCTTGCTAAAAGTAGAGCATACATGGTATAATGGATCATAATATGTTTGTGTCTATGGTTAACCATTTTCAATGTAGACATGATAACCTACCTTTTTTGCTATTTGTATATCATAATGGGAGCATAAACTTAACTCGTATATAGGTTGGAACATGGTGGTAGGTTTTTTTTTAAGTATGTTTTTCTTAGGTTCAAAATCTCTTTTAATTAGTGGAATATTAATATTTGTTAAATCAGTTCTAGGCTGTCTTCATACATAATATTTTCTTGAGTAAATTACAAAAATCGTCCCTGTAGTTTGCAAAAAGTAACACCTTTGGTCCTTTATAATAAAAAAGTACAGAAATCGTCCATGTGGTTGACATTTTGTAACACATTTCGTCCTTGTGATTGACAATTTGTAACACATTTGGTCCTCTATACAAACGTCCGTTTAATTTTCTGTTAAGGGCCCCCTCATGTGCCTTGCACATGAGGGTATTTTTGTCTTTTTACCCATTATTCTCCTTACCAAACACTCACCTATATTCAAAACTCATAAGCCTAACTCTCTCTCACACTCACATTACCTACCATCTCTCTTCCTCTCTCTCTCTCTCTCTGAAAGAACCACCGCCACCACCATGGAAACCACCGCCACCACCATTGAAACCACCGCCACCACCATGGAAACCACCGCCACCTCCATCGTCCCTGCCCTCAACTCTCTGTTTCTCACATCTGTTCATCGTCACCAACCACGTCCCATCGCCGCCTGCCATAGATCTGAACCACGTCGCCCTGGTTCGTTTCTCCAACAACCACCGTCGCCACAGAGAACCACCGCCGCCGCCCCCTGAACCGCCTCCTGAATCGCACCACCACCGCTAGGGTTTTTGATTTCAGCTACAGATGAAGTTTCGATTTCCACCATCTGTCGCCTTCACAACCACCACCGAATTGCACTACCATCATCCTCCATGACTTTCTCTCTCTCTAAACGAAACCACCACCACCGAATCACACTCATCTTCTCCGAAGAGACATGACTCCAGCCACTGGATCTAGTTAAAGTTTTGAAGCACGGATCTGATTGTTGTCGTCTCCTCGAAGGTGAGTCCACCGCCATGATGGGTTTTCCCGAAGCTGGTCTCTCTCTATCCTCTACCCACAGAAAAATCGAAGTGTGTGTGTACAGATCCATCAACGGTCACCTCTACGATTGGTTTTTTCTAATCAGATCTGAACCACCACGTCACCGTCGGATCTGAACCTCCATTTGGGATCTAGGGTTTTTTCATTGTAAATCTTCGCTAAAAAGGTATTCAGATTCGGGTTTTTCTGTTGTTTAATTGATTAGGGTTTTATTGTGTTTTTCTGTTCTTGATACATAATATCCATTGAAACATGTAATTTTTGGGTTTTTTGTTATGTAAATTTAGGGTTTTTTGTTGTGTTTATGTAATTTTTAGACTTATGATCTTAGATTTTGTTTTTGTTCATCGTCTTACTGTTTTGGGTTCTTGGTGTTGATCTGTTGTTGTTCCTGAAAATTCATCGAGTTCTTGGTGTTGATCTATAGTTTCTAGAAATTCACATGAGAGTAGAGAGAGTAAGACCAGAGAGATAGTGTGGGAAAGAGAGTTGTTAGGGATGACAAGTATGTGTTTGGAAACATGGATTAAGGGTAGAAAAACCAAAATACTCTCATGTGCCTTGCACATGACGGGGCCTTAACGGAAAAGTTAACTGCCGTTTGCCTAAAGGACTAAAAGTGTTACAAAATGTCAACCACGTGGATGATTTCTGTACTTTTTGATTATAAAGGACCAAAGGTGTTACTTTTTGCAAACCACATGGACGATTTTTGTAATTTACTCTATTTTCTTTATTAGAGCTTCAACACATAGGAGCTTCTTTTGTGGGTTAAATAAGATGGAAAAAATAGGTAAGCAGTTCAAATGTTACTTGATTAAAAAGATGGTGGGTTGGGCATACGAGGTTGAAGAGAAATAATTTGAGCTTATTAGGAAAAAGGGATATTGTGTTTTCTTAATAAAAATATGTCTTTTGGTATGAACCTATCAAAGAATCTTGTGGAATTGATGGTAGCTTCAGGAACTCATCTTCTTTGAATCTTAATTTCAGAATTTGGAGTAATATTATTCAGAACTGCAAGATAATTGATGATCTTGGTGTTTCTTTTAGCTGCTGTTTTTCAAGAAAAGTTGCTACTGTTAAAGTACTTCGTTTAGGAAAGATGTTTCATATGAGTACGTCAGCTAGTGCTAATGAATCCCTTTCCCCGGTTATATGCTCTTAAACAATCAAGGTGATGTTTTATAACTAAGTTAGAGATGGGTCAATATCGCCTGGTTTTTTAAGAAGAGGTGCGTAGTAATTGGTGTTGCAGATTCCCCTTTGGGCGGGGGATGTTCTTAAATTATAAAACAGTTTAATTACCATACTTGAGAATGTCTCTTTTTCTAAAGGTTTTCAGATCGCTATTGTTGGATCTAGATTCATCAAGTAAATTCTCAGTGGTGAGACCATGTTCTTTGGTTCAAACACAACTATTTGCAAAACATATGCTTGGATTGCATCACGTGCGTTGAACTCATGGATCTCGATAGTAGTTTAAGCTTGTACTTGTCACGCTTATCTCAACAAACTTCCTACATAGATCGGACTGTTATTCAACCTTGTGCCTTTTTCGTAGAAGGATTAAGATACCGTACATCATATTGTTATAAACCCTTGTACGGTGAAACCTTTATAAAAAAACAAACTTGGAATTGGTGACAATACCTTGACTATAGATTAGTCCATGACAAACTTAGTTTTTTTAGATATCTTTATGTTAGTGATAAACATTAGATAGAATAGTCCAAGGAGTTTGTCATGTTCTCATTAGGGTGAATTGGAAAAAGAGAGAAACAATTGTTCATTGCAGTATTGACAAGTTGCATGAAGCTTGCTTGGAAGACAACTCTTCGTTTATTAATCGTTTGACTCTATTATGGATCAAGATCAGGAGCTCTAGGATAGATTTCGAGGCCTAAGTGAGTTTCTAACCCCCATCATGTGTGTGTAAATCTAGCTACTAGTTTTCTATTTTTAGTTAATGCTGGTTCCCTCGTGCGTGTGATTAGTTTGGTGTAATTAGGACGAGGAGTTAGTATCTTTCCACCCTTTCATCCCACTTATCACATCATTTTACATTATGTTTTCTCTTCCTACCTTCTTTTTTCTTTATCCCACCATTTCACTAACCATTTTCTATTAAAATAAAAACTCACTCACAACAAAAACCACCTTTCACCGTTGTAGAGAGCCGGGCGTTGCTAAGAGATGGACAGTCGGTGGGGTGGGAGCGGTGTAGTTGTTGGGGTATTTTGAAAAATCAACTACATGCACCTCGTTTACCCTTAGACGTGTAGAATTTTTTTAGTTGTCTTAAAACCGAGTGTCTTATATTATATGCAACTTCATAAATTAAATTAAATAATGTCCAATGATTTTAAAGCCTTCCAAGTTTTAACTGTATTCTCTAATGTTGCCCATTTAAGACAAATTTGTTGAAAAACATTTATCACATATTAAAGTAAAACATCATTATACTATCTATCAATTGATGAAGTGATATGACAATTTATCATGAGAAAATGAAAGGTGTTTTTGTAAACTCATATGTATATGATGATACATGAGATGATTAAATCTCATAAGAATTTGAAATACATAAAGTTACAACTCACACTTCTCTTATTAGTTGGCTTATGTATGTATTGACAAGTGGCCTACATTAATGCCTTACATAAGTATTTTAATATTTCTTTTATTTTTATTTTTATTTTCACTAATCATTGAAGTATTTATTTAATAATGCTAGATTATCTTTAAAAATATTTATTTTTTGTTTCTTTATCATAAGCTAAAAAAAACATCTTGACAGTAATTATAAGAAATTGTATAGCTCTTATACAATTTTAACTTTATTTCATAAGCAAGCAATATTAACAAAAGTAATATTTTAATTAAAAGCTTATTGACAAAAAGTCAAAAACTAAAAGATTTTACTAATACATTCTTCGGTTCTCTTGATGTTTGATTAAATCTGGTAAGTAGGTACGTGTAAAAGTTTGCTTCCCTTTTTCACACAGCTGGAAACATTTTAGTAAAATAGCTATACACACACACTTTTCATTTTCCTCTCAATTAATGTATTTACGAACACCCTCAAGTAATCTGCATCTAGAATTGATCAAAAGGCGTTGAGAGGGGGGGGGGGTGATGTTTGAAGTTGCTTAACACACTGGTTGATTATCATTGAGGGATTCAATACTAATGTATTTAAGAGAAATATAAACTGTTGGCAGACAATAGCAATCAAGAAGAAAGCCGCAAGTTACTGCATGAGCGGGTATTTGTTATTTTAGACGATTATATTTACAGAAAAAAATAAATTTAAACCCGTAGTAAGTTGACGGACAAATTACACCTAGTTAAATTATATACTATATTTAAAATGCGTTGCTGCATATGAATTCGTGTCCGGATCCGGGTTCGGGTCACAAACCGGGTCTGGGCCGGATATTACTTTTGGGCTTTTTTCGGTTTGGCCCGGATTTGATTTTGGCCTTTTTCCCGATTTTGTCATTGTCATCGGTTATGGTCTCCAACTACACCTCCACCATCGCCATCACCACCACCCACATCCATCTCTACCATCACCACCGCAGCCCAAGTAAACCACCGCCGCCGCCTAATCTTCAAAGATCTAGGGTTTTCATGTTGGAGAAACGCAACGGAGACGGTTGGACGGCAGCGTCAGAGAGAGAGAGAGAGCGACGGCGGCGAAAGAGAGAGAGCGGCGGCGGACTGCGAGAGCGACAGCAGCGAGAGAGAGAGAGAGTGTGTGACGGCAGCGAAGCGAAAGAGAGAGAGCGACGGCGACTGCGAGTTTGCAAGAGAGAGAGAGAGCTACGGAGAGGTGGTTCGCCGGAGAGAGGGAGGGAGGCGGCTGTGAAGGGAGGTGGTTCGCCGGAGAGAGGGAGGGAGGCGGTTGTGAAGGGAGGGGGAGATTAGGGTTTTGGTGTGTTGTTTGGAGTGGAAAATGGGAGGATAATGTGGGTAGTTTATATATATGAGTAGTCTTTAGGGTTTTTTTTTGGGCTTTTTTTTTTGTCAAACATATATTGGGTTAATTTTTTTTTAGACTGAACCAATTGTTTTTTTTTAATATGAGTAGTCTTTAGGGTTTTTTTTGGGCTTTTTTTTGGGTCAAACATATATTGGGTTAAATTTTTTTGAGACTGAACCAATTGTTTTTTTTTTTAAATAAATTTTTTTGGCGGGCCGGTTAGGTGGGTCAGTTACGAGTTTGGAATTTGAATTATAATTATTTTTATCGTGCTCTTGTGGGACCGGGTCGTTTTTTTATTCTTTTTTTTGTCGGATAATAGCCGGGTTTAGAATGGGTAAAGTCGGTCAACCCAAGACCCGTGTACTCTTTTCACAAACCGGGTTTACGTTTTCAACCACGATCAGATTTTAGCACTCCCACACCCGTGCGGAGCACGGGCTCTTACTAGTTCAATAGTAAACTGGGTTGGCAATGGGATATATTTTTTTATTCTTTGACTCAACAAAAAGCCAAAATATGATATCGTTTTCACGGTTTGGTTCGAAACACATTCACACCCGGGAGAAAGAAAACCCGGTCCATATAACCGGAAACACCCGGTCGCTACTCCTGGTGTTGTTAGAGTTTGGACCACCTGTGGAAATTACTGCAAACACCAGTATTGACCTCCAACCATTCGATGAATATCTTCTTTTCTCTGAGAATTATCGTAATTTAGAGAGAGAAATCCGTTTTGATTGTTGATGTAGATGTCTCGTATCCTCCCTGGTGTTCAGTTTGCTCTTTTGAGGCAAGTTTAAACGTGTTTTTGAGCTGAATTTCGGTTGAATTTGTTGTGATTGAAGGTAAATTCTAGGGTTTTGTTGAGAATTGTCCGTTTTAAGGTTGGAGATCTGTGTTGAGAGTCGGTTTATGGTGGTGAAATGACATCTTCAGAGGCTTCAAGCAAAGGTAACACCATGAAAGGAGACAGAGACACGTTTTCTCTGTCTGGTGATTCGAGAACTGTTCCGCCGGTTTCCGGTGCCGGTGTCTGTAAAGGTACTTCTCGGAATTATGACTTTTTCTTTTGAAAATGTTTTAGGCTTTTGATATACGATTATTTAGTTGTTTTCTCTGTTTTTTGTGTGTGTAGTTGAGACGGATGTCGCTCTTTACAAGGAGCTATGGCGAGCTTGTGCTGGTCCGCTCGTTACGGTGCCTCAAGAGAACGAACTAGTGTTCTACTTCCCTCAAGGACACATCGAACAGGTTTGTATACTTGTTAGTTTGCGTATTTAGGTATTTGTTATTCTAACGCTAATTTATGTAGCTGTCGTCTTGTATTTTACTAATTCCTGCAAAATTGTTTCAGTTTGTGCGGATCGGGTTCGAAATAGTCACTGTTCATAAGATTTTTCGACTCTGTTCGTAATTGTAGGAGTTATTGACTTATCGTTGATTATTTTGTTTGTTAGGTTGAAGCGTCAACAAATCAGGTAGCCGAACAGCAGATGCCGGTGTATAACCTTCCATCGAAGATCCTTTGTCGTGTTATGAATGTGCATTTGAGGGTAAAATTGTCGACGATTACCGAATTTGCTGTTTCTTCTGATTTGGATGTTTTGATCGATTTTCATCCTGTTGTTTACCTGTGTGTGTAGGCCGAACTAGAGACGGATGAGGTGTTTGCCCAAATAACATTGATGCCTGAATCGAATGTGAGTCTTGTTTCCAGTGTGATGAACGGATTTGGTATATGCGTAGTTAAAAATTAACTAGTTTTTTTGATAATATTTTTTATTTTTTTAACACCAGCAAGATGAAACTGCGGTTAAGAAGGAACAGGCACCACCGGCCCAATCTCGATTTCATGTGCACTCTTTTTGCAAGACACTGACTGCTTCTGATACGAGCACTCATGGTGGGTTTTCTGTTCTGAGACGCCATGCTGATGAATGTCTTCCCCCACTGGTTAGTAGCTTACCCTGTGAAGATTGTACATATATTCTGGTTGATTTAATTCTGAATTTGATACTTAAAATGATCCTATGGGTGTGACAGGATATGTCAAGGCAACCTCCAACACAGGAGCTGGCAGCCAAGGATTTGCATGGAAACGAATGGCGCTTCAGGCATATATTTCGGGGTAATAATTGCTATATGCATGTTCTACTGTGAAGTGGTAGCTGTCTGTAGAGTTTGATTATAAATAACTTAATTCATATTTGGTGTGCCTAAACAAAGGTTAATTGAATTGAATGGATTAAAGAACATTTGAAAGTCAATAGATGGATGTGGGTAGCTTGCAATGGATGAAATGAGGCTGAATCTGTGTTTCCATTTGTATTTCTGCATTTGGGGATTCATTTACTTAGTTATTTGTTTCTCTGGTAGTTGATTAAATTTGCAACTTTTCTTCTTATTGTTTGTCAATATTAGGTCAACCAAGAAGGCATCTGCTTCAGAGTGGTTGGAGTGTCTTTGTTAGTTCTAAAAGGCTCGTTGCTGGGGATGCTTTTATATTCTTAAGGTAATAACATATTAACATATCTTACTTGTAAAGAATATCAAATTTCTTTTCACATAATTTTTTTCTATCTACTTTTTGATGGCTGACAAGAAACTTGATATAGAGGTGAAAATGGAGAGCTTCGTGTGGGGGTAAGACGTGCAATGAGACAGCAGGCAAATGTGCCATCGTCTGTCATATCTAGCCATAGTATGCATCTCGGAGTCCTTGCAACCGCATGGCACGCTATCAAGACAGGAACGATATTTACAGTCTATTACAAGCCTAGGTACGTGATCAATACAGTGTTATATAATCAGAGGTGGCAAGACTTGTGGTTCGGGCAAGTTGGGTAGTTTCAGTTTGAAGTGGCTCATATTAGTACAGTCAAACAGGCTGATCCCAGTTGGGTTGACACAGACACAGACACTTTTACTTTCTATTTTTTTTATTTTTCTCTTTTAAATGATTTATCTGTTATTACGATTAGAAAACAGTAATATTGCAATAACAGTCTTCTATTTTTAAATGTGATTTAAGAAGTTGTATGCGTCATATATACACTTTGGGTGCTTTCAACTCCTTTGACCCAATTGAAGTGTTCCACTTGTCGATAAATTTAATAAATTGACATGTTTAAGATTAAAACAGAACCCAAACCTTCTCATTCATAAGTTACGGTTTAAAATAGCCGCCTTTAATCTTAATGCAACATTGAAAGGGTTGATTGAACAAAGTTGGACTTGTACTAATGTCTGATTTGTCAAACCCTCAAAGGGAGTACAGTGTACATTCTCTTAATATTGCTTTTTCAATTAGCAATTGTCTGTTATCATAGCTAATATTTGGTGGTGGATATAAATTATCTTAAGTGCATGTATTGGTAAATCAGGGTAATGTATGCAATTGATATGTTTTATCTAATCTTTATTGTCCGATCTCACACTAATTCCATACAATATACATGTGCTTCAGAACTAGCCCAGCAGAGTTCATCATTCCATATGATCAGTACATGGAGTCTATTAAGAACAACTACTCCATAGGGATGAGATTCAAAATGAGGTTTGAAGGTGAAGAAGCTCCAGAGCAGAGGTATATAACTACTGTTCATTGATCTTTTTCTTCTGTATTGTACATGTTTATCTATTTGTCACACCAATTTGTGACATGATTATTTGTTTAATCCTGTAGATATACTGGAACCATAGTTGGGATTGAAGAGTCTGACCCAAAGAGGTGGCCCGAATCTAAGTGGAGATGCCTGAAGGTCTTATTAGCATCATGTGAAGCATATTTTCACTTCATGTGGTATCTCATGCAATCTTATACTAAAAAAAATGTTCTTATAGGTACGATGGGATGAAACATCGACTATTGCTCGTCCAGAGAGAGTGTCACCTTGGAATATTGAACCTGCCCTCACCCCTCCTGCTATAAATCCACTTCCAATACATAAACAGAAAAGGATTCGATCAAGCATGTTGCCTTCATCACCAGATTCCTCTGTTCTTACAAGAGAAGGTATCAACTTCGACCCATTTACCTAAGATTGGGTGAGCTAGACTTATGATTTATCTCTAAGGGGTAAAGTCAAAAGACCAACCTTATAGGGAAACAAGTTGAATGGGTCAAGTTAGTTAAAAATTGCCTAAAATGTATGATTACTCAAAATACTGAATTATCATTATACTAATATAATACCATTTAACATATTTAGCCCTTATTGCTATAAAAAAGTTTAGACAAAGTGTTTTGGGTCAACCTAACTTGCCCACACAAAATTGCAAGTTTCGAAGCCTGCCTAGGCACCCTTTTTGCCTCCTATAGTCCTGAAGAAGCTATTAAAAGTGAAATTTGTATCTTAATAGAGCTAATTTGGTATAGGGTCATCAAGGGCTGTTGTAGCTGATCCTTCACCTGCAAGTGCTTTTTCAAGGGTTATGCAAGGACAAGAATTATCAACACCAAGAGCCCTTTTTGCAGAAAGTAACGATTCAGAATCATGTGGTAGGCAGATTCAGTGGCCATCTTCTGTAACAGATGATGACAAAATAGATCAAGGCCCCATGTCCCAACGTTACGGGATGGAGAAGATTTTACCCTTGGGAAGGCCCACAGAATCCTCATTCAGCGATTTATTATCAGGCTTTGGATCTCAAAGTGATGGAAAATTCAGCATACAGTCAAACCTATGGTCAACTGTTCCCTCCAATCTCTCTCTCAACTTAATGGGCTCACCCTCACCCATAAAAGGTGTTCACGCCAGTGCTTTTGGCGAGTATTCTGTCCATAGTAATCAAAGGGGTAATGAGCAGCAACATGGAAAGTGGCTGATGCCTCCACCACTTCCTTCATATCTAAATATGCCAAAATCTCCACTGGTTCAGCAAAATGAGAATAGGAAGCCAGAAAACGGAAATTGCAAAATATTTGGTGTACCCCTCGCTGCTAACAATAAAGTTGCATCAGATGCACATCAAGGGTTAAAGTTTCAACAATACTCCACCTTTGAATCTGGACAGAGATCTGAACAATCTACGGGTCTAAAAGTTATTGGTAATTCGCCAGCTGGTAAAGAGGTAGAAAAGCAATTTCAAAATTCCCAGACACAAGCCAAAGCCCAGGGAATTTCAACAAGGAGTTGTACAAAGGTATGGTTGTATTATATGTTGAGATGACAATCTAGATCCATTTATTTACGAAAAGGTCGAGTGGATTTTTAGTCATTCTATTTAAAGACTTTAATTTTATTATTTTTTGTAATGTGATAATATTATTTTTGCATTCATAATTAACATATTGATAATCTATTTAAGATTTTAGAAATTGAACAAGAAAGTTTTTATGGGTCAGCACATCTTGACCTTCCTGTTTTGACCCATAATAAAGATAACCTGTTTTAGCCTGTCCTGTTTTGACCAGTGAGGGGACATTCAAAATCATTTTCATTGCAGCTTCACTCCCACCTTACTGCCTGATTACTTCTACAGATCTTATTGTTTTGACATTCATAACCATTTTCATTGCAGGTTCATAAGCAGGGGATTGCTCTTGGTAGGTCTCTGGATCTTACTAAATTCAACAACTATGATGAATTGATTGCTGAGTTAGATGAACTATTCGAATTCAATGGAGATCTGAAAACCCACAACAAGACTTGGCTGGTCGTATACACAGATGACGAGGGTGATATGATGCTTGTTGGAGATGATCCATGGCAGTAAGGACTTATATCCGAAATTATTGATTTCCTATCTACTTTGGTCTAAAATTCACTAAAGGTGGCAATCTCGGCCCATTCACTTATAAATGGGTCGATTTCCGACTATAACAGGTCAAAAGGGTATGATAAGAATAATAAACTAAAAAAGGTTTGGGGTCAACATGACCCGTTATACAAATTAAACCTTTCAAACAAAAAATGGTTTGGGAACAACATGACTGCACAAAAATCATCGTTTTGACTATTCCGCTGTTCTCGCCTCTTTGGCCATCTTTAATGATGTAGTCTCACACTCCTGTTGTTTGTTTGTATAATTTTTGTGTCAATTAGGGAATTCTGTGGCATGGTCCGCAAGATCTTTATCTACACTAGAGAGGAGGTTCAGAGAATGAATCTTGGAACTCTAAATTCAAGGGGTGAAGACAATTCATCAGTTGCAGAAGGTGTAGATGGCAGGGACGATAAGGCTCTTCCATCGTCTTCCAGTCCTGAACATGCATAGGATTTCTGTAACTATATCTAGGTAACTAACTCCACTTTATCTATTGAAGTATATTTAACATTTGCCTATTACACATCTTGCATCATGTATGTAGTACACATACATATGTAGTACTATGTATTCGAGCGTTATGTTCATTAACACAACCTATTTCGTTTGCACCCAAAAGAAGAAAAAAAAGGAAAATTTTCTTAACAAGGCAATCTACTTTTTCTTTTTCCTTAATTAACCGATCTTGATGCAAGTACGTTGTCGATTTGGAGAGAGGTGATTTGTACACTATGACATTTGATGTGTACACCACAAAAAAAAATTATTTGGAATTTGTTGTGATATATTGTGTTCAAATCTTACTAGGTAAACATCTAGGGGTGGCCAGGGAAGGGTAAGGAAACGGTTATAGGGATACCCCGGTTAGGCCGCGTACATCTGAGTCAAAGACTCGCCCTCCCTGGGTAACCTGAACAGGGAAAACCTCTCCGTTTACCCGTTTATACTGTGTTCAAATCAATTTTTGGGAAACCTTTTCCAAAATTTTCCAAAAGAATTGTTTATAAGTTGTATCCTTGATATAGATTATTACTAAGAATGTGATTTTTGACAGGTATAGTTTGTAGGGGGGTGAATTAGGGGAGTATGGTATACATAATAGGTTATGGCAGTTGAGAAGAGTTGAAATAATTATATTAAGTTGCTTGAAGATGCAATCCAAATTGCAAAATCTACTGTGAAATGGAGGCAAGTCTTCGATGATATGATGATGATGATGATGATGATGATGTTTAGAAATTTGGAGATTTGGAGCTGTTATATGGGCGCATGGCTCCTTTAATATTGATATTAATTATTGTTATTATATATCTATATATAATTATGGTTGTATATATAGGTGATACTGGGGAGCATGCCATTAATTATGTACAAAGGTGTTATGGTAGCTAGCTTTTTGAATGTAAGGAGGAGAAACTTATTAAAACTTAATGGAGACTTAAGCATAGTTTTGTAGCCTTATTTCGGTTTATCTTTCTTTTTATTTTGTTGGGAAAATGTCACGTACATATAGTAATCAAGTTTTATGAGCGATTTACTATAATCACTTTATTTTTTTAGAGAATGACGAGTACAAAAAATGTGATTTTATTCTTTTTAAATGGGAATCATGTTTTATGTATGGTAAGTTTAAACTTTAAACTCGATTGAAAGGTATGGAGGATTTTTTACAGAAAAGAATAATCAAAAGTTAATTATAAAAACAGAGGTTAATCTATTTTTAATTTTTTTTCTATTTTCGGTCAGAATAGTAACATATGATATTGTCTCATTATTGCAAATATTATTATTCATTTATCAAAATTGGTAGGGTTGTATGTTTGGATAGATTTCGATATGAATATGGTCAATTCAAACAAACTAAGTTTCAAACCAAACCATTATATTATTATAGTAATATACAATTACCGGGAAAAAGAAACACGTTCTACTTAAAAAACGAAAAGTGAAAGCACTAAACAACAACACCTGTAGACTAGATGGTTAAAAAGCTAGGATATGGAAATAGTAATACGTCTCAAGTTTGGTTCCAGCTATCTTCAATTTTTTGATTTTATTTTTTACTTCTATTTTTCAATTCTAACCCTTTCTCTTTTCTCATATTTTAATAATAACCTCAACCTTTTCTCATATTTCAATAACAACCTCAATTATACTAAAAAAAAAACTAACTTCACTTTGATTTATAAAATAACTTTAGATAATGTAGTTTTTTTATAGAAATAAAAAGGTTTTAGTTCTATCTATATAATAACGTTACATGATTTTATTTTAAAGTTACATGTATATTATATACTAGACTATATGCATGCATGGTACACGAGTTAGTTTAAAAGATAACAAATATAAAACATTAATAAAAATGTATTAGATAATAATAAAACACAATTAAATAAGAATTTAAAAAAATGACGACGTACGATATCAATACTCTAACCAACAGTGGAAATTTATCTCTAATAAATTTGAATAAAAATAAAAATTAATTTTTTGATTTTAAGTTAATGAATGGTCATGATTAAATTTTTTTAAATGAACGGTTCAAATTATCTAATAAATTTTATCAAATTAGTCTTTTATGTATATTAGAAGATAAAAACTTTTTTGTTTCTTTTTCATACATACGCAATAGCAGGTTCAATTTTAAAACTATGTAAGGATTTAATACACCTATATGAGTTTACATAATATGTCTTTTGTACTAGAATAAATTGTATCTTTCTCTTAATAAGAAAAACCAAATCCTAAAAACTTGAACACTTTAAAGTGTAATCAAACATGAAAAGTTGAAATTCAAAACTTCATATATCCAAATATTACAATATGTATGTAAATAATTCAATACATTAGATAAAAGTGTAAAACAAGATTACATAACCAAATTTGATTAATAAATAACTTTATATTATTTTTTTATCCTAAATATATTAACAGAAAATTTAATATATATAACTCGCAGCAAAGCGCGAACTCTATCACCTCGTTTAACCTAACCTAAATGTGTTTTTAATACACGTTGATCGATTTATACCATTTAGTTTTTCACTTTAACCTAAATGTATTACAATGCACTTTGATTGGTTTTTCATTTTAACCCAAATATTGTATTTTAAGAAAAAGATTTGATAAATATAATATTAAGATTAAAAAAAGTTGTCTAAGTTTATATTAACGATATATGAAAAAGAGTTAAATTCATTCTGGTTCATGTGGTTTGTTAATTTTAAAGGTTTTGATTCATGCATTTAAAATCCATTCTCCACCTTTTTACTTCTCTCTCTCTCTTCTCTATTTATTTATATTAAAGGTTATGTGGAATGGACGTGAGAGTTTGTGAGATAGAATGTAATAGATAAAAAATAACTTGACACTGATGTATGAAAACGAAGAGAATGAATGCTGACGATCTAAACAATTATGACTTTTACTCATCTAGAAAGTCACTACTTGTTGTTATGCTTCAAAGAAACACTTTTTATTACATTATGATAAAATTATATGAGTTAATTACATTTTTGGTCCCTGTGGTTTGTTCAAAATAACGGTTTTGGTCCCTGGATCCTAAAAGTTACAGGTTTAGTCCCTCCCGACCCGAATCTATTGCATTTTTGGTCCCTCCTCAACTTGAAATGACCATATTGCCCTTATGATATACCTTTTCTCATTTACTTTAATTTTTAATCAATATTAAATGTTATTTAAATATTAAAACTTTTTAAAAATATAAAAATATTTTCAATCCACCATCTCTGATCTCCTCTCCCTGCACAGTAACCCACCACCTACATCATCTCCAATGGCGACGTTAGCCACCACCGTCCACCTCCATTCATCTTCACAACCCATCACTACCATTCATCTTCACCGCCCACCACTGCCATCTCTACCACCCACGACCACCACCATCTCTCTCTCTCTCTCTCTTTCTATCTACCCACTTTTCTTCGTAGTCTCAAACACCACCACCATATCCTTTTACAACAACCACCATCACATCCATCATCATACTCAACCACCACGACCGCTACCTTCATCTTCAATCCATCGCCGCCCACCTTGATTTTCAATCACCGTCTTCTTCTTCTTCACCCCGATATAGAACCCTAAATCGAACAGATTAGGGCTTAAGCTTTAATTAGGGTTTTCATTCTTGAATCCCTTGAATCTATTAGGGTTTTCGTTCTTGAATCTCTAGGTAGATCTAGCTAGGTTTTGGGGGTTTTTGAAATCTGTAACTACATCTTGGTTTGTTGTTCGATTTGGTTCTAAAAATTGTTTGGTAGTATACGATTTGGGGTTCTATTCGTGGTTGTTTTGATGAAGGGCGGTGGTGAAGTGGTGACGGTGGTAATTGAAGATGAGTGAGGTGGTGGTGGCCGATGGTTGTAAATGAAGGTGACGGGGGCAGAGGTTGAAGAAGATGGTGTTTGCTGTCATTAAGGAGATGAAGGCGGTGGTGGTTGTTGCAGTAGAAGATGAAGGTGGTGGGTGAGAAGGAGGCAGTGGTGGGTGAGAAAAAGGTGGCGGTGGTGGAGGTTGTGGGTGAGAAGAAGGTGGCGGTGGCGGTGGTGGAGGTTATGGGTGAGAAGAAGGTGGCGGTGGTATCTGAGCCGGGGTGAGAGAGAGATAGGTAGATGAGCCAGAGAGAGAGAGAGATAGGAGAGAAAGAGAGAGAGATAGATTAAATTATATTTAAAACAATTAAAAATTAAAGAAAATAAAGAAATTTAGATAATTAATATATAAAATCAACTAAAAAGAAAAAAATAGATATAAGGGTATATTGGTCATTTTAAGTTTAGTAGGGACCAAAAGCGTAATGAAATCGGGTCGGGAGGGACTAAACCCGTAATTTTTCGGATCCAGGGACCAAAACCGTTATTTTGAACAAACCACAGGGACCAAAAATGTAATTAACTCAAATTATATTATACACAAATAATCTCTTAAACAAAAAACAAAAAACAAAATAAACAAAATAAAACAGTATAGACACTGCACACATAAGAGAATATTGGATTACAACTGTTATTTTGATTGGTTTCAATTAAATTAAACTACGTTGTATTAGTAAGTTTCACGTCGTTCGTAACAATCTAATGCTATCTGATTTCAAACATATATAGCTGGATATTCTTGTTTGTAACCATAAGATTCCTTTGTTTCTATTACTTTCATGACAAAAGATATGTTTGAAGCTCGTAGCTGATAGTTACTAGATGGAAACTGATAGCTAATAGCTGGAAGTCGATAGCTGGAGCTGAAAGTTATATATTTTAGTTATATATATGTTTGGAAAATTAACTGTTAGTTGAAGCTGAATAATGTTAAATGATAAAAAAAGGACAAATCATATACGATTATTAATTTTTGTAATCTAAATTTATGGCTAAAATTAAAAAATAAATCTTATTCATGTTAATCTTTTATTAATATTAGGAAAAGATTGTTGATCTTAGGTTTAACATCGTGGACTACATATTTTAGATGTATACTAGTGTTTAACATACCCGCGCTTCGCGTCGGGGATTAATTACTTTTTAATCACGTTTGATTAGATTATTCGTCTACTATTATTTACTAAAAAACCAAAAAAAAAAAAATTTTAAACCACTCACGTGAAAACAGTAAATTGAATTTAGATATGAAATTTGAAACAATTGAATCGCTTGAATTTTTTTAAAGTAATTTAGCTTTCGTGTATGTTGAAACAATGTTAAATATTTAAACAATGAGAGCCTATTTCACTACTAAGAAATGTGACTTGGATTCTATCGAATGACAAGTACTCGTATAACAAAAGAACTACATAAAGTTAACATAAAATATAAAATCCACAACCTAAAGCTTTATTATATCCAACATTTAGGGACCTCATTTTATCTGGAAACCTACATGAAATGACTCAAAAACCTATGTGGATATTGGATTATTGGAAAACGGAAGTTGATAAAGAGAAGAAGATCTAGATAATGGAGAAGAACATTTTCAACATAAAAAACGTTGCCTGTGTAATTTTGTTTTACAAATTTATTTATTTTATTGGAAGAATGTATGTATTACATTATATTAGGTTAACAACTACGTAGCTTTTTCTACATTTATTGATATGTATATTTTCTCGTCCACTTTCTTAATTTTAACACTTGTCTTAATATAATGAGTTAGAAGATGAGTAAAAGAAATATTTGCAACCTCTTTTTGGCTTATGATCTAAAAGTTGTCAACAAAAGCTATTTTATATATGGATTTTATTGGTATTAATTGATCAAAAAGATGTTAGTATAAAATGTTAAAAAATAAAAAGTAAGATTTTTGAATGACAGAAACATGTTAAAAAAATTTAAATAATAGAAAATTGAGTAAGGCAAGATTCGAACCCGAGGATGCTTCACCATATGCAACGCTCCTCACCAGTTCTTTTGGACTGCTTTTTATGTCCTTTTTTGGAAGTATAGATATATAACTATTTTTCTTTTTAATGTAAAAAAGGACAAAATTTGTTCCCCATAATTATATGGTATACTAATATGGAATCTAGATGAAGTTAATGAATAGAGCCGCATTCAATTGTTTCATTCTATTTTTTTCCTCTCGTTATACGAACTAAATAGACAAACCTTCCTTTTGCCACATCATTTCCCCTTTCATCTTACTTTGTCCCATTACTCTTGCATACACTCTATTTAAAATAAATAAATATATATATATATATATATATATATATATATATATATAGAGAGAGAGAGAGAGAGAGAGAGATAAGAAGAGAGAGAAAATAATCACTCTACCTGAGTGACAAACAACAAACATCATCACTTTCAAACTTAGGAGGTGGGGGCGATAGTTTTTCTAGCGTGAGAACGGACTAACGCTCCATCCCGCAAGATGGATGCGTGAGCCTAAAGACTAAATAGGCATAAGGATATATTATATAATTGTATTAATATCTATAATTGATTTCTTTCTTTTATCTAGAAATACATTCAAATTCTATTAATGCATATGAAATCTATGGCACACGTCCGGAAAAAAATTTATACACGTTTCAGATGACTTCAGTGGAAAGATTAAAGATCACATAGACAAATTTAACAAGTTAGTCTTGAATCTTGAAAATATTAAATTTCTTTTAGATAAAGAAGCTATGACGATTATATTTCTGACCTCGTTATCAGACTATTACGAGCACTTTATCGTAGCAACGAGGTCAGAATTTGGATAAATGTAGATTCTCAAACAATATCTAACAAGATCTATGGAGCCCTAGCTAGCTATATATAGACATAAATAAAAAGAAAACATTCATTTCAAACAATATTAACCATAAGTACTACTTTGATTGCATGCAAGTTTTCACCATCAAACATCTAAAAACTCAAAAGCAGCAAAATTTAAAAACAGAAGAAAACATACATAGTTCAAATTCAGAATTTAAAAAAAAAAAAAAAAAAACGCTAATAAAACCAGCTAATTAAATCGCACATAATCTACCCCACGACATGGCATCCAGCAGACTCGATCAACTTTGCCTTGATTTGATCAGGATTCACATGATTTTCACTCTTTTTCTGCAAAATATCACACAATGACACAAAATATATACATCAAACGTATAAATCACACCGATAATTCTTAATAAAATAGCTAAAAGCATGTTTAGTTTACTATATTTAATTACATTAAATTTAAAGTTTTAATTACGTACGCACCTGAGCTCGGAAAACATCAAGTGCAAAACCATTGAAACAGCTAAAAACAGCTTCTTGGATTTCAAGACCAAGACTGTCAAGAGTTGCTGTGATCGAATACAACAGACCTCCTGCTACTTTCCCATCGCAAAACATGTGTATATTCACCACCCCCTTTTCTCTTTGCCTCACCTCGATCTACAATATTTAACTCATAAACAATTAAAAGTACCCGAATAAAAAAACCGATCTCCCTCTCTCTCTCTCTATATATATATAAGTGTACTTACGTACGTGTTAAGCTGATCATAGAAGAAAGATGATATTTCCACTTATAAAGTTGATTCATCTACTACAAACTTATGTTTCACTAACTTATAACATAGCTTTAAAGGTGTTGTACCTTTAGTGGATGAATCAAATTTATAAGTGGAAGAATCAACTCCCATCATAGAATGACATGTACCTTAATAGCCTGTGGAGAGACGCATTTTTTCAGTTGTTTGTTGCATGAAGGGAGTTCATTGGAAGTAGCCGGGGTTAGCGACTCGAACCCTGTGGCGACGGCTGGCTGCAGCTTTAAGCTCGAAAGGCTCGACTCACGACGTTGTTCAAGGTTAAGATCATTCACTTGTTGCCTAAGTTCTTTTATGTAAGCGATTGCATCCTTAAGAATCGAAGCCCTATCCATCTGTTTATTTTTAATTACATCAAGAATCAAGATTAATTAAGATCAAAACTCACTTATTTTCTTGGTCATTTATATAATATATAATTTTTAAAGAAATCTTGAAATTCTTTAATTAATTAATTCATATATATATATATATATATATATATATATATATATATATATATATATATAGACCTTGGTGATCTTTGGCACCATAGACCTCAATAAGACTAGTTTTTCCTTCAGGATATTTCTACGTCGTCTTTCCGTGTCCAGATTCTTAGACGTATACTTTCTCTTGTCTTTCCAACCACCGCCGCCATCCTCGCCGTCGCCACCAGAGTTATCCCAGTCGCCGGTTTGCGTCACAATTTCTGAGTTGATTTCTCCACAATCAAGATTCAAAGCTGAATCATCGTCATCGACATCGACATCGATCGTATCAAGATCGTCAATGATTATCAGATTCCCACCACCACCTATGTTTCCCTCACCCGAACGCACCGTTTTTTGAACCAAATTCGGTTGTTCTACGGCCGCCGGAGGGAGATTTGGTAGTCCAATCGCCGGGATTTCCGACGACCCGGATTCATCTTGGAAATTGACTGTGTAAAATTGAAGGTCAGGGGTGAAACTGGGAACACCCAGCTGGTTTTGCAAATCAAATGCAGAAAACCCGGATTCGAAATCGTAACTGTGGGTGTAATCAGCATCTGGAGAGGAGTAAATTGAAGGTGGAGTATGGGGATAGTGGTCAAGTAAGTACCAGGGGATATTGTTATCAGTAATTTCTTCAAGTTCAAACGGAGGATCGTAGAGATTAATGAGATTGTTGGTTTCAAATCCGCCATTGTTGTTCATATTGGAGGTTTAGAGAGAGATACAGAGAGAGAGTGATGATTGAAGTTGCAGAGCGAAGCAATGGCTTTATATATATATTTGTTTGGAGGCTGGTAAAAGACGCATCATGTTCTTTTACAAAATGTGTTCCTTGTTTTAAAGCAAAAATGTATCATATTATCTATCTAAATCTCATGTTTATGTATGTGAAAAAAAAAAGATTTTACTAAACATCTTAACCAATTTTCTTTAAGATACATACTTTTCTTAACCCTACTCTCAATTTTACTTATATATTTATTATTGGATTAGGTCCCACCAATTTTAAAATAATATCATGATTACAAACTTAGGTGAAATTCAAATTGTACATTTAATTTGCAACCCTCTCAATCCCAATCTATTAAACCTTAAAAAGAAAGAGATTGGGTAACTAGGACCCGTAGTATCAAGTATCAAACAATAGTTGAAGCAAACAAAATGATGAACTCGGTTATGAAGTCTGTCGACAATAGAGAACCGAGAAGTAGAAGTCACGTTCATTTAAATTGCTTAGAGATTTAGGATTTACAAACTTGTATTTATACCCTTTAGGTATTTACAATAGCTACCATAAACACAACCATGAGGGTAACTTTTCTACCATACTAGTTCAGTCTCAACTGTGGCGTCAATCGCTATTAGGGTTAATATTTGAAGAGGAGGTTTAAAAGTAGAAGGTTACGATAATATTGACGGAATCTTGGTACAAGTGTATATGTGCTTTTGAGCGTTTTGGGGTATCTATTTGCTCAAGAGTATCCAAATTTGATGTTTGGTGAGCACATGAGAAATCTAAGTAGCAAGATTTGAAGCGGTTATTCAAGTGAAGATATGTAGATATCAGGATATTTTAACATGACTATATTAATTGACCATTCTAATTTTTTTTAATTAGTCATGTTTGTGCTAATTTATGCAGATATCGATTTCTCAAACAAGCAAAGATATATATATTTCCAAATTTGAAGCGGTTATACAAGTGAAGATATACAATTATCAGGATTTCTTAGACATCACCATATTAACTCACCTGTCTAATTTTTTAATAATTACTCATGTTTGTGCTAACTTATGCTAATATCAGGATTTCATCGATCGACTAGTGAAGATAAGTGGGTATATATCAGGATTTGAAGACGTTATACAAGTGAAGAATGTAGATATCAGGAAATTTTTAGACATGTTACCTTGTGATGCTTATATTATGACTACTTGTTACCTTTTGTGTTGTTTCATTAGAAACTTGCTCCTTTTTTTCCTAATCGATCAAAATGTGTGCATACAATGATTACGAAACGCATGCCTTCGGTTTCGGTATCAAATTAAATTTTAGCATTTGATTAGCTTCAATCTCAACAGTTGATCAAATCTGAAATTGTGTGCTGATGAAATCAACGTCAAATTATTTCAATTGCTCACCAAGAATTATAAGAACTATGAAATATGATTATGTACATCTACAAAGACACTGAATTCATAATAGTGCATCTTTGGATTTTTGTGAGTTGGCCAGAGAATTTACTAGAAGAAAGGCGTAAAAATTTCACAATTGCATCTGATGCATTAGATGCACCCATGCAATGCATACACATAATGCATTTGATGTATTTTTGCTTCATTTCTTGCCATTTTACAGACGCCCTAATTAAGATGCACAATAATGAGCTTCATATATTTTTATGCATGTAATTTGAGTAAATAGTGTTCTTACAGGTTTTGACTAGTGTTTAAGTTTTTATTTGTAAAAGATAATATCAAAGCCCTCTTACTATATACATTTAGAGGTTATTGGATTGTAGTTGAATAGAATCATTCAGCACTAAATGCTATAAATGTTCTATGCATCATGATTCTAGCATCTAAACGAAGATTATGCTAAACAAGAATATGAAATATTGTTGAATCTGTTGGAACCTAGAGGGGGGGTGAATAGGTTATTTCACTTAGTTTACCAATTTTTCACAAATAAAAATTTGTAAGTTGTGTTAAAAATATTTTTCTTGAAGTTTATAACACAACAAATATATATACTTGAAATAAAGAGAGTAAGGGTAGAGAGATATCACCAATTAGTAGACAAGAGATTTATAGTGGTTCATGCAAGTGTTAACAAACTTGCACTACATCCACTCCTTGGCCTCACCCACCAAGAGTTTGCTCCACTAGCTTCTCTCTTTGAAGGTAGAGATAAACCTTTTACACTTCTCTTTTTCACTTGCAAGAATTAACACTTCAAACTTGCAAGTAAGGTAAAGATAACCTTGCTTCACTCTAATTCTATAGGCTAGAGTTGATCCTTACTTCTCTCTAATTCTAAAGGCTAGAGATTATCCTTACTTCACTCTAATTAGAAAGGATAGAGTTGATCCTTACACTATTACAAAATATATAGAAAGATGATGTAGTGTTTAAGCTTTGAAAGCTTTGCTCTTGCTTGATTCTTGATCTTGAATGATAGATGAATTATCAAAGAATATGAGCTCACAAGATAAGAATATATGTTCTGTGTTTTTGCTGTGCAAGAGGTTCTAAAAAAATGAGGTTTGAGTTGGTTTAAATAAGGAAAAAGGTAAAAGTCCAAAAGCTGTCCAGTACCCTCACGGTCGATCCACGGTCGACCGTGGCTAAAACCGTGAGGTACCTGAACTTTCTTGTTCTTTGCAATATAGACGTTGGACTTTATTTAAAACCACACTCAACTCATTTTTACCATAAAAATCAACTGAAAAGTATATGTTCAAAAGGTTGGTTGATCCCATACTCTTAAAGTTTGAATTTAAACACATATATGGAAGTTTGGAAACCAATACACAAAGCATGTTGGAATTTTACCCCTTTGGGAGATTCCTTTGCTAATTATGGTGGTGTATTGTTTCAAAGTAGGATTGTGTTTGTTATTTGCTTAAAATAGGAAGTCTTAGATTTAATCAACCAACACAATTGAGTTTTATAAAATCTTTGTCATTTTTATAAAGTTTTTATAAAAATAATTTTATAAAAACATAAACTAATTTAATTATTTTATTTGTAAGCTCATATAATTCGAACTCTTGTTTGTAGATATCTTCGTCATCGGCTTTGAAGATATCATCTTCACTTGTTAAGTACGAGTTCGGTTGACTTGAAGAAGAACAACATTTAAGAGTTGCGAGCTGAGCAGCGACGGTTGATTCACGGTCGACCGTGGTATCGACCGTGAATGTTGATTTATCTTGATTTCTTCTTTTCTTGTTGAATTGAAGTCTTTTACTTGTTTGTACTTCACTTGATCATCAATTTGAGGCTTGTTAATTTTCTTTAAGAATATAGATATGAACATATGAATAATTTTGATAAGCAATAGTATCACATGTGTATATTTTTATCATCATCAAAACAAGGAGTGCACTTTTAAATGTATGACCATGTATGCACCAACAATCTCCCCCTTTTTGATGATGACAAAATATGCAACATTTAATTAAGATTGCTACACAAAATTATTCATGTTAACAATGTTGCATAGCTATATGCTTCTCCCCCTTTTGTCAAATCAAAAAGGAACATTCTTCTCCCTCTTATGATCTAGCACCAAATAGTTGATGAAGCTCCCCCTTGATCAAAGCTCCCCCTTGATTTATGATCCCTTTAAGCTAGCACTTGACAAAAGATAGACAAAACAAAATACAAGTGCAAGATATACAAAAATATTTGCATAAACTTAATTTAGGAAAAATCAAATATACTCAAGTAGAAATCATGAGAGATTTATGCATCATTATCTTGTATTTATGCTAATGATAGGAAGTGAGAGTGTGAATATATATGAAATTTTCTTTTTGGTTGGTGACTCCCCCTTAAAATGTGCATATTATGTTAGGGACAACCAAAATCCACAATCCTAATCTTAAGTTAAGTATCAAAAATTTCTTAGCACTAGATTGTGGAGATTATTTCAATATTAGTTTAGTCATTTCTAATTGATATTTATTCATATACATTATTTAGCAAGTAAAGGTTTAAACATTGTTTGGACCATAATCTTATAGATCAACCTTTGTTTATACATTCATGAGTATTCTAATGCATGTAGGCCCACTTATAATTTTAATCAAGTAAGTGACCAATGTGTGCACAAAATTGACAATTGTTTTGATTTTATGTAAGAAGCACATGATGTCATTTATGTATAATATCATGATCTTCAAAGAATAATTCATTGTATATGTAGATCAACATATTATGGCACATTTGATATAGAATTGATCTTTTCAAGATTACAATCAACATCGATATGTATATCTCTCAAGTATTACATATTTTAAGTTAATTCTATACCTACGTATACACACTAAAATATACTCTCATTATTACTAGTACACAAAAGTTTTCTAATTTGAAGCAAGTCAAATAAAGATTTTATAGTTACATGTTTGGTTCATGATTACTTAAGTTTATCTTCTTTTGATAGATCAACTAGGCTTAAGTATAAGTTTACTTGTTATTTTATCTTGTATTCAAATTTTGCTTTTTATTTATGTGTATTCAATATTCTACAAGATTAGGATGATTTGAGAAAAGTGTTCTCATTAGTATAAAACATGCAATACCAATGCTCCAATCATTATTTATGCATGTATGCCACATAGTTTCATGTGTCAAGTGATAATCAAATTAAGTATGTGACACATGAGATTAGTCATTTAAGTATATAGGCATACTCAAGCATATATCAAGATGACAAATAATATGATTTCTTATATGAGGCATAACTTGTCATTTATTTTAACTATCTTGATTACAAAGAGTAATTCATTAAGTACCATGACAAGATAGTAAGAGAGAACCACTTGCAACAATTAATATGTTAATTTATATTTCTTCACCATGTAATCATCTTCATATATCTTTCATCACAAACTTATTTCAAATACTCTTTTGATAATGATCTTATATGAAAAGTACCTCCATAAGATATCTTGACCATAATTCATTACATGATAATTATTCAACACTTGATGAGCATGAATGACATATCATAATGTTACATATGTTTAGTGATATTTCATGTAAGAATCACATATGTAATTTGATAACATTAAGAACAAGGATATGTCAAACATGAACCAAAGTATTATCATTTAGCGTGTATTGTTATTTTGGTAACATATCTTGTTGATGTAAATAGGATATCAAGAGCATCACATATAAGTTGCATACAAGTATTTTACCTTTTCAAACCATGTAAGATATAGAATTTAGGCATAAGGTTTGTGCAAATTATTTTTATTTCTCCATGTATGCAATTACTTAATGAGCTCTTATAAAAGTAACACATGAAATGTTTGACTAAAATGGTTTTTCAAACTCTTATGTCATAACTCAACTTTTAGTTTGTGATTACTTTGAATTGTGAAGTGTATAAGATATAAGCAAGTTCTTATTTATTTAATGTAATTTTATCTTGACTTCATAATAATCATTTTATGACTTTGCAAGTTTAATTAGTTTATCATTTTTACTAATAGTCTTAACTTTTTGAATTAAGTTCTTAGAATTTGAGCCCAAGACAACATATTCAAACTTTAACATCATAGGGAGTTGCATGTTAGCATATTGTTGCACTAAACCAAGGTAATATAATTTACTTAATGCACAAAGGTTTAGGCATAGCATTTTAGTACCATAAACATGCTTTTATTCATTTGTTTACGATGTTGTTCAAAAAGTTTGTATAAGTTCTCAAAGTAATAGGTGATGAAGTGATGATGATTCATTTTATTTGAAACACATATGTTAATGTAAACTTAACATGTATGTGTATACCAATTTGGTTCATGTATCCTAAATGTTTTAAGATTTCGGAAGACAATTGAATCACTTATGTTGCATGATGTATGTTTAGTATTAAGCAAGAGTAAACCTATGTATAATGTGTGCATAAATAGTGTGTGTGTGTCCTAAATGTGAGATATTGTTGAAAATGATGAATCAAGTGTATACTAATGTTATTTGGCATATTTAAAGAGTAATGTCAATTGAGATAACAAACTCTATACTAATATGTCCAAACATTGTGCGTGTTCTAAATGTGAAAAGATTTTAGCAAAATAGTGCATCATGTGATTACTAAGCTTAGTTATACTATAATATATGTGAATAAAATTAAGTTGCGAATTAAAAATCAAAAACTAAAAAGTTTGAAAAATTTCCAGCAAGCTCACGGTTTTACCACGGTATCAGCCGTGGTTCGACCGTGAGTCTGCTGTTCAGTTTTTTTTTTTTTTTTTTTTTTTTTTAATTTTCATAAGTTTAATACATACAACCCACATCCGCATTTCATACCCGCATTCCAAATAATAACCCTACAACCCACATGAATACTCAAGTGTTCAAGATTTATCTCCAAAAAAAAATTCAACTATAGCAAAACAAATCCTAAAATCACATGAGATTTTGTGCAAAAATGATATCCTAAAGAGAAGGAGAGCAAGATTTGTGAAGAAATATACCCTTGAAGATGAAGATTTCGTGATTTTGGAAGGTAACCCGAGAGGAATTCGATGAACTCGAAATGGAAAAGAAAATGACGAAATCTTGAGTTTCCACCGTAGATATTTCGTTTGTAGCTTCAATCTTCAGGTAAATCTTGAATTTGTTTGAAGTTTTGTTGTAAAAATCGCAAATCTTGAGCTTAAAAATCGTTAATGGCGGCTAGGGTTTTGAGAGAGAGATGGAAGTGATAAAGTGAAGGAGAGAGAAAGAAAAGTGGCCTCCTAGGGTTAAAACTCGTTTTTGTTCCTACGGTCGATACACGGTCGACCGTATGTCGACCGCGTGTTCCTTTATCAATTTTGACATTATGGACAGTAAGCCCACGGTTGATACACGGTTTCGACCGTGATTCGACCGTGAACCCTCTGGGCACCAATTTTGAATTTTTCACATAATCATGCATATTCTTCTAAGGCATATGCTCCATCATTCCTAAACCAAATCTTATTGTATTACCTACTTCTTTCTTAAGTGGTTTAGTATTTATGTCCGCAACTATGATTTATCAAAGTAAGTTGTCTTAATTTTTGATATGATATCTTTTCAATTCTAAGACAATGTTACTTATGATAAAATCTAATTTGGTTCTTTAATTACTTAAACCCAAATAGTGTATGTGAAAATAAAATCCATGGGATTTAAGCAAACCTTTAATTCTTTGACAAATGATTAATTATTTGACTATACATTTCAGTATATATAGAAATATATAAA
Organism: Pulicaria dysenterica; assembly: GCA_947179395.2. Lineage (NCBI taxonomy): Eukaryota > Viridiplantae > Streptophyta > Magnoliopsida > Asterales > Asteraceae > Pulicaria > Pulicaria dysenterica. The sequence continues at coordinate 4,959,283 of OX359292.1, forward strand.
ATATATTTCCATATCATTTAGAGACTTTTAGCCAAAACATGATTTGTGAGTAATTCAAGTTTTGCATATAATCACTTAAGACAACATGATGAACATGAACATGGTATATCAAATTTTAAAATATTGTTCATCAATATGCAATTTTAACTTTAAGCACAATATTTCTCACATTCAAAAGCAAATACTCTTGTTTAGATATAGTTTAAATATTCTAACTTTATGAAACCATACATCTAGAATTATTGATCAACTATCAAGTTTCACAAGTTTTGACATATAATGATTTTCAAGATAGTTTAATGTTTGTCTTGCCTATATCAAGAAGGACTTCAAGTTAAATTTGTATGATGTAAAACACAAGTCCAAATGATATGAGTATAATTAATATGTCGTTATAGCACCACATAGTTCAACTTTGTAACTCAATCGAAAATCATTTTACATGAGTGTGAATTGACCTTTGCAAGACATTTAGGCATTTGATAAGTATTTCTATGTCTTTGATATTTAATTACCTTGTCATGCAATACAATTTATTTAAACTTGAGTTGATTTTATATCGATACTTTTTGATTTTCATGGCAAATTTAAATGATTATCTTCACACACATCATTATTAGAATATCTTAGGAATTTTTCAATAGTTACACATATCAATAAAATCTTGGATATAAATATATCTTTTCTTGATGGATCCCAAGATTTAATTTAAAATGATGTGTTTTATAAAAATTTCAATCCTAAGTAATTCCTAAGATTTCGTCATGCTATTCTAGTACAAAGTGTGACTTTAAATCATTTTAATAAGCCATGACAATTTTAATATTTGCTAAAGCACTTTATGATACATAAATTATTTTCTCATGTATTTTATTAATGTTTTTGCTACCATTTATTTCTTTATGGCAAACCAAGTTTATGTAAAACACTAGATACTATAAACACATTTAAACATGTCAAGTAGTTTCACATAAGTTCTCATGGCACTTTCAACACATAGATGTCAACATATAAAGCTTTGAGAAGTGAAAGAGAAACTTATCTTGATTGTGTTTCACTAGTGTTGTTCAAAAGCATTATTCTTGATGATTTATCATCCAAGTCTTTCATCCACACAAAATTTCAAGTTGCATCAAGAATGATATTCAACCTCAATTGCAACCTACAACTCAAACATATTTCATATGTGTGGTACCCATCTTTTCATGGGTCCGGGATTGTTAGTATCAAACACACCTACCTTGATCCATCTTTGTGTTATCTTGAAACCTTTATAATACCAAGTGTTCATAGAATCAATTGTTTTATGACAACATCTTGATCTTTGAAACACTTTTGATTTAGGTCTCTTGAAACAAAGTTCATGCCTTGAGGATGGAGTATAAGAATTCATCATTTGTTTATAACCTGCAACCTTAGGCATATATATGGAAGAACGAGAGACAATATTGCATTTTTCAAATTTCTCAACCATCCAGTGTGCCGACGGTCGAGGCACGGTATCGACCGTGGTTCGACCGTGAGGCTCCTGGATTTTTTCTTTTGCCTCTTGGTTCACAATATTGATAGATTTGGATAATATGTTGCTTGTTTCAATTGAAAACTCAAGACCTCCTTCATCGCTTGATGATTTTCTTAACTCATTTATTTGCTTGACCAAGATTTCATTTAGATCTTTGAGTTTGAAATTATCATTCTCAACATTTTTCAAATTGTTGATCTTGGTAATGAGTTTTGAATTGATATCAAGTAACATATTATTTTTATCTTTTAGCTCAACATAAGAATTGTATGAGTTATCTCTACTACAAAGGTTATTCGTGAGGGATACCTCATTTTCTTCAAAAGCTATGAAGCAAGCTTGTTCTCTTGATATTTCTTTTTCTTCAATTCCTCTTGCCTCAAGCTCTTCAAATTTACCTACATCTTTCCATAATCTCTTGGCACAAGTGTAAGAACACATATATTCATATTTACTTCCCTTAAGAGATTTTTGAATAAATATCAATGCTTGTTCATTTTGTGACATATCTTCATCAAGATCATTTTCAATAAAGTCACCCATGTCATATTCTATTGATCTTAAGAATGTCAACATGTAGGCTTTCCAACCCAAAAATGTATAATCAATAAACATAGGTAAAGTAGCCATATAAACCCCCAAACTTAGGCTATCATTTAAGTCCATGGATCTAACTCAAGATTTTTGTATAAAATTGTTCTCTCAAAATATTTATAAAGCAAGTTCTATCTCAAAAACAATTTTAACAAAATTTTTTTTTAGAGCAACTTGCTCTGATACCAATTGTTGGAACCTAGAGGGGGGGTGAATAGGTTATTTCACTTAGTTTACCAATTTTTCACAAATAAAAATTTGTAAGTTGTGTTAAAAATATTTTTCTTGAAGTTTATAACACAACAAATATATATACTTGAAATAAAGAGAGTAAGGGTAGAGAGATATCACCAATTAGTAGACAAGAGATTTATAGTGGTTCATGCAAGTGTTAACAAACTTGCACTACATCCACTCCTTGGCCTCACCCACCAAGAGTTTGCTCCACTAGCTTCTCTCTTTGAAGGTAGAGATAAACCTTTTACACTTCTCTTTTTCACTTGCAAGAATTAACACTTCAAACTTGCAAGTAAGGTAAAGATAACCTTGCTTCACTCTAATTCTATAGGCTAGAGTTGATCCTTACTTCTCTCTAATTCTAAAGGCTAGAGATTATCCTTACTTCACTCTAATTAGAAAGGATAGAGTTGATCCTTACACTATTACAAAATATATAGAAAGATGATGTAGTGTTTAAGCTTTGAAAGCTTTGCTCTTGCTTGATTCTTGATCTTGAATGATAGATGAATTATCAAAGAATATGAGCTCACAAGATAAGAATATATGTTCTGTGTTTTTGCTGTGCAAGAGGTTCTAAAAAAATGAGGTTTGAGTTGGTTTAAATAAGGAAAAAGGTAAAAGTCCAAAAGCTGTCCAGTACCCTCACGGTCGATCCACGGTCGACCGTGGCTAAAACCGTGAGGTACCTGAACTTTCTTGTTCTTTGCAATATAGACGTTGGACTTTATTTAAAACCACACTCAACTCATTTTTACCATAAAAATCAACTGAAAAGTATATGTTCAAAAGGTTGGTTGATCCCATACTCTTAAAGTTTGAATTTAAACACATATATGGAAGTTTGGAAACCAATACACAAAGCATGTTGGAATTTTACCCCTTTGGGAGATTCCTTTGCTAATTATGGTGGTGTATTGTTTCAAAGTAGGATTGTGTTTGTTATTTGCTTAAAATAGGAAGTCTTAGATTTAATCAACCAACACAATTGAGTTTTATAAAATCTTTGTCATTTTTATAAAGTTTTTATAAAAATAATTTTATAAAAACATAAACTAATTTAATTATTTTATTTGTAAGCTCATATAATTCGAACTCTTGTTTGTAGATATCTTCGTCATCGGCTTTGAAGATATCATCTTCACTTGTTAAGTACGAGTTCGGTTGACTTGAAGAAGAACAACATTTAAGAGTTGCGAGCTGAGCAGCGACGGTTGATTCACGGTCGACCGTGGTATCGACCGTGAATGTTGATTTATCTTGATTTCTTCTTTTCTTGTTGAATTGAAGTCTTTTACTTGTTTGTACTTCACTTGATCATCAATTTGAGGCTTGTTAATTTTCTTTAAGAATATAGATATGAACATATGAATAATTTTGATAAGCAATAGTATCACATGTGTATATTTTTATCATCATCAAAACAAGGAGTGCACTTTTAAATGTATGACCATGTATGCACCAACAGAATCATTTCACTCTAAAACCCTTGTCGAATCATTAAGCATCCTATGTTTTACCTTCATACAAATTTTTACATTATGTCTTATTGAATAGTCGTATCTCATTATATAATAAAGCATTATGAATGTTAAAATAGTAATTTTTTATCATTTAGAATCCTTATTAGACATCTATTAGAACTAGTTTCATGCAAAGTCTATAAATTATTTAGATTATTGAATCATTCAACGATTAATCATTTTATTTTATTGAACCAACGTCTTACTTTATTCTTTGGGTTAAGGTTATAGACGTGTAACGACATTTTTCTCGTGTACCAACATGGTAACTAAAGTGTTCTATGAATGTCGTCACTTATGTTTTACTTTACATATCAACTAGTTTATTATCCCATGTAAAAACACGGAGATGTTTAAAAAAAGTATTAAATTTGATGGGATGAAATTATAAAAGGTATAGTAAAATAAGTGTAAAAGTGTTTCAAAAGTTTTTTAAGATATTAAAATTTTCAGATAAAAATAATAAAATATCACCAAAAAATTTACATATGTCAAAATTTTTAACAATAAACAATAACAAAATTTTTTGAAGTACTACTATTAATGGATAACAAAAAATTAAGAATATACTAATTTTTAAAAAGTGTCATATTACAATAAAATTTATACCAAAACGTAGATAAAAATGAGACGATCGTAAATATATAATTATTTGTTCGTTAAACAATATGTATCACAAGTTACTAAACATAATTTATAAACACCATATAATTAATTATATTAATATACAATTTTTATAAAACCCCCTCACATTTTCTTAAAAACCCCTCACATATTTTATAAAACCCCCTCATAATTTTCATTCAGGCCCCTCCCAATTGATTTAGATTTGAAATTCGATGGCCATTAATATTTCTAAAATTGTTTTTGAAATTGAATAATTTTGAAATTGAAGGTTGTGATTAGTTGATTGAGTTTCAATTTATGGTTATTTTAGAAAAATTTGCATGTCTTTTATATATAGATACTAGTTTAACACCCCGTGTATAAACAAAGGGATGATTAAAGTTAATTTTAAATGTTTATGTATACTAAAAATATTGTAAAATATACAAAAAGTATAAACTAATAAATAAACAAAAAATACTCCGTGTATAAATACATATGTCGATAACAAATACCCCGTATATAAATAGTATCACAAAATAAAATAAAGAAAGTACTTGATATGATATATTTTGACGTTATAATCTTATTCTTTTATATATATTAAAGAAAGATTAAAGATATCTATAAACTAATATTTATGTTTGAGTTACTTATAATTTTTCAAATTCATGTGTTTTAAATATACATAGTTTTTAAAGTTTAAAGATGAAGATGATAGTTAATTTTTAATATATATTAGATTTGATATATAGATATTCAAAAAATATATAATTATATCTTAAAATTGTGCTCCCAAAAATAATGCAATCTATATGTTTATCATTTTTTTATGTGTTGTAGTAAATTTACAATTTACAAGAAAGTTTCCGGCTCAATTTGAAAGGTGCAACGTTGTTGAATTTTTATTATTGATTTAATTAAAACTTATCTTTATCTTAATTTACAATCACATTAGTTTGACTCTAGAAAGTCAAAATTAAAATTTTAGAATTAAAAGAATAAACGGCTAAGATTAAATCTTTTATTAAATGAAGAGTCAAGATTATCTAATAATTTTTTTCTAGTTAGTCTTTTATATATATTAGAGGATTAGAAGATAGATATAGATATGGTGTATTGGTACCTCGTAATATTCTTACTAGTAAAGTCCTAATCTACATAATAATCTCAACAAATTCCCAAAAATTATCGTGAACGGTTTTTAGGTTAAAAGGGTGGTTGAGGGATCTCTAGTGGTTTATGATAAGTTTTAAAATACTATTTTCACAAGTAAACTTATCAAAATAATGATGAGACAGCATAATTTATTGTGATTAACCGGAAATAACGGTATTCTTAACGTACTTAAAAGTGAACAAAATTTCTCAATCAAAGATTGATTACATCATCAAACCCTTTCCTAAAAAATCTCTATCAATAAGAATATTTCATTTAATAAAAAAAACTTTAAAATTTTGAAATAATCATAATTGTTGGTTATCGTCCTTATTTATAGGAAATAGTTTTACAATTACAACCTTCTATTTCATAAATTTTCTTAAAACCCCTATGATAATTACTAATCGGAACCTCCTATATCTAATATATTACTTAATTATATCAAGGGTGATTATGAAAAAGTTGATTTAAGTTAACCATCCATCATTAAAGTCGTAAACCATAACTGAATAGAAAACAATTTTAATTCGGTTAACCAAACAAAAAAATATCAAAATATAAATATCGGTTCAGTTAATGAGAATTTTGATACGATCCGTAGATTTTCATATTTGTTTTTTGGTTTTGAAAATTTATATAAACAAATATTTTTCTTAAATGTTATAATATTTATCATCTATTACAACAATTTTGTCAAAAGAAAATAATAAAAATATTACAACAAACTGAAGATTCAAACGATATTTATTAAAGATGTCTTCATATAATATATTAATTTGGATTTGTCAAACATAAAATCAAAAATAGCTTTAACATATTACATGTGTTCAAATTTACTTTTTAGTTGTGAATGAGTGATATTAAGAAATTAACCATTTCTAATAATATTTCTTAAGCATATTGTCGTTATCTTTTAATATTTGAAATCTTGTCCAATCTAATATTATAATGGAAAGATAATAATTATGATGTTATAATCTATTTGACAATATATGTGGTGGTTTCTCGAGTGAAGAGTAAGGAAGGAGTTAAAAGTTTTAATTTGCGATGATGAAGGCAACATACTAATAAACCATGAATGTTGCTTATAAAGAGGTTCTACAGAAAATCTAATGATAATCTTATGTATGAATTTCAAAATTCTGTAATGTTTAACATTTTTTATGAGATTTTATATTCCTTTCTATGTTTTGAATTTTTTAAACGTGTTAGTACTTTTTAAAACTATATAAATTTTAAATTATCTTATATCATCCCCGTGTTTATACACGGGTCATTTAGCTAGTATTAATAAAAAAAAAATTTTTGCATGAACTGAAACTAGATAAAATAACCGGAGGTGATAAGTGGTTGAAAATAATTAAGTAATCGAAACAATAAAACCAAATGAAAATAAAACTTTAGATAATGTTATATATATAGAGGAGGGTTCAAACGAGAACTGTTTTTCGTACGAGAACTGCGAGAACCAATCTTAGCCGTTCCTTGGATATGGGAAGTTCATGGATGGAGAGCATGGAGGGGATCAAGTGTGGCAGGGTGCATGTGAGGAATTCATGGGTGGGCAATGACATTAAAGGAGGGGGAATTGGACGGCTCAGATTGGTTCTCGCAGTTCTCGTACGAAAAACAGTTCTCGTTTGAACTTTTACCTATATATATATATATGACTTTAACTTTTTACTATTTTACTTTTATATCATCCCAATATCATTTTTGCCATCGCTCTAAATTTTCTGAAAAAGTAGAATTGTTATGTTTGTGTCCTTAACAATCATTTTTAAACGAATCTATAACAACCATTTTAAATTTATCTATGACATCACTTGAATTCATGTTATATAATTTCTTAATTTTTTTTCCAATAATCAAGAAAAACGTGAATTAATATACACGATATAGTAAAGTAAAATACTTTATTCTACAAAGTCTCCAAAATGATGCCTTTAAACTTGTTTTTTATATGTTATATGATGATTAAAGGGTAAATAGCAATGGTGGACAAACGTTGTGTTGTCTTTAAATCGCTTTTGTAACATGTATAAACTTGTGAATGTTGTGGTTAAATATGTTTTTATCCCTAACAATTATTTTTGGACTTATCTATTAGACCACTTGGTTCATGCTTTATTTAATAAAAGTTGATTTATACATGAAAATGATCACCTATGTTATGTGTTGTTGTACATATGTGTAGACGACAATATTCTATGTGCATAAAGTTACTTTCGTTGTGCACAAATTGCTTTACATCACAATTTCTAGGTTGTGCTAACTTTTTACTACATATATGTACAAGTTTCGTCATCAGTCTAAACTTTTGAATGTGATGCTTATATATGTTTTTATCCGTAAAAATTATTTTTAGACTTATCTAATAGATCACTCTCTTCACGTATTGTTTGGTTTTATTACTTAATAATTTAATGAATGTTGATTTATACTTGAAAACGATCACATATGTTATGTATTGTTGTAAATATGTGTAGACGACACTATACTTGTGAATGTGGTGGTTATATATGTTTTTATCCCTAATAATTATTTTTGAACTTATCTATTAACTCGCACGCTTCATGCGTAATTTGTTTAATTACCAAATAATTCAATGAAAGCTGATTTATACATAATAACGATCACATGTGTTACGTATTGTTGTACATATGTGTAGAGTGTAGACGACAATGCACTATGTGAATAAAGTTACTTTTCTAATGCACAAATTGCCTAACATTACTATATTTAGTATGTGCTTAATTTTATAGCATATATATACAAGTTTCATTATCCGTCTAAACCTGTGAATGTTGTGGTGATATATGTTTTTATCCCTAACAAAATTTTGAACTTATCTATTAGATCACTCGCTTTACGCATTATTGTTTCATTACTGAATAATTCAATGACAGCTGATTTATACACAATCACATATGTTTCTTATTGTTGTTGTGTAGACAACTATGCACTACGTACATAAAGTTACTTCTTTTCATGCACAAATCTCTTTACATTACCATTTTTAGTTTATGTTAGATTTTACATCATATATGTACAAGTTTCATCATGAATCTAAACTTGTGAATGCGATGATTATATATGTTTTTATTCATAACAATCATTTTTTAACTTATATATTAGATAATTAGATTCATGCATTAACTGTTTTATTACCGAATAATTTAGTGAGAGCTGATTTGCAAATTAAAACAATCACACATGTTACGTATTGTTATACACATGTGTAGACAACAGTATACTTGTGTATAAAGTTACTTTTTTCATGCACAAATTACTTTCGAAACTATAAATTTTAAATTTTACATAGGCTAGTGCCCTTTATTTTGCGTGACTTTCACTCACAAAAACTCTTAAGACGGGGGCTAGATCACGTTGTGATCGGCTCAATCAGATGGTAGAATGATCGATGTAACACACCATGATGTTAATCACGGTGTGCAATGTATAAATCTTAATTTTATTATTTATTCTAATCTAATGGCTACTTCTTCGTTTTTTTAGTTAATGTTGATAAAAGCTAAAATTTACTAGTATGTTGGAAAAATAGTTTTTTTAACGATTAAACACACACATTCTTTAAACTTAAGCATAGGTTTCTACACTGTATTGTCTACTACGAAACTTGAACACACAACCTTATATAACACCAAAAACACCAGATAACGTTACCCGTTTGGCTATAAGCACCTCTATGATCAGAAAATAGTTTCTTAAATATTTTTAACATGCTATAAATAACACTTTATATCTCAAATCATTCACCCCATTCTATTCTTCTCTTCACACATCAATCTCAAATCACTCAATCTCAACAATCACCTTCACAACAATTTACACAATATGAAAGTACATGTCAATTTACAATTTTCAACAGACATAACTTTCACGATAAACGCTCTTTAAAGACACTACAAATACAATACTCTATCTCAAATTAATCGCGACATTCTTATTCGTTATTCACACAACAAACTCAACTTCGTCTTTCAACCTTCAACATCAATCATCACCTCAACAATATTCGAAATACAAAAATACATATCACCGACCGCTCATCCCTACCATCACCACCACTCACCTCCATCATCATCCTCCAGCCATCGTTGACGCGCCGCCACCACACCACGACTATAACCAATGGTGGTGGCGAAGGATGGCGAGTGGTGGTGGTGGTGGGTTGTGGCGTTGGCGGTGGTAGGTGGTGGTGGTGGTAGATGGAGGTAGGTAATGCCATAATGGCAATGATGACAAAGGCGGTGGTGTGATAGTGGTTCATGGGTGGCGGTGGCGGTGTTGACAGCAGTGAAGACATTGGTGGCTGGTAGTGGTGGCGGGTGGCAGTGTGCAGCAAAGGTGGTACTGGTGTTTTCAAGACTGGTTGGACAACTTGTATCCGCACACCTGGTTGGTTCATAAAGATATAATGATACCTTTTCAGAGCTTTTCAGGGTCTATCATAATCTTGGTTCATAAATACCTTTTTCAAATCTATCATACCTTATTCGCAAACTTGAATCCGCCACTATGATACGTCTTTGATGTTTTCAGAAGTTATAAGTCGCGAAAATCTCAAGTTTTTTCGAATCTATCATAATCTTGGTTCATAAAGATTTCAAGATACCTTTTGAGAGCAGGGGGGTGAATTCTATAGATACGAGCAATAAAGCTTTTCTCACTAGTGGCAATAATACTAGCAAGTGAATATTTTGTTTCACACAAACCTGTTTCCATAAGCCATTTCTGAAATCTGTATCTGGGCTTTATTCTTTTCTCCAAGTCAAAGCACAAATAAGCTGGGAACACATCAAGATAATCCAATGAGGACCCAATGTCATTGCAAAGAAACTTCATTTTCTTTTCAAGAATTTCTGATTGTTGATTTAATATTTTCGGGGACAAACTAACTATTTTACAAAGCTTCGAAAATTCAATTCCATTATGAATTAAGCAATAAAAGCGCTTCTTTAACTGACTACTCGTCCCGTGCATGTGTTTCAACACTTCTATTGTCAAACTATTCTCTCCATACCCAATACCATGCAGGAATTGCAATTTACTTAAAGTGTGAAGAGGCACTCTAGAAGATTCAATTCTCACTAAGCTTTCAGCAAAGTCTTTATCAAAATCTTTATTATAATCGATGATTGGATAACTTTTTAACAGATGATGACCCCCGTTTATGAGATTATCGAAGAACCATTGGTTAAGATTTAATGCTCTCATCACATGGGGCAGATTAGCTAATCTGTTTCTACCAAAAACATAAGGATACTTCTCTTTGATAAAATTCAAATGTTCTTCATCTATCCCAAAGTGTCTAAGGAGTCCCATGACACAAAATACTGGAGTCTCTAAATCAGATTCAAAAATTTCAAATCCTGAAAAAAGTAATGATATGACCTCCTCTTTGGTAACATCGAATCTACAAAAATATTCGATTTTTTCAGCTATAATCTCTTCTGAATATTCCACCAAAACAGCTTTACTTCTACCAATCATGTCAAATATGCCATGTTTCTTGCCACCTAAATTGTAAAACAACCGAATCTTTCTACAAATGTCAATCCACGAATCCACATAGCCATCCACATCATTAACCAAATTGAAATCTATAATGACCTTTTTCAAATCGTTGAACAGTGTTTCGCTTTCATTATCTCCATTCAACACGCAAGGAAAAACCAAACAAATCCCACTTAAAACTGAACTAGTGCACCCATAACCCATATACTTGCTCCAAATTTCCTTTAGTTCACATGGATCCTTATCAAAAATTGTTTTTTCTTCTTTATACAGCATTCCCAACCTATTCCAAGGAATCCCAAAACTGTAAAGCACACAAGCAGCATCAAATGCATTTAAATCTTCTGATAAAAAGAACTTACGTGCAGGCAAAATTCCTTCAAATTCATTAACATCAATACCAATGCTTTCAAAGAATAGCTCAAATTCATTAACTGGATGGTACCTAAAGAACTTATGCAAGGATTTGGAGAAGTCTGATGTGGAGAAACTTACTTTAGATATGATGGAAGATAGAGAGACAACAGAGTATTTGCTGATGTTTTCAGCAAAAGAGTAAGGTATAGTTCTCACAGCATGAAGGTAGTCTGTTAGGGCTTCCTGAGCTTGTTGGATGGCTTTAGCTCTGTATTTATGAGGTATTTTTGAAAGAGATTTGATGTTTTTAGCGGCAGAGGAATGGTGGCGAATGATGGTGTAAGAAAGAACCGATGGGATTGTTCGTCGTAGAAGCATGATCCTTGTGGATTTGAATGTATGTTCAGGGGTGTTTGGTCCCCAGATTGTTTTTGAAGGATTTCGTATCCATAATTTGGCAGAAAATGGAATGAAATTCAATAAATCCTTTGCACATTATGTTTGGTTTGTAAACCTGTCAAAAGGATTTAGAATGTAAACAGTGGTAAATGAGAAAATTGCTTGAATAAACATAATAGACGCTCCCAAATATATTCAAACCCTAGGGAAAAATGGAGAATTGAAGAAGAACAAAGACATTGAATCATTAGTAATAGATATGACTTCGTGAGAGTAATCTATATCCTGTAAGTAATAATCTATAAAAAGTAGCATAAAAGACTAAAGTATATCAACTTGGCCGAGATTTAATTCTGGAAAATGCTGTTGGATAGCGTCTGGCATCATTGATCTAGTTAGTGTTTATGAAATGATCTACCTAGACCGAGATTCAATCCTCTGTATGCTTTTGTTTACCACATAACCACTGAATTCGTTAATTCACACAGTAGCAGAAATCTAGGTTTGGATTATATTAGGCATAAATTAATTAACCTAAATAGCACAGTAGCATCTCGCTAGTAGAAGCATTAGTAGAAATCGATGGAGAAACAGCAACGTATAATGCTACCTGTTCGTGATTTGATTACGCGACGGAAGAAGCTGCGGTGCCAAAAGTAGCGGCAATAGTACCGGCGGAGAGAGGAAGGACCAGCAGCAGAAATAGGTGGCGAGATGGAGGACCGGTAGCAGAAGGGCAGCGACGGCGCCGATGGAGTTTACGAGGGTTCTTAAGTTTTGACGATCGAAGAGACAGGTTGAGCTTGTGAAATGTGAAAGGGCATTTTTGTCTTTGGACACTACTGAATCTTGCGAGTCATAGTCCATTTCACAGTTAAAAACTTTTTAAATTACATATTTTATCCTTTCAAAACTTGTTCATTTAAAATTTATGCACTCAAAATCCTAAACCTTATCTTAGTCTTTTTAAATTTAATTCAAGCACTTTACTTTAATCAAAACACTTATCCTAATCCAAATAGCCCCTCTTATATAATATATATAGTGACAAACAGTGGCGGACCCAGGATTTATTGGGACCGGTAGCAACATATAATGCGAAAATAAAATTAAATAAAAGTGAGGGTGTGGTTCGGGTTTTTTCTCGGGTTTCCGGTTAATCGGGTCGGATTAACGAGATTTCGACTGTTATTATGGTATTTTAGAGCCAAAATTTAAAACAAAACACAATTTATATGAAGTAATGTTAACTAAAACTTGATTTTAAAGGTATAAATTGAAAGATTAAACTATTTTTTATCATTTTTTTTAGAAAACTTTCATTTTTCCTTTGATTTTGGTGGCATCACGGGTGCACCCTGAAAAATTACTGGTGGCAACGTATCAAAAAGTCGAAAATTAACACTGCAAACCGCCAAAGGACTGGTGGCGCTTGACCCCCCCCCCCCCCCACAAAGGGTAGATCCGCCACTGGTGACAAAGTAACAAACACATAGCATCTCACCAACACGAGACCGCAACCGCCATCATCATATCTTCACCAACATCATTCACCACTTGATATCAAACACAAGTAACCACATATCTATGTCACACAAAATAACTCGATCAATCACATATCACATCTGAAGTGCATAACGAGTACACATACTTAAGCATGCGATGCTTTGTATCACATCAACATCACATTATACATACTTAAACCATGCTTCAAAGGTTTAAAAATAATAAGTTCTCTCTTCTCTGTCATCACTCCTCTCTTCTCTTCAGTGGCGGACCTACCCTTTGTGGGGGGGGTCAAGCGCCACCAGTCCTTTGGCGGTTTGCAGTGTTAATTTTCGACTTTTTGATACGTTGCCACCAGTAAATTTTCAGGGTGCACCCGTGATGCCACCAAAATCAAAGGAAAAATGAAAATTTTCTAAAAAAAATGATAAAAAATAGTTTAATCTTTCAATTTATACCTTTAAAATCAAGTTTTAGTTAACATTACTTCATATAAATTGTGTTTTGTTTTAAATTTTGGCTCTAAAATACCATAATAACAGTTGAAATCTCGTTAATCCGACCCGATTAACCGGAAACCCGAGAAAAAACCCGAACCACACCCTCACTTTTATTTAATTTTATTTTCGCATTATATGTTGCTACCGGTCCCGAAAAATCCTGGGTCCGCCACTGCTTCTCTTTTCTCTCTTTCTCACTTTTATCTCTCTCATTTTATGAAGTTTATCATGATTAACATGAATTTAAAAAAATATATATTCTATTTAATGTACTGTTTTTGTACATGATTTCTTTTGTTTTTACATACAATACTTTATAGTTGCTTACTTGAAATGAATGATTAGAATCTATTTCATATGTATAAAATAATTCACATGTAAACAGATTTGCGTATTATTAACTCCTAACTGTATTATAAAATAAAATAAATAGAATAATATACTTGTACTAGTACCTATCTTACATTCTTTCGTACTCACACATTTTTGATAGGGTTAAATATGTTTTCACCCTAAAACTTTACACTTTAAAATGGTTTAACCTTGAACTCTTTTAATAAATATTTTAATCCTTAAACTATCTCTAATAATTAATTAAATCCCTATTTTTGTTTAACCTAATTGTTTTTATCCCTAACTTAATCTAAGTTTACCTGCTACCGTCTAAACCCGTAGGTCACCCTTTTTCCCAAGTCGATTGAGAACACAACATAGAAACACTTGTCAACACCATTGATTCTGGGCCCTAGAAACAGTTTTCGATACCATCGATTTGAATAGGGTCAACCCATGATCGAGCCCATTGAAGATGATCGAACCCATCACACAAAGACCCTCGATTTTGTTAACTGATTCTTTGAAAGTGATGTAAGTTTTCTTCCTTATGATAGTAATGTGTTAGATTCCTTAATTAGTTTGATAGTTCCATTTAGGAGAATTTTGTCTCTTTAGTTATATTCCAAGGTTTCAAAACGATTTATGGCTTTATTAGTTGTTATCTCATTTGTATTTTCTCATTTTAGTTCTAAAGTTAGAGTTTAAAATGTTTATAAGATAAGTTTAGGGATAAAACCAATTAACTGTATTAAGTTTATGGATTTAAACGTTTATTAAAAAAGTTTAATAGTTAAACCATTTTTAAACACAAAGTTTAAGAGATAAACCATACTTTACCCTTTAAATAAGGGGTATATTAGTCATATTACCATTTATTCATTCAAATATTCAAATTTCTGTGAATTGTCAGTGTGATAATACCTGTAATTGCACAGGCTATGACCGACCAGCGAACAGTGATTTCAGCGCAGGTTAACTTTATGTAAAGGTAAATATTGTTAGTACGAAAAAACCCCGTAACAACTTATTGAATAAATAGTCTGTTTAAATGAATCACAAATTTGTTCAAACGACTTCAAAACTACATATATCTACGGTTCTATACGATTACCAACCTATTATTATACAAAAACTTGCACAATTTCATAATTCATATATCAACACTCGGAACATCAAAATTTTCAATCTTTTTTCTTTTTTTTTTGGAAAAATAACAAATAGAAAGAAATTAAATGAAACGAGGACTCAGGATGCATCTTCTTCTGCAGAATCTTTGGAATTATCAACAAGTAACATAGATGACTGGTCAATTTCTTTGCGAGATGCCTCCCAGAGCTGCTGCTCTATCCCCAACTTCCTCAACTCCGTTAGCCCTCGTTCGACTGCAAAAAACCATATATATGAAAAGAAGTTTGAGATTTCATTTTCTAAGAAAGTTAGATAACATGTTTAGACAAATGGGTGGAAATTTCAATTTCTATAAGAAGTGGTGGCATCTTTATTTTCAGTTTTCAGTTATTTTTTTGGAAAATGAGCACATTTTCAGTTTTTTAGAAAAATAAGAGTTTTTTTGGAAGTGAATGAATTCTTCCAACACTTTTCTATAAATGATCATCGCGTGTTAAATATGTTTACGTAAACAATTCTGATACAAGTTACCAAATAAAGTGCAGAAAGTTGTTTGCGTTAAAAAGATTATTTTGATCGATTTTTGCTTTATTGTATACAGTAGTTATAAGACAAGTTACGAAATAATGTTAGTGGTCCTAAATCTATTTTTATGCATACAATCTCCGATATCATATAATTCAAAACTTAAGACTATTATTGTACAAATATAACTTTTTGTCATAAAAAATATTTGCTTATTAATATTAAATTAGTAACAGCAGGAAGAATATACCATCGACAGCATCATGAGAAGTGGGAGACGTTGCACTACGACTTATCCAAAAGTGAAGGCGATCTTCGGCGATATCCTCTTCTACCCCATGAACCTTGGCTCTTCTCCAAAAATATGTAAGCCAAGCCTTCACAATAATACAATCATTAATGGAAGTTCCAGCACTAGTTCATATTAGTAAAAAAAAAAAAAGTTCATATTAGTAAACAATGATCAAGCCACGGTATCTAATTTCTGATGAAGACACCATAACCAGATGAGTTATTTTTTCAGATTGACTAGACATGAAGAGGAATATAAGTTCGTATACCCATAACATCAAGTAATTGGCAAACACATGGAGAGTTTTCATTTTGAAGTCAAAAATCATCTTGAGTGAAACCTCCTGAACAACCCATGATCTCCAACTGCTGACCTAACTTTTCGTAGAAATCATTAGCTAGAGGTGGCCAAATGGGCTGGGTTGTTAACGGTTTTCGTCAAATGGGGTAATGTGATTAGAATTTAGAAATTATAATATTACAATAGTAACCTTTTTTTGGGAATAACCCCAATTATAGAAGATTATATTTGACCTCTTCGACCCCAATGAATGGCAAAAAGTGACTATCCACCCGGAGTTATTCATAATTTGGCAGATCAAGAGATATGATAATTAATGCCACCAAAAAAGGCAATGGGAATAATTTGGAAGATCAAGAGATATGATAATTAATGCCACCAGAGAAGGCGACGAGAATTGTATTCAAAACGGGATGATAAACAAGCAAACCTAAATTTTTTTTTGGAATAACGCCATTAGAAGTTTATATTTGACCTCTTTGACTGATATGATGCAAAGTGCAAAACCTTTATAGTAACCCTCCAGCTATCAACCAGGAGTCGTTCATTATTTGGCAGATCAAGGCATATGATAATTAATGCCACAAGAGAAGGCGACAAGATTTGTTATTAAAGATGGGATTATGAACAGGTAGCAAACCTCTTTAAAAGAAACATCTTCGGCCTCCTCAAGACTCAACTCTGCAAAAGGTGCAAGGCAGCTAAAGTTAGTCAAAACTTAAACTATTCACACAGTAGCAAAGCACAAAATTTTGTGCGGTTGAAACTGGATAACCAATGAGTTATAAACATGTGGAAGGAATGCCTTGGAGAAACATGCTCATGATGGTGCACTTGTTAAAAAAATCCAAATATATGCATCCTCATATAAAGCCATGTTCATACTAAAATTTTCAAAGCACAAGAAGTAAAACCATTACCATATCCCTCCACAAATTTCGTATCACGGGGAGACTTCAGATCTGTAAGAAACAATTTCGCGTGATAATAAAGATAGATGGTTGATGAATACAAAATAGGAAGAGGTAGAGGTGTTCCAAACTTAAAAGGTGTTTGGATGTGCACTACGGAGCGGATTATCTGATTACTGTTATTTTCACTGGCAATAGTTAGTTCTAGTGTTCAGATAAAGTGATTTTGATTATGATTAACTAATTATTGTCAAACTTGGGGGGAAATGAGTTCTATAACAGCTGCAAAAAAACTGAAGATTCAAGGGAAAACTAAAATTACTTGCTTACCCCTCTTCTTTTACTCTATTTTTAAGGCTTTTCATCCACCTTTCTCCTTTTTAATAATCATATTATGAAAATGACAGTTAAGTTCAAATTGTAAAAGACACATGCTTTATAAAATATTTGCTCATAAGAAGTTCACAAAAGTACTATTATAGTTGAAATTATATTTATAATCCAAATACTTCAGAGACCAGAAGCACATTAAAAATTTAAAACATCATCTCTTGTCGCCCATTTATTACACGTACGCGCAAATCCAAACAACCTCTAATTAAGTTACAAAATTTCCATTTAGGGCTTAGAGCATAGAAAACTAAAAGTGGACCATACCAGGGATAGATTGGCGTACTAAATTTGGACGACGTTGCTGGGCCATTGCCAGCACAACAGCATCTTCAACCTTTAAATACAGATATAGAACACATTTTAGAATGCAAGGGAATCAACACACAATTAACCAAAATGCATCAACCCCGAAACTAGGGTTTTGGTTAATGGCAAGGGAATACACACCTTCAAGGATGCCATTTCCCTCAAACCCATCTCAACTGAAAGCATACTCTCAATATTTCCTTCCCCAGTTAGGTCATTAATATCACGGACAAGTTTTCTCCTGTCAGTATCATCATCACCTGCTCCCGTGCCATGATAATAAATTAAAAGGGAAATGCAGCAAATAATTTAGAGGTGGCAACTTTGACCCATTTGGGTTGTATTTAATATCAAACAGCTATTGAGTTAGTGAACTTGCCACCATGCCAAGATTCCTCCCTCGCCTTTTGTCCTGCCGAAATAACAACTTCAAATGGCAATGGTGCAAATGAGGACCAATGCTCATGCTTTGACCCCGCTATGTCAGCACAAATACCTTCAAACCCAAGGAAGACAAGGTAAAAAAACAAACATGAGGTATCCAACAGTGAATTATATAACATGCAATTCACTTTCCAACTTTGGCATAAACGTGACAAAAAAATTACCATATTGTACAGCTAAACCCCAATAACGAGAAAGCCAACACCTCTTTAGAACTACCTCCTCCTGAACACATTCAAAAATAAAATATTATAAAAGGTATTAAGAAATAGAGTGGACCCTCATTAAATACTAGCCTGTCAAGTTTGACAATTTACTTATGAGTCACTGTGTTGTGTTTTATACTTTTACTTCAAATGGATCAAATAAAAAAACTTGGTTGGAATGTAAACGGTTCCACAACTTAGTTGAAATGGAAACAAGTCAAATGGGTAGAAATGGGTCCTGCGAGTTGAAAGTCCAAAGTCTAGAAAAATTATCTGTACAACCTCCTAAACTTTGTACTGAGTGTGTTTTTGAAATATTAACTAGAGCATTAATTATTTAAGAACAAATTTATATAGAGAATAGTGTTGGCGAATCATCCCAACATGACCCATATCAACCTAGACTGTTTTGACCCCTTAACCACCCCGTCTGATCAGCCCACTTTGCCACTTCCAGAAAATGCTGCAGAAAAATCAAGCCTACCATCTCTTCATGAGTCAAAACCATTCTTTGTGTCATCGTGCGAAGAGCTTTTGCTTCAGACTCGGCTTCCTTCAGCTGTTCCATGGCACCTGCAGTTTCATCCTTTACTCTCTGATTCAAACAGACAGAAGACAGAAGATAATAGTCAGCACCAGAAAGACAAAAAGAAACCCACACTTCAGTCCCTGACTACCATGTATTTACCTCAAGTTCTGCACGAAGGTTAGAAACTTCTACATCTCTTCCATCTTTTGTCTGCTGTGCAGCTTTTAGAGCAGCCTGGAACAAAATTTTTGTATTACGAGTTTCAAAAAAGAGAAAAAAATCTTACACATATGTTCTTAATTGCCAAATTTTCTATTTAATATACCTCTCTTTGACGTATGGCAGCTTCTTTCCTGTGGAAACATATATTTTATCACTTCCTGAGTGTTATGCATCAAAACTGATATGACATCCTCTCAAATATATATTTACCTGCTTAACAACTTGGCCTCCAAAGATACTCCCTCCCCTAGAGAAGCCACCTACAGGATACAAGTTCAGCAGATAAATGTGATTATTTCTTAGAAATTTAGAATCATATTAAATGTCAACTTAAAGTTAAGGTTACACTAATTTTGAAGATACATGCCAGGCTACAAAAATTCAGAATTGGCTATTTGTAAATAACAGTGATTATATACCTGTTTCTCTAATTCCCTTGCCCTGGCCTCTGCTTCTTCACGTTTTTCTTCTACACGACGAAGCTGAAGTAGAAATATACATAATTTGTCATACTTGTAACTTAAAATTTATTGGGATCAACAGAGAAACCAGAAAGATAGACTCGCCTTATCTATAACGATGTCATGTTCTTCTTGTAGCATATCAAGCTGCAATTAAGTGCCATTTACATCAACAAAGAATTGTAAAATTTGTGTAAATGTAAGCTTATCATGTACAGAGTTACATCCTAACCAACAACCCTTAAGTATCATAACATTAACAAGTTTGTTGTGTGTGGTGTATAAGTAATTCTTTAATTTGATAAAACAGTCACACCTCATCACGAAGTGCAGATGCCTCATGCTGATCTCCCATGTCTTTGCCGCGTCCAATGTCCGTTGAGAACCTATTCTTAAGATCACGGTTAAAAATGTTAAATAGCACAAGATGCATTAAGAAAATTTGACTCCTTAGTATTAGTGTTATTGTTATGTAAATTTATTCTTAGGATGCGACTATTTAGACATGCGGAAAAAATTGACATGATAATAAAAACTGACATTTGTTAATATGCTACACGGACTGGTTCTTTTATTGTGACCATAAAAACTGACATTTGTTATACTTTGCAACAATGAGACTACGTTAATATAGATAAAAAAAGGAGGCCAACCAAGATTGACATAAGAAAACATGTTGAAAGTGGTTTGAGACTTTTGGATTCACCTTTTAAAACTTCGATCAAGTGTCACCACTTTAGAATTTCTATTGGGTTTCTCTTTCTAGCCTAACTCCAACTCATCACAGATAAGGCTTATAGTCAGCAAATCAGGATAAGTAAAACACATCTCTCAATAAAAAAAGTTTCCAAATTTTACGGTGCCCAAGTCTTGTTCAAGTCACAGTCCACAACGATAGATATAGCATTCTATTTTCTGAAAGCTGAATATATCAGCTTACTGGTCCACTTTTTGTCCTTAATTAGTTACTTAGATTCGACGGATAATGATTGTCAATAAATAATTACTTCTATCAATTACTTTAGCAAGTATAGAAGTAAATATCCTTAAGATTCATCATTCATTTCATTTACAAAGAGGTAGATAAATAGACAGATATATGGGTCCACGTGGAACTGATATATGCTATAATTCTAGTGAAATGTGTAGAGATAAACAGCAACCAAAGAAATAGAGACAAACGGGTATAAGCACTTATTACCTTTTTTCTCTATGTCTGTTTCCAGCAGGGGGTTCTATTGGAGATGGAGCAGAACCAGGATGCCTCAAAGATGGTCTATTAGGTGGCACAATTTGTCCTGTGCGAACAGATACCGATGGTCTTCCAGCTGATGTGGAACGAGTAGACGGAGTGTGATCCATAAAGTTCCGACCTAACTACATAGGAGCATAAGGAAGTAATTGGAACGTCAACAAAGACAAAGAAAACAAATAAGCATATAATGTTTTAATGGAATTAGTTACTTGTATTATTATATTCAAAATCGGTCATAGTATTATTTCCCAATAACCGTAGTTCAACAATGTGTTCAAGATCAAGGTTCTTCAGCACCACAAAAAGTGGATGAGCTTTTCTGGGATGCTTGTTTTTAGTCACATTTACACAATTGAGTTACTATACAGGATAAACTGAAAACAGCAAGTGAAACCTAATAAGCGATCTCCAGTAATTGGCTATCTTAGACTTTAGAGTAAACTAGAAGTAATTGGGATCCCAAATCTTGATCTTAGAAGTTCTGGATTAAGTCAGTAACTCACAATTTAAATTATCATTATAAATCAACAAAGATCACAATTCACCAAATATTTGGCATGTTTAGGCGGTGCTCCATCAGTATAGCTTATCTAGCAATAGTTTCGAACTAACTAAGCTTGAGTTAAGACTCCACCCCTAATTTTGTGCACCAAGAGCTCACTTAATATAACACAGTATGATTAAGAATCCAGACAGCAATTACCTTTTGATTTATAGTTTCAACCAACCGATCGAGTTAATAAACGCTTTTGACGCTCTAACTAGAAGAAATGAATTGCGTCGACTTACCGCAGGCGACGGTGATCGATTCGGTTTACCAAAAGATACACCAGACAAAGCACTACCGCTACCGTTATTACTAGCACTGTTATTCCCAAAGGAAGTTGGAGCAGCAAAACGGAACCCTGGATCGTCATCGTCATCGTCATCGTCATCGTCATTATCAGTAGTTTGTGAAGCCATGACTTGCGCCAAACGCTGCGCCGCGGCTTTCGCCGCAACGTTCTGTGTCCTCTTAATCGTTGAGTATCCCGAAGGTTGACCTAACCTTGACTGAGGATGGGCCGGAGACCTTGCCGGTGAAGATGAACCGGTGCTACTAGAACCACCGCTCCACTGCCGTGTATACACCGGACTCTCCGTCCGCTTCCGATCCATACGAAGGAAGCAAACACAATTAGATCAAATTGTAGTAGAACTCAAGAATTTTCGTTGATTTGATGAATTGCTAGATTTTTGGATACATCAAAATAGGATTTTGAGGAGCACCGGAGAGATCGGAGGAGGTGAAATTGGGTTTTTGTATATGACGGAGATCCGACATAATTATAGGGTTGAAACGGTCTGACGTCAAATAAGAACAACCTTCCGTTAAAGTTAACGGATTGATTTTAATAAATATTATTGAGAAGATAGTTAAAACACGTTGTCGTTGTAGTATAGTGGTAAGTATTCCCGCCTGTCACGCGGGTGACCCGGGTTCGATCCCCGGCAACGGCGATTTTTGATTTTTGACGGCTTTAGTTCTGCAACTTCTGTTGTGTGCAATTCGAAAGTAATAAAGAAGCAAGTTAAGCCCTCCAACTTTTGTTACTGCAAAAGAGTTATTTCATATATTCCCATGCGACATATGGAAGATAAGATATTTAAAGATTTACACTTTAATTCCTACGAAATTCTATATATGGTAGACAATTAGACATATCACATATTTGTAAAGGTTTTGAAATGACAAGAAACAATCTCAAAAATTTTTGATTGAAGGATCTCACAAGTCTTCTCTGTTTGTTTTGTAGAATTTATAAGAAATCGAATTGATTTTAATTTCATTCAACCCACCTATGGAAATTGAAACTGAATTTCCATTACTTAAGGAAATATAAACATTCTAACGAATAATATTTTATTAAAAAACAAGTTTATCAAACGCAATACAACAAGAAATTTGATTTCAATTTTATTCAATTCATTCGAATTCTGTGAAACAAACGGAACCTAGGATTTCAAATCCTTTATCCATTGCATTTCTTCCTTTTACTATTATAATCCTTTTTATTCTTAAACCTCAATCACACAGCCATCTCTTTTTCACCTCTCAGCGTATTTTTATGATGTTACATCTTTAAACACCGACGATACAACTGGCAATTCAATCTTTCTTATCTCAACGACAAACCTACATGTAACACTGCAAATTTCAAGCAATTTTCTAAAACGGAGGAAGCATTGTAGTAAAATAATAAATACAACACACTCACAAAACAAAATCCATATTGTACAACAACACAGTATATCGTTTCATGTTACAAAAGATTTACAAAGATGACTCATCGTTTTCAATATAATATTAGAGCGTTGGTCAAACTTCCCTAAAACACACGAACTCCCATCTAAACAGTTGTTCTTATCAAAACCTGCAAAATAGAGTTAAAGGTGGGGAATTAACACAAACCTAAGTGATTGGAAGCCAAAACCACAAACAACAATAAGCAATAACCAAAACGATCATAACGAAAACAATAATCACACATATCAGATAAAGAGAACTGGTTGTTCGGCGCATAACCTTCAACCAAATGTTGGCCAAAGCATAGGTTTACCGATAGCTCTTTGCTACTTGACACAGTTAAACCCCTTCTGCTGCAACTAATGCATCAGAAAAACTATAATTGTCAAACCAATAGCAAACAATCTCAGCTCAATCAAACGAATGCTGACCTCTATCAGCCTAACCAAATGATAAGTGACCTCTATCATAGACATCATGTACACATAACAAACTCGTGTGCACATAACAATGCCTCAACAATCAAATAATACATAGCCATCAATCAATTATTAGACTAAACAGTCTATCAAAGCATTAATCATAACGTATCCATGCAACCATAACAGTTACAACCAATACCACGCGTGAGTTAATGTATACTCACCTCGTTCTAAACTTCGAAGTGTATATTAAATTCGGATGGAGCAAAAACGATTCACACAGGTCGGACAGGGCGTAAGTCGCACCTCCCATCCAAACCAAGTCGTACGACGTAGGGAAGATCCCTAAGTCGCACCATCCCCCTGTCGCGTCCTTCTTCTTCCCTTACTTCTTCTCCGGTCGAAGAACATACACACTTGAATCTGCAAATCATTAGAAACAAATCCAAAACACATAGGAACTTCATACATCATCAAACACCGTACAAACATACATCAAGAACACATCAAAACAATTTAAACATCATCAAACAACAAAATTGTTGGTCTCGAATGGATACTACAACAACAAATGTTTGTAGAAGGGGGGGTTTAATACAAACTTTAGCTTTTTAAATTTAAGAGACACACGATGTACTTTTATATAATTCTTATTGATATGAATCAAGAATTACATGAACTAGATGCGGAAAATCTGAGATCAACAAAAGGTGGAAACTAAACTGTCTAATACATAGATAAAGCTAATCTTAAACAACTTATGTCTAAGATGTTCAACACATGAAAAAGTTTGTTTACACTGAAAGATAAATGTTAACTCTTCTATTCTCTCAACTAGTGAGATATCAGTGTTCAACAGATCTATTCGATGCTTAGCATGTATCCATGCATTAGTATATATAAGCAAGATGGTATCCGGTTGATGGAGTGGAGAAGGATACAAAAGTATTTGATTTAATAATATCATAATAGATAAAGTTAGTGGGTGAAAAACAAATTCACTTTATACAGGAAGTGTGTAAAGTGAATGTACTTTTCAATAAAGTTAAATCTCACTATCTATTATTATATTATTAAAGTACTACATTTTTGTCTTGGGAGAGTAAACTTCTCTTTCTATGCTTGTACTTTAATCAACACCATGCTTTCTTCAGATTTGACTTTACCAAGTATGGAGTTGCCAGCCATACTTAGTTGTTGAAACAAATTTTCGAGATCTTTCCTTTTGTAAAGTAGCTTTCACCTTTTCCAAGGGTTCAAACTCTATCCTTCTTATCTCTTTGTAGATACAAAAATTGATAATACTTTTACAAAGGAAATCCTAAAGGCAAAATAAAATAACACATATTCTGCTTTTGACTTAAGAAAATAATACAATGAAAAACTATTAACTAAGGTACTGTATAAGGACTCAGCTAATAGACACTAAACTGCAAACATGTTTTTGCTCGGCTAAGGATAAAAGTGAAAGACTCAGCTACTAAGATATGCTCAGCTGATCATAATTGATCAGCTAATAATACATATAAAAGTGAAACTAAATAAGCTAATCAACCTTTATGATCAGTAGATCCCAAGGGCTCAGCTGATCATTGAGAGTGATAAGCTTACAATGAAAAGATTAGATAAGTAAAGGATAGTTTATCTGATGGATGGGAGGCATCAGCTGATCAGAGTGATTGACTCAGCTGATCCGTTAACTGCTCAGCTGATCTTGAAAGAACCCTCAGCTGATGGTATTGGACCATCAGCTGATGCTTTGTAGATGCTCAGCTAATGCTTCTTGACTTTGTCTTTTCTTCTTGGCTGATCTTCATGAAGCTGGTCCTTTGGCTGATACTCAGTGTTCAGCTGATACTTTTGTTTTTCAGCTGACATTTCTTACTTAGGAATTTCTTCAAGTCTAACATGAAAAGCAACACATGTTTTTCACTGATCCAAGTACAAAACTGAATATGTGGTTTTGTTAGCATCAAATCCTATTTTAAATAATAGACATATTTGATTATGGTTTGATATCTCTATCTCCTCAACAAAAACCCATAATTCAAGTTTCATACAAAAACTCCATTAATGGAGTTCTTCAACTTCTACCATAAAAACTCAATAAAATCAAATAAAAACTTCATGAATCATGATAATAATAATCAATAAGGAACAATTATATACCTTTCAACTTGCAAGAAAGATCACACAAATAATTGTTCAAGGATTCAAGGTTGTGACTTGTTCTTGAGTTCTTGGGTTTTCTTTTCAAAAACACATACAAACACATATACAAATGAATGAACGAAACTTTCTAGGGAAGTTTATCAAGTGTAATTCGGTTGGAAATTTGATATATATCCAACACAGTATCGAACACTTCTTTCTAACATACAGTTAATCAATTAAGCAGTCAAACTCAATTAATTAACAACTAACGAGGTATTATTCAAGACCCTCGTTTAAAAACGAATCTAACAATATTATAAACACATATGATACAAAACTTATATATTATCACTTATAACTCACAACTCGATGATTTAAAACTAATTAATCATTAATAAATACAATTAACACATAAACAACTAATAAACAACCTACCACCGACACGATTACAACTAGGCCTGGTTCTCGGGTGCTACAAATCTATCTCCTTAAGAGGATTCCGTCCTCAGAATCTCATTACACACGAATAGTTAAGGGTATCAATTTTCGTACCAGTCTCTGTTAATCAAAACGTAAACTATGCTTCCACTTAACTAACACCATCGGAATTTGTTTTTATTGTGAAGTTTTGTTACAAAATCCATCATAATATGCTCACATTTCCACTTATCTCTAACAATTTTGACTTTTTGAAAAACAATTTGGACAAGCTTCATTTATGTATAACGCGCAAATCTTTTTGATAATTTGGTACCGGTTTATATATTTTAAAACCATTTCATTGTCTCCCTCATAAGTCGTCATCTCATACTTCGATTTCACCACAAAGGCACCATCACTTCACCTTTGATTATCACAATGTCAATACGTCATCACCAATCGGTTATCTAATTGGTTTGATTATCATCTTCAACTATTTGTTTCACTTCAATTTCAGTTTAGTTAGACCGGTTCATTTGCTAAGGTTCAACATATACATTCTGTTTCCCGACACCAGACCCTCTACAGATCCTTTGGCTGAACTTTGTAGTCACCTTCGAATCCTTGGCTAATTGGCTACATTCATCATTTACGACTACAAACAAAACCTTCACGGGTGTAGGCGTGAAGTTCATCCTTTAATGGTCACTAAACATTTCCTTTACAGTCGTAAAGGCTTCTAGTTGAGACTAAGCGCTTCTACTCAAATTTCGATCAAAAACACTAACAAATTCATTTCCATTATTTCTCACAAACAGTCCGTAACTTATAAACGGTAATTTAACTATAAATAACGACATGCGATGACAGATTCCACACCCATATATGCATCTATATCCTATATAACTTAGAATCTAATGAATCCTATGTAGCATGTAGGATTGATTAAAAAATTAGAAATCCAAGTTAATTATATGGGGTATTAATCTGATGTGGCATCTAATTATTTATTTGGGCTTATTTAGCAATCGGGCTTTGTCAATTGCAAACCAGTGGCCAGGTTCAACTAAATGAGACCATTTATTCTGCCGATTGTTGATCTCCCATCCGGCGGTTTGAAGTTGCGCCGTTATTGCATACGGCTCCTTAATTGCTTACGTTTTCCTTCAACCTATGAGTAGTTGCTCTCGTGGACGGTTTAGTGAGTACAAATCGATTTTGTTTCTCTTGATGACGACTCGATGTATAAATAGGCCGTAAGCCTTATCCCGGCAACCCTCAACCCTTCCAAAATCAATTCATGATTATAAGATATTTGGTGATTTATGTTTCAGGAATATCCAGAAAGGCTTATGCTGACATATAAACTAGAAGAAGATACATCGCCTCACGAAGAAGACACCGATTCACATGTTGATGAACCAAAGCCACTGCCTACCGATGACTTGATATCTCCTGTAGTGTTGTCATTGTTTTGAACTATTATCTTACCATTTATGCAATGTAGCTGAACTTGATTCGTCTGGTAAAAAAGGAGATCAGTGGACTTAGATTTTATCTTGGGAGCCTAGAGCATTTTTATATCACAATTTCTTGGTGAGTAGCATTTTTATTGTTGCATGATGCTTTCAAAGGTATGAAGCAGATTGGAGTTATTGGATGGGGTTCTCAGGTATGTTATTTCACTGCCTTGATTGATTGAACATTTTTTTTGCTTTTATATAATAGACTGGATTTAATCAGTGAATTAAACATGCTGTTTCAATCATATATGGGCATCATTTGGAATTAAGCAGCATAATATTTATTTGAAGGTTGATTATTTGCTATGACAAGTTCATAATAACATGATGAACATGCCTGTTTTGTTCCAAATTAGTTAGAATAAATTAAAACCTTAATTTTGTGTTATCTATAAAGGATCAAAACACAAGGAACCCATGCTCGAATCTTGAAATAGTAAGAATTATAATTAGCTATGGCAAAACATGTTGCAGGAGATATTCTGTAATAATGATGATTAAATAACCAATTGTTAGAGTATTTGACAAATTCCAAAGAGAATTAAACAATTTACATGTAAAATGACTTTATCTGATTAGTCATAACCAGTTTTATTATACCTATTCCTAAACTGTCATTTGATCTCTAAGTAACCAAATTGTCAAAATAAGATTCACAGTACCCAAACCCTGATTATTAGAAATGAGGTACAAAATCAAACTTATTATCACTTTGCTTTTCTGCATTTTGATTTCGTTTCTTTATTTACTTAGATTCTCATGATCTATAACTTAAATCAAAATTTGCATAAATGGACCTCAACTCAACTACTGTTTGTAGAAAATTGACCTCTTTCACCTATGATACATGATATTGTTTTCAATTTTGTTCCTTAGATACTCATGCATGTTAATCCTTGATCACTGAAAATGAAGACTCAAAACTGCAAGGTCATGTACATTATGTTGGTTTCGTTTTATGATTTAGACCTTAAAGTAGAAATTGAAGATGTAGAAAAAACATATAATGTGTTATATGTACCGAAGTGAAGGAGGAGTATGTAAATGAAAATGTATATATAGTCGTTACTTATTTTGTTTGGTGGTTTTATTATTATTAGTTTCGTGTTATGCATCTAGGTATTGTTTACCACTTGTATGCCAATTAGAGGTGTAATTTTTGGCCACTTATCTTAAAGGATATGGATTTTATCTTTAAACGGGTGGTAAATTTTATACAAAGTTTGTGTTAACTTAGGGATCAACCTATGCATCACCTGTTGTTGGAAGTGTTAATGGTCTTGAGAGCGAATAATGTTTATGACGTTGGCAGAAGATTTTTAATTGCTGATAAATTGATATTTCAAAGTTTGGGTTTTCTACATCTAATTTATAAATGGTAAACCAGCTTTATTATAATTTACACTTATCAAATAAAACTTAAAATATAAGCCCGCATTCATGCGGGCTTGAAACCTAGTTTCTAAGCTAAAAAACAATGGTTGCCTCAAATTCTGCTAAATGAGCACCACAATCTAGTTTCAGTTCTCCATGAGTAATATGCAAAGGTTGGAATTTTGATACTTGAATCTTGCTTGAAACTCTCACTAGAATCGCTTATCTCTCTAGATTTGCAAAAACACATACACGCACACCATGTGTCGTATGTGTCAAATCATCCCATTTATATTAGCAATCACTAATGAGAGTATGATACCCGTTGTCCACTTACATCATACCATAATTAGTAAACCCGACTTTTAAGGCCAACTTCCTTCTTTTGCTTTTATGGGGGAAAGAATCCATGCTGCTATCAAGACCTAATATAGATGTTGTTGTACTTACAAGCCATTTAAATTAGTAAACAACCAAATAACGTAAATACTCTTTAATTTAAATAGTTTGTAAATACGATGACACCTAATGTAGATGTTGCTGACCGAATAGATGCTACTTTTATATATTTGAAGAATTACAATCCTCTCAAATTGAATAGAATGTAACTAGCTAGTCTTGTTTTCTTATAACAAAAAACAGTGAGTTTTTATTTAAAATAATTCTCGGTAATATTCCTAAGTTCTGAGTATATGATTATACAAGTACCTAATTTAGAAGGTATTTTTAGTAAAATAATTCATTACTTTTTCTTTCTACTTTTTCTACCCACAAGATTAACAAGACTTTATATCAATTTTTTTAAATAAAAAGTATCAGAGGCGGGGGAGCAGCAAAACAAACGAATAGCCTTCAAATGCGCATGCATTTCCGCATCGTCTTCTACCTTCCTTCAATTTCCACCATTGATACCACCTCCATGCTTCCCTTACCAAACCCCGTAACCATCTCTCTCGTTAATTCGAGTCTCACCTCGATCTGTTAATATTCTCAATCATTAATTAGGAACAGTTTCTAATCAAAATTAATTAATCATTATGGAATTCATGGAACACTCGCGGCAATCTCTGATTCCGAACTTCCTCTACTACTCTCCTAATCGATTCAATGATCTCGAACATGTGACGGAGAATAGAAGGAAATCATTTTTGTCTTCTTCGAGGTCTACGTCGTTGGTTGCATCAACACCGCCTCCGTCAGCGAAATGTGGATTTGTGGTTCCGGCTCCGATCGAGCCACCTAAGATCGCGATGTTTTCTCCGGCGTATTACGGAGCATGTACAGCTGGTGGTGTCCTCAGTTGTGGTCTCACTCACATGGCCGTAACTCCGCTGGATCTCGTCAAATGCAATATGCAGGTTTGATTTCTCGTGCCCGTGATGTTATGTTTGTTTAGAAATTTCTGGAGCCAAGGTAGATTAGCTCATTAACCGAAGAATGACGTTGTTTTGTTCGTTTGCAAAAGTTTATTTATATTATTATGTCTTATTTTATGTTATATAACGATGGATTCGCATTAGATGGTTTACATGAGTTGTTTGTTTAACAAACAAATATGAAAAACAAAATTTGTTTGTTTACACATTCGTGAATACATAATTTAAATGGAACCAGTTAACGATGAATTTTGAATCGTTCAACATTGAGTGTGTTTGATTGCTGCCTATCGACGAAGAATGTGTTGAGTGAAACAGAAGAACACTATTGAATCATTTTATCTTAAAGTACATTCTAAATCATTACGCATCAAATATTTTACAATAATACTCCTTCTTCACACGTTGTCTTGTTAAACAATCATATATTATAATATAAAATATCACTATTAAGGTTAAAATGGTAATTTGCATCATTCGGAACCTTTATCAAACAACATGTCATCTTCAAAGGCGGATTCATTCAGAGTCTTTGAATTTTTCAGACCATATAATCATTCAGAGTCTTTGAATTTTTCAGACCATATAATCATTCAGTGCTTAATCATTCTGTTTTAACAAACAACCCATTAGACTATTGTGTTAATCACCCTTTTCATATATGCTCTTGTTTAAACTAACTTCCCATTTTAGCATAAAATTGTGGTCGATGATCTTTTTAACATGATAGGTTCTATATTCTCATACTCACTAGAAAATCAAAAGGAGGAAATTGGAAGAAAATTATTGAATTCCACGTGTCACATTTTAGTGAGAAAAATGATGAAACGCCAAGATTTAGTAGGAAGAAATATAATATTCTCTTATAGGCTACAAACCCTTTGGTTGGTAACTTGATGATGTGACATTTAAATTTGCTTACGTTTTTTTCCACCTTGGATGTTAAAAGATGACTTTTTATTTCATACGAGTCATTAAGTAATTGATCTGGTGATTAGGTTACTAATTACCTAAGTGGAACATTAAAACCATCTTTTAGTTACTTCAGTAAAAAAGTTTCTAACTACCCTGACCAGCAGGAGACAAATAAAAAAGTGTGCAAATCTTTTATGTAATTTGCTCTATCACTTATAGATGCAGTTTAGTTTTAATCTTTTCAAACATTAAATTCTTCAGATAAACCCAACAAAGTACAAGGGTATTTCATCTGGTTTTGGAGTATTGCTCAAGGAGCAGGGAATGAAAGGATTCTTTAGGGGCTGGGTTCCAACCTTGTTTGGTTACAGTGCACAGGGTGCTTGCAAGTTTGGGTTTTATGAATTCTTCAAGAAAACCTACTCTGACATAGCTGGTCCTGAGTTTGCAACAAAGTATAAAACTCTCATCTTCCTTGCTGGTTCTGCATCTGCTGAATTCATAGCTGACATTGCTCTCTGCCCCTTCGAGGCCGTTAAGGTTCGTGTCCAAACAAAGCCTGGATATGCCAAAGGTCTTTCAGATGGCCTTCCAAAGTTTATTAAAGCTGATGGTGTTTCTGGGTATGACCATATACAGTGCTTACTAGATCAAGAATTTAGTTATTTGAAACATTCGAGATTACTGACTTACAATATTTCAATTATTCCCTGACAGGCTTTTCAAGGGTCTGGTTCCTCTTTGGGGTCGACAAATTCCATGTAAGTTGCTAATTCTACCATACTTTTGAATCCAGCTCTATAACAAGTCAAAATGGGTTCGGTTGGAAACGGGTTGAGTAGGATTGGATTGGCATGTTAACACATGTTTCTCCATTTTTAGTTTGACCTGCTTCCTTTTAAGCTAAATCATCTGATTTAACCTGTTTGAGTTGGATAAAACAGATGCCAAATAGACTAATTCATAAGTTATGAATTAAAGAAAGGTGAAGCTAAATAATAGTCTTGTGAATGAAGAAGTAAATATGTGTATATATGATCAGATACAATGATGAAATTTGCATCTTTTGAGACAATTGTTGAGATGCTGTACAAGTATGCCATACCCATGCCAAAGGAGCAATGCAGCAAACAGTTGCAGCTTGGAGTGAGCTTCGCTGGTGGTTACGTGGCTGGTGTATTCTGTGCCATTGTCTCGCATCCGGCTGATAATTTGGTTTCTTTCCTCAACAATGCCCAAGGGGCTACTGCTGGTGATGTAAGTATCTCCATATATTTACCTCATTCTAATAGTTACCATCTATAATTTAAAAATTCGATTCAATGTCGAATAAAATATAAACTTTTTTTAAAAACTTCAGATCACATTTATAAAGCATAAAAATGTACACTTTAACTAATGGTATACAGACATATATAAACATGATCTCTAAAACTTGTGGTGCAGGCTATCAAGAAACTTGGGTTGGTTGGTCTATTCACTCGTGGTCTTCCTCTTCGCATTTTTATGATTGGAACTCTTACCGGAGCACAATGGGGAATCTATGATGCTTTCAAAGTTTTTGTCGGCTTGTAAGTTATTTCTCCTTTTATATCATTCAATTCACCGTCACTTCTGACTACCCGTGTAAAAAGTAATTTAAAACGAACGAAAAGTATTCCAGGTCAACACGAGTCGACATTCTAACCCGGGTTAAAAGTTATTGTCTTTGACTTGTTACTCACCCGACCATCTTATCACAGCTAGTGCAATATGTAGTCTATCATATGTTTTTTCTTGAATGACAAAATGGCATCTTTTTTTGTAGGCCTACCACCGGTGGCGCCGCCCCTCCAACTCCCGGCAAGTAAACCATAGGCAATCGAACACGGCTAACTAAGTGGTTTTTGTATAGTGAAGGAAGGGCATGTAGAATGCTCTGAATTAATAACACTAGGTTAGTGTATGTCATACTCCCTATTTTTGTTTAGTGAGGTGCAAAGGTATGTTATGAGATATTTTGTTATAAAGCAACTTGGATGTATAAAATAAGTTTACAAATCTATGTTTTTTATCAATATATGTTATTGCAATTACATTTTCGAGCGATAAATAGTCACATATGTTTGTCCTTATTTGGACTTTAACACAAAACCTACGGGTTGATAGACTACAATTATATCTTTATACGTAGATAAATAGAATGTTCTCAAACATATCAGGATATTTTGATACTTTTATGCAAAGCACAGTATCTCTCTTTTTCAAAATCATTTTGCTCTACTTCAAATACACACTTTAAATGGTAATTCACTTAGACATGACCCATAAAGTATTTTTTAAAGTTTAAATGTATGTAAGAAAACAATTAATAGAAAAAACAATTTGTCTTAAGTTTTTGTTTTGCAAAACATGTTATGTTAAGTACATGTAACTTTTATCTGAAATTTGAGGTCACTGCATTTCGATGGAACATTAAGAAAACTAGGATCCTTTAAGTCTTAGAAAAAGTTCAATTTCGATATTATCTTTCAAGTTAAAGATGTTGAGCATAGAGAACGTTTTCTAATTTTCTATTATGACACAAAGTTTTTTTTGTCACATATACACATCAAGTTTTTAAAAGTTTTATTATGCCCGTTAATTTTTACAGAATGTGTAATTATACTCATTAATTTTTATCTTTAACATGTCAATATGCCCTTTTTTTCCATATTTTCACACATATAAAATCTTTTTGTAAACATTAATGGGTATATGTAAACACAAAAACTGTGTCAGAAACACTGAGAAAATGTTATTTGGGTTCAACAACTCTAAGCCTTATTTTTTTGTCAATTGATTTAGGTACATGTATTTTTTTACTTCGATTTTTTCATGACTATAAGTGCATTTTGTACTCAATATGTTGGTTTAACGAGATTTTTGATAGATTATTTTTGACGTATATAATACTATTGGTAGAGAAAATATTACAAAAAAGAGGTCTTGTGTATTTTGTAGGGGTTTTCAGGGCGCGCAGCGGAAGCAAGGTACAACACAAAAAGCCCAAGGTACAAGCATGTAAAGCATAAAATGTAAAAACCCCTAACATGGATCATTCTCTATGAAACGAAATACAACAAAGACAGAGAGTAAAGGAGGTTATACCAGCTCCTTAGCTCCAGAAATTTGATGAAGATGATGAACTTGTTCCTTGTGGCTTGAACGAATCGGCTATTGAGTGGATACCCCGGCAACACGCCAAATCCCTTGAGCTAGCAAGCCTTGGTGATTCTTCTAACTCGAAAATCACTTATGGAACAACAACTCACGAAGCTTGGATCAAATTCTGGATCAAACTCTCTCTAGAACTCTCTCTAAATCAAAGAACCCTTTTAGAGAATTACAAGTGCATGTAGAGCCAAGAAGACCAAAATGAGGCTGGAGTATAGCCTTATAAAGACTTCAAAACGACTCTAGGTTATCCCCAAGCCGGCCCAAGTCGCAGAAAGTAACATACATGCATTGGTCTAGTTCAGAGGTGATTTGACAAAAAGGTGCCGTTTGGACTTAGCGGCGCTATCCAAGACTTAGTGGCGCTAACTTATAAAAGTTAGCGGCGCTAACGCGGCTTGTCAGCTGACATGACACAAAGCCCATGCAGCCGTAGCGGCGCTAACCTCTAGGACTTAGCGGCGCTAATACCTAATAGTTAGCGGCGCTAACGCGGCCTGCGAAGTCAACTTTTCTCTTTTGTTATTTTTGATCCCTTTACTTAAGTTGCTGTCAGATTTGACCCTGGTGTATGACCCAATAGGCCCATACATCATCGGTAGTGATTCCAAATGGTGTACGTGCATCGGTGGGCATATTCTAACAAACTCCCACTTGCACACGATGTACCATTTCTAATAAACCACAGACAACGAGCGGCCTCTAGCAAAAGCATCATTGCCCCCAAGTCAGTATGGGTTTCGTTATCCGAATGAAACCTGTTCATAAAGAAAGGTCCTATAGATAAGTGATCTTAAACATCCTTTTGTTCACGATATCAATGTGAACACGAGACATGGATTGAGTGTCAATCTCCAGATCGTCCACGATTGTGTTTCTCGATCTTGATTGGTGGTGACCAAAAGTTAAGGACATATCTGATTCTAAATCAATATTCCTTGCGCATGGCCATGCAAAATTTTGGTGTCAGCTCCCAATCATCGAGGGGCCCAATGATATCTCTCTTATCAGAGGAACAAATCCCTTTTGACTGCATAACCCTAAACCATACCCCTTAACTTACTTAGCCGTTTCCTTTATCACAGCCAGTTACGAACTGCTTTTGAAAAAGACTAAAGTAAGAAAGAAATATGATATAGCGGTTCATACATCTCAGGTCTAAGGACGTAAGATATTATCATCCCAAGTTACTCGTGACTATAATCCATGGAGTATACTTGGGTACGGGTCTTCCAATCACTTGAAACTCTTTTCAAGTATAGATAGGCATTGCTCCTTAATTCGACCATCTTGAATTCAAGGTCACATGCTTATCTCGGTCTTGTTTCAATCTTCCTTCCACAAGATTGACCGACCGTGGAAAGTTTGAAATATAAAATATTTCCGGAAGTGATTAAACATGCTAAGATGGAACACAGTAGAGTCTTATGAATGTAACCGTATCATACGCATATATAATCTCTATTATATATCGAAACAAGCATAAGTTACAATACTGTCTATATCGTTCCCAAAATATAAAATAAAGTTTACATATCAAACAAACTAAATATACAAACTCAAACCAAGTCGCTAGCAAATCTTACACCTATAGCATTAGTGTGAGAATCATGAGCTGCTTGCGATAATGGTTTCGTGAACGGATCCGCAAGGTTCTCATCCGTTGCTACTCTGCTTATGATGATTTCACCACTCTCAACTACTTCTCGTATGAAGTGGTATTTGCGCAAAATGTGTCTTGTTCTCTTGTGAGCTCTTGGTTCCTTCGCCAAGGCCACTGCACCCTCATTGTCACAAAATATCTCAATAGGGTCAGTGATGCTTGGAACCACTTGTAGATCTTGGATGAATTTCTTCATCCACACGGCCTCTTTTGCAGCTTCACTTGCCGCAATGTATTCCGACTCAGTAGTCGAATCAGCCACCGTGTCTTGCTTGGAGCTCCTCCAGCTCACAGCACCACCATTTAAAAGGAATACAAACCCCGATTGAGATCGGCAGTCATCCCTATCCGTTTGGAAACTAGCGTCCGAGTAACCCTTTACTCTTAGCTCTTCTTCCCCACCATATACCAAGAACATTTCTTTTGTACGTCTAAGGTACTTAAGAATGTTCTTTACAGCTTTCCAATGAGGTTCCCCGGGATTAGCCTGATATCTACTAGTCATGCTCAAAGCACATGACACATCAGGACGAGTGCATAACATGGCGTACATGATCGATCCCACAGCCGAAGCATATGGTACTCGCTTCATTACTTCTATCTCCTCTTGGGAGGTAGGACATTGAGTCTTGCTCAACATCAAGCCTTGCGCCATAGGGAGGTTTCCTTTCTTGGATTCCTCCATTTTAAAGCGTCTCACGACCTTATCTATGTATGCACTTTGAGAAAGCCCAAGTAGCTTTCTAGATCTATCTCTATAGATCTTGATTCCCAGAATATAGCTCGCATCGCCTAAGTCCTTCATTGAGAAACAATTCCCGAGCCAAGCTTTTACACTCTTAAGGCTCGGAACATGGTTTCCAATGAGTAATATGTCATCCACATATAGGACTAAGAAGACAATAGTGCTCCCACTAGCCCTGACATATACACATGGTTCATCTTTGCTTTTCGAAAATCCAAATTCCTTGATTTTCTCATCAAAGCACAGATTCCAACTGCGAGATGCTTGCTTAAGTCCATAAATGGACTTCTTTAGCTTACAAACCTTGTCCGGATATTCTGGATGTTCAAAACCATCAGGTTGTGTCATATACACCTCTTCGGAAAGCTTCCCGTTAAGGAAGGTGGTTTTAACATCCATTTGCCATATTTCATAGTCATAAAATGCGGCAATGGCCAGAAGTATCCGGATTGATTTCAACATAGCCACTGGGGAGAAGGTTTCATCATAATCAACACCGGGTGTTTGAGTGAAACCCTTTGCCACAAGTCGAGCTTTGAAAGTATCCAAGGTTCCGTCCATGCCGGTCTTCTTCTTGAAGACCCATTTACACCCTACGGGTCTAACCCCGGGTGTAGGATCAACCAGTTCCCAAACTTGGTTATCCGACATGGATTGCATCTCACTTTCCATCGCTTTCTTCCAATGTGCAGACTCAGGGCCCGCCATGGCTTCCTTATAGTTAGAGGGC
Source organism: Pulicaria dysenterica (assembly GCA_947179395.2). Taxonomy (NCBI): domain Eukaryota; kingdom Viridiplantae; phylum Streptophyta; class Magnoliopsida; order Asterales; family Asteraceae; genus Pulicaria; species Pulicaria dysenterica. Next base: position 4,997,341 of record OX359292.1, read on the forward strand.
TCATCAGAGTCCACTACTAACTCGCTGCCCTCAGATATGTAGAAACCATATCTCTCTGGCTCGAAACGAGTTCTACTGGAACGCCTTGGAGTAAGAGATGAAGTAGTGTCAGGTATTGCAGCATTTTCTTGCTCAGTTTCAACCGTCCTAGGTTGAGAGCTAGTGCCAACCTCAAGTTCTTTATCAGTTGATCCTTGAACTTCCTCAAGATCGATTTCCTTGTTGCCTCTTTGTTTGGATAGCAATTCTCTTTCTAAGAAGAATGCCCTTCGAGCAACAAAAACTTTGTTCTCAGAAGGTTTATAAAAAATATATCCAACACCGGCAGAAGGATATCCGATAAAGTAACACCTTTCCGATCGAGGTTCAAGTTTGTCCTCAGTCTCACGTCTCACGTAAGCTTGACAACCCCAAACTCGTAGATATGAAAGTGTCGGCTTCTTATTATGCCACATTTCATAAGGTGTTTTCGATACTTTCTTGGTTGGTGCAAGGTTAAGGATCCTTACCGCCGTTTCTAGGGCATATCCCCAGAAACTAATAGGTACCTCAGTTCGACTCATCATGGACCTTACCATATCTAGTAAGGTCCGGTTCCTCCTCTCAGCGACTCCATTCAATTGTGGAGTCCTTGGAGGTGTTAATTGCGAAATAATTCCACAATTCTTAAGATGATCAATAAACTCGGTACTTAGATACTCTCCACCTCTATCAGACCGGAGTATCTTTATTGTTTTGCCCAATTGATTCTCAACCTCGTTTTGGAATGTCTTGAACACTTCAAAAGTTTCATTCTTGTGCTTGACAAGATAGACATATCCATACCTACTATAGTCATCTATAAAGGTTACGAAGTATCTCGAGTTATTCCTTGTAACATGTTTAAAAGGCCCACATACATCCGTATGGATGATGTCCAAGAGGTCTTTACCTCTCTCATTTGTCCCCGTGAAGGGTGCCTTTGTCATCTTGCCTAGTAAACAAGAATCACATACATCATTTGACCCTTGGTCAAATGACTCCAAGATTCCATCCGCTTGAAGCTTGGTGATGCGAGTCTTGTTTATGTGGCCAAGACGACCATGCCATAAGGAATACTTATCCAAACCATCTTTGGAACTTGAATCAATGTTCATGATAGATTTAGTTAATTTAATGTATGCACTTGCTTCATAAATGCCATGACATGGTGAAGCCTTAAAATAAACAATATTATCCTTAAAGCAAATAATAACGCCATGATCAAAATGAAAATCGTAACCATCGTCATACAATTTATGAAGTGAAATAATGTTTCGTGCCACGCAGGGCGAATAGCATACATCAAATAAAGTAATAGAATAGCCAGTCTTGAATGAAAGCTCCAAACTTCCTTGAGCTTCCACCGGGACAATCTCCGAGTTCCCCATCACAAGATCTAGCTCTCCCCTCTCCAAGCTCCTACTTGCCCTTAGCACCTGCACCATATTACATATGTGAGTGCCACAGCCAGTATCTAAAACCCAGCCTCTAGAAGTAGAAGTATGGTGAAGTTCTATCATGAACGTACCTGAAGTTTCCGGGCCCGATATGCTCATTGCCTTGAGCTTATTGAGTCCCTCCAAGTACTTGGGGCAGCTTCGGCGGTAATGGCCCTTACCCCCACAAAAGAAGCACTCCGCATCCTCCGGAGTTTTGGCTTGGGAAATCTTCCCCTTACCTTTACCTCCGGGGCCCGGGGCAGGTTTGATCGCGCCAACCTTCCCCTTTCCCTTCCCTTTCTTGGAAGGGGCAGCCTTCTTTTTGGTTATGCGGCCTTCCCGAATGGCTAGAACGGGAGTGGAGGAGGAGGATGGTTTGCTCTTGGTCATGCTCGCTTCGGCAGTCTTAAGCATACCATGTAGCTCCATCAAGGATTTATCCATGCTATGCATATGATAACTCATAGTGAATTGGTCATATGCACTGGGCAGGGATTGGAGGATCAAATCGACCGCCATCTCCCTCCCGATGGTAAATCCTAGCTTCTCCATCCGCTCAATGTTTGCTTTCATACGCAAAACATGAGCACTCACGTTCCCTCCATCTTGAAGCTTGCAAGCGAGGGCCGACTTGAAGCATTCATACCTTTCTTGCCTCGCTTGCTGCTGGAACATATCCCGCAGCTGCACGATCAAGTCGTGAGCACTTAAGTGGTCCATTTGCTTTTGCAAATCGGTACTCATGGTGCTCAGCATGAGGCATGTAATCTCCTCAGTCTCCTTGAGGCGTTTTTCATATGCCTCTCGGATTGCCCTAGTTGCACCGCTTGGAGGTGCCTCGGGTAAGGGTTCCTCTATGGTGTGCATCTTCCCTTCATAGCGTAGGACAAGTTTGAGTTGCCTATACCAATCCATGAAGTTGCTACCATCGAGTTTCTCCTTTTCAAGGAAAACTCGTAGAGAAACGTTGGTGGTGGTGGTGTTTGCGCTTGTTGATGCCATCTAAAATTGCAAAGTAGACTTACGTTAGTTTGTTTGAATATGTATTATCTTGTTAAATTAATTTACCCATAAAGAATTAACTTTAACAAGGCTAAGAACCGTATTTCATCCCACCATGTGACGGGGTTACCGCGGATCACATGATAAAATTATTTAGGTCGGCAACCATTTTGCCAATTGCAATCTCTATTGCAATCCTTAGCGCCTTGCGGGATCCTACGACATCCAATGGTCGTTTGGCATGTTTGATCCCTTCTTGCACCAATTTTGAATCTTGAAATTTTGGTTAGCTCGTGCTAAGCTCGACAACTAACCAAGATTTCAAATCCAAAATTGCAAATAGTCCGTCAAGACATACGGTGACAAATTCACCAAAGTTGGCTCGTGCTAAGCTCGACAACCAAAATTGTGAGTTTCCACACTCACCTTCCACACAGTTTTATGGGAGTTAGCTCGTGCTAAGCTCGACAACCAAAACCCATAAGACTAGATTCGGGTGGTATCATCTTACGGATGGTGCATTATTTACGTTTCGTGGAAAGACAGGCTTTTGTTTCGGTTTGGTTTTAGATTAACATGCAAGTGACAAAAGCCTATTTTCACTAGGTGGGTTAATCTTGTATGTGAGCGCGCGAGAGAGTTGTAAACCATTTTTATCAAATCTCTTTTGATTTTGTTAATTTTTGAAAAAATTATCTAGCATGCGAATCCAACACAATCCATGCATACAAAATCACATCACACGCATAAAATATTAAAATTGGTAACCCTTGCCATAAAAACCTATGCGTTCTTCCCATGAGCCGAACGGGAAGAACTTGGTCAATTCTAGGGACAAAATCTTCGATGCGAGCTCCCACTAATCCCGCCATCTCCATTGGACTCCATCGTGGGCTTCATGGGCTCCTAGCTCCATCTCCTTTGACCCATCTTGTGTGTTCATCATCCATCATAAAATACATACAATAGAATAAAATGGCATACAAGCCATAAAATACCTATTTATCTATTACAATTACATGGATGAATGAAATGGCATGCAAGCCACATTATTATTACAAATTTATCATAAGAATAATAATACAACCAAATTTGCATCCAAACACACAAAACAACCAAAGGGTCTAGGCAAGGTTACCAACATGAATATCCACATACAACCAAACTAATATATGCTACTGGAATAATACATCAAAATAAAAAGATTAAAAAATCCAGAAGCCTTAAAACATGGCTAAAACCCGAGCCCAAAATCTGTTTTTAAACATGAACAAAAAACTGACCAGCGACGATAGCGCCGCTATCTTAAAATAGTTAGCGCCGCTAACTGAAAGTTAGCGCCGCTAACTCAGTTCGACAGAAACAAACAATTTCGATTTCGGGTTTTCAAAGCCACCATGTGCATAACAATCATAGAGGTGGCTCTGATACCACTGTAGGGGTTTTCAGGGCGCGCAGCGGAAGCAAGGTACAACACAAAAAGCCCAAGGTACAAGCATGTAAAGCATAAAACGTAAAAACCCCTAACATGGATCATTCTCTATGAAACGAAATACAACAAAGACAGAGAGTAAAGGAGGTTATACCAGCTCCTTAGCTCCAGAAATTTGATGAAGATGATGAACTTGTTCCTTGTGGCTTGAACGAATCGGCTATTGAGTGGATACCCCGGCAACACGCCAAATCCCTTGAGCTAGCAAGCCTTGGTGATTCTTCTAACTCGAAAATCACTTATGGAACAACAACTCACGAAGCTTGGATCAAATTCTGGATCAAACTCTCTCTAGAACTCTCTCTAAATCAAAGAACCCTTTTAGAGAATTACAAGTGCATGTAGAGCCAAGAAGACCAAAATGAGGCTGGAGTATAGCCTTATAAAGACTTCAAAACGACTCTAGGTTATCCCCAAGCCGGCCCAAGTCGCAGAAAGTAACATACATGCATTGGTCTAGTTGAGAGGTGATTTGACAAAAAGGTGCCGTTTGGACTTAGCGGCGCTATCCAAGACTTAGCGGCGCTAACTTATAAAAGTTAGCGGCGCTAACGCGGCTTGTCAGCTGACATGACACAAAGCCCATGCAGCCGTAGCGGCGCTAACCTCTAGGACTTAGCGGCGCTAATACCTAATAGTTAGCGGCGCTAACGCGGCCTGCGAAGTCAACTTTTCTCTTTTTGTTATTTTTGATCCCTTTACTTAAGTTGCTGTCAGATTTGACCCCGGTGTATGACCCAATAGGCCCATACATCATCGGTAGTGATTCCAAATGGTGTACGTGCATCGGTGGGCATATTCTAACATATTTTTCCTTCAAACTACGGCTTGAGTTACAATTCATCCCCTCAAAAGTAGAAGCATATTTTGTTTTCAATTTTTTTTTAAAAAATAGAAAAAGAAAAAATGTGTGAGAGAACTCTAGAAATTGGGTTCTTTTGAGTTTTATTTTAGAAAATGAGAGAAAATTTAAAGAATTCAGAGGGAAGGTTAAGGCTAACAACAACTATCATCACACAATATTTCCTTCCCTAATATAGAACCAGCAAATTTTTAATAATGTGACATCTTTTCTTTATTCTTCCTACTTTTTCTTGATAGGTATCACACAAACTGAATAGTAAATTAATACTGTTTGTTATGTGTTGCTACAAATGTATCATGTGTAATTTGGTGAACCTTTAAATGATTTTGTTGGGTTGAATGAGAATGTGCTATAGCCCATGGGTTTGATTTGAGCCTCATCTCTAAGCTAATAACAATAAACATAAAGTGTAAAAATACAACATATATTAACACTTCCTCGCAGTTTAAGAGGAGACGAACGTACACTTACGTGCTGTTTGTTTTTAAAGACACTTAGGTGCAGGATAAAATGTGGTTTAAAAAGTCTTATGTCTGCGAATATCTGCAAAAAAAGACTGTTTGTTTTTTTAATTTTAAGAAATGTCTTATTTACTATATTTAGCAGCCACCACCACCACCACCGCCGGTGATCACCACCAACCACCACCGCCGACCACCCCCAACCACCACCTCCGCCGACCACCACCAACCGCCACCGCCCATCGCCGCTGACCACCTCCGCCAACCGCCACCGCCACCAACACTGCCGACCACCACCAACGGCCACCACCACAACCGCCACCGACCACCATTAACCGCCACCTCTACCATCGCCGGTGACCACCACCAACCGCCGTCGCCGACCACCACCACCGTCACCATCGCCGCCGACCACTACCAACCGCCGCCTCCGCCGACCACCACCAACCGCCACCAACACTCCCGCCGCCGACTACCGCCAACCGCAATCTCCGCCAACCGCCACCAACGGCCACCACCACCGCCGCCACCGACCACCACCAACCGCCACCTCCACCACCGTCACCACCGCCAACGACCACCACCAACAGCTGTCGCCAACCACCACCAACCGCCACCGTCACCTCCGTCACCAACCGCCACCGGTGACGGTGGCGGCGACGGTGGTGGCGACGGGTGACGGTGGCGGTGACGGTTGGTGGTCGGCAGGGGTGGACAATGGCGTCGGCGGTGACGGTGGTGGCGGTGGCGATGGCGGTGACGGTTGTGGCGGCGGTAACGGTGGTGGGGGTGGCGGTGGTGGCGGCTGCGGGGACGGGGCGGATGTAACGGTGGCGGCGATGACTGGGCGGCGGGGTGACGGGGCGGCGGTAACGGCGGCGGTGGTGACGGTGTCGGCGGCGGCGGTGGCGGTTGGTGGTCGGCGGGGGTGGACGGTGGCGTCGGCGGCGGTGGGTTTAGAATAAGTGGTTTTTTATTAGAATAAGGTTTAAAATAAGTGATAATAAGTAGTTTTAAACCACTTATCAAAATAAGTGATTTTAAGTTCAAATAAGATCTTATTACATCTTACGTCTGATTTTAAACAAACGGTCTTTTAATGAAATGTCTGCGAGGACGCAGACATTTCTAATAGTAAGTACTTATTCCAGAAAAACAAACGAGGCCTTAGTATAGATTTGAATTCTAAAAAAAAGGGTCTTGAGTTCATTCATGAAGATATTTGCATATACATGCAATGCAAGACACAAACCTGACCCATAACAAGTTGTTTACGTATAAAATATATGTAAAGATCTGTAAGTAGGTATGTTGATGTTGCACCTAAGGAGCAAGGGTTAACCGTTGAGAGAGAACAGTAGATTAGAAAAAAAAATTAAAAAAAGTTAGACATAAAATTAGACTCTGATACCATATAATTTAATAAATAGTCAAATGATTTCATAAATTTAATTGGGAATACATGTAATATTGCAAGAATCATAGGGCATGGGCTTGATATAGGCCCGACCACTAAACTAATAACATTGTACATAGGGTACAAATACAAATATATGCTTACTATTCATGCATGTTTAATAATTTAATTTTTTTGTTTTGAATCGGTTTAGATCAAATCAAACTTGTATGTTTATAGTTTAACTATAGCCTTAACTTATTAGACATCGAGTCCTGATCTTATCATACTATTGATACAAGTATATGTTACATCTCTTCATTTCTAGTAAACTAGTCTTGTAAAATATAATATCAACATACGAAAGCACACTTCATCACACAAAGAGTATGCCTTCATAACACATTGTGTTTCGTATGTATAAATAAACAAATTACACATAATGTTACTAAAGGGAATGGATCATAAAATGTTTTAGCCGATCAATATCATCAAGACATTCGAAATTGATCATATAGGGAATGGCTTCTCGCCATTTATGTTTTGAGTTAGACGGGTTTCGGGTCGATAATGTTTTGGTTTATGTGGTTGGATTTAGTTGAATTACAACTTGTATTAGTGTTGTACTATTGTGTCTTTCTAATGCCTTCCAAGAAAGCAAACAATAAGTTACATTTTAAGTCTTCCAATTCTCTATACCTTATTTAATTTTTTCGCACTCATGTTTTTATTCGTTTTTTTGAAACGGCATGAGCAACTCGTTAAGACCAAAACCCCTCTTCTTCCATACATTGAGGGAGCAACTGATTCAACGCATTGCAACAGTAGTGATAGTACTTGACAAGATCTTTAAAATCTTCTCTCGAATGAAAATTTAACTTTTCTCACAGAACAAAAAGTGCAAATAATTATACAAATAGAAGATCTAAGACTAAGTAAACAACATATGTTCAACCTGTTGACTTAATTACTTTTATAGAAGAGAGATGGTAAGCTAATAAATAATAAGAGTTAAAGTAAAAACTCAGCTAACAAGTGTACTTGGATGATGGAATGAAATTCTCAACTTATCTTCTGGACACAGTTGGTCAAAGTTATACTCAGCAAATCAAAGTGTACTCAACTGATCATAGGTATGGTTAGCTTATCAATCTCTATGCTCAGCTGATCAATATAAGTTACTTAGCTGATCATATAGAGTGATTAACTTATCATGCATAGCTAAGCAAGCTAAGAATACTTCGTTGATCTTTTGGTCACTCGGTTGATCTCTTTGTCACTCAGCTGATAAGGCAATTTTGCTCAGCTAATAGGTCTTGATCAAGTTTCTTGTTTAGCTGATGACAGTTGACTAGTTGAGGTGTTAGACAATCCATCTAGTGTACTTAGCTTATCACAATAGTTATTATCTAACTTAGCAAATTACAAGTCTAATATTAACAACACATGTTACGGTAAATTCTAGTCTAACTTAAACAATGGTTTATGTTAACATCAAATTATATTTATTTCAATACGCATGTTTGATTAATTAGGTAACAATGACAACAATGATGATATTTTGATATAAAAGAATAAAGGGCATAATCACATATTTACCTACAATCCAATGAATAAGTTTTAGAATACATACAATAGCCTAGTTTGCAATCTCATGAATAAGTAATTTAGATACATACAATAGTAGTTTAAAAAAGGTTTAACACATTACAAACTAAGTTTGAAAACTTAACATATACGATAGTAAAATATGTAAAATTTGATAGATTTTGGAAAAAGTGAATTACATTTTTGGTCCATGTAATGTATTTTTAAAATATGTTAAAATTAAAAGAAATAAATAAAAATAGGGCAAGGGTATTTTTGTCCATTTTAAAGTATCAGGACCAAAACTGTGATTAATCCGGGTTAAGAGGGACTAAACTCATCAAATTTAAACCACATAGACTAACTTGAACAAAATCATAAGAATAAAAAATGTAATTTACTTTTTTGAAAAAGTTTGTCCATAAATAAAAGTCATTTTTATTTTTGAATAAGCTAATGGGCACATGGATTGGTGCTTAGCTTGGATTAGTGTTCAAGTAAAGCTCATCACATTTTAATTTTAATAATATAATAAACGTAAATGATAACAGCTCTTACCCTACGAAATTATAATACCAGAGGTTTTATATCATTTTACTAAATCATTCTAACACTTTTCAAACTCGATAAATATAATGAAAAAGAATTAGTAGATTACACCGTCGTCATATTTATTTTCTTCCGAATAAACACATACATCCATTTTACTTGGTATCTAAGTTTGATGATGTTTTCCGGTACAAGTCATGATCTTTTTTTTATGTCTTGGTTTTCAAGGTTTGATAATGGTTTTTAGTCCCAATCATTGATCATTTTTAGTCCATTGACCTTGACAAGATTGGCATGTTTTATGTGAGAGCAGTCACAAAATTGTCATGTTTTCCTTCTTAAATTTAAATCTAGCAAAAAACTGGAAACAAAAACCAACCTTTTATAGGTAGTTCAATCAACACAATTTACCATTTAAAAAAAATTAAAAAACTATTTGCTATATAAAAGCACAGACACACACACACACACACACAGTGACAGATGAAGCAGGACAACATTAAATACAAAATAATAAGACCACAAATCAACTCCTGATACAACATTTGGCATTCAAATGACAATATACGACATTCAAATGACAATATACGACATTCAGCCTTCAAAAATTTTCTTACATCTACCATCAATGCAGCTTCATCAGGCTTGTATACAAGATTCGCTATTATAATGCAGCAATTAAATGACAGTGAGGTTTTTGCAGAGGCATGAACAACCCGAAAGAATTAAGACCATCCATCGAAAGATCAACGCTTTTATCGATTATTAGCAAAAGAAAGATCGTTAACAAGACGTACCCCATAGAAATTGTTATCTGGTGTAAAGAGCCAAGCAACAAACTTCAAAGATTTTGAAGTATCTTGATCTTATAATATAAATTCTGTAAATTATCTTTTCTAACTAATGCTTTCTCTTTAAACATGAGCTAAATTATTGCTACTTTCATGTTTCAACTAGTAATCTATATACCATAAACTTTGCATATCACTTGAAGTTGAATATCATCATAACAAAAAGCAAAAAACATATCGATTTTATAACTACGTTTGAAGTACACGAAAAAGGATCAAACCAGGCTTAGACATTCTGTCTTTCTGATTTTGCTTTTCTGATCCAGTTTTCTGCTTGCTGATTGTACTGTTGTTATGCAGGTTCCCCTGTTGAGATCAAGATTACAACTTTCCACATTAAAAATCATCAAGAAAAGCCTTTACTGAGCTTCTGAATCGAACAGAACATTTTCCGTCTTGATCCAACCGCATTTATCCCCATGTCTTTAAGATCCTCTAATGTCAATAATGGCAATACCTCATCATCAACCTCATGCACCTCGAAAATTGGAAAATAACGACCTAACCCTAATTGATTTAACCAAACCCTAACACCATTTCTTTCGAGATTACTATTGTTCCAAGTTCTTGCGTCAGTATCAGAAGGACCATCCAATTCAACACCATCTGCAACACCCTTAACCCTAATTCCATTATCTCTATCTCTAGATCGATTACCGTAATGCAAATCTCTTTCGTTATCCATTGAAAGATTCAAACTTTGCTCTTTTAATGGGCTACCTGAACCTTCTCGATCATAATCCGTGTATCTATCAGCGTCATCGTAATCATCTTCTTCATCAAATTTCTCATCTTCTTCGTCCATCTTGGAACCCCAATTCGATCTGACCCGCTTCGTAGAAACCGAAAATCCCCTTTTGGATTTTGACAAATCCCTAACTTTCCAACTCCCAATCGCAACGCAATCAAGAGGATTATGATTATGATTATTATTATTACCTAGCTTTCCGGCATCCCTATCTTCGTTCCCCGCGTTTAGGGTTTCTTGATAATCCATAGCAGCTCCGGCGGATATGTTCATAAGCTGTCGAGTTTTGGAGGATTTTGAATCTTTTGAAGAGTATTTCCATTGTTGCTGTTTAGTTCTTCTGTGATTATCGTAGGCATGTTGATCTCCTATTTCACCTAATCTGACACTGGGCCGCCGTTGTCGTTTGGCTGGACCGGCGGCGGTTTCTGACGGTACACTTACCGGAGCTGCACCGCCGTTAACCTGTACCTCCACCGGTGGTTGCACTTCAGCCATTCGTGGTGAGTGTGTGTTAAGAGAGAGAGAGAGAGAGAGAGAGAGAGAGAGAGAGATTTATGTGGATTTGTTCGCCGATGAAAAAAAATGGCTATCATATTTCATATATTCTTGCAGGTTCATATCACTCGCATTTTACTCAAAATAATTAAATAAATGACAAAATAGATAATTAAAAAGATTTTCTTTAATATAAACATTTCTTTATATTATATATATTTAAATTAAATCAAATCATTGAAAGTTATGTATGAAGTTTAGTCATTTTGGGTGTATTCGGTAGAAAGCATATTAGTGGTTATTAGTGCGTGTACTCTTTTGTTTTGAAAAAATATGTAGTTTTGTTCAAGAGTAAAGGTTGCGACTAAAAAATTCACTATTAGGTGGGTGTATACTGCTAAAAAAAGAGATTTATAAATAGTGATAATTTGTACACAACATATTTTTGATATATACAACAATTAGTTATTGTTTGGACTATTATCATACTCTTAATTTTCGGATACAATTCCTTCCATCATGTGAACCAATCAAACTAGATAAGGAGGTTCAGATTTCAGTTCCATTGTTTACATATATTACCCTCAATGTAATTTTAATTACAAAGGTAGGTAACAAACTGTAGAAAGATACCAGATCAATACAACATATAAACCACAAAATTACCAGATCAATACAAACAAAGTAGTTACACTAACTGGGCTTCCGATTCTATAAAAAAAAACATCTTACATTTTCTCCACTTGTTATTGCTATACAAACGAGAAGCATCTGTACAAAAATTACCAAAAAAAGATCCAGCAAGTGTTGTTGTACCCTTCGACCTAGGTCTCTAGTGATTTATCAGCTTTACGAAACTCGAACGCGGATTCTATTCGATTTTGGCTCTACCTTCTTCCAGTTGTGGCTTTTTGGTCTCGGCTGGAAAGTATTTTATGCCGACCAGGTCCCCAACTTCACTAATAACCTGATATTTTTTTTAACTTTGTTAGTTTTAGGAAGGTTAAGGTATATTTGGCAAAATTGAAGGGTATGATCAAATGGGAAACGAGTCAAAAAAAAATTCAAATTTTCAGACAGATCAAGCGAGGTTGGTTTAAACAGCTAAAATTTTGTTATAATGTAATTATATGATGTATTAAATTATAAACATTCTTAGTTTATTGTTATAGTAAAGGCAAAATAAACAAAAATACAATAAATGTATGCAACAAATTCAATTTATTATTATTTAAAATATTCTAACAATCTTGTTAAAACGTTACATTGTATGCAATGGCACTTATAATGCCAGGTGACCAAAGAGTTTTAGGTCTGAACGTTCATTGGTGGGTGGTAGGAGGCCAATGATAAGCTTGTTTGGGCTTGTAAGTGGTGGACTGGTGGCTGGGGTTTGCGAGGATCGCTAGGATTTTTTGTTGTTGCTGGATTTTCTTGGAAGGTCGACGGAGTTTGGTGGGTAGTGGTAGTTGGTGGTTGTATCCTACAAAGGTCCCCCGTAGTTTGCTTTGATGGTTGTCAAAATTTGATGGTCGACATAATATGCAAATATCACCGGAGATAATCACCGGCTCACTGGAGTTAAGTTATGGACTAGTGACTTGGTATTGTAGATGACATTGGATACAATTTCACGTTTGAGCAACTTCATTGTATAATTTAAGAAAAATATAGTTAATTGTATATAATGATCATTAATACGAATTAATGATATTTTGGAGCATTTTACCCTTATAGAATAAAAGCAATTCTGCAGGTTATAACAATTGGTTATTTTTCGGCTACTCTTAACTTGCTCATATGGTGCTCAGCCCTTTTTTTATGAAAGTGGATGCAAATACTATGTATGTAGTATTTGCTACCTAACATACGGTATTGACATTGCTAGTCACATAAGAATGCATGCTTTGTAACTTTTTCTTTGACTAGAGGTGTCAAAATGGATGGTCAGATCGCATGGGGAACAAGTTAAAAATGATAAATATTGGTATGGTCGTATGGGCGTGTTGGATTTGGGTCACTTGAAAATTTATGTCCCAAAAATTATTTTTTTTAAATAATAAAAGAATAAATCAAAAATTTGTTCATGTGGTTTGCATCAAATTTCACATGTACATGCATGATATGACCACCTCTATCTTTGATGCCCACATGTCTTGTTCTACCTTCTTTTATATTGTGGCTCGGTATGGATGCAGCTATAAGAAAACTTGTATTATAAGGATTTAATGTTACTTGGTGTTAGTATTCATCGCTTAGCAAGAAAGGTGAATGCAAAAGATAAAATTATCGCATAAGCTTGCATGATATTGTTCTTTAGATTAAGAACGCATGATATTAAGCACCATTATATAAGTCAAGTCAAATGGAGAATTAAAAGAAGAGGAAAGCATGAAAAATGGAATATAATTTTGGCATAACGATATATTTAAATTATAAGTTTTGTTACCGTTAAGGCTTTGATCATGTCTTCCCTTGTATGAGCAGCAGAAATGCATATGCGAACTCGAGCTAACAGTAGAGGGGTGGCTGGAAAAGCAACCACCACAACAGCTACCTATTAATTGGAAATGAAGCAAATAAAATGGAGAGGTGACAAAATGAGCAACGGTTGGGTAATAGGTTCGACACGTTTGACTAGCTTTCTCTTTTAATTAACCTTTTCTATTTTACCTATTTAACTCATTAAGGATAAAGTATAACACAGAACAAACCCATATATAAGTAAATGGGTTGAAACTACCACATGTATCAACAAGGATTTGATCAAGTGAAAAGTTGTTTGGATGATTAAATAAAGCAAGATGGAAGGAAAGATGAAGCATACCTTGTGCTTTAGACACTCCCTTGAAAAAGCAGGAATTTTGGCAGGATTGTATAGCATGATAGGCATTACAGGCGAATCTTCATCCCCTAAAACCTCAAACCCCATTTTTTGCAGTTGAGATCTAAAATAGTTGCTGTTGTCACGAATTCGGGCAAGCTTCTTAGCCCCTGTATTGGACATTCAAGGTTTAGACGGTGATCTCTAGAGGTAGCAACATGGTTCGGTTGGGTAATGGGTCAAAACAAGCCCGCAAACAACTTTTATTCATTATTTTTATAAATAACTAACATGTTAATATTATTTTTTTTTGAGAAAACATTATAATAATGGCCTGAGTTCTTTAATAAAGATTTTTGGGATGTTAATGGGATATAAAGGCTGAGGTCGATTTACAGCTTGTTTTGACCCACTTATAACTAAAAGAAATTATTTGACCAGTTTTCTGTCAAGAATACCCTAAATCGACCCATGTGTAGATTTAATTTGCTGAGTAGATATAATATGTGGACCTCGAGTGGAGCCGTCCTCTCCAAGTATAACCTTTATGGCAGATATAATCTGCTGAGCAGCAGGAGGTGATATTGATGTGGCATACAAATGTGCAGGACAAGTATACTTCAAGTATTGAATAAGTTCCTGACACGCAGATAGAAAAATCAACAAATATAAAATTCTCTTAGTTTCATCTAACACAATATATGTGCAACTGTATAATAATGCCAGTTCACAATGAAGAATGTAACACATAAAGGAAAAGAGAGTATGTATATACATGAACTACAATTCAAAAGTAAGTACAACATAATAGGTTATTATTCATGCTTAACACTATAAGAATAATGGTATTCAGTTAATCACATGACTGACGCGGTTACTCATCAGGCTCCCACTTGGCTGTAAGAAAAACCCAAAAAAAAAAGCCATATCCACATAAGAAATTTCTGAAAGATTTTAAAAAGGATACAGGTGAAACCAACCTTAGATCCTGCTATATAACCACCACATGATCCAAATGATTTTGTGAATGTTCCCATCATGACATCTACATCGGCAGTATCCACACCTAAAAGCTCACACACACCTCTTCCTGTTTTCCCAATTGCACCAATACTGTGAGCCTCATCCAAATATACATATGCCTGCAGCTTATACAAAGAATAAATCAGAACAAACTGTAGCACAAAGACAACATATAAACTTGAAGGTGACCGACTAATGTCTTAAATATGAAGATTTCCAAATAGCACACATAACAAATACCAACCCATACACATTGTGAGAATAATCATAATGAGAATGAAAAGAAAACGAGAGATAAGAAACATTTAAACCTTGAGGATTCAAGCTAAAACATGGAATGCAGAATCATATTTACATCATGGATACTTCTATTCAAAATATAAATCACCTTATATTTTTTGCATATAGAGACAATAGCAGGAAGTTCACAAATTTCCCCTTCCATGCTGTAAATTCCCTCCACAACCACAATGATCTTCTTCCAGGGTCTATGTGTCCTAGGTTGGCCATCAGCGATGAGTTCTCTCAATACTTTTTCCAAATGAGAAGGTGCTGCAAACATAAGTATAACTTGGATCAAAGAACCAGACAAGGATAGCGAATAAATAATACTTGAAAACATTTAGCAAACTTTTAAGATAGAATTCGCAACATGATTTAGTTAAACGAACTTACTGTTATGCTGGAACACTCGAATGGTAGCACCTGAACCTCGAGCACCATTCACAATAGAGTTATGATTCAGAGAATCACTAATTATCAAGCCTCCCTGTGGAAATTCCCATATACAAAGTAAAAAAAAGTTCACGTAAAATGGTTGACAAACCAACACTGTTTTACTCGGCATACTTTTGAAATCAATACAGGGAAAATGGCAGAGTTAGTGACATAGCCCATGCCAGTGACTAAAGCAGTTGGTTTTCTAACAAAATTAGCCACCACATCCTCCAATTCAGAATGCAATTCTGTTGTGCCTAAAAGTGTAGTTGCAGATGGAACAAATGAGTAACATATGAAGGGTGGTAATAGAAGTAAACTTTTTTTTATAAAAAACAATAAATGGAATCTAAATCATAAAACAGAAAAATTACCTCCCTCAACACGAGTACCACAGGTGCTTGCTGAGTATCTTTTCAAAGACTCGATTACACGGGGTGTGCAATACTCATCTGCTGCACCGAATCCAAGGTAATTATATGATCCCAAGTTAAGGCACCTACTAGTTTTAGTGGTCCGCCTGCCAAAAAAATGAAAATCTCTACTTTACACATCAAAACTAGGTTGGTAAAAGTCTAAAGGCCATATACTCGTTTAAAGATCTAACCTATTTGACAAAAAACTCATAACACAAACCCAACAGTACTCACTTAAGTGTCTTGTTATTATCGTGTGAAACACGCTCCACCACATCGAACCAAGCATCAGGAGGGCTCAATATAGGCCTCCCAAAACAATCCTACATTATAGAAAGAAGGGTTAAAGTTGCATAATAGCATGAAATTTGTCTCAATGTTTCAATATGGTACTTAAAGTATTTTTTTTACTCATATGACCATTAAACTTGTAAGAAACGTGCTAATATGACCATTAAACTTGTAAAAAAACTTTAGGCATATTAGCACGTTTCTTACAAGTTTAATGGTCATATGAGTAAAAAAAATACTTTAAGTACCATATTGGAACATTGGGACAAGTTTCATGCTATCACGCAACTTTAACCCTAGAAAGAACGACATTTTCATTGATGAATTAAATCTGAATATTCACTAGGTAGAAGATATGTTTATGATATAAATGGACAAAGTGGACATGTACATACACATGACACATGCAAACACACATACACAATCACAATCACAATTACAATCACAATCACATACTTATTTGCTGCATGTATTCGAAAATAAAAAACATGTAACTATTATCTGCATGGTGCGTATGAGCATATACATGTATAACTTAATCTAGCTATGGTGAATCAGCTCAGCAATTTAAGCATTTCTTAATCGTTTATTCGTTTAATTATATAAACTTCGAAATAAAAAAAACATGCCAAAAACGTATCTAATCACAATTATTAATCACGTGATCGAATCATGCAAAATCAAATTAGGAAAATCCGTTTCACCTGGATCCGAAGATAGAGGCGGCGAATATAGAAATCCTCAAGCCCTAAGCAGATCGGTGCATAGCCCTGCAGGCGATGGAGAATATATATATGGTGATGATTGTTAGTATAATGATAATGTATTAACATCTGTGGAACATGATGAGAATGAACCTGAAGATTGCTAGCTTTCCACCAGTCGGTAAATTTACGGAAGAAATCACGTAATTGGCCAAAAGCGAAAAGTAGTCCGTAGCTGAAATAGGTGGTCAAGGCTGTTAAATATGGAACTGTGATCATTTCGACGAATGAAACGGCGGAAAACGCAGCTCCGACAAGACGACCGGCGGGAAACAATCCAATGGGGAAGTGGAATCCTCAGGTTTCGGTGGAATTAGCGTCTGGTGCATTTTTTTTTTTCTTTTATTTTTCCTTCATATTCGAGATTAACAACCTTTTGCATAATACTTAGACAAATTCATTTATACACTTATAAATTTTCATTATTACTTTAATATCCTTATAAACTTTAAAACTACACATATATCCTTTAAAACCGATAAAACTCGCATATATATCCAAAGTTACCCTTCCCCAATTCTTTTCAAACTTCTACAACCCATACACACCTACTTCTACAAATAAAATTATTGTCACTTCTAACTCTTCTACATCGTGACTATACCTCTTCTTCATTATAGCTTTTGCAGGATACCATATACCTTACAAAACTAACTTATTTCTTCTTATTTTTTTCCTACAATCGTAAATTAGATGCGGTTGCGGTTCAGTTACATTTGATTGAGTTTCTTCTTCCGCAAATCTGCGATCCTAGTTAGGGGCAATCTTTGATGAATAAATGTATCCTTGACATTGCGAACAATGTACTTGTGATATTTCAGAGTCACTGCTCTCTAACAATCCTTCGTCAAATTTGAGCTCGTAACCAAGCAGATTGTACTTAAAATTGGAGGAGTGTTAGCCGGAGACTTTATTATGGTTGAATCATCACATGAACGTCATCTATTGTGGACCGGCGACGATCTCAAACTAGTCACAGATCTTCAAAGTGTTGATTTCTCGTGACCATAGAGTTGTTCTCAGATTTTGTTATCGGTTAGAAAGTTATGTTGTCCAATGAAAAAATAGTTGACACGCAAAATACGGGAAAACCAGAGCTTAGTGATAAACACACTAAATTTATTTTCTAGATTTGTCACTGATCATGATACATACTCATGATAAATATCATTAGTCTTACTTTCCAACATCGAACTTGACTTTTTTATTTCCTATCATATACCATAAGGGAGAGTCACACATATAAATATAGAAAATTCTATTTCTTTCTACTAATTTTTATTTTATTTTTTTACTATCTAATTGACAAGGTATGAAGTCTACTCATTTTTAATATTTTTTAGTTTGAATTTAACATTTTTAATTTTGTAAGTAGGAAAATAGATAAAGAGATATATAGACTTTCATTTATGTATGATGGAGAAAATTTGAAATTATGGATGTATGAAGACTTTTCCCATCCTCTATATAATACAAGTCATGAAGTACTTTATATTTCATCCACAAACATTGTATAACTTTTTCATAAATACATAAATAGCATCCTCAAATTCATACACCATACAAACTCTAGCACTCAATAAAAATTACACAAGTTAACACATTATTTCCAGTTTAATTCGTTTTAAATTGTTTTCTCACACCAAGAGAACGAAGCATAGATGCAGCTAAATGTTAAGAGAACCCCTATCTTAAGTAATGTAATGTTTCATATACATGAAGTTGTTTAATTTGGTGGAGTTTTTTTGTTGCGGTTATCGAAAAATTGATCGTTGTTTGATGATTACACGGGTAGAGATAGGTGATTAGAAACTTACACCTTCAATCCATTTGTATATATCAATATATTCTAGCGTTTGATGAAGTTAGAGGAATAACTATAACCTTCCATGATATAAAAGTATTGCGAGGATTATTATTGTATATATCAGTATATTCTAGCGTTTGCTTGCTTAATCATGTGCTAGTTGTTAGCAAAATTGAAGATGTAATTATTCAATCGTATCATATTTTCAGATATTGTTGAAGAACATTAGTTGGCAAATAATTTTTACTTGGTAATATATCTGTTTTTTAAAAAGGGGGTGATTTTTTATGTGGTCGTACAAGTTTAGCAAGTTTACAACTTTGTGAATATATTTACTTTTCTTTTGATATATTTATATTGAAGATATTTTTTAAGTTTCCTTACATATTGTTACTCTTAAATATGGGAATGAATGAAAGATATTTTAGTAAATTTAAATGACTTCAAATTTAAGAGATTAAAGAAAAGTAGTAAATGCATTATATAATAGATAAGGTAGATTTATATTGAAGATATTATATATTGTTACTCTTAAATATGGGAATGAATGAAGGATATTTTAATAAATTTAAATGACTTGAAATTTAAGATATTAAAGAAAAGTTGTAAATACATTATATAGTAGTAAGATATAATCTATTCTAATTCTAATGTATAACCTATATACATATCAAGTGTTCTGGAAAGGTTCTCCTTTATAAAATGTTGGAAGTTCAAATACTATGGTAAATAATTAAATAAATTTAGAAGTAGGTTTTAACTTTAAATACATATGTGTGTGTTTGTCGTTCTAAAAAAATATTTACATATAGATGGATGGTATGACACAATTATACAACTCGTCACTAGCTTCATTTTGCAATATAATGAAGTTCTTAGAGAAAACATCTCTCAAATTCCGACTAATTATTTGATTTTTATTATTAAAAACATATAATTTATTTTTAAATCAGAAGAAATTTACAAAGACCTCTTGGTTTGTCTCATTGAGTCGAGTCAGTCAACAAAGGCCCCCAAATCTTTCCCCTGATTATATTCTCTTTTAAACCAAGTAATGAAGCTATTGACACCATCTTCCTGACTTCCCAAACACAGTATTCTTCTAGTACGTACGTAGAATTATATATTAAAATAAATTATATAAGTTGCGTTTAAATTATAAATTATGACGACCACATTGAAAATTGGTGCATTTTTACATTATGCACCACGTCGTTAATTTTCAATATATTTTACCGGAT
The DNA here is from genome assembly GCA_947179395.2 of Pulicaria dysenterica. Taxonomy (NCBI): domain Eukaryota; kingdom Viridiplantae; phylum Streptophyta; class Magnoliopsida; order Asterales; family Asteraceae; genus Pulicaria; species Pulicaria dysenterica. The sequence goes on from OX359292.1 coordinate 5,017,333, forward strand.
GATATTAAATTATTTTTTTAAATGACATGTCATGTTATTATAATCAGGACATGCTTTCGATCAATTTTCAAATAATATAATAATACTAGTTTAAATGTTCGTGTAAACACAAGGTTAATCATAAAAATATTATTTTATATTTGTTTATTTAATTATATAATTATGTTGTGTTTTACAAAAGAAACGTATAATATAAGGCTTTCTTGAAGAAATAAAATAAATGTGAGAAGTTGAAGCAAAATAATGTCTAAGTTTTTTTTTTTGACCGGTAAATGGACACAATTTCCCGCCTCTCCAGTGTGGGTTCGAATTGCTTGGTGGCGGGTTTTCAACCGCCCGTCGTTATTTGGCTTTAATCAAGGTTCGAGCACCACACCTTCATTCCATGGAGGAAACTCCTAAGGAAAAAACCCGAAACCCACTGAATGCAGCAGGATTTGATCCCCCAACCTCTTATGAGGAAAGGAGACACCTTACCAAATGGGTTAAACCATTGACAAATAATAATGTCTAAGTGGTTAATCTTGTAGTGACCTAAATAAAATAACAATAAACCTTAATTATTACTTCAATTACGTAATATTTTTCTAAGTACTAAAACACCCACATAGGTATACATAGAGGTGATGTTTACACATCAAGTTATACATATAGAAAACATATAATACTTTTTTATTTATTAGTGAACCTAGTATTAGAGTGTTCAAAAGCTGATATCAGAAATTTTAAATAGAACTTTTCGATATTTGAAATTTTAGATCATTCGAAATATTTGAAGCTCCTTCAAATATAATAATTTATTTTATACAATTAATTTAAAAATATTTTAGTAGACCAAATTCCATATAGCATGTATGATTGTTGTGTGTATTTCTAATCATAAAAAGAATAAAGTTACATAAGAATTATAATGTTACAAATAACACGGTTTATTAAAGATAGCTTAAATCATCTTTGAAATAAAAATTCATATATTAAAAAACAATATATCATCATTATAAAATATTAAAATAATAAATTAAATGGATATCTAAGATTCTAGAATATCAATATCCGAAAGTTTAAAATTTTCAGACATCCACAATTTCACATATTCATATTATCAAATTCGGATTTTTTTTATTCATCTACCTAGTACGTATAAAAATGGAACGGATGGAGTAATATATAGCCGTGGTTATCCATCAAGTGTGAGAGCTAGATGACGAGTAGATATCTAGTAATATCATCGCGCCTCTTCTCTCTCACGGGTTGAAACCCTCCCTCCTTTATCTTCTATCGGTCTCATCTATCTATCTATCTATCTTTTTTATTTTAGTTAAATGAAAAGTTTGTGTGGAATGAATGTAAGTTTGATGAGTTGGAATGTATGAAAAGAAAAATTGATGTAGCATATGCTATAAAATTAGAAGAATGAGATGGATGTTGTTGTTCGTATTTTTCTAAACATAATTATCAAATTTAGATGCAATCACATAAGTTAAAGTATTTTATATTTATGGTGGCCGTTATTAATTAATATGAAAAATGATATATCCTTCTACTTTTTCCTCCTACTTCATCCTCCTACTCACTTCAAGATGCCATTTGTACTCCACTAATTCTCTTTCCTCATCTCCTCCCTTGATTTTGACACATGTCTTGATCAAATGAGTAGAAGGATAAGTAGGAACAAAATTTAGAAGAATATATCATTTCTCTATTAATATATGTAGATATATGTAGATGGACCACTGTTTTTACATTCACCCAGTTGCATGCATTTAATAGTAGAGGGGCAGCTGGTTGTTAGTGAAAGATAGGTACGTACACAGTCATAATTAAAAAGGCTGCATAAACTGAGTATGAATTTGCAAGTGAAAAGGTGAGCATTTTAAAACGACACTTTTGGCAAATTGCAAATCATCAAGGAATATTATCCTCGTAAATTGTTGTTTAATCACACCCTCATTTCCTTTTCTTCTTCTTTTTGCATGTGACCCAATGGGGCATCTACTCCATGAGTTTCCACAAGCGGCCTTTTTTTATTTTATATTTTAAAAATCTATTTATTCTTAGTGTATCTTTATTCGTAACTCTTTTTATATGTTCGGTGATTTCGTAAGAAAAATATACAACCTCTATATATTATACACAGAAGTAGTCATTATAAGAGTAAAAGTAACTGTGCGTACTGAGGGGGTGGTAGCCTTTCTAGGCGGCATGGATGGAGGTTGGTTGTCATACTATTCCATAAAAGTTTAATTGATTGTCACATCAGCATTTTACTATTTATACTGCTCTATTCTTTAAACTTCACATTCCATTAAACTTCATATAATATTTAAAAAGTACGGAGTAACAAATATAAGAGATTTATATTAAATCTATGGGGTCTACAATTATTAAAATTGAAAAAAAGGAGATGGACCCCACCCAATTCTATACAACCATTGTATCCCCGTTCAACTCCATTTTTACTCAACTCCCTTCACAATTCATACCACTCTTGTTAAACCCCCATACAACCTCTATTTACCTCCTATTGGAGGTGCTCTTAAATACATAGGAAAAGTGGTGTGATATTGTGAAGACGAGGGATAAGATAAATTCCTCCCTCCATCAGAGAGTTTCATCTTGGTTCTTTTTTTATTGTTTAATTAGATGCGTGAAAGAATCTGGTGTAGTGTAAAGTAATACATTAAGTGATAAAAGTAAAAAAACTAACATAATTTGATAGATGTAGTGATATTGCAATAACATATAAACTGTTTAACATAAAAAATGTAATTAACGCAAAAAAACTTGTTTAGATTATTTTATGTATTAAATAGTTTACTGACTAAACAATAAAGAAGCGTAGGCAGAGAGAGGACAAAGGACCCCGCCCTTATTCAACCATTGACCAAGAAAAAAACCCCAGTGGGTACGTCATTTTCTGTGCATGCTAATGTTTTAATAAATATAAATAACCGGACCAATATTGTTTAAGACATAGTGATATATTTTTTTTACACTTTAGAAATAATATAAAACTTAGAAACGATGTTAAAATATATTGAATAACCGGACCAATATTGTTTAAGACATAGTGATATATATTTTTTACACTTTAGAAATAATATAAAACTTAGGAACGATGTTAAAATATATATATAATTATTAATATATAATGTAAAAAATGAAGTATCCAGTTTATATATAATGGAAAAACTGAAATTTAGTAAAGTCATTCTTCCAATAATATAATATAATTCTTAATATATAATATAAAAATTAAAGTACTTAATATAAAAATATTAAAATTAACAACTAAAAAATTATTTTTTTAATTAATTTCGTATTTAAGATAATTTTCAAGATATTAAATTCAAAGGTTTGGTTTAAGATTAATTTCAAACTTGGAACGTCATATATTCTCCTACCTAATCCTTATATATATTCTCGTACTCAAAAGAAAAATATAATATCAAAATCAATAAAATATTTATAAAAAAGAATTAGTAAACTTCATATATAATATTTTAATGATTAAGAGGATAAAGTATAAAATAAATATGAAGATATATATTTTTATTAAAACTTTTTATTTTAGTACGTGCGTGAATCATGGCGTAAAAAAAATTATTTTTGAGTAGCAAAAGTAGAAAATACATAAAGGAGGCGTGATGTTCTCTCACACACCTCCTATATCATCTCACTCGTATATTCCTCCTATTTTCGGCCTTCTTACGTTCTCTCACCTGCGCGCGCACTCTCTCTCCCTACTGCAACGCCGGCGATGAAGCTGCCGGAAAACGAAGACGAAGCCTGCCAAGCTGAAATTCTGCAAGTTCTTGAATCTCTCGTTCATTCCATCCTCCACACTCAATCCTTCAAAGGAAAATGGTCTCTCGTCGGAACAAAAATTTCCGATCTCAAAACCCTACTTACTGACCTATCTGACTTCCCGCCGAACTCCATCTCTGGCGACCTCCTCCGTTCTCTCTCCAGAACGCTCTCCGACGCGTTATCCCTCTCCCTCACCTGCCACAGCCCTAATCTCCCTGCCGGCAAGCTTAAAACCCAAAACGAAGTCGATTCTGTTTACGCGAAACTGGACAATCACATCAGAGACCTGGGGGTTGTTATCAAAAGTGGTGTTCTCCACGACGGTGTTGCTCCTTTGGCTTCTGTTTCAAAGCGGGAGTCTGTACGAGTTGAGGCCAGGAATTTGGTAACTCGGTTGCAGATCGGTTCAGTTGATTCTAGAAACCTGGCGCTCGATTCGTTGTTGAGGTTAATCCAGGAAGATGATAAAAATGTGCTAATCACCGTCGCGCAGGGAGTGGTTCCGGTGCTTGTTCGTTTACTGGATTCCGGATCTTCACCGGAAATTAGAGAGAAAACGGTCACGGCGATTGCTAGGGTTTCAACCGTCGATTCGAGCAAACACGTGTTAATGGCTGAAGGTCTGTTGCTCCTCCATTATCTCATCAAAGTTCTCGAATCCGGCAGCGGATTCGCGAAAGAAAAAGCGTGCATTACGCTTCAAGCTTTAACACTTTCGAAAGAAAACGCAAGAGTGATTGGATCAAGAGGCGGTGTTTCATCGTTGTTGGAGATCTGCCAGTCCGGTACTCCGACTTCACAAGCCTCCGCCGCCGGCGTGCTCCGGAACTTAACCAAATTCTCCGACACTAGAGACAGTTTCATCGAAGAACACGCGATATTGGTACTTCTAACACTCGCTGGCTCCGGAACTATCTTGGCACAAGAGCATTCCATTGCTTGTTTAAGCAATCTTGTTAGAGAAGACGATGATATGAAATTGTTAATCGCTCGAAAAGGCGGGATTGATCGTCTTAAAAACTTCTGGGATTCCGCCCCTGTTCAGAACCTAGAGGTTGCAATTGAGTTCTTGAGCAATTTAGCATCTGATCAACGTCTAATAGAATACATCATCTCAAACGGTTTCTTAAATCGCCTTGCTAGTGTGTTAAATTGCAAGGTTGTAGGCGTTAGAATCCATGCTGCTGAAGCAATTTACAAGGTGGGATACATCACAAAAACCCGAAAAGAATTAAGCGAATTAGGGTTCATTCCACCGATGATTACAATGCTTGATGGGAAAGCTGCTGAAGAAATCGAAGCTGCTGCAAAGGCGTTATCGACAATCTTGATTCACCCAGAAAACCGAAGGATTTACAGGAAGGATCAGAGAGGGATAGTGAGTGTTGTTCGTCTCTTAGATCCTTCAATCGCAAATCTTGACAAGAAATACCCTATTTCGATTCTGATGTCGTTAACCCATTCAAAGAAATGCCGCAAACAGATGGTGAATTTTGGGGCTTTGTTGCATTTACAGAAGCTTGCTGAAATGGAGGTTGAAGGTGCAAAGAAGTTGCAAGAAAGCATTGGTGGTGGGAAGCTGTGGGGTGTCTTCAAAAGGCCTTAGAACATGATGATTGATGATTCTTGAATCTAACTTTCATGTAAGTAACAAATCACACTTGTTGATCTTATTTTTTTTCAGGGTAAATTACATAATAAAAAGAAACTATTTTTTTATTTGTCTAGCACTAGTCATCCTAAATCCTAATCATAAAAATATCACAATGTTCATTAAAATATGGTCTTTTTTCCCCTGTTGTTGGCTTAAACAATAACAACAAAGTTACTCAATCTCCTCTATCATAAAATTATTTTAATTTTGGAAGGCAATGAAAGTAATAAACAAAAATAATTCAACAGATTCTGACATGTTATACTATTTGGTTGTCAAATGATCTAATTTGAACAAAAGAGTAAAAGACTATATTATAATAACCCAATGTAGTATTTTTTATAGATATAGTGATGACTAGTATATGATAAATAAAAAAATTGTGTTCTAATCTTATGTGTTTACCCTGTTTTTTATTTTGTTTTTGTTGGTTGTTGTGTCATTGTTCATAAAATTATGGGTAGCAACTTAGGAAGTACTAAAGTAAGTAGTGTTTATTAGTGTTGAAAGGCTCAAATTGTGGTCAACCTTTGTTTGGTGACCTAACTTGGACTCTCCTTTTTTTTAATACCAAAGCTCAATAATTCATTCAATTTCAATGTCATTGACTCTATCTTTAATTTCTTATTGATGAATTGATGGTGAATCACTAGATATTCACTTATTGTGTCAATAGTTTGACAAAAAGTGAGTAAATTCAGTTAAAAGCAGAATAATGTATTATAGTTTAAGACTTTTAAAATCAATTATTTTTGTTTAGTTAACGATTTGTATCAAGGATCCGATCACTTTGGATTACTAGACTATATATAATTAAAGTCTGATTGATTGCACCCTTCTCACATTCAAACACGTCACATCAGTTGGCACGCTTACATATGTCATAGGGTCTACCTAAGGTATAGGTGCTTTAACAAATCTTATAACGCCACCTGTAGTGGTCTTCCCAAAACCCTCGGGTTGCTCGGGTTCCCACGGGTAGGAGAATGGTGACTGGTACCCCTCTTTTCGGGTTCCCTCCTTCGGCTTCCTACACCCGAGCTCATCCGCGTTATTTTTCTTCTTTTTTTGTTGTATAAGAGAGAGTAAGGAGACATAAAATATTTGGGTTGTTTGAGATAAGTGCTACTTGGGTTTTGAGTAAGAGAAAAAAAAAGTAATATGACAGATGATGTAGCATTCGCCATTCGGGTTGAGAAAAGTTTGGAATTGATGCTACTCATGGTCTAAAACCATGCACATCACTCAAGCTAAAGCCTTCGGCTTCACCAGTTCACCGTCGGTTTCCTTGGATTCCTCTTGAACACCGCTTCTCCGATTTTGGGTTACCAACCAGAGAGGCCAAATTATACATTTCGATAAACGTATGGTTAAAGCGAGTAAACCGAGAACAGAGTGTACAATGCAAGGCTGTAGATGGTACAACTAAAAGATTAGATTGAATGGACAAGGGCCATGTGGCTACCCATCTGAATAATTTGGTTTTATTGTGAGATTTTGTTCCATGCCAGTATTTTGTATTTCTTTTAGGAATCTTTCCTATTTCACTAATATGCTTTAACAAAGGGAAGTGATTTGTACACAACACAAATTAGTTATACATAACAAAAAATGATTGTTTGAACTATTATACCCTTGAATTTATAGATAAGAATAAAAGTTAGTGGGTAGGTGAGGGCATAAAAATCATGATTGTTGTGTATGGCTAATTTGTGTTGTGTACAAATCATCTTCCTTTAACAAAGGTTTATATTGGGAAATGGTCCTAATCATATTCTTCTGGCAGGTGTAAGTCTATTTACACTCGGTCTTTTGTTTGGGTTATATATGAATAAAACAGCTGATGAACTGAGGGATGTTGTTAATTAAGTAGAAAATGTAGGTGATTTCATTTTACTGAAAATTACATGCTTTGAAAAGATGTAAGTAATGGTATGTATAGCCATTAACCGGAAACATACCGAGTTGTAAATTTATTGTTTTCTTAATGTACATTACATTTCTACAATGAAAGGTAATCAAAATGTGTATCATAATGCACATTCTATCGCTAATAATTTAAAGAAAACTTATATTTTAATATTCAAACCAAAGTATATTATTTTAAAATGACCTAATTATCATACGGTGAAATGGAATAAAAACTACAAAAGATAATTAACCTACTTATTTGATAAAAGGAATAAAAACAAAATACTTAATCTAAATGGTGCCATCTCAAATCCTTCAAACTTTTTCTTTCTTCACAAATACAAGCTTCATATTCACAAGAGTAGATCCTTCTACATCCCATCTTTGTCATCAATATTGCAACGTTTTCCGGATGGACCCGCGGTATTTGTTTTCGACCCAACCTTAGGAGTCACAGTTTCACAATCATCATTATCAATGACAACTTTGTTGTTTGTATCGTCATCCTACATTAAAAGTAGGAAAAAAATAAAGTAAGTTTCGTAATTCGTTGTACTCTTTATGTGCTTATCATTGTTAAATAACTACGGTTAAAGACATATAATACCTTCAATGATTCAACCTCCATGGGAAAGTTTGCACGTATCTCAGCTTCATCACTTACATTCGCAACAATGAAAATAACAATGATAACATTCTTCACCTACAAAGCATAAAGGTCAATTTTCATAGATAAAGAATAAAAGATTTAGCACAAATAGTGAACTTCATTCCAACTAAACAAACTCCCTCACTCATATGGTCATTATCTTTCAACAAAAAGCGAAGAAAGATGGAAACTTTCCAATTTATAAACCTTCGGTTGAAGCTCAAATGTAGTACTATTCTCATTTACTTTCTTCACCTACAAAGCAAAAAGATCAATTTTTATAGGTAAAGAATAAAAGATTTAGCACAAATAGTGAACTTCATTCCAACTAAACAAACTACCTCACTAACATTGTCATTATCTTTGGACAAAAAGCGATGAAAGAAAGAAGGAAGCTTTCGAATTTCTAGACCTTCGGGTGGAGCTCAAATGTAGTACTATTCTAGTTGGAGCTCAAATATAGTACTATTCTCATTTACTTCTCCTCATAAATTCTAAGTCATAACCAAAAATATAATTCAATACGCATTAGAATAAATTGTATAACCGATGGTATAACCAAATACTACATATTAGAACACTAATTGCATAACTCTACCTCACATTAATACACTAAGTGCATAATTCATATTCTTAGTTGTAACCGACGGTAGGGTATTAAAGAAGAACACTATTTGCATAACATTACCTCACAAATTGGTAACACTTTAATCCTAAACTTCTAATTTGGTGACACATCATTCACCCACCCATCCTAATTAACTTAGATTAAAAATTTAGGGATCCATGAAGGATGCCACATAGGATAGAAAGATTATTAAGTTATACAAGATATATATATTATTTTTCCACGACAACAACTGTTTTATTCAAAGTAAATAAATGCTATATCAGCTTCAAAGGTGTTGTATTATAAGTAAAATGATTAATTTTTGTTGTGGAAAATCATCCCCGAATATATATATATATATATATATATATATATATATATATATATATATATATATATAGAGAGAGAGAGAGAGAGAGAGAGAGAGACAGAGAAGAGAGACAGACAGACAGAGAGAAATTAGATCAACATAGTTCTTATGTTTAAACATAGTACCTAAAGTCTAAATCTGGACTATTAGATTTATTAAATCAATGATCAAAGATATAATAATGGTATTAATGTAATTAATCAAACAATTATAAGCTTTAATTATAGAATGAATAGTAGTATGAGAATCTTACACCTAATAACATTTTCAAGTTGAAAATGATAACATTTTCGGATGAAAATGATAACAATATACTACGTTCAAAATAATAATATTATTCAGATAAAAATGATAAAAATAAACTCATTTCAGCCGAAAATAATATAAATACGCATGTTTCCAGCCGAAAATGATATAAATACACTCATTCCAGCCGTAAATGATATGAATACATATGTTTGCAGCCGAAAATGATATAGATTCACATGATTCAAAATGATAACATGTTAGTATCATTTTCATATGATTTGCATTTCAAAATAAGAGTTTCATAAATATGAGAAGGGTTCTGATTTAAACGGGATTAAAAAATAGTAGAGTGGTCTTGATTAAGGTATAACCATTTTTTATGACGTAGTTTGTGTTTATGAATCTCTACATCAGTTGTCTATATTGTTGACATAACCATATAATGTTAAACTCTTGATATGTTTTCCGATGTCAAGTATCTTCTAATATATAAAAGACTAAATTTCAAAAAATTATTAGATGATCTGGACCATTTATTTAATAAAATTTTTTATCTTAGCCGTTAATTTATTTAATTCTAAAATTTTGATTTTAACTTTTTACAGTCAAACTAATGTGAATTAGATAAGATAACCCTTAATTAAATCAATAATTAAAATAAAAAAAATTGATAAATTTGATATGTATGGTAGTTTTCATAAAATTTCAAAGTCATCGTAGTTTTAAAAAGATTAGGGATTACATTTATTAAGATGGTTTTGCATTATTTAGATGTTGATTAAGATTTCTTAGGATTATAAATTGACCATAAAAGTCAAAATCATATTTTATTATCAAATGAATGGTTTGGATTTGATAATCAAATTTTTTTTAATATAAATCAATGGCTAAAATTGTTTAATAATTCTTATTCAACTTAGTCTTATATATATATATTAGAAAATTACTATTCTAAACCATCGCGTGTGTTACACGGACATTTGAACTAGTTTTATAATAAAATGCTAATTAAAATATGATGGTTTTAATAAACACTTATTAGCAAATGATTAACCGGTACAAAAATTTGAATGTCATAAAAGAAGATTACGAGTGCAACATTTGAATTTTGAGACAATATTAATATAAAAATGAGATGATTATGTATTTGTTATGCTTTATAATTTTAGTTTAATATAATAACAATGAAAATTTATGGTTAAGTTATATTTTAAAATAATCCTAAAGATTTTGAAATGAAGAAGCATTATTATTTAAAATATAACTTGGTACTTGAAATAGAGTCAATTTTATTGATTGATTCAATTGATTCAGTTTATTCTTATTGGAGATGTAATACATCGAAAACTTTTTTATTTTATTGGAGATGTAATACAATCACTTGCCTTATGTCCTGTGCTCCCACATTTATAACATTTTTTACTTTTGGAGCCTTTGACATGTTTTAGTGATTGCCCAGGAGATGTCTTAACTTTTTTCTGATAACTATGGGTCATCAGCTGACAGATTTCACCATTCAGTTGTTGCAGCTGATTCTGTAAACTAATTAGGTCTTTGTTTACAGACACCTTAGATTGATCCTTAGGAAAAAGGAATTTTTGATCAACCTTAGATGTGGCAGACTTGGACTTCATGTGAACATTAAGTCCTTTTCTCTTGGTTTCTTTTATTGAAAGAGTTTGAAGTGATGCTGGATCAGCTAAGCAGATTACAGAGGATCTTTGATCAGCTGACAGGCTATCAGCTAAGCAACTATCATCTGTTCTCTGATCAGCTGATGAAGGATCATCAGCTAACGAAATTTCAGTCAGCTGAGCACTTATATTTAATATATCAGCTTTCAAGGTTTGACAACATGATGTCTCTTTGGTTTCAACAAATGATTCTATTCCTTTACTGGCTTCCTTTAACATTAAATTATTAGTACTTTTACTATCTGACAGAACAATAGAATTTTCAATAACTTTTGAAGTTGTTGAGTCATTTAGCTGAGTACATTTACTTTTGACAAATCTGTTAGTGATAATACTTTTTCCTTTTACTATCTTTTGAAAAGTAAGAGGTAAAATATCAACCTTTTCTAAGATATTAATGTTCTAACTAAAATCAACACAATTAGCAGCTTGGGAATAACTTCCACCAATAATAGCTTGAACTTGTTTAGGAATCTGCTCATTGACACACTGGGTGGTCTTTTCAGCAGAAACACACCAAGATTTAACTACTTTTTGTAGGTCATTAAACTGTATGGTTGCTTCATTGGTTTCTTTTACCAAGATCTGATTAAGTATCTTTTGATTAGCTAAATTATCTTCTAGTTTTGTCATTAGTTTCAGTTTATCATCTTTAAGACTTAACATCTCTTTTAGTAATTTTATTTCTATTTTTAGCTTCTTTTCTCTTTGAATATTTGACTGAAACTCAACACACAGATAACCAAACATAGTGTTCTTTTCATTATCTTCATAGTTAATAAATTTTCCAACCTGATACATAGAAGAGGGATCCCAGTCAGGAGAAGTACAAGCTTTGGCAGCTTTCTTCATGTCCTCATCAAAGGAACTTGTACTCCCAGTGTTGGTCATCAAGCTGAGCTGAGTAGAGAGGACCTCATCTTCATCACTTGAGAGATCTTTCTCAGCCCAATCTTCTTCTTCAGCCACCAACACACTACTCTGGGCATTTTTCTTCTTCTTGTCAAGGACAGCAGCAAGAAACTTTTTATACTTAGCTTCATAATCAATCTTGCTGTCTGAGCTTGAGGAACCCTTGAAGCCTGTGCTTCGTCTGGACTTACATTCACTGGCATAGTGACCAGTCTTGCCACAGGAAAAGCAACCTTCAGAAGCCTTTGATTTAAACTTGGCTTTTTCTCCTTTGAAAGGTTTCTTCTCAAACCTCTTGACACCATTTCTTTTCAAGAAAGGTTTGAACCTTTTTACCAACATGGCAGCCTGCTCAACAACAGCTTCAATGTTGTCCATGTTCTCCAGAACTTCATCCCCATCAGCCACTTGCTCTTCATCAGAAGACTCCTCTTCTTCTTCCTCCTCATCACAGGACTCATCCACCACTGCAGCAAAACTCATGGATCTTGTATCTTTAGACACAAGAGCAGTAGATGGAGCTTTTGCAGCCTCCTTCATATCCTTGGTAGAAAGTTTCCTTTGTTTCAATAATTGTTCATGATTCATAAGATTTCCATATAAACCAACCAGTGTAAGACCCTTGATTTTCTCACCATGTTTAAGCACAGTGATAAAATGATCCCAAGATTCTGGGAGAGAGTCTAGAAACTTGTTTACAAGCTCCTTATTGCTCTTGGGAACATCTACCCTTCTTAAGTCATTAATAAGGCAGTTGAACCTAGTGTAGGTCTGAGTAAGACTTTCACCTTTATGAGCAAAAAAGAACTCATATTCTCTTACCAGAAGGAGTTTCTTATTTTCCTGCACTTCTTCAGTGCCTTCATAAGCAACAGTCAAAGTATCTATCATCTCCTTTGCAGATTTGCAATTAAGAACTTGATGATAGACATCATTTGGTAGTGCAGAGACTAAGGCTGTTCTTGCTTTAACATCAAGATTAACAAGCCTTTTGTCTTCATCAGACCATTGATTTATAGGCTTTATAATTAGTCTTTCAACAGCAGGAACTTCATTAGTGGCTTCAGTCACTTGAATTGTTGAGGAAGGAACATAAGGACCTTCAGTGACAATTTTGAGCATCACATCATCTAGGCTTGACATATAGAGAAGAACTCTACTCTTCCAGAGAGAAAAGTTTTCTCCATCAAAAGTTGGACACCTTGTAAGTGAGCCATTATTTGAAGAACCATTTGAAGCAGCAACCGGAGTGGCCATTTGGTAGTGTGGGGTAGAAGCAGTGGAAGAGTAAGCAAAACAGATCTTAGATATGAGTTATCTAGCCTGCTCTGATACCAGTTGTTGGTCCCGAATGGATACTACAACAACAAATGTTTGTAGAAGGGGGGTTGAATACAAACTTTAGCAATTTAAAATTTTAGAGACACACGGTTTACTTTTATATAATTCTTATTTGATGTGAATCAAGAATTACATGAACTAGATGCGGAAAATCTAAGTTCAATAAAAGGTGGCAACTAAATTTGTCTAACACATAGACTAAGCTAATCTTAAACAACTTATGTCTAAGATGTTCAACACATGAACAAGTTTGTAATACTGAAAGTAAAATGCTAAATCTTCTAATTCTCAACAAATGAGATTTCAGTATTCAACTCTATCTATTCGCATACTTAGCATGTTTCCATGCATGAGTATATATAAGCAAGGATATCCGGGTTGATGAAGAGGAGAAGGAGACAAAGGTACTTGGTTTAATAATATTATAATAGATAAAGTTAGTGGGTGAAAAGTAAGTTAACTTTATACACAAAGTGTGTAAAGTGAACATACTTTTCAGTAATGAGTTTACCCACTATCTATTATTATATTATTAAAGTACTACCTTTATATCTTGGAAAAGTAAACTTCTCCTTTCACGCTTGTGCTTTAATCAACACTATGCTTTCTGAAGATTTGACTTAACCAAGTATAGAGTTGCCAGCCATACTTAGTTGTCAAAGCACATCTTCGAGATCTTCTCTTCTAAAGTATCTTTCTCCTTTTCCAGAGGATAAAGATCTATCCTTTTTGTTTCTTTGCAGATACAAAAAGTGCTAAGTACTTTTACAAAGAAATATCTAAGGCATAATAGAACAACACATGTTCTGCCTTTGACTTAAGAAAATATTACACTGAAAAGCTATTAGCTGATTAAAGACTCAGCTAACAGACACTGAACAGCTAACATAATTTTGTTCAGCTAAGGATAAAATGTGAAAGACTCAGCTGACTAGATTTGCTCAGCTGATCAAATAGCTCAGCTAATAACACAAATCATAATACAACTAACGAACTAGTCAACCTAAACAATCAGCTAATCCCAAGGGCTCAGCTAACCATTTGAGTATGATCAGCTCATTGAGAGAAGAAATGATAAGTATAGAATACCTTATCTGACATGTGGGAGATATCAGCTGATCAATGAGATACTGTTAGCTGATCTTTGTCTGCTCAACTGATCTTTGAGGAACCCTCAGCTGATGGTTTGCACCATCTGCTGATGCTTTGTAGATGCATTGCTGATGCTTCTTAACTTGTCTTTTCTTCTTAGCTGATCTTCATGAAGCTGGTCCTTTGGCTGATACTCAGTGTTCAGCTGACACTTTGATTCGTCAGCTGACATTTCTTACTTAGAAATTCTTTAAGTCTAATATGAAAAACAACACATGTTTTTCATTAATCTAAGTCTAAAACTGAATATATGGTTTTGTTAACATCAAATCCTATTTTACTTAATAGACATGTTTGATTTAGGTTTGATATTACTATCTCCCCAACAGTAAATAGCGAATCAATAACTAAACTAAATTTACACATCCATAAGCAAACGTGTTAGAACCAAATTCAACTGGTCTAAAAAACCACGTGCATTACTTTCTTTTATTTTTATTTAGCGATCTAAATGCAAATAAAAGGATATATGCAGTGACTAACGATGATGGGTTCATATTTGAAGTTGTATTCAATGCATCCTCAAGGCTCAAAGTTACTAAATTATATACTTTTAAAAGAATCTGAATCCTCTCATTATCATATTTCTCATATTTGTAATATAGTAAAGTTTGGTTATTTAAAATGGCTTCCGTTCGATATTTTTGTTAGACTTAACATGTTGTATTAGAATTGTAGCTGTGACTAGATTGTCAAATTACATGTACTTCACTTTGAACAATTATTAAACTTGTTTCTATTCATTATGTCATGTCATGCTTAATTAAACGTTAAATGTTTAAGTTTTAAAACTTTTCCATAAGTGTATGAGTCATTTAACTTTTTTTTTATATTTAAATCTCTATTTATGTTTAACCTTATTCCTTATCCTCTTTAACTTAATATAAATTACCTGTAACCAACCTACCATCTATGGCCATCCGTATAGCCGTGGACTCCGAATAAGGTAGAGTGGGAACACTGATACGACCCCAAATCCGATCTTCTAATCCACCTGATCTCATCTTTATCTTAATAAAGTGTTGCCATCGGTTAAAAATAATTTTTTTATCTCCCTCCTTTCTCTTCTCTATAAATAATTTTACTACGGGTGAGCATGGTTCGATTTGGTTCGGTTTTGGCATAAAACCAAAACCGAACTGAAATTTTCGGTTTTTGGAAAACCTGAACCAAACCAAAATTTCGGTTTTTGGAAAACCAAAACCATTCTATTTTTGAGTGGTTTAGTTTTCGGTTTGGTTTTGAGTTCGGTTTTACAACGTTTCTACCATCAAGATTTGAAGACATACAACGATCATTGTTAGATTATAAAATTAAATAGGATTGAAGTTACATTAAAAATATCAAGATGTGTGCTACCTAATTCAAGGTATATACATTGCAATTGATACAAACAAAATGTCTATCAAATGATTAAACTATAAACCCAAAGTTGAAACAAATCAAAATTAAAAGCAAAAATATATTAGCAAAACTGAAAATCGAGATGAACAACCAACTTTAGATAAACTATATGCAACTCATAAATCTAGAACCTAAAGATAGAGATAAACAACTAGAAACTGATTTTTATATTAAGATGTAAATGAATAAAATGGAGAAGAAGTGAAATCGTCGACTCGAAATGAAGTGATATTTGCAACATTGCTCCTTGAAATGGTTCGGTTCGGTTTTTTTGGTTTTTGAAATTTCAAAAATCAAAACCGATCCGAAAAAGTATGTTTTTGAAATTTTAAAAACCAAAACCGTAGGTTGCTATATTGATTCGATTTTTTCAGTTTTTTGGTTTGGTCTCGGTTTTTTCTGCTCACTCTGAAGTTTCATTATTGTCTTTTTTTATTTGTAAACAATTTAAAATATTTTATTTTATTAAATAACTAAATTATAATAATATAAGGCCACCAGTACTGCCCATTTTTTACCCAGCTTACCCTGACAGCCACATCAGCGCCACATCAGCTTTTTCTCTCTCATACCCTGTTTACCCAGTTTGCTAGTACCACTTTCTCTCTCATACCCTAACATTTTCCCCTATTTTTTAATTCTTTTACTTAATACAATTTATTATTAAACAAAATAAAATATTTATAAATAATAAAGCATATAGCCGTTGGGGGGTTTTTCAAAAAAAAAAAAATTAAAAATGCTTCGGGTGTGGGCTGGTGTAGAAACCCGATGGGCTCACCCGGTTGTGGTACCCGATTACGCGTATGGGTGTTTGTTGGAACCCGGCCGTCACCCGATGCATTCACCCGTGGCCATACGGATGTCCTAATAAAAAATAAAAAGGAAAAAGATGGGTGTGGAAGAGGCTGTGAAGGCGGCGTGTTGCTACAAAGTGAACTCAATTGGGTTCTATCTCTCTCTCTCTGTTACCGGCAACCATCTCTCTCTCTCTGCTCCGACGTCGTTGTTGCCACCAACGCCTCTCTCCATCGCGGACAGGCGTTCTTTTGTCTTCCTCCAACGCCGCCACCTGCGCCTCTAGCTGCCCTGGCCGCTGCCAGTCACTGCCGCCGACGAGGTTTTGTATTCTTCGTTTTGTTTCGTTTCATCCCGCTAGGGTTTTGATTGTGGTAGTTCCAAAGGCCAGTTTCAATGTGAGGGTTTCCGTAGTTCTTTTTTAGGGTTTTCAAACTTCTATTTTCCAGTCGATCGGTGGTATTTATTGTTCACTGTTTCTTGTTAGCAAAAACACAATAATGTGGTGAGCAAGTTAGCTTGGGAAGTCAAGTAGGTTTGTTTCTATCTATAAATAGGGTATTAGGGCTGTAATCTTATTATGCTAATTTGATATCATTTGGAGAGGTGGTTTACCCGTAGAAAGTAAACTGTTTGACAGATCTTCGGGAAGTCTATTTATCTTACTTGTTCGATCGTTTGTTGTATTTTGTTTGCATTTAGTTTTCGAGCCCACTGGTATAGTTTTCTTGATATCGGTATGGGCGTATATAGATAGAGAAAAAGGAGTACCCGTATCACTGTAGAAGTACTGAAGTATGAAATTGTCTTTTGACCGCATATTGATAGCAAAGAAAACCAAAGTTATCTATACATCAGTGAGATCTTAGTATTAAAGCTTAAAGCCACAATTGGTGAGATTCTTTCACAAATTTGGAGAACTCTTTTATAGTGTAAAAATGGCAGATGTGATAACTATTGTTGTTGGTGAGAGTATTATTTCTATTTTGCTATGACTTATAATATATGGACATATGTGACATAAATTATTTCTGAATTATCCCAAAATAACCCAAATTAAGTACTCCTTGCTTAGGCTCATTACTTGCTACACCCTAGTTGACTACTTGAGTAGCGCCTAGCAAGTTTTACAACATTGGGATTTGATAACAAATAAAATATAGCTTTAAGCATCTAACTTGAATATACACGATCTCATATTTAGGTGATGTTATCTTGAATGATTGGAAATCCTTTCCATTTTAGTTACCCAAAAAAAGGGATGTAAAACTTGAGATTTGATTATTCAGTAAAAAAGTTGTTCACTCATCCATTTAATCATGCTTACTTCCTACCTCTGAACAAAGTTATTACAAAGCAGAAAAGGAAGCCTCTATACAGTGATCCTAAAAATCCTTGTAACTATTTTGCTAGGTTAATTGTATGTGACACCCAACTTGAATAACTCTTAAAATCAACATAAAAGATTAAAAGCATGGTAAAAGCTCTTAACAATACACAACGTGGCTTACAAAGTCTTTTACTCTTATCCATGTGTGACACATTGGAAAATGTAAATGTAACTTTAGACTCAAGGCCTCTTCTTGTTTGTTATCATTTTTTAGTCTGTTGTAGGCAATAGATTGCATACTTGAAAGGGCTCAAAATTTAATAATATCAACTTACACGAATTATAAGAAGTAATTCTCGGAAAATCCAACCTATATGGCCTTCTCTTTTTAATCATACTCTTCACTTGGCATCTCTTAAGAGCCCCCCCATCTCTTTTTTTTTGTTGCAACATATTCCAATCAAAGATATTACAAGGCAAGAATATTGGGTTAGAGGACAGTGTCAACCTTTTCTTTAATAAATTTTGATTTTTTTTATATCCAAGTAATGGCACAAACTGTTTTCTGCCATTGTGATGTTTATTGCTGCATATTAGTTGTTTATTGTTTTTTCCCCTTTTTTCTGTTTACTGTTCAAATAAGCTTATTGGCTGTTTATTGCTGCAGATAAGCTTTTGGGCTGTTTTTGTCACCTGTTGTTTCTATAAAGGACCCCTGCAACCGCAAGGTCTGCAACTCAATTTACAGGTCCACCACAAGTGCGTACCCTGGTTAGATTCGCCCTGCGACTGAATTATCTTGAAATTTAACAAACTTCATATATCACTAATTAACAGAAATCCAATCCAAGTATGTCAAATACATCATCAACATCGGTAGCCGTGAAGGACGTGATACACAAGCTACAACTATGTCTACTAGATGGTATTAAATCTGAAACACAATTATTCCTAGCAGCTTCTTTGCTCTCCAAGTCCGATTATCATGACGTTGTCATAGAACGATCAATCACCCAAATGTGTGGCTACCCACTTTGCACCAACTCATTACCTTCCTCATCCCCTTCAGAACCTCCAAAAAAGGGTAGATATCATATTTCTTTAAAAGAGCACAAGGTTTATGACCTTATAGAAACACGCATGTATTGTTCGACCAAATGTGTAGTTGACAGCCGTACGTATGCTGAAAGTTTGAAAGATGAACGTTCCTTGGATCTTGATAGTGGCAAAATTGATAATGTGGTGAGATTATTTGAGGGTTTGAGTTTGAAAGGTGAAACGGATTTGTTGGGGGATAAAATGGGTAATTTGTCAATTAAGGAGAAGGAAGATGCAAATGTTGGAGTTGTTTCTATGGAGGAATGGATTGGTCCTTCAAATGCAATCGAGGGCTATGTTCCGCAACATGACCGCAAAAAACCAGGTATGAGATGAATTGCTTTTATACTTCATAAATAAATACTCAATTGCTCTTCATAAAAGTTAACAAGTGATATCCTATTGGAAATTAACTAGACCTTGGTGACTAGAAAAGTTCTGTGATAGTCTCTTTCAAGTGTTTTCAAGCATGCTTGCATCTTTCAACAACTTCCTGTATTCAAAAGCATATCATTACTACTTAGTACCGCTGTTAGTAGGCTGATGAAATAAGTATAGTTTCCTGTTTTTGGTTTGTTTAGAAAAGGAATCATTTTTGGACGAAGAAGAGAGAGAAACATGAAATTACAAGAATTTTATTGACAGATGTGAAGTCATAAGATTGCAGATGAAATTTACTTGTTATGAAGATGAGGAAGCAGATAAATTTTTGATTTTGATGTGTTTATTTGTCAAAAGGAAATAAACACTTTCGAAAAATCAGGTAGGGACCTGTTTTCTGAAAATGCTGTTTTGTAAAAGCAAAATCTATTTTACAAGTGCAATCACAAACACACTCTATTTATACGTATGTGATTTCTTAAATTTGTAAGTCCTTAAAAAGAATAGAAGTTATGCACACTTACATTTCAATAAATTAATTTGTACGTCCTTGGACATCATGTTTCTAATCTTGGTTTATAAATTGATTTGACGTTAATTTTGTGCCATAATGTGCGTTTCAGGTTCTAAATTGAAACATTCCAAGATTAAAGGGGAAGAAAAGAGCATCTTTAATGAGATGGATTTCATGAGTAGCATAATCACACAAGATGACGGATATAACATATCTAAAAAGCCTTCTGGCCAAACAAAAAAGAAAATGAACCATAAGGGGACTAATGATAGGCTGACCATATCAAGTGGTTCATCATGTACCTTGCAAAATGCCCCCGAAACTAAATTAATTGATGAAAAGAATGAAGTTTCTAAGCCAAGGGTCCCTGAAGCTGAGCCAAGTTGTAGTGGGCTAAAATCTTCTCTGAAATCTTCAGGGGCAATAAGGACAAATCGGTCTGTTACGTGGGCTGATGAAAAAACTAATAAAATATCCTCTGAGCTCAAGATAATGGAAAATGAACAGGAAAATGAAAGAAAGAGTGGAGGTTCTGTGATTATTGATGACAGTATTGATGATGCTGATCATGCATACCGACTTGCATCAGCAGAGGCCTGTGCTGAAGCACTGAGCAAAGCAGCAGAAGCTGTAGCTTCTGGGGAATATGATGTCCCTAATGCTGGTATATTAATTTCTTATATAGATAAATATTATTCCATTATGGTCAAAATGTTTATTAAAATAGTAATCTAATACCAATGAACAAAGCAATTTAAGAGCTTAGAAGCATTGCATTTTATATACACTTTGTATCACTTCACGACCTGTTTGACTTGTTTTACTTTTAGCTGAGTTTTTTAAGGTTTCCTTTCTGTGATGAAAATAGAAGCCAATAAGTGGGTCAAAATTGCCACCTTAATCTCGCATTCTAATGCTAGCATCCCATCCAGTTTTTCAGTATCTCTAATATCTTTGGTGTTTATTTCCATTAACCTTTTAAAATTCCAGTTTCGGAAGCTGGACTCGTAATACTTCCACCTTTCGTTGACGATAATGAAACAGTATCCGAGGGTCCAGTTGATCCAGAACCAGCTCGATTGAAATGGCCCAAAAAAACTGGTATTTCAGAGTCTGATTTTTTTGATTCTGAGGATTCTTGGTTCGATAGTCCACCAGAGGAGTTTGTGTTAGAAGTAAGTATTAAGCTCAAGATTGATCTATCGCCATGTTAACTATCCTTTTTTCTTTTTTCTGATGCTCATTATGCCACTACTTTCAGCTATCACCATTTGCAACAATGTTCATGTCATTGTTTGCATGGGTTTCTTCATCTACTTTGGCATATATATATGGACATGATGATAGTTTTCATGAGGATTATGATTTAGTTAACGGAAGAGAATATCCACGGAAAACAGTAGCACCAGATGGGCGGTCTTCTGAAATTAAGCAAACTCTTGCTGGTTGTCTTTCTCGAGCTTTACCAGGACTTGTTCATGATCTTCGACTTCCAACACCAGTTTCTACTATTGAATATGGGATGGTACGTCATATTAGCCTTTTTTATATATAATTACCACCTTGTATCGATATTAGTTTTTTTCATAGGGCTAATGACATAAAATAACAACCTACTTCTCTTAGTGGTTTGTTTTTTTATTGTACTTACTTTTCCAATCTGATTTAATAATTTAAAAACAATAACTTTTAAGAACCAAATCAGATAGGAAAAGAAGGTTAAATTTTATTATTTGGTATAAAAGTAAAAGAATTTTTAAATTATCAAATCAGAACGAAAAAGTATGAATACTAACATGGATCCGTAACCAAAGTAGGTTGCTTTTTGATGACATTACTGGTTGCTAGCCTATTATTCAGTAGAATTTTTGTTGTTGACAGGGTTGTCTACTGGAGACGATGTCTTTCCTTGATCCACTTCCAGGTCTAAGAATGAAACAGTGGCAGGTGTTTGTTCTTTTGTTTATCGAGGCTCTTTCTGTGTCTCGGTTCCCTGCAGTAGCCCCACACTTGACAAGTAGAAGAAGCTTTTTCCAGAAGGTGAGACATGATGTATCCTCATTTAGAGTGATTTCATTAACCGGGTATAATGGCATACAAACAGCTAAGTATTATGAACGAATGTGTCATCTTTGTTATTCTGTTAACATTCAACCTGTTTAATCCATCAACCTGTTTACAACTCATTTATTTTTCAATTGATACAACTCTAGATATGGCAAAAGCTTTAAATTTAAAAGAATTGTAAAATTTTACAATTTTTTGGCCTTCTTTTACCGCAATTGGCTTAAACAAAACTAATCTGGTTCTTGGGTGGTATGTAAACTAGTTTTAATATTCAAGATCGCCTTTAAGAAAGCTGTTGAATACTTGGATGGCCTAGGTATGCACTAGTGAGTTGGTGTTATTGGTACTGAATTTTTGAAGTGAATGGTTTGCTTCTTTCTCATTAGTATGAATTAAATCAATATCTAATCATTTGGTTGTGATTGTGGTTATGGTTATGATTGAACACAGGTGTTTGATGATGGTCGAATAGGTAGAGAGGAATACGAGGTGTTGAAAGATTTGATACTTCCGCTAGGACGAGTCCCTCAACTTGCTACACAGAGTGGAGCGTAACTGGTCATCTTATATTTTAATATTTCGGCTGAGGTATTACTTTCTGTTCTCTTAATGATGATTATGGTTATGTGTTTTCTTGCAACCATACAAGTTTGCTAGCTGATATGATTTCATATTTCATCTCTTGTACATTTATTTATCTTCATAATGTAAGACATCTTCTACTTACTAAAAGTGCAATGTGCATTAAAATATACAGATTTTGTCAAAGTTGTCCTAAGAAAGTAAGAATGCAACCCGCTTACAATTTTGGTTCATTATATGGAATTAGTAACGTGATTATTTGGTTATAAATATTTTGTTGAATTTTGAATATTCTTTAGTCAGAATATTGATATGTTTCTTAGTTAACGTTCTTAAAGGTTCATCTTCATGTGTTGAGGATACATACTAACATTGATTTGTATACCAAGATCTGAGGCTCTGAGCACAATGCGTAGGTTTGTGATTTATGTTCCTAGACATCGAAATATTGCTGTAATTGATCGGCTTAGGTTTGTAGTTGATCTGAACACGTGAATGTGCTCGTGGCAGAGCTTTTATCGGAACGTGAACTATGTGGAATCAAGCTGATCGAGCCTATCATGTTGGAGCATTTTAATCGTAAACCATGTCATGGATACTTGAATATGAGTGATAAAGCCATGAAGGAAGAACATTAAAGATTTCCTAAATTAAAAACATTAAAAAAATATTGAATAGATGGTAAAACTTGTCCAACAGTGGTAGCAGTTCAAGTTTATACAATGAATTAATATTATTTTTAGGTATAAAATAAAGTTTATTGCATATAATAACAATTTTGACTGTTGTATTTTTGCGCACCTAAACTTTTTAAAATATTATATTTAAAGTTCGTTTGGGAAGGCGTCATACACATCTTGTCAGGACCACTACGGTCCTTCTGTCGAGGTCATGCATTGCTCGTCTTCTACATGACCATCATGACGCTTTTTTAATTGCAATGTATACAATATGGTGGTAACGACTAGATTGCGACGAAAAATTGGTGGCAACGGTGTAGATGCAACAGTTTGGACTTGGAACATATAAATCATTTCACCAAATTCATACAAAACATTACAAAATTTCCTGACTAAACAACAACGTTTTTTAAACCAAATATTGAACTACTGGGGAGTGTTCATGCGAGAACCGCGAGCACCAATCTTAGCCGTTCCTTGGATATGGGAAGTATCATGGATGGAGAGCGTGGAGGGATAGGGTGTGTGAGGAATTCATGGGTGGGTAATGACATTGAAGGAGGGGGAATTGGACGGCTTGGATTGGTTCTCGCGGTTCTCGCGCTAACAACGGTTTTCACATGAACTTTTGTCTTGAACTACTTATGTGGTTCCACAAGTACAAAATTGAGCAGCAGTTTACTTACACCTACACCGTTTCATTGTACTGTTTTTATTTTATTTTGTGTAATGGTTATTTGTAGTGTCTTTATTTATATTTAATCTAATTTATATTTTATAATTTTATTTGGTTATATAAAATTAAAAATTAATTAAAGTGGGTCCGTATATGTCAGTTTTTACTAGTAGCGGTCAGTTATGTGTTGATCACATGTAACCAGTGTTCTAAAAGGCGCGCCATGGCGTCGCCAAGGCGTGAGGCGTGGCTCCGCCGTTAAGAAATGGACCATGGCGTGAGTGCTAGGCGTGGCGCGCGCCAAGGCTTGCCAAGGCGTGCCTTTGCGGCCCAAAAGGCGAGTTTTTTATAACGTGGCGCACAAAAAATCATTTTTTTAAAAAAAATTGGACTTTTTTGTATATATTTTACGATCGCGTGTTTAGAACTTCTATAAATTTGTATTTTGTATTTTTGTATATGTTACTTTGCTAATCATTTCTGTAACTTTAAGTAATTAGTATATTAATAATGATAAATTAAATATATATAATTATAAAATATATACAAAATCGCCGCCTCGAGTCACGCCTTAAAAAACGCCGCGGCTTCGCCATGACTCCTAAAGCTTGAGGCTTGACCTCGCCGCCACGCCACGCTTTACGTTATTTAGAACCATGTATGTAACACTCACCAACCAAAGAGCTTCGGTTTAGTGATATTGGAGTTTGGAAATAGGTGCTCCTTAGCCTTAAGGTTGTGGGTTCGAGTCCCGATAGTGGATATATCGTGTGAATTAGATGAATGCATATGTTTAATTATTCAAAAATAAAATAAAATAATTAGTAACAGTTACCACCATCTATGATGTTATTGAAAGAAAAACCCCAATATACATACAAGTTACAAATTTTATACAATTAGTCTACATGATATTCGAACTTAAGTTGATCAGTTTTATTTATATAAATAGTATCATTCAGAAAACAATTCAAGTTTTATTTTTTCATTTTAAAATCCTTTAAAAGAGCTCCATAATTTTAAAAAGACACCATAAAAAATAAACATATGTACTGTAATAAATTGTAATTTTTCTTTATTTTCCTATAATATTTGTCAATGCATATTATATTAATTTTATTTTTTATTAATCAAATTTAAACAATAAGAAAAATATTTTTCATCAATAAATCATATAAAAATGGCATCATAAATTTATTCATCTATATCCTTTGGTTTCATCTCTTTGGTAATCTATATCATTTTCATCTCTTAATGATTACATATATGTTTTATAGTTGTAATCAACATGCTCAAACAATCTAAAAACTCATTCTAAACTCGAACCAACATTCTTCCATCCTCGACTACAATAGAGTTAAATAAAGAGAAGAAAGAGAAAACAGATTCACAAAAAAAAGTGTCAAATGAGTTATTTTCTATATATTATACCAAATTCTGCTTTTAAAGCATAAATCATCCTAAAGCAATTAAATCAAATAGTCAGATTACTGTATTTTTATATATAATCTTGGTAATCATATTTGTGATAGATTGTGTGCAGAGATAGTGTACTAGTGTGTACACATGTCATCACATTCATGGACACTATGAGTCACTAAAGGGTCACACAGCTGCACATCCAACTAATAAACCAGGAAACAATGCGATATGTGTAAAGATTATAATTAATAGTTGATTAATTATAGAGAAAGAGAGAAATAACAAATAGATATTTCTTATTGGAAAAAGGAGAAATTAAATATTAGTTAAATATTTAATAATTAAAGTTTGGTAGGAAAATGTTAATTAATAGTTGATTAATTAATATTAAACTAAACTAAGAGGGTTTGTTTTGTTAAAAGACAAAAATTGTTAGTCAACGGGCCGGGTTTGAGGTCCAAAGGCTTAATCCGTTTAAATGAATATTTAAAGGGATTAAACCTAGTTTTTTAATACTAATCCTCATTAGAAACAAAACACCCTAGCTCTCTCCCTCTCTCTCTCTCGATCTCGGCCGACCACCACTACCTTCGGTGGTTTTTTGTTTTTCCGGCGGCGGTTACCAGTGGACGGAGGCGGCGGCACACGGCGGCGGCCAGCGACGGCAACCCGTGGTTAGCGGCGCGAAACCCGAGGACGAACCCCCCTTTGCGGCGGGGCTCCTTGTCGGCGGCGATAGGGCAAAAACAGGATGGTTTTTGCCGGTTAACACACACACTCGCGTATTGTTATTGTTTTGGCGGTCTAGCAGCTAGTTCAAGGGTGAAGTAGCTGTGTATCCCCTTCAGCAGTGTCAGGGTATAATTATTCTATCCTTTAGTTTATAACTGTTATGGGCTACATATATTCATGATATATCTGTTTGATTATGATTATTGTTCTGTTTCCCCACCTGATCCAGTTGGGATCCTGGGAACGGGATTTACATGTTTTATTTCCGCTGTGTTTATTGTACCCTGTAAATACCTACAATTTGAATGATACTTACATTTCTTGGAAGAAATAGTTTAATTACTTTTTACCTTGCATAGTTGCATGTGTTTTGTCTTTAAGAAATTTTACTAAATTTTTTTAAAAAGTACAACCAATTTTCATATTTTACTTAGTAGCTAATCTGTATTTAATTGTACTGAGTCATACATAAAAAGGTACAAACAATTAATGCACATGATACAAGTTGATAATGCATAAAGTTGTTGTGTATGACTACGTCTGTTGTGTACGGATCATTTCCCATTTTACTTGAATTTGTTATATTGAGCTCGTGGGAGGATTTGACTACTAACTCTTAAATGCATGAAATGTGTAACTCATGTCTGTTAGGATATGACTTGAAATAACTTGGAGGATATTTGAAACTGAAAAAACAAGGTGCCCGACACAGCATGTCTTCTCGGCGTGAAGACATCAGATATTGAACTTTTAGGTTTTCTTGAAGACTCCACGTCGTGGGACCTTGCTCCACGCCGTGGATTAGGTATCTTCAGTCCAAAGTCATTCTGATCTTGTGTGCGATAGCTATGATTTTCTAATCGTGGTAAATTAGGATTTTCCTAAATAAAATTAGGGTTTACCGGTTTAGTTATTACTATCAAGCTAGGATTTCTTGTCATTCAACCTATGTGGTTCATATGCACCTTTGGATGCTATCTTGTAACACTTTAGTCATAATAACGAAGTCTCTTTTTAGTCATAATAACGAAGTCTCGAGTTTTTACCCATGGACGTAAGTCGTGACCCCGACCAAACCACGTTATATTGTGAAGCCGTGTTTATCTTACATTGTTATCCACATCTTTTAATTACGGGTTCTTATTAAGGTTTCAAGTTCAAGCCAAATGATGTTTTGACAGTTTTGTTTCTTTTTCACATCAAAGTTTACGGTTGTTGGTGCAAGCTCTCGATGATGCTTGATTAGGTACGCTTGGTTTGTGTTTGCCCTCTTTTCATAATTAAGTATCGTTTGAACTCATTTGCTTGATTTTATTTTTTGTAGTCGTCTTTATGAGATGTGCATTAGGAAGTAAGCAACAATTGTAAGAAGTATTTTGTAAGTTTGTGGGGTTTCAACTCAAAACCAATTGGCTATGAGAGGAGTAGCCAATGACTCTTATAAAGCTTATTACAAAGTCACTACTCGTCCGATGGGGGACATACTTAACACGCCCCCTCACATGTGGCGTTCTTATTTTTTCTTGCGTCTAACATGTAGATACTTATGGCTTACGTGGATTCCGTGTGGCCTTTGACCAACCACGGATGAACCTTGCTCTGATACCATGTAAGTTTGTAGGGTTCCAACTCAAAACCAATTCCCCACAAACTTACATATTTATGGAGTTCGATGTTTAGAGCTATATATATGAATGAAGATCCACAAACTAGCTAGTACTTGAACACCTAACTATAAACATCTAATTAATTTTTAGTTAATTAGTATGAAATGTTACAACACATGCATTAACTAAAAGATAATCTTGATACTAAAGTGTTCATGCTTAACTAGCTAACATAGTAACATATATATAGCCCTATTAAGTATTAGTTAACTATTACGCATATGGCAATTATCGACGTATATAAATTGTCCAACAACTGACATTACATTTGCAGTTTTTACAAGTCAACTTCTCTTAAGATCGACAAAGTTGCAAAAGAAGAAAAAAAAGATTTAATTAATTATATTAATTCTATACATTTTTAGTTTCGTCATGATCTAATGTTTTTCTACTTGAGGACACTTCATGAGTAACAACGCTAGAACCACAGGATGAAGAAGATGAAGATGAACATGAAGTAGCTTTATTGCAGTCGATCAAAACGAAGTCATTTCTTATGTAGTCTTGATGTTCAAGTCGTTCGCGTGAATCCAATGTATTCCGATTATCATCTTCAACCGGTATTCGACTTCTTTTGTTCAACAATACATGACATAACACCCAATCCCCCATTTGAATCCAAGATTTCTGCAAACGGAAACAAAAACGATTAAGATCATAAGAACAAGATTCAAAATCAAAATCAAAATCAAGATCATAAAAATAAAGAATATATGTTAATTACCTTATCATTGGTGTTGGTTGTTGGTGAAGCTTGCATATGAACAAGGCGATATTCATGCATGATCCAATGAGTTCTAGTTGTTGTTGGCTTGTTTTTATAAAACACAAGTGTCTTCTTCATCCCTCTTATCATCTCTTTCTTTCTTGAAATTGGATTATTACTGCAACATCTAGTAATTTGTTTATCAAAACCAGTTGCTTTCCAATACCCATCACTACTTTTTCTGTTTACTCTATTTCCATGCCCATATTTGGCCTCTTTCTTGCTGAAAAAGTATCTTTCTTGCTCCCATTCCCCTATTTACACATTTCAAATCAAAATATGCAAGCTTAACTTCTAAATTATTAAAAGAAAACACTTATAATTACGTCAAACCACTTAAATAAACGGTATATAATTACGTCATTTAACAGTTTAATTATTAAGTGGTTTGTGAGTGCAGCAACATGTACTGTTATCTAGGAGCCCGAGCCAACCTGGCAAGTCCCAAGGATTGAATTTGCAGATATTGACGATTTCAGGAATGATGGATGCAGGCAACGGGCACGAGAAGATCTTGCGAACCAGATACTGAAACACAATCTCTTGATCGGTGGGTTGAAACCGAAACCCTGGTGGCAATTTGATGGCTCCATCTCTCACAACACTGAGCTTTTCTTTAATGCCATTATTATGATTTTCTGCATGCATCATATCCTCAGTAGGCATGAAATTGTTAACAGTATACTTGGAATGTAACTAAAGAGATGAAGAAAAAGCTAGCTGGGTCGACGAGTGTTGAGTGCAATAGGGAACATATGGTGTCTCTTTATATAGTAATGAAGGAATTAAAGGGTATGTTAAAGATTATGGAATTAAAATTTAAAAGAAATGGCTTTTGGTTTGCTTTGGTCAATTTGGAACATCTTTTTCATGTAGTACTTGCCCCTTAAGTTTTGTGGGCATATATTCAAAACACTTATTTAATGCTAAATATTTTTATAAAAATATATTAATGACTATTGATTTATTTAATGCGAGACAGTCAAAATAGGTACAATGGTAACGGCAGATAAGTAATTAAAGGCAAGAGTCTACAAGAATACAATGTTAGGTTTAGCCATCCACCACACAGGCACATACGATATACGGGTAGAACTAAGATTTTTGATAACAGGTAGTATCATATAATGAAAAAAATATAAAATCAATTCGGATTGAGGGTATTGTTCAATTTGGTTTTTCCCGGGTTTCTAATTAATTTGGTTGGGTTAACAATATTTCGGTAGTTGCTCCGGTATTTTAGTGCCAAAATCTAAAACATAATACAATTTATACGAAGCCCTTGAAATTAAAATGTTGTTTTTAGGGTAAACTATAGTATTTTAAAGATATAAATCAAATACTGAGCTATATTTTATCATTTTTAAATTTGTTTTTTTTCATTTTTCATTAGATAACATAAAAAATTCACTGGTCGCACCCAAACATTTGACTGATGATACCAACTTGAAAAAATTAAATTCGTTTGCAAAATAGATAAGTGATCTGTAACACCACCGGATCAAGTATGGGAGGTGATCCTCACACAACAAATTTTAGTCATGCACAACAATATACAAGCAGTAACTACACATAGTACAGATTGATGCTGCATAACATTGTTGTGCATGTACCACTTTTGTTGTGTGAGGATCACCTCCCATCAAGTATAAGCCCCCCTATGATATAACATAAGTAAAAAGTCTTTAAAGTACTCTAATAGCCGTTTACACAATTTACCTTTCTCATAAGTCATGCTGACACATCATATTACTAAAAACTTAATCAATTTAAAGTTTCAATATATAATATTAATTACTCGAGCTTATTCATGTAGATTATGTACGTACTTAAGAAACGAATTTATTTTAAGCTTTTATAGATCGACAGAATATATGCACGTCATTGTAACTAACACTTATATATGAGCATGTAGCTAGATCGAGTGTAAAGTGTAAGAGGATCGATGTGAAGTATATTGCATAATACATATATATATATATATATATATATATATATATATATATATATATATATATATATATATATATATATATATATATATATAGAAAATGGATCAATAAAGAACCATGTGTTAAACAAAGAACCTAAAAAACCAATCTGGACCATTGGATCATCAAAATCAATGGATGAGATTGATCGATGACAAAACTGTAATTATCATGTATTAATTTAGGAAGAAAAGGGTAAACATGGAAAATCCCCCCCCCCCCCCAACAAACTCGAATTAAAAAAAAAAACTCCAAAAAACTTTAAATTGTCATAACTTTTTAAGTTTTGTGAATTTGAACAAAAAAATTATACCAATCTTTTAGTTTTTTAATCCTCTTTCAAACAAGATCACTCTTCCCATATTTTTCTAAAATTTTTTTAACATGAAAATTTTGCTTGCATTTGGGCAGTATGTAGTGTTCTGTACGGATTTTGCATTTTGCATTTAAGTTTGAATAAACCCAACTCAAAATGCAAACTACGGATTTTGCATTTTGCATTTAGGTTTGAATGAACCCAGCATCTACGAATTTTGCATTTTGGGCTTGAATGAACCCAGATCAAAATGCAAACTACGGATTTTGTATTTTGGGTTTGAATGAACCCAGCTCAAAATGCAAACTTTGCATTTCAAAAAAAAAAAAGTTTCTGAAATATATCAAGTCCGGTCTTGTTTGAAAGAGGACGAAAAACTGAATCTAACGGTATAATTTTTTTGTTAAACATCTTAAAAACGAACGAGTTATAATCATTTAAAGTAATTGAGGTATTTTTTTTTTAAAATTTTTTAATTTTCCTTTTTTGTCACTAGACTATGTGCCACGTGTCATTACCAGAGAATGTTTTTTAAGTTCTATGTTTAAGGGATGTTCTTTATATAACCTTACCCTATATATATATATGCAAAAGTTCAAACGAGAACTATTTTTCGTACGAGAACTGCGAGGATCAATCTGAGCCGTCCAATTCCCCCTTTTTCAATGTCATTGCCACCCATGAATTCCTCACATACACCCTGCCACACTTGATCCCCCCACGCTCCACATCCATGAGTTCCATTTTATCAAATCAACGACTAAGATTGGTTCTCGCAGTTCTCGTTTGAACCATCCCCATATATATATATATATATATATATATATATATATATATATATATATATACATATATATATATACATATATATATATATACATATATATATATATATACATATACATATATATATATATATAAATAGAGAGAGAGAGAGAGAGAGAAAGAGAGAAAGAGAAAAGTTCATGCGAGAACCGCGAGAAACAATTCATACGTGTGTGTGTGTGTGTATGTATATAGGGGACGGTTCAAACGAGAACCGTTTTTCGTACAAGAACTGCGAGAACCAATTACAGCCAATGATCAAAATGATGGAGGGTTGAGATTAAGAGTTGTTAATGGATAACCTTAAACTAATCAAACTTATCCTTAATTAATTAAGAGTAGTTTGAACATTTTTACATTACCCTCGTATTTTTTAAACTAATATATACATCAAACGGAAAAGTGTTAAATTACGAAAATTATACAAAATTAACGAGAAAAAAATGTTCTTTAATTTGAGACCGGTCTTGATATATTTTTTTCAAAATTTTTTTGTGTGTGTTTTCCGGGTTTTTTTTTTCAGTACATCGACATGTGCACTAGTGCAAAATTTTGCACATGATATAAAAAAATTTTGACGAAAAATGACGAAAATAATATAAATGACGAAATTAATCATTTTCGTCACCTGCTGTTATATCACATAATAGCAGGTCCCGAAAATGATAAATTTTGTCATTTTCATCATTTTCGTCACTTGCTGTTACATGATATATAAGGGTACGAATTTTTTTTTTTCACGAAAATGACGAAAATTATCATTTTCGGCTATTGGAAAAGTGTAACACCTACCAGTTTAATCATTTTCGCCCATCATCTTCATATCCATAACACCTAACAGTTTTCATCATTTTCGAACCCCTGTTCACCATTTTTTTTTTGACGAAAATGATGAAAATGACTAAAATTATCATTTTCGTCACCTGCTGTACGTGACATACAAGGGGCACGAAAATGATGAAAAATGATGAAATTTATCATTTTCGTGCCCCCTTTTATGTCACGTAACAGCAGGTGACGAAAATGATAAATTTCGTCATTTTCATCATTTTCGTGTCCCTTATATATCACGTAAACAGCAGGCCCCGAAAATGATGAAAATGAAGAAATTTATCATTTTCTTCACCTGCTATTGCGTGATATACAGGGGGCACAAAAATGATGAAAATAACAAAATTTATCATTTTCGGCTGCCCCATATATATCACGTGACAGTATGTCCCGAAAATGATAAATTTCATCATTTTCGTGCCCCTTGTATGTCACCTCACAACATGTGACGAAAATGATAAATTTTGTCATTTTCGTCATCACTTTCATATCTATAACACCTAACAGTTTTCATCATTTTCGTAACCTATTATAACAATCAGTTTTATCATTTTCAGGACCTGTTATAACAGTCAGTTTTATCATTTTTATGACTTGTTATAACAGTCAGTTTTATCATTTTCGGGACCTTTATAACAGTCAGTTTTATAATTTTCGTCATCACTTTCATATCTATAACACCTACCAGTTTTCATCATTTTCGGAACCTGTTATAACAATCAGTTTTATCATTTTCGGGACCTGTTATAACAATCAGTTTTATCATTTTCGGGACCAGTTTAATGGGTTTCATCAGTTTTATCATTTTCGCACCTGTTATAACAGTCAACCAATTTTTATCATTTTCGTCAAAAAATTTTTTTCCAGAAATATGGGAAGAGTGGTCTCGTTTGAAAGTTGATTAAAAAATGAGTAGATTGGTATAATTTTTTTGCTCAAATTCTAAAAATTGAAATAGTTATGGTCATTTAAAGATTTAAGGGGTAAAATTTTTTTTAAAAAAAGAGGTTTTGAGATGGCTGGAAGAAATCG
Source organism: Pulicaria dysenterica (assembly GCA_947179395.2). Lineage (NCBI taxonomy): Eukaryota > Viridiplantae > Streptophyta > Magnoliopsida > Asterales > Asteraceae > Pulicaria > Pulicaria dysenterica. The sequence continues at coordinate 5,050,797 of OX359292.1, forward strand.
TGAATTTATAACCAATTTTTAATGATTCTCATAATACATTTCCTTCTAAAATTAAGTGTTATAATTGTTTACTTAATTACAAAAATACCATTATTAAATCTTGACCATTGATTTGATTAATTTAATGGTCTAGATTTGGACTTTGAGGACTTTGTTTAAGAGGGGGTCTTTATTGATCCAATTTCAATATATATATATATATATATATATATATATATATATATATATATATATATATATATATAATGCTAGCTAAGTAATCCATACATGCATTTCTATATTTATTTACAACATATTATTTTTAATTATATATTTATGCCAAAGACAGTAGTCGAACTAGTTATTGTAACTTTGACAACTATATTTTGTAATCATAATAGTATATGTATCGAATATACTTTTTAACATATCTCGACTCTTTACGCATGTATTTATGTAAGAATGAAACCGAATTGTAAAAAAGATCCAACCCGATTGTTATTTGGATGGTTTGGTTCAGATCTTGAGATTGTTTAGATGGGTTAAATCCTAGTTTTCAAAACCGAAATTCAATTGAATTTACTCAATCGGATTGGATTAAGCCGATCCATCTAGACGTACACCCATACTCCATCCCTTTTACCAATCTCCATATTCATCGTCATCCCTGCCAGGTAATGGATTTGAATTCTCATCCTCGACCTTGTCGGTTGTATTCGGGATCCCCAAGGACATTCATAGATATATCTAGAAAATTGCTTTTTCATACATATACAAGAGAATTATCATATAAAACTAAGGAAAAATGATATGTGTTGCCACATTCACATACCAATTTTATGAAGGGTAATTTTCTCATTCCAGTATTTATTCATTACAGAGATATGTGAGTGTGGTAACACCTAATTTAGGTGCTGATAGCCCATATATCATTTTTGCATTAAAACTAAAAAGAATACAAACCCAACTTAATCATACGCCCTCATCCCGGCTTCTAAGTTCGGGAATCCCCTTTCCCATCCCCCGTTAAATCGAGGTCGAGGATCGAGTTTCTCATCGGATACAGGTTCCTTTGTCATCCATAGTTAAATAGTCCACCAATATTGGTGTTAAATTGATGTCTAAGGTCTTAAGGCCAAGTGCGATTATACAAAAGGTGTAGATTTAATACCATGTTTAGTGAGTATGTGAGTTTTTACTATACAACTTTTTTCCCATAAGACCGCTCGTAGTGGTATGACGAGCTCGTCATCCGGCGTCATATGCCATCAATCACTAGGGAGGTGTCGTCATGTGCTCGTTTCCGTTTTTATTAATTTTTTAACCAATCATATTAATGACTAGAGATGTTTAGTCAAGGTTAGTCATAGACTAAAAAACTGATGTGATGATTAGGAATGATTTAAAATGAAATAATGTATCTCAAATTTTTTGCCACACCACAAGTTTTTACTTTTTTAGGATTGAAACTCTTCTATTTTAGTGTAATTTCTTTAAGTTATGCATCTTATTTTCTAGATTCTTTTTTTTATAAATATTTTTGTTATTCACTCTTAACATTTTTTTATTTTATAATTTAATTGTTCTTAAAACAGAAATTAAATAAGTTGATCAGTCTCAATATTCAGTCTAATGATATCATGTAATAAGAGTTCATTTTGGTTAGTTTGCAATGAACAATATAATTAAAGGATAAGTTAAAGTAATACAGTTTGATAATACGATCACCGTCATTTTTTTTAGTATAAAGAAAATTGTATATACTAGTTAAAAAACGACATTTGTCATGTTTTTTTTCTTCTAATTATCGATTTTTTTACTATGAATTAACTTAACAAGTTCAATCGACTTATCATGCCTTTTATGAAAGTCTTTAACGGTGAAGTTAATTGGTCAATTAAATCGCTAATTTGTTTAATAATTTATGGATTTTCTTTTGGCGATTTGACTTTGATAATCTTTATTGTGTTAAATGGATTTTACTTTTTCAACTAATATAATCAAATAATGGATGTATGACATAAAAGGAGCATCCATCCAACAAAGAACTCTTTCAACTTTTCCGTTTAATTTTTTTTTTCCTTTGAGAATCCAAAAGCTCTTTTAATAATTAGGGCCACTTTATATATATTCAACAAAAGGGTTAAAGTCACTGAACACAAAGAGGCTTTTTCCAATGTTTTGATATGACGCATTAACTTTTTTTTTACACATATGACCATTTAACTTGTAAGAAACCTGTTATTATAGCCATTTTGGTGATTTTGACCTGCAATAGCAGGTCACCTTCTTCCCCAATTTCCTTCACTTCGAATACAAACTTTGAAGCCAACATTCTCCTTGTACACTTAGCGAAAATAAATGATTCTTAACTCTATGGAAAGGTAATCGAGTTGTCTATCAAGTAGTACAAAAAAACGAATAAAAACGAGTTTAAAATGTGTCAATTCATCGAAATACCGTAAGGGTGTCGAATTGGTATTTACCGACTTTTATTAGCAATAACTTGGCTTACACTTGATGGTTTTTCATGAATTTGTTGTCCATTGAAAGGTAAAAAGATTATCTACGACAATCTATAAAAAGAATGACGTAAAACGATCAAGAATCGAGCAAAAAAACAATATTTTTTCTGCCCTGTTTTCGGAAAAAAACCCAAAAAACGAGACTTTGAGCTCGAAATTCTCTCTCAATACTTGACGAAAATTCATGAATTTGGTGTAATTTGAAAGGTATAATGATAAATTACAAGATTCTACAAAAAAAATCACAAAAAAGACCAAAAATCGACCCAAAAATCGCAAAAAACGGGCTGAAACCGACTTGCCAGGTTGTAGGTCGCGTTTTGGCCATATCGACACGGTTTTGGTAAGTTAAATGGCCATATGTGTAAAAAAAAAAGTTAATGTGCCATATCAGAATATTGGGAAAAGTTTGTTTGTGTTAAGCAACTTTAACCCTTAACAAAAAGAAGAAATGAAAATAAAAAAGAAACTATATTTTTTAAAGATTCTAAACTCAAAATAGTAGTAAAATCATGAAATTTACGGAGGGTAAATTCAAAGGGGAAATTATCAAATTAGTTATTTTTCTAAGATTTTACACCATTAAAAATTTAAATACCGAAGTGTTATTTCATGATCTAACATAGATAAATAATAGTGTATAGTTAAGTTTAGGAAGCATGTTTATTTAGCCCTTGAAATTTTTAAAAATTAGATCAATTTTTTCTAAACTTAGTAATTTTGTAAGTTTCCATTTATTGTGTAGTGATTTTAACGAGAATCAATGTCAAACATTCATTTATTTTTAAGTCAATACACTCATCTTTACCGGTACCAAAATTACCGAAACTAAAGTTCTTGAATTATTGGTACCAGAATAGAATAACTGATACCGGTAGTGGTTCCGTTTAGGAAATTCAGTTAATACGCTCACCACTACCTTCCTCGTATTCCTACCCAACCACTGCACAAAGACATCATTTCACTGCCGACCACCACTCAAAACTCGAAGCATATAAATTTTATACCCTTCGTCGGCATTTTTTGGTTATGGATTTATAATTTCACGTTCTTCACATATGGGTTATAAATTTATAGCATTCTCTAACACATAATCATTCAACAAACTGAATTACAAAACCAAAAATAAATAATTAAAGGGAGGAGAGATAATGTATATGTGGAGTAGGTTCGATATGTAATTCTATATAATATGCTTGTTAATTGATAAATCTAATTTTAAACGTAAAATGACCAAGTATTATTTACAACGTTGTTGTATTTTTCTAATTTAAGTATTACGATTGATTTGTTGAGTTCCATATATAAGCATGATACCGATCTATGTGTGTGTATGTGAGAGTTTTTCAAACTAATTTATTTCAAGGGGTTAAATGTAACACAATGGAATAAACCCAAATTAATCACGGCTGATTGGGTCCCAACTATCAGATTTAGTTATCATCGATCTTTGAATAATTAATTAAAAATAAGTTAATTACATGTAATTTTGAGAGAAATTAAAAATGGGATGGTGCCTAAGTTTGGTGCTTTCCTTCGAGGAGAAGGTGTAGCTTTTGTTTGTTGTAAATGGTGATATTCTCATTTTCTCTCCTTCAATGAATTCATTGGTCAACAAGAAAGACCCCATGCTTTGGTTTCTCCCTACCAACCAAATTAATATGTTCGGTTCGGCTATCATTTTGTTAATTATTTGTTTTAAGCAGCAAAGAGGATAAAGCTTCGGTATTATCATTATCCGAGCCAAGCAAACCGAATTTATTAATAATCATAATCTTAACCCTAACGTAATGCTAGCAAATTACACCAAATATACAATAGTAATCACAATACACCTACATGATTAATACACCAATCTATCCAATTAAATAATTTACCACTTTTACTCTTATTCTTAATTCCGTAAAAAGACAATTGAATTCTAAGTGGAACATAACTGCGATTTGAAGATGGTTTGGGGCTGAAAATAAGTTGATTCCTAATTAGTTGCTATATTACCTATAAATAAACATAAATAACAGCGGTGAAAATTCTTGTGGAGTTATCTGAAAGTTGCAATGAATTTATCTAAGAAAATATATCGTCAAAACCATCAAGAGAAGACCTTTCAAATTGCCACCATTTACAAATGTCTCATAACACCTATCTCGCAAAGGATCATTTCCAAAGAAGATGTTCTTCACTCTCAAAACCGCCTCCACAAACCCAAGACAAAATATTTATACGGGTTGAGACTTAATTATGAAAAATCCTTCAGGCAAAAATATTAATTTTTAAAGGAACAATCTTGAGCCACTTAAAAAGTTAATACTTGTTTAAGATAATTTTTTTTATGGCTAAACACACACTTTTAACGTATATTATAGTTGTGGGTTCTATTATCTGTACTAGCTAGAATTCATAACTATAACATACATTGATTAACATCTTTCTAAACTCCTATATTGCTAAGCTTAAACCTTTTAGTTTGTCCTAAACTTGTCATTGTACTTTGTCAAACAGATTGTAATGAAAAGGAAAATCATCGTATTGCTAATAGAACTTAAGTTAAATGATGTATTAACGGATCACTTATATAAATGATAATATGCCATTTCAGTAGTTAAATTTATTTGTTGTTATACTTTAAAAAACTTAATTTATTAAATTTAGCTGTTGTTATATCCTTTATTTAGCTATCTATATGCATAACATCATATAACTTAAGTTTTATTAATGATATAAATAATTTCTAAAATGAAATATAAATTCCCAAAAGAAGTTCTTATGAAACCTTACGTGTTTTTGAGGTTGTATATGTCCAAAAGATCCGAAACCACGTCACGATATGCAAAAGTTTAAACGAGAATTATTTTTCATATAGAACTGTGAGAACTGTTTGTAATGTCATTAATGACTTATTAATAGGGGTATTTTGGTAATTTAAATATTTACTCTACTATGAATTGTATCCGGGTGCGTCGTTATTAATTTGTGAGGTTTAATTTCCTCGAAATAACTCTCATTAATGCATCATTAATGAACATTAATGAATCATTAATGAGCCGTTAAAAAATCTTAGCCATTGATATTTTAATCAAGGGCTAAGTTTGGTTCTCCTAGTTCTCGTACGAAAAACAGATCTCGTTCAAACGAGAACTGTTTTTCGTATGAGAACTGCGATAACTATTTTTAATACCATTAATGACTCATTAATAGGGGTATTTTCATAATTTATATATTTACTCAACCGTGAATTGCGTCCGGGTGAACCGTCATTAGTTTACGAGGTTTGATTTTCCTGAAATAACCCTCATTAATGGGTCATTAATGAGCGTTAATGAGCCGCCAAAATTTTTTAGCCATTTATTACTTTTAATCAAGGCTAAGATTGGTTCTCGCAATTCTCGTACGAAAAACAGTTCTCGTTTTAACCATCTCCTATATATATATAGATAGATAGAAATCTTAACTTGCGTACAAGAATATATTAATTAATATTTGTTAATTATGTGTTTTGATTTACTCTTAGTTTGAAATATCTGCTTCAACTTTATTCAATAAGTGGAAGTAATCTGCTACAGTCGAAAACAAACAAAAAGACGTTCAAACTTTTTATTCGTTTATCTAATTAAAAGCGATTACACTAATGCGCTTATCAAAGATTAATTATATTTTCGAAATTAGTTCCTTATTATAAGTTAAGAATGATTCTCTTTGTAGTTCTTATTCTCGTATTTGTGAGATGACATGATGAATCATAGTTGACAACAAAGTGATGTGATCTTAACCCATAAATCATATATATACCAAAGGGTTTGTAGCCTAACGGTATCTGGTTTGTGAAGTGGTGCATCCACCTAAGAGATTGTAGGTTCAAGTACCATAGTAGACAATGAAGTAGATTTAGAGGTATGTTTAATAGATGTGTGTGTGTGTGTTTAATTATTAATGAAAAACCTTAATTGAATAAAAACTTATATTATGTTTAAGGTAATTAAAGAGTAGTAATTTGGACATTATGAAATTTACTCCTATTTTTTAAAATTAATATATCTACCAAACACAAATGTTTTATAATACGCAAATTATAACAAATAACGAGAAAATTATGCACTTTAATTTGAGACCGATCTTGCTATATTATTTTCATTTTGGCTAGGTTTTTTCAGCACAACTTCGGTTTTGTGCACATGTGCAGATAACATTGGGGTTTTCCATCAAATGTGCAAAAGGTGCACACATGCATCCATCCATATGCACAAGTGAACCTAGATGCACTTTTGCATATGCACATTTACACATATTCACCTATTTATACCTTTGTATATGCACATACGCAACTTAGAGTTGGTTAGAAGTATCTATTATACAAGTTGTAAACGTTATATTTTAAATAGAAAGCTGATCAATTTATTCAATCCATCACATATACATATATTTAACTTTATAAGATGAAAATGTATTATTTATATATATGTATTTTTTTAAAACTCATAGACTACTATTACTCAATCAACTACCAGCAATTCCAACATTTCATAATTCATAAATAACAATTATATTTCAGCACCCATATTATTCAAAAACATATAGTCTGCGGTTCAAAGGAGAACCGTTCTTCGTACGAGAACTGCGAGAACTAATCTTGACCAATCATTTAATACCATTACAAAACATCATTTTTAAACTCAAAAGGGTATTTTTGTCCAACAAATAAAACTTACTCAAACACACAGACCTCACCCTCAAATCTCAATTAAATGTGCGGCTACCCCAAATCTGTTCCAACATGACGGTGACCATAACACCGACGACCATGGCACTCCTCCCATCCTCACCGGCGACACACTCGAATTAACCAGCCACTTAAAATCGCCAACGGCGATCATGGAAGGCATCATCACTTGCTGTGATTCCAATTATAGTTCCAAATCGTCATTACCGGTTCTCATTTTAACCGTCTCATATATATATATATATAGTGGGAGGTTCAAATGAGAACCTAAAATTAATTGAGAATGGGAGACTCAATCTTAGCCGTCCAATTCCCCCTCCTTCAATGTCATTGTCCACCCATGAATTCCTCACATGCACACTGCCACACTCGATTCCCCCACGCTTTCCATCCATGAATTCCACTTACAAAATGAACGGCTAAGATTTAGTCTCTCATTCTCAATTAATTTCTCATTCTCATTTGAACGTGTATATATATATATATATATATATATATATATATATATATATATATCACTTTCAACATTCAAATAATATAACAATAATAACAAATAAAATCACAATAATAACAAATCAAATAAAAAAAAACATATAAGGTTATAATCAGACCATAGTATAGTCATTAGATCCGAATAGATTTGGCTTATAATAATACCATGTACAAAGCTACATCGTCAAACCTCTCTATAAATAAATTTAATTTGAATCCTTTTTATAGTAAGGTTGATTCAAACATCTTATCTTAATGTGGTTGGTTGATTTGTTTTGAGATCTGATTTGAAATACAGATGAAACCTCGAGATAGGTTCGGTGGTTCACTTGTGCATATGCATAGATTCACGTATGTATATGCACATGTGCACCTATCTGCACCTTTTGATAGAAAAAACCTAATATTATATTCACATATGCACAAAACTGAAGTTGTGCTTAAAAAAACTCAATAAAACCGAAATATTTTTTTTTCAAAAAAATTATAGCAAGATCGGTCTCAAACTAAAGAGCATATCTCTTTATTTTGGTATAATTTCGTATACTAAAACCTTTGCGTTTGGTAGATATATCACGTTAAAAAAAGAGGTGGTAAGTCTCATAATGTCCATATTACTTCTTATTAATTACCTTATACAAAGGACATGTTTGATTTAATTAAGATTATCCATTAACAATCATTTAATCTTCTTTTTTTATCAATGACAATAATTTGTTCTGGCAATTCTCGTATGGACCATAGTTCTCATTTGGATCATCACATGACTTTTTGATGGCTCATTAATGACTAATGGTTGGTTCATTAATGATGGTTATTTTAGGAAAATTAAGTCTCACAATTAAATGATGTGTGTGTGTGTGTGTGTGTGTGTATATATATATATATATTATATAATGGGATGTTCAAATGAGAATTACTATTTACGTGAGAATATGAGACATACTCTGGAGTACTCTTCATTTGATTTGATCGGATTGACTACATTTGACCCTTAATTTTATTCATTACCCAACCATTGCGACGACTATGAATTACAACGAGTGAATAACAACTATTAAATCTAACAAATCGACGTCATCTAATTGATGGCTATAAGTTATTCTCCCATTTAAAAAAAGCATATATCTTTATTAGTGGGGGAGTGCATGCATATTAATTGACATTGCATGTGTGTTACGTAAGATATGTTCCTTAAGAAGTAAACTCAACACCATTTAAAAGAAGAATACTTCAATATCAAGCAACACCCATCACCATTCACTTCTATTCATTCTTGCGTTGATTCTTTCTTTATAGATTCTTAATTACAACTTCAATTCTTTCGTCATATGTATACTTTTTAGGTAACCCACTCTAGGATTCCCACTCACCAGCCGGTTTTACAAGTAAACGATAAAGACGATAAATCGCGTAATCCACTATTAAATAGGAATATCATCTGCACGTACTTAATCGATCTCTGAATTGAACCTCTATTACAGATTCCATGTGACCAATCTCTAAACTACAATTGTAATTTAAGGTCTTCTTTCATCATATTAATTGGTTGAAAATAAGTTACTAATTTGTTGTTTCTTATACAAATATATTATTAGTTATCTTTTTTTTTAACAGCATATTATTAGTTATCTGATGTTATTATATTGGTTAAGAAAGTAAAAGGTGCTGTTCTGGACACTCCCAACCAGCCCACGGCAGACCATCTCAGGCACAACATGTAGTTTTTAATAATTTTAGAAGTAATAGTCAAAATCATTTTTTTTACATAATTAGTGATACAAGAATATTTAATATAATAGTTGTAAATATATACATTCGAAATAGATTGGGTTGGGGGCATGTATTCCATTCTATCTATACTTGGGACAAGTTCTCTTATAAAAAAGTATTCCATTTTTACGATAAGTTGTAAGAGAATAAACCGATTAATATTTTGGGGTATAAATACTTATTGCGCTATATATTGCGTCCTAATAAAGCATAAAGTTCAATGTGAATAATTCCTTCTTGTACACTTAATATATATATATACATATACTAGCAATATACTCGCGCAATGCTGCGAAGGCAAATAGTTTGTACCCAATAATATACAATTTTTTATATAATATTGGAGTATGATAAATTTTTTTTACCTAATAACATTTTTATTCTTTTTTTCATCAACTATTTGTTTTTTTATAAACTATTTTCTTTTCTTTAAACATATTTCTAAAGAAACAATCAAACAATTTTTTTTTGTAATTTAGAAAGTGTGTAATTATATAATATGTTTATTGGTGAATGTGTAAAATAGGAAAGAGAGAGATGAATGTTATTTTTTTGTAATTTAAAAAGTGTGTAATTATATAATAATGTTTATTGGTGAGTGTGTAAAGTAGGAGAGAGAGATGAAAGTTATTTGAGGGGTATATTAGGAAATTCAATTTACTTAAAAATTAAGAGTTTTTAGGGTGCAAATGTATTGTATAGGAGTAAGATAAGTTCATTTGAAAATCATTTTTATTGTGAGAATCAATTTGAGACGTCCAATTCCACTTCCTTCAATGTTATCACCCATCCATAAATTCAATCACATGCACTCTGCCACACTTGATCCTCTCACGCTCTATATCCATGAATTCCACTTATCAAATTAACAGTTAAGATTGATTATAGCGGTACTCATACTAAAATCAGTTCTCAAATTAACCTTCCCATATATATATTACACAATTTATATTAAGCAAAAAAAAGAGCGGTATTATTAATATTAATAATACATAATATGATTCACTTTCGGGCTTGGTGGCCCATTAATCGGTATAACGGGTTAGGTAATACTTGCTGAAAATTATGTATGTCATGATTTTGTTTTCAGGTCCATAGAAAAGCCCAATGTTCTTGGGCCTAAAAAAAGCATTAGAAGATTAAATAAATTGTAGAAAAGGTTTTGTAAAACCCGTTTTATATACATTCATCGTATGACTGAATCCATTGTTTAAAATTCAATATACAAAAGAATAACCCGCGTTTTAAGTGTCTCTGTGAACCCATCTTAAATGAAAAAGATAAATTGTGTAACTTAATATTAAAAGACACGTATCAAAGTTTGATGGAGTAAACAGAAAACTAAATAACCGAGACCCGTGTTAGACAGTGTTTTCTTAAACAAATTTGGTGTCTAGTTTTACAAATTACAATGGTCGAAGCAGTGTATATTGTTGGAGTATGCTTACTTGCTCGAAAGTTCACTGGAACTTGATCGCGTGAGACATCCGGTTCACGAACTCAATGTAGTGTGCGGAATGATTTCTTGAACATGTTAGCCTTCGTATTGATTGTGGCAGAATGGATCGGCTAATCACATTAATCGAATCTATAATTAAATAAAAACGGTAATCTTGAAGATTTTAGTTTCTTTAACAGCAGTGAACTCGAAATTTTTATTAGTAAAATAACATAGTGTAACTGACCCTTGTTTCTTTTTTGGTGGTCCCTAGCCAACTTATGCCCAATTCTAGTGGGCTTGTTTTGGTTTTATTGAGCTCTAAAATAACAGCCCACAAACAAAATAAATCGTAGCCTGGTAAAATCTGGTACGGTTTTTCTTTCTTAGCCCATATTATAAGAAAAGTGGCTTATCACCTCATGTCCTCGTCTATAAAATATGAAGGTGATTAAAATAATTTTTAAATATTGATGAGGATAGAAAATATTAGAATCCTAGATTAAATGTCCGTGTGATACATGGGTTAATTTTAAAAATGATAAATATTAAACATTAATAAAAATATAATAAATAGTATAGATTGTTCTGATTTAATAATTAAAATTTTTATCTAAACAAATATATAGAATTGTAATAAATTTTATTGATTTTACAAAGATCAGGTAAAATGAAAATAATCGTACAAAGGATAAGAGGCGATTGATAAAAAGTCAAAAAATGGTGAATACCCCGGTTCAATTAAAGCAGTTGCAGGGTATTTTTGTAACTATTAGAAAACACGAAGGTGACGGTTGCACAAAGTCAGGGGAACGTCGTAAAGGATTCATCAAAAATTAATTCCAGTATTCGTCATTTCAACTTTAGAGGTTTCAAGCAAGGGAATTTGTAACCTGAAGAGCATACATCAAAAATCAATTCACCATCGAAAAAAGCCCTAAATCCTTCGACTCCTATCTGCCATGGATGGAACTAGAAGTTCATCAAGAATATACGTAGATGGTATGTTTGTAACAAAAATCCCTCATTTCTTAAATGTTAATTTAGCATTAAGAAAAATAGCTTCCTTTTCTACATGTAGGTAACCGTAGAAGCGGTCGATTGAGGGAAAAGTTTGCAGAGATGAAGCAAAATGGACCGCCAGTGCATATAAACTTGGAGTCAAGTGATGATGAGAATCATCAGAGAAGGTGTACGAAATCACCAAATCAAACACATCAAAGAAAACAGGTAACGTCAAACATAATCTCAGATATATACTTTTGCATTCTAGTGTGCATCAACATTCAAAATTAGAAATCGTTAGGTGCATCATCTACATCATCGTGATTGAAAAATAAGTCTACCTTCCTTTGTGATGAAGCAATTTCTTTCACATCCTCAAATGCGTCATTCGAAACCAACAACCTCAATCCTTTCCTGTTGGAATGGTTGTGCTTGCAATACCAAATGTGTATGAACCTGACATCGACATTTGATCGTCGGAAATCAATGAAGGGTAGTAGATTGCATATTCACAGGAATGATGCACAAAGAGTAAGCCACACAATTACTTGAAACCTTATTATGATAGTCAAAAGTAACTGATGAGTACATATCCTTACAATGCTACCTATGTGCTATATAATTTAAACAGGGACATCCTCTTCAAGGACAGAAGGTTACAAGGGACAAGGCAGGATTTGAGAAATTGATGCACACACTAAACTGCCAGGATTTGAGAAAGAAAAACGCAAGCAGCTGTCAAGCAACGGAATTAATGAAAGGATGCTTGAATTCATGAAAAAACAAAAGCAGTGAAGACGGTCAATTACTACCTATCATTACAACGAGATGATAAAAATAGATGAACATTAGTAACTTTTGCATATGTTGACAATTTCTATTTTAGTTTTCATGGATCGTATGGTATTGTTACTACTATATTATCTTTAATTTGACAAGATATCTTTGTTTGAAAATCACAAACTCCACATGTGTATTAATCCTATAGAATTATACTAATCAAATATATAACATAAAACATAATAGCTAATTCTCATTAGTTTAAGTACATCAACAACTAATAAGGATAACATAATCGATTCATTGTAGCAAAAAAAAATGCATGATTCTAAAAATTCCACATAGAAATAAAGAGCTAAAGAATATAACAGCAAACGACAAAAACTACCACAGAGAAATAAATATAGAAACATAGTTCATATATAAACATAACAGATAAATAAATAAATAACATCACTTTCCTACTACACTTAACAAAAACTAGTAAGGAGAGAACTACTACACTGTATTTTAAACCTAAACATGCCGTAAGATCACATATTAATAATCAAAAAACGAAAACGAAGTTAAATAGCAATACCAGGAAACTAAATGCAAACAAATTATACTTGTATAAATGTTATTACCTTCAATATCCATGATTCTCTTCATCCTCAATTGATAACAATCGGAATTTAAAAATATGAAATAAGAAAATCGTGATAATTAAAAAGAAAATCTTCTTTCACTGGCCATGAAAACAAACAAAAGTGGGAAGCGGGAACAGTTACAAAATTAGAAGGAAGATAATTAGAAAGTGAACGTGATTAGAAGATAAAGACAATACTAACCTTCACCCAAAAGTGCCAGATGTCACTCTATTACTCCATCTTACCCCTGTTAGCATAAAATCATTTTTATTTGATCTCCATCATATATATATATATATATATATATATATATATATATATATATATATATATATATATATATATAGGGTGTGGTTAAACAAAAAACCTTCCTTAAACAAAGAACCTAAAGAACCTTCCTGGTGATGACATGTGGCACATTGTTTAGGGGCAAAAAAGGAAATTAAAAAAAAAAAAAACTCATCGGCGCCTACAGCACCCCAAGCAAAACCCATCAAGAAACTTAAAAAAAAAACCCCATTTACTTTAAATGATCATAACTCGTTCGTTCTTAACAATTTTAACATAAAAATTATACCGTTAGATTCAGTTTTTCGTCCTCTTTCAAACAAGACCGGACTTGATATATTTCTGAAACTTTTTTTTTTTGAAATGCAAAGTTTGCATTTTGAGGTGGGTTCATTCAAACTCAAAATGCAAAATCCGTAGTTTGCATTATGAGCTGGGTTCATTCAAGCCCAAAATGCAAAATCCGTAGTTTGCATTTTGAGCTGGGTAATTCAAGCCTAAATGCAAAATCCGTAGTTTGCATTTTGAGCTGGGTAATTCAAGCCTAAAGCCTAAAACATGAAGAATACAAAATGCAAAAAACATGCAGAATGCAAAAAACATGCAGAATGCAAAAAACATGCAGAATGTAGAACATAAATCATATAAACATACAAAATGCAAAAACGAAAAACGCAAAAAAAACATAAATCCGTATAAACATGCAAAATGCAAAAAACAAAAAACGCAAAATATAAACTTGCAAGTCATCTAGATGCTTCCAAAATACAAAAATCATGAAAATGCAAAATACAAATCCAACAATTTTTTTGAACAACCATGAAACCCTTTCATTACTCAACAGAATTTTGTTACACCACTGAGATCATCATAATAATTCAATGGTCTCAAATTTATAACCTCAACACTCTCTTACTTGCTAACTCACTTTGACAATTATTACCAAGAAAACCACAGCGCTAATACTTCATGCAGATACTCATCAGTAGTTGCACAACAAAGACCAAAAAACAGCAGCGTTATCCATCTATTTTACCCACACAACATCATCCATGAAACAACAACATTAATTAGCAAATATACATTCAGACCTCACCTTAACCAGGCAGCATAGAAGGCTTCGAACAGCAACCTAATAGCATCGAACAACAACAAGCAGCCACAAAGAAACTTCAGCAACGAAACAACAACCTAATAGCATCAAACAGCAAAATGCAAATCAAACATGATTAAATGAAAATGCAGTCCAAAATGCAAAATTACACACTCAAAACCCAATATGCAAAATCCGACTGAAACACTACATTCTGCCCAAATGCAAACGACGACATTCAGCTCATTAGCGACGACATTCAGCTCATTAGCTATGACATTCAGCTCATTAGCGACGAGCTGCCAAAATGCAAAAAAAAAAGATGTTTTTCCTGCGCAGCTGTCAAAATGCAAAAAAAAATTAATTTTCAAATTTTTTAAAAAAAAGTATAAGAATAGTGATCTTGTTTGAAAGAGGATTAAAAAACTAAAAGAATGGTATAATCTTTTTGATTAAATTCACAAAACTTAAAAAGTTATGGCAATTTAAAGTTTTTGGTGGTTTTTTTTAAAACAATCGTGGGTTTGGGTGTGGATAATTACATTTTTGCCATATCCTTCCTAAATTAATACATAATAATTACAGTTTTGCCACCGATCAATCTCATCCATTGATTTTGATGATCCAAAGGTCCAGATTGGTTCTTTAGGTTCTTTGTTTAACACATGGTTCTTTATTGATCCAATTTATATATATATATATATATATATATATATATATATATATATATATATATATATATATATATATATATATATATATATATATCCCCTATATATAGGAAGAAGTTCCATTGAGAACCATTTTTAATGCGAGAACCGCGAGAACCAATCCGAGCCGTCCAATTCCCCCTTTTTTAATGTCATTGCCCACCCATGAATTCCTCACATACACCCTGCCACACTTGATCCCCCCACGCTCTCCATCCATGAATTCCAATTATCAAATCTACGGATAAGATTGGTTCTCGCGGTTCTCAATGGAACCCTCCCCTATATATATATATATATATATATATATATATATATATATATATATATATATATATATATATATATATATATATATATATATATATATGGGATGGTTCAAACAAGAATTGTTTTTCGTACGAGAACTGCGAAAACCAATCTCAACCATTCCTTTGATATGAGAAGTTCATGGATGGAGAGCGTGGAGAGGATCAAGTGTGGCATGGTGCATGTAAGGAATTCATGGGTGGACAATTACATTAAAGGAGGGGGAATTGGACGGCTTAGATTGGTTCTCGCAGTTCTCGTACGAAAAACAGTTCTCGTTTGAACTTTTGCCTATATATATATAAGATATTAAGTATTAAAGAAATTATAGATAATGCTATTTAATAGAACATAAAATAAAAAAGTTATGGATAGCCGTAGTTTTTTTTTAAATTGAAGGATACTATTAAATTAATATGGTATTGTGATTAAAAGGTCTTAGGATTGAGCATAAAATAAAAAAATTATGGATAGCCGTAGTTTTTTTAAATTTAAGGATACAATTAAATTAATATGGTATTGTGATTAAAATGTCTTAGGATTGTTGACTAATAAAAGTCGAAATTTATATAGATTAGAAGATTTTTTGATACATATAATTGATTTAATTAAGAGTTATCTTTATCTAATTCACATTAGTTTGACTTTAAAAAGTCAAATCAAAATTTTAGAATTAAAAAAATTAATGGTTAAGATTAAATATTTTATTATATATGAAGGGTCTAGATTATCTATTAATTTTTTCAAATTAGTCTTTTATATATATTAGAAGATATAGTAAAAAATTTATAGAATATACGTAGGGATATGAAAGAATCTCTTAAAACGGGGTAGTCTATTAAATATTATATATTCATTCAACTTTTTGTATAACATTTTTATAGTTAAATTTAATTTTTTTTAAATCTAATCCAATTGGTATAAAAGTTCATGTATATGACTACCAGAATATGTAGGTGTATATACTAAATAATCTGAATAAATGTTTTTGTTAAGAAATTTTAAGTGTTAACAAAATAAATCATCAAAATATGGCATTGGAGGAAACAATTCATTTAAGAAAATTAATGAGAATAATGCAGCAAATTTTTTTTCTAAAAATAGAATAATGACATCATAATTTTAATATATATTATATATTAAAAATTACATCATAATTAACATGATTCATTATAAAATTAAATTTATAGGATTAAGATTTTGGCCTGAATGTTACTTTCTTGTATGTTTTAAAGTGTAGTATTTTGAAGTTAAAGATATTGATGGATTAAGAGTTATTGGTTAGAATACTATTATTTAAATATAAAAATTTGATATATTATTCAAGTAAAATGTAATAAATGGCATGTAGAAACACATTTTCGCATAGTATTTAGAACTTCTGTAACAAAGTAAACAAGTAACAGTAACAATGTTCAATTGGGCTGTATTAAAGTTAGTTATATGGGCTTACAAAAAAGCCCATAATTTGTGGATTTCATTGCAAGTATTTGCAACTTAGAAGTCTAGACTCTAAAAACCACATGACATGACACGAGGCATGAGCATGGATAGACATGCACATACACCGGATAATACTATATCCGGATCGAATTTTTTGGGGCAAAAAAAAAACCGGTTTAAAAAAAAACCGGTTTAGTATTATCCGGTTTTGGACATAGGATATTAATACTATATTAACCGGATCAGATATTACTACAACCGGTTTTTTTTAAAAACGGTTTTTTATCCTATAAAAAAAACCGGTTTGCACAAATAAAGCCCACTGTTTTTTTTTTAAATTCAATTTTTTGAGTTTTTTTTTAATACATACACTATAAATATACTATAAAAAAAGATACATATGAAAGAAAATTCAAATTTTGATTAATTTAAATACTTAAAAAGTGATTTTTGGTGAATAAATGTAGAAAATTTAGAGAGAATATGAAAGATATATGTTGTGGTTTGATCCTAATACATACCCACACTATATATAAGATATTTGAGTAGCAAAAGTGTAACAAAAAAAAAAAAGGTCAAAAAACCTTGCAACGGCTATAAAAAACGGCTAGTTTTTGTGCAGTGGCCGGATCGGTTTTAAAACCGGTTTTTTATCCGGTTTTTTTAAAACCGGTTTTTTATCCGGTAAAAAAACCGGTCACCTTAAAATCTTCCAAACCGGTTTATCCTATCCGGTTTTGAAATATCCGGACCGGTTATAAAAAAAACCGGTTTTGCCAATATCCGGTTTCGGATATTTTTTCGTATAAATCGAATATTCGGAATTTTTGTGCACCTCTAAGCATGGATATATAAAATTATAAAGTTATAAATTTTCATTGCTTTTCCATCTTAGGTGGTGTGTTTTCCTATCAAAACTTCATGTTTATTTATCATATTTTGTCAAATAAGCCAAATAATTTTTTTGACTACTTGTATAAAACAGTTTATTTTTCCTATATTTGATAACTGTAAATATTTAAATAAGTAATACCAAATATCCTAAGACTACTGCGTTTCATAGATTTTTGAGGCTATGTGTGAAAAGGAAAAATGGATCTCTTTTACAAACACATATATACATATATGTAAAACTTTACTAATACTACGATATGTTTGTTATCTTAATAACTAAAACAAAAGAACGGCGATAAAATAGTTATCTTATATAGTTATTTGAATCATGAAGTTCTCCTATCATTATTAGAAGCAAACTTATGAATCAACACTTTGTAATCAATACTGCCCAGGATATCGTTCTCATAACTATCATTGCCAATGTATAAAATCTTTCTTGTGACATTCTTGACTATAAGTAAGATTTCAACTAATTAAGTTTTGAGAAAATTATTTATGCAGACGTTAATAGTCAACGTTACTGGAATACTCAACAAGACTTTGTATGCGATAACAACATTAAGAAAATAATCAACTTGTTTCAGATATTTTAACATATCATTTGATTTGATAGTTTCACTAGGTAAAAACGTGTCAAACAACTTTAACTCTATATAAAGTCCGCATCAAAATCTAATCGTCTATCATACTTAAATACGGGTTCAACTCAACTACAATTTGACATGTTTTTATCATCAAATCGCTATTTAGCATTTTTAGTTTCGCTTATTAAATAATTATTTTAGATAAGCTAGATGTTCCTAATATTTCTGTTTTAATTAAGCAAGATTTGATAATTTACAAAATTATATCTACATTATGTATATAAAAATGTAGACATATATGGCCGTACTTTCCATTCTTGATTTAAAACACGCATCCCTAAAACAATTTATGATTGCATAAAAAAACAAGATGTAATCCACAAGAAAAAAAAAAAAAAAATATATATATATATATATATATATATATATATATATATATATATATATATATATATATATATATGCTTCTACTTTTTACTCTTCATTCTCCTAATTATCATAAAATAACATTTGAAATCCACTAAAATTTTTTCTTTATCTTCTTTATTAATTTTAACACTTGTCTTGATCTTATAAGAAATATAAAGTGAAAATTAAAGATATATGTAACACCCCGATTTTGAAAACCAGATTTTTCATTTTAATAATAATAAATCAAGAATCCATACTACGTGGATCCGTCTGCAACTTAAATTATATCAAACCTGTTTTTCAAAACATAATAATTACAGCGAAAGCTATAAAAGTGGCGATAATACAATCAAAAGAAGCCACGGTATACAAAAGATTTGTTGGTGTTACGGAAATTGTTCACCGACCACATATACATGTTTATACAACATAAACAGTAACTAAAAGTAATATAGATAAGTGTTCCTCCAAAAGATTAGTAACCACAAGCAGATACCCAAGCTCACATATCTAAGTGCCACCTGCAGTCATGGGGAGAGTATCTGTTAGCTATTTAAAGCTAGTGAGCATAAGATAGCATAATCATTAACATAAACATATCACATATCATATATCAATCATCAGATAATGCTATCCTAGCATCTCGCGATGAGCTGGCACAGCCAGAAGGAAGCATAATCTTGCAGGGTAGCTAGCCCGGCTCAACACTCCCAACTGGGGAAACCAGACACATCAACCGCGCGGGTGGGTGAGCGGGTAGCGGTCCACCGTTGCGTTTCAGGCCAAAGCCTTCATGGAGTACAACAATAAGTCATCCCCATATGACTCGGGGAACGTTGGGTTTGCAACCCCAGGTAGTTGACGCTATCATCGACCCGCGGGTCTCAAAACGCCCCAGCGCACTGGCCCCGTTCATGGACTATAACCAGCCCCCATATCTCGGATCAGATCACAAATACAAATCTGACCCATTCGGGCCTCATAGCGCGCATATCATAACCATATAATATCCATGGTTCAATTCATACATGCTTCTTGCATAATCATAATCATATCTCAAATCCTGATTCAATTGTTACATGTGACATGCATAAACATAGCATACATAAAGGTTAATTACATTTCATGGAATTACTAATACATAACACATATTGATAACATGTAACATGATTATATTAGTAAGTATGTTATCCTATACTCACTTGAGAGGCTAGAGGCTACAGTAAGCAAATATCGCGATCGTCTCCTTCTTCATAGTCATACGATTCACCTATAAGATAATACTCATGTTTAAACACTTCACACTAGTACATCTACTAATAAAACTCATATGATATACCTAATGATGTCTTTAAACTACTTAGAGCCCTAAACCAGCGTCCCGTATAACAGAACATCGAAAAACAGCACAACACAGCCTACTGCACAAAATAGACCCCTACGGACGTAAAGGATTTGTTCTACGGCCGTAGAACACTTCACAATACATCTCTACAGCCGTAAGCCCTAAACCCTACGCCCGTAGAGCTTGCTCCTTCTGTAAACCACAAAAAACACCCCCTACGACCGTAGAGGCTCTACCATACGGCCGTAGAGAACACAAAAGAGTCCTACGGCCGTAGAGATTATCCTCTACGCCCGTAGAGAAACCACGAACAGCAGGCTTCGTCCCTGTTCGTGGACAGACCTGCAAATACCCATTTTTTACACCCAAATCGACCAAAATTCAGCTTCAATCGTTTATATACTTTATTTAACATCTATAGAAGTTGACTAACACCTTTTGTACATAAAACCCACATCAAAACACCATTTAATCCTTCAATTTGGGGTTTATTATTTACAAACCCAAAACTAGATTTGGAGCTCAAGAACACTTACAAATCTGTGAGTACACAGCAGATCGGAGCTTGATTTGATATTGAAATCACTTGCCAATCCTTTCCCCTTCTTGATTTCTCTTCAAAATCCAAAGAAACGAGTGTGTGTGTGTATGCGTACGTATGTGTGTGTTTTGAGGAAAGAAAATAAGTCTTAAAAGACTTAGACCGACTTAAGGTCTAATACCCCACACGAGTATTTTGTTCTCCTATTAAACTTAAAACATAACTTAGGATTACCCGTTTCAACTAACGGGGACATCTACGGAATCATTACATGGAACCATTTAACATTTTATTACTTTTACTTATTAACCCTTCCTTTCATATAACCCCTCATGTATCCACTTTAACTAACAAAATATTTATTTAGTCACTACAATACTTAATTAAAGTCATTATACAACCCTTTGAGCATAAAGTACAACTAGGTACTACTAGGCCCATTTTCAGGATGTTACAATATATCACCTAAAAAAGAATATGACGTTGAATGAAGAGCTGGGAAGAAGAAAATGGCAGATGGTTAGGAACAATGTCGTTGATGCACAGCAAGGAACAAGAAGATGGCAGAGATTTGAGGTAATACATTCTGATCGTTTTAGTAAGGAGAAACGCACAGCAGGTAGTCTGTCAGTATACGTTACAAACTTCCCAAACTCGTGGGGGCCAAACGATATGTGGAGGGCAATGGGGAACTTGGGGAAAGTCTGTGACGTGTATCTATCAAAAGTTCAAAACCGGCATGGGAGAAGATATGGTTTTGTAAGATTTCTGAGTGATAATAGGAAGATGTTTAGTTGGGAGAAAACAAATAACATGTTTTTTTGGTGAACTAAAGGCTGTGATAAGAAAGGCAAATGATCGAAAGAGACCTATTGCGCCACCGAAGATAGATCAGAAGATGGCATATGAAAGGAGGAACTGTAACGAAGTACGAATGGATGTATTTCGTCAGGAAGGACGCACCTTCAAAGATGTGCTGGTGAGCAAAGAAAGGAATCGATATAGTGAGCAGAGAAAAGGATCGGTAGCGGAGATGAGTTTCAAGCCATATTTGGATAGGAGGAAGGTCTCAGAAGTTGAGAAAGAGAGGTGCAACTTCACATTCAAAACGGCTGATGAGGATCGATCATGGCTAAAGCATTCTTTGGTAGGTGAAGTGACTATAGATCATCCAAAGGAAGTTGATAATACACTGCATAACTTGGAAAGGCTTGGTAACAAATTCAGTTTTGATGCTAAAGTGATGGGGGGCAAAAGATTTCTTCTACAATTTCCGGATGACAAACTAAAGATGATATTCATGGATAGTTTTAGTAATGAAGAAGACGAGACGAGTAATTACTTCGAATGGATTAAGGAATGGTCGGAACCGGATGTGGATGTGAGCTCTTTCAGATGGATTAGGATCGAATGTGTACCACTACACGCATTTAACAGAAGCTTTTTCGAGATGATAGGAAATAGATGGGGTTCGTTCGTGTTGATGGACAAAGACACGAAATATAGGGAACGTTTGGATAGGGCTCGTTTCTTGATTCGTACCGAAAGAACCGATTTTCCGAAGTCGGTTAACGTCAATATTGATGGGGAAGTATTTCGTATCCTGTGTTTCGATGAAGGATGTTCGAGTTTCATGTCGTCGTCTGTGTCGGAAAGCGACTTAGGAATGGAAGATGAGTATCAATCGGACTCTGAACAAAGAAAGGAGGATGCGATGGACAGTACCGGAGGGGTGGTTCCAAAGATCGTCTCGCAGGAGAAGATGTTCGATTATGAAGAGGGCTGCAGTCAGCGTGTGGATGATGATGAAGCAACGTTTGTAGCTTCGCCGGAAAATATGGAAGTAGAGGAACACGATGATGGCTGTCCGGTTGTAGGAGATGAAGATGGAGGGTTGCGCCGGCTTGGGGAAATGCAGAATCAGAAAAAGCAGGGTCTCGAGGACGGCGTAGGTCATGATAATATTGAGATGTCAAATGAGTGTGATGTAGGCTTAAATAAATATGATGATGGATGTGGGCCCATGTTAGATAATATTGACTTATCTAATAAGTTGTTGGATATGGCAGAAGGTGTAAGGAAGAGAGGACCGATGGATGTTTTGGAATTATTTAAAGCAAAGTTGGACAATGGACACAATAGTGGGCTGATGGATGGTAATGTCAACTGCGAGGGGTCCATAAATAGAAGTAATATATGTATGACTAATAAGATAGGTGAGACTGCAGGGGTCGAGATTTCGGTGGAAAGGAGAGCAATAGTAGAGGAAAAAGAAATAGAAAAAGAAAATATACGTGGAGATGAGGATCTAATTAGTGTTCAGATTTATGAGTCTTTTGAAGATACTGATCGGTTTTGTGGAAACATCCGTACAGATACCATGCCTTTTGATGAGGATTATGCAACAAAAAGAAAACAATTATTACAAGATAGAAGTTTATCTACAGAGGATTGGATTGACCTGGCCTTTGATTGTAGGAAGGGTCGGAAAGGGGGGCGCACGCTAAAAAAGAGGAAAGGCAAGGGGGGTAAGGTTTCGTCAAAAGTGGTGTCTTGTAAGAGGGTGATCGACAGTCCTAAGAGCCCGGTAGGAGTGAATAGTAGACTGTGGGATTCGGATATGGAAGTAGAGAAGGTTATGGGGATCATTGCGGATATGGGTTTCCAGCTGAAAGTATCAAAGGAAGAGGTGAAGAGACGGCTGAAGGAGGAGCGATGCGTCACTCAAGGAAACAAAGGTTATTGACCACAGTGATAGGATAGGGAGGGGTCTGTGGAGGGGTGTTGATGTGGGTGCGGAATGGGTAAATGCTGTCGGGAGAGCGGGGGGCATTCTGACAATGTGGGATCGGAGTTTCTTTGAGCTAAAAGAAGTAGTTAAAGGTCAATATAGTTTGAGTATTAGGGGAGTGATGAAACCTTTTAACGTTGATATGGTGTTGAGCAATATTTATGCACCGAATGATAGAGTTAAGAGTAGAGTACTGTTTGAGGAATTAAAACAATTTAGGGATCATAATAGGGTGTGTTGGGTTATGGGTGGTGATTGGAATGAAATTGTGTCTGCAGAGGAAAGGTCGTCATGTAATGCCATAGATGGCGGTATGAGGGAATTTAGCTAGTTCATAGAATCTGAACATTTGGTGAATCTTCCTATGTCTAATGGAAGATACACGTGGAACAATAATCAAAAGCAGTTGGTATCGAGTAGGTTGGATCGGTTTTTATTTGATACAGAGTTACTTGAGCTGATTCCCTCGGTGTTTCAATGGGTAACAGAAGATAGGGTATCAGACCACCTACCGGTGGTGCTAGGTGAGAGGGGGATAGACTGGGGGCCTATACCCTTTAGATTGTTTAATTGGTGGGTCAAGGAGGAGGGTTTTAGAGAGTGTGTTAAAGAGGTACGGGGAGAGAATAGGAATTGCAGTGTAGCCATTAGGTTGAGGAATGTCAAACTAGCAATTAAGAAAAGGTTTAGTTTTAATAAAGTCTCCTTGGCGGGTAGAATCAACAGTAGTGAGAAGGAATTAGTTGATATTGAAAGTCGTAGGGAAGCCAACCCAGAGGATGGGGAGTTATGGGGCCGTTGGAGGCAAGTGAAAGACAACCTGTGGCATTGGAGACAAAAAGAATTTGATCAAGCAAGACAGAAATCTAGACTTCTGTGGCTACAAAAAGGAGATTGTAATTCAAAGTTCTTCCACATTATGTCAAATTCGAGAGTTAGGAGGAACCGAGTCAATTCTATTGAGATCGATGGGAGGACACTTAAGGATCCACCATCAATGAAAGAGGGGATTGCGGATTTCTTCGAAAAACACATTGAGAGGAGAGGTTGTTACATTGATGTGTTAGGCTTAGGGGTTAAGAGACTGTCGGAGGAAAATGTGAGGTGGCTTGAAAGAGGCTTTGCTAAGGAAGAAGTGAAGCTAGCGGTTTGGAGCTGTAATGGCGAGAAGGCCCCTGGCCCAGACGGGTTTAACTTGCATTTCTTCAAGGAGCACTGGGATGTTGTGGGGGACGATCTGGTTCGGTTGGTAGAGGGGTTTTATGAGGATGGGTTCCTACCTAAGGAGTTAGGGGAGGCTTTTATAACTCTTATTCCTAAGGTAAGTTCTCCTAGCACTATTAAGGAGTTTAGACCGATATCCTTGGTAGGAAGTGTATACAAGATTGTAACAAAATTACTGGCTAGGAGACTGAGTGTTGTGATACTAGAGGTATTAGGGGATTACCAGTTTGCTTTTACTAAAGGGAGGCAGATATTAGATTGTGTAATGATAGTTGAGGAGATCATACACGAAATGAAATCTAGAAAGGAAGAAGGGGTGCTTATGAAGTTGGATTTTGAGAAAGCCTATGATTCCATTGAATGGGATTATCTAATAGGTGTTATGAGAGAGATGAACTTTGGGGAGAAATGGATATCTTGGATCTTAGGTTGTTTGAGGATTTCATCCCTATCAGTACTAGTGAATGGTTCGCCTTCCCGTAGGTTTCCCATGAAGAGAGGCTTAAAGCAGGGGGACCCATTATCTCCACTTCTTTTCAACATTGCTGCGGAGGGTATCAATGCATTATTCCGTAAGGGTGTGGAATTAGGTCTCTTTGAGGGTTTTAGAATTGCGGGGCGATCCACCATGACTATGTCTCATATTCAGTTTGCGGATGACACAATGTTGATAAATAGGATGGATTTCGAGCAACTTAGGAATATGTGTTTTGTGTTGAAAGTTTTCTATCTTATGTCTGGAATGAAACTGAATATGAACAAATGCGTGGTTTATGGGGTCAATGTGAATGAAGGGAGTCTATCTAGGGTTGGAGAGATGTTGGGGTGCCAGGTCGGTAACTTTCCATGCACATACCTAAGGCTTCCTATAGGTGGGAACTCCAAGAAGGCATCTTTTTGGGCTCCGGTTTTATAGAAAATGAAAAGTAGACTGGAGATGTGGAAAACAAAGTTCCTGTCTAAAGCGGGCAGGATTACACTGATTAAATCTGTGTTGAACAATCTGCCAATGTATTATATGTCGTTGTTTCAAGCACCGGTTGGGGTCTGTAAGGAATTAGAAAAGATGAGAAGACAGTTTTTCTGGTCTAAAGGCGGGGATAAGAAGAGTATGTGTTTGGTAGCATGGGAGAAAATTCAGAAACCCAAGAAGTATGGGGGTTTGGGAATTGGGGATCTACGATTGAAAAACCATGCGATGATATCTAAATGGTGGTGGAGGTACTGGAATGAGGATAACTCTGTTTGGAGATGCCTAGTCAAGTGCAAGTACGGGGATATTAATCTAGATGGGGGTTTAGGGGTGCCGTTTAACAAGTTGTCTAAGATTTGGAGGAATATAGTTTCTATTAGTAGATTGGAGAGTAGGCTAAGTAAGACACTTCTTGAGGGTTTTGTTGCGAAGATTGGTAAGGGTCATCTATTTGATTTTTGGAATGATAAATGGTGCGGAGGGGTCGAATTAAAAAAGAGGTTTCCGAGGATATTTGCACTTGCGGTAAAAAAGGAAGGGAAGGTGAGTGATTTTGGGGAGTGGTGGGGTTCGGTATGGGTGTGAGAAGTAGAGTTAAGGAGAAGAGTATTCGATTGGGAAGTAGGTGTACATAGTGCATTTATGGAGGTATTGGGTTCTCATTGTCCGAAGATAGATCAAGAGGATAGGGTTTTGTGGAAGTTTGATAATAATGGTGAATTTTCTGTGGGTAGTTTAATAAATAAAGTTACGGAGGAAGATACGGGGCAAGGTGTAGCTAAAGTATGGAAGTTCTGGGGACCTCCTAAGGTGCGCCTTTTTGTGTGGCAAGCGGTGTGGAATGGTATTCCCACTAGGATGGAGCTAGTAAGGAGAGGAGTTTTGAGTGCTAACGAAAGCGAGTGTCCATTTTGTAAAAGCGAATGTGAATCTACGGTTCATTTATTGCTACATTGTAAAAAATCATGGGAGGTATGGGCTAGGGTGTTGAGCGTAGTAGGATTAACTTGGGTAGTGCCTAGAAGTAT
Source organism: Pulicaria dysenterica (assembly GCA_947179395.2). Classification (NCBI taxonomy): domain Eukaryota; kingdom Viridiplantae; phylum Streptophyta; class Magnoliopsida; order Asterales; family Asteraceae; genus Pulicaria; species Pulicaria dysenterica. The sequence continues at coordinate 5,077,772 of OX359292.1, forward strand.
TGGGGAGTTGGTGGAGTCTTGGCCTTTTTTATGCAGCGACAAGTGGATTAGGAAAGTGTGGATGCTAGTGTTGTTCGGAGTAATGTGGACACTATGGACTGAGAGGAATAGTGTAGTTTTTAATAATAAACAACTGTGTGTGGAAAGAGTGGTAGATATGGTTTGGATTAGAATTGGGCAATGGTGTTTCGCGAAATGGCCAATGGTGGCTGGATCGTCCCTAGATATGTGTGTAAGACCGGTGGAGGTCCTTAAGGGTGACAATCTGTTGTTCGTAGAGAAACACAGTACTGATGGGGTTGGGTCGGGGAATTTAGTGTTGTTTGTAGATGGATCGGTAAACTGTGGGAGGGGTAGGGCTGGTATCGGCGATGTGTTTAGGGGTGAAATAAATGGAAACTTAATAGGTGCTTTTTCTAAGGCAATACCGTTATGCAATCCTCTTGTGGCAGAATTGGAAGCCCTGTTTTATGGATTATTAGTTATGAGGAGTAATAGGTTAGTAGACTGTGACTACATTAGGATTCTCACAGATTCCTTGAAAGTGGTTAATATGGTCAATGATGAGGAGGACCCTCCTGAGGAGGTGGTGGATGTCTTAGGTAGAATCAAGGATTTACTCAAGGTGTTTGGGAAGTTTGTGGTTCAGCATCTACCAAGAGATGTGAATAGGGAGGCTGATCTATTAGCCAAAAAAGGAGCATGTAGGTCTGCTGCCTGGGTTGCTTGGGTGTAGGCAAGAGCATGTCTGCTGTTAATGTTTTGTATGACTACTAACTTTGCAGGTATATAGGTTGTTTGTGTGCAGGTGTAATGCGCATTGAGGAGTGGTGGATCAATATGTGCCGATACGATAACATACAATGCAACTCGTAGGGTATTATGTCCTTGTTCGGGGGTAAGGGTCCGACTGTGTTGTTTGGGGAGTGGATCCGCGTGAGTGGTCTCTGTTTCAGTGTGGTGTAGTTTGGTCGTTTGTGTGCGTATGTTTCCATATGTGGAGAGGGTAACTGGTATTGTGGTTTGTGATTGAATATGTCATGGGATGGGTGTGTATGGGTAAAGTGGTTTTGTGTGTATGTCCCTAGATTATGTTTGGGTGCGGTGCGTGGGTGTGGATCACAGTGTTATTGGATTGTTAGGGTTGTGTTATTTCATGCACAGTGCTTTCTTGGAGTGGTTGAGGTCAATTCTGAAACAAAAGTATGGATATGAATTTCCAATAGTATACCTTGGGTGGGGGTTGGGTTGGCGATATAAGGGTAGCGAGGTAGGCTTAGAGGCTGTGGTTACATATCTTAATGGTGTTATAAGGTGACACTGATATAGCACACACTTTCACCTTGCTTTCCTATGTAAGTAGCCATGGTCATTGGTTAGATTTGGGGGATTTCTGTGTTGTGCAGGAGGTTGCACACGTTTGTAACTATGGTGTGATAAGGGGGGCATCTCAATCCCTGTGATTGCTAGGCCATCTCGTTCTAGCCAATGCAAATCCGTTTCTTCAAGCCTCAGAATTTGTGTTTTGTGCAGTTCCGCTTATATCGCTTTTGGGTGGGGGGTGGGTCGGTGTATGGATGTATTTGGGTAGAGGCAGGTGTAGAAGGGGGCCGCAGTTAGGCTTTGGAGTCATAAGGGGGTGGTTGGTGTGCAATTGGTGTCTGGAGGGCAGGAGGATGGAGGTGTTGTTGGGTTCCCTTCCCTTATAGCCATGTTGAGCCACAGAGTTTTTGTTGATTGTTAGGCTAAGTTTTGGTGTGTATATATGTGTGTTGATGAGTGGGGGTGAGCATGATATTTTTCCTTGTTTAATAGATTGTGTTACCCTTTGAGCCCCAGAGTTTTTTGTCAGATGTTGCTTATTCCCCAGATTCTGTGAGTGTTAAAATAAGCAACTATGACAGTAGCTGTGCACGTGATGGACATGGTGGATGATACAGCCCACGGGATGAGTTAGCTGATGCGATAAGCATATTATGATGGTACTACTGGATACTGATGCTTCTGAGTCGTTGCGAGATTGGTGCCATTGTGGCTGTTATGATGGATCGGTGTTTGTCGTCTGAATTTCTTTGAGTGATTTTGGTTTACCATAGATGGGATATTATGATGTGGTTGAGCTGGCAGATTGCTTCATCTTTGGTGGCGTGCTTTGTGATGATATGTTTTATACCATGTGTACTGATGATGAGGCTGAGGATCGATGCTATGCATAGAGCTATGCATAGAGTCGTGGGAGCATACTTCTTATTGTGCTATTCCCAGCAGTGGTGGATTGAGGCAATCTCAAAACTATTGTGTTATAGTTTCATAGCTATTGTGAGTATAGTTCTATGGTTTATTCGGCGTAGGTAGTTATATACTGTCGTCGGGTACTATTACGTGTGCGTGTACTGGTTAGGCGTGACTATTTCTATGTGAGTACGCTATCATTTATGAATGAAATACTCGTTTTGCTATTAAAAAAAAAAAATCACCTCTCAATCCACAAAACCTCCTCAATCGAATAATTATATTCTACTTTCGAATTCTGTGGATTCCTATAGGCTATAGTCTTGAGCTCTCCCAAAGATGATTGATCAATGTGTTTGTACTAGCTCAGCTTATTAGAATTTAATGTAAGAATTGAAGTTTCTTTCCCTTTACAATACTAATATGAACTGAATTTTTAAGGTGCCGATGTTAAAATTTAAAATAAATTTTAATTTTTAATCTATGCTGTTTTGTTACTCATTTGTGACGTTGTGAAAAAGCAAGTAAAATCTTTATTTATTCATGAAAGACAATATAAAGATCTTTACGAGTTGTATAGTCCTAAATTTTAATATAGTCTATATAAAAAGTATAGTCCTAAATTTTAATATTTGATCACATGTGATTCAATATAAAATCACATGTGATTCAGTATACAATCACATGTGATGGTAAAATCATTACATGTTAATTATGAAAATGTCACTCCGCCCAAATTTTTAAAATTCAATCTGGACCATTGATGGGGCTGATCCAAAGGCTAAGATTAGTCCCTTAAGACTATGCAATAAGTATGAACTATATTAAAAATTCCTCAGATCTTTATACATATAAATATCTTTCTATAAAGAGGGGTGTATTAACCTCGTGTATATATATGTCTATACATGCTTCTAATCATTCAATGTACAACGCGTCTAGTAGTTTAGCTAGAGGCACACGAAACATCCATGAATCATGGATCAAATAATCGCAATCTGGTCCACGGAAACCGATGGTTGGGCGAAGATGATGGCAACTTTAGTGTTTGATGACAATCGATCCCTACCATCAGCGTAACTCGTGTTTATCGAAGGTGGACGTCCATTATCGAGCTAGCTCTTTTGACCCACAATCATACATAAAGAAGAATACATTTTCGAAGAGATGTGGGATATTTGCAACTTGCATTTGGGACATGATTGATAGGAAATTTCCACCACTTTTGCGTTTTTTGAACTTTGCCTTTAATTAATATCACATGTTTTAGATTTATTTTCTTTAAATAAACCAATACTTAAAGTAGTTGGTTGACACAATAATCTTTATGCTTATGATAAAAAGTTTGGTTGCTTATTAACGACTTCCAATGAATGATAACAAGAAAAAGAGGGCGAAATCTGTCCACATTGTACATAGTCAAGAGTTTGATATAATTAAATCCATTATTATTAATAGGAGAATGCTAACCATAATTTTTAAGATCGTGGATAAAAGTAAAAAAAATGGTTATAATTTTTAAAAATAACAATTATGACACTTGTTTTATAATCAATTTTTCATGTTTACATAAATTTCCACGTAAATCGTCTTTTAATTAGTATTCAAACTTTTCATATATAACATACGGTTACTATTTTTTAAATTAAAAGCATAGTTTATCACTCTTATCTATAACCCTTAGGGTTGCTGATAGCATTTTCCTTATTAATAATGATTAATTTGGCTTGTCTTGTAAGTATAGAAAGTCACATACATACCTAGCCTAGTTAAGCCTGATGTTAAACGATTGTATCAAGCACACGTACATTAATTGTCATCATAATAACTTTTTAAGGAAATAAATAGTGTAACAGCTTACGTATGGTTATTAATAAAACTAGCTAAGCGACCCGTGTATCAACACGAGATTATATAAGTCAATTTTAAATTTATATAGTTTTAAAGAGTCATAACACGTATAGTAAAAATAATTACAAAGCATAGATAGGAAAATAAAATCTCGTAAGAAAATAAGAAATGAATAAACATTACAGAATTTTGAAATCTATACATAAGATTATCGTTAAATTTCTTGTAAAACCTCTTTATAAACAATATTCATGGTTTTATTAGCATGGTTTCCTTCATCATCGCAAATTAAAACTTTTAACCAATCCTTACTCTTCACCCGAGAAACCGTCACATATAATTATCCATGAGTAAAAACGTGTATTTTTAATACTTTTTATAAATACTCTTTTTAAGAAATATAAAGTTACATTACACGTCTAAAAGTTTTTAGTATAATATTAATGTGTTTCTCGTGATGGAGCTTTATCCCGACATTGTAAAGACATAACTATAATATTATTGTCGATATTATATCAAGTGCTTTAAATACATTTTTATTAGCCAATTATATATTTGAATATTTGAAATTGTAAACTAAATTTATTAAAAGTTAAATAATGATGACATCCATCTAAGTATAAGCAAATTAGATCGCATAAATATAAGATTCTAACATAGAATATATTATGTCTATACATACGTAAATCACTTAAGTTTAATTTATTATTCAATTAAATATAATTGAAAACACGAGATCTCACTGAATTCAAATATCTATGTAATAATAACTATTATTTTATGTATCAAGTTATTAGTTAGAAAATAAAAAAACTTAGACAATTAAAAATTTTATATAAAATTTCAAGTTGTATGTGTAGTTACAAAAATCACTATCATGACAGTTGTTTCACTACTCAGTAATTATGTAGAGTTCTAGTTTCTGAAGGATTATTTACTCACAACTAACAATTAATTTTAAAAACTTTATGCCACTAACTATTAGTTATAGTATACTTTTAATTCTTTTTATCAAAATACCAAGAAATCAGTGATTATATCGACTACATTATGTAGAGGGAATAACTATAAAAGACGAATAAAATATCCAATAACTACTTAGATGTTGATAAAACAATTAAATTATACTAATTTTTTACAAAACCTCATATTTCGATAAAATTTATATCAAAACGTAGATAAAAATGAGACGATTACAAATATATAATTATTTTTTTTCAAAACAAAATATATTTGAAGTTATTAAACATAATTTTCAAACAACTTATAATTAATTACATTAATATACAATTTTCTTAAAACCCCTCACATATTTCATATTACATCCTTAACAATTTACATTCAACCCCTTCCATAATTATGTAAAAATGATCTATTACGCCTTTAAGCCCCATGACGTCATAATCATTTTATTTTCTATTTTTAAATTCAAAATGAAAAACTCATATTAAAAAACATGTGGATTGACACTCAAAACCATTTTTTTAGAGTAGTTTAAATAATCGTCCCTACTTATGAAATTTACTGGGAGATGATTTGTATAATTGTACGTAATATTTTTTGTCACAATAAATAAATGTGTGTTTGAATTATAATACCCTTAAATATGTTGTTGAAAAATATAGTTAGTGGGGTTGTAGAGATAAAAAAATCGTGATTATTAAGTTTGACAAAAAAGTATATATGTATATATAATCTACGTTTTCATAAATAATGTTAAATTTGACCATTAATATTGTCCGTTAATCTGATATCACGTGTCTTGAGAATGAAAGCAAATTTGTCGTTTTGACCTATCTTTTTAAAATCTTTTCAAATTATTATTATCATCATCGTTGTCGTCGTGGTTGTCGTCATCGTCGTCGTCGTCGTCCTCATCATCATCCTCATCATCATCATCATTATCACCATCACCGTTACCATCACCATCACCGTCACCGTCACCGTCACCATCATCATCACCATCATCATTATTATTACTATTATTTTATTGTTATTCTTGTTATTTTTATTATTATTATAGCAGTTGTTGTTATTGTTCTTATTATTAGAGTGAATTATATTTTTGTATATATGTATTTTATTGTTATTCTTGTTGTTGTTTTTATTATTATTATAGCAGTTGTTGTTATTGTTCTTATTATTAGAGTGAATTATATTTTTGTATATATGTTTTACACGAAATTACAGATTTAGTCTTGTGATTTAAAACTTACGCCATTAATTGATTCTTATAGTTATAGATCTCATTGCATCACTAGTCTAAATTCACTTGAAAACACTAAATTACCCCTCCTTTCTTAATTTATTCTTGGGTTTAGTTCATAAAAGAACTTTATTCCTTTTATTATTGTATGTATTAAACTTTTAAACTTACCATTTAATGTATTGAACTTTTAAATTTTAAAATTTTTGTTTCTTTTTTACCTTTTAAACAAGTTGCTTGTAATTCTCTTATTTTTTATTTATTTTTATTGCCACATCATTAAATTCATATAATTACATATCCATCAACTAGAACCCAGATGAATATGCTAGCTAACAAACCCAGATGAAGAAACCAAGAACATTGGAACAAGAACTCCAAGAACAAGAACAAAACTTGAACAAGAACATGTAAATCAAGATTCGTGAAATAGATTCAAATCCTTAACTGATTCGTGAAACAGATTCATATCCTTAATAGATTCGTGAAACACATCATTAAATTCATATCCAAGAACAAGTAAGACACATAACCCTAAATCAAACCCTTAACTGATTCGTGAAACAGAATCCTAATCTGAACCAAAATCATAATCGAAATCAAAAATGGAAAATGACGAATCACTTAGATGAACCACTTACAGATGAAGATGATGAATCACTTAGAACCGACACAGATCTTGAACCGACACAGATGAGTTCTCCCGAAGCAGATGAAGCAGATGATGAATCGAAACTCAGATGAAAAACTTGTAGGTGCGAAATGATGAAGATGAAACCCACAAATCAGAAACTATCAAACATATCAGATTGAACCCTAAAATCGAACAGAGATAGAACCCTAAAAATCGAACATGGAACCCTAAAAATCGAACATGAGAAGACAGATCTGAACCAGAAGAAGATCTGGGGTTGAGGAGAAATTAAACAGATTTGAACCAAGAGAAAACAAATCTGAAATCGCACTTGAAGCCATTGAACTTGACGGCGGTGGTGATGCTGGAACTTAACGGTGGGGTGGGATGAAGATAAAGATGAAACCCTTGAAGATATGAGAGAAAACCCTATGAAAATGAAACCCTTGAAGATCTGAAAGAAAACCTATGAAGATCTTGAAAATAGTAACCCATAAATGATGAAAATGAAGTAAACGAAACCCTTTGAAGATCTGGAAGATGAAACTTGTTATATATTATTATTACTATTACTATTACTATTACTATTATTATTATTATTATTATTATAATTATTTTTAAAGAAGGAAAAACACATCAGCTCCAACTCAACACCAAGTCAATGCCATGTCATAGCCACATCAGGTTAACCTGTGTCACATCATCATCTTACCTGCTATAGCAGGTTAGATACACAAAATGATAATTTTTTGAAACTTGGATACATCAAATGGTAAGTTTGAAAGTTCAGTACATACAATAGCAAAAAGTGTAAAGTTAAATACACTTTTATGAACTAAACTCTTTATTCTTTTATCCTTAACCTTTATTTATTTGTATGTTATGGATTAATAATTAAACAAATACTAATACAAATTATTATTATTATCTAACTATATTGTTAAAAGAATAGACTTTTAAGAAAAACTTTCCCCTTTAAAATATAATTTAACCAATAGGAAGCTTTTCTTTAAATATAAATTAAGATTACAAACAAATATGATGTCATCATCCTTAATCCCAACATTAACATTCCTTAATTTATCCCTTAATTTATATACTTTCAAACTTTTCATATATGTAGTTGATTAGGATTGATATTTTTGTTTTCGTTAAAAAAAAAGCTTTTATATATGAAATATAAAATAAAATCTATCTATATATATATATATATATATATATATATATATATATATATATAAGGCATGCAAATTTTTTAAAAATAACCATAAATTAAGTATTAATTAACCAATCATAACCTTCAATTTCAAAATTATTCAATTTCAAAACAATTTTAGAAAGATTAATGCCATCAAATTCCAAATCTAAATCAATTGGGAGGGGCCTGAATGAAAATTATGAGTGGGTTTTATAAAACATGTGAGTGATTTTTAAGAAAATGTGAGGGGGTTTTATAAAAATTGTATATTAATATAATTAATTATACGGTATTTATACATTATGTTTAGTAACTTGTGATACATTTTGTTTAAAGAAAAAATAATTATATATTTATGATCGTCTCATTTTTATCTACGTTTTGGTATAAATTTTATTGTAATATTACACTTTTTAAAAATTAGTATATTCTTACTTTTTTGTTATCCATTAATAGTAGTACTTCAAAAAAAATTAGTTATTGTTTTTATTTAAAATTCACATATGTAAATGTTTGGTGATATTTTATTATTTTTATCTTAAAATTTTAATATCTCAAAACATGAAACACTTTTACACTTATTTTACTATACCTATTATAATTTCATACTATCAAATTTTATACTTTTTTTAAACATCCCGATAATATTTATAATTCTATCTTTATTTTAAACACCCCGTGAAACATTATTTTTTGAATTAATATTTTTTGGTTATAAATTATCCATGATTTTACTTAAATAAACGTGAGTTATTTATATTGTTTCTCAAATTTTATATTTTTATCTGAATAGATTTGTTATACTAAATATGAAAATAATAATTCATTTTTATTTTTATTTATATGATTTAGTTTTAAAGTAGGTAGATAATAACCTACATATTACCTATGATTATATGTTTAAACTTATTTTTGATATTTCTTCACTTTGACATCAAAGATTCTACTATTTTCATATTTTTCATTATCATAGATATCAATTATAGATAATAAATAACAGTCTTCATCATCTCCAAATACATTCGTTCGAACAACTTTTAACAAAAAACAATTCATTCTTATTTTTATTTGTATGGTTTAGTTTTAAAATATGTATATAACCTATATATTACCTACGATTATATGTTTAAACTTATTCTTGATATTTTTCACTTTGACATCAAATATCCTACTATTCTTATCTTTTTGATTCTCTTAGATATCAATTATGGAGAATAAACAACATTCTTTATCATCTTTAAATAGACCTTCGTTCGAACAACCTTTAACAAAAATCACATCCTAAGTATGTTTTACACTTATTTTACTACTCCCCTTAAATTTCTCACCGTCAAATTTTATATTTTATTTTAAACATCATCCGTGTTTATACACAGGGTGATAAACTAGTTATTATATATAAGAATAAATAAACACTTATACCATCACCTCCACCTAGGGCTGTCAATAGGTTGGATCGGATCGGATCGGATCGGTTAAAAATCTGATCTGACCCGCTGATCCATTTAATTGGATTTTGATCTGATCCAATAACATTGAGATCCATTTAGTTGGATTTGGATCGGATAAATAATTAATAGATCACGACCCGGAGCGACCAATTTCATATTATTAATTTAATTTTATTTATATAATAAATATATCAAATAACTCTTCCACCCCCACCCCACACAGACAGATCTTGGATCGATCCATGTAGTGATTTATTTAAATGGATCAGCCCTTTGGATCTCTTATTGGATCAATGGATCAGATTTTTTGACCCGTTGGATCATTTAAATGGAGCAGATCGGATCGGATCTAGATCATGATCCAATCCATTGACGGCCCTACCTCCACCCAACAGATTTTAGTATCACCCCACCGCAGTTTGCCACAATCCACTGCCACCCATAGACCAAGCCTCAAAATCAAAATCAAAGAACATAACCATAATTGATTTGAACCAATTCATGATCCAAAAATCAAAATCACATATGGAACCACATAGATGCAAAAACTACATCTGTAATTTCGTTCAAACCACATCGAGCAAAAAGAAAACACCTCCTAACAGAATATCGATCAACTTGTCAAGATAATAAATTTGTTGAATAAATTAATTCAAAGGAAATACATACTATATATTAAATCCTTTGTTATATCTATATTTGATTTGAATAATGCTAGTTCCTAAACTACTAATTGCATCGGTTTGAATTGCGAGGAATTAATCAAACAAATTCTATAAGCTTACTAATTTGTTACAACAACAAACTTAGATCCATTTCTACCAAAGTATTCGTAATCTTTCACTACAGCACTATCTCACTTCATACTTATTCATCGATCAACTTGAGTAAGTAGGCTCACGATAAAACCTGGCCCAACTTCTCTATTTTTTTTTTTTGAAAAGCAAAAAAACAATTATTAATAAAAAGTCTTAAAAATACAAGGACTACATACAAGAAACCCCAACTTCTCTATTTTCTGTAGAATTCTTCCTTATTCTACACTCGAAATTCTCATATAAAATTCGCACTATCTTTTATATGCATGTGTATATAGTTACCACATTTAAATTCTAAACTAATCTAATAAAGAATCAGTGCTTAATTTTTATTGAACTTTTAATTATCTGATTAATTATTTTTTTGAAAAGCTAATACTATTACCACAAAACCAAGGAAAAGAATGCAAGCTAGACACAAAACCATACAAGGGAAGCATTTTCAAGTGGCAAACATATATCCGAAAACCAAACAACAAGCACTAACACAAAGACTAGCAGCGATCTAAGATCGAAAGGAAAACGAAGCTAAAGAAAAACGCAAACCAACTGACAATTGATAATAGAAACGAGGACCAAACCCTCGACAGTAAACAGCAGCTTGTCCATACCCAATCAACCGTTCAGGAACTAGAACTGCCTTAACCAACAAACACAGAACCACCCTGAATTTATATCTGAGAAAACATGTAGAAGCCTTAACTACCGAAAGTCCTACACCGACCAGCAAAGAATCATTCGGAAAAGGCATCCATCTTATCCAATGAAGTCTTCGGATGTAAATCAACGAAATAGTATACTCCATCCTTCATAAAAAATATTGTCCACTTTTTACTTTTTAAGGTCTTTATTTTTACTTTGACTTTAACAATTTTTATACATGTTGTTTTTATATATGTCATATAATAATTAATGGAACGTACAAGTAAAATTACGCATAGCACTATAAAATATCACAAAGACATTATTGCATGTCGTGCAATATACAAGCGTACGATAATGCACGAACGATCATTTCATTGTTGATAGTTGCTGTCTTCAATACTCGATCGATTAATATATCTTACGAGATTTGGATTTATTATATATGTAGCAACAAGATAATAAATAACGCTCAATAAAATCAAACATACTACTTCTTGCTTCATAAAGTTAATAATAATTAAAGTTCTAGTATATAATTAGGGTTAATAATGGAAAAAACCTTAAACTTTGATATACTTTTTGGTTTAAACCTTAAAGTTTATTTTTGAATGGTTTAAATCTCAAAGTTACAATTTGTTTTGGTTTAAACCTTAAAGTTTGCATTTCATTTTGATTTAAACTTAAAGTTTAAAAAAAAAATGGTTTAAGCCTTACAGTTTATCTAAAATGATATAAACCTCCAATTTACATTTTATTTTGGTTTAAAGTTTAAGTTTACACTAAATTTTTTGTTAAAAAAACACTTTAATCCCTTAAGTTTTGTTTGCTTTTTAATTCTACCCTCTTCACTTGATTAAAATAAAATTTTGGACATGAGGAGACTATGAAATCGACGATTTTTTATTAATTAATTTTTATTAGTGTTTATATTTAACTGGAAAAAATTTGGGACCAAATCATCCCGAGTTGGGGCCGAGTTTAATCGACTTAGGGACGAGTTGAGGTGAATCTGAGTTAAATACAAACTCGGCCCTTGAACTTTGATATAAAATCTTCAACTTCATAGTCTCCTCATTTCAATTTTTTTTGTTAAAATCAAGTGAAGAAGAAAAAATTAAAAAACAAACAAAACTTAAGGGATTAAAATGTCTTTTTAACAAAAGTTTTAGTGTAAACTTACAGCTTTAAACTAAAATAAAGTGTAAATTTGTTGGTTTATATCATTTTTAGATAAATGGTAAGGTTTATACCATTTGTAAAAAAAAAGTTATGGTTTAAATAAAAAAAATGCAAAGTTTGAGGTTTAAACCAAAATAAATTTAGAGGATTAACTCAATTTCAGATAAACTGGAGGTTTAAAACCATTTTAAAAAACATTTTAAGGTTTAAATCAAAATAAAATGCAAACTTTAAGGTTTAAATCAAAATAAATTGTAATTTTAAGGCTTAAACTATTCAAAAATAAACTTTAAGGTTTAAACCAAAAAATATACCAAAGTTTAGAGTTTTTTCTATTATTAATCTATATAATTATTATTATATATTATATTATTGGCTTCTCCACTGTGTGCCAATATATCTCATCAGCAATAATTTCACTTCAATAAGGACACGCACACGCCTATGATGATCGAGATATCCTTAACAAAACGAATACTTTTATTTTCTAATTTTCTAATTAATTGTTTAATTATATGTCTCCTACGAATCTCATGTCCTTTCTTCTTTTGTTAGACCATCAGTATCCATCACATGCTTCACACAGTCACATCAGCGCCACATTAGCGCCACACTATTCCCCCACCATTTCCTCATCCCATCACACAAACCTCGCATCCATCACATGCTTAACATCACCAAAAAAAAAACACCCTACTCTCAGCCCCATCTCCCCCTCACGAGCGTGATGGTGGTGGCGGTCGTGACCGTGAGCTCTCCCTCACGGATAGCAGCGATGGTCCTCACCTTCGTTTTTGCTCGTGAAGACCTCTCACATGGCTCCCTCACGAGCCGATGCGCGCACACGGTCTTAGATACTCAAGTTGTTTCAGATTAATCCTAAACAATATGAAATATGAAGGAATTTAAATTCCATTATTCATATTTATGAAAGATGGTATTTTATCAAAATATAATCGTCTTTAATTTATGCAATGAACCTTAATTTGTCTCGATCTAACTTGTAAACACGTGTAATTATATGCAATAGCAAGTCACATTCAAGTAACCAGCAATTTCCTTTCAAAGGTAAACGGAGGAAGAACACAGGTAACATGCGATTTCCCTTCAACCCGAAATACGGAATCGTAAACTGCAAATGGAAGATTTGCGGTTCATCAATCTTGATAAAAGCTATAATTAAAGTAACCTACGACTTCGAAACCCTAAATAGAGAAGAACACATGAATATGACCTGCGATTTCCCATACATATATGGGTCTTTTGGTACGTTTCCATATATGAGATTTTTTATACATCCCTAATCAAGAGACTTTCCATATAGTTTATCCTTTCATAACTGAAGATTTCCAATAAGTTCATTGTTCATTACCGATTTAATTATGTGATTTTAAGATTTTTACAATTTTGGATTTCAGACTTTCAATTAGTTCATCGTTCATAATTGATTTTAGGGAAAGTTTATTATCGAAGAATGATAGATTTTAAGATTTAGATTTACAACATTTCCACAAATTAAGGAAGAACAATTGATTTGGTTCATCTGCCTGCATCATCATTTGTGTTCAATTTTGGGTTTTGGATCATCACTTGTGTAGATTTTGAATTTGTGATGTTTTTTGGCAAATGAATTTTCAATTAACCCCGTTCACCCATCTTAATCATGTATTATTTAAACTAGCTAAATTGTCCGTGTATTACACGGGTTACAAAAAATATTTACTATTGAATAAAAAAAGAATTTAAAAAAATAATAATACGTACAATAAAACTAGAATCGAATATTTTGTAGAACTTCATTGTAAACAACATTAATTTCATTTGAACTCGAGTTACCATCATTGTTAAGAATATATAATTTCCAGTTCTGTTTACTTGCACACAGGATACTTGAAATAAAATTATACATGAAAAAAGTGTCTTCTATAAAAATACTAATTTAACGACACTTTTATTTATTGTCTTTAAATAACAAATAAAAATTTAGACACTATCGCATCTAAAATTATATATATATATATATATATATATATATATATATATATATATATATATATATATATATATATATTACTTTATTTATTTTACATTTTAAAACTCAAATATTCGTACTTAATCAATAAAATAGAAGTTAGTATTATGATATTATATAAAACATATAATTATGTAGCTTTTTTTATTAACAAGGTGAATAATATTTTTGTATTTTTTTGCGATACACGCGTCACAAGAGGAATTACACTAAAGAAAAACAGATTATTTATAATACGAACATTAGTTCGTGTCTATATGATTGTTATTAATTGAATTTTGATAACCATACTCTAAGTATTGTGGATAAGGATTAAATAAATTAAGTTTTAGTTGCTAAAAATGATAACTTTGTTTTATTAATCGAAACTGAAAACTAATTAAAAGGTAAGTATGAAAAGTATAAAAAATTAATTATGAATATATGAATTGTGATTACCATTTTTAAAAAGTGGTACTGCCTTCTATATTTTTAACCACAACCCTAAGGACTGCAGTTATCATCCTCCTTGTTAATTTGAATAAAATCTAATAATTTTTTATAATCTTTAATTTGAATTTTCTCTAGAAATTAACTTTAGATACGTTGATTATCATGTTTAAATTGTAGATCGATTATTTATCTTTAGTTATGATTATAAAGATATTGATAAGTACCCCAATCGTGTGAAAACCCTAGTTCTTTAAGAAGATGAGGCGGCGGCGACGATGGTGGTTTGTCATCGTGAGAAAAAGAGAGAAGAGCCACGGTGGTTTGTCACCGTGAGGTGGATGCGGCGGCTACAGTGGTGATTTTTCACGATGGTGGTAGTTTTTCGTTGATTCAAACATCGCCGTGGTCAGTGGTGGTGTCGGTTGGGGCGATAGGGCGGTGGTGGTGGTGACTTTGTGGTGACCGGTTGTTTGGTAATTGCTAGAGAGAGAGAGAGAGAGTGTGTCTGCTTTGGTAAAAGAAAAGAACATGATCATGAGTTTGACTGACAGATATAAGATTGACTAAATTGAATAATGTAGGGGGAAAAATAATAAATATTTTTTTTTGAACGGCAAAGTTAGTTGTTAGTAAGTTAGTAAATCCCAAGTTAGAATTAAACTCCAATGCCAAGGTTTGAACCCTGGACCTCCTAGAAGGCTTTGCCTCCCCCTCACTCTTAACCACTAGGCTAAGAGATCATTGGTGGAAAAATAATAAATATTGATATGTTAAATTTAATGAATAAATAGTTAAATTAAGGGTAAAATTGTCAATTCACCATATATTAACGGAGATGACAAACGGAAACCAAACGGACCAAACTTGCTACGAAATTAATCTTAAAGGACCATTCTCACCACTTTTAAAATTAAAGGATTAAAATGACATAAATAGCTAAGTTAAAGGACCATTTGACCAATTAACTCTAAAAAATAATAATTGTTAATTTATAATAAATGTTTTAATTAGGGTTCTTAATTTTAATAAATATTTTGCTATTGTGTGTACTGAACTTTGAAAGTTACAATTTAATGTATTTAACTCTTAGAAATTACCATTTAATATATTCGGTTAGCTATACCTAACATAAGCAGTATTTTTTTTATTTTTTATTTCTTTCTAACTTCCAAGTCATAAATCAATTCCACATCAGTATTATACTTTAAAAAACATAAAAAACCCTAAGCATATGAGCCACAAAAGCCTAAATAGAAACATAATTTAAACCACATAACCCTAAATAGAAACATAATTTGAAATTGAACGTACCCTAAATCAAAAGTTTACAACAAACTAAAAATCCAACCAAACATATAGATGAATAAACCCAAATTGTAGCGTGATGAACCCTAAATCATATGAGCCGAAATCGTACGGATCCTAAATAGTGACCCTATGAACCCTAAATTGCAAATATAAATTTAACCAAACAAAGCGTAGGTTTTTTTAGGATGAATCCCCACGTGGGATTAAATCGAAAGCATGAAGATGAATCAGATTTGGAATTGCAGCAACCCTGAAACCGATAAAGATGGAAATCGCCTACCTTTGAAGATAAAGCAGATATGGAATCGTAGATCATTATACTTTTGAACTCAATCCCCGGATCTGAGTCATATACAAGTAACTTCAAACGAGTCATGTCTTCATAACCCTATATCGATAGAGATGATCGATCATTCATATGTTGGTAACCATTGAAGAACATCAACCTTCAACATTTGAAAAATATCGATTTAAAAACCATCAATATTCAAAACATGTATGGAAATCAAAGCATGTATATAAATAATAGAGACATTGACAGACCCTCTATTTTGTGTGTTCGGATGGAGAGTGGATCGTCAAAGACTCCCGGTACGTGCAAACTTAAATAGTAGAGACATTGACATACCCTCTATTTTGTGCCCGAGATGCAACAATCATATTAAGACGGTAAATCATGCGATTTTTTCTTGCCCATCTCTAGCTAATCTTTGGTATAACATTCACCAGTGGTGGGGTCTCCAATTTTCTGGGGGGAATTCTTTCGCGGTGGTCGTCTCACGTTCGTCGAGCTTTCTAAAATCTTGGTCACTCAAGCTTTGGGAACTGGTGGTAAGAACAACAACTTATTTAATTTGGAAGAGCCGTAACGCTTTAGTGTTCTTGAGTTTTGCCAACAGTTATGTGGACTTACTCTTTGACACCAAAGTGCTTCTATTTCTTTGGTTAAAGAATCGAGTAAAGAAGGGTAAACTTCTATTGTGGCAATCGTGGTTATCTTCGCCAACAATACTGCCGAAATTTTGTCTGCCTAGTTCGAAACAATTGTCGTTTATTTGTTGTTCTAGAATTTGATTCGTAGATATGGGTGTTATTATCATTCATCACTTGTTGAATGAAGTATAACTTCGATTGTTTGTATTTTTTTATCCTTTTTATCATAATAAAGTTGATGGCTTTTAGAAAAATGAGTTATTTTGATTTTTGAAATCTAAAATTCATGAATCGTGAATCAAAGTTTCAAAATGGAAATCACAAAAGGTTGAATTTATTATTATTTTATTTACAATGATTTTAAACAAGGCAAATGAATGTCATCATCCAGTCAAACCCCACGTCATCAAAACCTTAACCAAGTTAGTGTCACCTACTATACCGGGTTTGATACATTAAATGAGAGTCGATATTTTGAAAGTCATATACAAAATGTGATAAGTTGGATAAATTTTGATTAACTAAATCAAAACTGTAATTAGCTACAAACCACATGGACCATAAAAGAAGCGTAAAATGGTCATTTAAATTTGTTTAAAGTCATATTACCGGTCCAGGAATCAAATCTATCAAACTACAGGGATCAAGTTTGTAACTAACTGTTATATTTATCAGGGGTGCACCCAGGAATTTTTTTGACCGGTAGCACCATATAATTCGAAAATAAAATTAAATAAAATTGAGGGTCTGGTTCGGGTTTTTTCTCGGGTTTTTGGTTAATCGGGTCGGATTAACGAGGTTTCGGCTGTTGTTCTGGTATTTTAGGGCCAAATTTTAAAACAAAACACAGTTTATATGAAGTCATGTTAACTAAAATGCTATTTTAAAGGTAAACTAAAGTATTTTAAAGGTATAAATGGAAAGATTAAACTACTTTTTATCATTTTTTTTAAAAGTTTCATTTTTCCTTTGATTTTGGTGGCATCACCTGTTGCACCCCGTAAATTTACCGGTAGCACCGTCTCAAAAAATCAAAAATTAACACTACGAACTGAAAAAAGACCAGTGTCCCGTGCCCTCTCCCCCTAATACACAGGTCCGCCCCTGATATTTATAGAAAAGTGTTCAGTAAATAAGCTAAGTTGAGCTGAAAAATATAAATGGACATAAATGGCATATGAATAACAAATCATATAGTAAATACAAATAATAAAAAAAATTATGCAGCATATCATTCTAATAACAATATAAACATACCATTACTTGAGGACAAAAATTAATATGCTCGTATGTGTGTACCATCGATACATATAGTAGTACAATGCTACATGTAATTACTAACATAGTGAATTCAATACTAAAATACGAATGTCGATCATTACGAATTTCTTTTATATTGATAGGTGCTCTTTGATATAAATTCATTTTTTGTCTCACAAACATGAATATTACAAAGATCTTATTGTGGTATGGAACGTGAAAGTCGGTCAATCGTAGTAAACATTAAGTCTTTTTCAAAAATAATTACAAACATAGTTAAGCAAAGGTGTCCCGTCATAATAACGTCAATTTGCGTTTGGAATAAAGGGTGCACATAAGGAGATTATGATATTCTAGAAATATTAATGCATATAAGTATGTATGTAACGTTATTTTATTAAGGGTTAAGGTAATGTTTGTTAGCCATGGTCATAGGTTAGCACGGGGTGTTTATTATGGTGCAGGAGGTTTGCACATCGTTTGATACCAATGTGTGATAAGGGGGGCATTCCAAACCTGTTTGATTTGCTAGGCCATCTTCGTTTAGCTAAGGCAAATTCTTCTTTCTAGCCTCAGAGTTTTGCGGTATTATAATTTCCTTGTGGTTCGTACATTGGGAGGCGGGTTGGTGTAAGGGTGTTGCTGGTGGGTAGAGGCTGGTGGGGTTTGGGGCCATTTTAGGTTTTGGAGTTACAAGGGGGGAGGTTTTATTGTACTTTCGGTGTTCGGAGGTGAGGAGGTCGGCGGGTATGTTGGGTTCCCTTCCTTGTCTAAACCATCGAGTCACAGAGTCCTTGTCGTTGTGGTACATTAGTTGAGGTGCAGATGTGGAGAGAGGGGGAGAGTTGCTCATTATTCCCTGTGTTATAATGTACCCTGTTGAGCCCCAGAGTCCTTTCGTCAGATGTTACTTATTCCCCTATTTGTGTGAGCTTCAATAAGTAACTCTGACCGTGCACTTTATCTCTACATACGATGGGTTGGTTGTTATGGACCTATGGCGTATGTGCTGCTTTGGCAATGTGATACTGGTATTCAGGCTGCTGCTTCGCTATTGCTACATTCCGTTCGAGGTCATCATGTGAGGTAGAGGATATTTTGGTGTGATGATGAGTATTAATGTCATATTGATTCTAGTCATACTGTGCTGTCTGCGATTGTCTCATGCAGAGTGTTGTTATGATTATATGTAGAGAGGTTGTGTGTTAATGGATTATACCATTGATGATGGGTTGAGTTTGTGTTGTAGTTTGTGAGTTTTGTTACGCTGATGTATGAGTGAGAGGTATGAGTGTGATTGTTCTGTATGTATTGACTCTATTTTGTGAATGGAATTTATCATTGATGTTCAAAAAAATACGTACAGAAATTTATAAGCCACTTGAAAAGTATTCTTTTTATGAATTATATTTTTATCATCGTGTCAATATTTTGACATCCAAGAGCAAGATCTTGAAATTATGCATGATTGTGTATGTATCTATATGTTTGTATGAATACGACATGTTTGACTACAATGTAGGCTACTCAATTGTATCTCTATACTTTACGAAGGACATCAAGAATGATTTGCGATTTACCATTTACCAAAAACGCGTTAAATAGTTAAATATTCATATACAGATTAAAATAGTCAATATTCATAAAATAATATTAAAATAAAAATATGAGAAATAAGATAATTATGAATAAGAGATATATTAGATAACCCAACTACCCAAGTACCCACCCAAGTATCCAATTATCCATATATTTTGATCCAAATTCCAAGCTAATGAACCCAATAGAGAGAGGAATAAATCAAGTGATGGGCTCTTTTAAATCTGCCATGAATTTTTTTTCTTTTCTTTTTTAAAAGAATAATTGTATTTGTCACTTATCACCTTATTTCATATCGAGTAATTTTGGTAAAATACTAAAATAAACTCTATTATTTTACTCACTAGATGTCAAGATGTAAAATCCATCAACTCTTTTTCTTCGTATTTCTCTTGATTTTGATAATTTTCTATAGAGTAAAAAGATACATCGTGGTTAGTTCGTGTCTCAGATTTTGTTGCTGTTTTAGATCGTGGTTAGTTCGTGTGTTTCGTGGTTAGCTCGTGGTTCGTGTGGATCGTGGTTAATTCCAACTGTTTCGGTCGGTCCAGCTAATCTAATCTGAAATATCGTATTGTCACCACCTGGTTGAATGTGGTAACCTTTGTTTGTTAGTTTGTTAGTTCTGGAAGTTAGTTATTTCGGTGTTTAGACGGAGGTCGAATAGGTTCGAGTCCACCAGGTGAATGCCCTTTGGCTTTACGAGTTTTAGATAGGTTGACCGGATTGGTCTGTTGATATTATTAGTTTAGCGAGTTAGGTGTTCTTGTTTAAATTTCGATGTTTGTATCGTCGTATTAACTAACATCTAGCTAGTTTTTAAATTATATATATAATAAATTGCTTTTAAAAAAAATAAAAAAAATACATAGTCTCTCCTTTAGCAATTCTATTTAAATGGCAGTTACTATTACATATTTATAAGTTTATCCAATCATACACAACAAAACATAACCCTTAACCAAGTACACTGACATTAACTTGTAGGTCATCGCTACCACCATCAATCAAAGCTACTATCTTAATTCTCAACCTCCATGATAACTTGTAGCCCCACATGATATATTATTTCCTTTCAAATGGATATTAGGTTGCTTTGGATGTTAGAATAATATTCTACGGAATGTTATTTTGTAATATGTTTAATAACATTTTAGGTTACCTTATTCATAGCTAATTAATTTGAGTTAGAACTTTACAAACTTACATAGTATCATAGCATAGTTCAAACTTACATTGGAAAGTCGGATAACCTCTTATAGAAAAACTCTAATATTGTAAAACACAGGGTTAAATATTTTGAACATGTATTAGCCAAGTCACCAACTTATTGCAACTTTGTAACCGATGTTGGATCGGTTTGCATTTTACTAGCGGTAGTTACAACCCGAAGGTTTTTAAACAATTTGACTTTAATGACGAACTTTCGTTATCTGTAATAAGAAACACCTAAAGTGCAGTGCTAAAATTAATCTTATTAACTTTAAAAGTTATAATTTATTCGAAATTTGCAAGAGTTATACTTAGGAGTTAGGACCCTACAGATGATTATTTGGATACGAGATTTTATCATGACTAAAAGGTAAATAAGTGGATGATGTAAACAAGGCCACAATCTGGGCTTATTCATTCTTGCCATTTCCAATTGGCGAGTAATAAGATAGCCGCTCTTCAAATTTATTGTCGGCCATCATTTCTTATACATATTTTTTTTAGTTTCTTTAAAGCTACATTTTAAAGTTAAAGTCTAAATCCTATACTATCATTAAATTTTTATTAACTAGAATATCTTTTAGTAAAAAAAATGAAATAGTTTTTTAGTTAAATTTGTTATCATTAGTTAATACATTATAACAATTCTTATAATTAAATGACGGGTTTAAACTTGAGGGTCTATAATAGTGTTCATGGTGGGACGGTGGTTACCTCTTAGGTTGTGATCTCATTAGACCACGTGCGTGGATAGATAGGTTTTAAGTGATGGGTAGGGGAGTCCAAAATTTGAATCCGAGTATTCGTTTTAAAAAGCCGAAAATCTGAACTAAAATTATTCGAAAATTTCGATAGTGATTTTTAAAGTTTCGAATATCCAATATTCGAAAAATATTTTTTATTTTTTTTGTTGCTTATTTATTTGATTTTCTTAACATATATATTTGTATATATATGTATTTTTCATTTCGAAACATATTTGAGCTATTTTTGGAAATTAAAGTTTAAAATATGGTTATGTAATAAATATATATTAAAAATGTATATGAAAAATATATGTTTTTAAGATTTTCAGATATTTTGGATATCCGATATCCGAATCCAAAATTTTGGATACGGATTTTGATACTGAAAAGTGAAAACTAACTACCCGAAATTTTGGATATCTGGTGCAGAACATCCCTATTGATGGTATTATATCATTAAGTAGTAAGGAAGAGGTCTAGTAGTGAGTTTTTTCATTTAATTTTTTAGCTAAAATTAAATAAATTACTTTAGGTTTAATGTTACTATTTAGATATACTCTTTCTCATATCAGATATATCATATCAATTTATTATAACTTTTAATATATATATATTATATACTTACATATATGATTCATTTAAATTTACAAAAAGATCCAAATAAAATAACTCAAGCTCTCTCGGCCTTTCGTTATGCATTCAACCCAAAGTGTTAAAATACATACCAATCAATTACCTAGACTATGACCGACTGACTTTAAAGTACACTTGCATCAAAAGTAGCCTATGACCACAATTTGTTGAACTTCAGATACCTGCAAAGTGTAGTATATAATATACTACCAAAGAAAAATAATGATTAAAAGAAGAATAATATTAATTAACTAATTCCATAATTTGAAGAGATTCGCGGCTAAGAAATGAGTTAGGGGCGTCTTTAATATTCTTTTACGAGTTGACTTGAAAAACATGGTAAGAATGAAGAGATTGATGGCATATAACTTAAGTTGAATAAGAAAAGAGAATAGACATATATAGTGATTATTTAGCTTATCTAGAATATATGTCCCATCCCATTTTTGGTGGAGCTCGGTTCCGCGCAGAAAAATGTTACCTCGCTAGTAATTCGTACCACTAAAAGGAAGGATTTTCACTATGATCATGCGGTTTAGGGATGACGAGAGATCGAGGTAGAGAAAGTGTTGATCAAGGATAAAAGAAAATAAGAAAAAGATAGCGAGTTTAACTGTTAAAGTGTACGTAATGAGTATTTCGTTGGTTAGGTTAAGACATATTCTCTATCCGATCAAGGTAGGGTCTAAGTGGCATCGCAGTTTAACTGAAAGATATGTTGACTAAGCGGTTCACCACCCCAACCTCTTCTTCTTTTCCTTGATCTCTCATACACACACTCTCTCTCTCTCTCTCTCACACCGACTCTTACACACTAGCTTTCTATTATTAAAATAAGGGGTAAAAACTTGAGCATTTACTAGTTAGAATGATCGGAAGCGAATTAATAAAAGAGGTGTTGCACTTTCTCTCATACACTTTTCCTTTGAACAATGAGAAGATTAGGAAGGAAATTAGAAAAGAAAATTTCTTTATGATTTTTCGTAAATGACTAAATTACACTTATAATCATCATAAATTATTTTTAAAAAATAGGAATATTATTGTAAAATGACCAGTTTTCTTTCCTTTCCCTCCAGCTTGAAAATGCAAACTTATTTCTTTTCTTTCAAACTCAAGAACATTAAAAATTATAATCATTATCCTTTCTTGTATCCCGTCAATTATCTTTACCGTTCCTTTCCATTCTTTAATGTATTTTGGAAACACTTTATAAGTATTTAATAGTTCAAAAAAGTATATGTATGATTCAATCTACAACTAGCGCTAGGCTTGTAAACCTAAACTTCTTTAATATTTATAAGGAAATATAAAGAGTCAAATAATCATTGTGTTACCAGACATTGTACATGTACCTTCTGAGTCTTTAATACGCTGATATATTTACAAATTAAAGTGTATCCTTTTCTCATCTTTCTTCAGTTTTTGGGCCAATTTATGTGTGTTCTCCAAACTACGAGTGCATTTTTGTGTATGGATATTTAGTTAGAACATGTATCCGGAGCGTGTTCGATCCAAGACGTTTTGTAATTTGAATTATACGCCGACTTGTTGAAACCTATCTAATTAATTTTGTGTATAATTTCTGATTAATGAGAAATGACCAATTGAGGGAAACTAGTCAACTATCAACTCACAATAAGATGATTTGCACAATGCTTTTAAATCGCTAATGGTTCGGTTATAAATACAACAACGTCTATCAAAGAAATCATTGTCATATATATAATCCCACTTGAAACGTCAATTTATTCTACCTTGTACAGTACAACTCCATCATGCCCGCTTTGTGTATTCTGAAGATGAGAACCATATTGTGAAAGCATGGGAGGACTCCAATCAACTTATCAAATGGAAAGTGAAGCTTGATTCCCCCCTTTTATGAAGGGAGTGCATGGTAGACCTTTCCTAAAAAAAGAGATTCACTTTCTACACTAATTAATGAATCTTTATATTTTAGCGAAATTGATTCTTTTACATAAGGTACAACACTCTTAAAGCTAATGTACAAGTTAGTGAATTACTTATTTTCGTGAATGAATAAAACCTTCATTTACATTTGTTGCATGTCTTATTGTTATCAATATTATATTAATAAGAACTACATAGTTATACCTTCTTGCTCACTATTGGACTTGAACCAAAAACCTTAAATTAAACACCAGATATAGCTTGTTCTTATGAGACCTAAACCCAAGATCTTGAATTAAACACCAGATATAGTTGCCCTTTAGTTTGAAATTATACCATATTATAACTATATATATTTATGCAAAGTAGTTATATATACATCATATATATAGATCTTTATAACATGATATGTTTGTTTTATCTTCTGTTTGTTAGTTGTGTGGAGCAAAATGAATACAAAAAAAGTGAAGAGTAGCTAGTGTCTTAATCGTATTCCCTTCTTTAATTACATGTGGATCTCTTTTGCGACCCTTTTCCTTCACTTTTCCTGCGCATTTCGAATTCCAAATTGCTCTTTGTGTTCTCATCTAATCTTTACTAAAGTTTTTCAAACACTTGGTAGTTAATTAGTAGTTTCGTCGATCGACCTACTTGCATGAGATTTAACGCGCCTTCCGACTATGATTTTGTCTTTTTCTCGAAAGGTTTACTAACTTTTCATCTTCTTCATGATTCTTATAACATACATGCTAACGCCTAACAATATAGCTCTAAGAGTTGTAGTTAAGAAAAAAAAAACAAATGTAACTTCATATCCAATATAAGGAACACAATGTGATAGGTGATCCATATATAGTAATTATTTATCCCTAATTGACATCATTTTTATATCTGATACAATGTATAATAATGAAAACCGAATAGATATCAAGTATTACATTTATCATTATTTATATATAGGATAAGGGACAAATGAGAAACACTAACAAGCTATAACCATTTATACAATCAGGCTAAGTTATCATATATTAAAACCATAATTTTATTCTCTAGACAAATTTATTGTTACCCGCATATTAAACAAACTATAAAGAAAATGTGAAGGGCATATGATATGCATGGCCTTAACATTATATGATATTGGCATATATAATATAAGTTATTAGTGAATTAATGGTTGATTAGAATATTATAATGGAGTTTTAGAACTTAAAACTTGTCATATTAAGGAGGCTAATCAAACACATGATAATCATTATGATGTGTAGATCCTAGTGATGCAGATAGACAGATAGTGTTTAAAGGTATCATGCATCCCCTTAAACTTTATTGCATATTTGATAGAAAAGCTACAAAATCACCGAAATAAAGCACATATATTATTTGTGCGACGCATGCACCTTATCATTTGCATTTTCGCTTTTACTTCCGATAAGACCGGCCGCATAGGTGGCCAACCCGCTTGGCTGGTTTCAGCTGGTTCACAACCATCACGACATGGCTGGTTCAAGAGATTTTCAGCCCGGGCTGGCTGGTTTGGATAACAGCTCGAGCTGGTTCCATTTTTTTCCTTTTCTTCTCTCTTTCTCTCTCTTAATTAATACATATTCTTTATTAATATTTAAAATGGGTATGATGTGAGGGTTTGTAAGTTGGAGAGTGTTGAAGATGTGAGATGATGTGAATGCTGATGTGACATTGTGTAACTTCAGATAAGTTCAGGTTGGATGTGGATGGTCTATATATATATCATTTCATGCTTCGAGATCGACTTCGGTGGCATCTTTTGATCAAGCTTATGAATCATAATGACATAAAAACCATATGTTTCTTATTGCTAATTAATTAGTTGCTTTTCTTAATTACGTATAAGACGTTTATACGTGGTTTTGTTTGTTTGACCACATGATCGATCATATTAATTATTGACAACTTTTTTATCGAGTGTACATGTGTAAATTAAGCATATATAGAACCTAATTATATATGTAATCATCATCATTACTTCAATTAAAAAAAGCACCCATAATATATATGTTTTAAGTTACGTGTTTAAATATCATTTTAACGAATTATTAAAACATGTAACAAACAAAAAAATATTATAAAAAGGAACAACACCTGTAATGATGGATGATGAGCGTTGGTACGAAAACACGAGAGATAAAAAGCACTTTTCAATATTTATTGGACACTATAGATTACATATAAATATCTCGATCTTCTAATATATATAAAAGACTAATTTAAAAAAATTTATTAGATAATCTGAACCTTTTATTTAATAAAAGATTTAATCGTAGTCGTTAATTTATTTAATTCTAAAATTTTAATTTTGACTTTTTAAAGTCAAACTAATATGAAATAGATAAAGATAATTCTTAATTAAATTAATGATAAATATAAAATATTTAAACCTTAAATTTCAAAATTAGTAATAGTTAACTATTTATCATACGTTAGCCATAGTTAAAATTAATATGATATACCACTCCGTATTTGTTGAAAGAACATAGCCCAATTCTATAAGTTGTTTTATTTTTATAAATTATTGTTAATCCTTTTTTATCTCTTATTTAATAATAATAATAATAATAATAATTTTAGTTATAATAATAATAATAATAATAATAATAATAATCTCTAACATAAATAAAAGACTAATTTCAATTAAACTTATTAGATAATTATAGTCATTAAATTATAAAATATCGTATTTGTCCATCTTAATTTATAAATATCATATTTATCGTTTATAATATTTTAAAACATCATATTTAACCAAATTCTTAGTCTTATCATTCAAAAATATTTTATAATCATTTTAATTTTTCTAATTATAACAAATAACGTTTAACTTTATTACCTTTAATTGTAACAATCATGATACTACGTTTCTACCGTCAACCATGCCCTCACACTCGCGTCGATGTTTCCACTACTTGTCAAAGTGTTGATGCTATGTTATCATTTTTAAATTCTCATTTAATTCACGTCTTATTATTATTTAATATATTTTTTTATAAATGTTTAATATTTATGATCTTTTAAACCAACCCGCGTGATACACGGGCATTTAGACTAGTTTCATAATATAAACCTTAGCATAACAAACAATTAAAATATAATACTATTAAATGAAAATGAAATTAAAAACTAACGATATAAACCAGAAAATTAATATTGTTAATTGAGTAATTTTACCATAACATCTTTTAATAATATTCATGATATGACAAGCACGTGTCTCAAAATTAACTACATAAGCTTACAAAGCATATCTTATTTTATTATTGGTATTATATTTAATCAATATTACAGTACTAAGGAGTA
Organism: Pulicaria dysenterica; assembly: GCA_947179395.2. Lineage (NCBI taxonomy): Eukaryota > Viridiplantae > Streptophyta > Magnoliopsida > Asterales > Asteraceae > Pulicaria > Pulicaria dysenterica. The sequence continues at coordinate 5,105,385 of OX359292.1, forward strand.
ATGTTTAAAAAAACGTACCAGAGTCAAACTGGTGACTGATTGGTTCAATCGGCGAGATTGGTTTATTACGGATTTAAAAATAGGGAGATTATATATACTTCTTTATATTTATATTTACATAACCATTTTCATTTTATTATGTCTGTAAACCTGCCGATTACTTCTTAGTTTTCATTCATATTTAATTTAATAGAAATATAGTTTTTCTATATCTCATTTTCATCGGTCCAGTCCGGGTCTTTTATAACCGGTCGATTTTCTTTGAGGCGGTTTTCTGGTTTATTTTGGATCGTAGGCATGTCCGCTTTCCGATCTGACCGCCAGTACGGTTTGGTTTTCAAGACACTACAAAAGGAGGGTCATCTTTGGGACCCACTATATTATTGATCCTGACATGGCGAGATTATTGGATAGAATGCAACCTTAATTATGGATTGGCTTCATATATTGGTGCCTAGGATAGAAAAATGGTAAAGCAAAAAATATGATGGGAAAATATGGAAAAATATGAGTTGTAATCCTTAAACCCAATTGGATGGGTGGGTGACACATAAGAAAGTGTTGGTTTGGGCCCCACTGTTTAAGGGACACATACCCTAAATATGGGAAGTAATAAGCGAGTGTGGGTGTGGGTCAAGTGGATCATAATTCTACGAAACCATCTATTTTTGGGACTCAAAATGACATATTTTATTAGGCAAATTGATTTTAAAGATACCAAAATGTGTAATGCCATCAATATGCTCTCTAGGGATAGAATGAATATACAATTTGTCAAAATTAAAGCAAAGAATAGTGTGTAGAATTCTTTAGAAAGACGGAAAGTAATATTCATAAAACAATGTTTGTAAATGTAAACTATTATCCTTTTTAAGAAAAAAAGCTTGTGAATTTTTTTAACAATTGCTATGTTGTTCTTGAGGTGTCAACTACTTGTTATCAATGAAAACGGGTAATTTTTCTTAATAATATCAACAAAGATCAAGTTGAGTTGCCCAATGTTGAAGTTTCCATACATGTGGGATCCATTATTTGGATGCTATGAACTATATAGTGTCACCATAAATCTTTGAATAGAAGATCTTTAACTTTAGGGCCTCGATAATAAGAAAACACATTCACTCAAGTAAGTTGTCCTTGTCTCGAAGCCATCTTAACAAGGTTGACTCAAGAAAGGGAATGTGCCTTACATGCGTGCTATACATTCTAGGATAGGTGACCCAGTTATGCTTAATGACTTTGGTTTTGTAAGTGCACTCTATGTGAATTAGCCCTTCTATGATTGATAACATTATGTTCATGCTACTATGCTCTTCCTAGTGTGTTCCATGGGGAACTAGGTTTGATGAGTTACCTGGTGTGTTTCGTTTTCATGATGAGCCAGACAATCATTAGAATTAACTTTGATTTGTCATATATATGTAATATGAAGAGTTAGTTACATTTTTGGTCCCTATGATTTACCTAAAATTACAGAAATGATCTCTGGGTCTGGTCCCTCCCGACACGTTTTACTTGCATATTTGGTCCCTCTTCAAGTTAAAATGACCAAAATACCCTCTTCCTTTTAATACTTCATTTCTTTAAATTTTAATCATGTTTTAAAAATTATTAAATATTATATTTTTTCTACACATTAAATATATCATATCAGTTTTATCAAATGATTTTGCCTCTCTCTATATACCACCTCTCTCTCTCTCTCTCCCTCCCTCTCTCTCTCTCTCTCACCTCCTTTTGCAACAACCACCGCCACCACCACTAGCATACTCAACCACCACCACTATCTCCTTCTGCAAACAACCACCGCCGCCGCTACTCAACAACCACCGGAACCTTCATCTTCACCCTCATCACCCCTAACACCACCTTCATCTTCAATGACCACAATTGCTATCTTCATCTTCAGCCCATGACCACCTCATCTTCAACTACCACCACCGTCTCCCTTCATCTTCAAGAAAACAACCATCGATGTAAAAACCCTATATCGAGAACTCGAATCTAATACCCTACACACCAAAATCGATTCAACAAACACAGATGAACCACAAATAGGAAACCCTAAATAGATCTGAAGATAGAGAAACAAGGGGGGTGAACGATTCAGGGCTTTAATGTCTTCGATTAAGGCGCCGACATTTTTATGTGACGGCGGCCAGGTTTTCATGACGGATAATCTTTAATCGATTTTGGTTTCGATTAGGTTTAGTTCTTGAAATCCTTAAGCGGACTAGGGTTTCGATTTTGGGCAGGTGACAGTGGTGATGTGGTGGTGTTGGGAGTTGTCGGAAGAGAGAGAGAGGGGGGGAGATAGTAAGAGAAAGAAGGCTATGTAAGAGAGGAGATAGAGGTGGTGGTTAATTAACCGGAGGTGGTGGAAGGTGAATGGACGGTGGAGGTGTGGTGGCTATGTTGTGGTGGAGATATGCATAGATTAATAAGAGAGGGTAGTTTAAAAGAAATAGGGTAAATATCTTTTTTTAATTTAGTAAATATATTTTAAATGAATTAGAATTAAAAGAAGGGTTTAGTTTTCTAAAATGTATTAAACTATACCCAATAATCTATTGTGTGTATCAACCTAAAAAAAACTCTATTTAATGAATTAAACAATATTTTTATAAAATTTTTGTGTCAATGCAACCTGCTAAACCCTTAACCGGTTATCTTGACACAAAAATTTAAAAAAAATAATGTTTAATTCATTAAATAGAGTTTTTTTGTAGGTTGATACTCATAATAGATTATTGGGTATAATTTAATACATTTTGGAGAACTAACTCTTAAAAGAGATGAATAAGGTAGTTTAGTCAATTCAAGTTGAGGAGGGACCAAATATGCAAGCAAAACGGATCGTGATGGACCAACCCCGTAATAATTGCGACCCAAGGACCAATATCATAACTTTAGGTAAACTACAGAGACAAAAAATGTAATTAACTCTAATATTTATTATCCTTTACATATGTCACATTATTAATATGCGCGGATGATAATATGTTCACTTCTTGTTGCTACAAAGTTCAAGATTTACGATGGGCTAGGGGAGCTAGCATTTGGTGATGTATGCGATTGTTAGGGCTTGGATACATATAGAGAGAGGGGCTTGATTCATTGATTTTACACATAAAAAAATATACTTGATATCTACATTTTCCACCAAACCAATGTGTGTATTATTAGAACTTCATGTATATGGTTAGTAAAGACTTTGAAAAACTAAAACAGAAATGAGTAAGAAATAAAGATATCTTGTAAAATGAGCACATACAAAAAAATGCACAACATGCAATTATTGGAAGAGTGCACTTAACTTTAACCATCCGAGATTTGGATTGGTGAATTTTGTGATGTTGTTAGGTCCTAAATTGTGTTCAATATATTTTAGTGGAGTTTAGTATTACATATGACATTAGTCATAGTTTAGGGTAGCTATTGTAAATACCCAAGGGGTATAAATACAAGTTTGTAAACCCTAATTCAATAAGCATTTCAATTTTCACGTTATTGTTCTTGTTCTCGGTTCCCTTCACGTACGTATACATACAACCGAGTTCATCTTTGTGTGATTTGCTTCAATAATTGATTGATACTTGATACAATTGTGACCTACAACTGGTATCAGAGCCAAAAAGTGATTAAAAGGTAAGTTTTAGATTGTTCTTGGCCTTGGCTTAGTCGACATATACGTTTCTGCCGTAGGGTTCATGCGACATTGCTTCTTCATGATTATTGGTGTTTGATTCGAATTGTTTATTGGGTTTATTAAGTTTGGTGTTTATTTCAAGTTTAGGATTGAAATAGCTTGTTTTGGTTGTGTTGTTTGGATTATAATATCGATTTGCAGGTTGAATTCATCGAAACTAGTCTAGGGTTCGTAATTTTTTTTCAAGCCATTTGGTACTTCAAGCCATTTGGTGCTTCAAGCCGTTGGTACTTCAAGCCATTTGGTACTTCAAGCCATTTGGTATTTCAAGCCGTTTGTATTTCAAGCCGTTTGGTGTTTCAAGCCATTGGTACTTCAAGCCATTTGGTGTTTCAAGCCATTTGCACTTCAAGCCGTTTGCTCTTCAACCCATTTGCTCTAGTTTGCCTTTCAAGCCGTTTGCCCTCCAAGCCATTCACCTAGCCATTCCTTCAAGCCATTCAATTCAAGCCATTCGTTCAAGTCATTCAATTCAAGCCATTCAATTCAAGTCATTCGTTCAAGTCATTCAATTTAAGCCATTCGTCAAGCCATTCCATTCAAGCCATTCGTCTAGTCACTTACTTCAAGCCATTTAGTTCAAGCCATTCACTAGTAAGCAAAAGTGATCTCGAGCTTTTGGACTTAATTTGAACAATTTTTTCATTCACCTTTAACTTTCACTCCAAGATCCGAGTTTTCAAGTATCAACATTTTGTTCATGATGACGACTACTGACAGTGATCATCGTTCTTCATCTGCATCTGAGGTTAGTACTACTAATTCCCAATTCATCGATATGATTCATGCTTTGAAAAATCAGATTTCACAATTAGAAAATGATAAAGCTCATTGTCGAGTCTTAGAGGCTAGATTAGACAACAATTACAACGAGTTAGTTCAGTGCAATCGAGAACTGTCAACAGCAAATGATCAGTTGTCTTATGTACAAAGTAAGTTGAAACTTTGCGAAGAAAAAGTTGGATATCTTACTGAAGTCAACTCTGAAATTACTGTCAAATTAAGGGATGCACAAATTAAATGTAAAGATTATGATGCTGAGCTTGATCGATATGTTAAAGAAAGAACCCAACTGTATTCTAAAGTTAAAGAACTGGAAGATAATCTTTGTAAACGTGGTCAATTAGAACAGACTATATTTTTGAATAAACCGAAAGACACTAAATTTTACGATGTAAAAGCAGGTCTAGGTTTTGAAAATCCAAATAATTTATCTAAAGTCTGTCGTGCTCAATTTTATGAATTTGAATTTATGGGTTGGGGTTTCACTGATTTAATGAAATTCACTGGGGCTTCAGAAGATGATGAGTTAGAAATTTCAAAACGAGCAAATAAAGATAAAATGCAACTTCCGTTTGACTATACTGAGTTAAACAAAAGTTATGAAAAACCTGAAACTTCTTCATCAACTGAATCTCCAACTACTTATTCTTCTGAAGAATTTAATCAAAAATCAGAAAATCTTTCTGAAAAACCCGAATACTCTGATCTTTATATTCCAAGTTCTATTTTGAAAAAGAAAGTTTCAGATCTTTAAGAAGAATTAGCAAAACAAACAACAGATTTCACTAATGAAAGAGTTCTTCTACTTGATACAATAATTTCTTTAAAAGACCAACTCACTTCCGCTGTCAACCATCAAACGGAAAATGTTTCAAACTCTTTCGTTGACAAAGGTAAATCTGTTGTAGAACAAAGTTTTGATGATTTTATTGAGTCTGATCTTGGAGACAAAGTCGTTAATGATCAATGTAGCACCTCTCAGCATAATCAATACATTAACTTTCCTTACCAAGATTTGGAAGTGACGACCGAGAAAACTTTAAGTAAGAGGCAAGCCAAGAGAGCATTGTGGTTTGAGAAAAGAAAGAGTTTTCTTGAAGCCAAGAAAAGACGTTTTCAAGAGAAAAATCATTCTGGTTGTGGTGGTTATAAGGACAATTTTGATCATGTACATGGGAGAGCTTCAAATGCTGGAAATAGTTCTCAATGTGCAAAGACTAATGGTTCAAAAGAGTTTGGTTTTGATTCCAGTGTTCATTCTCATGCTCATGTTAGGAAGTATGAATCTTCTTCTTTTGTTAATTCTTGTTGGGATGCTATTGGTAAACCTGATGTAAAATATCCATTTAAGATATATTCTATTAAGCACTTGATAAGGTTATCTAAAGAGAAAATTTGTACCTCTCCTCAAAGAGTGAACACATTTTTGGTAAATCAGAAAATTCAAAAGGAGAAGTTGAATTCTAACTACAAGTGGATGCCTAAAAATGAATCTGTAGTTAATTCTCCTAATCCACCTGGACCCAAACTCAAATGGGTACCAAAATCTACATAATCTATTTTGCAGATAAGCCAAGAGACATTCTGGAACACCACAGTTACACTCTGGAGAATATTGTGAAATCTAAACAACTGTGTGTTCAATACGCGAAGAAGTTCAATTCTCATGGCTAGAATAAATAAGAGTGTTCCTTGCAAATCATCTTACACATCATTATGTTCAGCATCAGCCTGAGTCTGATGATCTGAGAAATTTATTTTCTTTAGTTTATCATTATTTGATATAACTTCTGTGTTAATGATTGTTACTTGCAAGAGGAGCACAAGTCTTCAAGACCCGCAAGTATGCATTTTTTTCTCAATAAAATTGTTATTATGCATACTTGTAGGGGGGGTAAATTCGAAAAACCAAAAATATTGAAAAATGAAAATCCAAAAACATTGAAAAATACAAAATCCAAAAACATTTCAAATGTTCAAAATTTCAAAAATATTTTGTTGTTTCGATCACCTCGTGCGTACTGTGTTTAGGTAGCTTCTTTACTCCTATGGTCTAGCCAGAGCCGGACAGACCTACCCAAGGAGCTTCCTATTTTATAGAAATGAGAAAAAGAGTGCCCATTCAATTTTGAAAAGAGATGTTGAGGAAGAATTGAAAAATATTCAAAGAACTGAGGGTGAGAGAAAGGATCAAAAGAACAGAAAGATCCTCACTAAACAGTGTCAATCTGGGTAGCCACATCTACTACTGGTTTTATACTGGTATTGAAGAAGACATCATGGACCCAGTGATGCAATGCACTAACCCCACCCAGCTACTCAATTATCTCTTAAAAGATGATTGTTTCAACTTCACGGAGATTTTTCACATATGTTATTGACATCTCATTTAGAGATTGTTGATATTGAAAATAGGAGGACAATTGCTCCGGTCCCCAACTTCTTTCGTGCACTTATTGAGTCTAGAGCCAATTGCTATATCATTCTTGTTCCAGGACACTCAGTGGAATCCTTTGCCTGTTTTTGTGACAGTGCCGGAACATCTTGAGTAATATCTTTAAGATATTTACAGTGATAGATGGAAATCCTACCAGTGCTAACATCATGCCAACGCTGAACGTAGGTCACTCGGTTTATTTAAACTGATGTGTTAACGGGAAATCTATGTGATCCCGGTGTTACAACCGATGCGTTTATTGCCATATCGTTCTGATAGAGTCATATTAAAATCAAACTGAAGTCATTTTGCATGTGCATGATGATCATGATGGATCCTGACCACCATGAGGGGGAGAATCAAGTTTAAGGAACATAATTCACATGTCAAGGGGGAGCTAATACACCAAGTGCAGTGTGTCTTTTCAGCTGTTTCTTACATCTTAGGGAGATGAGATCTTTACTTCCTAAAAAGGCAAAACAAGGACAGCTGACAAAGTTTCAAAGAAAAGAAGACAACTATTTACAGATTTGAAAGGGAGCAATGCTTTGAAAAAGTCTCAGATTTTAGTCTTAAAGATCTTGAGCTATTTTTGAGGGGGAGCAAAATTTGTTTAAAGAAAAATTCAAAGGTGCTGATACAGCTAATACAACCCTCAAGCAACATCGATCTGTGCATGATCAAGAAATATTATTCTCGTGTAATGCTCAAGACTGTTCCCGTGAAGACAAACGAGATGATCATGGTTGTAAATTCTGATAAGCGCGAGGCTTCTACTGCAATCTCTGATAAACAACCTGATCACTGTTGACGAGTCTTTGAAGATCTCGTGAAGACTCAAAACTTCAAAGAATGATCTCCTAAACGTTGAATGCAGAAAGAAAAAGAATCTTTGCATATTCTCAATGGGGAAGATTGTTTTGATGCTTAAAAAGTTTATTTTTGTTTATTATGCTTAATTGTAAATTGAACACAAAGGGGGAGATTGTTAGGTCCTAAATTGTGTTCAATATATTTTAGTGGAGTTTAGTATTACATATGACATTAGTCATAGTTTAGGGTAGCTATTGTAAATACCCAAGGGGTATAAATACAAGTTTGTAAACCCTAATTCAATAAGCATTTCAATTTTCACGTTATTGTTCTTGTTCTCGGTTCCCTTCACGTACGTATACATACAACCGAGTTCATCTTTGTGTGATTTGCTTCAATAATTTATTGATACTTGATACAATTGTGACCTACAATTGTCGTGGCCTTGATTAGGGCAACTTGATCATTGATGAGGTGCGCTGTGCACAAGCGCGCCATGTAAATCCATTTTCTATAAAACAATCAGGAGACTTGGTTTAATGTACATATACATATACACACAAACGTATGTGTATATAATATATATCGTTCTACTTAGTTTTTGGGATTCTTACGAACTAGTATACGCTTTACATAATATAAATTAGACATCGGTAGTTTTAAACCGTAAAGCGGTTGCTATTCATATGATGTTGTTCACTTTATTAAGTTTGTTCATCTCTTCGAAAGAACGTGTGTAATACTATGATTTTTTTTAAAAAAAAAAAACACATATCGAGACTTTCGTCTACGAATTATCTTTCATGTAGTCGTTTATTTTATCTGTTTGAATAATGAATATGTTTTGATTTAATCACAAGTTTTATTGCTAATCTATTTATGATATTGGGTGTTTAATGAAATAGTGAAAAACGTCCTCCATTATCTTTACTTGAGCAATTGGATGTTTATTGAATTTATTTATTCTTTGATGGCTCACTGGTCATAAGACAAAGATTAACTTGGTATTAGTATGATCATAAGCATCTATTTTATTTTATTTTTTATTTTTTGTGTCATGTTATTTTTTCCTTTTCATCTAACTCCTATTACTCTAATCCCATATCTACCCCCGGTCATAAACCGTTACACACACTGACACACAGTCACAGTAAAACAAAGACTTCAGCGTAAGTGGGAACCAACGAACCAGAGCGTAAGGGGTACTTAACAGGTAAGAGCGATGGTATTCAAAGCTCCCACGCCTAACAAGCCACACCCGCTGATTCAATGTGGGTAGTCAAATATTAATTAGGTTATTGTATTAGAAATTGTTAACGTAATCAATGTCATAGGTTTAATTATATATTTATTTATACTAATATTATAATAATACTTTTAATATTGGAAAAATATTTATAAATATATAACCACAAGCTAATATAAAAATAATGACTACCTAAATACATATTAAAATATAAATTTGCACATGAATACAATTTTGATAAGAATTGATTTCTTATGACGAATCAAAAATTTTAATAAAAAGCAAGCATTAAATAAAAAGTTTAGTTATTTAATTGTATTTAATTTGTTATGTTATGTTATTGTGTGTATCAGATTTTAAAATTTTTATTGTGTGTATCGAACATTTAATTAGCCGCTATTATGTGTATTATACTTTCTATTATATTTTTTTTAAATAAATACCATAATAAAAACCAAAGTAACCAGTCTCGAACAGTACATAAAGTGGTGTAACCTCTACACCTCAAACTAAGTTACGTACTTACCAAAAAAATTAAAAGGGTACAGCAATTCCAAAGAAACTAAAAAAGGAGAATCACAACTAAAGCAAACTGGGACTCGAGATCTCTGCCACTGTCTATCCCAGCGATTTCGGATTAGTTAACCAAACTTGCCAATCCAATTTTCTTGGACTAATTCTTCTTGAAATCCAATTGAAGCTTCTAAGTTGAAAATCAAAATAAGAATTTGCCAGTGCCCTTTTTGTTTGGCTGTGGACCACTTGATTGCGGTATGACCAAAGCAAATACATGAAAATCGACACAGTAGCTTGCCAAATTAAAACTATTTTCATTAGTTACCAAATACGATCCGGCAGCTACCAAGCTTTCATCTGTAGACCACCATCTGCAGACTTCCATCCATATGTCTTTCACCTTTTTGCACTGCCACAAAGCATGATCCAACGTCTCTATTTCTTCCTCACAAATCGGACAAAGAACTGAGTGAAGGTCAACCTGCAAAGTATCAAGAACAGCCTTCACGGGCAATCTACCCAGCCTCACTCTCCAAATGAGAATATTTACCTTTCTAGGGACTAACTTATTCCACCAAGTCTCACATTCCCTACTGTTTAACCCCAAGCACTTTTCATCTATTAAATTCCTAAGAATTTTCACCAAGAAGCAACCATCTACGAAAAAGCTCCACGTGAACTTATCTACACCTGATCTAACCGGCACAACATTATGAAGCAGGTTCTGAAATTCCTCCAACTCCCCTAGTTCCCTCCCTCTTGGATTCATCCTCCAATCCTACACCCAAACCCATTGCTCATTAATCCAAACACCCCTATCAGAAATCCTACTTTCTTTGACCCTTTTCTAGAGCATATAACCTGTTAAATTTATCCTTAAGTTTTACTCCACCAATCCAACTATCAACCCGCAATTTCACAGACTTCCCGTCCCCTAATTGCCTCTCAAAAGAATGTTTAAATTTTATACCTAAATTCTCTAAATAGTCACCAACCTTAATGATATTCCACCAAACCGAGTTCCTCCATTTGAAACCACCAGCTCTATCTCCTACATCGAGACCAGATCCATAGATACAGTTTATTAATCTCCACCAAAGCCTACCCTCTTCATTATACCATCTCCACCACCACTTCCCTAAAAGCGCAAGATTTGTTGCCTTTAAGCTCCCAATATTTAGACCCCCTTCCTAAAAGGGTTTAATGTTTGATCTCACTTTACCCAATTAATGAAACGACCCGACCCCAGAACATCCCCTTTTTCCCAAAATAAATTATTTCTCACCCTCTCAAGATTTGAAATCACACACTTTGGGGCTTTAAACAAGGAAAAGAAATACTATAGTAAACTACCGAGAATTGATTATACCAATGTGATACGACCTCCAAACGATAACATCCTTGCTTTCCAATGAGACAGCCTGTTTTGAACTTTTTCTGTCAACACCATCCAACTATCCGCACGACTCATATCCGCACCAACCGGTAATCCAAGGTAGGGGTGTGCACGGTTCGGTTTGGTTCGGTTTTGGGGTAAAACCGAAACCAAACCGAAAATTTCGGTTTTTGGAAAAGCCAAAACCAAAACCATTCGGTTTTTCGGTTTTCGGTTTTCGGTTTTATGTTCGGTTTTTGGTTCGGTTTTCGGTTTTTGGCTCGGTTTTTAGTTTTTTTTTTTTTTTTTTTTTGAAATAGGCTGCTGCAAATCATTAACTTAGGCTGCTCATAGTCTCCTGTTTGGGCTGCTACAAAACACAATATAGAATGATATATACAAGATTTTATCCAAAAACATTGAAACAAAATAATTAATAAAGTGTCCAACATGAAACACATTTAACCCATCATAGAAATGTGTTGAACACATGAAGAGTTGAAAACATAAATAACAAAGTTTGATGCTTAGTTGCCTTAAAAGTTAAAAATAAATTTAAGTAAGTGTAATGGTTCGGTTCGGTTCGGTTTCCTACAATCGGTTCGGTTTTTTATGTTCGGTTTTTAAGTTCGGTTCGGTTCGGTTTTTGTGGGCGGTTTTAGAAGCAGGAACCGAACCAAACCGAAATTTTCGGTTTTTAAAATATTGAAAACCAAAACCATTGGTTCGGTTTTTTCGGTTCGGTTTTTTCGGTTTTGGTTCGGTTTTCGGTTTTTATGCTCACCCCTAATCCAAGGTAAGAGAAAGGTAGGCTCCCAACTTTGCAACCTATTGTTTGAGCCCACAACTAAACTTGCTTTGGTTAACCCCCACGCCGGATAACATGCTTTTACGCAGATTGATTTTACGTCCCGAGAGACTTTGAAAGCATTTAAGTATCGACAGCAGGTTTTTTATATTTGATAAGCTCCATGATCCGAAAATAATTACATCATCTGCGTACTGGAGGTGCGATATTTCCACCTTCTCCCTCCCTCCAACTTGAATTCCTTTGAACTATCCTTTCTTGATCGCCTGTTTCATTAATACATTGAAACTCTCTACTGCGATAAGGAACAAGAACGGGGCCAATGGGTCCCCTTGCCTCAAACCCTTTTTCATCTTAAAATTCTCGTTGGCGATCCATTTACTAGAATAGAAATGTTTGAGGAAACCAAACAAGCATTAATCCATTTTCTCCATCTCTCTCCAAAACTCATCTTCTCCATGATGTGTAGAAGAAACTTCCAATTTACATTGTCATACGCCTTTTCAAAATCTATTTGGGATAACTTTCTTTAACCGTTCAGCTAGGATTTTCACCATAACTTTATAGTACACACCAATCAGACTTATCGGTCTGTAATTAATCCAGCATGATTTGAGGTCTTTAGAATTAAAGTGAGAAAAGATGCATTGCAACCCTCACTTATCCTATTAGTAAACCAAAACCATCTAATACTTCTAGTTAAATCATTTTTAATCATCTTTCTATTGTATGTACTAAACTTGTATATTTTTTCCTTTTTTATGTAACCAAAATACATACAATAGCAACAAATTAAAAGGTTAATACAAATAATAGAAAACTTTATAGTTCGATACAAATAATATCAAAATGCGGCAAACTGATACCTTTTAGTAAACTAAATCCTCAATAAATTCTTAAATGGGTCAATCTGAAGTTTGTTTCAACTAAGGTTGACAATTCTTGTCACAACACAAAATTTATCTCGATTCGAACACGGCCTGAAACTAAGTTTGGTCAGAACTGGGTCAACCTAAAAATAATATAAAAGAATCAAGATTGATAAGAACATGACATTAACACGATAACTCGAAATTGACATGGATTACTTGAATTTAATAATAATAAAGAAAAAAACAAAACATTTTTATATTAAGACAATAAAAAGATTGTAAAAGTAATAATTAATTTAAGGCTTTTAAAATTTGGATTTTTGGTGGTGTTTCAAAACTTAAATATAGATCTATATACAAGGTAATCTTCATATAAAATTACTCTAATGCTATGCTTCAACATTTACATTGAAAAGTCTCTTAATAGAATATTTTATTGTTGTATAAAATAAATAATGTTAATTATTAATGTATATATTATGAACACTACAACACAGCATCCTCTTTGTGTTGGACGAATTCGTGGAAAATCTGTGGAAAATGGATGTTTCTCTCGGATTTCCCACGGAATCGACCGTGGTTAAAAGCTTCGTGGGAAAACCATTTTCTCTCGAAATTTCCCATGGAATCTGTGGGAAATCCGTTAAAAATTTCCCACGGAATTTGGTCTATGGGAAATCCGTTTCTGATATCTAATTTTCTTGTAGCAAAGAAGCTATGATGGAAGAAGTTTTAGTTCTATATCTGTATATAGTTTGCATACAATGCATTTGCATATAGTTTGCAACAAGTCGTTTCTCTATATAAAACTTTATATATTTTCACCATTTAATTCATCCTATGGAACTTTCATATATGTTTAAGTATAAATCAATATTATACATATTCATGTACAAATTACTTTTTATATTTAATATATATTTCAGGTTCAGGTTTCGGGATCCTAGATTATTCCTGTCTCCTTATTTTGAAATTCATGGAATCCTTGAGAAGCTCTGGGATTTCCTTGTTAAATCGGGTATAATGTTTTTGTCATCCCTAATAATAGACAATTATAATGTGTAATAAAAATTTGGTAAGATTTATATAAGGAAGATCTATATGCAAATTTCTATATAACCCGGAACATCATTAGCTATTAATTACGTGATTACCTATGTGTACATTTTCTATTATATTCGATATCTCAAATTCTGAAAATTTATGAACTATATTGAACATTTCTCTAATTATGATATCCTACTTTGTTAAAAATACATTTGATTGAAATTCTTTTAATATCAATAAAAGACTAACATCATTAGAATCCATTAGAAAATAGCCATTAATTTAGATAAAAAAACATTTAATTAATTATCAAATCTGAGCCAATCATTTTAATTGGATTTTATTATGACTTTAGTTTGAATAAAACAATTTGAGAAAATTTCTGATCTTATTAAATTTTAAAATATTTTGCTCATATTAATTTATAAATATCATATTTACTATTTAATGTATAATATTTATTAAATTTTTAATTGAAGACGTGTATAACACAAATATGTAATCTTGTATATGAAAATAAGACAACATTTAATAACCGCATATATATTCTTATGTTAATGACCACCACTTCACCATTTGTTCAAGCCAAGATAGGACCTTAACAATTTAATAAAACATGTATAGTTCTTTGTATTTTTTTTAACAGCAAAGTTAGTTGTTAGTAAGTTAGTAAAATTGCAACATCAACCACTTCAATTCCGGCCCCACGATATACTTGACTATTGGTATTCCATATGTGATTTTAAATATTCCGGTTTTATTGCGAGTTCCACAAAAATTAATATTATTTTTTGATTAATTAATCGATGGTTAGGATGTTAATGTCTTATTAATAAGCCTTTAGCAACGACTCATTAACGAGGGTTTTTTTACGAAAATCAAGTCAATCTAATAACGACTAATGCACTCAACGTAATTCACGGTAGTGTAAATATATAAATGATCAAAATACCTCTTTTAATTAGTCAATAATAACCATTAATGACGATTACGAATGGTACTCACGATACCCGTAATAAGAATGGTTCTCAAATAAACTTTTGTCTATATATATGTAGATATAATATAGGCAAATGTTCGAACGAGAACTGTTTTCTTACGAGAATTGTTTGTGTTAGTGCAATCAAAAGATTAATATTAAATATATCTGGTTTTGATGATGCAATTTTAAATAACGATATTAAAATGAAAAACATACATATCCAAGTTAATATGAAAATAGTAAGTTTGGAAAAATAATAATATATATTTGTTGATGAAAGATCAAAGTATAAAAATATATATTTATGTGTTTCGTAAAAATTACCTAATGGGTTGTATTATAAAAATGACAATATGATTTTAAAAGAATACATTATAAAATTGTCCTTTTTTATAAAAATAAAATTTCACTTATAAAAGTTATTCCATACTGCGTCAAATTATATCTGTCTATGGAATAAAGTTTTTATAACTATTTGCCAACATATATAAATAAACGTAAATTTCTAAATTGGCAAAAGTGAAAATATGTATTTTAGAATACAAAATAAATCTCCTTAAGAGGTATACAAATGATTAGTGGAAGAATATCTTTGGAGATCTTGCAAGTACATGCAAGTACTATGAGGTGCACCCTCTAAATTCAACATGTGTTTAATTCTTTCAAAAGCCAGTCCAAACACACAGTGTAACGATATTTATTTTGATATTTATTAATTCAAAATATCAGTTTAAAAGAGGAAGACGGAAAACATCGAAAATATTTTTAAACGACGCAAGGTAGCTGCAGCTCTGGCCACGGCCGATACACGGTCGACCGTGGGATCAACCGTCGGCACTGCAGAGTTGTCCCCGCCTCTTTCCTCTCTCTTCCTCTATAAATACCAACTCATTATCAAACAAAATTCACCTTTTGCACACATTCATTTCTTGATCTTTCATTTACAAATATATACTTTTGAGTGTGTTGATTCTTGAAGTTGTTTTCTTCATTTGTAAGAGTTGTACAATACTTCAAGATCAAGCAAAAGGGAAGCAAGAAAAATACATTGAGTGATATACACTTTGAGTGAATCAATTTTTCTTGTATTGAGAGATAAGTGTTCAAGCACCATTGTTGGTGTTCTTGAGAGTGTTCTTGAGTGAAGAACATATTTAGTGGGTTTGACTATTCCTCACATAGTTTGAAAGTTTGGTGGTGATAGTTCTTGGTGTAGAATTAGTTGAATCTTCTTGTTGAAGAAGATAGTGTTCTTGGCGAAGAACAAGGTGTTGGATCTAGTGTGGATCTTTGGTGGTTATCATCTACCCATAAAGGTGATTGTACTACGGTTATCTCTTACGGTTTAAAAGATTGTTGCAAGTGTTGCTAGTGGAAACCTTGACGGAGGTCAAGGCGTGGATGTAGGTTGAAGTTCAACCGAACCACGTAAAAATCTTGGCGTCTTCCTTCTAAACCCTTAACTCTTTAAATTTCCGCACTTGCATTTGCATATTTATTTTTGCAAGCATATTTACATTTCTTGCATTTTATATTTCTGCACATTGTTTCTTATTTCTTTTATTTATTTATTTCTGTCATTTAAATTACCGTCTTACTATATATTAATATATATATATATTTATAATAAATATAAATATAAACTCTTTTATATATATATATATATATATATATATATATATATATATATATATATATATATATATATATATATATATATATATATATATATATTAATATTTATATATCTGGTACTTACAATCTATATATATATATATATATATATATATATATATATATATATATAAATATTAATATTAATATATATATATATATATATATATATATATATATATTCTGCAATTTACATTGTAAGTACCAGATATATAAATATTAATATATATATATATATGGTACATTCATCAAGATATATATATATATATAAGCACTACTATATATATTTATATATTTTAAGCATCTTTTTTATTTCTGCATATTTACCTTCAAGTCATATATCTATTATTTTATATCTACTAACATTTGTTTCTCTTGTGTCCCATATTTATATATTTAATTTAATAAATCGAAAAAGTGGTCATAGAAACTATTCAACCCCCATTCTAGTTTCTATAGTTTGTAACACTATTAATGACTAATTAATAGAGGTATTTTGGTAATTTATATATACTTTTTAACCATGAATTACGTCTGTGTGGACTGTCATTAATGTACGACACTTGATTTGTCCAAAATACACCTCATTAATGTGTCACATTAATGAGTTGTTAATTTTCCTATTATTAGACATTAATTAGTCAATCATTAGTGTAACATCCCAAATTTTTTTTAACGGTGAAATAGTAATAAAATTAATATTAGAGAAAGTTGCGGAACCAAAATACACCATAAGTTAAAATAGTCAATAACAGATTACTTAAAGCCAAAAGTCAACAAGTCTTGCTTGTGGTAAATTTAGAAGCTATAAAAGGTTATTCAATTAGTAAATCATTCATCAGTTGTGAGCTGACAGAATGTGGTCCTGTCGTGAAATGACAAAGTTAACAATAGTTAGCGCGAAGTTTAGCTAGTATGTTACTTACATCCTAAAATAGTTTAACATAGGCATATTCACATGTCATTCCTCTCGTACCCGATACCGTCAAAGTCGGTATCGTCCTACCTGTTGTATACCAATGGTCTCATCATACCCGTTGCTCTAGCATACGGTCATACATACCCGACACACAAGTGTCAAACATCATCATACGTTTACATACCTACACGTAAGTGTCAGTCATCATCATGCATTCTCATAAACATCATTATCATCATACGCGTATTTATATACGCTCGTTCCTAGTCAATACTGGGTCAGTGTGTATGTAAGAATACTCATCTGGCAGTAGTTCAATCACAAGTAGTTGCCAATCATAGAATTGTATAGGTAACGAGTCCGATAGCAAAAACCTACAACACATAACAGAGTACAAGTCTTAATCTAATTCGGACAAACAAGTCGTACACCTCCCCTAACTCGGACCAACCCCTATGTCGCACATATATAGGTAAGTCAGACCATATCCCTTAAGTCGCACACATGTACATAGGTCGGACCATCTCCCTTAGGTCGCACACTTATACATAGGTCATACCATCTCCCTTTGTTGCACTCATGTGCATATAAGTCAGGCAGCCCTCTTGTCGCAAACACACATGTATATAAGTCGCACATATTCTTGTATCACACACACACACATGGATATAGGTTGGATAACATCTAAGTTGCATATATAAGTCGAACAGTTCCTAAGTCGGTCCAACCCCTAAGTCGCCCGTATAATTATATAGGTCGGACCAGTCATCTTTGTCGCATACATGTATATCCATATACGTATATAACAGTCGAGCTTGGGATTTCGAAATCCTTCAAGACATAACTAAATTCAAAAATTCCAAGTTCTAAGGATTTCTAACACCATTCAAACAGTTCCTTTAACATAAATTTGGATTTCATCTAAGTTTAGTGGGTTAAATGCTTAAACTCTCTCTCTCTCTCTCTCTCTCTCTCCCGGTTATTTTTCTCGAAAATCAACACCCATACCTACGAATTCATCACTTATTAAGCTTAAAGTCAGCGATAACTAGCTCTAGATGAACATACAAGCTTGGAGAATCATACCTGATCAATTTCCTTTAAGATTAGATGTGAAGATAGATGATGAAGGTTCTTGCTCTACTCCTGCCTTCTTGACTCCAAACACAGCACACGCACAACACACACTCTCTTAACACAGATGCAAATGTATCTGTTTTCCTTTGGGGTTATGCCCTAAACCATCATATATACCTTCACTTAAGGGCCTAAGCCTATTAACTCTTAATTAGATAAAGCCTAACACAATTACATTAATTCATTTACATTCCAAGATAAAAATACAATAATACTGATAACAAAATATTCTCTTTATTAATTACGAAAGTCGGGTGTTACAATTAGCCGTCAAAATTATTAGCCATTGATTAATTTTAATCAAGGGATAATATTAGTTTTCGCAGTTCTCGTATGAAAAACACAGTTCTTGTTTGAACATTCCCCTATATATGTATACACACACACATTTATATACTGAACCAGCCGTGTATGCAGAACCTACGGAACCAATCTCATCCTTTAGATTTGATTATCAATGGTTGGGATTATAACTGCATATTGTATTTACAATTCCATATTAGGTTTATTCTATTAGGTAAAATGTATATTCGGTTGTGATTTTAATCATTGATCATTTAAATATAAAGGTTTAGATAGGTTTTATATATAAGGTTGGTTATGTACCGAATTTTACCATTTATAAATATATGTGTGGGTGTGTGCTAGTTCGGCTTTTCGTAAGATATATATAGAAGATTTAACTTTTTAAATTGTAATTGATTGACGAGATGTATAGATAAAAAAGTGAGATATATTCTCTTACTACTTCCTCTTACTTATCATGTTATTCACAAGATTAACGTAGGTTTCAAAATCAATGAAAAATGTGAGAAAAGAGTATTAGTTGATTCCACATATTATGTTGTAGTAAGTATGAAGATAAAATAGAAATAAATAGTAGTGTGATATATTATTTTTTATATATAAAATCGGAAATAAAGAAGGATATAATAGTATGGTGTTAAAGGACATATATGTATATATGAGAAAAGGGAAAGCGTGACACAGACATAGTCTTTTAATACCTATTGAACCTCTTGATCGAATTGGAGCTTAATTCCCCAAAAACTTTGTGATAATAATTGAATTTCCATATTTTACTTTTAATTGCATTGCTGTCGACCCCACCACTACTGCCCTTGCTATATAAACCATCTCCTCCTTCATTTCTTAAGCACCACTCATCACCAATATCACCAGCAACAGCAGCAGCAACAGCCAAACAGGCAGTTCTCTGTAGCAACTGGTTGATTGATTTGAGTGTGTGTGTTTTCAAGAGCAAATTAATTCATTAAAGCTGTAAAAATGACAATTGCTGGTCAATTTCCTCACCTCACTTTCGCATTTGGCCTTATGGGTACTCGAGCGCTCTCTCTCTCTCTCTCTCTCTCTCTCCGTATCTATCTATATATCTATCTATCGATCTATATGTTTGTCTATCTCTCTATCGTTTAGAACATATATATCGTAAAATTGCGCAGTTCACTGTAATTATATAGGATGATATTCTAATTAAAGGACCAAGTATATATGTCATGTTGTGTGGATGATTATATATATACTCATGTAGAGACAAAAGAATATAATAATACATAGAATTTAATGCATGCATGGATATATACAGTACTTATATCGTGCACGTACGTAACGAACTATGCTTTTTTTAATCATTATTCATTCTTTTGCAGGCAATATTGTCTCATTTATGGTGTTTCTTTCACCATTGTAAGTTCTTGGCATGGATTCTCTTTTCATTAAATATAGATCAACCTAAGTTTGTCTAAGTTTAATTAATTATATACTTAATTACATATATATGTACTTAAATTCCATATTTATGAATCGATGATTTAAACATTTTTAC
Organism: Pulicaria dysenterica; assembly: GCA_947179395.2. Taxonomy (NCBI): domain Eukaryota; kingdom Viridiplantae; phylum Streptophyta; class Magnoliopsida; order Asterales; family Asteraceae; genus Pulicaria; species Pulicaria dysenterica. The sequence continues at coordinate 5,125,549 of OX359292.1, forward strand.
TTGGAAAAAACGTAGGCCAACGTTCTATAAAGTTTACAAAATGAAATCGACAGAGGGGTTTCAATCGATACCATACGTGATAGGATTATTTAGCGCGATGCTTTGGATCTATTATGCGTTGCTAAAGGGCAATGCAATGCTTCTAATCACCATCAACTCTGTTGGTATCGTCATACAAACCTTTTATATCGTTGTTTTCCTCATATATGCGCCAAAGAAGGCAAAGGTATTCGATCAAATTCGTTCGTGATGTTTTAATTATTTATTACTTTCGCTAGATTTACCCTAATTAATCAATTAACTAATTCAAGAGAGTATGTGATTCTGTGTGCAGATGGAAAGCTTGAAGCTGGTCATGTTGTTCATAGTTATTGGATTCGGGTCGATTGTTCTACTAACTCTTTTTCTTTTGAAAGACAATATTAAGCGTGGTGTGATAGTTGGATGGATTTGTCTCATTTTTTCTTTGTGTGTTTTTGTCGCACCTTTGGGTGTACTGGTAAGCACTAGAATTTTAATAACTCTTACAGACATGTAAGAGTTAGGGGTGTTCTTGATCAGTCGAGTTTCAGAGGTTTTGATAACCCGACTGAAGAACACCCCTGATATACATACATGCATTTATGTAAAAAATCATTGATTAATTTCTTTCGCAGAGACAAGTGATCAGGACAAAAAGTGTCGAGTATATGCCAATTCTTCTATCACTTGCACTAACACTTAGTGCTGTTATGTGGTTCTTTTACGGTCTACTTCTCGGGGACTTCAATATAGCGGTATATATATAACAGAACATTAACGTACAACTTGATCATTTTCAAAATATATCATCTCCAATTTTCTTAATTACATATCGATTTCTTGTTTTATGACATGCAGATTCCAAACACGCTTGGATTCACCTTCGGAATCATTCAAATCATACTTTACTTTGTATACAAGAACAGGAAGCCGGTGATCAACGATAAGATCACAGAATTCAAAGAGAGAATGAGTGAAATGGATGAACCAAGAGTCCCTGCAGCTGCAGAAGTACTAAGAGATCATCATAATACGATTGATATGGTGAAGCTTAGTAATGGTGTTCGTAGTCCAATGAATGTTGCTAATCACACCATTGAAGTCAGGGCTTGAAATTCATCCTAATTGATTTTGGTTTTATATATATATGTCGACAAAATATATATATATATATAAGTGTACCTACCTACCAGCTTCTCTATAAATAACTGTACGTACACTTTACATGCATGCAAACTTTTAAATTTTACCTTAATTTTGCGTATACCGCGCGTATCCTTATATAATTAATTCCTAGCTAACGTACGTTACTAAACCTTTGTATTGTTTCGATCAAATCTGTATTAAATGTATTCTCAATATAAATGAATTTGGATTTCTATATACAAGCATTTGTGTATATATATATGTATAGGAAAAAGTTCATGAGAACAATTCTTAGTGTGAGAACCGCGAGAACCAATCTGAGCCGTCCAATTTCCCCTCTTTCAATGTCATTGCCCACCCATGAATTCCTCACATGCACCCTGCCACACTCTATCCCTCCACGCTCACCATCCATGAAACTTCTCATATCCAAGGAACAGCCGAGATTGGTTCTCGCCCTAATAACGGTTCTCGCATGAACCCTTCCCTATATGTATAAGAGTGGATCTAGGATTTTGGTTGGCTAGTGGTACCATATAATGAAAAAATATAAAATTAAGGGTGTTTTTCGAGTTTTTTGTTAATTAGTTGGGTCAACAAAGTTTTATTTGTTGTTTCGGTATTTTAAAGCCAAAATTTGAAATAAAACACAATTTATATGAACCCTATTAATTAAATTTTTATTTTTAAAAGAAGCTAAAGTATTTTAAAACTATAAATCAAAAATTAAACTATATCTTATCATTTTTTTTTAAATTCATTTTTTATAAGATCTTGGTAAAATCTAAAAATCACTGGTTGCACACTATAACTTAACTGATGTCACCGGCTCGAAAACATTGAATATTTCCACTGTCTGCAAAATTGACCGGTGGCCAATGCCACCACCAGCTATAAGTTGGGTCTGCCCCTGTATATATACGGGGAGAAGTTTATTGAGAACCATATTATTGTGAGTTCCGCGAGTATCATTTATAACTACTATTAATACTCATTAATGAGGGTATTTTGGTCTTTTAGATATTTTTTAACCGTGAATTGCATTTAGGTAGACCGTCATTAAAGCTTGATTTTCTCAAAATACCCTCATTAATGAGCCGCCATTCATTCTTAGCCAATGATTAATATTAATCAAGGGTTAAGATTAGTTCTCACAGTTCTCGTATGAAAACAAATCTTATTTGAACTCGCCTTATATGTAGGGTTAAGATTCTCTTATATTGTGGTCAAACCTGACACGTCCTGTTCTTTCACAGTTTCACAATGAGAGTGGATCCTTTATTTTTAAATCAAGAATAGGTCGTTTCACATGTGTCACTTTCATATTTATAAGAAAACATGATGATCATGTTAACCACAATTTAAGAGAATCTTAACCCATATGATATGTTTTTAGTAAGGGTGATGATTCGTACACAACAGAAATTGTTCATACACAATGATTTTTGTATTGATATTACTTGTACCATATGCTGTCATATACTTATACATGTGTTATGTATAGACAATTTTTATTATATACAAATCACATCTCTTTTAGTAATCAAAATATATATGAAGTAAAAAGAAAAAAAATATATGGAGCATGAGGCCGATTTATATATGGATGACATAATTGAGTTATGAGTATATGTACTGTTTGCGGTGCCCACACATTAAATAATTTATGTGGAGATAAAAAGGGAACGAGCGAGGTAGGCTTCATTGATCATGAAAAAAGTAATCGAAAAAAATAAAGAAGGTTGACGTGAGGTGACGAATCCCACGTACATCACTCACTCTCCAACTCTAATCCCTCTTTTCGCGCTGTTCTCAAATATCATTTCATTTTCATAAATGAGTTAACTTCTACCCTAGAATCATCTCAATACTGTCATCTATATACCGTACTCTGCCACTTTCTAGTAGTGATAGAGCAGAAAAACAGAGAAACCGAATCAAAAATAAAAAAAAAAACCCAAACAAATCCTAATACTTTTAAATGTATTAGGCTGGACGTTATACCTTACCTGCAGGTAAGGCTTACCCGATGTCACATCAGCGCCACATCATTCCACCCCACTTACCTTTCTCATTTACCCAATATCAAGTTATACCTTACCTTTTCTTACCTGATTTTTTTCACTTTTTTTATTTTTTTTATTTTAACAAACAACCAATTATATAAATAATATAATTCATTAATTTAATTAATTTAAAATTCAACCAATACTAAAAATTAAAATGACATAATTTAAACTTTAAAAAAATCTAAACTTTTTTTTAAAAAAATATACATAATTTTAAAAACTAAAAAATAGTTGTCTCGTTTGGTAAATCCATAAGAAAAAGAATTAGGGATGAAATAGGTAAAGAAAATGGTGTGAAAGAGGTAGAGAGAATGGGTGTGAAAGGGTATAAAATTAGGATGAAAATGAGTGTTGGATGGTGAGGTATTTATAATTGAATTATTAAATAAGAAAAAAAATAAAAAAAAGTTAAATGTGTGTTTAATTGTGATTGGTTGAGAGGAGGTGAGAGGGGGGTGGGGGGTGGGGGAGCCGAGTTTCTTCCATCGAGTCTGCATACCCGATTCCCTTACCCGAAGGGCGAACCCAAAACCAAGTTTTGGTGTTCCTTTTGTTACTCGAGCCTACCCGATGGAATCGGGTTAGGCATAACGTGTAGCCTTAAGACTAAAATAAAAGGTAAAAAGTAGAAATTAGGGTATATAATTTTGTCATTAACTTGTGGTTGGGACTCAAAACAAAACATATATGATAATGATCAAAATTGTAATTTTTTTAGTACCAGAATTAATTTTGTAATTTCGTGTAAATCATATAAACAAAAATTGTAATTAACTCTATATATTAACAGAAACGGAATGAATGGAGAACATTTGTTTTTCAAGAAAAACAAGGAGTACCGATCTAGGTATTTAAACCTTGATATAATTACTATAAAAATATGATTCATCTACAATAACTTAATTTATTTACAAAAAATAGATGCATGTACAATATTTATTACTTTTTTTATCTTTCTTATTATAATTTAAAAGTTTAATATTTTTATGTTATTGTAAATTAAAAACTAAAGTAATTTTATCAATTTTTTTAATAGAACTTAATTTGCTTTATATTAACAAACTAGAAACCAAAATTTCCTACCACAAAAATGTTAAAGAAAATTATGTAATCATCTTGATATATCTTTATCTTTATTATAAATACAAGACTAACCTAACAAAAATTTATTAGTCAATCCTAACCATTAATTTAGGTAAAAACTTTTTATTATCAAATCTAAACCATTCATTTTAATCAAAATTTAAATTTAATTTTGACTTTTTTAAATCAAACAAATGAAATTATCTTTAACAATTAAAATTTAATCTTATTCCTTAGTAAACAAATTTCATCGGATGTATAAAACATCCTAAGCTTTTAATTTGAAAGTTGACAAAATAATTTTAAAAATTGTTATAAACTTATTCATATTATACTAATCTTAAAATATTGATATAAACTATTATTATTTATCATCCTTTTAAAAAAAATTCCACGTTTTACAACTATTTAATATTTTTTATTAATGTTAAATAGTGTTTTAAATAATCTGTGTCGCTACTAGAAAAACCGGAGATTCCGAGGGATTTGCGAGGGCTTGAAATCCCTCGCAAAATTTCCGAGAGAATTCCTAGGAATTTACAACAGATTTGAATGATATACGTTTATGAGAAACTAGCGAGAAATTTGCGACCAAATTCCGAGGAATGAAATCTCTCGTAAATCCCTCGCAAAGTTGCGAGGAATTTCCGAGAAAATGGTATACCTCGCAAAAGTTTCCGAGAGTTTTCCTAGGCATTTACGACAAATGTGAACCCAACACATTTACGACAGATTAGCGAGAAATTTTCAAGGCATTTTCGAGGTCTGAATTCGCTCGTAACTTCCTCGCAAAAGTTCCTAGGAAATCCCTCGCAAATTTCCGAGGGATTTGCGAGGCCCAAAACGGTTTTTTATATATTTTCGTGTTTTACCTCTAGAATTTGGGACACATAAACACGTATTTATAACTATACTGACACGAGATAGAAACATTTGACATATTAGACTATTTAGATCAACTTATATACACGAACATATATACGTAAACTTAGATATATAAAAACACTTAGCGGTTTAATGTGTATACGCATCTGTATATGAATGCTTTCACAATTTATAATTTTGGATGTCTAAAACTTAGTTTATAATGAAATGTGAGTGTATGTATGTGTGCTTTGTAATCAAATATATTGAGAAACATAATAAAACTATTTCAGGCCTAGGAAATCCCTCGCAAATTTCCGAGGGATTTGCGAGGCCCAAAACGGTTTTTATATATTTCAGGGTTTTACGCCTAGAATTTTGAATATATAAACACGTATGTATAACTATACTAACATAAGATAGAAATATTTGACATATTAAACTATTTAGATCAACTTATATACACGAACATATATACGTAAAGTTAGATATATAAAAACGTCTTAGGTGTTTAATGTGTATACACATATGTATATGAATGCTTTCACATATTTATATTTTTTTATGTATAAAACTTAGTTTATAATGAAATGTGAGTGTATGTATGTGTGCTTTGTAATCAAATATATTGAAAAACATAATAAAACTATTTCAGGCCTAGGAAATCCCTCGCAAATTTCCGAGGGATTTGCGAGGCCAAAAACGGTTTTTTATATATTTTAGTGTTTTACGCCTAGAATTTTGAACATATAATCACGTATGTATAGTTATACTAACATGAAATAGAATTATTTGCAATATTAGTCTATTTAGACCATCATATATACATGAACTCATATATGTAAACCTAGATGTATAAAAACGTTATAGTGGTTTAATGTGTGTAAGTGTATCTATATAAGTGTATTGACATTTTTATACACTTGTATGTCAAAAATTATGTTTATAATGAACTATGAGTGTATGTATGTGTAATATATAATCAAATATAGTGAATTACACAATAAAACTAATTCAAGCCTAGGAAATCCCTCGCAAATTTCCGAGGGATTTGCGAGACCAAAAACGGTTTTTTATATATTTTAGTGTTTTACGCCTAGAATTTTGAACATATAATCACGTATGTATAGTTATACTAACATGAAATAGAATTATTTGCAATATTAGCCTATTTAGACCATCATATATACATGAACTCGTATATGTAAACCTAGATGTATAAAAACGTTATAGTGGTTTAATGTGTGTAAGTGTATCTATATAAGTGTATTGACATTTTTATACACTTGTATGTCAAAAATTATGTTTATAATGAACTATGAGTGTATGTATGTGTAATATATAATCAAATATATTGAAAAACATAATAAAACTATTTCAGGCCTAGGAAATCCCTCGCAAATTTCCGAGGGATTTGCGAGGCCAAAAACGGTTTTTTATATATTTTAGTGTTTTACGCCTAGAATTTTGAACATATAATCACGTATGTATAGTTATACTAACATGAAATAGAATTATTTGCAATATTAGCCTATTTAGACCATCATATATACATGAACTCGTATATGTAAACCTAGATGTATAAAAACGTTATAGTGGTTTAATGTGTGTAAGTGTATCTATATAAGTGTATTGACATTTTTATACACTTGTATGTCAAAAATTATGTTTATAATGAACTATGAGTGTATGTATGTGTAATATATAATCAAATATAGTGAATTACACAATAAAACTAATTCAAGCCTAGGAAATCCCTCGCAAATTTTCGAGGGATTTGCGAGGCCCAAAACGGTTTTTTATATATTTTAGTGCTTTGCGCCTAGAATTTTGAATATATAAACACGTATGTATAACTACACTAACATAAGATAGAAATATTTGACATATTAGACTATTTAGATCAACTTATATACACAAACATATATACGTAAACTTAGATATATAAAAACGTCTTAGGTGTTTAATGTGTATACACATATGTATATGAATGCTTTCACATATTCAGAGTTCCATCTCGAAGATTATTTGATAAAGGTGGAAAAGATCGACCCTTGAGTGATTCCAAGATGCACAAGATTCACACCTATATCTTGCTTAACTGTCGTGAGGTTCACACTTTCATATGGCACTTTGATGAATGGGTTAAACAAACACGACCTTGGATGACAACCGAAGAACTTGATTTGTATCAAGAAAAGGAATTTGCTAAGTGGTTCAAGATCAATGTAAGTATAAAACATAAAGAAATTTTTTAATACATACTAGTTTAGTTTTGTAATCATAACTCATGTTGTCTTTTCACTATAGGTTATGCAAGGGCCAGATTTCAATGAGAATTTGAAAGATCTTGCAGAAGTACCATTCCGTTATGTCAAATCACATGATGGATATTTTGTCAATGGTTACAAGTTCCACACGGTAACCCACTGTCATGGGTATGTCACACAGAATAGTGGGGTATGTGTGAAGGGAACTGTTTATAATGAGGAAGAAAGTGACTACTATGGATTGTTAGAGGAGATTCTTGAGGTTGAATATCATAGCATGGTGGGTCGTTGTGTGGTTGTATTATTCAAGTGTCGTTGGTTTGATCCAATTCAAGGGGTAAAAGTCAACCATAAATATAATTTGGTTGATGTCAAACACAAATCAAAGGGATGCATTAATGACCCTTTTGTTCTAGCATCACAAGCGCAACAAGTGTATTACTCAAAATATCCTTCAACGAGAAAGGATTTGAAAGATTGGTGGGCTGTTGTCAAGACTAAACCAAGAAGCATATATGAAGTAGCTGAAAGTGATCAAGAAGAAGTTGACGATGAAATTGTGGATGGGGAAAATTTCTTTCAAGAGAATGAAAGGTTCATCGGTGTATCACTTACAAATGAGGTTCTTGAACCAGTTAGTCTTGTACAAGGAGAAGTAGAAGAAATTAGTGATAATGATTTACATGAAGATATCGACGAGGAGGAAGAAGAGTTTGAAGATACATCTGAGGATTCAAATGAGGATACTGAAATTAATTTGGCCGTTTCATCGTCTGACTGATTAGTACGTACTTAAGAATTTTTATTTAATTATTAAAATATTGTGACATTATTCGCTTATACTAAATTTTAGTTTTGTTTCATTAAATTTAAAATGTTATCCGTCTAACTAGTTAGTTCTATTGATTACCAATTTAGGTTATCTGTTTGACGCATTTTTTAGTCCTTCTATTTAAAGTATGTTAATTTGATTTATTTTTGTTAATTAGTAAATTTTTTTGTTGAAGACATTATGGATAGTGGAGGTACTAGTAGAGGAGGAGGCGGTAGAGGATCATTCAATAGAGGTAGAGGGGGGAACTGTGGGCACAATGGGGTTATACGTAGTAGCAATTCTACAGGGCATGGTGACGAGGCAACAAATTACACAAGCCCAGAAGTATCTCGCCATGTTGGATTAGAGAACATCCGCATAGCTGACAACCATCATGAGGGGGAGTCATCAGATGTTCAACCCCTAGGGGGGTCAAATACTGTGGAGCAAACTGCTCCTTCATCATATCGAGAGAAAATTTGGCTTGAGGGGAAAGAGTATGTGTGTGCTTACGAATATTAATTGTCTTTAAGAACGTATACATAATAATTGTCTTGCATTCTTTCCATTGTTTAGGTTTAACACATCACAGGTTGGCAAGAAGATTGTTAGGAATTTCAAGAATATGTATCATGGTCCTTGGGCAACATGGGCAGATATTGACCAGGACTCCAGGAAGCGGATGTGGGAACGTTTCTCGGTTGAGCCTTAACATTATTGATAACATAATTTTAATCTTGTTTTGAAGTAATTTGCTTAAACTAATTATTGATCTTGTATGTAGAACATGTATACATGGGATCAAGACATGAATGAACTAATTTACGAAGCATGGGAGAAGCACTTGCAGTTGAGGATGCCTGACATCATGTCGGGTGCTCGATCTAAAGCACTAAAAGACGCCAAAAATGCAGGTGCAGTTTTTGATGATGATGACTTATCGGCCCTCCTTCCTTATAACAGAACATGGATGAAGCACGAGTACTGGGTCACACTTATTAATGAGAAATGGAACAATGATCGATGGAAAAAAGTATCAAAAGTTGCAAAAAAAAAATCGAAATAGCCAAGTAAGTGGGAAGGTTGCAAAACACACCGGTGGCTCCCGTAGCCTTACCCATACTAGGTTGTATTTGGTAAGATATATCAATTTTATAACTTTTAATAATACACCACCGTAATCTTGATCTTAATCTTTTTTATTTTCTTATAAACATTCAATTACTTGTAGGAGAAAAAAAAAGGCCGCAAGGTATCCGGTACTGAACTCTTTGTACACTACTATACAAAAAAAGGGTTGACTTCGGAGGAAGGGAATACGCCTGAGAGCATGATACCCGAGTTTGCTGCCCTAGGGCTAAAGATTTTATGGTATATTTTATCGTCTTATTTTTGAAATTTAAATTCTTATATATCAAATGTTAAGTTATCATTTTATTCTGTTACAATATAATACAGGACAAGTATACAAGTGCTTTCCATGAGAAGTATGGTGATGATGCTGATATCAATGAAATTACTGATGTGAGTCTTTGGGAGAAATGTGGAGAGAGTAGAAAAGGGAGAGTGGTTGGTAGTGGTAGACGACAAGATCCCCACTTTTTGCTTACGGGTACACCAAGGTCACATGCTAGTGCGAGTAGTTCATGCTCTTCGGCAAATGTTGAGGAGGTTTGTTTATTCACTTTTATTTTGATTGCATTTGAATTAGACCATTATGAGCAATAATGTGTTATAACGTATTAGTAACCTTGATGATGTGAGTTGCAATTAGTTGTAATAAGTGCTTGTATGTCATACGGGTGTGTTGCACGATTGAAATGAGTTGTAATAAGTAGTAATGGATCATACGAGTCTTATTCGGTTAATATGAGGTGTAGTAACCGGTCATACAAGTCATAATGGGACGTACAAATCATATATGGACATTAATGGGTAAATAGTATAAATGGCTCATACAAGTTTTAATGAGCAATATTGGGTATAAATTAAAGATAAGTGGTTGTAATGCAAGTCATATTGGGTGTTATTTGTTTATATTAACATGAATGAGCCATATTGGCGTGGATTAGTGATATTTTGGTAGTAATATGTTTTAATAATTTATTGGATTGAAATGGTCATCAAAACATCTTATTAGGTGTTAATTAATAAGATGTTGTAATGTGTCATATTACATGTAAATTAGTTGCCATAAGTATTAACGGGTCATACAAGTTTTGATTAGTAAAATATGTATGTTATGGTATCTATTATTGGTTTAAAAATAAGTATGGTCTATACGGATGATATTACATCATATTGGGTGGAAATGAGTTGTAATGGATACTAATATAGTTGAATATTTGGTCTATCATATATTGTATTATTTGTATTAGGTATTAATTTTCGTATATGTTTGTGTGTACTAATTGTAGATACAAATGTTGAAAGAGACGGTGGTAACATTGCAAGAGAATGAAAACCTTCTAAGAGAAAAATTGCAAGAGAATGAAAGCATTTTAAGAAAAGAGATGGAAGAACAAAGGTTGGCAAGTCAACAACAAACAAAAGACTTGCAAGAACAAGTGGCAACCTTGAACAAGATGATGCTTCAACATTTTCAATCTCGAGACTCTCCTTCGTCTTTCTAGTATGGCATTATGTGTAAATGTCACTTTAAAACAAAACTAAATGTTGGAACTTATTTTGGTGACGGTAAATGTAAGAACTTAATATCGTATTTTAGATATCGTGTTGAATTTCGTAGTGTATGTTAAGACGTTAAATGAAATTTTAGTATTGTAGTTTATATTTTTATCCAATTAAAATATTAGAAATTACAGGTTTTACGACAATTATAAAAATGTAATTTAATATAAAACTGCATATTTGTGAGGGATTTTCAAGAGTTTTGCAAGGGATTTGCGAGGAAAGAACCCTTGTAAATCCCTCTGAAATAACTTGTTCCCTCGGAATTCCCTCGCTATATCTTCTCGCAAATTCCTCGTAAATATTGCCCTCGTAATTTCCTCGCAAATAAATCCCATGCAACTCTCTCGTAAACAACTCCCCTCGCAATAATCTCGCAAACGTAGTCCTCGCAAATCTCTCGCAACTATGATCCTTACAAATTCCTCGCAACTGAATCCCTCGCAATTCTCTCGCAAATTACATCCTCGCAACTCCCTCGCAAATATTTCCCTTACAAGTCCCTCGCAAATGTACACCCTTGCAATTCCCTCGGAATTTTCAGTACTCGAAAATTCCTCGCAAAGCTTCCTCGGAAATTCCTCGCAATCGATTTGCGACGAGGTTTTTTGCAAGGGCAGGTTTCCCTCGGAAATCTCTCGGAAATACCGGTTTTTCTAGGGATTTCCGAGGGAATCTGCCCTCGGAAAATCCAGTTTTTCTAGTAGTGTGTATTCATTCTATATTAATTTACAGTATAATGTACATCTACAACATGCAAACCTAAGACCCATAATTTTATACAAATTAATTTATAACTTTTATCACATAAGTATTTAATTTGTTATCACATATTTAATTATGGATTGGGATCTATAAGTATCAAATTGAAATACTCATCGGGTAATATTGAGTTGTCAAGTAATTCTCAACGGTGTATAAATTTGAAAACATGTAAATATTTGTTTGATAATAAAATGAATTTTATTAAAAATTTTATTCAAAGTAAAATATTATGCTCTTGTAAAGTGTTATTAAAATGGGGTTAAAACAAGGTGGGGTGAATAGAAGGGGCCAAAGTCAATTTCATGAAAATGGAAGGTAACAAAAATCAACTTTACACATCACTTGTTGTATGTGGAGAGAATTTTGCAACTTGCATGTTTGTATGCGAATCCTCAAAACTTTAATGCGATGAATCTTTTTTCCATTCGTATTGCTAGTTATAGATACCGACAAATCATACTACCTTAATTGGCTAGGGACTTAACATTTGACCTTCTTACCAATTAAGTAATTATCAAGTTAAGGGTGATACTCATGTTGTATTCATATTTACAGGATAGCTGGTTGTTACATAAATATGACTTGTGTAATTATTCATATTGAGATATGTGATACAAATCCGCATATGTAAAGATACGATAAGACACATATAACTGGTTGTTTAATATATGAAAAGTGAAAAATAATAGGTAAGTAAAAAAATAAAATGTCAATAAAATTATATGGGTTATCAAGTCGACCCACAAGGTAAATAGTAATTTAGGTAGAGCGGGGGTTGGGGGTGTTTTCAGGGAAGCGGCCAGTGGTTCCTTAATTGGTGCTTTCTCAAAGTCTATCTCAATGTGCACGCCTTTAGTAGATGAGATGGAAGCTTTGTACTTCGGCTCCTGGTTTTAAGGAGCAATAAAGTTGTTGATCATGGTTCCATTAAGCTCTGCATTGACTCATCGTTAGTAGCTAGCCTAGTTAATGGTGAAATGGATCCATCTTAGGAGGTGGCTGAGGTGCTAAGTAGAGTTAAAAGTCTAGTCAATGTTTGCATAGAGTTCGAGTTACAGCATGTCCCCTGCGATTTGAATAGGGAGGCTGATAGTCTAGCAAAGAAGGGCACATTTAGGAGGTCGCCTTGGATTGCCTGGGTATAATGATGTGTTGATGCTAAGTGGGTAGCAGAGGGAGATATTGGATATACGTGGGAGAGTCTACTGTTAGGTTTGTGTTCGAGTGTATCTGGTGGCTCTTTCTAGGGGTATTGTTTTATTGTCATAGTGGTGCCTAAATGTGTCTGGATGAGTGTAATTGTTTGATTGCAGGTTCTACTAATGGTTGTGAAATGGAGGTACTTATTGTGGTTGTTGTAATGTTTGTCAGTTTGTTAGTCTCTTTTCAGGTAGTTGTGGTATTTGACTGGGTGGATGCAAGGATTGTTATATGGTTGAGCTTACGATCTTCAATCTACATTAATTGTAGTAGGTTAGGTGGGTGGTCTCTGTTTTATAAGGTTTGGGTGTTTTTATTCATGGCCCTAGGTTGTTCACTTCTATATGTCGGTGTAGGGTGGGTGGTCATTGTCAAAGGGCACAGGTAATAGGATCAGTTTTGGTAGAGTGTAGAGGTTGGTCATTGTCTATGAGTGTGTGTGTGGTTCTCTTCGCAGAGGGGTGATTCGTGTTGCTAGGGTATTAGAGTGGTCTCTGTATTAGAGGTGTGGGTGGTCTCGGTCTAAAGAGGGATGGGTGGTCTCTGTTTAAACGGGGTTGTATATGATCTTTCGTATCATAGTGAGTGGCTTGATATGTGTCCGTATCGTATTGATTCTTGGAGTCTTGTGTACTATGCTATTGTTTGGGCTAATGGGGGGTGGGAGGGTGCTATAAGGGCGGCGATGGTAGGTTAGCGGTTGTGGCTAATCTCGTTTTCTTGGAGCTATATGGTGACACTCCTTTTGCACACACGCACCTTGCTTCCTCGCATCATTTAGCCATGGTCATAGGCTAGTTTTTGGGGTTCTCGTTGTGGTGCAGGAGGTTTGCATGTTGTTGATACCAAGGTGTGATAAGGGGGGGCATATCAATCCCTGCTAGATTTGCTTGGCAATCTTTCCTTAGCTAACGCAAATCCTTCTTTCAAGCTCCAGAACTTGCATGGACCTCGTAGTTTATATGACTTGTTTGAGATGGTGCCTTATAGTACACATATTCACGTTTCATCTCTATATTCGTAGACATGGTTACCGTATAGTGAAGGTTTTGGAACACTTATCGGGTGGATCGGTTTGGGCCCGTGTCTTGGTTGGATTGGTAGTGGTCTGGTGATGAGGGGGGCCATCTTAGGTTCGGTGTTATAAGGGGTGTTTTCGGGATTCATGGAGAGTATGTGGACGTAAGGCGGAGGATTGGATACTATTTCTGGTTCCTTTCCCGTTTCTACCCTGTCGAGTCGCTGAGTCTTATTCATCTTTTAACATTTTGTGTAGTACACTAGTTGTGATTGTTGAGTGGGGGGAGGACACCATCTTCCTAAGTATTTTTACCCTTTGAGCTCCAGAGTTTTTTGGTCACATGTTGCTTATCCCCTATATCTTATGTGTGCCAATAAGCAACTATGACTGTTATGCTTTGTGCTGACAGATTCGTGGATTATAGTTTTATCAACTTGGTTGTCGTGGTATCGATTTGGTGTTGGGTGTTACATAGCTCAAGGTCACATGGGTTATGGTCTCTCGTCCACGTTTCTTTACGATTGATCAGTCTGGTGTTATGCTATTGCCGATACCATTTTGTGTTTTATGGTGTTTTGTGTTCGAATAATTCCTAGAATCCTCTCGAATTAACGGTGTTGTCTATGCGTTGTAATTTGGGTTGAGCATGTTTTGTATTGAGCTTGTAGTTGGACTAGTTTATTGATGAATGAAAAGGCTCTCTTGAATGTTCAAAAAAAACAAGTCAGCCCACAAACATGATAACCAACCGAACAAGGTCAGCGTTTACTTATACGGAATGTAGATAAAAATGTTAATTAGGTTATATACAATCATTATTATGTGTAACTATCCATCTACACACACATATATGTGTGTGTAATAATAATATATAACTATAGAACCATTCTTAATGTTAGAGCTGTGAAAACCATTTAAAACCGTAATTAATAATTCATTAATAGAGTTATTTTAAAATTTTATATTAACTCAACCATAAATTGAGTCTGAGTGAATAAGTCATTATTGGGCGAGACTTGATTTTCCCAATACCTTTATTAATGATTCATTCATGAGCCCATTAACAAGTCATTAGTTAACAATTAAACCATTAATTTAATTTAATCAATGATCAAAATTAAATATCGTTGTTCTCGTAATAAAAACATCAAATGAATTTTTATAATAATTAATAAAGTAAAGTTCAGAAAGATGGATCATGGATGGAAAGGGGCCGACGGATAAAGTGAAAGCGAATAGTGTTGTTGTGTATCTCTCTATATAAATACATATATTTTATATAATATTAATATTGTAGCAATTAAAGATTCTCCACTAATAAAATAATTTAAGGCTTTTAAGGAAATAAGGATAATAATTTGATGAATTTATAAGTAGCTTTCTACACCATTTTCATGATGAAATACGAAATTGTAGCCCAGTTACCATGCAAAACGACCACTCCACACTCACCTATTTATTTTTCCATTCCAGCTTTATTTATTTATTTATATTTTCTTTATTTACTTAATTTGACATAAGATCTTCGTAATTATACCAAGATATATACTTACTATATCAATTAGGGGATTTTTTTAGTGTCTTCCCACTCGATCGATTGCTGGTAAATAAAATCCAATGAAATCGTTAAGTTTTTTAATATCATATATAACACACACATGTTAAATTTACATATTTTATACAGCACGACTAAAACCATAACCATAAAAAAGTTCTTTCTTACATGTTGCTACCGTTAAGCTATAAGCCTTTGATTGATAAATCATAGAGATGACACACATTTCTCTAGCAGATTATCCAAATAAAACTAATAGATAGTTACATTTTAAGTTCTGCATTTTGATCAGTATTGCCTAATAAATGATAAAGAACATACTACATTCAGACGCAATACTTTGTATATGTAATTTTAAGAACATAATAATGTTTCCAACACCTATTTTTAAATAATCAAGTAATATGTTTTAATTCAGCTAGCACTTGATTATACAAAGGTTAATATCATAATTGCTATAATTCAGACGCATTAATATTTATATGACATGCATGTTTTCTTTAAGTTATTTGGTCTTTTGAATTGTTAATTGACTACTAATTAAACTATTCAATATTATTAAACAATACCTGAATAAAGAACTCTAACCGGTTCTTGTGCCATTCGGTCATGTGTGATATACTGATATTGTTAGTAAATTAATGATTTTACGTGAATTTTATTTACTTTAATGTTAATATATTGTTGTTATCACCATCATTGTTGTCGTTGTCATTGTTTTTTATTAAAAATAGTATCGTTGACAAAATGACACCATCATATGTTCTCTTGATCTCCTCTTTGACTCTTTTGAGTGATCGGATATATATTTCATGTAATTTATAAAAAAATATTAATAAATTTATTTAATCATATAAGTATGTATTTATATATTATTATACTAGACTAAATACCGGTATAATACACGAGTTAGTTTAAAAGATATTAAATATTAAATATTAATAAAAACATATTAAATAATAATAAAAGGCGAATGAAATGAGAATTTAAAAAATGACGATATACGGCATCAATATACTGACCAACGGTAAAAGCATGTACACGAGGGGGAGAGCAAACGTGATGGCATTATTGTAGTATCATGATACAAAGAGACGTAATTGTATTTCTTATATAAGTCATCGATCATTATTGTTACAATTAGGGCAATGAAGTTAATCGTTATTGGTTATCATTATAAAAGAATTTATAAAATATTTTAGAATGATAAAAGTAAGAATTTGGTTACATATGATATTTTAAAATATCATAAAAAGGTGAATATGATATTGTAAATTAAGATGGACAAATAAGATATTTTATATAACTATAAAATATTTTAAATTGATAAAATTGAGAATTTGGTTAAATATAATATTTTTTAATGTTATAAAAAGATAAATATAATTAAGTTAAGGACAAATATGATATTTTAATATTTATAATGAGCATATATACAACTCTTCTAATAGCTTTAATTCAATTTTGACTAAAAAGGTCAAATTAGAATTCTTGTTTTTATTAAATGGATGATTAAGATTGAATAATTTTATTAAACTAAAGGTCAAAATCATCCAATAAATTTGATGTAGATTAATTTAAATTTGAAATTAAATTTTACACCTTAATAATATACATTGTATTAGTTTAACAATCATATGATTTTAAAAAGTATATTTTGACTTTTATGTTAATATTTATTGTTTTAAAAAAACTAACTGCCGTGTTTAATCTTATATATAATTAGTAAATTTTCCCGCGCTTCGCCGCTGGATAAAATTACTACTACGTTTGCTTTTAATTTACAATTCTTTAATTATTTTATTAATTATGTTTAAACGACTCTATAGATAATAATATAAAAGTTTTCAGAATTTCACTCTCAACCAACATAACTAATATGTAAATAATGAATGGTTTTCATATAACAAACAAAATAAATAAACTAATATTGTTTTACAGAAAATGACAAAAAGTTGCTATTTAATTAACTTTATAAAGAGTCGGGAAAGAACTTTGATTTTTTTTTCTTTGCATATAATTTTGTAAGTTATGTTTGAAAGTAATGTTATTAGTAACTTAATAGACATATAACTTTTTACTTTATATTCTTAACCATCAAAACAGAATATATAATTTTTTTTATAAAATTCTATGAAATCACATATTTTTTATAATTGCTGTTTTTAGTAACAATAATAATAATGACATCCTACTAATATTTAATAAAAAATATAATAAAGATGGGGACACAAAAGAATATAATATAATAACTACTCTGTATAATACTACACAAATAAAAAGGCAAAAAGAGAAGAGAGTGAACATTTAAAAATAAATGAAAAAGTAGAGCTAGAGAACATAAATAGAAAAGGAAAAAGAATACGGAGGAGAAACTGACAAAAAAATTAATTTTTTAAAAAAAGTGTGGCATGAAGATGCAGAAGATGCGCACGTTAAAAAAACCCAAGCATGAACAGTATTAGGCGTAGGTTAAGATGGTGACAATTGTATATATTTAGAATATGTTGGAAAAGGAATTTCATTGTCCAATTAAACTCATAGCAACCCATGCGAATTTTTTGAATCAAAATTATATCTCGAGTTTGTATTACTTTAGTCAAAATTAATTTTTTGATTTTAAGAAAATTATTAGTTAAGATTAAATTTTTTATTAAATAAAAAGTTGAGATCGTTTAATAATTTTAGTCTAGTTAATCTTTTATATAGTTTAGAAGATATTAAAACTAGCCACTTCCCAACTCAGACTTAAACCTGACCTTTCATTACTATACACAAACTAAAGAGAGATACATGATCTAAAAAAAGTTATATTAAAAAGTAGAAAGTCTAATTGAAGGAGATAAAAAGTTACCTTAACGACTAGGAAACAAGTCAAGAGCTAAATGAAAAGCTATTCTCCAAATATTTAAAGTAAACATGATAAAATAATGTCAAATAAACACTTTCTTCTAATGGTAATATTGGTGGTTAATTTATAGATGAAGATGTAAAGTATTAGAACAAGAATATTATACTTTAATGTAAATCATTTCTAGCTAGATACAAATTCATTTCTTCACATGTCTTGTGAAGCATATAGTTGGAAAGTATGCAAAAATTGTTGTTTATTGATATGGTCAAGTTCTATGGTCATTTTAGTTGGCGGCCGGCAGTAGCGAATTGTAACATCGGTTTCACGAGCTTATAATTAAAGTAAATTAAAACTTTATTTACACCAAAAGTTTGCAGCGGAATGAACCACTGATTACATATTAAGTATTGCTTATCAACTTGGCGATCACAAACAACGAATCGCGCCAAGTACCAAAATTAAGCCAGTGTTACCACTACGCACCGACCATCGTTAAACAGTATCAAAGTTAATAAACTACAAGTGTTCCAAAAGATATATACAATAACATTACCCACATCAAACCGCCTCGCCAGGCCATCTATTCACTAACCTGCGAAAAAGGAAATATCACGAAACATTAGCTACACTAGCTAGTGAGTACAAGTATCGCATAAGCACCAATAAGCATGCTATCACGTCACAATAAAGCACACAAGGCTAAGTTATCACATAGCGGTGTGCTGACAGGTCAGCAGGATCATATCTCGCGGGGTTGCAAATCCCGCTCAACGAATCCAACTGAGAAAATCAGCAACACCAATCCATGCTGGAGGGGAAGCGAAAAGCAACCCCCTGAGCACGTTGCGGAGCCACCTGGGCTCAATTAGGCCTTAGTTACAAACCAAGACCCCCATGTTTTTGTCGAGGAACGGCGGCCTGCAGAACCTTTACCCCAGAAAATCACTCGTGGGAACCGCTAATCCCTGAATAACACTCAAGGGACCCAGCCGCATCGGCGACTGACCTCAACCCCTGCGTCTGTCCGGACAGGAATCATAAACACGTTTGACCCATAGGGTCCACATTACGCATGCGTATCACATATCACACTTTATATCACATGGTATCACTTATAACACTGTATCACTATATCACATAGCACACAACACAGGCACTCAATAGCCCTACTTACTGAGTCTTATGGGAAACCGGTACTCACCTCGATATCACAAGAGGCAGATATGAATCCGAGAATCCCAAGAACACACTGAGTCGTCTGAATCACCTAACACATAAGGTTCAGGCTTGGTTATCACTTACACGTAACACACACAGGTTAGAACACAAGTTACATAAGCTGTCCACCCAAGACAACCTTCTACGGCCGCAGAGGATATATCCTACGGCCGTAGGACACATGAAAAACTCTCCCTACGGCCGTAGTATCCAGTCACTACGCCCGCAGAGGTTCCTTCCAACAAACAATGTACTACAGCCGTAGAAACTCTCTTCTACACCCGTAGTAGTTGTTCTTTGGTGTACTACGACCGTAGGTTACATACCTACACCCGTAGACCTTGTTTCATCGTCCGTAGACGGTAATCCACATAAACACACATCCTACGGCCGCAGAAACCCTGCCTACGGCCGCAGTAGACTTTAACTGCCTCCTACGGCCGTAGGGGATAGGTCCTACGCCCGTAGGAAGTCTACGAACAGCAGACTTTCGTCCCTGTTTCGACACAGCACTGCAATTACTCGTTTTTAACACCAAAACCCGATTGAAACCAGATTCAATCATTTGTATACACTACTTGACATCAAGAGAAGTCTAGAAACACATTTTGACATATCAACAAACACAAGAACACAATTAAACACCATCAAATGATGTTTCCTATTTATGAACTCAAACTAGGTTTTGACATGGAATTACTTACAAATCAGCAACAAGAACAGTAGATTGATACTCGAATCAGCTTTAAGAAACTCCTTTCAAACAGATTGAACTTGATCTCCTCCAAAATCTCTAAGTATATGTGTGTGTTTGAGTTTGTACGTACTTGAAAGTGTTTGTGTGTGTGTTTGAGCTTGACCCAGGGGATAAGGCATACATATGCCGACCTTGGGGTCACACAATTAAACAAGGGGTATTTTGTTCCCCTTTCCAACCTGCAACTTAACACACGACATCCCGTTTTGCCTAACGGGGATATCTACGGAATCATTACGCGAAACCGTTTAACACGACATCACTTTTAGACACAACCGACACTTTTCACATAATCACATTAATTAACACGAGACACGTTAGTCACACAAAACACTTAATTAATTTCACTTAAGGTCACATTACAAGTACCATAGCACAGGGTACAACACTACACAGCTAGGCTCATTTACAGGGTGTTACACGAATCTAGGATTCAAGTGTACTGGGGTCCAATATAGTTTATGTGAAACTTGGTCCGAAGGATTAATTAATTAGCCAAAAAAAAATTCTAGCTATGAATGGGAGCGTTGATTGAATCAAGAGAATTATAATACCAATAAAAACAAATAGCACAAAATTCTTACATTTGGTCCAAAATAATCTAAATTAAGCCTCGTTTACTTTGAACGAGTTTGTTATTCATTGTCTTTAAAGTTATTTTTTAGCATCCATTATTTCGGACAAGTTGGTTAAACTAGATTCTTATTTTTAAAGGACTCAACATTATAACCTAGTTAATTTAAACACAAACACAAAATATGATTTAATATAGTCTAATATAAATTACAATCTAATGAAAAATTAAATACACTCGCTTGAAATAAATAATTAGGTGAATAAACAATCACTATTCACTAAGCATAATATTACTAAGCGATAAACTAAAAAAATCCTAAATAAATAATATCTAACACAATAAATGAAATAGTAGATAGTAATAATAGTCATTTTGACTCTTACTTTTTCTTCTTCCAAATAGAAAATCGGTGATTTTAGCATGGAAGAGCAAAGCCGCAGACGACATATGGCCGGCAAATGTTTACAAAGGCTAGTGATGTATGATATTCTTCTTCTTCTTTTTTGCAATACAAGCTACGTCTCTGTTCTTGCTGGCAGTTGTTCATAGAGGGTCAAGGCTTCCAAGGGGGGTCAAGACACCCCACTGCTCATAACGTAGATTCGCCTCTGGCGGCCGGAGCTAGAATTATATTTTAACGGATTCATAACTAAACTTTGTCACATTTATAAATATAATCAACGGGTTCATAACTAAAAAATCTTTCTAAGTTATACTAAAAACACACTAAAATTATATAAAAAGATTTGTTCATTAAGTTTAACGAATCCCTCTTGACGACACGTAGCTCCACCCCTAAATATAGTTATGTTTGTTGTAACATATTACCCTTAGGCTTAGAGCATGGTAAACTATGTCAAGGTGTTGTAACAGTGTTGGTAGTCAATTTAATTAGTTTGTTAAAAAGTCAAAGGTGGTGTTTGTTGGAGGTGATCAAATCATATTCATACGGTGGTTAAGGGGCATGCAGTTAATAGTTATCGGGTTATTCCCTCCATCAAATAGAAAGACACTTTATCAAGTCGAACACTTAATAAGAAAAAGTAACAAACAAGACCTTGGAGTCATCCATTCTGTTTAGGTAACTTTGGTTTGTTTGTGTCAAAGGGGTTTTTAAGTTGATATAAGTTAGAAGATGCAGCGTACACGTCTGGTTTAGTTAATTGAATACCGTGGATTTAGTATGAATTCTTTTGCAGATTTTGGTGTGAAAAATCCTTGAATTAAGGTAAATTCATGATATATAGCATATTGAGGACGAATATTTACTTTTGAAAGGTATTTTTCATCTTATCCAAAGCTTTATCCTCCATCGTTTCTCTATTCATATCTGCATATATAGTTTCAACAACACCTAATTGTTGAATCGGATGAACACAAACATATAAACCCAAACTCAAGTAAGCATATCGCGGAATCAGATAATTGTAGGCCAAAAGTTGTTGAATCTGACGAACACATAACCAAATTGAATGAACCTCGTAAACACAAGCACACATACAAGCAACCACACACATACACTCCATCAAACGCTAGGGAGAGAGAGAATCGAAAAGTATGAGGGAGACAGACTTAGAAAGAGGCCAAGAAGAAAAAAAAGATAAACAAAAAGAAAGAAGAGAAAAGGAGATATAATTAAAGAGATTGATTGGGGTTGATAGAAAACCCCTTAAACGAAGTTTATCATCATTCTATATCTTTTACTAAGAAATTAAAAAAAATGTTATCTTTCTTGCAAATAATAACTTTCAAGAATGTGTCATTATACATCATCACATGTACTAATAGGTTACATTACATACAAAGATACGTTTTAGAAAATTTGTTGATTGTATACAATGAGAATATACGGTTGATGTTTGTTGTATTTTTGTTCGGTTTACCCTTTAATAATCTACTTTAAGAGGATTATATTTTCATTAAGGATTTTGACATGTAAACATCATCTGCTGTATAATATTGAACAACCAAATATGATTCTACTGATAAATAATACAGACTTGAACCAAATGATTAAACAACACCAGTTTATCTAAATCAAAATTTGGAGCCATAAGGTTTAGCATAGAGAAGCCCACTCTGGATATGGACATTCATATACCCAGTCCGGCCCACTGTATCGGACACAATGAAGCCACAAACCGTCTTCGTTACCATCGTATCTGCATCAAAGATAATTGTTATATAGACAATGATAACTTTCTAAATCTTGTTTTATAGATAAAAAATACTAATATAGCTTTTATAAGTCCATTTATTAGTTACAAAAGTGAAGAACCAAAAAGGATTTACAGGTCAATTTAACCTGAACCTTTTCAACTCATACCCATTTTGCCACCTCTGCAGATACGTAATGAAGATAAGCAGATTCTATGAAAGGAAACCAAGTATGAAGACTGGAAAGAACAAGACCGTGATTTTCAAAAAAAATTCATCGAAGAAATGAGTTTTAAAGGAATAGAACTGTTAGAACGTATAGGGTTATAAATGTTTAGTACCCTATAGGAGCCAGGTTTGGGCAATTTGTGCACATTGGGTCGATATCAAAGTCTTCAATGAAATCTTCATGGTCACTAATGCAATTATCATTGGAATCAGATTTCAACGAATGTCTTGATGTAATTGCGGTTTTATGAGCAGTAAATGCTCTTCTGGAGCCACCATCAACATAATCGGAGAGATAGAGGATGTCATTGGCTATTGGGTGACCCGTAGCTTGCAGGTGTACACGAATCTGCTCAAGACAAGAGGGAAGAAGTCAAAAGGTCAAAGTCAAGACTCAAGATTTTCTAAAGTTGCAATGAATCAAGCAAGATTTGATATAAACGCAATTAGAACGATGGGAAGTATGATGAAGCGCTTACTTGATGAGTTCTGCCAGTGATAGGATGACATGATACAATACTATATTTCCCATTAGTAGAAATCCGAGTAAATTTTGTACATGCTGCTTTCCCGTTTAAGGTGCTGTTACCTTTTTCATCCATGTCCACTGCCTATTCAGGGAATAGTAACTACTAAATACAGTGAAAATAGTAAAAAGCCAACAAATTCTGTACATTACAGGCGGCGATTTCAACCTATATACTTATGAATGATCTCAATAGGGTGAAATGGATCAAATAAGAAAAGTACTAACACGCCTATAGAAAAGGCGAAAAAAATGTGATTGTGGGTCAGCCAAACTTAACCCTGTGCATTCAACATGAATTAAAAATTGACTCGTTTTAACCCAAACCTGTTTTGACCTGTTAACCAACCTGCCTGACCCACCCGCTCAGTTTGCCACCTCTAATGTACTTTAACTAAAAATGGTAAATAAAATCTCAAAAGTAAATGTTACTCGGATACAAGTCTTTAACCTCAGCTGTACTCCTTCCTTCTCGAGCATTGAAATTCACCCTCAAATTGACAACTTGCTGGATCATAATCGAAAAATAAATATCATCGTAGAAAAAGAACATTATCATTTGCCAACTCAGAAAAATAGGGACCCCTCTTCATATGGAAACTGTACCTCCTCTTCAGGAAATTCCCCAACAACTTTCGCAATATACTGTTTCTGCACCATCCCAGATTCAATCTGAAATAAATAGAAAATGCATCACTTGATAGGTATAAAGATACAAATCACATGATAGACTAAAGCAAAAGAAGACTCTACTTATATTGAAAATCTCTTCTTATTTTAAAAAAGAGAGACAAAAATATAGTTCTGGACATTAAATTGCTCAATCATGAATCAAAACCTATAAAAATACAAAAAACATGATAGAGTGATAGACTAAATGAAAAGAAGACACTACTTACTTTAAAATCTTCTTATTTTGAAAAAAGAGACAAAAATATAGTCTGGACATTAAATTGTTCAATCATGAATTAAAACCTATAATCCATATGTATGCATCTACTAACACATGACATAAGGAAACAGCCACCTAACAGTTAGGCCGCGTACATCTAAGCAAATTCTCGAACCCCAGAAGGGGCCCTAACCGGAAAAAAACTACTTTAAAAATTGAGGTTCCATTGACCTTTATCTATTACATATTATAATTAGGAGAAAAAAGCAGTAGTTTGACCTGTTGTCTGAAAATATCAGCCTGAGAAGCACTTCTAGCAAGAATAAGAAGTCCTGACACCAAACGATCTAGCCGATGAACAGCTTTTGAACGGTTAAGAATACCAAAATATTATATGTACAATCAAAATAATCAGAGTAATGAAAATGTTCAGGATGGTAATTTCTCAAATAAAAGAAAGGATACGAAAGAGAGGTGCCAAGTCATGTTCTGCCTGAAGAATACCAACAACGGTGTTCTTACGATATTGACCACAAGGATGTACCTGAAGGAAGAACAAATTTTGAAATCACCCACATAAATCTCATTCATAATGATGAAACATCAAGTTTTTGGAAAAGAAACTTTTTATACAATTCAAAGGGATTTTAATTCGGGATTACAAGATATAAGAAAAAGCATAATGAGTTTATCCAACAAACCCTAGCAAATAAACATCCACATCAAGATTAAAATTTTATGCAGGCATGAAACAGATAGAAGCTCAGAATTTTAACTTACTGGAACTGAAGCAGGCTTACAAACAGTAAGCACGTCTTTTCCTTTGTGCAAAATTGTAACATCAGACGCCATCACTGGGGGTTCATGCCTAAATCCTTCCATATAAGATTAAGAGCTTGATTTCACAGTGGTATAGCCAAAACAAGATTGTAAAACTAACATAATGGTTTTGTTAATAAGATAACTTGAAGAATGAAGAATTGAATAGAACATACACACATACCTATGTAAAAAGTGACTAATCTTTTGTGATGACTGAACTCTATATGAAACAGGCACTGTCTTTCCATCTACCTGTATCCGACCACTCTTAACAGCAGAATCCTACAAATTCCAAGAGATAAGATAATGATAACTACTCAGATAATAAAAAAAACTTAACAAACATAACAATTCAAATGTGAAATTCTTTTGCAAAAAATATTTATACTTCTCCAAGAGCATCTAATAAGCAACTCCACATTAACATTTGATCATTTGAATAAGAAATATGTTTATCTTATTCATAAATGCAAGGCAAATGTTGTATATCAACTATACCCTGCACATTCAAAATAAAACAAGGAGCCTTGATGTACTAGATTCAGCTTAGTTAAAATGATATCTTATCTTATTCACAAAGTGAGTGAAGGTCTTTGGGAATGTTTGGAATTGCTTGTATAATAATTTAAGAGTGAATAACCTGTTTTGAATAAGCAGTTTGAAGTTGCTTATTTCAAAGTGTATTTCAAATTGCTTACAAGATTTAAGCAAGCAGTTTTAATAAGCAATCCCAAACAGCCCTGAAGAAGTTGCCTATTCGTCTAAAGACATCCCAGCTGAGGAAAAAGTTCTACCAGATAAATATATTATGAACCATAATTTGCTATCATAGATTATCGTAAATCCGTAAGATGTACTAGTTCAGCTCAATGAATGAAGTTATGAATACAATCCCCATCTGAAGTGAACTTGAACCATTATGACATATGTTTCAATCAGTTTCAGAAATCGAAAGAGCTCAAATAAGCTGTTAAACTTCATATCGGTACATTCTTACATAATAATCACGGTTTCGACCTTTAAACTCCTCGGCAAACAGATCAACGATGGTCTTCCGAGCCCACCGATTCTTAACCTGTTGTTCGCATTAACAAAACTAGCAATTAGAGGGGTTTAATTAGGGTTTTAGAAAGATAATCGTAAATGGAGAGAGAGAGATATATATGAGGCGCGTACATACATGAGAAATGAATTCGAAGTAGTAGGGTTTAACGTAGCGAATCCCTGAAAACATTTGGGGTTAAGATGATTAAACCAAACTATGAATCATTGTGAAGCTATGAGCTAAGAGAATTTGGATTAGTTATCCTTAGCTTAAATTACCGTTACGGAAGATATAATCATGGCGCTCCGGTGGGTTGGCCGGAGTTTGCCAGACGATCTCCATATCTTCTCTGTTCCTCTTCGTGATGCAATTCTTTTTTGGTTTTATAAACAGAATCTTATTTTATCTACGGTTAGTTTGGAATGTGACCTAGAAATTCAATATGGATTGACGGGTTGAGTGGATTAATGTTTTAACTTTTTATACATGCATTTTGTTACCACTATGTATATATGTTATACAGGTTATTTGTATTGCATGTAATTCGGGTTATCTAACTTAAATGTTACGTTAACATCATATCATTTCTTTTATAATTAATAAAATCTTATTTTATTCAACTTTATTTTAATAAAAGAGAAAATGAGAACAGGAAGAGAAAGAGAGAGGGGAAGGCTTCACCAGTTCACCCAATTAGGTTGAGAGGGAGGGAAATGGGTTTCCATTCTCACCTGACCAACCCAAATATTTACCTGATTTTATCGAGTCATGCTATACTCATGATCTTATAGATAAAAAAGAAAATAACGTAAATATTAACTTGTGTTTTGGGTTGAAAGAAATAAAAAGGAAATGAAGACTTTTATTCCTTATCATCCTACTTTAGCATTAGGAAATATATTAGACAAAACAACCTCTAAGTCCCTTTTTTTCTCTTTCGTTTCAATTTTTTTTAAATTTAAGAATACAACTTAATTGTTTTTTTTATCTTTTCCACTTCTCTATTTCCTTTCAACAAATAACTCGAGAACACAAGGAACATGTTTGAAATGTTCATTGTAATTTTGATTTTATTTTTTTCTTTGATATTAACATAAGTCACGAGATTTGTGAAAATCATATCCACGTCGATATAAGGCTTTTCTTGTAAATTATATCTTTGGTCGTTTCATTTAAAAAGTATTAAGAGTGAATTACATTGTTGGTCCTTTTAAAACTAAGGTTATTTCACATTTGGTTTTTTGAGCCATAAAATTGCAAACTTGGTCCTTTATTTTGAAAAATCACACCCTATTAGTTATTTAATTGTACACTATTAGTCCTTTATTTTTTTAAAAATGGCACAATATTAATTATTACTAATACTAATGTGAGAGAGGATTAATTCTATTTTTACATATTGAATAAAATTAAAAAATATGGGCATGGGTAATTTGGTTTTTCAAGTTTGGACAGAGACCAAATTCGTAAAACATTTCAAAAACCATAAGAATGAAAAGGTAGGAACCAACAACCCTAAGAATATAATTAACTCTTTTATTTATGAGATAAATAGAGGGTTTTGAACTTTATTTTTCTTTTTGTTAAAATTTCAAGTTCAAAAAAGTTTCTGAAATTCCATCTTTTAAGCCAACAATTAGGAGCCAAACAATTTCTGGAGATAGACTTGTGCACTTGTTCTAATCAAACTTGGACCCAAAGTAGTGATGAACGGAAGAAAACCTTCAAACTATAGCTCATCCACCATCTCATGGACAAACAAAAAGTGGCTCATCGCAGAATAATCGGTCGAGCATGATTCCTTGATTTTCGTGGGAAGAAGCATAAAATGTGGGATGCATTCACAGTGATTAGGTTAGAGATGATATGATGTCTACTGAGGTTCCAGTGGGAAAACAGACTAAATTGAGCCAAAAGAAGTATGGAATATACAAAATCCTCCACAATCAATGATAATGAACGCCTAAAACTATAACCACACATCTCCATAAATGTGCAGACTTCTACAAGTTATATCCATCAGATGATCGAAACTGCCAACCGAGGTTAAGTGCTTCTTAAGTGAGGATGAGTGATGCAGAGAAGATCATGATGACTTGTGACCCGCTATGAAAAGCAAACGGAGAAGAAACATCGACTACTTCAAATGAGTGTGACTTTTGACATGTACCATGCTAACAAACATATGGAAGGAGAGCTCCCTATGGCTAAAATTCCTACCACAATTTCGGAACTTTCACCTTTTGCCGTTTTAGTTCATTTTCGTTTTGTTTAATCATGGCATCTCTTAGATGGTTAATGTCATAAATTAGCTATAAGGGGAAGGTTCAAATGAGAATGAGAAATTAAATAAAAATGGAAGACTCAATCTCAGCCGTTCATTTTGTAAGTGGAATTCATGGATGAAAAGCGTGAGGGAATCGAGTGTGACAGGGTGTATGTAAGGAATTCATAGGTGTGCAATAACATTAAAAGATGGGGAATTGGACGGCTGGGATTTAGTCTCTCATTCTCAATTAATTTAATATTCTTATTTGAACCTCCCACTTGGCTATAATTCTTCAATTTCTAGATTTTGCTAACCTTTGTATCCTTGTTGCAGAGACGCTATGAGTCCGTGGATGATAACTTCGATTTTATATGTTAAGTATAAATAAACAACATTCATAGAAACTATTCAACTTAAATCGTAGTCCTAACATAATTACTCGTGGATAAAAGAATTTCGTTAAGGTTACCGGAATTTTTTATAAAAGAAAAAAAGAATAAAAAAACCTCTAACATAATTACTCCTAGAATTCGTTAAAATACATCATATTTGTTATTACTGACCCCATTTATGGCCCATAGTTTTCATTCTCTCCAACTGCAAGTATTTCAACTTTTCGTTCAACTCTTGGATTGTACGGTCTGCTTCCTGCATTGCAAGTAAATACAACCAACCATATGCTTCAATCACATGTGAATTAACTAAGAAAAACCCGAGGAACTAACTACCACAACAAATAAACGAACCTTCAACTTCTTTCTTAACGTTTCCTCCTCAGACTCTCTACGCCCTCTCTCCTCAGAAAGTATGGCGATTACATTATCCTGATCCTTGTATAAAGAGTCGTATTTTTGTTTTTCCTCCTCTAACTGATCATACAAAATAATAAAACAAGCGCCATTCATTAGTGAATGTCGAATAAATGGGTCAAGCAGATTGGGTAACGGATCAACCATTTATAGGTAAAAGGGTCGAAATAGCCACCTCGAGTGAAAAAGTTGTTACCTGAGTTTCAAGTTCTTTACAACGATTTCTTTCAGACTCGAGATCCTGCAGCAGGTCACCTAATATCTCTTCTTCTCTCCTTCTTAATCTATGTGGAAGCAACATTCATTAATAATCATAACAGAGCTTGATGTAAATACAAAATAGAAGCGGAAAGAAAGCGTGTGCACACCTTTCCTTCAACTCGCGGTTCTCCTCCATCAAGAGGTCTAGACTGGGGGCGCTATAATTTGAAGGAACAGTGACATTCCCATTGTTAACATCACGAGACTGCCAATTAGAAAGTAAGTTGCATTGATCTTACAGAAAAAAGTTTGTAACATTTCAAATAATATTTCAAGAACGCCAAAAGATTCAGAATTTACCCTTAAGTGAGGAGGCATGACAAGTTCCATAGCTTTTCCACTTGGAGATAAATTAGGAACTGAACGAGATTTTGGAGCTGATACTCCTTTCTGAGAATTACCATTTGTATGTATCTTTTTCATGATAATTTGTGAAGCATCGTCATGGATGTTCTCTGTCAAAGGTGATGCTGACTCAGAAGAGCTCGCACCTACACCAGAAATCCTGTGTGATTTATCTCCTTTTTCTCCATTATTGCTAATATTATCATTGACAGTTGGAGTGGGTATCTTCCTGTCAGATTTGGCACTCTTTCTTCCAGAACGCGTTTCATAAGTGTAATCAGGAGAAAGTTCTAGAATAACCAAAAACAGGAGGAACGGGAAGAGATAAGAAGATCAGGTTAGTGCAGAACTTTAACTTCAACACGCAAATTGATGTAACTTGTACATAGGCGACTGATATTTGTCAAAGTTTACAAAGAGTCCACCCCCTTTTCCTTTGGTTATGATGTGGCCAATTCTGACCAGCAAGTTGCCTGAGAGAGAAGCCGGTGAGGGAGGTATTTACATCTTTTAAAGTTTTTGGGGTAAAAAAATAAAACTTTTTTGGTTAACCAAAATGAGAAACGAGTAGCATATTAAATTTTAAACATAGGTTGCCTCTTTGTAAACTATGTCAAACAGGGGTGGCCTATGTATACATTTTCCCCATAGTTAATATGGATGGCTTTGGCTTTTGACTTTTTCTAAGCATTTCACCTAAAATATGAAAAATGGATATATAACAAAGAGAATATGACGCAACACCAAAAAAAACAGATATGCAACAGCACATACCTCTGTCCTCAGAATCTTTCCGGCCACGTCGTGGAGCGTAGCCAATTTTGTGACAGTATGTACCCCTGAATTAAAAAGTGTTTATGTTACTTAACTTATAAAATAGTAAGCATGTTAGCATCAGCAATATATACCAGTATGTCTTCTGCATTTGAATAAGCCGTGTTTCAAGTCTTTGAAGAACATTAGTACGTTCAAACCCTTGTTTGTCATGAGCTGGTTCGACAAAATTGGCCTCCAATACACCTGACCAACAGCAATAGAATACTACATTAGGAATACATCTAAACTAGCACCCAAAACGGAAAGAAAATGTAAGGGTAAGGAAAGTATATCAACCTATGACCCCACGACCATCACTTCCTGCAGCATTCCAAAGTCTCCAAAATGGCTGTAAACAAATAAATATTCTCATGCAAGTGTTTCAATCAAGAGTATGTTTGTGAGTGGATGATATATCACTTAGATCAACATGTGAGGGAAGGTGGGCCATAGAGATGGCAACATAGGCAGGATGAGCGGGATGGGTAACAGGTCAAAATGGGTACTTTTTTATACTATTTGAATCTGGTTGACCCAAAACCACTTCTCACCGAAGTTTTTGAACATTCTATCGATAATTAGTGCGTAACATACGGTTGCCAGATAACATCGTTTCAATAATAGTCTAACTTATAAATATAGGCTATAAGCATTAAAAATATACTACGGCGACTTTGCTAAGGTGGCTTTCGACCTGTTCAGCCCTATTGATCTTTTTAATTTGAGATGAAATGTATAACCCAAGTTACCATGCACAAAAGAAGAGAGAAAAGAAAAAAAGCAACAGAACTATTGCTTGGAATAATTACAGAGTCCTTAGACATCATGCATCATGAGAATAATATGTAGACATAATTCAAACCTTAATGAGTCTGTTTTTATGATAAACATTGAACCCTTGTACATCAATATGATCTTTTGCATCCTTTACGAACCCCATAGTAACTACAGCAACCATCTGTTCATATAAAGAGACAGTTATTAAACCTCGGTAGCTTGAACTGAAAAATAAGCAACAAAATTTTCTTCGAAACCAAATTACATTTGTATCCTTGGGGACCCCTTCCAAACCAGGTTGTGGACGATATGTGACCTCATTTGTCATCATCATATCATTTACTATATTATGATGCTCCACATCCTTCCCCCGGAGAATCATGCGGAAGTGATGAGGAACTCTTAGATAGAGAATTGACGCATAACTCTGAAACAGTTAAAAGACATCATTATTTAACCATGATCAATCAGACAAGATTGTATAATACTGGAGAGTAAGTAATTTTAAAGACAATTCATGGCAATCAAAATAATCAATTATGTGTAAGGCTGTCACTAACCAAGGACTGTTAGACTTTGAGTTTTGGAAATGAATATCTGAATTAATCAAAGTCAAAAAATAAGTTTTGCAGAAGCAGTCCCTTACTAGCTGTCAAATATTTTAATACTCCTATGGTAACGAAATTTTGTTTTCTTATTTACCCATTCTTTAAACCTAGTTTCAGGGACGTTATATACATAGTTGTCAACTCGTGACTCGACTCGTGACTCGAAATCTTGAATTTTAACTCGCGACTCGTCTCGTGACTCGACTCGTAAGATTTTGGTTATATATAATAAATAATATTTACATATTATAGTATAAAAGTAAAAGATTTAATTTTTAAAACATACTAAGTTTTTTGAAAATTGAACTCTTGCTGTGACTGTTGACACATCAGTAAGTGCTTGAGCATTTAATATGGGATTTATGGGCAAATAGTAAATCAAGGGTTTTCATCTTGGGCCTTGTGAGTTGAGAGTCTCGAAATAGAGAGAGAGCTCCATTGATAAATCCTTACAAATACTCCAACACACACACACACACACACCATTGAAGATACAGGGACTGAAGATGAAGACACATCCTTTGAAGAAGAGAAATCCACCATGAAAGCTGATGACCTAGCTAGGTTTATTTGAACCGATGTTTTAAAACGAAGTTGAGAACATAAATCTCCAATTTTGCACAAAAAAGGTTCTGGTTTGTTTGCCCTTTTCAATATTTTTATAGAACTATGCAAAAACACGGTTGAAGGACCGATTAGAGATGAAGACCACCAAACATTTTCTTCTTTTTCAGACTCGGCCGAGTTCCGAGTTGATTCGACTCGGACCGAGTCACCTAAAAAATGCGAGTCACCTACCGAGTCAATTGTCCAGCCGAGTCAGATAGCGAGTCAACTCATTTTTGATATATTTTGCCTCGACTCGTCCGAGTCAACTCGTGACTCGTACGAGTTTAACAACTATGGTTATATACATTGCACAACCTGTTTCTGCTTTTCTCAATGAAATGTCAATTTTGCTCATCTTGTCGCTCAATTCTTAGATTACCAAATTTGGTCAAACACTGGATAATCATCTAACTGTTAAGACTTCAAACAGCTGAAGCACATCACAACAATATTTTCTATTACCACTGGTTTTCTAATTCTGATTATATAATATCATATAAGCACTTCCAAAAATGCACATCCTGACACCACCCCCCCTCCCCAAAAAAACACACACACACACAGTTTTATTCAACAAGTAATAGCCATTTCAATATGAAAAAATTTCAGGAGTCTTGAAATATAATATAGAAATTATTTCACCACGTCCATTCATTATATAACTGGGAGAAAGAAAACGCACAGCCTCTTCATTTGCTGAGAAATTGTAGTAATAAGATTTACCCTTAGTGAGTGACGATACGTTAGGAAGTGTCTAGAGTTCGGATATTTTTGAGCCATTTCTATATTTCTCTCATCTCGATTAACACCACGAATTTGAATATCCTGCAAGATGCATTTTTGAATGTCAATAAACCTTGAGATTATTTGTCATGTGCTACTCATAAAGAAGTTACGTTGATTTCAAGGCCGACATAGACAAACATGTTCATCAGCATCAAAGTCGAGCTCTAACTGTCCTTGATCATCTTCCCACAGATTGTAGATGATTATGCGTGTACCCTGATCGTTCATGTGATCAAACTACAAAGTAAAAACAAAAAAAGATCAATAGCATGTGCTATACAAACATCCTTGGTAAAGTGATAAATCTAACCTATTGATAAGTTAATGGGTCAACTCAGGTTATATTGTCTATAACAGATCCAACGGGTGCAAAACAGAATTTAACTCCAACCAAAAGCGTCAAAATGATAGAATCTAACCAAAAGTGTGTTTAATGCATTAGGCCCTCCTAATTTATTTATTTTCAAAATATAAGATTACTGTTAAGATAAGAAAACTTCTGCAATCATATTACCACACTATTTGTTTTAGAAGGTTCAAAAAAAATTAAGGCCAACCCAACCAAATCCAATTCAATTCTCACCGAAATATACCATTTTGACTTATAATTTAACCCGTCTTAACCGACCATTTGCCACCTTTAATATAACTACTGGAGAGCACCAATCAAGTGTGTATGCTTTAAGGTAATAAAAAATACACTGTCAGCATACATAAACCATGCAGTTCGAAAGAAAAAGAATGTTACTTGTTTCAAAAGGTCTGATTCAGTTGAAAATGGAGACCACTGCACTATCGCCTCAACATTTCTATCCCAATCACTGGCCGATGCTCTTCTTATCTTCTTTAATCCTTGCATACTTCTTTCATAATCCAGCTTTTTGTTGTAATGAACAACCACCATAAGTTAATAAATAATCCACAGAAAGCAACTTGCAACGAAAAGATGGAAAACATAATATAAAATCACATTGCAACATACCTACGATATTTTATGAAAGATTCTAAGGCTCTCTCTAAAGTTTTAGAACATTATATTTTACAGATAATTTGAGTTGGTGGATGTTGCAAGCATGATTTTATTAAATTACCATTGGAACTACAATATCTTCCTTTCCTGTGCTCCGCAGAAATGTGTAGGACAACAGGCCAATGCTCTGTGTAGACCTTCATGGCGATAATGAATCAAATGTTATTGTTAGTGCTTTATAATATGAAATCTTCACTAAGCAGCTTCTGGAACAGAACTGCCATCGTGGTATGCAATGAAAAAATATAAAAAAAATGTCCATGACATTAATGGACCACAAACCTTTTTCCATGTTTCCCAGAGCATCGAGAGAAGACAATAACATCAGCTCCAAGCCTCATGGTGCTTGTCTTGAAACCATTTCCATCTATTGAAAAATATAACAATGGCAAATGAAGAATTGCAGTGAGTATTTGTCTCTGCTTCCACAAGTAAATATTTTCATCCAGATGCCAGATTACAACTTTCGCAACCCGAAAACATAAAAGGCAGAGGTGGCAAAATGGCCAGATTGGATGGGTTTTATAATGCCTAACACAAGTTCAGGTCAAAATGGATACTTTTTGAACAAGCCGGATGAGGTCAGGGATCCCTAAAACACTTGCTGACCAAATTTTCTACTTTATTAATAGGATATTAATCTGTCAAACATAATTATGAGAATTATTTTAGTTTGACGATAGTCTAGTTTTTTCATACAGTAACTTAGGTTTCAGAAAAAATATTACACTCTGACAACTTTCTCGCCCCAACTCCATTTGAACTACTTCTTTTATTTTATCCGTTTGACCCTTTAGAGATAAAACATAACCTGCATTGACCCATTCATAAGTAAATGGGTCAAAATTGCAATCAGGGATACATTGGATCAGATTGATAAGGATGCCACTTACATTGTCCAATCGTGTCCTTGACCTTGCTTTTCAAAGAATATCCGAGAGACATGCAATGTCGCATTTTTTCCGGGTCCATCCCACCACCATTATCTACAATAGATGGGCAATGAAAATTGTTAAAAAGATACACAATTAGTTCAGAGGAAGCCATAGCACACTAAGAGTAAAGGGCGCCTAGACCAATGATATTATGATCTGAAGCTCTGTATTTGATATGAATTCGCTACACTGTATTTGATACGAATTCACTGCCATTTTTCCAGATTTACAGAGACACGAGCCACACATACCTTCAATCAGCAACATTCTGTTGTTATCTTTCTTATTTGTTAGCATATCAATTTTCACTTGTGTGGCACCATTGCAAACCTAATAAGAAAACAGAGAACGGTATAGAGAGATGCTTGCAATGTCAATAAGTGGCACGCACAAACACACATATAGATATAAACATAGGAAAGTACCTCATCTAGTGAATTGTCTAGTAGTTCCGCAAAAGCTGCACGAGTACATACATAAAGTCGGCATAAGTATACCAAAATATAGAAAATTAACAAACTCAGGGACTTCTTAATAGATGGAGTTGTAACATTACCGCCAAGAACCCATTTATGACTAGTTGCGTTGGAGTGCAGAAACCTTGGATGAACCCTCAAATGATCCATACCACCTGAACATATTTAATTAGTGAATATAGAACTCGACAGCTTATCTTAAGGTATTAATTCCACCTTCCAATACAGTAAACATTTAATTTTACAGAATTTTAAGGTGACAAAAACTTATAAGTGTCATACACGCAACATTTACATTCAAACAATTACAGTAATATGTCAAACTGAAGATGTGAACGCTAGCTTGCAGTTACAGGGTATTACAATTTACAAGTGATTCAAAACTTAAACCTACTGCCAAAGATAGAGATCAAGCCCAATTCAGAGACATATAAGTAGTACAACAAAGTACACAAACAAAAACTCCATAACGGAACTGATGTCCACCTAAAAGACTATTTATGTAAGCAAAACAAAAGATGCAGAATGATCTTGCTGCCACGTATGTCACATATCCCAGACTGTATATAAGAACTGATAGGGAATAGGTGAGGAATTAAAGTACAAGAAAAAATTCTGTACAGTGTCCATTCATAATTGGTGAAGCCAAGTAACACAGAAACGAGACCAATACAAAGTAATCCACCATTTTCAAACTGCTCTGCTGCTATGAGAAATTTATTTAAATTTATAAGCATGATATTTGATGCCCTTATCAAACTTGCTTATAGTTTGTAGCTTTGAGAGGGTAAATAACATGATTCTAAATAACTTAAGGTGTGGCGTGGTGGCGAGGTCAAGCTTCAGCTTTAAGAGCTATGGCGAAGCCATGGCGTTTAAGGCATGACTTAGCGTGCCAATTTTGTATATATTTTATAATTATATATATATATATATATATATATATAGGAAAAAGTTCATGCGACAACCATTCTTAGTGCGAGAACCAATCTGAGCCGTCCAATTCCCCCTCCTTCAATGTCATTGCCCACCCATGAATTCCTCACATGCACCCTGCCACACTCTATCCCTCCACGCTCACCATCCATGAAACTTCCCATATCCATGGAACGGCTAAGATTGGTTCTCGCACTAACAACGGTTCTCGCATGAACCCTCCCCTATATATATATATATATATATATATATATATATATATATATATATATATATATATATATATATCCAATTTATCATTATTAATATACAAATTACACAAAGTTGCACAAATGAGAGGCAAAGTAACATATACAAATTAAAAAGTACAAATTTATAAAAAGTTCAATACACAAGATCGCAAAAAGTATACAAAAAAGTCCAGATTTAAAAGAAAAAAAATATATTTTCTGCCCGCCACGCCTTAAAAAACTCGTCGTTTGACGCGTAAGCCTTGGCATGCGCCACGCCTAACACTCACGCCTAGAGCCATTTCTTGACAGCGGAGCCACGCCTCACAGCCATGGCGCGCCTTTTAGAACACTTGTAAATAATACTAATCATTTACAATAGCTTGACTCACAGTAGCTTTCGCTGTTGCAATAATATATCTGACAGTATCAGTCATCATTTAAAAAACTCGTTTAACTCCACATTTGCATGATCATATAGATCACCCTTACCCTTTCTCAGGTGTAATATATTATAATGTCTTAATAAGATGTATACTTAGAATACGATGATAGAACCCTGAAGCCAATAGAAACAATAGAAGGTTTATATATGCCTCTTGTGCTCTAAGATATGTCCAGTCATCGACTGGACGTCTAACATATATTTGGTTAAAGGGAATCAAGTGGATATGCAAGACAACCCATAGGTCGTCTAGTATCAGCATGTAAGCATCAACGAATTAGCCTCTATATAATCAACTTTTTCTAGAGGTATAAGAATTACACCTTTTGGATGAGATATCTTGATAAAATCAATTTTTTCAACTAATTGTTTTATTGTATATAAATACAGTTGCATGGCAAAGACAGGCAGGATTCTCCAACTGCTATAACAGCTCATTGATCAACAAAACAATGCAGGAAACTCCCAAACAACTGATCAAGAGCATTTAACTAATTGAAACTGTGGAACAAAGCTTAATGCCTAGGTGGACACTAAAGCAACCCTGTGCCCAGGATTTCAGGACACTGACAGAAGACAAATCTTCGGGCAATGCATGTTCTAAACAGAAACACAAACAAAATTCCAGTAACTATATCTATCTGAATGTGTGTTGGTTGCTCCAGAACTAGAAGAACTTAAACACCCCACTCATGTGATCCCTGTTGTATATAAAGAGGAAAACGAGTATATATCTATGACCTACAGACTGGGCTATGAAACATAAAGGCTATGAAAAATAAAAGTTTAGGAGATGCTGAGATCAAACCCAAACGCCATTGTCACAGACTAAACTTCGTTGCTATTCTTGGCTTTCTCTGCGAATTTTAATTATTTTTTCCATAGTTGCATTCTCGGTAATCTTATTATCTTAAATAAAAGCCAAATCGCAATTAAAGTTCATCCCATATAAGTAAAGAATATTAATAAACAATCATAATTGAGCCCTAATACATATCTCTACAACTAAATTGGCAGTTAAAACGAAAACTTATATCAACACCTTAAAACTTACCCGAGGAAGTACCCCAATCACCAGTGGAGGGGCCATCGAAGTCACCAGCTTTCCAAAACTGCTTAGAACTCGGTTGCGGCGAAACACGGTTGCCGTTGGCGCGTTGCAATGCCGCGTCCTTAGGCGGCAAAGGATCCAGAAAACCAACCGGAAGAGTCACACCTTCAGCAGGTTTCTTCCTCTTGTTATTACCAACTTCATCAGCGCTAGTCAAAACCCTAGACCTCTTGCCATTACTAATTCCGTTGCCAGAAGAAGAATCGTCATCGGAACTATCGATATCAATCACCGGAATCTCGGAAGGATGTTTTGGTTTAGTGTAACCACTGTTAGTAGTATCGTTGGATACTTCGACGTGTTCTTTCTTGACTTCAATTCCGGCCATGTAGAGACGATCAGGAGGCGGTTGCGGAGAGAAAACACGATTTGATCGGCGGTGTAGGCGAATAATCGTGGTATCGAAATTCGAGGGTGAAAGCCCTTTTTGACGGGTGATATAAATAAAGTATAAACAGTTCTCGGCAGAAGACCCCTCACTCCCTCACGACGGTGATCTGGTGGTTTTCAACACGCGCGGTTTGGAATTGGATGAGTTTACGCAACAAATAAGTTGGAAATATTATTTTATATCTTTTTATTATGTAAATGATTCCTTTACGAAAGAAATTGATTCTTTCACGTAAACAAGTATTTCATTATTTATATATTAACTTCAAAGTTATTGTACTTTATATGGAAGAATTAATGTTTTTCATAGAAGGATCGTCTCAACGTTATATTTTCAATGCTAGGTTTGATTTTATTTGCTTTACAAATTGTATTGTAAATAAATTTTACATTTTCTAAAATTGTTATTAATTACTTTTCTTTGTTGATAGGCTCTATTGTTTTATTTGTACAAAACAATCATATATTTAATCAAAGAGATTTTTTCATAAATAATTATATCTGATCCGTGTGTTTACACGAGTATTTAAACTAGTATATATTAAAAAATAATTGTGATTAAGAATAATTTAGTCCATCATGAAAATTTATACATAGTTTTTTCTTTCTTTTCAAATCCTCCCACTTATGGGATGAAAGTTTAGGATAGGAAATTAATTAACTTTTCTTTCGGATCCTTTTTCTTATTTCCTTTAAATATCTCTGAATCACAAAAAAAAACAAATTGCCAAAAGAGTAACTTAAATAACGAAATTTTTCAATAAAGGTAACGTTCAATTTTTTTACCAAGAAAGAATCATAAATTTTGATTTCTAAAAAAAGAATATTGACCAAATAACCTTGATTTTTAGCATGTCATGGTCTTTTTAATAACAAATTGAAATTTATGATATTTTTTAATGCAAAATTGAAATTTACAATCCTTTTGTTATTACAAATTGAAATTCATAATCATTTCTCGGCTCAAAATATTACACATTCTTTTTGTTAGCAAATTTTGATATATATATTGCCTTTCTCGGTCATTTACCTAAAAAAATTATTTTCTTTTAAATCTCTTCATTTCTTTTTAAAATAAAACTCTAAAAGACAATGTAAATCTTCCTACTTATTAAGATATATCTCAAATATAAATTAAAAAATAAATAATTAGTTAAGAACACATATGATGATTGAGTGAATAAAATATCAAATATGAGAATTCAGTATAAGGAAATAGAATTTCTTTCAAAATATTATATTTCCTTTGACAATAATATAAATCCTCTAATAACTTTGGGCAAGTTTCAAACGTTTGTATGCGCTTTGACATTAAGAACGACAAAATGTATTTCTTCTTGTGTTTTATACGGTTGATAAAGGAATAAAGCCATGCATTTTTTTAAATTAATATTAAAAGTCAAATACTCAAATATGTAAAACATAATAGTAACAAAATTATAGTTAATTAATAAATACTAATATATTATAGTTACTAGTTAATTGCCCCGTATACTATACGGATGACCACAAATTTGTTAACACAAAAATACTAACGAATATATGTTAATCTTTAGTAATATTATTAAGAGAGAACAAATAAAAAGATAAGAGATAAAAGTTAATTTTAAATTTAATAAAATAAGAACTAAATTATAAATTGTATCTAAACATGATTAGTTCGTATCTATAAATTGTAGTTTATTTAGGGTATATTGATTGTTTATATTTATTTATGATTATAAATATATTTATAAGTGTACTTGAATTTGATAAGATCATATAATTATCTTGATATAAGTTTTTAATACTTTGACTCTGAAAAATCAAAATTGATTTTTTGATTTAAAGCAAATGCATGATCAAGATTAAATCTTTTTTTAAATGTATGGTTAAGATCATCTAATAATTTTTTTCTAATTAGTCTTTTATATATATTAGAAGATAAATAATCACAGTACAGCATGTATTAAATAAACTTAAAGTTAAAAGATTAAAAATAGAAAAAATTGTAATTTTTAAAGAGCAGGAAGACAAATAATAATACTTTTTTGGTTTGATTATCAAGTTTTCTAAAGTCCGTTATTAATCATATTTTAGTGATGTATTTTTAATATTGGATAAAATGTTATAAAAATCTAAATTAATATAAAATAGCAGGTTTAATAAAATAAATCATTAGAATACGAAGTTTGTATGATCACAAATCTAAATAGTAATAGGTATGCAAAAAGCTAAAAATAAAAAATAAAACTTCCGCATATTAAAAAAATCAATTTTTATGATAGATACAAAAAGTGTTTTAGATTTCAAATAGCTTAGCAAATATTGAGTTGATTGTCATATACTCATATCCACAACACAATGCTACATAGAAAAAAAATATATAACCAAAATTTTATACGGGTATTACCCATTGAACTAAGGAATTTTTATAAAAATAGCTAGTTTATTATCCTGTGTATAAACATGGGAGATGTTTAAAATAAAAAATAATTACCCAAATAAGCAAAATAACAATAAAAAAGCAAAAATAAGAGAAATTGTGATATATATGACGAATTTTCGCTAATAAAAGTGCATATTTCGCTAACCCCTTCTAAATGTCGCTAACCAATCATATTCCGCCACCTAGCAAAGGACCGCATAACGAACCAATCAGAAAGAGCCACGCAGTAATTATTTAAATATTCTTTTTTAATGTCGCTAATAAAAGCGGTGAATGTCGCTAATGGAGGTCAAAGTCGCTAGAACCGGGTTGCGACACGTGGCATAAGTTTAAATTTTATTTTTTTCTGAAATGTCACATTGAATACTGAGTAGTCACATCATCGGAATGCGTGTATGCGTAAGTGTCTTGTCAAACCCTTGGAAATTGGTTTTATATTTATTAGGTTGTAGTTTTATATAATTAGTAGTTGTTTTAGAACAATGGTAAAGTTTCTACTTTATAAAAAAAATTGTTTAAACACCATGTACATTATAAGTTTTATACATATGTGCAACATTGTGTAAAATTTATTAATATGTATTTTCTTGACATGAAGTATAGTGGTTTTTATGTATGTTTAACATGGTTTTAGTTGATGTGTATGTTTAAAATGTATTATTGTAACATGCCATTATATTTATTTTTTTAAGTTTTAGAAATAATCAAAATCTTGTTATGTATGCCTAATATAAATTGTGAGTGAGATAAAAAAATTATACTTAGTGATAGAAACTATAATATATTTATAAAATTTTATTTTAACATTTTATAAAGTTTAGTATTTTTTAAGTATGTTTATCACATATTATTGTGTTTTTTGCAGCATGTATGTTTCAAATTTATTATTATGATTAAGTGATTGTTCAAATTTTATTAAATGTGAGATCACATGAAATGTAATGTTTTTTTATTTTTAGAAATAAAAATAACTTTGTTTATATTTAAAATTGTAAATTACTTAAAATATTTATATTTTGTATATGACAAGTTTATATATTTAATAGACTATAAATATTTTAAAATATACCTATAACATATATAAAATACTTGATTGAAATTAAATTATAGAAAAATAAGAAGTCTTAATAAATTAAATATAGATAATAGAAAGATTAATATAAATTATAAAATTATTGAATTACATTATGAAGTGATAGAGAAATTAATATATTTATATATTTATATTCTACATTTTATAAAATATATTTAGACATAGAAATGTATAAATAAGATATATACAAAACATGATAGAAATAAAATCTATAAAAAAAGGTAAGAATTCCTTATAAATTATATATAGATAATTGAAAGACTAATATAAATTATAAAAGATGAGTTGTCAACATCAAATTTATCCGACACACGACAGAGAATCACTCTAATAGAAGATGAATTGTCAACATCAACTTTATCCGACACCCGACAGAGAATCATTATAATAAAATATGAGTTGTCAACGTCATCTTTATCCGACAGACGACAGGGAATCACTCTAATAAAAGATGAGTTGTCAACATCAAATTTGTCCAACACACGACAGAGAATCACTCTAATAAAAAATGAGTTGTCAACATCAATTTTATCCGACACCCGACATAGAATCACTCTAATAAAAGATGAGTTGTCAACGTCACCTTTATCCGACACTCGACAGAGAATCACTCTAATAAAAGATAAGTTGTCAACTTTACTTTTAACGGATACCCGACAAAGAATTACTCTAATTAAAGATGAGTTTTCAATGTCACATTTACCTTTAACAGATACCCGATAGAGAACCACTATAATAAAAGATGAGGTGTCAAAGTCACCTTTACCTTTAACGGATACCCGACAGAGAATCACTCTAATAAAAGTTGAGTTGTCAACGTCTACCTCTAACGGATACCTAACAGATAATCACTCTAATAAAAGATGAGTTATCACGCCACAACCATAACAATAAAAGGCGATTTATTTGACATTAAATTTATTCAAGTGCTTCTACTGATAAGATTGTCAGTAATGAATCAGGGCAAAGGTAAACATATACTAACGTTACTGGAGTTACTACCAATGATAGCTTCAGACGTACGAAAAGAAAGCGAAAAGGATATTGAAGAAATGGATTATCATCAAATGGAGTTGTCTGGGCTATTAGATACATTCTACCAAGCAAATGCAATGAAAAGCGAAAAAATTTCCGCTTTTCAAAGTAGAGCTGGAAATTTGACTAAGGTAGAGGTGAGATGTCTAAATTTCCTAAAAGTCGAGTCTACAAATGACTTACACACTTCTTTTAGGTGTTACAAACTGTTTGAGAAAATCGACCATATTATTAACGCCAAAAAAGAATTTTTGTATAAGTTTAATTAATCGAACAAATATTATAAGTGTTGTTCTTTAGTTTATTGTATTTTTTTATTATGTATTTTCTTAATTACATTAGTTGCATTTAAGTTTCAATATATGTAGTGTACTTTGCTATCTGCACCAAACAGTTAAATTTTACCACTTTATTTTAATTTCAAATTTTACAAAATCAAAGACAAACTCAACTATATATACCACAACTGCAAACGTATTTTTTGGTAAACACACTTCCTTAAAAAATGGATCAAGACAAGGGTTATTAAAATTGCATCATCAAAACAATATATAAATATTTAATCTTGATTGCACCAACAACATTGATGTTTGCTACAATTATTCACTTCTCTTTCGTAATAGTTTTGTTTCATTTTGGTTGACTTTAGTAGATTTCTTGAACATTTAGCTAGGATTTGAAGGGTTTATGAACTTGTTCTTGAAATTTATGAATGCGAATCCTAGTTTAATCTTTATATCATTCTTATGTTTGTATATCACGAGTGCAATTATATGAATGATTATTGTTATTTCTTTTATTGATTACGTTATAGATCTTCAAACCAACAAGTAACAAATGGTTTCATGATTGTTTATGCATCTCTCAAAACATAGAATT
This sequence comes from Pulicaria dysenterica, assembly GCA_947179395.2. Taxonomy (NCBI): domain Eukaryota; kingdom Viridiplantae; phylum Streptophyta; class Magnoliopsida; order Asterales; family Asteraceae; genus Pulicaria; species Pulicaria dysenterica. Next base: position 5,170,392 of record OX359292.1, read on the forward strand.
GTATTCTCCAACATGATAGTGTAAGCTTTTGAATCCTTTTGGATTTGATGATTCTTAAATTATAATGCTAGTCAATTTTTGAGAATTAGATGCTTGTTTGGTTCATGACTTTGATTAAGAAGGTATGTTAGGAGCTTCTTCAATCTCCATATTACTTTTCTAAATTATTTATTAAAAATTGAAATAAAATCTGCACCCTTTTTACAAAAAAACCTTTTCCAAAAAAACAAAAAGAATACTTGCAAGCAAATACACCCGTAATTTTTGTTGGAGATGGTGTAATCAAGTATTGCAACTAAAATCACTTTGAACATATGTCTTACAATAACACAAGTAAAACAACATTATTATTACTAATACTACTACTATAACTAGTAAACTTAGTCGTCTTTGATATCAAAAGGACGAATTGAATCATTGTTGCGGGATTTCCATTGTTGTAACCTAATCTTCCCCCCTGCCACCATGAGAAAACGCCGCATAGAGTTGGTTACCTCGGGCAACAACGTTACCAATAGAGAGAGCATATGCATCCATTGTGGCTCGGTCAAGTATTCATCTCCGCGTCTTGCACTGTTTACGATTGCCTTGGCACACCCTTCCACAGATTCTATTGGTGTCCATTTTAAATTTGTCTACTAGCAAATAATCTATTTAGTCAGTCTTTATCCCTAGCCCGATTATGATCCATTAATGTTTAGATTGAGAGTGGATAGTAAATTAGATCTAACGATCACATATCTAGATTGATTTACCTTGATTAATACGTCCTCGTTAGTCAACGGCGTATTGACCATCCCTAACGTTACCATTGTTATTCCAATGCTTGAACCAAGCTCAATTCGTAGTGTTTCAAAGAAGCTTTGTTGTGCTGCCTTACTTGCCTAAAGGGACATTTATTGACACAAGAAAATCAAACATATAGTAAAAGAGAAAACAAATCAAAGAAGCGTTTATCTTTCTACTTACATTATAAATCCCGAGTCTTGGTGTATTGAACCATCCACCACAAGAACCGATCACAACTATTCTACCTTTGCTTTTCCGTAGATGTGGAAGTGCAAAATATGTGACATTTATCGAACCCCAAAAGTTTACGTTCTGAAAAGAACATAATATGTTAAGATTGACTTAGTTTTGTTGATCATATTTTTATTTTTTTAATTCATGTTTCTTTAGAGTTCTATGAAATGAAAATTTATGAGTACCATGATCGAATTATGTTCGGTGGCACATCCTTGGTCTTCGAAGAGACCAACTATTCCTATTCCAGCGTTGTTTATCAAGCAATCAACTGGTCAATATTGAACTCATGTAATTTCAGTATTTAAAGGAACATATTCACGTAGATGTAAGCAAAAAATATGCATTTGAAGAAGATTTGCTTTTCGATTAACTTTACTTGTAAAACACCATCGCAGTTTTAGATATAAGCATTATTGTGTAGGTATATTTTACAATTACACACACACATATATATATATATATATATATATATATATATATATATATATATATATATATATATATATATATGTGGAAAAGTTTAATTTAATCGAAAATTGTTTTTTCGTATGAAAACTGTCATTACTATATGTAACGCAATTAATGACTCACTAATAGAGTATTTTGGTTATTTATACAATTACCAATTGTAAATCGAGTCCGGATAGACCGTCATTAACGAGCGAGATTTGATTTTTCAAAAATTAAAAGTTTTTTTGTGCATGGTAAAATTTGAAAACAATTAGTTACACGTTATAGTATATTCGAGAAGGTAGATACATGTGTGACAAAATAGTAAAATGTAAGACATTTTAAAGAAGATTGTCTTTATAATTAGGGCAAAATGCGCGAAAATACAACAAACTATGTCTATATTGCCATTGTATACAACCAACTTTATTTTTTATCAAAAAATACAACCAACTTTAAATTTTAATTCATTGTATGCAAGGTGACCTGCTATTAGAGGTCACCCTAAACCAACTAGTTTCCGGTAACCATTTTCATATTCCGGCTACTTTTTCCAGATTCCGGCGAACAATTCTTTTATATTTTTTTAATTTCTGGGTTATAATTAAATTTCATATGCTACCATTTCTTATTAGAAAGGTATGTGTTAAGAGTTATTAAAATTATGGGGTTCCTTCATCAACTATACAGGGGCAAACCATGAGGTTTCTTCATCGGGACTAAAAGGGCCTTCATCGGGACTAAAAGGGCATGCGTTCATAGCTATGACTAAGGTCTAAGTACCCTATCGTTTCACAGATTTGCTCATGGATTTGGGGGTTTCAACATACGATTTTGCAAATATGGTATTGCTCGACTCTTTTCGCTTAGGGTTTCAGTCGGGATCTGGGTATTACTTGATTCTTTTCGCTTAGGGTTTTTAAAAACCGATTCCTGTTGCAGATCTGAATTAGGCTTTCGCTTAACCCACTGATTCTTGGTTCGATTAGGCTTCATCTTGTTGATTAGGGTTTCTTCACTTTGACAGCGGTGGTTTAAAGGTTTTCGAATGTAGTTCTCAAGGGGCGGTGCTAGGTTGAAGGCGACGGCGATGGCGATGGCGGTTGAAGACAATGGCGATGGCGGTGGTTTGTTCAAATTCAGATTGTTTAAAGGTTTTCTTCAGATTCAGCGGTGGTTTAAAGGTTTTCGAATGTAGTTCTCAACTGATTTTGTTTAGATTTGTTTAGATTCAGATTCATGTAGTTCTTGTTCAAGATTTTGTTCAGATTCATATAGTTCTTGAAGAACACCATGAACATATTTGAATATCCCAATTAAAAAAATTCAAAAATAAAAGATATTACCGGTAACCTAATAATCAGGTTACCAGTTGCATACAATGACTCAAAAATGAAACTTGATTGTATTTTTTGATAAAAAATGAAGTTGGTTGTATACAATGGTAATTTCGACATAGTTTGTTATATTTTCGCGCAATTTGCCCTTATAATTATTATGATTACATATAAAAATATATATTTCTTGAACATCTTTTTATTTGTAAACTATGCGCATGTTAAATAAGCACTTCATATTATTTATTTCTTCCCTAGTATATATTTCACTGTTTCAAGAAAAAAACACTCATTCTATACTAAGCATTATTTTGAGTTAGATAATTTTATATTGTTTTATTTTCAGTAAAATAAAGAATATTTTTCATCGATCTTTCCAGCTAAAATGTAGTATAAACAAATTAAATTAGTAAATTATAAACTACTTTTCAAGTTCACTTAATAAAATAAATAAATAAATGCATGTCACATAATAATAATAATAATAATAATAATAATAATAATAATATTATTATTATTATTATTATTATTATTATTATTATTATTATTATTATTATTTTGTTTCTAATGCAAAAAAATTACGAAACTCACGTTCACCGAAATGGTTGAGGGTTTCATTAACAAATCTCTCGCAATCCTCGACCTTCGAAACATCTGCCGCTATTAAAATCACCTCCGGCGATCCCAACTCCTCCGCTTTCCTCGCCACCACCGCAAGCAATTCCTCTCTTCTCGCAACCAACGCCAGCCTCGCTCCATGTTTCGCGTACTCATACGCCAAATGCTTCAATCGATACATGATCAAACAGAAAATCAGAATAAAATTTGAATTAATGAATTACACATACGCCAAATGCTTCAATAGTGACAAATCAAACATAATATCATAATGAAATTCGAACGAATTTATGTACATAATTTACCTCACCGATACCAGAAGAAGCTCCGGTTATAAGTACTACTTTTCCGGCGAGTTTCTCTCGGAACAGATATCTAATGCAGAACCTCAACAGGCGGCAGAATGAAAGTACCGGCAAGAGGAAGATGAATAAAACGACGGAGGTGATCGGAAAAACGATGTTTAGGAATTTGTGAATCAGATCCATGGATTTGCAGTGTGAATTTTGGCGGGATCGGAAAATGGAGATATATGACCGGGAACAATAATTTCAAGGTGAACATGCGTTAATTGTGAAGGATGAATGAAGTATGTAGCAATCACTTCCCATGCCGAAGACGTGGTACTTTAAGAAGATGGGAGATCAATGTTTATAAACTAGTGGCGTTTTGGTAACTTGAATGAAAATTTGTACAAAGGAGAATAAGTTTAACGAGTTTGAGAATATTATATCTACTAATTAAAAACCGTGGCTTCCTATGGAAGTGTGCCACGGGTCGGATCCTTAGGTGTGGGTCGGTTATTTTCCGGGTTTGGGCCGGTTTGGCATATTAAAAAAAAAAAAAAAAAAAAACTGTGACCGCCGCCGGAAAACGACCACAGCCGCCGGACAACGACCATCGCCTTCGGAAAACGAGCACCACCGCCGGACATTGACCACCGCCTCTCTCTACTCTCTCTCTCTTCTCTGGTTATTCTCTCTCTTCGTCTCTCGTCTGTTCCAATCGCCTGAGTTTGTACTTCACCGACTGTCTTGTCGTCTCCTCTGACTCCACTGCAGCAACGACTCAACCAACGACGAGGTCACCTCCTTCCGGCGACTCACCCTCTGTCTTCCTCCTTCCCGTCGACCACCTGCACCCACGAACTCCGGCGACCAAGAAGTCATGTCTACACTTCACCGACGAGAATATCATGATTTCGGTTTGTATTTTATGTCTGTTCAAAATTTCGAAGAGATCTGGGTTTTCTTTGGACATGATTTGGGTCTAGATGAAAAAGAAATGAAATTGGAGTATCTTCATGGATTGATAATGGAGGTCTAGAAATGGAAAATTAGAGGAGATTCGGATGAAAAGTGAGTGAACCAATCTTGATTTACTAGAGTGGGGATCAGAGGGAAAAGATTCGTGGGTACAGTTTTACAAAGGGTGAAGGGGACGAAGAAAGAGATGTGAATGAGAAATGGTGTCTGAGAATTTGGATGTTTGTGGGGTGGGTTGGGTAGGGTGGGGTGGTTAGTGGGTCAGCAGTGGGTGGGGTGTAAGTAAAAGTCCTTTCATGGAGTGATAATGGTTTTTAGGGCTTCTCTTTCCATCATATCTTGGAGTGAATTATTTCTTTTATGTCATGTTTTTATTATTTATAAAATATTATTACAGTATACGTTTTTATATAATAATGAATATTATGTCTATATTAAAAAAAATTAAAATAACTTCCGTCGGTAAATATACAAAACAAAAAATTAGACGGATGATGATTAGTGCATAAATTTTCATATTTTGTTTAAATTACAAAATAGAAAAGATGTGTTCTATATCACGATAAGCGGTCAAACCTGTTTGATTCGGATTGTAGTAAATTTTGAATTTGCCGGATTTCTTTTTTGGGTTTTTTTTTTTCTAATTTGTTTTTGAGCCGGGCATATATTGGGCCAAATTTTTTTGAGGCCGAACCAATTGTTTTTTTTGAAAGAATTTTATTTTTTTGGCGGGCCGGTTACGGGTGTCGGTTACCAGATCCAGGTTTGGGTGAGAAACCGGGTTTGGATTCGAATTTGTTTTTGGGCTGGGCATATATTGGGCCAAATTCTTTTGGGGCCGAACCAATTGTTTTTTTTTTTTTAAAGAATTTTATTTTTTTGGCAGGCCGGTTACGGGGATTTCATTTTTGGGACCAGGTTGGTTTTTTATTCTTTTTTTTTGGTCGGATAAGAGCCGGGTTTAGAATGGGTAGGGTCGATCAACCCAAAACCCGTGCACTCTTTTCACAAACCGGGTTTACATTTTCAGCCACGATCAGATTTTAGCCCTCCCACACCCGTGCGGAGCACGGGCTCAAACTAGTATCGGATTAAAATGAGTTTAAAAGGAAAAAGATTTGTCCATAAGTGAAAGGAAATTATATTTGTTGGAAAATATTCAATATAGTTCATACTTATTGCATAGTTTAAAGGGACTAATCTTAGCCCTTGGATCAGCCCCATCAATGGTCCAGATTGGATTTTAAAATTTTGGGCGGAGTGACATTTTCGTAATTAACATGTAATGATTTTACCATCACATGTGATTGTATACTGAATCATAAATCACATGTGATTGAATATTAAAATTTAGAACTATGTTTTTTATATGAACTATATTAAACACAACTCTATATTTGTAACCCGTGTGCACAAAATTAATTCAAAAAACCATAAACACGTATTTTCAATTTTGGAAATAGATATATCGGTTTTTGTTGAAAACTTAGCCAATCTGCCATCCATGGAAATGATGGAACTGCCTCCCCAAGGCTATTTCAACTTGTTTTTCATTCCGATCATGACAATCAAGATTTGTTTCTGTCCCTTGGTGTAGTTTTTAGTTTGATTTTGGATAAATATTGAAAACGATAGAGACTTTTTTTATTATGAATGTTGTTAATCATACATATGGTTTGCACGGTTTTTGATTCAGATTTTGGTTTGAATGTGATGAACATATGTTTCTTTTGATTAATTCATACATATCATGTTTCTCTAGACATGTATATGGATCTTTGATATGGAGCTCTAAAAGATTTAAAATTGTTGTATATGCTTCCATTGTTTTATATACATATATAGAGAAGTGTTCATTTGAGAACCATTATTATTGCAAGAAACGCAAAAATCAATCTTAGTCATTTATGGGTCGAGAGCGTGGGGAATAGAGTGTGACTAGGTGCATATGATAAATTCATAGGTATGCAATCATATTAAAGGAAGAATTTTTTTTGACCGGCAAATTAATGGGGATATTTATCCGCCTCTCCAGTGTGGGTTCGAATTACTTGATGACGAGTTTTCAACCATCCCTCGTTAGTTGGCTTTAACCAATGTTCGAACACCACACCTTCATTCCATGAAGGAAACCCCTAATGAAAAAACCTTAAACCCACTGCATACAACAGGATTTGATCCCCCAACCTCTTGCGAGGAAGGGGGCGCCTTACCAAATGGGCTAAACCCCATTAGCATTAAAGGAAAGAAAATTAGACGGTTAAAATTAATTCTCGTAATTCTCACAATAATAATAATTTTTAAATTAAATTCTTCCTATAAAATCAAATTCCTATAGAATCAATTTAGTTGTAACTTTGATATAATATTAAATAGAGTTTTGAAGTGAATATGGTTTTATTGGTTTCTAAAAAGAATAAAAAAATAAAATAAAAGCATTTGAAGAGTTTACGGTCCCATTTGGTTTAAAAGCATTAAACGAAACTGGAATACAAAATTTCATTAAATGCTTGTTTGGTTGAACAACTAGTGTTGAAATTAGGGGTGGAAATATTGTTATGTTTCTGAATTGGTGGGTTGCAGGCGTGACACAAAAAGTACCTATATAATTATTCGTGTTAAGGTTTATGATACGTATTGTATAAGTTGATACATGATAATATTGTGAAATTTTCTAACAGTTGATTTAGTTTTGCAGTCTTAAAAATCTGACTATAAAAGATTTCGTATTTCAAAGCGTTATTCTGTTCGCTTACATACCGTACGAATAGTATGTAACCCGAATAAATGGTTTGTTTTTCTTTTATTTTATTTTTGCTACAAACTTAATAAAATGATGTGTGGGATTTCTGGTCTCGGAATCGAAATTTTGGTATTGTTGTACGCGCCGCGGAAATATGCCTGACAAGATTCCCTGACAGCTTGCATTCCGTTGTAACAGAATTCGTTGTTTCGCGTCGCGGGAATGGATAGGGTACTCGGCGCGTAATTAGCTTTTTCAGAAAATCCTCGTCTTTTGCGCAGTGTTTTCTTGTTTTGACACGTGTTATCCATTTTTCCGTTTTATCTACCTGAAATAGCCTTGAATAAAATAAGAAAATATTTAAAGCTCATTTTGGCTATATTTTATTTATTTAAACCAGATATTGTCAGATATCAAATATATATTTTATGTATAAATCTGCAATATCAAAACACGACGCGACCCGTGTAACTTGTTTAAATATACAGGTTGACGGGTCATAAAAAATTTGACATGTGTGGGTCTAGGTCTACAAATTGTATCCCTTATTTGTCAAAATACATAATTCAAATGTAAAATACTACATAAAGTTCAACCCTACTTAGATAGTTTAATCCACATAAAAAAACATGATGATTTTGTAAATAACTAAGCTACAAATTATTAAACATTAATATTTCGATGATGTCTATTTTCAATAATTTCAAAACGATGAAGGAACAAAAGGTAAAGGATGAATTTGTTTCTAACTGCGTGTATGGGGACTAAGAAATAAGATAAAAGCACAAGAATTAAATAAGAAAAATATAATAATATATAGAAATTAAAAGATATCAAAGAATATATGGGTTGGTAGACCGACCTGCAACTTAACCCGAACACGATCTGTATACAAACGATCCGAACTCATTTATACTCAACCAAAACTTGTTTATTAATTGGTACTTAAAAGATTGTACTCATCTTCACTATTGGTGTTCATAGACCGATACCTACCATATTGTTTCTAGTACCGATTAGGTGTTTACTTCTGCCATTTAGGTATTACTTCTGGATCAATTAAATGGTTGCTATTTATTATTAAACTTTTTTGGTATGCCCGTTGATTATTGAAGTGTTGGTACTCATCGATTTCTTTGGTTAGTGTTCATTGAGTGGCGATGCTTTTCGGGTGTTCATCGATTTATTTTGTTGGTGTTCAATTGCTTATGTTCATTGTTCATCGATCCTAGTTGTTAACTTGATATTGTATATATTTGTTTAGTTCATCGATTCAACGACTGGTTTCTTTCGATCATCTTTACAACTTTTTTATCGATTTGTTTAATTTGATTCAACTACTTCTTTTGATGTTTATCGGCTAATTGGGTTTATGTTTTTTTAGTTCCATCATTTAACTTTAATAGGAACCAAACAATAAATAAATCGATGAACAATGAATTTTTTCGTCGATTTGTTTAGATCAAGATCTAAAGAAAGGATAATGTAGCCATTTTACACTATATACATTTCAATTTTGTTTAAAACATTTATCAACCAAACATAATCAAGTTTTTTTTGTAAATTTCAATTACATCAAATTTCAATTGGTTTGAAGAGAAAAAAGAAAAAAAAGTTATCAGTAATAGGATTAATGGTTATTTCATAAATATAGCTTTTAAGTACTGTGTCATAAGCCAAAATTATACAACTCGAGACACCTACAAGGTATGGAATATGCATTCATAATATTTCATAGCGAATGTTATAGGAATAAATAATGTGTTTATTTATGTGTTGTTGTATATTATTGAGCTCAAACATGGGTTAGACATTAAGCGTGTGTTTGACTCAAAAAATTTGGTTCATTAGGTTTTGAAATCTTAAATTAATTATAACTTGAGTTTATTTTTTAGGTATTGTGCTTGGTTATGTATATAGGGATTTGATTCAACCACCACCCGAACTTGCCATCACCATTTGTTGTATCAAATGGAACCCTGTTTGAATCTCATGATAGTTGTCAATGATGATAGAAGTAGAAGATGATGACAAAAAAATCAAAAGACAAAGATGAAGGAATCCTAATCCCATACAAAAGTGATGAATGAACCCTAGTAATCAAATGGAACCCTAAACACATGCACACGATATATTGGAACCCTAATTGTGGACACAAGAGATGAAGACATGATGTGAAGGAATGACAAAAGACAAAGATGGTGATGGAAGCAGAAAACAAAGACAATAACGACAATAATGATGCAGCGAAATCGTATGTTACAAAATCTTATTCTTTCGATACCTAAAAGTTGTGAATTCTATTATCTAATGAAATCAAACTCATGACATGCCTATCAAATTTTCAACCAAACAAACAATTGTAACAAATCACTCTCCCCTCAATGTTATAGAGAAAAGGATGTTGAAAAAAAAGCACATGAAAATGGATCTACTTTGGTAAAGTTGTATTATTTTAAGAGAAAAATATCCCCCAATTATGTTCCTAAACATGGCATCCCCCATGTGACCCACACACCTTCCCCGCTCCTTCATAAATATTAAAAACCCTCCTTCGATCTCAATTCTTCAAATCCACACACATACACCCCAACCATCACTCCACCACCATGTCCGTCCCCGCATCTGTCGTTACACCGCCGTTGGTCGACGAGCTAGACATCGTCATCCCCACCATCAGAAACCTCGATTTCCTCGAGCAGTGGAGACCTTTTTTCCAGGCTTACCATCTTATCATCGTTCAAGACGGAGATCCGTCCAAAACCATCCGAGTACCCGAAGGATTCGATTACGAGCTCTACAATCGCAACGACATCAATCGGATCCTTGGCCCGAAATCCAGTTGCATCTCGTTCAAGGATTCCGCTTGTCGATGCTTTGGTTTCCTTGTGTCGAAGAAGAAGTACATCTTCACCATTGACGACGATTGCTTCGTAAGTTTCCTTTTACTTTGATTTCCCCCAATTGTTCGTTTCCCTACGAGTTGACTCAGTGAGTCCAGGATCTTAAACGAGTTTTCCAGAGTCAACAGTGAGGAAGAAGACTAGTGTTTGGCGATGGCTAGGGAAATATACTGTAGTTTTAGACCAGGTCGTTATGGTGGGCTGTCACCAGATGATGACACGCGTTAAAGTTACAGGAAGTAGGTGGAATGTTGATCTAGTCCTAACCGTATGATTTTCGGTCTGTGGGACCTCGTTATAAATTTTGACTCTTCTCTTTCATAATCGCATTTGTGGATAGAAGTTTTGACTTTTTGTGGTCCAATTACGTGATTACAATTTCAAATTTGCAATCAACACTAGAATTGGGAGAATTCATTGACCAAGAATAGTAAATTACTAACAAATTTAAGATTACAAGTTCACAATTTACGGATCGGATCTTGTTCTTAGCTTTGTTTTTACGAATCTTTTTGTACGACAGCTAAATCTACTCCAATTTTATCCACAGAACTCAGAACTATTCCTTTATTTAGAAATTGGGTATTTTTAGTAGCATTACAGCATTACTTATAATTACCAACCAAATTACTAGGAATAACCATAAATAGATTAAATAAAGGAATTATGTTACTAAATAATGGTTGTTGATCCTCACTTAGAGCTATGGTTAACTACCACTAATGGTTTTTTTGTCAGAAAGTTCTTTATTTAACTATTTTATTGTTATAGTTACCAAGAACTTAGTAGAAATAACCATAAATTGGTCACATTAAGGATTTTTCTTATAAAACTAAACTGTTTTTATCATTTTTAAGTTTCAACCCAAACTTAGAGCTATGATTAGTATATCCCTAAACTTTGTAGGTGCATGTGTTTTTGTTGTTATTCTTATGAATACCTAAAGAAAATATTTTATGTTATTTGTGCAACTTTACGCGCTAAGTCACCAGAATTAAGAAATTATTTGAAAAATGAGGATGGATTGTAGATGAATATTAATAGTATTAAGTGACTTATATGCATGAATTTTGAACTTTATATAATTGAAATGAAGGTTGCTAAGGATCCAACTGGGCAAGAGATCAATGCATTGGCCCAACACATTCACAACTTGTTGACACCAGCAACACCCTTTTTCTTCAACACATTGTATGACCCTTATAGGGAAGGTGCTGACTTTGTGAGGGGGTATCCTTTCAGTTTAAGGGAAGGTGCCACTACAGCCATTTCTCATGGGCTTTGGCTTAATATCCCCGACTATGATGCCCCTACTCAGCTTGTCAAGCCTCGTGAACGCAACACCAGGTCCCTGATCTTCGCTTCAATTCTCAGTAGTTTGTTATTAATGTTTAGATAAACAGATTCTGCTTCAGATTATCTGATGATTCAAATAACTAATCGGTTTTGAACAATTAGTTTCTTTTACCATCTTTGAAAAAGATGAGGAGACAAAAATTAGTCCCATTTAACAAATTCAATCTCACTTCTTTTTGGCATAAATTTCCTTTTGTCGAAGTGTTTCGTGGTTTCTTAAACAACAAGAATCTGTTAAACACTTAAACAACCGACCATTACTACTTCAAACAGCTAAAACAAATCCAAAAACGATCTCAAACTGTTCATTATATCACAACTGATTATATGATTCTGATTATTCAGTTTTAGATAATCTTTTCTAAATTGCACATCCAACCCCTCCTATACCATTGTTCTCAGTGGTGATTGAAATGCTTTGAGTTTGCAGGTATGTGGATGCTGTCATGACCATCCCGAAAGGGACCCTTTTCCCAATGTGTGGGATGAACCTTGGTTTCCATAGGGAACTCATCGGACCCGCCATGTATTTTGGACTCATGGGAGATGGTCAGCCTATTGGTCGCTATGACGACATGTGGGCTGGGTGGTGTGCCAAGGTATTTATTTTACTGTTAAATTGTTTCTAAGGGTGGGTGGCAAAACAGAGGGTTCGGGTTTGGTCAAAACATTCAGGTTGGGTTGTCCAACTTTTTGAAGTTTTTTCCTTTTGATGTAATGTGTTAAAACTTACTAATCGAAATTTTAATAAAACAATCGGTTTTATACACTAATAAATCACTCTGGGCTTGTTTAGACTAGTTCAGCCATTTTCACCCATTTCCATTTAGTTAAACCTTTTATTTTACTTATTTGACTCTTTAGAGATAAAACTTAATACGAATTGAGCCGTTTGTTTTGGTAACGGTGAATTGTCATCTTGGTTTTTGTGGATTCGATAGACGGTAGCTATTTGGGGTTCATATACCATTTTATTTATCCAAGTTATGGTGAATTTGTAGGTGATATGTGACCATTTGGGGCTAGGTGTGAAAACAGGGTTACCATACATTTGGCACAGCAAAGCAAGCAACCCATTTGTGAACTTAAAGAAAGAATACAAAGGCATCTACTGGCAAGAAGACATTATCCCATTTTTCCAAAATATAACTCTCCCAAAAGAATGCACAACCCCACAAAAATGCTACATCGAGCTCTCAAAGCTCGTGAAGGAGAAACTTGGCCCGATTGATCCTTACTTTGAGAAGCTCGGTGATGCCATGGTTACCTGGATCGATGCTTGGAATGAGCTCAACCCATAAACCGCCATTCTGGCTACACTCATGATCGATTCTTCTAAAGCCAAGTAGAATGCTTGCACTCGGATAGTGTCTACTTGAGTTCGCTCGTTATTTATAGTTTTCTTCTATCTTTTGAATATTTTGGTACTTTGTCCTCAGCGGCTTTGTTTAATTTGATTTTATGAGTTTTATTAGAGATATATATATGTAACTTATTACTTCTAGCTATGAATATGTGTTTTTATTTCGTTAGTGTCTTACCGTCGACGGGTATTCTACTATTCTGTACCATTAACTAGGTTTACTAAAACAATGTTAAAAATATAAAATAAATGTTTGAACACTTCAACATGCTTTTGTTGTTTTAAGTTGGAATAATTATGTTTAAGCATTTATAAATTCAGATTATTTGGAATTTAAACATGAACTTATCAATATGATTAATAATAAGAGTGTGGCCACTTGATTACTCTTAACACTTAGTTTTAATAGTTTTTTCTCTAATAACACGTTCATACTGTCTAGCATTTGAACATCTCGCGTACCATTAAACCAACTCATGCTAGTGATCACGCAAACAATGATCACAATATCATCGGTGACTAGTACTCGCTTGTGTCACCTTAAGTCCTCTAAATAAAATGAGAACTGATTTGTACATAACAGTTTTTAGGCATACACATCAACATGCAAACATTTATTGCACATGGTATAAGTTGATGATGCATAAACTGTTGTGTATGCCCAATTTTATTGTGTATGACTCATCTCTCAAGTAAAATATCAAAGACAAAGTATTTGTGCATAAAAAGAAACTTTCTAAAATACTAAAATAGGAGTGAAGTACATCAAAATAACTTAACAAACTGATTATTCGGAATTAAAATATAATTCTAAAATCTACAAATTGATTGAAAAAGAAGCATCAACCATTGGGAAAAAATAAAATAAAAATGTTGAATTACTTTCATGTAGGGACTAGAATTTGTGCATCTTCACCACAACACTTGAATGCAACAATGGCAAGTGCAAACAACATTATAGCTACATAAAACCACCGTCTTCCAAGAAAACCACCGCTTCCGCCGCCGCCGCCCTTCACACCCCTCTCCGCCACATGATACGGCAGCGAATTCGTACAAGAAAGCTGGAACCCACAAATTTCAGTGCAGTTCTCATCATAACTTTCAGAGCCCATGCGAGAACACTCTGTACTGACTTCACTTTTTTCATCCATATCCGAACAACCACCGTGAATTCCACCATAGTCGTCGGAACCCACATCCGATTCTTCAAAAAGCCTTCTTCCCTTTATCCTTCCGTCATCAAAATCATACTCTGTTTCAATTGCAGCTGGATCTCGGTGTCCTGAATTGGGGGGATTTTCGTTCTGTAAAGATGACATGAGTTCTTTGGGAGAGCTGTCGTACAGTTGAAAGAGAAGGTGGTTGCCGACGAGGGTGGAGGAACTGAAACTCCGGCGATTAGATCTGGAAAATGAGTGCTTGATGGAATCCCATTCCATTTCAAGGCTTTTGAATTGTATTTGAAGTGGGTCGTCTTCTTCTTCGTCATTGTAAATCGGTGTGAGTAGTGAATTCATGGTGGTGGGGTCGAAGTGATTTTTGATTGCATAAAGATTGAGATAGCTTTTTGAAAGCAGTTTTCATGGAGAATCTTGCGGAATTTGAACTACCCCATGATTGATTTAAAAATTTGATTTTCGTTAAATCTGTTTGAATTTTAATTGAGATTTATGCAACAACGGTTCTCCGATTTGAAAAGTCTAATCATTGGAGGCCCTAAATTGGTTTTTGAAGCATTTGCTTTTTGTTTCTATATTTTGTGTGTACTAGTGTGTAACCTTATAATTTTTAAGCTAAAGTTGCGTGATGATATAAAAGTTATATCAGTGTTTTAATATTTTAATAAAGTATTTTTTACCCGTTTAATCATTTAACTTGTTGAAAACGTGTTAATATAATACTTACAAAAATTGTTACCTCAAGTAAAAACCCTAATTTGATATTTTTCCTCCCTCCGAGTGATACGTTACAAATTAGGGGAATATTGAAAGTGGTGAGAATTTCTTTGTCATTGTTCGACAATTCTAACCCATATTCGAAAATTCCAAGTGAATGTTATTGTGAGAAGCTAGTAAAATGAGTAATGCAATTTGGTGTCTCTCACATTACATGATTCACCCATTTCGTATGATAAGGGATTACAAATAAGTGCTCCATCATGGTGAATGGTGAATGGTGACGTTCAAATACCCTTTGTTCACAGCCACTATTCTGCGGACAAAAGATAAATGGGTTTATCATAGTAATTGGAATAAGGAAATTAGGGTTTATCACATTGGAAACATGCTTTCATTACCTGTAATGTGATTTGTTGATAATGTGATGCAAATTCAGGGTTCACATGAAGAACAATCACTGATACAACACTTGAAATAATGGAGGACTATGATTTTTAAAGTTAAATGTCATAAATTAACCAGCTAAGCCGGTTGCAAATTAAAAAAAGGGTATACTAATGCATTTTTAACAAGTTAAATCGGCAGGTTTGTGAAACAAATACTTTAAGTACTATGTTTGGACAACTTTTATATCATTATGCAACTTTAATCTTAACTTTCATAAGAGGTTATAAAATATATATACAATTATTTGATAGACGCCCATGTGATACATAGTTAGTCATAATTATTTTTATCAAAATATAATTATAAAAAACACAGTATATTAAAAATGTGAGTCAAACATCTATATATAAATGATTAATGCTTCTTACTTTGAAAATCTTAAGGATTATTATAAAATATAATTTAACCATAGTTTCTCATTGTTATTACATATAAACCAAATTATAAATTATAATGAATATATAAATCACCTCACTAGCTTATATTAACATTGTCTTAAAATTTAGATGTCATATCATAACATTCTTTTCTAACATGTAAAAATCTGACGGTTAATCACTTATAAATAATGTGTTTATTAAAGCTAGTATAGTTTAATCAAAATTTTATTATAAAATCATTGGCATAAAAAAAGATTGAAAGTTTAATACTGTATACTTATGTCAACAAAAAAGATAACCGATTTTAAGATTCACAAATATAAACTATCATATAAAGATATTATAGATCACTAGTCTATTGTAGATATATATACTCATATACTCTAAACCAAAAATACATCATAGAAAATGATTACTAATTTAGTGATTTATAACATAAGAATTAACCATAAATATGCTTACTTGTTTAGAGTTTTATAAAGAAAATAAGCAAGAAAAAACTTATACCGATTTAGAAAAAACTAAGTGTCATTACATTACTAATTTAGTGATTTATAACATAACCACTCTTTGAATGGTTATGAACTATACTTTTTTTACTAATGAAAAATTTAAAGAATAATTTCTTTATAACAATCATTATACATTAAAAGTTATAAAAGAAAACTATAAAAAATTACAATCAAATAAAAATATAGATTTTTTACAAACGCCCCCTCTATATTTACATATAGCTCACTCATAATTGGTTCCATATACTGTTTGTAAATAAATGATTCTAATTGTGGAAGTCAACATTAAAACTTTTGGTCAAATCAAGGAAATGAGATTTTTTGATTGACTAATTAGATTTTTATTTAGGAAAACTTTCCTGGTAATGATTTTCTTTTAATATATATTATATAGATATATAGATATTCAATCATATAATAAATATAGTAACTTAACTATTAAAAATTACGTATAATAAGAAGTATTAAATCTAAATAATATATTACTCACAATTATAAAAAATTATGGATTTTTTAAAAGGGTAATATAATTAAAATAACATAAAGTTATAAACTTATAATGCCCAACACTCTTGTTGGATTTTACCATCTATGTGAAATTTTATTGAACTAATATAATTTAGAAAATAACACACCACTCCTGTTTTGTAAACGGACAAATTAGTGAGAAAAACTATTGGTCAGGAAAAAATATTCGTCGTCCCTTTCTTACGCGGATACAATGCTATTATTAACGAAATTAGAAGAACTTTTTTTCCCTGTAAAAATATTTTTTTCTAAGACCATCAGAATCCAACCCGGAGTTTCCTAGAGTTTCCCACTGTCAAATTAGCCTCCACATCATCTTCCACTTCAAACTCTCTCTAACCCACAAACCCCCACACCAACCCTCTATCTTTTCTATTTTTGTTTTTTGTTTTAATTTACATAATTTAATTATTTCAACGACAATAATATATAAAATAATCAATCATATTTCATAAACTTCATTACATAATTTCATATAAGAAAAGTAAAAAAATACTCAATTTTTAAAATAAAAGAATACAATCTTTCATCTTTGTTCTCATCGAAGATCCGCTTTTTGTTTCAAAATGAATTCCAATTCTCGTTTTCTCAAAGACTCCGCTTTTATCTTTGCCGCTTCACTTTTTTCCCTTGTGATTTTTATTTTTTCTTACTCCACAGTGAGCAGTTTTTCATTGGCGAAGTCCGCACACCGCTTTTCTTATATTGGCGAATTTTTTTGAGGTCCTGGTTGGGTTTCGACTTGGATACCGGATTGGGTTTTGGGAACCCCCTACCTTGGGTTGGGTGTCGGGAATCCCCTTGTCCTCGTCCTCATCCTCCACCGGATATTCGGGTTTGAAGTAGTTGTTGAATGTCTCATTGAAACCCGACATCAAATTGTTGAAAGCCTAGGTTGTATCGTTGAAACCCGTCATGTTGGAACCCACCCGACATGGGAGTAGGTAAATACAAAGGCATTTGTTGTACGTCTTGGTGGTGGAGTTGAAAACTCGAACATATTTTCCGGTGGATAGGCTTGCGAACTCGTGCCTTGCGATTTTGATATCTGCCGTGGGGTTTTGAAACCTTGATTTTGTTTTCCCCGGTCCATGTTTTTTTATAAGAATAAAAATTGGAAGAATAGAATAAAGTGTATAAAATATGGATGTGAGTAAAAGAGATGTGTGAAATAACTAGAGAAGTGAATGGTCTTATCCTACACATAAACGACAACAGGTGGTTTTCTGGTTTGATGATTGATCCTCCATAATAAAATGAAATAAGCTAAGCTACCACCCAAACACCGCTAAAGTACTTATTACTGCTTAGGTACCACAAGACCACCACCACCGTAAAAAACCACCACCAAACACCGCAATGGCGTCGCCCTCGACGTCACGGGCACCCCCACCGTGCGGATTCGCCGCAACTATCGATCTCCTCGGCGAAGACCTTCTTCAAAACATAGTCGCCAGACTCCCGGCCTTATCTTTCGCCTCCGCCGCTTGCGTCAGCCGCTCATGGAACATCGTTTGCGATCGCGTCCTTTGTCGCCCCAAGCTCTCCTCAGCCTGTTCCTTCAATCCTTCTCTCGAGGTAACTTATGTAAACCCCTAATTTTGTATATCAATCGTGAATTATACTCGAATTATTGTATCTCTACATCGATTTTTATGCCCCCATTTTCGTTAGGTTGCTGTAGAAGAAGTGGTGAATAAAGTACTATCGGAGCCAATTCGTCCTCATTTTGCCACTGTTTCTATCGGTCCTTTGTTCGATTTGCGCCGAGCTCACGAACTCGTATGTTATTTGTACATCAAATTTGATTTGGGACTTCGAATTTTGTATGAAATTTTGCTAACTACTTTACATTCTATAACAACGAGTTGGGGTTGCAAGTGAGCTGAGCCTAGCTTCAGCTCGACAGAGCTCTAGGATCTTAGGCTAAGCTGTAGCTCCACGAGCCATCATTATCTCAAGCTTTAGAATTGCTTGTCAATGTATAAAAGAATTATACTTGATTATCTCAAGCTTGTTTTTTCATACTTGATAAAAAAACAGACTTGAATGAGTTGAGTCCGATCAAAGCTGGACTCACCTGTAGGCTGTAGCCATGAATAAAATGGTCTTTGGTGTTACCGTGTAGTAGTATCCTTATCAGGTTTCAGTTTGTCACTCTCATATAAACAATTAAAAGGTCGTGTTTCTTCTTTTGTTGGAATGGATGGAATGATACATTGTACATACACTAGCTTTGAAAATTTTATTGATTTCATGAATGACTTGCAGATTACTGCAAAACTGGGCTCCAAAGTTCTAGTAGTTACTACTGATCCCGCTGGTATTATCGGAAGGGAAGCCTTTTCTGATGAATTCAAAGAGGTTTACTCTGTTTTTTACTTACAGATTTTGCCTTTTTTTTGCCCCAAGTAAATTTGAATGCTAGTTACTACTTGTTATCCTTGGAGTTAAGAAAGTAATTAATCGAATAATCTACAGATTCAATGGGAATTTACTGAGGAGGATGATGATTGGGGTTCTCCTCTACGCTTATCCGAGAGTGTAAATAGAGCTATCATGCTGGTTGTTGGATTTCTACCAGGGTTAAAAGTCAAAGCAATCCCGCTTCTAAAGCTAAATGAAGTAACAAGTCTCATCTTTCTTGAATAAACCCCTAAAGTATTAAAGTTATTGTGCTAACATGACCCACGTAGCTGAAACTGTATTTGTTTCAGTTTTTACTCTGTTATAATTTGTGCGTGCATGTATCAGGAAACAGAAGCTGTAATGGTCGACGAATTTGTGATGGACATTAGGGAGTTCTCTTCTATCTCAGGATGTAAATCCCCTGCTGCCATTATAATATTCAGTGTAAGCTGTTCCCCATATTTAGTTGTATATGCATTAATAAAAATAACTTTTGATTTTGTTTTGACAAGATCTTACTCTTGTTGCATTTCTTACGTTGACTGGAACTTATTAACAGGATTACCAAGCAGGCATGAAAGCTGTTGTGGAAAAGATGGGTGAGTGTTGCATCAGAAACACTTAATGTGTTGTATTGACATATATAATTACTTTTATTTCTTTTCATTTTTGTAGATTATGCCATGTCCCAGGAAACTGTAATTGTTGGTGATAGTGGCTGCCGCTTCCTATATACCAATGAAAGTTCAAGGAACACAAACACCACAAAAGAACACCCTTCTGCGGCTGTTGCCCTGGTATTTGTGGTTGATAGGGACAAATCTCCTGGTAACTTTTCAGATATCTTTTTATTGTATTTTTTATAATTTTTTTATTATACTAGTAATTAAGAAGTTAACACTGCATGATGTTCCATTTCTGAAGTTAGAAACTGCAAACAAACTGTTAGGCTTCAGCGCCTTAGATAAATACTAGTCTATAGAGATAGGAAATAATGCATCTTGTACCTTCTTTTTCTTCGAGTATCTTCACATCTCAACTAATATTCATTGGATCATCACTCAAATCCATTTCCTTTGTAATTATATTTCTCCGGTCGCATTAAAAGGTTGGGTTTAGCAAGTTATGATAATTTCTCAATGTATTTGAGCAGGGAAGGGAAAAATTCAATTTCATGTTGCACTTTCAAACGGATTGACACCCATAGGCCCGGTATACAAGGCAGCATCTGTTAGAGAGAAACCTCAAGATTCTTTAACTTGGCTCACTGCAAGAAGAGAAGGATCGCGTGAGAATATTGATGGCGAAACTATTTTGAATCAAGTTTATGATGATGTATGCAAATTTCTTTGCTATAACCATAATATATATGTCCAATTTGGTGAAAATCAAGATTCCAACTGCATTGCTTTGGCATTATTTTCTTACATATTGTTTTTGACTTCCTTACGTGAGTCTCATTTTAGTCATTTATATTATCGTGACAGTTAGGAGACCGTATTCAGTTTCCTACCTTTTACATTGGGGTAACAAAAAGAAGAAAATTCTCCATTGGGCAGGAAAAAGTGGGGTGGATGACTTCTTTTGCATTCCATGAAGTTCTTGGGTAAGAGTAAATTTCTAAGTATCATCTTTATCTTTGATCGACTACAGATATGAAATATCATCGGTTATAAATCAACTTACCATATTTGGCAAACATCTCACCTTCTTGGCCATGATTTCCTACCATTCTGTGCATATCATTAAGCTGTAACGATAACATCGTTGAGCTCCTTGATTCTTTTGCAGCAATATTATCAACTAGGTATGATGCACCTCTGTTTGAGTATTATCTTATCGACTGTTGATGTCTTCTTTAGAATTTGCTTATTAGGGAGTGTTTGAGATGACATTTGAATACAGATTATGCAATTTGAAAACACAATTATCAGTAAGCTACTCAGCTACTCTTAGTTTGATAATTTCACCCTACAATAATCAGATAAGTCCATCTGTAAACTCAAAATTGATTATTTATGATCTGAAAACACAATAATCGACTCAAAAACAACAATAACAAAACTCAATCCATTTAATCTTATTGTTATCCATATCCATATCTATTTTAAATAATTTCTTCCGTCCATGTCCATAATCCATACCCATTAGATTAAACTGGTAAATGGATATCCATTGGATTTCGAAAGAAAAATTTTCACAAAGAAAATACCATAGTAATTATATACTTTAAGGTCTTTGTTCGTATAAATGCATAGCTTCTTCCAAAAGAAAAGATATGAATCAAAAGATAACTTAATATAACTACAATCAAAGCATAAAGCATAGTCTTTGCCTCATTGACATACGTAATGATTGTAATCAATACAAGTTATACAACCGTTCAAGAATATCATAGAGAAAGTGTAAATTTAACCTACATTGTTAAATATCTTTAATATTATATTTAGATATTGTTATCAGAGAGCAAAGGATGAACAATGTTTTATTATTTGATACAACTTATTACAAGAGAATAAAAGAGTCTATATATAAGACCTAGAAGACCAACTAGTAAACCAGAGTTGACCTTAAATGTATATACCATCTAAAGAATAATAATAAACTAAATAATCTACATTCTAACACTCGTCAAGCTGCTGTATAAAAATTGATCATGCCTAACTTGTTACAAATATAGAAGAGGCTATCTCTTGGCGCGGCTTGTGTCAAAACATCAACTAGTTGACTTCGTGTTCTAACATGAGAAGTTGTAATCGTTCCATCTTTTATCTTTTCACGAGTGAAATGACAATCCACTTCAATGTGCTTAGTTCTCTCATGAAATACTGAGTTATTGGCAATATGAATAGCGGCCTCGTCATCACACCATAGATTCATTGGTTTTGACTAGAGAAAACCGATCTCATCAAGTAGATTACGTAACCATATGAGTTCGCAAATGGTTTGAGCGATAACACGATATTCACATTCAACACTTGATCTTGATACAACCGTTTACTTCTTACTCCTCCAGTCCTCCAAGACACTAGATTCCCTCCAACGAAAACACAATAGCCTGTTGCAGATCGTTTGTTAGTAGGGTATCCACCATAGTCGGCATCAATAAACCCTTCTATGATGTGGTGACCATGATTTTGATATTTGATGCCATAACCAAGAGCCCTTTTCAAATACTTCAAAATATGACAAACAACATCCCAATGTGAGGTTCTTTGAGACGACATGAATTGACTTACCACACTTACTGGAAAAGCAATATGAGGACATGTGATTGTCAGATAGTTTTCCCAAAACCCTTCTATACTTCTCTAGAATCTCAAAAGGGTAGGGATGTAAACGAGCCGAGCCGAGCCGAGTCAGACACTTATCGAGCCGGGCTCGTTTAGGCCTTTTTAAGCTCGAGCTCGATCTCGATCTCGGCTCGTTTAGAGCTTATGATGTTGAGCTCGAGCTCGGCTCGTTTAATATTTATGATATTTTTGTTAAAATGAGATTTATAAATATTATAAATTTAACATATACATTATTAATTATATTATATATGAAGCTCGTTCAGTCTAGTTTAAGCTCGCGAGCCCACTCTTTGGAGCTCGAGCTCGGCTCATTTATTAAATGAACTTTAATCTAGGCTCGAGCTCGTTAAGGCTCGGCTCGTTTCGAGCTTTTAATGATCCGAGCTCGAATAGCTCTCGAGTAGCTCGGCTTGTTTACATCCCTACAAAAGGGTCACCATCATCTCCTTCCACCATCACATTTGGAATCATGGGAGCCTCACAGGGTTTTGCCTCGATCATACTTGAATCACTCAAGATGTCAAAGCAATATTTGCGTTGAGACAAACAAATTCCTTTGTGAGTACAAGACACCTCAATTTCCAAAAAATATTTCAGTGAGCCTAGATCATTGGTCTGGAATTGAGATGCAAGGAGATCTTTTAACTTCTTAATTCCAGAGACCGGTACTGGCAACAATTTCCGATAATCCCAAAATCTGAATGTAAATCATCTTCACAACTCAGAAGACAAAGTTCAGATGCATACAAATGAACGCACAGATCCTCAGACTATTCAATTTTCAACTTAAGCACCTAACATGAAGTATCTAAATTCGAAGACTACTGAAATACCCAGCCACACAGAGGATACCAGACAGTCTAGAATTCTCAGACAAAGCAGCGCACCTCAGAATACCCGAAAGTCACAAAGTCAACCAATTCTCACCCGAGGAACCCAATCAAAACCAAGAAACCAACCAATCTTATAACTAGGGGACCCAATCTGAACCAAGAAACCTACCAATTCAAGTTGAAACCAGAAACCCTGCAAAGCCTGATACCATGTTATCCGAGAGCAAAGGATGAACAGTGTTTTTATTATCTGATACAACTTATTACAAGAGAATACACAGTCTATATATAAGACCTAGAAGACCCGCTAGTAAACTAGAGTAAACCTTAAATATATATACCATTTAAAGAAGAATAATAAACTAAATAATCTACATTCTAACAGATATAAATATTAAAATTCAATAAATCAATAAATTTATACTTAAATTATATAAAGTTATACTTTATAACAAGCTTAATTTCGGGTTAATGGATTTATCCATGGATGAAAAATCGTCTTCTATATCCACTCCATATCTAATATTCACCCATTTAACTTAATCCCTATCGGATCACGTGAAAAATCGTCATCCCTAGTTATACCTCTACCTGTGGGTAGAGAGCCTTGTTCTAGGAAGTTCTCGGCTGCAATGAGAACACAATAATGTGATGATGTAAATCCAAAACACAATACCAAACACCCCCTTAGTAGTGGTGGGTCTGGTAACAGGTCAAGGTATTTAAATTTTGGGGAAGGCCGACTGTGTTGTATTTCTGTAAGTAATTAGTATGTCAAATTGTCAAATATGATTACTATATTGTATAGAAAACTAATACATTTTCCTACTCCATCCTACTACTCATTAATTGATGAGACGAGGAATCCACTAATTATCTTTCTTCATCTCCTCTCTTGATTTGGAAACATGTCTTGATCTTGTGAGTAGGAGAATTAGTAGGAGTACAAAGTTGAAGGATATATGATCCTCTCACAATTTGAATAATAATCTTATTTCTTGAATAAAATGACATAGGAGGTTTGTAATGCATAAAAAAAGTTACTCTGGGTGATTTTAGACATATTGTACCCATTTGATTCAGTACCATATGGTTCAAAATTGCCACCTTTAAGAATATGTCATCATCTGTCATCCTTGTGCAGGGATAACCAGGAGTATCTTTTTGTTGGGGATGTTGACATCAAAACAGGCGATACCTTTCGTTTCTACCACTCAGATTCCGCCACCGCTTTATCTTCTACAGTCGATATCTCTAACCATTTCAAATCTTTTAATAAGAAGGAGGTGTTTGGTGGTCTTATTTTCACTTGTTGTGGTCGAGGTGAGTCATTTTTCGGCCAATCAAATGTTGACAGCACACCGTTTTTGGAAAACTTCCCCGGTGTGACGCTTGCAGGGACATATTGTGGCGGGGAAATTGGACGTGGGAATCTAACCCCATATGTTACTGACTCTCAACAACAAAGGTCAGTTCGATGTTGCTGGCACATATACAGTACTGTCTATTTCCTCATGTCATACACTAAATAAAAGAGAAATATGGTGCTTTTGTTTTTATAATTTGGTGGGACAAAGAGTAAATATACAACTATATAATGATCGTTTTCTAGTTACTAAAGTTTGTAGGATGGTTTATGTTGAACAAAATTTGAAGCTTTATCTATGTTTCAGTGTTTCTAATGTATTTTCTTGAGTGATGTTTGGTGGATCCAAGAAATGTAGCCGTCCTGTTAAGAAATTTTATTTCTTTTGACTAAACGGTTTGGCCATGGTAGCGTTAGCAGGTTCTACTTGAACCCTTGGGCCTTGGTAGTGGTAGCGTTAGCGTGGCTCTGCCCCTGGTGGTTCCCATTGTGATCACAACGGGTCGTTATCTAATATTAAAGGGAGATGATATTTTCACTTATAAAGTTGATTTATCCACTACAAACTCATGCTTCACTAACTTATAACATAGCTTCAAAGGTGTTGTACCTTTAGTGGATGAATCAAATTTATAAGTGGAAGAATAAACTCCCAATATTAAAATGTGCGCCGAGTCCTATTGATATAGTCAGCTTATAACGATCCGTTTTCTGTCAAATGTTAAGTCCTTCCCACAAGAACATGATATGATGGAATTGTTTGTGTATTGTTAGAGATGCATTTTTCTCCCTTAAACACACGATGATGATTGATTGATGACCCGAAATGTTGGACCATGAGTAGTAGTGACCATTCAAATGATGTTCACGTGTCGATTTAGGCTTTAGATAACAAACGAATGAAGGAGGGATACACTTCACTGATCAATCTGATTAGTTTTGGAGCAACAACGTGTCATATGACTAGTATAAGAAAGGTGCCCTTGTGGTAAGTGTGTATCTTAATTAGAGTATCTCGTGATTTATCACAAATTTATAGATGCACCAAAATACGCGGGACGCGTTGCAGTGCATAAGTGCATTTGATACGTGTTTCACGCATCTGCGAATTTATCGTCAATTTTCAACTTTAATTTTTCGAAACTCGTGAAAAGTTACAATTATAATGTTCAACTTTATGAATTAAATGGTTTTGCAAACGCACATGAGATGATTTTTATGGCTATTTTACTGATATTTGAGTTATATGTAGTACGAGTGCATGTTTTTTTAAACGCTAAAGAAGATTTTAATAAATAAAAATTGTTTAGTAAGATAGTAGAGTAACAAAAACAGACCATACACCTGAGAAACTAATGCTTCGAAGGATTGCAACACCAATAGTCCTATAAAAATATAATTCGTTGTTACTTCTATGCCTGATATAAAAATAAAAAACAGCTTGAAATCGACTCGTTAATTGGCAACTAGCAAACTTTAACATAAAGTTATTATAACAAAGCCTATAAAGTACTTTTATTTATTTTTTATTTTTTTAACATCCAAAATAATTTCATTAAACACATGAACCAGCCATACAATGTCCATTACATGGATTACTGTTCATACAATTTATAAAGTACTTTTGTTCTATCACTATCCGGTGTATTGTAATGTGTTCTTTAAAGTCGTGTGTTTAAGTATTAAACCATAAATCAGATTATAGTCACGTTTCTTTTATTCAAATATTTATTTACATGTATATTTATTTGTAGATAATCTTAGATGAGATAAGTCTCATTAGTTTGTTGTAACAGATCCTTTATTATAGGATCTCTCTTGTATATGTACGTCTCTTTCATAGCATGCAAATTAAGCTTTGATTAAACCTTCTTATATTAAGGTATAGTTTGGTAATAGAGTCTAATCATAATTTCACTCAGTTCTATAAGCTACTTTTAGAGGATTCAATTAAAGTGGATTATAAGCGATTATGTTTATAATTTTTTTAAAATTTTTAACATCGAACAAGACTAAGCTTAAGATTATAACAACAAGAATCTCAAGCTGAACAATCCCTGCGCCGAGTACACCCAAAGTCTCGTATTTTATAAATTTTAAAGTAAGCTTATAATGTGTTCTCTAGCCTTGAAAAATATAACATTGAATGATTTAAAACAAAAATCCACCCATTAGTAAACCCTTATTATTTCCTTGGAGTGGAACAGTGGAATTATTATTTCTGTGCGACATCCCGACAAGAAAAATATTGCAGTCGTATGCAGTTTTTTCTGTAACATCTAAACTTGAATGGAATCTTACAAAACCAAAATCTCGTATTTTTTAATCAACACAACAAGAAAACAGCTTTTTTATTTTGTTAAGACTGTCTATATATAATAAATGGCAAAATTTTAAAACAATAAATCTGCAAATTTATATATTTTTTAAAACAAAAATGTCAATTTCATAAAAAACTAAATGAATAAGCCTTTTATTAGCATGATAACACGATTACACTCTAAATTTCATACCAAACATATTTTGGTCTAAGTATTTGCATGTTTAAGAACTTAATTGTACAAAAGTAAAGGACATTAATACCGAATGGTTCACAAAAGAATTTAAACTCACAATCTTTTGAAAGAAGAATAACTTTATAGCATCAGATACCACGCAACTACAAACATTAAAAATTGTGCTTAGTTTTTAAGTATAACTCTAGAGTATTCATAAAAATTTCTAAAAATATATATATAATAGACTTAATTGTAGTAAAAAGTAAAAAATAAAAGTAAATGATAGTGGAAAAGCGAAAACTTGAGACTTTTACTTGACTAAATATAGATATAGGCTAACAAGTAATTGCCAATAATACTCTCCAAGGGACTTGAGTCCACATCTCACATTCACACATATACCAAAAAAAGAGTCTGCATCAGTAAGTTGTACAGCCTGCAAAACCAATAACCCAATTGGCATTTTGTTTGAGTGTGGTGGGCCCCATGAGAAGCAAGTACAATGAGTGGAGGATCGAAGAAGAAGCAATCAGAGCCATGGGTTGATCTGATGACACGTAGCAAGGTGGGACCACTTGAGTTCATTAAAATGGTATACCAAAGTGTTAAGGTATCATCTCCCTTTCCTTCACCTTTTCCATCTTTCTTTCTTTTCACCATCTTTCTTTAGATTTAATGCTTTCACCCCATCCCCACTATCACTATACATACACATCATTATTATATATTCTACCTTTTCTTTTGATTTACAAAAACTTTTTTTAACAACATGAGGTATTTTGAATTTTTTATTGAAGAATTACGCGAATTTATAACAAATTATATCAATATTGTTATAGTATGTAACCAACTTTATTTTCTACTTAAAAATACACAAAACTTACAAATCTGGTTCATTATATGCAAGTTATCTATGACAACTGGTTACTTATCAAAAAATAAAAGAAAGTTGATACCTAAAAATACAAACAACTTTCAAATTTTCTTCATTGTATACAATAAACTTTAAAATTTTGTTCATTGTATACAATGAACCAAATTTGTAAGTTGTGTATATTTTTAGGTAGAAAATAAAGTTTGTTGCATACAATGACAATATTGGTATAGTTTGTTGTATTTTCACGCATTTTATGTTTTATAAACTTATCTATATTAGATACTTGATAGCCTGTTTTAGATAATTGAATCATAAAGTGGATATGTTAAAAAAATGATAAACCATTAGATAATATCATACTTTTTTAAAAATGTCGATGTAGATAATTCATCTTTTGATTGTCCAAATATGTAATCTACTTTGAGGTCATATGTTAAAAGGTAAGTAAGGACCTATATTTTAGGATTATTCCGATCGTTCGATCACCACCAAATCTTGGTGCTCTGATCGGAATTCTTTTCTAATAGTGATGGTAGAATCTGATTGGCCTTTTGTCTGCTAGATTTGAAGAAAAAAACAACACAACTTTCTTTAAACTCGCATTGACAGCCGACAGGAGGCCGATCAGACTTCACTATAACCTCTACGAAGGAATTCCGGTCATGTCACTAAAGTTTGGTGGTGATCTAACAATGCAAATTCCGGTTAGGACCAAAAACCTAATTGAAAATTTCAATTCATTACTTAATATAACAATTTATCACAAAGTAGGTTACCTATTTAGGTAATAAAAAGGTAAATTACATATACATTAACACTTTTGAAAAAGTAATATGCTATTCTGTGGATTAAATCCTGAAAAAACTAAAAAGATTATATGCAATGTGAGAACTAGTATATAATACAATACCCTAAGAAAATTGTTTAAATTTCACATAAATGTGCTATACCAACTGACTATCTATACTTTAGATAAAAAATTTCAAAGTTTGTCATCTCTTGGGTATGAGAATATAGTATTACAGAAAATACTATTTTTCAAAATGCAATTTAATCTTATATGAGAAAATTTTCTTAATATCTTAACTTGATACTATATCATACTAAGAATAATTTAATTTTCAAAATTGAAGGACAAAAACTACAATTTTAAATGAAATATAGGAATCAGATTTGAATGTTTTACTCTATTTATACTAAATCTCATTAATAAATATGAATGCAAATTGAAGTATTTTACCATTCCTGTTAAGAATTTAAGATGAGAAATAACTTATGGTGTGTGAAAATAGTATCACCACAATGATATTCGATATATGAACATGAAAGAGGAATGATAAAAACGAAAATTGAATTCTTAGTTTATTAGTAAATTTAAATATGTATATACACTTATAAGATATTTATTAAATATATCATGTACTATGAATAATATAAATAACAATATTAAACTTAACTAAAATATAATAGACACAACTTTATATGCTAAAATATAATAGATAGTGTTTTTTGTTAATAATTTTTATATATTCTTTACCTATTTATATTATCATTAACATTACCAACATATTTTATGTATAATTAATAGAAGATAGTATATATGCTTCTATCGATAACTATTTTAAATATTTTCATAATCATTAATAGTTTAAATAATAAGTGTTAGTTATTACATCCTTTTACACACACTATTTTCCCTAACTAATATTACTATTAAGTTGATAAGTTCTATAAAATCTTATGAATATAACAAACTAAAAAAAACAAATTTAGAAGAATATAGTAAAGAAGGTCCACTAGTAAGAAAGAAATTATATCCACATTTATGTTGTGCAGTGAGTTAAACATTAAAGGTGAAGGAGACAAGTTTAGGGAGGGTTATAAAAGAAGTGGAAAAGAAAAGAGAAGAGATGGAAGAAGAAAGAAGAAAGAAATGGGAAAAGGGAGGTTAGAATTGAAGAGAATAGAGAACAAGATAAACAGGCAGGTGACCTTTGCAAAGAGAAGAAATGGTCTTCTCAAGAAAGCTTATGAGCTTTCTGTTCTTTGTGATGCTGAGGTTGCTCTCATCATCTTCTCCACTCGTGGCAAACTCTATGAGTTCTCTAGCACCTCTAGGTACCTACCCACCCTTAATTATATCCTATCATTTCCTTTCATTCATCTTATAATTATACATTCAAACCCTAATCCCTCTTTCTTCTCAAGAATTCAACTTCTTGAATCTTGAATTACCTTACAAAAGTTTCAACCTTTTGATCATTTGGTCATTTCACTTTCTTTTATAAAAAAGATTATGTTTTTAGATAATAACCTTCAAAAATGAAGAAAGATAAACTAGTGTTGTTGAAATTTTAGGCATATCATATGCAGTTGGTGCATTCTATATACACACACACACAATTTCTTGATTGTTTTTAGAAACTGAAAGCATGATAAATGTAGTTATTCAATCTCACATTGGGGTGTTGTTTGTTTCTTGAATTGCCCTTGTTTTCAACATTTTGATCGTATAAATTCACTGCCTTTGTAGAAGATTATGTTTTTCTGTAACACCCTTTAAAGATGGAAGAAATAAGAAGCAGTCTTGTTTGTTTCTGATGCTTTGTTTTTGGGTATGTTCAAGATTATAATGCAATTTGCTGTGTCTTTTGAAATTGATAGCATGTTGAAAACACTTGAGAGGTATGAGAAATGCAGCTTCGGGGGGCCGCCGGAACAGCGAAGGCCGGCAAAAGAGGATCTTCAGGTAATGGAATTCAATTTACATAAAGATTACATAGAAATCAATAAAATTTCATCTTTGAACAATGATTTGATCATTTGTTTGTGTTATTTATTTCAATGTTTTTTTATATGATGGTTGATTGGTTGAATATGACTGTGCTAAAATATGCAAATGGAATACAAATATGAGATATAGACTTAAAACTTAAAAGACTTTTTATTTCAAAGTCAAGTTTGTTACTCAGATTGACTCACAAAAGTCAACCATATAGTTGTAAGTTTGTGGGGTTCCAACTCAAAACCAATTGGTTACGAGAGGAGTAGCCATGTCCCTTATAAATTCATTACAAAGTCACTCTTTCGTCCAATGTGGGACATTACTCGACAATAGTTATGTGTTGCTTTTCTGTTGATTAGGAACAAAGTAGTTATCAGGAGTACATGAGGCTTAAAGAACGCTATGATGCGCTGAAGCAACTTGAAAGGCAAGAACCCCTAGTCCAGTAGTCCTAGTCTGCAGATTTACAATCCGTTTTCAATCGATCACGTGCTTATTTTTAACTCCTGAAATTCAGGAATTACTATGGTGAGGAGATCGACTCGTTGACTACAAACGAGCTTGAGTCGCTTGAAAGGCAGCTTCATTGTTCATTGAAACAGATTAGAACAATAAGGGTACATTTACATGATCATATTTCTCTCAAATGTTATAAATTTACAATATTGACTCTAGAAACTTAGAAAGTCTAAACTTTTGACCTTTAATGAAATCGGCAATGAACACGAATCCTAATCGCATTTGTGAATTTCACATATCTTTCTTTATCTAACAAATAGCATAAAAATACTTTCTTTTTTGTTGTTGGTAATCGGCTATGATCTTCTTGAAACAATAAGAAATTAAGAACATTGAGGGTACAGTTTACCTATTGAAAGTCAACACCTTTGACATTTATGAAATCTGTAAAAACCGGTATGGCGGTATCCTAAATCATTCCTAATTCCTAATTGAATTCGTGGATGTAACCCATGATCCTTTAAACAAAATATCATAAAAATGTGACCTTTCCGTGTTGTTTATTAATCGGCTGTTATCTTGTTCACACAGACTCAATCAATGATCGATAAACTTTATGAACAACAGAAGATGGTATGAACTGGTATTTTGATTCTAAATTTTGAGTCTTTGCCTTATACTATATTTGTATCTAAAATGGTAATTTGTAACTTTTTCTTGCTCTTCAGGAACACCAACTTTACGAGTCCAACAAGACTCTTCGACTCAGAGTATGAAGTTCATATCTTTGGTTTCTAGTTTCTTTATAGAATGTAGACATGGAAAAACAGGGTCAGATAGGTTTGGATCAGATCGGGTAATCGGCAAAATGGGCTGTTTTTTCTTAGTTATTTTGATTATATATGTTAATGGATATGCTTATGATTATAAAAACTATATTATGACAACAGTAATCCAAATAATTTACATATTTGAAAAGTTGTCATGCTCACAGTTAGATGAAGAAAGCCAAGCAGAAGCACTCCAGTGGGATGCACACGCGCATGCGCAAGCCAATGGAATGATTTACGGGCATCATCCGCACCAAGTGTCTCAAACAACCCGTGATGCCTTCTACCACCCGACTGGCTGTGAAACTACTTTACAGATTGGGTAAGAAAATTGATCTTGAAACATGATGAATTTATAATTCTCTTTTTCTTTGAATCCTCTTATAAGATTTCGACTTTTTCATGTGAAAATTTAGTTACCAAACGGAACAAATGTCAGCAGTGACCTCTACGAGCTTGAACCATCAACTGCAGGGTTGGCCAGCATGAAACAAGATCTTGATCTTTGTTTGTTCAATCTGATTTAATGTTGCGTTCTTGAGAAACATTTGTTCTAGCTAATTTTCCTGCTTTATATGTTTGTGTTACTTTTATTGTGATTTATATTGTCCTTATGGAATCTTAAATCCAAGCTATCCAATTGTATTTCAAGTGTAGCCTGTATGGTTTTAGCTAAACTGTTTGTATTAAGAAACTTGTCATTTTCAGTATTATTGTGTATTAGATGCTGTCACATTTATAAACACTTAAACATATCTTGCTGTCATACTTATCAACACTTAAACAGATAAAAACTATTTTGCTGTGAATATGACAAAACCCATAAACATTTGAATCATATTATTATAACATGTAATAATGATAATCCAATAATCATTTTAGGGACAAATTCATTAGTTCAAACACCACTGAGATATACAATTGAAAATGATACCTAGAAGTGAAGATTCTACAAAGATGAAGGGTATATAAAGCAATTAAAGTAAACAAGCAGGGTGTAAATGTAAATATAACGACGGATGGGTTTTAATTACTAGCCGCGTATATATGAACGCCGATAGTGATGAGAAAGAGAGTAAGGATGCCGAAATAGATGACGGCGTGAACAACCACGGCGGCGCAGCTTGTCCGCATGCTGCCGAACTCCACCAACCGGTTGTGACCGGGCAACTGGAACAGTAATCCCGGCGTTAACAGCACAAACAGCAGCACCGCCACCACAACCGGTCCCCAATCCGCCATCTCCGCCGGCGATCGTGAACTTAACGACGATGAAATAAAAGATTTTGATTATTTCAGAACCTCAGGTGATGAAAATAATCTGTTGATTATTATTATGTGAATGTATGTATGGATTGAAGGTTTAATATGGCGAAAATGTGAATACCGAGTTCACGTGAAACATCGGGACGTGGGTTTGTGCGAATTGTGAGATGTTTTCACGTGCGATGCGTGTATGTGTGTGTGTGTGTGTGTGACTCTCGAGCCAAGAACTGAACACGCCTGGCCTGAACTTGGCTATTGACGAATAAAAAAAGATTTAAAATAACTAAGATTTATTTCAGATATGATAATAGTTTTAAGGGAATTATTGATGATGTTAAAAACTTAAAATTACGGTAATAATGCTGTTTAGTTGTAAGGGGTCAAAGTTTGAAAGTTTTTTAATTTAATATTAAGTGTTTATAGGTTTAGCATGTTACCATTATGTGGTTAAATAAGTTGAAGGGGGTGAAGTGATAATTGCTGAAACTTGCAAGTACTGGGACCATTTGTGTCATTTTAGAAAATTTAGATATATATGAGCCTCATTTGACTCATTAGTAGTCAAACCATCCAATACACCATACGTACACACACTTTCTAGTCACCTTCTTTGCTGATTTTGATCCAAAAGTGAAGCTTAATATCTGAAGTTGATTGATTAGTGAAGAGATAGTTTAAAGGTATGTCTTTTGTGTAGTTTTTGATGTCTTTAGGGTTAAAGGGAGATTCCTTCGTGGAATCATATATTCAAGTTGTTGTATGTTGTTTTGATGTGGCTTAGTGGTTCAAGTAGAAGTAGTATATGTTAGAAATTGTCCTTGTGCCAGAAAACAAGTGTTGAATCGTTAAAAATGGTGAAAACCCGGATTTACAGCTGCTGCACGAACAGAGCAGATGAGTCTATTGTACCGACTGTCCTTACGGCCGTAAGGGTCATCCCTTGTGACCGTAAGGCAATGTTTGAGTGTTTTGGTTGTTTTGTCCCTTCTGGCCGTAATCAAGGTTGCTTGCGACCGTAATGGTGTGTTTTGTGGGATTACCGTCTACGGACGAAGGAATCAAGCTTACTATCGCAAGTACATAGCCTGCGGTCGTAAGCAAGCTTAGAACCTTCCTTGCGGTCACAAGGGATTTGCCTTGTGACCGTAAGGAAGTTTGTTAAGTCCCTTGCGGCCGCAGAGATTATAGCTTGCGGTCGCAAGCAGTCAACCAGAATTCAGTTCAGTTGTTTGTGTCGATGTTTGATCAGTGTCTCTTACAGCTAAGTATAGAAGTTTATGAAGTATTGTTTATTGCTTTTAGGCAATAAGAGTTGACGGTTCTGTGACAGAGAATAGTTGTTTAATTACTGCTAAGGTGAGTGTACTTACCTTTAATCAGTCTAGCATACGTATGTGCATTAAGTGAACAATATATCAATTGTATGTTTGATATGTGATTTGATTATGTGAGGTTCAATAGCACTATGTTGTAGTATTTAGTATGATCAACATGCATATATGCACAAGATGAAGAGTATGATATCCGTGTTATGATATGTTTATGTAATGAGTTAAGATTATTGATTAAAGGTACAATAACACCTAGTTATAGTATTCAGTACAGAGATAGGGGTATATTGAGATCCTTATACCCAAGCAGAGTGTCAGGGATTTGATTACGCGCGAGGTGTGATCATATCCCGGGACAATTAAACAGTTTGACTGTTTTGCAGGTTATAGCTGGGATATGAGACATCTCCAGAAGAGTTACGCATGCTTTATGTGTTTACCTGTTCGGTTAGTATGCTCACTAAGTGAAAGCTTATGTTTTAGTATGTTGTGCATGCAGGTGAACCAATTTCCAGCGAGGGTAAAGCCCCAGTGCTCTGTTTAGTTGGATAGCTCCAAGATTCAAAAAGAGTACTTTTAACATTACTTTTGTGTAACTGTTAGCACTAAAGTGTTGTAAGCTTGTTTTCCGCAAACCCTGTTCTTTTAAAAGTGCTAATTAGTAATAATAGAGTTTTAAAAGCTATTTTAGAAAAGTGGTGTTACATTCTAACTCCGCCCATAATAATTTCATATTTTATCATACTATCACGTTACTATTATCAATTTTGAGTCTGGTTAACGGTTACCGACCTTTGCACAAACGATCGGTTTTGAGTTTGCATGGTCCGCTCAATTATTATACTTATTGTACAATAATATTTATTATGTCAATATCTCTAAATATAAATAATATACTAAGGCCATTCGTATATCTCTCGGCTTTGCCTCGGGTTCCGCTCGGGTTGCACATAAAACACCCTTATAGGGGTTTGGGTTGGCTTCGGGTTTCACCTCTCTCGGGTTAGCCAAACCGAGCCTCCCACATAACACAAGGCACCTTTTCCTTTTTTTTATTTTTTTTGTTTTGTAAGTGTGTAAGGAGAGAGAAAATATCGTGGGTTTATTTGGGTTGAAGGTTGAATGCTACTAGTATTTTGATTCGAGTTTGGATTGGGAAGGAAAAAGTAAGAAAAACTTATGTAGCAGCTGAGGTGGCATTTGAGTTGGTTTGTGTTAAGTAATGACATACACATGGCCTAATTAGGTCATCTCTATTAAACAATTATATTCATTCGCTTTGATAAAAATCTCATCTCAATCGTCCATTTAAATTTTAATTTTAATTTGATTTTTAAAAGTCAGAATTCTTTAATTTGAATCATAATTATTAGAGATAATTTTATGTATGTTCTTCTAAAACCTTGAAATATCGTATTTGCCCATCTTATTTTTTAAATATCATATATACCCTTTATGACTTTAGTACATTACAAAATATCATATTTGACCAAATTTTTAGTTTAATTATTTTAAATTACTTTATACTCAGTTAAAATTCTTTTTACTTATAACCAATAAATATTTAATCTTATTGCTTTTATTTTTAACAATATGATCGATGACTTGTACAAAAATACAATCAATTCCCTTCAAATCGTAATGCATTTATGTTATCACGTCTATCATCCTTCTCGTGTCGACTCTTCCACCGCATTTAACGCCGTGTGTCACCATTTTTTAGTCTCTAATTCATTTCGTGTTTTATAAATATTTAATACTTTTTTATTAATGTTTAAAATTTATATTTTTAAACCAGCACGTGTATTATACGAGTATTTAATCTAGTAAATTTATATTTAATTATAATATTTGTACAATATTATTTATTATGGCAAACTGCACCAAAAATCAACGAACTTTAGCTAAGGTATCATTGTATACAACCAACTCTGAAGTTTAAAAAAAAATCAACCAACATCTATAATCTTACTATTGTATGCAAACGGTAACCTGAAGTGTAGATAAAAGGTCATTTTATTTTTTTAAATTTTTTTTAGTTATCAAGTTTACAAAGCTGGAAGATAACACATGAACCAACTTTGGAAAGCAAATCTGTAACACCGAAAAAATACAAGCCATATTTTTTTTTTTAAATCTCAGCGGAAGTAATACGTTATAAACTAAAAAGGAAATAACATTAAAAGTTAAAACCAACACTGTACAAACATACAGTACTTCCTTTAGTGTTACAAAACATTTCATAAAGTATGGCTCATCATTCTAAAACCCAAAATATCAGAGCTACGGTCAAACTTTCCCTGTACACAAAAGCTGCAACCTACCGTGCCCTCAAAACCTGAAACAGAGTGTTAGGGTGGGGAATTAGCACAAAGCTAAGTGAATGAAAATCAAGCCACAAGCAATTAAAGCAGAACCACAACGATCACAAGAACAGTTTATCTCAAATATCAAAGGACCGGCGGCTCTGCCGAGCCTACGACCAATGCTGGCCATAGCAATGATCTACCGATAGCCATCTGCTAACTGGCACAGTTAAACCCCCTCTGCTACAACAAATGCAACAGAGGATCTAAAACTGCCTAACCAGAAGCAACTGACCCAGCCCAAAACCACGCTTAGCTGACCTCTGCCACAAACATCATGAGCACAATTTCATGCCTTGATACTCATATCTTGGACACAATTTCAATAATCATCACATAACCAATCAAACAATCATATCAGACTAAACAGTCTATCTCATGATTAATCGTATAAAATCCAAGTAACCATAACAGTTACAACTAAAACCACTGGTGCATTAAAGTCCACTCACCTGTGTTCTCCAACACCACACTCAGTATTCTAATTTCACTGAGCCTTCTCGTTTCCTGAAACACATCATAACTTAGTCAGTAATTGGGATTACATTCCAATTTACAAAAGCGACAACTCTCATTAGCTACAAGCAATAAAATTACAGAATTAACGTCTGAATCACTACGCACGTAATGGAGTCACTACGCACGTAGTGGACTCCACTTCGCACGTATTGAACTTTCAAACTTACGAAGTGGCTAACCCACTTCGCACGCAATGGTCACTGGTACGCACGTAGTGGACTACACTCCGTGCGACCAAAACTCATCGACTTCATCTTCTTCAACATGCACTTCGTACGAAGTGGAGCCACTACGCACGGAATGGACTTCACTTCGCACGGCCAACATCCAACATTCAAGAACTTCCTAAACAAAACTCGACATAAATAACAAAACACACCTCTTGCTCGAAAACCAAACGTTAACCCTCGCTTAGAACTCGAAAAACAGAAACACAGACTCAAGTTGTGAATGTGTGAGCTAAAGGTTCTTTCTCTCTTTTCTTATGCAACCAAACCAAATGAGAACAACATACCAAATGCTATATATATAGGTCAAGACTGAACATATTACACTACACAGTACAAATACTGATATCTGAAATACAGAAACTTAATTAAAGCAGTCCTACTCAAACCAAAAACATGCAACGAAGTAATATTCGGGACCCTCGTATAAAAACGAATCATATGGTACCAATATCATATAAAAATATTAAACTAATATTTTTACCTCTTACCTCACGGTCTAATTTAAATACCAAGCAAGCATCAAATAAATATATAAATAAATAGCAGATAATTATTAACAATCAAATATACTAATATAAACAATTACGCGGGTGTTACAAATCTCTCCCCCTAAAGAAGATTCCGTCCCCGGAATCTCATCGCGCTCAAATAGGCTAGGGTAGCGGTTCCTCATGTCTGCCTCGGTCTCCCAAGTTAAATCTGAACCCAAACTATGCTTCCATTTATTCAAAACCATAGGAATCTCTTTCCTCCGAAGCTTCGTTGTTTTACGATCAACTATCTCAACTGGTTCTTCTATTAATCGCTTTTTCGAATCAACTTTCAGATCATGTACTGGGAGAATCTGACTTTCATCCTCAACATTACATTTACGTAAGTAACAGACATTAAAAGTATCATGAATACCCGCTAACTCTGGTGGAAGATCAAGAGTAACAGTCTGGTCGTTGACTATCTGTCGTATGCGAAACGGACCAATGTATCGTGGAGCTAGTTTCCCACGTTTCCCAAAGCGAATAACCCCTTTCCACGGAGAAACTTTCAGATAAACCAACTCACCTTCAACAAACGTAACTGGTCTGCGGCGTGGATCTGCGTACATCTTTTGTCTGTCTCTGGCAACTTTCAACTTTTCCCGAGCAATAGCAACTTTCTCAGCCGTCATCTGAACAATATCAGGACCCGCAAACTGTTTCTCACCTGCCTCTAACCAACAAGTAGGAGTACGACAACGACGACCGTATAACATCTCATAAGGTGGCATACCGATACTCGAGTGATAAGAATTATTATACGTAAATTCAATCAAAGGCAAGTGTGAATCCCAAGACCCACCATATTCTAACACACAGGCGCGTAACATATCCTCAAGTGTCTGAATAGTACGCTCACTCTGACCGTTTGTCTGAGGATGATAAGCTGTACTCAAATTAACACGCGTCCCCAATGCATGATGTAAACTCCTCCAAAAGTTAGAAACAAATCTGGGATCTCGATCAGAAACAATAGAAAGAGGAATACCGTGCCGTGATACAATCTCATCGATGTACAACTGAGCTAATCTGCTGAGTGAAGCTGTCTCACTGGTGGCAAGAAAGTGAGCACTCTTCCTCAAACGGTCAACAATCACCCAAATTTTATCATGTTTCCGCTGGGTACATGGAAGTTTGGATACAAAATCCATCGTGATATGTTCCCATTTCCACTCTGGTATCTCCAACTGTTTCAAAAACCCATAAGGTTTCTGGTGCTCTGCTTTGACCTGAGCACAAATATGACACGTTCCCACAAACTTTGCAACATCTGTCTTCATAGTAGGCCACCAATACAGCACTTTAAGATCGTTATACATTTTAGTGCTACCAGGATGAACAGACAATCTTGACTTGTGAGCCTCTGCCAAAATCAAACCCCGAAGCTCTCCAAGCAATGGCACCCACACACGAGACTGATAAGTCTTCAATCCGTGCGAATCATTAATCAAATCTTCTTTTCTCTTCATCATAATCTCTAACTTCAGATTTTCATCTTTTAAAGCTTCTAACTGAGCAGATTTAAGCCTATCCACTAAGTCAGAAACGATCTCAACTCGCATAAATCGAATACTATCACCAGCTCCCTTGCGGCTCAAAGCATCTGCTACAACATTTGCTTTCCCCGGGTGATATCGAATCTCACAATCATAATCCTTAATAAGTTCTAACCACAGTCTCTGCCGCATATTAAGTTCTTTATGGGAAAATACATACTGCAGACTCTTATGATCAGTACAAATAACACATTTCGTACCATATAAGTAATGCCTCCACAGTTTCAACGCAAAGACTACAGCTGCAAGTTCTAAATCATGTGTTGGATAATTCTTCTCGTGTGGTTTCAATTGCCGTGAAGCATAAGCAATAACCCGATCATGCTGCATTAAAACACAACCCAAACCTGCAAAGGAAGCGTCACAGTACACTACAAATTCATCAGAACCATCAGGTAGTGCAAGAATAGGAGCCTGACATAATAGTTGTTTCAACGTCTGAAAAGCTGTCTCCTGTTCATTATTCCACTTAAATGGCACATCTTTACGGGTTAATTTCGTTATAGGACTCGCAATTTTCGAAAAATCTTTAATAAATCTGCGATAATAACCCGCCAATCCTAGAAAACTTTTAATCTCAGATGATGTTTTAGGAGCACTCCAGTTCATAACTGCTTCAACTTTAGCCGGATCGACTTTAACCCCATCTTTACAGATAACATGCCCTAAAAATTGAATCTCCCGCATCCAGAACTCACATTTAGAAAATTTTGCAAAAAGATGCTCCCGATTTAAAGTTTCTAAAACTTGCCTCAAATGAAGCTCGTGCTCGGACTCAGTTTTAGAATAAACCAAGATGTCATCGATAAATACAATCACGAATTTATCCAAAAACGGCCGATAGACCCGATTCATTAAATCCATAAATACAGCAGGGGTGTTAGTTAAACCGAAAGGCATAACTAAAAACTCATAATGACCATATCTGGTACGGAAAGCGGTTTTAGGAACATCAGCATCAGAAACACGTACCTGGTGATAACCCGAGCGCAAATCAATTTTAGAAAAATAAGAAGCACCCTGCAGCTGATCAAACAAATCATCAATTCTGGGTAAAGGGTATTTATTTTTAACCGTTCTCTTATTCAGTTCCCTGTAGTCAATACACATACGCAAAGTACCGTCTTTCTTTTTCACAAATAAAACCGGTGCACCCCACGGAGAAGAACTAGGACGAATAAAACCTCTGTCTAACAAATCCTGAATCTGTGTCATCATCTCACGGATTTCAGAAGGAGCTAACCTGTAAGGAGCTTTAGCCACTGGGCTCGAACCTGGAATCAAATCAATCCTATATTCTACCTCACGAACCGGAGGAAACCCAG
The DNA here is from genome assembly GCA_947179395.2 of Pulicaria dysenterica. Lineage (NCBI taxonomy): Eukaryota > Viridiplantae > Streptophyta > Magnoliopsida > Asterales > Asteraceae > Pulicaria > Pulicaria dysenterica. The sequence continues at coordinate 5,211,700 of OX359292.1, forward strand.
GTAATTCATCGGGAAACACTTCCGGGTATTCCGAAACCACCCGAATATCAGAATCAATCTGTTTCTCCTTTTTAACATCATCCACATGAGCAAGGTAAGATTCACACCCTTTGGCCAGAGATTTTCTAGCCTTCATATACGAGATAATAGGAAAAGCAGGTCTAACCCGAGCCACTACGTATGACCCATCAGGTAAAGGAAATGAAATCAGTTTTCTATGGCATTTAATAACAGCTCGATTCTGACTAAACCAATCCATACCCATAACAGCATCAAAACCAACTATAGGCATTAACAGAAAAGAAACAGGAAAGCATGTACCATCAATATCAATTTCAGCCCCAGACACAGCCGTTGTGACTGGAACCGTTTTACCATCAGCTATCTCTACTTCTAATGGAGCAGCAACATTTGAAGTAGGCAATTTCAATTTATCACAAAATGCCACAGAAATAAATGAACGATTGGCACCAGAATCAAATAACACACGTGCAGGTATAGAATTTATGAGAAACATACCCGTGATGACATCATCAGTAGCAGCAGCATCATCTACTGACATCCGGAATGCTCTACCCTCAGCTGACGGAGGGTTCTTCCTTTTCTGTCCTGAAGCGGACGAAGATCCCACAACCGATCCCGATACCGACCCAGTCCCCGATTTCTTACCCACACGGCACTCACCTGCTCTGTGCCCCTCCTTTTGACAATTCCAACAAACACTCCTCGGAAATCTACAATTCTTCAATTCATGCCCAAACTGACCACAACGAATACATCTGGCTGTCTGTAGGGTACAAAGTCCATGATGATAAGACTTACATTTATTACACCACGGGGCTCTCTGAGTAGACCCACCAGATGTAGGCCTACGATTCTGACTGCTCTGACTCTGACCCTGACCTTGACGTTGACTTCCCTGACCTCCTTGAGTTCCCTGCCGATGTTGGGTATTAAAATAATCAAACCGGGATTTCTGTTGAGAAATTCTATCTTTATTCAACTTCTCCTTGGCTTGAGCATCACCCTCAGCTGACTTAGCTAGGGTAAAAGCTTGAGATAAAGTGCTAGCCCACCTGGTAGCACTCCTGTAATCTGGATGCAAAGCTCTCACAAAATGCTGAACTCTTGAAGCTTCGTCCGGAACCCACTGCTGTGCAAATCGTAACTTCTCATTGAATTGCCTAATCAATTCATCCACAGACATATTATCGGTCATCTGCAAATCCATGAACTCCTTCTTGATTCGTTCCATCTCAAAATATCCACAGTATTGCTCACAAACCTTTCCCTCAAATTGCTCCCAAGTAATACTACTCATCTGCTGCTTTGTAAAATGACCTGTAATCGAATCCCACCATACCATGGCATCTCATTTGAGTCTTTGAGTAGCATATAATACTCGCACTTTCTCCTCGCATTCCGCAGTATCCAAGGCCTTGGTCATCTCCCTCAACCAATTCAAAGTTTTATTGGGGTCCGTACTACCGCTATACTCTGAAGGTCTACAATCCATGAATTGCTTATATTTATTATGTTGACCAAATCCTGGGTAAGGATAAGCTCCTGGTGTAGTAAATTGATAGAGAATCGGCTGTTGTGTACCCTGTGAAGCAACAGTAGAATATGGAACAGAAAATGGTACTGAAAGTGGTGGTGTTGTTGACACTGTAGCAACAGCTGCTGTTGGAATCGGTGTTTGAGAATTCTGTATCAACCTCTGCTGCTCAAAGTTGTGAACTGTTTCTCGAAGCTCCTGTAGTTCACTTTCAAGTTGAAATATATAATCATTCTGAGTTGTATCTATTTCTCTACCCGAGGTGTTGACTATTACTGGATTCTCTAAAACTGGAGTTGTAGAAGTTCCAGCCTGAGCAAGGGTCACCGGAATCTCGGTTGGGATCTCTTGACTTGCCATATCTATTACAATCACATCACCTCCAAACTTATTAGACAACCGTTAGTACCCACACACAACAAATCCAAACACTCTAATTCCCCCACAGGAAAGGTTTGACCAACCTCGAGCCAAGATTTGGGAATTGAACACTCTAAACGTGCTCGCATGCCAAACCAGGGCTCTGATACCAAATTGTAACACCGCAAAAATACAAGCCATATTTTTTTTTTAAATCACAGCGGAAGTAATACGTTATAAACTAAAAAGGAAATAACATTAAAAGTTAAAACCAACACTGTACAAACATACAGTACTTCCTTTAGTGTTACAAAACATTTCATAAAGTATGGCTCATCATTCTAAAACCCAAAATATCAGAGCTACGGTCAAACTTTCCCTGTACACAAAAGCTGCAACCTACCGTGCCCTCAAAACCTGAAACAGAGTGTTAGGGTGGGGAATTAGCACAAAGCTAAGTGAATGAAAATCAAGCCACAAGCAATTAAAGCAGAACCACAACGATCACAAGAACAGTTTATCTCAAATATCAAAGGACCGGCGGCTCTGCCGAGCCTACGACCAATGCTGGCCATAGCAATGATCTACCGATAGCCATCTGCTAACTGGCACAGTTAAACCCCCTCTGCTACAACAAATGCAACAGAGGATCTAAAACTGCCTAACCAGAAGCAACTGACCCAGCCCAAAACCACGCTTAGCTGACCTCTGCCACAAACATCATGAGCACAATTTCATGCCTTGATACTCATATCTTGGACACAATTTCAATAATCATCACATAACCAATCAAACAATCATATCAGACTAAACAGTCTATCTCATGATTAATCGTATAAAATCCAAGTAACCATAACAGTTACAACTAAAACCACTGGTGCATTAAAGTCCACTCACCTGTGTTCTCCAACACCACACTCAGTATTCTAATTTCACTGAGCCTTCTCGTTTCCTGAAACACATCATAACTTAGTCAGTAATTGGGATTACATTCCAATTTACAAAAGCGACAACTCTCATTAGCTACAAGCAATAAAATTACAGAATTAACGTCTGAATCACTACGCACGTAATGGAGTCACTACGCACGTAGTGGACTCCACTTCGCACGTATTGAACTTTCAAACTTACGAAGTGGCTAACCCACTTCGCACGCAATGGTCACTGGTACGCACGTAGTGGACTACACTCCGTGCGACCAAAACTCATCGACTTCATCTTCTTCAACATGCACTTCGTACGAAGTGGAGCCACTACACACGGAATGGACTTCACTTCGCACGGCCAACATCCAACATTCAAGAACTTCCTAAACAAAACTCGACATAAATAACAAAACACACCTCTTGCTCGAAAACCAAACGTTAACCCTCGCTTAGAACTCGAAAAACAGAAACACAGACTCAAGTTGTGAATGTGTGAGCTAAAGGTTCTTTCTCTCTTTTCTTATGCAACCAAACCAAATGAGAACAACATACCAAATGCTATATATATAGGTCAAGACTGAACATATTACACTACACAGTACAAATACTGATATCTGAAATACAGAAACTTAATTAAAGCAGTCCTACTCAAACCAAAAACATGCAACGAAGTAATATTCGGGACCCTCGTATAAAAACGAATCATATGGTACCAATATCATATAAAAATATTAAACTAATATTTTTACCTCTTACCTCACGGTCTAATTTAAATACCAAGCAAGCATCAAATAAATATATAAATAAATAGCAGATAATTATTAACAATCAAATATACTAATATAAACAATTAAATAACTTACCACCGCCACGAAACAACTAGGCCCTAAACGCGGGTGTTACAAATCTCTCCCCCTAAAGAAGATTCCGTCCCCGGAATCTCATCGAGCTCAAATAGGCTAGGGTAGCGGTTCCTCATGTCTGCCTCGGTCTCCCAAGTTAAATCTGAACCCAAACTATGCTTCCATTTAATCAAAACCATAGGAATCTCTTTCCTCCGAAGCTTCGTTGTTTTACGATCAACTATCTCAACTGGTTCTTCTATTAATCGCTTTTTCGAATCAACTTTCAGATCATGTACTGGGAGAATCTGACTTTCATCCTCAACATTACATTTACGTAAGTAACAGACATTAAAAGTATCATGAATACCCGCTAACTCTGGTGGAAGATCAAGAGTAACAGTCTGGTCGTTGACTATCTGTCGTATGCGAAACGGACCAATGTATCGTGGAGCTAGTTTCCCACGTTTCCCAAAGCGAATAACCCCTTTCCACGGAGAAACTTTCAGATAAACCAACTCACCTTCAACAAACGTAACTGGTCTGCAACGTGGATCTGCGTACATATTTTGTCTGTCTCTGGCAACTTTCAACTTTTCCCGAGCAATAGCAACTTTCTCAGCCGTCATCTGAACAATATCAGGACCCGCAAACTGTTTCTCACCTGCCTCTAACCAACAAGTAGGAGTACGACAACGACGACCGTATAACATCTCATAAGGTGGCATACCGATACTCGAGAAGAATCCTAAATCAAAACACTAATAAAGGAGAAGAATGATGAAGATTTAAGTTTTATATTTTAATATTAAAACCCTTCCAAAATTAAAATAAGCATAAAAAGTTAGGGGTGACCGGTTATACATAGTGGTGGCTTGCTATAACAAGTTGTCTTGCATACAATGGTACATTTTTGCAAGTTCGTTGTATTAATTTTAAAAAAAGTTCGTTCTATGCAATGGTAGCTTAGTAAAATTTGTTGTATTTTGGTGCATATTGCCCTTATTTATTATGTCAATTATTTTTTGTATATATTAATCATTATTATTTGAATATATACTATATAGGTTTAAAAGTTAACAATGATGTTTAGGTTCGCTAGCCTAATCAAACTTGTTAATTAAAATTCCGTCTTTAGCTCATTTATTAACAAGGTTTAAGTATGTTCAAACTTGACTCAAGCTCATTTAGGCTCGACTCATAACAAATTTTTAACGAGTTAAACACATTAGGTGATAATTATAATAACTAACTGATATCAGCATAACTACACTTCCACAAACGTCACTCATATTATCAGACCAAAACGAAATTAATTTTCCTTTTATTCTTTTCGTTAAGATGATAATGAGAATTTAATATCGTTTATATATTTCGTTAGAGATAAAAACACGCCTCATTTCCTCCTCTGAAATTGGAACAACGGTGAGCACAGAATTCATGGCGAATTCTATTTGACGTTGAAACTCATAATGCCCTTCCAATCAATCGCTCCATAATCAGGGTAATTAATCACTTTGAATCTTCAATCAAATTCACTCTAGCAATCTGTTTATGTGATTTTTCTGCAAATTATTATTGATTCCTCATGCGATTTCACGTAGGTACGTACAAAGAACAAGTAATTTCAATTAAAATTTGATTAATACCAGCAAACCGGCCAAGATGCCGGCTAGTCATGCAGGTTCTTCTTCTCGAAGAAGCATGGCGTTAACGACTTCGTCTTCCCAAAGGAAGAAAATTCCTGAAAATGGAACACCTGATCATCATCGCAGATCTCTTAGCACTTCTCGTTCCATGTATGTTTTCTTCGTTTCTGTTCTGTATTTTGACTGATTTCGATTCTTCAGTAATTCATTTATATATATATGCATATGCCATACATGTTACTAACTACAACCATGAGTGAAAATATGAAATCATCACCTAATTATGTTGATAATCCAAAGTCAATCTCATATTTCAACATATTCAGCTTGATTATGTGTTGGCATGTTTAATACATAGGGGATTAACAGGAGAGCGTACAGTGAAGCGATTACGTCTCTCAAGGGCATTGACAGCACCCGAATCCACAAGCATCTATGAGGCATGCAGACGAATGGCTGCTAGAAGAGTTGATGCTCTTTTGGTTACTGATTCAAGATCTTTACTCTGTGGGATACTGACAGACAAGGTTATTTTGTCTTCAATTTTGACATGAAATGACTTCATATTTTATTAATAATATTAGTTTCTAAGTAGCAATCTTGATGATTGAAGGATATTGCAACAAGAGTTATTGCTCGTGAGATTGATTTCGAGAACACTCCTGTGTCAAAAGTTATGACAAGAAATCCAGTCTTTGTACTTGCTGATACTCTTGCTGTGGAAGCCCTTCAAAAGATGGTCCAAGGTTAGTACCAATCAGTGATACTGATATTTGCAGAACAACTTTCTAATCTAACAAAGTAATCAAATGAATTGTTTAAAAAATTCAGGAAAATTCAGACACTTGCCTGTTGTAGAACACGGAGAGGTTGTTGCTTTGCTTGACATTGAAAAATGTTTGTATGATGCAATTGCACGAATGGAACGAGCAGCTGAAAAGGGGAAAGCCATTGCAGCTGCTGTTGAAGGTGTTGAGAAGCACTGGGGATCTTCTGTTTCTGGTTGGTTGTCATTAGTAACTCTTTTTCCAATTTATGAACTTGAATAGTTCTTCACTTATTATAGGAGTATAATCAATCATATAGGTTCCAACACTTTTGTGGAATCTCTTCGTCAGCGAATGTTCAGGCCCTCTTTATCTACCATAATCTCCGAGAATCCAAAGTAGGTAATAGCTTTTCTTTGAATTTTCTTGAAATTGTTCATATGATAATACATGTATGAATTCCACAAAATAATCAAATTGAACATCTACCAGGATTGTTACAGTTTCACCATCTGACACAGTGGTAACAGCAACAAAAAAGATGCTGGAGTGTCGAATGAGCTCTGCTGTTGCTACTGTTGATAACAAGCCAGTTGGGATTATAACGTGAGTCTTGATTATATAACAAGTATCGATTTAGAAAAGATTAAAACAGTTATCATAACATGCTATTTATACTTATATTAGATCAAAGGATGTCTTAATGAAAGTGATAGCACAAGATCTTCGGCCCGAATTGATCTTAGTTGAGAAGGTAATCACCTAATTTGTTCTCATCTTGTCTATGTATGTGCGTGTTAGTAACAATCTTTTATCATGTAGGTGATGACACCGAATCCAGAATGTGCTACACTTGATACACCTATTCTCAATGCTCTGCATAACATGCATGATGGGAAGTATTTACATCTTCCTGTTGTTGATAAAGGTATGATCATGTTAACACACACACTATTGGTTATGCATATATTATTCTTCGGCGCCCTTGATTATTTTGATCTTATACAATTCATATAGATCTAATACTATGAGAGCGTTTGATGCAGAGGGAGCTGTTGTTGCCATTGTTGATGTACTCCACATAACTCATGCTGCGGTAGCCACAGTAAGTATAAACTTAAGGAAATTATCATCAAATCTCTATATATTGTCTATAAAATTTGTTTAATTCTTTTAAAAGAAACAAATTAATATCTTGTTGAAATGAATCAGGTGGGAAATACTGCGGGGATTGATAACGAAGCTGCGAGTTCAATGATGCAGAAGTTTTGGGATTCTGCCATGGCAATAAGTCCTGTAGAAGAAGATGATGAAATAAGGAGGTTCTTAGCTGTGTTGTTATTACATTATTGTGATTTTCATTTACAGTTTGACTAATATGAATAGCATTTGGTGAATGATGCAGTGAGAGTTCCTTCAGATTTATCAATGATACAGAAACAGTAAAATCTCTTCCTTACCCTTCATCAACACTACCAAATACATTCGCTTTCAAGATCCAAGATAAACGCGGTCGTATGCATAGATTTATTTGTGGTAAGCTAACAACATTTGGCAATCTTTGATGAATCATATGTGTTCTAAAACTATGATCTTTGATTTAACGGGTGTCTTGTTTTTGAGGTTAGATACTCGAAGTTTGGCAGATCTTATAACTGCAATACTTCAAAGAGTAGGAGGTGAGATTGACCGAAGCAACCTCCCACAAATTCTGGTATTATCTTTATGATTATTTCTTCATGATAAAAAATGCAACTTTATTCAGGTTTATGTTTTATGCTTATTCGAAGATCCTTGTCTTGTAGTATGAAGATGAAGACCATGACAAAGTCATACTTGCAACAGATAGTGATCTATCTGCAGCTGTCGAATACGCGAGATCATCTGGGTGGAAGGTGCGTTTTGAAAGTGATTACAGAATTAGAATAAATCATAGTAAATTCTAACTATTTTGATCCTAAATAATCACACCATTAGAATCTTTATACCTACAACTCAAAGATTCAAAACTGGAGGTAGATGACAGGCTAATCAAATGTTCATGTATATATATTTTCATAAAGATTATTAAATTATTATTACAGTAACAATATTTGAGAGTATTTTGTTAATGTTAGACAAATACAAATACAGGGTTTAAGATTGCATCTTGATTATTCTGGAGTACATAAACGCCGAAAAGGATCTTCCACGGGAGCAGGTAATCTGGAGTATGCTCAAAGAGACGCATGGACCACAGCATACAGCACGGTTGCAGCTGGAGCCGCCTTAGTAGCGGGTTTAGGCATGGTAGCTTTCTTGCGAAAAGCGGGTAACTGAAACTAGTCTATACATTTGAATGTAAAAATATAGTCTTGTGAATATAAAAAGTAGAGTGTCATTTTTTGAGCTCAAAATTCATTATAAAAGATTGTATAAATGTGTTGTATAATGTCATCTTGTGTTGGTATGGAGTCGGTATGCGGTATGTTAGTCGGTATATCAGTAGATATGTATAGTTTCTTTGTAAATCATACACACATACATATATTTTTAAGTAATAAGAAGTTCAGAGAAGAAAAAAAAATATGAACGTCAACAGCAGGGTTCGAACCTGCGCGGGCGAAGCCCAACAGATTTCAAGTCTGTCTCCTTAACCACTCGGACATATTGACTTTTGCTTATTAAACCCATTAAAAATAATTATATCTATTCTGACATACATTTGAATTAGTTTTAGTTCACAGTAAACTTTATCCTTTTTTTTAAAAAAATTTTGGGAGGAAATCAGCGATGTTAAACGGATCGAAGAAAATAGAATACCTATTATCGATTTAATTAGAAGATTTTAGCTTTTTATTCTATTAAAATTAAATCTTTAATTTAAAGTTGAAATTGAATCAAACTTTAATAAAAAAAAGTTAAAACTGGATTTTGAAATTTCTAGAAATGGTTGGTTTGATTTTATTTTTTACAAATCTTATCATAAATAAATTTTACAACTTTCTAAAGTTGTCATTACTTACATTTCTATGTCGATTGAAACTAATATAAAATTTTTTAATTTAAAGAAAGTCTAAGATCATTTATTCTTTCGTTCGTACAAAACAAGCACATCTTTAACTAAACGATCTTTACATAAATAATTATTAGGACCCATGTGTTTACACGTGTATTTAAACTAGTTTCTTAACATGCAAAGAACTTTGCGTGTTAAAGTTTTAAAAGTTAATTAAATACCGAGTTTGTAAGGTCTGTAAAAATGATGGTATATGATGTGCGTTTTACGTACTAGTTTAAATTTATGAAAATGAATTACCAATATATCGATTATAACATAAATAAGCATAAAAACCTAATCGTATGATAGAATCGTTTTGGTAAACCGAACGTCAAACACAAGAGAAACGACTATGATTTGGATATAATTAAACCAATTTATTAAACTAAATAAAAGCAATTAAAAATGGGATTTTTTAAAGTTGTATATAAAAACTAATTTAACCTATTTAACACCAATCTGACAAACTAGTTGTCAAAGAAAAACACAAATAAAACTAAAAAAAAATGCAATTACTTTGTAGGATTAAACTATTAGATTAAAGCTTCTCCTAGATTCCTCTTTTTTGTATTTGGCTAATTTTAAAAAATATTGCATTGACATTAAATTCGTTATTTATCAATTCTTGGTCAAATTTATTGATAAGAAATCCTATGCCTATAAATCTATAATCATGCAACATACTTATTATATGGTCATAGGATTAAGTATCATTATAATTAATTAATTAGTCATTAAATTCAAATCATATAAGACTTGATCAATATTAAATTATTGATATTATTCTTATTCAATCAATCAACCATACATGACTATTATATACAATTGTCACACACATTAAAGCTAAGTATATTGTTGTTTAATCTAGAATAGATCGATCATTAATCACACCTGTAACACCCGCGTTTAGGGCCTAGTTGTTTCGTGGCGGTGGTAAGTTATTTAATTGTTTATATTAGTATATTTGATTGTTTATAATTATCTGCTATTTATTTATATATTTATTTGATGCTTACTTGGTATTTAAATTAGACCGCGGGATAAGAGGTAAAAATATTAGTTTAATATTTTTATATGTTATTGGTAGCATATGATTCGTTTTTATACTAGGGTTCCGAATAATACCTCGTTGCTTGTTGATGACTTGAGTAGGACCGCTTTATTTAGGTTTCTGTATCTCAGATATCAGTATTTGCACTGTGTAGTGTAATATTTTCAGTCTTGACCTATATATATAACATTTGTATATGTTTGTTTTCGTTTTGGTTCTGGCTGCATAAGAGAAGAGAGAAAAGAACCTTTAACACACATTCACAACTTGAGTTTGTAATTCTGTTTTCGAGTTCTAAAGCGAGGGTTAACGTTTGGATTTCGAGCAAGAGGTGATGTTGTGTTGTTTATGTCGAGTTTTGATTAGGAAGTTCTTGAATGTTGAATGTTGGCCGTGCGAAGTGGAGTCCACTACGTGCGTAGTGACTCCATTACGTGCGTAGTGCTCAATGAAGAAGATGAAGTCGATGAGTTTTGGTCGCACGAAGTGAGGTTCATTTCGTGCGTACCAGTGCCCATTGCGTGCGAAGTGGGTTAGCCACTTCGTGAGTTTGAAAGTTCAATACGTGCGAAGTGTGATCATTTCGTGCGTAGTGATTCAGACGTTAATTCTGTAATTTTATTGCTTGTAGCCAATGAGAGTTGTCGCTTTTGTAAATTGGAATGTAATCCCAATTACTGACTAAGTTATGATGTGTTTCAGGAAACGAGAAGGCTCAGTGAAATTAGAATACTGAGTGTGGTGTTGGAGAACACAGGTGAGTGGACTTTAATTCACTAGTGGTTTTAGTTGTAACTGTTATGGTTACTTGAATTTTATACGATTAATCATGCGATAGACTGTTTAGTCTGATGTGATTACTTGACTGGTTATGTGATGATTATTGAAATTGTGTCCAAGATATGAGTATCAAGGCATGAAATTGTGCTCATGATGTTTGTGGCAGAGGTCAGCTAAGCGTGGTTTTGGGCTGGGTCAGTTGCTTCTGGTTAGGCAGTTTTAGATCCTCTGTTGCATTTGTTGTAGCAGAGGGGGTTTAACTGTGCCAGTTAGCAGATGGCTATCGGTAGATCATTGCTATGGCCAGCATTGGTCGTAGGCTCGGCAGAGCCGCCGGTCCTTTGATATTTGAGATAAACTGTTCTTGTGATCGTTGTGGTTCAGCTTTAATTGCTTGTGGCTGGATTTTCATTCACTTAGCTTTGTGCTAATTCCCCACCCTAACTCTCTGTTTCAGGTTTTGAGGGCACGGTAGGTTGCAGCTTTTGTGTACAGGGAAAGTTTGACCGTAGCTCTGATATTTTGGGTTTTAGAATGACGAGCCATAGTTTATGAAATGTTTTGTAACATTAAAGGAAGTACTGTATGTTTGTACAGTGTTGGTTTTAACTTTTAATGTTATTTCCTTTTTAGTTTTATAACGTATTACTTCCGCTGTGATTTAAAAAAAATATGGCTTGTATTTTTGCGGTGTTACAACACCTAATTAATACTAGTGGTTGTGACCACTAGTTCTTGAATTCTTAAAGAAGTGGATAATTTACAAATATATATATTGATCAAAAACTGATGATGCCGACACTAAAGTCGTTGCTATGTAGACGCCATTCATAACCTTCATCTAATCAATGGTTGATAGAAGTGCTAGAAACATATGTCCTCAATTCCCACCGTAGATGCCACCTCCGCCGAAGAACTCTCCCAAAGTCCCAATAGTTCTAGATCCAATAAAAAAGGTAATGAGATCGACTTCAACTCCTAAAGGATTTCAAACATAGATATAGAATCTATAAATTAGAGTATTAGAAGAGTTGTGTTCAATATAGTTGTAACACCACTTTTAAAAAATAGTTTTTAAAATTCGTTTGCTACTGATCACACCTTGTGTGTAACCAAGCCCCTGACGCTTTACTTGGGTATAAGGATCTCAATATACCCCTTTCCCTTTCCTGGATACAAGGTATCCGCTTTTCTTTGTACAAGGCTTCTCTAAGCCAGGTACCTGCTATATTTGTGCACAAACATATCACATATCACAACACAGATATCATACTATTGACTTTGTGGATAAATGCATACTAATCATATCAAATACTATAACATAGTGCTACTGAACCTCTGAACAGTAGCCTTTTACTTCACATATCAAACATACAATTGATATACTATTCACTTAATGCACGTACATATACTAATCTGATTAAAGGTAAGTACACTCACCTTAGCAGCAGTTAAGAATTACACTTCTATTCCAAAAGCGTCAATCTCTTATTGCTTACAAGCAATAAATGAGTACTGTATTAACTTCTAGACGTTGCTGCAAAGATTCTGACTGACTAACAAAGTTCTGCTAAAAACCACCTCTTACGGCCGTAGGGGAAAAACCATACGCCCGCAGAAGTTACCCTCACTACGGCCGCCGGGATCCATCCCTACGCCCGTAGAAGGTACACTACATTTCCTTCGTCCTTAGACGGTATCTCATGAAAATACTGTCCTACGCCCGTAGAAACCCTTTCATACGGTCGCAGGTGACAAAATTACCAAAAACTGTAAAACACCCTCCTACAGCCGCAGGAACCAAAAATGCCAGAAACCCCTAAACATGTTCCTACGCCCGCAGAGAATAATCCCTACGGCCGCAGGGACAGTCGGTACAGCAGACTTCTTGCTCTGCTCGTGAACAGCAGCCGAATCCAACTCTTTTTCATCCAATACTTGATTAAACTCGGATTCAAACATACAAATGAGTTCTATAATATCACTACTAACTTTCTAACATGAAACTCGATACAAAACAACACTAAAACACACTACATCAATCTATTTTCATGGAACCTATGAACCCATTTCATAACCTAAAACTTCAAATAAACATGAGGAACTTCATACCTCTTACTTCTGAATTACTATAGGATCAACTTCAGCTATCAAGCTTTGATTTCTTGCTCAAAATCGCAACAACAGATGGTGATGTGTGTGTATCGTGAGTGTGAAGTTGGTTTCCTGTTGGTTTGACGTCAAATGAATCAAATAAGACTCATATCTGTCCATACTTTCTATTATTTACATAATTGGTCCCTTGACTTCCTTAACTTTCTGAAATGGCAAAACTAACACCTCAACTTTAGTAAATATATATTACACTTAGCATGTAAAGGCAACTTGCTAAACATACACAACACTTAACACATTAATTGGTATAAACTCATATCTAGGAACTTACAAACTTTTGGGCATTACAATAATCTATATAAAAAACATAGTCCTGAATTTTTAATATTCAATCACATGTGATTCAGTATACAATCACATGTGATTGTAAAAACATCACATATGAATTACGAAAATGTTACTCCATCCAAAATTGTAAAATTCAATCTGAACCATTGATGAGGCTGATTCAAAGGCTAAAATAGTCCCTCAGGACTATAGATTAATCATGGAGTATATTGAACATTTCTCTAGACATCGTTACTTTATCTTTTTTTTTAATCTTTTATCTTAATTTTGACACTTGTTTTCTTAACGAATATAAGTAGGAAGATTTAATAACATGAAATAAAACATCTCTTTATCTTTTTACCCTTCATCTCTATCTTTCAAAAACCTTTTAATCTTTTAAATACAAATAGATATTAAATTAGGTAATATCTGATTAGCTAAATATACAAAAGGGTTAAAGTTGAATAATAGCATGAAACTTGTCTCAATGTTCCAATATGGTACTTAAAGTATTTTTTTACTCATATAACCATTAAACTTGTAAGAAACGTGCTAATATGCCCATTTTTAACCCGTAACCGGCTTACCGGTAATCCATGATTTTAACTTATTTTCAAGAGTCAGGATAAGGTAGGAATCTTGTCATATTGTTCCAATATGGTACTTAAAGTTTTTTTTTCGTTTGTACACATCTAAACATCTTCCAAAAAGTTCATTTTTCCTCCATTTTTGACTTTAATAACTCTATCTTTTCTTTGTACATGACAAGTTCAGTTTTCTTGTCATCCAAAAATCGTTTGTAGTCTGTGTAATAGCTCCACCGAAATTTGTGAAAATACTCCTAATTAGTCAATGAGAATTACAATCAAGATTACAAGACTACAAACAACTTTAGGATGACAAAGAAACTGAACTTGCCATCTACAAAGAAAAGATAGAGTTATTAAAGTAAAAAATGGAGAAAAAATAAAGTTTTTGGAAGATGTTAGATGTGTACAAACGAAAAAAAACTTTAAGTACCATATTGGAACAATATGACAAGATTTCTACCTTATCGTGACTCTTGAAAATAAGTTTAAAATCATGGATTACCGGCTAAACCGGTTACGGGTTAAAAAATGGGCATATTAGCACGTTTCTTACAAGTTTAATTTATATGAGTAAAAAAAATACTTTAAGTACCATATTGAAACATTGAGACAAGTTTCGTGCTATTACGCAACTTTAACCCTATATAAAAACAAGATTAATATGGATTATAACCTTAAAGTAACAAAATGTACCATTATTAGTCCTAACATGCATGCATGATCGTACTGTACCATTTAGGGGTGGCAATTCTCGACACGACACGAACCCGACACGAAAATAAACGGGTTTGGGTTTACCTTAAACGGGTTCGGGTCATTTTCGGGTTGACCCGCGAACCCGTATAATTAAACGGGTCGTGTATGGGTTTTAAAAAAAATTCGCGGGTTGACCCGCCAACCCGTTTAATTTTAAGACATTTTAAAAAATTCAAAATTTTTATTTCCCCTCTTTATGTTACAGCCGACACTTAACTCCCCCCTTTAGGGTTTCACTTTCCACATTTCAGATTTAGGGTTTCATTTCACACTTTCACTTTCCACATAACTCTCTCGCTCTCTCGCCGCTCAACTCTCTCGCCGCTCAAATCGTCGCCTAGCTGCCGCCGTCGCCTACTGCCGCCGAGACTCGAGGGCTTAGGGAGTTAGGCTTCCGATCTTCTTCGTCTCCATCCTCGAAGTCGTCGCCTAGCTGCTGCCGTCGCCTAGATGCCGTCGTCGCCCTGTTTTCCGTCGAAATCAAACAAGAAACACAGAAATTGGTTAGTTCTTTTACTCCATTTGTTAATGTACTCTTATCATCTACACACTGATTACTTTGAGATTTTATTATGTTAAGATTCATTTGTTTCTTCTGGATTATGTTAACATGCATCCACAGTTCTTGCTTCTACTTTCTTAGTTAATATGTTTCCCGATCTGTTTATTTGTTAAAGTGCTTCGACATTTCAGTTTTCTTTAATAAGTTTCCCGATCGGTTTCTTCTGGATTATGTTACTCCATTTGTAATGTTATTCTGTTAATATGTTTCCCGATCTGTAATGTATTTGTAAATTAAAGTAATAACACTTCTTTGGTTTAGTTAAATCAGTTATTAAACTGTTTAAGAATTAAGATACAGACTAGTAGATTACTGATTAGTTTGAATGTGCTTGTTTAGTTAAATCAGTGATTAAACTAAAGATGAATTAATATGTATGTGTTTGTTTTTGTAGTTGAGATATGGACAACAATCAGAGTACAAATACCAATCCTGTGGAAACTGAAGATGGAAGTGATGATTCAGTTGAAGAAACAGGACCACCAGTTGGATCTCAATCACCTATTTATAAATTTATTAGCTACTGTAGAGAGTGATGAATTACCAGTTGTGATTTGTACAAGAGATTGGTTGTTTGGAGACAAAGGTAATATACTTCTTTTTTTTGTTCACCTATTTATAAATTTATTAGCTACTATAGAGAAAATGTAACAGCCTAAATATTATGTATTAGTTATTCATTTTCTTCATTTAAATTACAGCAAAATCTCAAGTTGATCTGGAAGAAATAACTCACAATATTATGGCAATGAACTTTGATGAGGAAAAGGATGAGGCCACAAATTCAAATGTACTTTAGTTCAAATTTGGTGAGTTTTGCTGTTTTGACGCATTCTGATTGGAAGCTCTTATTTTTAATGTTTTAACTTGTTTATTGTTTTGTTGATTATAGATTTGTAGGCTGTAGCATGGCTTAGGTTGAAGAAGACAAGAAGTGTTGGAGATTTGGCTGGTTTGCATCAAATTTAAACTTGAAGTTGGACTTGAACTTGAGGCTATAGCCTCTTATTTTGTGTTTGGATTTTTAATGTTTAACTTTGAATGGCTGGTGTGTGTTCACCAGGGAGTTTGCTACTTTGGTTTGTTGTTTTGCTTGCTACTATGAATGGTTTATGTGTGTTTAGACTTTAAGTAGGTAGCTACTTTGTATGGTTGAACTTTAACTTGTAGCTGGAACTTTGAATGGTTGCTGCTTTGAATGGTTTTGATTTGATTAAAACAGGACAAAAAAACTAGAATTTGACCCGTGAACCCGATAATGACCCGTGAACCCGCGAAATTATACGGGTCGGGTCGGGTCGTGTCGTGTAGTTATTCGTGTCGTGTCAAGCAGTCTGACCCGTATATTTATATGGGTCGTGTTCGTGTTAGCCAATCTTGACCCGCGACCCGTGAACCCGAACACGACACGATTGCCACCCCTAGTACCATTATTAGTCCTTGTCCGATCGTCTTTCTTCTTTGAATATTCTTGTCCACTCGTCTTTCTTGTTCGTACGACGACTCTATTATATATTCTCCGTTAATAATACTAGCTTGAACTGAGACTGAAACTATAGTTAAAACTAATTAACTGATAATTTAAGTCATAAGTTATTTAAAAAAGGTTTTTATTTTGAGAAGAAATAATTTAATAATTTCCAAAAGATTTTAACGCCCTGAACGAGACTAGAGAGCTGATGATTATAAAAGTTAGAATCGCAATCCTTATAATCCTTTATAAACATGTTACCGAACACACCAAAAAATTACTTGATTTTTACCATAATTAGCCGTCATATGTATGATTTTGGGTTAATTATAGAGAAAAAAGAGATAGAAGGAAAAAAATAGAAAAAAGATGATTACATGATAATTTATATAACATTCAACTCTTTGTAAAAAAACAAAGGTAATAAGTTTTATCTAAACTATCTTTGTATGTAACAAATTCTTTAACCTATCTTAGAATATCAAATAAATATCGTTGTCTTCAAGGTTAAAAAGTACCAATAGCTTTTTTGCTCTACAAAATGTTGAAAAATGATATATATTCATACTTTTTTCTCTACTTATCTTAATACTCGCTTAATTAAAACAAGTGTTAAAAGCAAGAGCTGATACGAGAAAAGAAAATTAGTATATCACAAAATATCAAATATTAAATAAGTAGGATAATAAAATAAAAACAAATAATAAAAATATATATCGTTATAAAATAGAATATACAGAAATAAGCACGTACACATGTTAATTGGTGTTTTGAAAGGAAACGAAGACTCAAAATACCACACGCCATCAAACAAATTAAATGCCTATGCCTAACAAAGACAAATCATATGCAGTTAAACCAAAAGCCTATATAACAAGACACTTATTAGTTGGTTAAACTATGACTTATAATATATATTTTTCTTTTTCTTTTTCTATTTCTGTTAAAAAAATATAAAATTCCTGAAATAATTTAATAACTTAATTTTCTGATTTGATAATCAGATTTTTAAATGGTCTTTATTATGATCAAGTTAATGAAAACTAGTCTTATACTTAATCTCACAAGTATTATTTAATCTTAAGCAAAAGAAAAGTTGAATAACTTGTAACCAAGTCCTTTTGAAGAAAAAGACATAATTTTATTTTTTTGATAACATAAATATGCCGGTATCTTAAAATTTATACTTTTAAAACTTTATATTTATATTTGTCACCTAATAAATCTATCAAGATTACATTTTATTATTATAAAATTGCAATAATAAGTATATTGTATTTTATTACATGTTATGGAAGTTAGGAAGTAATTCTTACGCAACAAAAGTAACCATATACAATAAGTTAATGAGTTATTATCTATTATGTTTATCAAATTGCTTGTGTCCTGCTTTATACGACTAATAACTATTGTGTACGAATTAGGCCAATTACCAAGAAGAAAGATAACCCTTTATACAGAGAGCTGATCCGTACACAACAATTTTTAGCTATACATAACAAGGTATAAACAATTAATACATATGATACAAGTTGATAATATATAAAATTATTGTACATGCACAATTTTATTGTGTTAGAATATCTCCCTTTGTAAAAATAAGTATGACAGTATAACTGTACAAGGAATCTTAGTCAACCTGGTGAATGAGAGATTGAGAGGGATGGTGCATGATAGTAAAACATCTGTGGTGTCTAGTCAAAGATGAAAGCATTCAAAAGTCAAATTCAACTTCTCTAACCATTTTTTTAATAAGCAGCAGCATCAGATTAAATGATAACATAGTACTTTGATGTTCATTAGAAATCATGATTTTTTTATTGCTTAGGTTTTGTTTCTAAAGTTTTTAATCAGATATTTTAAACTTAAAGACTAGTGGATGTACACAATATAATAAGAGTATGTGGACGGAAATAATTAAGGTGCTCGAACACCAGTTTATCGATCTAACCTTTCAACATAAATGTCATTCTCTAAGCCTCTCTTTTTTTCCATTAATTTAACTTTTATATGAGCCATTATCTATATATATACTGTTTTTCGTATGATAATTGCAAGAACCAATCTTAGCATTTGATTAAAATTAATCAATGGGTAAGATTTTTTGACGGCTCGTTAATGCTTCGTTAATGACTCATTAATTACGCATTAATGAGGATTATTTCGGAAAAATCAAGTCTCGCAAATTAATGACGGCGTACCTGCCATTAATACACCTATTTATAAGTCAATAATTGCGTTAAAAACACTTTCCGTATGAAAAACAGTTCTCGTTTGAACTTTTGTCTATATATATGGAAGAAGTTCATTCGAGAACCGTTGTCAGTGCGATAACCGCTAGAACCAATCTGAGTCGTCCAATTCCCCCTCCTTTAATGTCATTGTCCACCCATGTATTCCTCACATGCACCTTGCCACGCTCTATCCCTTCACGCTCTCCATCCATGTTCCCATATCCAAGGAACGACTGAGATTGGTTCTCGCGGTTCGCGCGCTAACAACGGTTCTCGAATGAATCCTACCCTATCACTTAAAAAAAGATGCACGAAAATAACATAATGGTTAACAGGAAAAATTATTGCAAAGTCTGGGACATTAGCAGCAAAGTCGAAAGATATGATCGTGTGAAGTTTTTAATGTTTGGTGGCTAAGGCTGAGTGTTATACTCAAGCCGAAGCATGCGGGCACGCGAAAGATTGCAGCGGGTTCCACGGGAACACCACTTCCCATGGTGCGGTGAAGGCGGCGGGTAAGGGGCTTCGGCTCTATTTACCCGAGAGAAATCTTTCAACCCCCCACCCCACCTTCATCCAATCAAACTTTGCCACATTTATTATATTATATTTTTTCTTTTTTTTAAGTGACAAGAAAAGGGGAAAGATGAAAGATGGGTACAACACTAGTTGGGGGTAAGGAAAGGGGAAGGGAAAGAAAGCTGATGTGGCGCTGATGTGGCTGTGAGTAAGGAAAGATGAAAGATGGGTATAACGCCTAGCCTAAGTGGAAAGGAGAAGTCGTCTATAATTTAGTAATATTTTAACAAGAATATCAAATGATTTGTATATTTTGTGTTTTAAGGTTTGAAATCAAGGTTTTAATGCATGTAAATAGTAGTTAAATTAAGGTTTTTCTTGACGATTATATAAAAAGGAGTGAAACTTTTCTGTTTTTATTTTATTTCATTTACTTACTTATAAAAAGTTTTAAAATAACATTTAATTAAATTCAACAGTCTTAAACGATGGGCGTGAAAAGTCTTCCTCCAAAAAATCTTTTTCCTATATAATAATTAACCAATCGACGCCACCTTTTAAATCAATCATTACCTTCTTCGATCATATTCATTCTCTTCTTCAACAATCACTCACTCCCAATTTGTAAAAATGGGCAGCATTGATGAAACAGAGATGGAATACTCTTACGCAATGCAACTTGCTACCTCCATAGCCTTGCCAATGGTGTTATCCAACGTCATGAAGCTCAAGGTCCTCGAGACCATTAAAGAGGCGGGCCCGGATGCCTGTCTCTCCGCCCACGACATCCTGACCCGCCTCTCCATCTCCAATGACGACGCCCCCGAGAGGCTCGACCGCATGCTTCAGCTACTAGCCAGCTACATGGTTGTCACCTGCACTCAAGGCGAGCATGGTTCCAAGCCAGTGAGACTGTACGGGCTCGCGCCAGTCGCCAAACACTTCATCAAAAACGAGGACGGAGTGTCGTTTGGTCCCATGATGGATCTGCAACAAGACGAGGTGACAATCAAGAGTTGGTACGTAGGTGATTAATATATGTTGTCACAGTTGACCTGTTCACAACAAAAATTGTCATACACACCAATTTTATACATTATCAATGCATTAACTGCTTGTGTTTTACTGTGTATGGTTAAAAACTGCTGTGAACGGACCAACTCTCTTTAATTTAAGGTCGGTTAGAGATTATTTTAAGGTTGTATTTAATTTTTTTTGTTGTTTAGGTTTAAACTTAAAGATTCAGTTCTGGAAGGAGGTACGCCGCTTGACAAGGTTACAGGAATGAAAGGATACGCGTATATGGCGACGGATCGTCGGTTTTACGGGGTTTTCAACCAGGCGATGGTGGATACGTCTACAATCTTAATAAACGAAATCCTCAAGCATTACGATGGATTCAACAACCTTAAAAGTTTGGTAGATGTCGGAGGAGGTCTAGGAGACAACCTTTATTTGATCGTATCAAAACATCCGAGCATTAAGGGGGTAAATTTTGATCTACCGAATATGATTCGACGTGCTCCAGCCTTCCCAGGTATGTATATATACACCTGTATAAACCGGATATTAGAGAGGTAAGATATAAATACTAGTATAATTAAGTGGGAACATTCTTAACCTTATTTTTATCTTTATTTGGTGAATTTAGGTATAGAGCATGTTGCAGGAGACATGTTTGAGAGTGTCCCTAAAGGTGCTGCCATTTTCCTCAAGGTAATCTTGCTAGGTGCTAGCTCATATATATATTTGCTTTCAAATGTTTAGTTCTTGGTAACTAATGTAATATACATTATAATGATATAGTGGATAGTGCACGGTTGGGGTGACGAGGATTGCATAAAGTTGCTAAAGAACTGCTACAAGGCTCTACCAGATGACGGGAAAGTAATCATAGTCGATAAGATCGTACCTTTTCTACCGGATACAAGCGTGTCTAGGAAAGCCGATTCCCATCTTGATTCGTTCATGATGACGCTAACACATGGAGGAAAAGAGCGCACAGAGGATGAGTTTTTAACCCTGGCTATAGAATCTGGGTTTAGTGGGATGAAGAAGAGGTGCTTTAAGTGCACATTTTGGGTCATTGAATTCTACAAGTGAAACTATCCCAAGTTATAAGATTACATATTGCATTTCAACCTTATTGTTGGTTAATGTGTGAAACTGTAATAGTACTGCTTAATAAGTGGAAGTTTTCATGATGGACTATACATGTTGACCCATCACAGATAGAGGTGATCAATGTAGTTTTTCTGAGGTCATAAAAAAAATCTGTATGTATTATGAACTGATGGTTTGTTTTCTTGTTTTAAAATTTTTGAATCAAACCTGAGTAATTGAGTAGGGTTTTGAGTTAGAAACTTCCTCGAGCCAAGTTCAAGCCCATATCTAGAGGCTCATCAAGCTATCGAATCAACATTAAGCTTGGTATAACACCATCAAGTCGATCACAATCCATCGAGTTTCAGCCTGTCCCATTTTTACTTGAAGATTGATATTATAAAACGAAATTTGAGCCCATTGGTCTGCAGGATTATGTTTCTGAAACATCAAATCAAGAACATATAAAACCAAGATCCTAAACAACAAATCAAAGTCGAATGAAATCACTTAAGCTTCCACAGGAGCCTGTGTGACACCATACTTGACCGACATTTTACTCAGAGCATCGGGTGTGCAAACCTGGTACTTAAACCTTCCCTGTTGATGACAAGAAAACCTCAGCCAATTCAAGTTTTTCAGAAGTAAGACTTGTACTATCCATCGTCTTGCTAAGAACCTTAAGTGCCAACTGCACAGCCTCTTCTCTACTAATATCATCCTTATAATCCTGTTTTAGCATCGATTGAGCCGCTTGATTGTTAGCACCGATAGCAGCAGCCTTCCAACCACCATAATTTCCACTCGGGTCACTCATGTAAAGCAGGAATCCATAGTTTTTATCCACCCCAAACGAGACCCCAAAAGGGTGGAGACCACCAAACTGTGTGTAGCCTTGTTTGATGTCACAAAGGGACTGAACAAGTTGCTCAACAGGCATTGGTTCTTGGTAAGAGAAAGTGTAACGTTGTGCTTGAACACGGGCTGTGTTGATGAGAATGTTGGCATCGGACATGATACACGGAACAGCACAAGCTACGTGATTGTCAATTTTGTACATTTTTCAGTTGAGGTTTGAAGAAGCTTTGAAGTGACTTTTTTTTCACCAACTAAGACAACACCGTCTTTTGAGAGGATTCCTATGGCAGATCCTACATTTCCAATGGCTTCCATTGCATACTCAACTTGGAAGAGACGGCCTTCCGGGGAGAAGATTGTTGTACGGCTATCATACCTTCTCGACATCTATTTTAACATCCTCATAAGGGCCTAGTCGTATATACTCTTGGTGCGTTCGAATCTCAAATTTAATAATGAATATTAGAATTGTTTAAATAAGTTAATATTAAATTATTATGAAAATAATTAAGAATTGGTGATATCAAAATAATTACGAAAATGAATAAAATTAGTATATTAGTAAACGGTTTTGAATAAGGATTCCGTAAATATCCACGTTAGTTGAAACGGGAAAACGGGTATTAAGTTGTAAGTTGAAAAGGGGAATAAAAATACCCAAATAAGGATAAATGAGAACCAGGGTCGGTTCTCATCTTATCAAATACAGACACCCACATACGTACATACACAAACACACACACTTCATTCTCTCATCTTGTCTTCTTGAGCAATTGGAGGAGAATCAAAGAAGAAATTCAACAAGTTTTAATCTCAGCTGCAAATTAAGTTCAACAATCTGTTCTTTATCATCATCTTCATCATCTTTCCACTTGTAAGTGTTCTTGAAGATTTCTTGCCCAAAAACACAAACTTGAAAGCATATAATCTGTAGGATGTTCGTTATATCTGACAACATATGTAAGAAAGCATTCTAGGAGGTTGAGAAAGAATGTTTAAATTATGAATCCTTGACGCTCGTGAAACTAATGATGTAATGTGGTAATGCTTTTATTTAGTAGTAGGTCAATTTTAGCAAAACTAGTAGCACAGTATGAATACCTGCATCTTAGCCTCCATTTGTTTGATGGAGAACATATTTCTAAATATAATTTCCAAAAACAAACTCACACAGATGAATCTTCATTTTTTATCACTTTTTGGGACTAAGGATATGTATTCAGTCTATAATGTTGCATAGTTGGTTAATGCTCGAGATTCAACAAGAAGATGATTAAAAAAAAGCATATTCAACATTTCCACGTAATAGTACAACTAGAAGATCATTAAACCATTTTAACATTAGTTGAATTATTTTTCAAGGTACATATTCAACGTATCAAGGTAATAACTAGTAGACTTGTAAAATTAAGGAGGTGTTTAGGATTGCTTAGTTTTGGCGTATAGCTTACAGTTTGTAGGCAGAAAGCATTAAGCAGACATAAAAATTTGCAATTTGGGAAAATTATTTGGAAATTTGAATGAGTTTATGCTATCAGAGAACACAATAAGCAGATTTCAGTGTTTGGTACTTTGGTAGAGACTGCCTGAAGGTGTTCCCCATGGCCTATGGGCATGGGTTCAATTAGGTTAGTTTGTGCGAGTGTTTTGCTATAACTTACCACATAAAAAATGAAGGTAAACATGATTTGATGTTTTCTACATGCTGGCATAAATACTACTGTAAGTTATAAGCCATCTAAAATAAGCAAATTCAAAAATGCTTGAAAGAAGTGCATTTCGGCTTCAGAAATCCAACAAGTTATAGCAACATAAACAAGAAGAGATTCAAATGAAACATGAGTTTTTCATTTTCAGCGACATGAACTGATCGAAGGTATAAAGTGATCCATGCTACCAATTGTAGGTCTAATTCCACCAACAAATTGAAGGTATAAAGTGAAAAATGGAGGGTTGCAGACTCCCAGCAACATAAACAGGAAGAAATTGGACAAATCAATGATACAAAGTGAAAAATGGAAAAATTTCCAGCAACGTATCGATTCCCAAACATAAATCGAGGCACATCATTCATAGAAACAAGTCGAAACAAAGAGGAACAACAGTAAGCGATGCAACAAACCTGGATTTCGAAGGAGACGGATCTGAATCGATTAGTCGAATTTCACAGTCGGGGACAGAGACCGTATGTGTGGACAGTGAAATGCGGAATGCTGTCCATGTTCCGATTTCTTTATTTATACAATTTTTGTATAGTTAACTTTATTAGTTGTTAAAATAATTTTTAAAAATAATGAAAAAATATTATTATTAAATAAATAGAGAAAAAAATATTCTAGTCTTAAAATTATATTGATGTAAGTAATTTAATCAAAATTAAGTAATTAAATAGTTGTTGTGATGTTTCATGATTTATTAATGTAATAATTGTTTTAAATTAGTTGAGATAATTAAGAGAATGATTGGTTAGACTATTGTTTAATTGTTTGTATCTTAAACATAAAAACGTATACTACTTAAAATTTAGTAGTCTTAAAGTTTTTAAGAGAGAGAAAGTTATATGCTTTATAATGTAGTATAGATTCAACTTCTACTCTATAACATCCAATTTTGTTTCTTTTTTTTATAATTTTTTTCCTGTCATTCTTTAAATAAAAATTCAATATCAACAAAACACTACATTTTTTTAATATATTTTGTAGATAGGAAAGTGTGTATTATTATATACAAAATATGTTTATTAATAAGCGTGTAAAATGAGAGAAAGAAATAAAGGTTACTTAAGGGGTATATTGGTAATTTCTAATTACTGAAATTTTAAGAAAGGAATAAAGTAGGAGAAAGAGTTTTAAATTGATTATAGTATATGATATACAAATGATTGAATGTTTTCTATTTTACCTGTAAAGGATCCATACAGCTAGTTGTTGATGCACTCATAAACAACTAAAAATCATTAAAAAGTCAAATAACATAAATGGCTTCATTTAAATAAGTTGTAAGTGCGGCAGCAGCTAGCAGTAGGGTGTAAACGAGTCGAATCAAGCTCGAGCTCAACCTCGACAGGGCTCGAGCTCGACTTGAAATTTTATGTTAAGCTCGAGCTCGGCTTGATAGTTCGACGAGCTTTCATATTTGAAGCTCGAGCTTGGCTCGAAATGGACTTATTAGCTCGATCGAGTTCAGCTCGAAAAGCTCGATATAATATAAAAAGTTAAATTTAAAAACCAAATTATTTAAAATACATATATAATCTGAAATTAATGATTTTTTGTAATTACTTATTATAAATAATACGTATATAAATAAGATTTGTTTCAATAAGTAATTCTTTTTTAATATGTTTTAACATTAGCCAATCATATAAATATACACATACTATACAAGGCTCGAAAAGCTTGATAAGGACTCGAGCCGAGCTCTTAGAAGCTCGAGCTTGACTCGTCAAATAATTCGAGCTCTTTTTTTTTAGTTTGAACTCGAACTCGATAAAGTTCGACTCGAACGATTCGAGCTCGAGTTCAAGCTCGAGTTACTCGATAAAAGCTCGACTCGTTTACACCTCTACCTATCAGTAACGTCTAAGTTAGGTATTACTAGCTGCATGAATCATTTACTCTTTTCTATTTTAGAAAAACTACGAAATTATGTTCTATAAATATTTTTAAGGAAACATGCATAAAATTTTTATTTTTATGTTAAATTAAACATATAAATCATAAGAAATGATTTATACACAATATAATTTGTCCACGCAAACAATGTAGAAGCAAGTAACAACACATGAATCAAGTTTACCTTGCATAAGGTTATTATATATGAACAATTTTGTTGGGTACCAATCAATATCAACAATTCGCTAGCTTAAAATGCACAGTTTTGATGAAATCGTCAATATAGCTTAGAGACTTCATAATTTTCATGATTTTTAGTTTCAAATTTTTTTTTTTTCAACTTATGATCTTGTGGCACATTATATCACCACTATGTATAGTTGACGCCGACTTTTTTCACCGTTTTCATTCTTTTTTGGTTGTTAATATTTAATTAAGTACTATTTGTTAGGCTTTGAAAAAAAATGGCTCAACACTTAATGCAGCATTAACTTTGTGTCAGTCGCCTTTTTCGCATTTAACAAATGCGAAATAGCCTATTTCGCATTTGCCAAATGCGAAAAAGGTGTGTCATAAGCAAACGCTTCCGTGGCAATAGCCTGACCCAGTGACCCTTGTATCAGGACTTACCCATCAACCTGAGAGAGAGAGAGAGAGAGAGAGAGAGAGAGAGAGAGAGAGAGAGAGAGAGAGAGAGAGAGAGAGAGAGAGAGCTCTTAATCACATATTGCTTTCTGATTAATCTATACATTTTCTACTTTGATTCAACATTTGATTTCTTTTTCTAATAGCACCCCACTTGACTTATACGGTACCCCTCTTCGATTTAGCATGTTTAAAAACCAAAAAAGACCAGTGCTATTTCTGCTTATTTTTCTGTTTGATTTCTGACCATGGGGATTCTACACTTCGAAAATAATTTGGGTGTGATAGATGGAATTTTATGTTGAAAGAGAATACAATGCGATAAATAATCTGCACTCAATTTCTGATCTTGAGGCTCAATTTCAGGGGTGCGATCCAATACATGAGGGTTCGATTCCTAAATTTCGATTTCTTGAGTGTGATTGAGGACATGAGGGTCCGATTTCTTGAGTGCGATCGAGGATATGCGGGTTTGATTGATTAGGTTGGTTTCTATGGTTCGTGTAAATATAATTGTTCAATCAATGATTATTCGTCTGATTTTGGTATATTCCTCTTTGATTTTTATTTTTTTTTGAAAAGCAGAATGTATTATATTCCACTTTGATTTATAGTGTTTGTATTGGTGTTGTGTTTGATGCTGCAGTATTCCTTGTTATATTCTTGTTTGATTTTTGCATATGTGTTCACTATAACTAAGGATTTGTGTAAATTAAATTAAGATTAAAATCATAATTTTTCTTACTCTGATTATTTATTTATTCAGAACAATATTAAACGACACTATATAAGTGTATAGAAGAAATATGTTAGTAATTTTTTTATTTTATTTTATATTATTTTTTTCCAAGGAGCAATATAACCTGCGACCCACAAACGAGCCCAAAATCATTGGTAACCATGAGTTTTGGTTTAACTACCTTTCTTCTCCCTCCATTTCCACTCAAGAACACCACCACCACTCTCACCATCAAACACATCCAGATTCAATCTCCAACAGTAGCGGCTTCAATCTCACAAAACCCTAATCCAAAAACCCCTTTTTTATCAAATCATCTGCTATCTTTAGCCATTGCCTTCGTCACATTAGCTTCACCACCATCCTCTATTGCATTTCCTTCTGCCACCAACTTCCTTTCGCCGCCCAATCCACCCCCCACCACCACCACCACCACCACCCCATTCTCTCAATCCAAGAACTTAATCACCGGATTGGATAATGGGTATTGTTTACTTCACCCCTTTTGTTTAATTTCTAACATTTTCTTTAATCTGTTTGATTGTTCTGGAAAATTTTCTTCTTGATTGTGTTCTGCAGAAAAATTAGACCGTGCCCATCAAACAACCCTGGGTGTGTTTCGAGTAATCCGAAATCATCGTCTTTTTCGTTCCCTTGGAGGATTCCGGACACGTCTCTAGATAATGCCCTCCAGGTGTTTGATATTTTGTCTCTTCGGGGATTCATTTTCAGTCTAGTGAACCATACTGTGAAAAGTTTTGATCTTGTGAATGGTCATTGCAGAAATTGCAGGAAGCAATTCTAGAAACACAGAAAAATGCCAAGATTGAGATCGTAGAAGACACCCCTGATGGTAATTTATTAGTCTATAATGCAATGCATCGTCGATTTACTTGCATATATTAAATTATTCGTATTCTTTCATATCCGTAATCTTAAGGGGGGTCATATATGCCATTATTCTCAAATGAGATGATCTTTTTCAGTTTGCAATTCATGAAAAAAGATTGATTTATTATGATATGAAGTTGGTATAGCTCATAATTGTTATTGTTGCCATTACAAATCTAGTGAGGGCAACAACTTAGAACTCTAACGTATTTGCTTTAAATGTGACACTCATGGCCTTGTGCCAATGCATTATTGTATCTGTGATAACAATTACAAAAGTATGCTAAGTCCAGTAGTTGCAAATAGGCAATTGTATGCTCATCATGTTGGAACATGTGGAGAGCACAACACAGCGGAAGCAACACAATAACAAGCATGCATGTACAAATCAAAAGCTATAAACAAGTCTCAAACATGTTCCAATGGTGGATATACTCTACAAAAACCAAATTGCAACTAAAAACAAGGTAGGGCAGAAGCAATATACCTTCTTTACCTTCCAATATGGCTGTAGCAAGAGAAAAATGGGATGAAGATGGTTGCAAGTGTACTTCTCCTCTTGCACCAAGATCATCCCACACACCACTCAAGATTGCCAACTTAGTGTGTGTATGTTCATGTAGTACCAAGAGAGAATTGTGTTAGAGAAGAGAGAGTACTTGTTACATCCCATTTCCAGACCCAAAATGACCCCTAAGACACTCCAGGGTCGGCCAAAAGGAAAGGGTGTGATTGGACCAACAAAAGGTCCAATAAAAATGAAGTTGTCCCTTCAGATGCCCCTTCACGGCTGTGAAGGCTCCTTCATGGTCGTGAAGCGCATGGCCTTCACAGCCCGTGAAAAAGGCTATATGGTCGTGAAGCTCCGGCCTTCACAGCCCATGAAGAAGGCTATATGGTCATGAAGCACCTATCCTTCACATCCCATGAAGCCCAAACCTTCATGGTCATGAAGCACCCATTGGCAATCAAAAACTCCATTTTACTCCTCTCTTTCTAAACGAGCTGTCGGGATCAATCCTTGGCGTGTGACCCAATAGGCATGTGCTTTAGCGGTAGTGATACCGGCCTACATGTGTCAGTGGGCACACCAACACATCAGTCCCAGTTCATGAAGAAATATTCTTATATATAGAAGACATTCGCTGTACACCTAGAACAAAGCTCTTTAAAACCGTGTTCTCAAGCTTTTTTGGTGAGAGAGAGTGAAGAGAAGGAAATGAGATTTTTCCCTGTTTCCTTAAATTTTCCTCAATTTCTCTCCTAAAAGAACTCAAGAACACAATGCGAAGGAAGGATATGAAAGGAAACCTCTTAAAATCTTGTATGAAAACAAAAATGCCCTTATTTTATGATCCTAACACTTGCCAATTATTTACACTTAAAAGGATAGTTTCCTTCCGTTTCTCTCAAGTTTGAAGAATTTTACTTCTTCTTTCCTTTTTTTTTCTCTTTTTTGCAACACGAATAAAATCATAAACTTTTACTCCCTTTCTTATTTCTCCTTTTCCTGCGGTTTAAAACTAGATTACGCAATGTGAAAGAGAGTAAGTATGATATCTCATCATTTGAGTTGTCTTCAACATAGTGAAGCTTAAAAAAGAGTTCCAAGTTTTTTCTGTTTTCTATATATTTATCTTCTTATCTAGGTATTTGGTCGTATCTCTAAATTGAGAATCATGTATTGCATTATATCACTTGTTTTTTTTAATAAAAACCAAGATCATGATATTCTCGATCAATTGTGGTGGAATCTGGCTGGTGGTTGCAATAGGCTTTGCCCGGTAGCTGTTTTAATGTATCTGTACTCTGTAGTAGTGATCTTA
This sequence comes from Pulicaria dysenterica, assembly GCA_947179395.2. Taxonomy (NCBI): domain Eukaryota; kingdom Viridiplantae; phylum Streptophyta; class Magnoliopsida; order Asterales; family Asteraceae; genus Pulicaria; species Pulicaria dysenterica. Next base: position 5,241,926 of record OX359292.1, read on the forward strand.
AGCTACTTGTAGAAGTGTTCTTAAATATATGTCTAGAGAATATAATTACTTTATCATGTTATTTGGGTCATTGGTTATCGATCTATTTACACAACTCTTTACATGACAGGAAAGTATTTGCAAGCAACAGTAGATGGAGGGTTTGGGCGTGACGTTTTAGAGTTTGTGGTGAAAGGAGACGTGGTCTCTTATCGGTGCATGGCCACAAAGGTGACATATGTATACCCTTTTACCACTGCCTTAGGGGATTCAAAGGGTCAAGAAGAAAGAATAAGGAAGGTTGTAGACCAATTAGGGTGGGATGCCCCTAGTTTCAATGCCATGGATTAGGCTTACTTTGAGTGTATATACACACAATCATGTTCATTGTTTCCACTTGGTTATGTTTATATGATTTCAATATGAGATAATTACTTTATGAGTGTAACACGCCAAGTTTCACAAACTCTTCCATACAGAATTTCATCGATTGTTAGCTATGGCTAAAGAATAAGACGAACAATATATGAAAAATTATATATATTAAATTGTGCAGGGTAGGTATCTCAGACTTCTTTTAGTCAGAGTTAACAACGAAGGACAAGGGTCATTTACAAATAAAGTACTATTATCAATAGATTGTATGGAATGGACCAAAATAATATATGTTGGCTTAATAAGGTCAAGTATTGTAAAAATGAGTTAAGTTGACTTTTATTTGACAAACTTCTGTTAGTAGTTTGTATGGGGATAAGGAATATTGTTTACCCAATTCATATTAGGTAAAATTAAATAAAGGAAAATTAACACACATTGCGTGTGTGTGTGTAGGAAGTGATATTTGTGTGTGTGTGTGTGTGTGTGTGTGTGTGAGAGAGAGAGAGAGAGAGAGAGACTTGCTCAAAGTGCAAGGTGAGTGTATTGAGGGTATAATGGTAATTGGGTCATAGATCAAGTATCAAGTCAGTAATCGATCCATTCCATGTTAGAATTAACAGGTGGAAAGGAGGTTAGATCTTCAAGATTCGATTTTACTATTCCCTTTCTTCTTACTTTTGAATCTTTCACCTGTTAGGAGGTGAATGTTAGTATTTCTATCAACTGTCTTTATTTTAAGATGGTTAATATATAGTTATTGCTAAAAGTTATCATACAAAAAAGAACTCAGAAGATTGTGCATGCATGATCAAGTTTTGGGTTTATGTTTATCACCATTAAATGGTCTCTAGGTAGAAATCCTTGAATCTAAAGGTTTTTGGGCTCTTACACATTGTGCTCAAACGGTTAAAAGTATGTTTATATTTGATTGTGATCAGTTGGAACCTATAAACTTTTTTTAACAACGAAGTTATGTTAGTGGGTTGTGTCCGCAGTGACATCCATATAGGGTAGTATGCGAGCCACAAGCCACGCGCCATGAGTGAGTAAAACCCTCCTCTATTGTTTCCTGGAAATCCCCACAATGAGGCTCGAGCACAAGACCTCACGGTGGAGTAAAACCCTCCATACAACTAGGACAAGTCATAGTTAGTTGAAACCTATAAACTTATATAGAACCATTGAATGTTTCATGTGCGTGTAAGAACTTTTGGCAGCCCATTAATGGCTCACTAATGAAACATTATTGACAAGTATTTTGGTAAAATCAAACCTCGTAAATTAATGACGGCTCATCCGGATGCAATTCACAATTGAATAAATATATAAACAATCAAAATATCCTTATTAATGAGTCATTAATAATATTACAAACAGTTCTCGCAGTTCCCGTATGAAAAACAGTGCTCGTTTGAACTTTTCTCATATGATTTAAATCATTGAATGTTTCATGTGTTTTTGCAATTTTGCCTAAATTGAATTACTATGTTTGCAATTATGCTAATCTACATGTTTCAGTGTTTCCATCCTAGTTTCTTTCATGTTCTACACTAAAATTCCCTTGTGTTTCTGCCCTAAATTATATATATATGACTACAGAATGCTAATGTACACATGAATCTCATATGGCTTAAATATTTGATTGATTCGATTGTCTGTGCCTAAATGGCTAAATTGAAATATGTACCTTGTGTTTCTACCCTAAATGATACCTAAGAATATTTTATACATAATTTATGAAACTTTAATACGAGTATAAGAAAACTAAGTGCTTTGTAAAACTCATTCTAGCATATTAACTTATGAGTTGTGTTCAATACAGCTCATATAAAAAATATAGTCCTAAATTTTTAATAGCAATCACATGTGTTTCAGTATACAATCACATATGATTTGTAAAAGCATCACATGTGAATTTTGAAAATGTCCTTCCGCCCAAAATTTAAAATATGCAATCTGGATCATTGATACCATTAATCCAAAGACTAAAATTAATCACTTAGGACTATGACTTAAGTATAGACTATATAAAACATTTCACATTGAATTATATATAAATGAATGGAACCTTAAAACGAGATACTCATACAAGCACCAAGTTATAATGTGGTTCATTTATCTAAAAATCTGGAAAAAAAAAAAACCATACACCCTATAATGTTTAATTAATTTATAGTTCTGTTATCATAAGATACAGTCGGCCATTCAAAATCCTAGATCCGTTATAGCGTTACAATATTTTTTTGTTTTCTTTGTCTATTTTTTTAATCAGCTAAAAGAATTTTATATTCTTCAACTCACAAGATCAATACTAATATTAAAATCAAAAGAAATATAATAAAAGGAATTAATGGATTCGACATGTTATTATCTAAGGATGTAAACGACCCGAGCCGAGTCAAGCCATGTACTTATCGAGCCAGGTTCATTAAGCTCGAGTCTCGTTTAAGATCTATGAAGCTCGGGTTCAGTTCATTTAGGCTCGTTTAAGCTAGGCTCGTTTAGGCTTGAGTATTATTTTGATATTTTTACTAATATGCTATATATATAAGTATAAAAAATTAAACATATAAAATACAATTATAATATATATTGAGCTTGTTTAGGCTTGTGAGCTTAAACGAGCCAATTCTTTGAAGCTCGAGCTAGGCTCGTTATTAAATGAGCTTTAATCTAAGCGCGAGCTTGAGTTCGAGCTCGTTAAGACTCGGCTTGTTTCGAACTTTTAACGATTCAAATTCGAATAACTTACGAATATCTTGACTCGTTTACATCCATATTATTATCTAATGACTAGTTGGTAGAGGATCGGTTAGTGAATAAATTTTCAAAATCTTTAAATGTTCTATCCTATCTAATTAAATAGCGAAGTAATTTAACATGAAAGAAACAATTCATTTTGTCATTTACAATGATTACAGTAACAAGAAAAGTTTGGCACGATCACCTCAAAATTTATTAAAAAAAAAAAAAACAGTCATGTTCATTGGTTCATATTCTTTTCATTAATTCAAACACGTGTTTCCATATTATTAGATTTTCGAAAGTTGTTTTCATTACGATAATTTAATCTTTTGATTTATTAAATCATAGTAATTACTTTAAACCGAACAAACAAAGATCTAGGACTTCTGATGTTAACAATAGAGGGATAGATTGATGTTGTTTGGTAAGATGTTTTCCTCTAATTGTTAAGACAAGGAAGCTTTGTTATTTTGTCAAACCCAAGCTTTTTTTTTTCTTTCTCAAACGATTGATGTCTCATGATCTTTAACATTCACACGTCATCTAAAATCTAACGCTCCGTTTTGTTAAAAATCGTAATTAACTCTTTTTATTTCTGTATATTATCAAAATCATTCGCAAAGATATACTTATTTATCATCATGGTGACATAAGCCATTAAAAACCCTTAAAAGAAAAATCGACATTACAGACTTATTAAATCATTTCCCGCCTCACCAAGCAACCTTCCAAGCACAAGAAAGAATTCATAATCGACCACTCTTAAAAATATAGTTTAAACACCAAATCTCAGTCAATCATTTAAAAAGACAAAAAAGAAATTGAAAATTGAGATCCGCACTCACACGCATGACGCAACCAATATTATACAATCAGTTAATTTTTTTTTTTTTTTAAACATTACCCCTCAAAATTATACAAAAACTATACGGATACTTCAAACAAAATTATACAAAAATTTATGAAAAAATTTCACTCTTTGAGTAAAAGTAGTCATTTTCCCTGTAATTGATTTCGAGCCCACAAGCAACATGATTCTACTTCCAGTTTTCTCATCATCAGCACCACATTTTCAGATATTAAACTCCCTTCCTTTCAATTAACAAATATCAAACTCTACAATATCTCGCACAGTGTTTCCGGAGATTAAAGACGCCAAAATCTTCCCCTGTTTTTCATGTAATCGTGAGATTCCATTATCTAAACATTCAAACTGTAAATCTGCAACAAGAGAATGAGGGGTTTACATGAAAAGATCAGTAGCTTTTTCAACAACAGATGGCTGGTTTTTGTGGCTTCAATGTGGGTTCAATCATGCTCCGGAATCGGGTACATGTTCGGCAGCATATCGCCGGTGATTAAGAAAACAATGGGTTATAATCAGCGGCAGATTGCGATGTTAGGAGTGGCTAAAGATATCGGTGATGCAATTGGGTTCATTGCTGGTAGTTTGTGTGAAATCGCACCCATTTGGGTGGTTCTGTTTATTGGGGTTGTTCAAAATTTCTTTGGGTATGGTCTGGTTTGGCTCACCACCATACACGCCTTGCCGGAATTGCCTTTGTGGGTGGTCAGTTTCTCTAATTCTCCACTCCCCCTTTAATCATCTGTTAGCTTATAGTACTTAGATTAGAAATGTAATCATGGCTGCTGAATATCTTAATTTAGGGGGTTGTTGGGTATCTACTTATTAGGTTTTGATTCTTAAAACTGAATAAGCATCTTTAATTTTATTTGAACAAGGTTAAGTAGCTTGGAATAAGCAAGTGATTGAAATACATCTATAATTAGCATCTACAAATTGATTTTTAAGTTTTCAAGTAGAGAAAACTAGAGCTTTTTATAGTGTTACTTTAGTTATGTATAGTTGTCTATAGTGTTCTTTTAGGTTTTGTATTTAAGTTTCTTAGAAATTGAGTGTCAAGAATCATTTAAGATTGCATCAGTAGAAATAACTTAAAGATTTGTATTCAAGTATAGCAAAAGTCCCTTCAACTAATTTGGGATAAAGATCTTATTGTGGTGGTTGTAGGCATAGCAACTTTAGAAGGAAGCACAAACGGATATCCGCATTTTGAACATTTGTACTTGATACTTTAAAAACAACAATCAAAATTCCCGAAAGTAGCAAAACACACACTTAGTAGTAAATATGTTCAAAACTATTGTGTTTGTAAATAAAGTTTTGAATTATTATGTATTGTTAGGCAAGTCAAAACTACTATGTTTTTGTATATAAAGTTTCTTACCAATATTCTTTGGACAACAACTTATGTTCTTATTGCTTCGTTTTTGCAACTCGGGTATACTTTTGCGTATTTGTATATGATTTTATAGAATTTAAGTGTCAAGAATGTTTCAAGATTGTAGCATTGTAGTTATAGTAGAGGTCAAAATCTGTACCTGTAGAGTTAAATGATTTTATAACTCGGGTTCAGTTATAAGTCAAACGAATGCTGTCTGTGTGATTTTCATCCCTTTTTGTCCAAACACCTTTGCCATGTGTAGAAATAATCTTTAAAGTTTCAATTTTATTTTATTTCCATTTATCTTATTATTTTTTTTGGGTGCAGTTATGTGTCTGCATATTTGTGGGAACAAATGGGGAAACCTACTTTAATACGGGAGCTCTTGTATCTGGAGTTCAAAACTTCCCTAAAAGCCGCGGTCCTGTTGTAGGGATCCTTAAGGGTTTTGCTGGCTTAAGTGGTGCCATCTTAACTCAAGTTTATACCATGTTCAACTTTCCTGATCAAGCTGCAGTCATATTCGTGGTTGCAGTGGGACCCACAATCGTCATCTCATCTTTAATGTTCATAGTTCGACCAGTTGGAGGCCATCGACAAGCTCAAGAATCAGATAGCACAAGTTTCTATTATCTTTATTGTGTTTGCCTTATTCTTGCAGCTTATCTTTTGGCAGTTTTGATACTGCATGAAGTGACCCCTTTGAGCCAGATCACTGTCACTTGGCTCACAATCGGGCTTTTACTTCTGGTGCTACTTCCTGTCGCGATTCCTGTTTTTTTGGTATTTTTCTCGTCTTCAAGACCCGAGAATCATTTTGAGGAATCCCTTTTAAATGAGGATCAAAAGCAAGATAGAAATGAAGTGATTATGAGTGAGTTAGAAGATGAAAAGGGTTCAGAAGTAGACTTGCTTTCGGCTCAGGAAAGGCAAAAAAGAATGAACCATTTGCAGGCGAAATTGGTGCAGGCTGCAGCTGATGGGGCTGTGAGGGTGAAGCGCAAAAAGGGTCCCCGAAGAGGAGAGGATTTTACATTAATGCAGGCGTTGGTGAAAGCCGATTTCTTGCTTTTGTTTTTTTCTTTGGTCTTGGCTTCGGGATCTGGTTTGACCATAATCGACAACCTCGGTCAAATGTGTCAATCTCTCGGGTACCAAAATCCTCATATTTTTGTTTCCATGATTAGCATTTGGAACTTTCTTGGTCGTGTTGGTGGCGGATACTTCTCTGAGATAATTGTAAGGTGCGTTGTCGGAAGAATAATGGGTGTGTTTGGTGGAAATAGCTGGTAGCTAGCTGGAAGCTGTTTATTTTATTTATATATGTGTTCGGTAAATTAGCTGGTAGCTGGAGTTTAATAGTATAAAATGACAAAAAAGGACAAATTATAAAAACAGAAGGAACTATAAAATAATTAAAGAGGGTATTTAGGTAATTTGGTATATAAAAAGCTTCCAGCTAGTTTTAAAAGCTATTTCAAGAAGCTTTTTGTTTTAAAGCTTTTTTGTTTAATAAAAACCTTTCAGCTTTTACATCCGAACATTACCTGTAGTTTTTTCTTTCAAAACAAAAAGCTATCAGCTCCACGAAGCTTCAAAAAGCTCCATACCGAACATACCCAATGAAAACCGTGTAGGAATATTGTATTACAAAGACGCCTATTTATAGATTACAAGGGTAGGGTAAAAACCCTAATATGAAACCCTAATGGGTCAAGCCAAACTATGCTAAAACCCTACTCACATTATTTCTCTAATAGTCAATCTCTCGGGTACCAAATATGACAAATCTTTTTTGCTTATCAGAAAACACGCATACCCGAGACCTGTGGCAATGGCTGGAGTTCAAGTTGTGATGGCGGGTTCACTTTTCTACTACGCGATGGGTGCACCCGGTGCAATTTACGTCATTTCTATTGTAATGGGCCTGTGTTACGGGGCCCATTGGGCCATAGTCCCGTCAGCAGCCTCGGAATTATTCGGTTTAAAGAGTTTTGGTGCCATTTATAACTTCCTTACACTGGCAAGCCCGACAGGGTCTCTAATCTTCTCTGGTGTGATTGCTAGCGGGATTTATGACTATGAAGCAAAGAAGCAAATCTCGCTAAAAGTTCACATCTTTGGTGAGAATGAAGAACTCGCTTGCTATGGCACCGTATGCTACTCGATCACTTGCGGGATACTGTCGGCGCTTTGTATAGTAGCAGTTGCTTTGAGTATGACAGTTGTGTATAGAACCAAAAGAGTGTATGCACAACTGTATGGGAATTGCGGCAGTTGAAATCGGTGGGGAATTGAATTGAATTGAAGAGCTCGTGTTACCGAGATCCGAGAGTGGGAAATCGGAGATGGTCTTGATTTGAGCAGAGTGGGTTAATAGTTGGCATGTGAAATGTTAAAGCAAGCAACTTATTGGAACCAGGATTTTACGTATAATTGTTGTACAGAGAAGGTATGCTAAGAGTATGTAAAGTGATTAATAAAGTAAGTGTATTTGTATTATATATAAGAGAGATTTATTTATTAATTAATTATTATTTATGGTGAGTGGATATAAGATTAGATTTAGCAGTTCGATTATGGCGACTTTAAATCGCAAAATGTAAAATGCTTATTTTTGCTTCCAGTTCAGTGTTTTAAAAGGCGTGTCATGGTGTCTTCAAGGTGTGAGGCGTGGCTTCGCCGTAAGTGTTAGGCGCGATGCGCCAAATAGTCCTCGAATTATTTGTGGAGCTTACAATGATTGCAGTTGCGAGCACATCGACTTATCACTGCAAATAATTGCACGATACAACCTTCACTAATCATGCAGTGAATGAAAAGTGATTTGATTATTGCACAACAGAATAGATTGAAACGTTTGCCAGTCACGCAAAAATCATTCATGTCGAAATTGATCATTAGAGTCTGCAGATATCGTGAAGAATGAACAACCCCATTATTCAATGTAAGAGATATTAAGACTCTTTTACAGAAAATCAGCAAAATTTTAGAAACAGATCTGAAAACAGCCATGAATTTGATTTCTCAAAATGGTAAAATGATCTAAAAGATTAAAAGGTGAAGCAACCACCAAGTCTTAATGCATACAAGGATTCCATTTCGCCTCAGTACGCAATCCTAATACTCCATGACATGACCAATCGGAAGGGCGAACACAAGCAGCGGGTTGGCCAACATCAGATGTGGCTGCCCAGTTTTACTAGCGCAACAAGCCTAGACATTGGTTGACCTCTAGTAGTCTAGGTGCTATGGGTTTTGGACTATCTGCAGCAATTGGGGCAGCTATTGCAAGACCAGAGGGAGTTGGTGATGAATATTCAAGAAATGCATACTCTTAGTATCAAAAACCTTCCTGTTGAGATTGTGCTGCTTAACAATCAACACTTGGATCTGGTGGCTCAGGAGGAAGACGGATCTCATTAAGCGAAGAGGGCACATTCTTACTTTGAAATCAGAGATATTCCCTAATATGTTAAAGCTGAAGCGTGTGATATTCTGCCTGCCTGAGTGACTAAAATGATGTTGTCCCACATGAAATCAACTAATCAAGTGTTTGCCCGTGATGCCTACTGGAGGGGGTTTGATGGATGTGAATATGTGATTACAAAAGATGGTACTGAAACAGAATATTGAGCTTTGAAACCAAGAACAATAAAAAGTTTAAATAGTTCTCCATGGTACTAAATCGCATGGACAATAAATCTATTTATTCTCTATGGTATAGTGTTGATAAATCCATCAAGCAGGGACAATACGTTAACTAACCTAACCAATCTAGAGACTAGATGAGGAAGATATGGTTTATTTACTTGCAATATGTACATACCACGTCAGTCAGCAGTTGGTTATCTAGCAACGGCAACAAAATCTGATTTTTAACTAACTTTTGAAATTTGCCTCTAAAATCCTCATGCGTTAACGGTTGTACAAGATAGAGAGTCATCACGATACCATTAACAGGTTCCATTATAGGTGTAAGCAAAAGGATCATCCATTGGCTTCTTGGCGCTGCAAATCATACACCAAAAGAAAGAAAAAGAAGTTTAAGTACTCCATTAAGGACAAGAAAAACATAGTCAGCTTCCTATCATAATCATGACCTCTCAAGAATCCACAGACTGCAATTTTGACACATTTACTTAAGAGTGGGTCTATTTTGGTTGTGTTTTACCTCAAGGGGTCAAATAAAAATTTAGCTAAAAAGTGAACAGGTCCAACAGGCAGGAGGACACCCGAAGTCTATTATAATGCATACAACCTTCTTAGTCATTCTATTCAAAGATTTATATTATAATTGTCATGCTATTCATTTTGTAAGAAAAATTAACTCATCAACCATTTGTTAAAATATGAACATGCCTGCAGATTAACCCAACCCAACCTAACATTGCCCGTGTTGACCTTTACTGAGAAATGAACCACTTCAACCTGAATCCGTTCAACCGCTTATCTAACCCACCCATCAAGCCACTTGTACGGAAGAATAATAGAAGATCAAGAATTTATAAGCTTACCATTCTCTTGCTTATATAAGGCTGCAACTGCAATGACGAATCAGATTCATTTTCGTCCTTGAGAGGCTTCTTGGCCTCCACCTCAAATTCTTTCAGGGAATCTTTCCTGCTACCTGATTGCCACACTCTACCAAAGTTGGGAAGCCAGTTGGCATCGAACTTTTTAGTGGGCAACCCCCCTTTTCTTTCCATCTCCATTTCTATCTTTCTTTTCTCTGCCCAAGCAGCTCCAACTCTTTTAGGATTTAATTTCGACTTTACAGTTTTAACGACCCCAGGTTTCACTGCAGGATCAATATAAATTCCGTTTGTTTCAATAAACCAAGGAGGAGTTGCTCCAGTATGCACATTTCCTGCATCACCTTCATGAGCTGTGGGGGATATTTTAGTGAGCCACTGCGAACCTGCAAGTAAAAACCCGAGAATGAATGGATAAGAATAGTGATAACATTTTATCAAGTCTCCTACATATACTAAGGAATAATAATAAATGTGGTAAAAGGGGCATGGTTGGATAATGGGTCAAAAAGACTGCAAGTCAAAATGGGTAATTTTGGTAAAGCTCGAAACAACTCAATAAGTCAGTCGTGTAGGGATGACCTGGAAATATTTCAGTCCAAAACTTTTTGCTTTATTAACAATTGGTGTCGAACATGTTTATAGAAACTATATTATCACAACAACAATCTAATTATTTATAAATGGAATTAGTAGGTTGTGAGCGTAAAAGTATTTTCAACCAGGGACCTGTTCCTTCTCATTTAAATTTTTTTTAAATCATTTGACCCGGTATAAATAAAAACATAGAAACGAATGGACCAGTTCATAAGTAAATTGGTCGAAAATGCGATATCAGACAATTTCAGGAGGTATGTGGTTCCAGTAACCAATGACTGGTGGTTGGAATGCTTTAACAGTAACTATAGTAAAGGAATGTGACTCTGCAAGAATATTAAAAAATTAAACAAAATATTTAAGTGGAAGAAAACAATATTAAGAGTGACAAATAAAGCGATATTGTTAAGGATACCTGCTGAACTACCTTCTCCATTAGCTTCCCTTTTCTCTGCATATACCTGGCATGTCTTCCCTATGACATTAGTATATGCCAAATATAGGATAAATGCACACAATGAACAGGCAGAAAAATAAAGCAAAATTGGTTAAATTATGTTAACGTGAGTGAGACACAATACTAGCTAGGAATTGCAAAACGTTTTATGTGATAAGTGTGAGGTATAACAAAAAAAATGAGTGATTATGACATTGCCACATTGGTAGAAGTATATGATTTTTACGGAAATAAAAAAGAATCAAAAGATTTCATGAATGCAGTTATATATATATATTCAGCTTAGTGCTAAATCAAATGTACATGATGCATAATCGAATGCTAAATAAGTTACAATGCTAAAGATAAATATAATGTCACCAAAATAACTGTTAATAAGCAAAGTAGAGACATACCGATTGATTGAGATGATAACCATCACGTAAACCACTCCTGTCTGCATTACCTGAGAAGTAACAGGAGCGTGAAGAATTTTAAAATGAAAAGGCTTCATATAAAGCGTTAAGTAATAATAACATTCGTAATAACGGTAGATATTCACCTCTTAAGTTGTTTAAATGCTTTGCATCTGAATCCAAAAGCGATGATTTATAATCATATGAAGAAGTGTTGGTTGTTGCACCTCCATGGATCTCTGAATGGGATACCTGATAATTCTCATTTGTATGATTTTGTAAAGGTAAAACACCATTTAGAGAAATTGTATTATGAGAGATGATACGACTTCTGTCAAGGTTATCTACATAATCAAATTTTAGTTCATTGTGGATATCATTTGAAGGGCCGATTAAATTTCCACGAGATTGTTCACCACCACCACCACCTTCATTCTTCATCGTTATGCATTTCTTTTCATACTGCAATAACAGGCAGGTTGAATTCAGTCAAGGAAATTTGGGGCTTTTAGAATGGAGACATTGCTATTCAGTAAAGGAAGGAGCATGTGTTTGTTTATGTAGTAGAATGCACAAAATCAGCAAGACAATTTAGCTTATGACACTAAAAAAAGAGCTACCTTAGCAAGATCTGCCTCAGAAACTCGGAAACGATCAACTCGATCCATTCCACCACCGTATTTCCACAGAAAACCTTTAATGTTTTTCAAGTGATCTGCACTTGCAAGATGGTTGATCGCTTTCTCACTGACAAGACAATATGAATGGAAACAACTTAAACGGGATAAGATAGTTGAAGGGACACAAAACTGCAGTTCTTAGCAAGATACATGGTTTTGCTAATTTTCGCTAAAAAGGTAAACAACCAGAACCAATTTCATATACAGATATGTAGATGACTGAAGCCAGGTGTAGTCAAATATTTACGTCTATCGAATCCCCAATTTTGATTGCTTGATCTAAATAATCAAAATCAATATCAAACAATCTAGAATCACCAGCGTGCTTCACAATGAAAGCGTGGGCAATAATCGATGGATCGAACCTATAACCAGAATATGTGATATTGAGTTTCTACCTACATTATTTCAAGGCAAAAAACAGATTACGTGTTTAATTCGTGCATTGATGTCGTGTATGAATTGGTAGGATACAACTGATGATCTGCTCACCAGGCAAAAGAGCTGCCGTTCTCTGTAACATCAGAATCGCAAAAGACGCACCAAAACCTATTGCGAGAAGCAAGCTCTGGACGAAGTAAGCTAGGGCTCTTCAGGAAGAAGCGTACGTCGGAGAGTTTGGACAGAAATTGCGATAGGAAAGACGAAAGAGATTTAACGTGGTTAGGAAAGTAGTTGTGTCGGCGACCTTGATTATGGTTGAGCTTACACACTTTACAGAACTCAAAATCGTTGTTCTTTCCCTTCTTCTTCTTCGAGTTCTTCTCCGTTGTAACGGTGCTAGTGTTAGGGTTCTTCGTCTCCGATGGTGATTCCATCGCCCAGGAACATTCAGGCGGATGATCAAAGCTTCCAAACTTGAATTCCGCTTGTGGGTAAATTTCGTACGGTTAAACCTCTAAATATCATATTTACCGTTCTAATTTGTAAAATATTAATTTAACGTTTCTATTATTTTTAAAAATATTAAGTTACTCAAATTCTATTTTTATTATTTTAAATTTTTTATAATCAGTTTAAGTCTTTTATAATCATAAAAAAATACAATGTATTTACTATATCACCCCTTTCACCATATAGAAAACATTAAGAGAGAAGAGAATATGGATCAACGGATCAAGATTTACACCTTTATGTTCAATTGTTCGAGTGTTGTCCTTGTCAATACTTATTATAGGTCGGTTTTGATCTAAAACCAAACGATAACCGATAGTATAGGGTAAAAAAATTTAAATTATTAGTTACTGATAGCAAGTCGGTTTTTCTTATCAATATTATTGATTAACCGTTATACTGAATTGGACAAACATAATGGTATTAAGCATTGACCTATATACTTTTTCAATGAAGGCTTACTATTTGATTCTTTTTATTTAGTAAAAATCTAGGCTTGATTAAATTAGCTTGAGCTATATGATTAATTAATTAGTCTCACAGTGTGATCCGTCCTTCATCCTAGTTTAATAGGAGTGACAATAATAACAATGTGAGTCCGATAGTCTACTTAAACTCAAAATTCAAACTTTTTAATTTATTTATTTCTTAGACTTTTTAATAAGTAAATATATAAATTATTTAAAAAAAGATCTCGTTGATTTATTTAGTATCGGTTCGGTTATTCATACAAAACTATAACCAGCTTATTAACTATTTGTTAATAAAATTTCATAAATTTAACCATCAAGATTTTATCCGATTTAAATGGTTTTACCAGTTAAGATGTTCACCCACATCTGCTAACAGAAACCCAAACTTTAAATTTATAGGCTAAGATAAAATACTAGGTTTTGTAATTATTGTACAAAAAGGGAAGCGGGGATACAAGCAATGATCTAGTGACAAATATTATAATTCCATGAAGGGACGACGTTCTTTAAATTTTGATGTTGAGGTCTGAATGAACTTAAACATGTCTTTTTCAACGCATTACATGCACCACTACATGATCACCTTCTTATGTGTTGCTACATCAATCTGTGGTGTTGGTTTTGATGATCAGATACGACGTTCCACATTGTCCCAACTTGGATTGTGCTATAAACATAAATGAATCTGTTAGAAGGGGGTCTAGCCGTCTAGCCCTAATCCACCTTCCGACGGTCAAGTTATGAGAGGAAAGAGATCCTTTAACCTATAACATATACTGATAGTAGATAGAGAGAGTACGTGTGTGGAGAAATTATGAGAGGAAAGAGATCCTTTAACCTTGTGGGGTGGCCCTTTTATACATGGGTAAAGTTGGACAATGCCCTATATGTAGTTGGAAGGTCCACTAGGTACTACATGTTGATTTTGGGATCAATAAGGAAGTTTTCGTTCTGAAACACACATATAACTACACGTCATCACTAAGACCTTGTGCATTTATTTCATTCCTTCACATTGTCACGTTAGCGTCGCATCATTTTCCATCATATCTCACTCCTATCACTCAACCCTCACATCCATCCCCTCAACAATCCCATCTTTCAAAAAATTTATTTTTTATTTTTTATGACAATTATTAAATTTAAATAACTTACTTTTTATAAAAATTTACAAGAAGTAATATAAAATATTATTATTTATAAAATTAGACTAATATTTTAACATTAAAATTTAATAATATAAAAAAATAACTTCAAATAAAAGAAGATAACTAATTTTTGTCGTAGTTATGTGGAAACCATGAAATGTGTTTAATTAAATCCGCCCGAAGGTTATGATTCGTTTTCCGGTTTCGGGCTTTATGAAGATTAGCGTTTAAATGTTGATCGCTAATCTCAACCTCATCATCCTCATTAACTTGATTAGTGTTTTCATCGAAACGAAAAATCGCGATACCTTTGGAGAATTTTGTATGCATTCTCGTGTAGTTGATGCCACCATTTTTAAGTACTAATTGAAAAGGTCAGCGGATACCCCATATGTCATTTACCGAATTGACAAGGTACAATTTTACAGATGAGATAACCCTTTTTTGCATCTAGCATCCCATCCCTATTGAAAAAAAATGTATACTCCCGCTCCAAATACTCCAATATTCGTGGGAATAGTCGTCTGCTCATGTAGAACCATCAATAAAACATCTCGTCATTGTAATTATTGTTTTCTACAATATAACCTTAAAAAGGTTGGTCATGTGCACCTTCACAGTCTCCAATTTGATCAGCTCCTCTCCGTCTTGGTTCTGAACTTTTTTGTTTTGCCATCATCAAACAACCTCTCTATAGTTGTGTTTTGGTAATGAAATAAATCAGTGGCCATTTTCTGATACGTGGCGAGATGTATTCCTCTGCTTGAAGATGATCCCAACCATGAGGACAAATTATCCGAAAATGAAGCCAAAGAAGACGACAATTGTAGCAAAATGAAAGTAAATGTAGATTATTTATAGAAAAGAAGGAAGAAAAAAACCGTTGGGTAATGGTTTAAAGAATAAAAACCAACGTAAGTCGGAACTAGCTATCCACAGTGTGAAGGGTGGCAGCGATGGTGTAATAACGTCTCACGCTCCAACCTAAAGAGTTAAAATTACAAGAATTTCAAGATGAAAAAAGAACAACGTGTTCAACCTAAAGAGTTAAACACCATTTACAAAAACAACCAGTTTGACTCGGCTAATTAATTACAACAAAAAGGTTAGCCAAGTTCAAAGCTACAAGCGTTACCAACTAGTTACCGACCATCGGATCCAAAAACAACAACGTGTTCCCCAAAAGGTATATACAACAAAAGCTACCATCGATACCCGCCTCACCAGGCCTCTAGCATCAACCTGCGAAAAAGGTAAATCTTGCACCATTAGCTACAACTAGCTAGTGAGCACCAATTACACATAAGCAACAATAAGCAGGCTATCACGTATCAGAAAAGCACACAAGGCTATCCTATCATATTGTGACGTGACAAACGTGTCAGCAGTAGTCGTATGTTGCAGGGGAGCTAACCCCGCTCAACAACCCAAAAGCATTCCACATAGTACGCCAATTATCTATCATGTTGGTTCCCATCTATCAAGGAACCTTACTCCTTAGAGGAACGGCGGCCTGCAGGACCATCACCCAAGCGTATACTACTTGAGTACCGTTAATGCCCGGGTACTAACTCCCGTCTACCCGAGAACCCAGCCAAGTATTGACACCCGTCTACCTGACTGACCTCCGTGTTCTCCAATTCAGTGTCCGGACAAAACTTCATATACAACTAGTTGATCCAATAAGGATCCAGTTCATGCGCGCATATAATCACAACAATATCTTTCATATCAACAATAATAATACCAAGCATGCTTGTACAACTTTATCATAACATACCTCCATTTCCACGTATCAATACACCAATCATGTGTCAACATGTACTACAGATAACTTACCTACTGAGACTCATGGGAAACCGGTACTCACCTCGAAACTACAAGAGGCAGATATGCAATCGGGAATCCCAAGAGCACACAGAATCGTCGGAGTCACCTAACACCAATAAACATAGATAAACACCCCTTAGTATACACTACAACAGACTGCACTAACAACAGTCTCAACAAAAGGTCAACATGGCTTCTGACAGCCTCCTACGGCCGCAGGAACATGTTCCTACGCCCGCAGAACAACTTTCCAACACGTACTACGGCCGCAGTACAAATGCACTACGCCCGTAGGAGTTCTTGCCAAAGAACCATGGCCTACGGCCGTAGTAACCATATCCTACGCCCGTAGTCTTGTTTCCATCACCCGTAGGTGGTAATCCTCATAAATTCAATCCTACGGCCGTAGCAACCATTTCCTACGACCGCAGTAACATAAACAACACCCTACGGCCGTAGTAATATCATACTACGCCCGTAGGAACCATATTTACAGCGTGTTCTTGCTCTGTTCGTAAACAGACGCTGTTTTACGGGTTTTTGACTCAAAATCCAACTTGAATCCATATTCAAGTGTTTATACAACATTTCTAACATATATATAAACTTCCTAACATGATTTGGTCACAAAAACAACATTAAAACCCACTTGAATCCATCCAAATGGGTCACCCTCTTCACTAAACTCAAGAACAAGGTTTAGAACAATAAATCTTACTTGAAGAAGATGAACACAGGTCTAATAATCTCGAATCTCTACTGAAATCAACTAGCAATTGATTCTTCTTCTTGATTCTCTTCTTCAAATCAACAAGGGTTTGGGTGTGGCTTTGCTTGTACGTACATATGTGTGTGTAAAGTGTGTGTATGTGTCTTTAGCTTATCCAGTAAAGAAGAAAGAGGATATAGACCGACTTAACAAGTTAATACCCCATCTCGGGTATTTCGTTCTCCTATTCAACTTAAAACTCAACTTAGGGTTATCCGTTTCAACTAACGGAGATATTTTTGGAACCATTATCCAAAACCGTTCAACTATTTGTCAACATGGTCAACTTATGACACTTTTCATAATACTACATTTTTATCCACATTTAACACCAGTTAACACCATTTAACACCAATTAGCACCAATTCGCACCAATTCATGTTTAAAACACCAATTCACATTTAAGACACCATTTAGCAACATTTATACTACAGTTAGCAACAAAACACCAATTAAAGTCAACGTACAACTGTTAAAGCTACATGTACTACAGTTTACAACTAGGCCCCATTTTGGGGTGTTACAAATCTACCCCCCTTAAGAAGATTCCGTCCTCGGAATCTGATCGTCTACAAACAAGTGAGGGTATCTAGCTTTCATGTCATCTTCCGTTTCCCAAGTCATATTCGAACCCAGGTTATGCTTCCATTTGACTAACACCAGTTTAATCAACTTTCGACGCAACTTTTTGGTTTTAGAATCAATTATCTCTACAGGCTCTTCAACTAGGCGCTTTGAAGCGTCAACCTTCAATTCTTGTAGAGGCAGAATCTGGTTCTCCTCCACCTTACACTTACGCAGATAACACACGTTGAACGTGTTGTGAATTCCAGATAACTCTGGAGGCAACTCTAGCGTAACTGTCTGATCATTAACCACGCGAATGATCCGAAATGGACCAATGTAACGTGGACTCAACTTACCCTTTCTACCAAAACGAATCACGCCTTTCCAAGGAGAAACTTTCAGGAACACCCGATCGCCCTCCTGGAATACAACTGGTCTGCGCTTAGGATCAGCATATACTTTCTGTCTGTCACGGGCCGCTTTGAGCTTTTCCCGCGCAATCTTCACTTTATCTGCCGTAATCTGAACAATTTCAGGTCCAGCAAACTGCTTTTCACCGGGTTCTAACCAACATGTGGGAGTACGACAACGCCTCCCATACAACATTTCATAAGGTGGCATCCCAATACTGGAGTGGTACGAGTTATTATAAGCGAACTCGACCAACGGCAAGTGAGAATCCCACGCACCACCAAATTCGAGAATACATGCGCGAAGCATGTCCTCCAACGTCTGAATCGTTCTCTCTGACTGGCCATCTGTCTGCGGATGATACGCTGTGCTCAAATGAACACGTGTACCAAGTTCATGTTGCAAGCTCTGCCAAAAGTGTGAAGTAAATCTCGCATCACGATCCGACACAATCGAACATGGCAAACCATGTCGTGACACCACTTCATCTACATACAACTTTGCTAACTTTTCTAGCGGAGTAGACTCTTTGATAGCTAGAAAATGAGCGCTCTTGGTCAATCTATCGACAATGACCCAAATAGCATCATGACCCCTAAGGGTCTTCGGCAACTTAGTCACAAAATCCATCGTAATGTGATCCCACTTCCACTCAGGGATCTCTAGTTGCTGCAAACTGCCATAAGGCTTCTGATGTTCTGCCTTAACTTGCGCACAGATCTGACATTTTTCCACAAAAGAAGCAATATCTCGCTTCAAAGTAGGCCACCAGTACAATGCCTTTAAGTCATGATACATCTTTGTGCTGCCCGGATGAACCGACAGCCTAGATTTGTGAGTTTCCTGCAGTATCAGCTCACGATTATCACCATGAAGAGGTACCCACACGCGAGACTGAAACGTCTTTAGTCCGCGAGTATCATCAACAAGTTGATCTTTCAGCTTTTTCATCGTTTCTGCTTTTAGGTTTTCATCTTGCAACGCTACTTGCTGCGCTTCCTTCAATCGAGCAATTATATCGGGAACCACAGTAAGTTTCATGAATTTAGCATCTGTGGTAGAGCTCTTGCGACTCAATGCATCCGCCACCACATTGGCCTTACCAGGATGGTAGCGAATCTCACAATCGTAGTCTTTGATCAACTCGAGCCATCTGCGTTGTCTCATGTTGAGCTCTTTCTGCGTGAATACATATTGCAGGCTCTTGTGATCCGTACAGACCACACACTTTGTACCATAGAGATAGTGCCTCCACAATTTCAACGCGAACACCACCGCTGCCAACTCAAGATCATGAGTCGGATAGTTGCCTTCATGAGGTTTCAATTGCCTTGAGGCGTAGGCAATCACTTTATCTCGCTGCATCAACACACACCCCAATCCAGAATACGAGGCATCACAGTAAACAATGAAGTCGTCAGATCCCTCTGGCAAGGAAAGTATTGGAGCCTCGCACAATAGCCGTTTCAAATATTGAAACGCTTGTTCTTGAGCTTCCGCCCAAACGAATGCAACAACTTTGCGAGTTAATTTAGTTAAAGGACCCGCAAGCTTAGAAAAGTCGCGGATAACCGCCGATAGTAACCAGCTAGGCCGAGAAAACTTCTAACTTCAGAAGGAGTTCGAGGAACTCCCCAATTCATAACCGCTTCGACTTTCGCCGGATCAACTTTCACGCCATCGCTGCAGATCACGTGACCAAGAAAATGAACTTCTCGTAGCCAGAACTCACACTTTGAGAATTTAGCGTAAAGCTTCTCCCGTTTAAGAGTTTCGAGAACCTCTCGCAAATGCAACTCGTGTTCAGCTTCAGTCTTTGAGTAGATGAGAATATCATCAATAAACACAATCACCGATTTATCAAGAAATGGACGACAAACCCGATTCATCAGGTCCATGAAAACCGCAGGAACATTGGTTAAACCGAAAGGCATCACCAAAAACTCGTAATGACCATAACGAGTACGGAAAGCCGTCTTTGGAATGTCTTCGTTAGCAACTAACACTTGGTGGTATCCAGACCGCAGATCAATCTTTGAGAAGCACGTCGCTCCTTGCAGTTGATCAAACAAATCATCTATCCGCGGCAGAGGATACTTGTTCTTTACCGTTCGCTTATTCAGCTCCCGGTAATCAATGCACATTCTCATAGTCCCGTCTTTCTTTTTCACAAATAGCACCGGAGCACCCCAAGGAGAAGAACTCGGGCGAATAAAGCCTTTGTCAAGCAACTCCTGAATTTGCGTCATCATCTCGCGAACCTCGGAAGGAGCAAGACGATATGGAGCTTTAGCCACAGGGGTAGCCCCCGGAACAAGATCAATTCTATACTCAACATCTCTGACTGGCGGTAACCCAGGCAACTCATCAGGAAATACGTCTGGATAATCGGTCACCACCGGAATATCACGAACAACACTTTTCTCCAGTTTAGCATCAATCACATGTGCTAAATAGCAATCGCAGCCTTTCGAAACCGACTTTCTTGCTTTCAACAGAGAAATGATAGGAATATCTAACTTTCGTCTCTCTCCACGAGCCACAGCATATGACCCGTCAGGTAAAGGAACTTTAATCAACTTCTTGGAACAGAAAATCTCAGCGTTCAACTTACTAAGCCAATCCATCCCAATCACAACATCGAATCCCGCAATCGGCATTAAAAGAAAAGAAACAGGAAAACTACTCCCGTCGATATCAATAACCGCTTGAGAGACACTATCTACAACAGAAACTACTTTACCACTAGCAGTCTCTACTCTTACAGGCTCAGACAACACAGATACAGGCATTTGCAGTTTATCACAGAAAGAGACAGACACAAATGAATATGTAGCTCCAGAATCAAACAGTACACATGCTGGGGTAGAGTTAATAAGAAAAGTACCCGTAATCACGTCCCCAGCACCCTTCGCCTCCTCTTTCGTCATCTGAAACGCCCGCCCTTTAGCACGGGGAGCGTTGTCTTTCTTCTGCCCTGAGGCAGATCCTCCAGTTCCAGCGTCTGACTTTGACCGACAATCTGTAATCCGGTGCCCTGGCTTGTGGCACTTGTAACAGACGTTCTCCTTAAACTCGCACTCATTCACCGAGTGCCCTTTCTGACCACATCTAAAACAACGAGTAGTGGCCTTCGAACAATCACCAGCATGGTAGGTGCGACACAGAGAGCACCAAGAACCCTCAAAGTAGCCTTCTTCGAAGAATCAGGCTTTCCCCCAGTCGACGACTGCCCCTTGGAAGTAACGGATTTTGAAAACTGCTGAAACTTCCTTTTCTGACCCTCAACAACATGATCCCCCTTTCCCTGGCGTCTATCCCCATCAATCTGTCGGGCTATCTCAAACGCCCGATCCAAAGTAGCCGCAGCTCTAACATGAGCGCGATAATCAAGTGGCAACATGTTCACAAACTTGCGCATCTTGGCTTTCTCGTCAGTCACCAAATGCGGTATGAATCTAACCTTATCCGTAAAAGCATGAATAAGGTCCTCAACAGGCTTGTCCCCCTTACGGAGACTACTGAACTCATTCTCCAATCGCTCCAGATCATAGTCTGTACAATACTTAGATTTCAACTTCTCAGAAAACTGCTCCCAAGTCAGAGCATCAATCACCTCCGGCTTCAACGTATCTTTAACTGTATCCCACCAATCCAGAGCTGGCCCTTTCAACCTCTGAACAACATATCTGACGCGAAGCTCACGTTCACATTCACAAGCTTCGAACACCTGATCCGTCTCACGTAACCAACGAATAGTCTCAGAGGGATTATCACTACCCTCATAAACCTTCGGCCCGCAAGACAAGAACTTCTTGTAAGAGCACTTCTTTGGCTTCTTCACTGCCAAAGCATTTTGCAACAACTCCCTCGTCAATCGGAGCTCTTCCTCTAACAGTCTAACATATGCCGCCTGCTCTTGATCATGTCTTGGCGGTTCCACATTATGCTGAGAAACCTCGTCCTCAGCTTCCCGTCGTTCACTTGAGGCCTCGTCCTCCATTCGTTTGAGAGCCTCTTCTGTCGTAGCTCTACGTTCTGCCATTTCTACTCAACTAAATATTTACACGTAGACAACAGTTAGTACACCATTTATTCACCACGTACAAATACTACAGTTAATCTATCACATAAGACAGCCACATAACACTCAACTCAACTCCAATTACCCCGATAGGAACACTTAACGATGGTCGGGCCCGAGCTTGAGATTGAATACTTCTACGAGTACTCAATTCCTCAAACTTAGGCTCTGATACCTACTTGTAACGCCACCCCAAACGAGCTTAAAATTAGAGTTAATTTAAACTTTTTAAACATCGATTATCAAAAGTGTTGCAGCAGAATTAAACACCATTTACAAAAACAACCAGTTTGACTCGGCTAATTAATTACAACAAAAAGGTTAGCCAAGTTCAAAGCTACAAGCGTTACCAACTAGTTACCGACCATCGGATCCAAAAACAACAACGTGTTCCCCAAAAGGTATATACAACAAAAGCTACCATCGATACCCGCCTCACCAGGCCTCTAGCATCAACCTGCGAAAAAGGTAAATCTTGCACCATTAGCTACAACTAGCTAGTGAGCACCAATTACACATAAGCAACAATAAGCAGGCTATCACGTATCAGAAAAGCACACAAGGCTATCCTATCATATTGTGACGTGACAAACGTGTCAGCAGTAGTCGTATGTTGCAGGGGAGCTAACCCCGCTCAACAACCCAAAAGCATTCCACATAGTACGCCAATTATCTATCATGTTGGTTCCCATCTATCAAGGAACCTTACTCCTTAGAGGAACGGCGGCCTGCAGGACCATCACCCAAGCGTATACTACTTGAGTACCGTTAATGCCCGGGTACTAACTCCCGTCTACCCGAGAACCCAGCCAAGTATTGACACCCGTCTACCTGACTGACCTCCGTGTTCTCCAATTCAGTGTCCGGACAAAACTTCATATACAACTAGTTGATCCAATAAGGATCCAGTTCATGCGCGCATATAATCACAACAATATCTTTCATATCAACAATAATAATACCAAGCATGCTTGTACAACTTTATCATAACATACCTCCATTTCCACGTATCAATACACCAATCATGTGTCAACATGTACTACAGATAACTTACCTACTGAGACTCATGGGAAACCGGTACTCACCTCGAAACTACAAGAGGCAGATATGCAATCGGGAATCCCAAGAGCACACAGAATCGTCGGAGTCACCTAACACCAATAAACATAGATAAACACCCCTTAGTATACACTACAACAGACTGCACTAACAACAGTCTCAACAAAAGGTCAACATGGCTTCTGACAGCCTCCTACGGCCGCAGGAACATGTTCCTACGCCCGCAGAACAACTTTCCAACACGTACTACGGCCGCAGTACAAATGCACTACGCCCGTAGGAGTTCTTGCCAAAGAACCATGGCCTACGGCCGTAGTAACCATATCCTACGCCCGTAGTCTTGTTTCCATCACCCGTAGGTGGTAATCCTCATAAATTCAATCCTACGGCCGTAGCAACCATTTCCTACGACCGCAGTAACATAAACAACACCCTACGGCCGTAGTAATATCATACTACGCCCGTAGGAACCATATTTACAGCGTGTTCTTGCTCTGTTCGTAAACAGACGCTGTTTTACGGGTTTTTGACTCAAAATCCAACTTGAATCCATATTCAAGTGTTTATACAACATTTCTAACATATATATAAACTTCCTAACATGATTTGGTCACAAAAACAACATTAAAACCCACTTGAATCCATCCAAATGGGTCACCCTCTTCACTAAACTCAAGAACAAGGTTTAGAACAATAAATCTTACTTGAAGAAGATGAACACAGGTCTAATAATCTCGAATCTCTACTGAAATCAACTAGCAATTGATTCTTCTTCTTGATTCTCTTCTTCAAATCAACAAGGGTTTGGGTGTGGCTTTGCTTGTA
The DNA here is from genome assembly GCA_947179395.2 of Pulicaria dysenterica. NCBI lineage: Eukaryota > Viridiplantae > Streptophyta > Magnoliopsida > Asterales > Asteraceae > Pulicaria > Pulicaria dysenterica. The sequence continues at coordinate 5,265,998 of OX359292.1, forward strand.
CGTACATATGTGTGTGTAAAGTGTGTGTATGTGTCTTTAGCTTATCCAGTAAAGAAGAAAGAGGATATAGACCGACTTAACAAGTTAATACCCCATCTCGGGTATTTCGTTCTCCTATTCAACTTAAAACTCAACTTAGGGTTATCCGTTTCAACTAACGGAGATATTTTTGGAACCATTATCCAAAACCGTTCAACTATTTGTCAACATGGTCAACTTATGACACTTTTCATAATACTACATTTTTATCCACATTTAACACCAGTTAACACCATTTAACACCAATTAGCACCAATTCGCACCAATTCATGTTTAAAACACCAATTCACATTTAAGACACCATTTAGCAACATTTATACTACAGTTAGCAACAAAACACCAATTAAAGTCAACGTACAACTGTTAAAGCTACATGTACTACAGTTTACAACTAGGCCCCATTTTGGGGTGTTACAAAAATTACAAGAATTTCAAGATGAAAAAAGAACCATACTATTCGAGCTTAATTCCGGCTCAAATATGTGTCTTCTTTTGAAGAGCAAATCTTGAAAGATTATCGATTCTCTGTAGTATCCCAAATTTTATAAAATATCTTTGAAATGAGGTGTTGAGTAAAAGTTGAGATAATGAGTAAGAGTTATAAATTATTAAATGGTTTTAAATAATGATTCCAAATATATCATTTTTGAGATTTTTGAATAACGTAGGATGAATTGTAAGTCGGAAAGGAAATGGGATACCCGGTAAAAAATACCAACAAAAAGGCGGCATCCCCTTGTATTTATCCTTTTCCCTTATTATTTTCTTCTTCTTGTTTCTTCTTGCTTCACCATAAACACACAACACACACATACAACTCTATTAAGTTGAGGAGAGATCTTGGAATTAGATGAGGAGGATTACACCAACCATGCATATGGAAATCAAGAATTGATCAAGCTTTAATTAAGGTTAGAGTAAAAGCATTGTTAATTGGTCAAATGATTTTCGGAATCAAACTTTTAATTTGGGAGTTGTAATTGTTAAAAATGATGTTATTTGATGTTATAAAGTCTCCTACGATCATAATTGATGATTAGTATCATCTAAAATCGAGTTTGAAGTGTTTTGTACTTTCTGCGTCCGTAGAAAGTACAACTAAGACCGTATAGGAGAAGTACCTCCTACGACCGTAAAAGGGAAACCTAAGGTTGTAAAAGGGATAATGTACCTATTAAGGCTGCATAAAGGAAACCTAAGGCCGTAGAATGGTCTGTTTGGTCTTTATTAACATTTAAGTGGAGTCAAGACTATTTTGATATATACATTATGTAGGTGATCGTTGATGACTTCAATTAATGGTGGAAGATAGATAAGACATGTTGTGATGGGTTGAACAGACTCCAAGCCGTAACAGATCAGCTGAGGTGAGTACCTCAACATGGTACTTTGAGATATTAATTCTCTGTAATTGTAGGTATTCGATACTAAAGTGAGATTTACTGCATATCTGTTAATATCAAGAGAATTGCTATTAATTAATGGTTAAAAAGGATAAAGATGAATATGAAATTAATAGAGATGTATAAAGGTGCATATAAGAGATACGAGTCGGAGATACATGTTTTATGGATGAAATTGGAATATGATAATAGTGTGTGTATGAATGATATATATATATACAAGAATACGAGAGAGTATAATAGAATATGTCTGTTTATGAAATGAATGAATGAAAGATGAAAGAATAATGCAGAGAAAGTGAAATATGTAATAATGTATACAATTACACCATGACTAAATGAATCAAGAGTAAGGGGATAACTAGTGTGATAAACATTATATGAGACTATAATTGTGATAACTATGGAGTACCAATGTGATCATGTGCGTAATGATAGAGAATATGGTGTATAAAAGAGATAGTGTGAGTTTACTACTTCTCTTTTAATTAAAAGGTGAATAACGAATTCATTGTGTGACGTATATGTTAATATGATGTGGCTAATTGGCTATGATGCATATACAAATGCGAAGTGGTGGTTTATAGCTACGCAGGTGGTGTAGTTATGCATAATTATAGTGTTATGGTGTACTCCTATGTAGGCGGTGTAGATTTGCACAATTATAGTGTTATGGTGTACTGCTATGGAGGTGGTTTAACTTTGCACAATTATGAGGTGATCTTGGTACCAAGTATATAAAGGGAGGGAGACTCATACTCACCCTATGAGTCTCTCTCTCTCTCTCTCTCTCTCTCTATATATATATATATATATATATATATGTATGTATGTATGTATGTATGTATTTATGTATGGTGGATACCTATGTCGCTATGCATGTGGTATAGCTTCGTAGTTATTATTATATTATGGGATGGAGATCTAATACTTACATTATTGGTCTCCAAATACACTTATGTAGTTTATATTTCACTACTTGTAGTAGTACAATATACAACTTTAAATTACTGTTATACGTGTGGTATATGATTATATGCATGATAAGTATGTTCCAGATCGCCTACTTCGGTAGCGGGATGTGACAGACGAGACTTCTAGGTGGACATACTAAAGAGTTTTTATGCAACATCAAAGGAGGCTTTTATATTAAGCTTGAGCCGGATGTTTTCCTTTTTAATAGAGTATTATTTTTTTCCTTGTTACACAATTAAAAAAAGGGGCCTTACATTCTCTCAAATTTAGTCACAAAGGGATAAATGTTCCATCCATAGAGTGCCCACAATGTTTTAATGAAAACCAACTACAAAAAAATCGAAATCATTTGGAATGCACTTTTCTAGCGGTGACAAATTTTATATGAAAGCTTCAATTCCTTAAGAATTTTTTTTCATACGGTTTAAGCTTTCTCTCAACAGCTCAATGTCGAATATGGGAAGTATCGGTGGCGTCGATGGCTAATTCTATTTGGAAGAACAGAAACGATCTTATTTAAAAAAAACGAAAAAACATAAGAGGAGGTGTTGTCTGAAACACAAATCAATCTATTTCAATGGATTAAAAACATAATTAAAAAGTTGAAAATTTTAAATTAGAACAGCTAAATTTAGTTTTCGAAAAAATCGATGAAAATTAGATGATTAGACGAAGTGTTACCGTTTCATACCATAGTCTCGAAAATGTGAGTATTTTACTGCAAATGATTTATATCACATAGACTTATTTAATAGATATTATCTTAGATAATTGGGTTATATTTCTTGCAGAAGCATGTATTTAAAAATTATACTTACATGTTTGTTTAATATATAATTTTGTCAATAAAATTTTTGAAAGACAGAGAGTTGTGAATTAGGTGAAAGAAAAGAGGAAAAAAAAAAAGAATTGTCAAAATTTCTCAAATCTAATTTGCAAGCATTTGGTACTTTCACATGCATTAAGAGTTTTTTTAATTTTAGTTAGGCTACACGAGATGGCCATGTGAGGCTCCCTCACTCACGCGAACACCATCGCTGGCCTATGTGAGCCAGCGCTCACGGTCATGCCCGCCATCACCATCGCACTCAGGGGCGTCTCGTGAAATTCTTGGGCCCTGTGCGAAGAGAAATTATGGGCCCTTTTTCATAAACGCACACGAGGGCCGAACTATGCTAGGTTCGGTGGTGACACGGGCCACCGTTCATTAATTTTGCAAACGAAGTGGAAAATTTTGACTTGTCCGAGCTAGTGTCAGCAGTGATTTGATTAACAAAGCTTCACATAGATTGTTTTAGATTTAAGCCCTAAAATACCGGAACAACATCTGAGACCTCGTTAACTCGAGTGGATTAATTGCAAACCCGAAAAAAAAATACTCAAAGAATACCCTAAATCTAAATAAATTGTATTTTTGTCATTGCATAATGCTACCAGGCAACAAATATCTCGAGTATAAATAGTTTATCTTAAATAGTTACTTTAATCATGAAGTTCTCTTAGCATTATTAGAAGCAAAATTATGAATCAACTTTTCATAATCAATACCCTTTAGGATGTGATTCTCAATAACTATCATTATCAATTGTTGTGATATCCTGGACTATAAGTAAGATTACAACATTTTAATTTTGAGAAACTTGTTTATACATATGTAAACATTATTGTAACAGTCAACAAAACTCTATATGCAATAACTGCATAAGGAAGACAATTGTCTTGTTACAGAAATTTTAAAGCAATGTTAGTTTGATAGTTTAAACGCGTAAAAACGTGTCAAACAACTTTAACTACATATAAAATTCATTTGCAGCATGATCATTATACATGCTATTTCAATTGGCTACAATTATGACTTAAGATCTTTGTCATTAAATCCCTAAATCTACTTTTGGGCTTACGAAAAATTATTTTAAATTCGAGCTTATTACTATATCTTTTTAAGTTGACTTTGATGAATTATAAAGTTATACATATATATCATATAGTATAAAAATTTTGGGCCCCCTCTGAAACGTGGGCCATGTGCGGTCGTACCTCCTGCACTCCCTTAAAGACACCCCTAATCGCGCTCTTGAGGCTCCATATGTGAGAGAAGGTTTATTATTTTTCTTTTTTCTTTTTTCTTTTTTGTGATGTGAAGCATGCGCATGTGATGGATGCGGGGTTTGTGTGATGGGATGAGATAATGGTGGGGGGATGATGTAAAGCTTATGTGGCTGTGTAAAGCATGTGATGGATGTACATGGTCTTACGGGTCTTCTTTTAATCTTTTTCAATTTAATAACTCTTTTAAAAATTACTATTTTACAAAGTAAGTCACTTTCTATAATACTGTTATTTGGTATTCAAGCTCATAAATAATGAATTAAATTATGAAAAGATGTTTGCTGATCTGCGGTTTAAAAAGTAAGATAAATCACATTTTGCCACAATATATTGTTTATATTAAAAATAGTTTTCATATATAGCGAATAAGAATGAGTTAATTGACATAGGGGTGTTCAACGGTTTGGTTTTCGGTTTTTTCGGTTTATTCGGTTTTTTTTTTCGGTTTTTGAATTTTTTTAGGTAAAACCGTAACCGAACCGAAAACCGTTTAAGCAATACCAAAACTGAACCGAAAACCGTTTATGAATTCGGTTCGGTTTTCGGTTTTAACCGAATAAACCAAATAAAACTTAATGACATGTTTCGGGGTGTTCAACGGTTCGGATTTCGGTTTATTCGGTTTTATCATTTTACATAATCATATTTTTTAATTTATTCGTTAATAACTATTCACAAGATTATACATATCAAACTTATTAAGAATGGAAACCGATATACAAAATTTTTCACTTGTGTGGTCGGTTGTCTACTCGATTTCACGCTGATCGAATAAACTATTGATAATTAAATGATTATGAAAACTAACTTTTAAGTTTTCATGTTTCTTGAAAACAAGTTGACATGGTTACAATGATGATACGATCATGGTTAATCACAAAGATTAAAAAGTATTATTTCAGATTCTAGCATGGTATACATAAATATATCTACATATATGAATTTAGGATAGTAATATAAATATAAAAATTATTTTTATGTAATTCCGTTTTTTCGGTTTAGTAATTTTCAAAACCATAACTGAACCGAAGACCGATTACCATAATCGGTTTCGGTTCATGAACCGAACCGAAAACCGTATTCCAATTCGGTTCGGTTTTTTCGATTTTTTAATCGGTTCGGTTTTCGGTGTAAACGGTTATTAACCGAATATTGAACACCCCTAAATTGACATTCTTCTTATACTTAGACTTATAACAAGCATTGTAAACTTCGTTGCCATAATCAAGTTGTAAGGTTTTGGGGTTTTTTATGCATTTAATCAATTATAAATTAAGGCTTTTCTTAATTAGAAAAAATTGAATAACTTTCATGTAACATTACTTAAACTTAGTTATGATTAAGTAACGATTTTTAAAAAAAGTAAAGAATATATATGTGAGAAGCCAATATATAAATTAATTTTACTCAATGTTACATATGGACTATAGAAAAAACTCCTTTAAAATAAAACAAAAAATCACAAATCAAGATCTTCAAGAATATATGATTCAAAATGAAGTGTTAGAATTGAACTTCAGTTAGAAAATTGAAGAGTTAAGACAAAACTATGATGCTATGTTTAAGAGTTAAGTCATATTTTATCTTAAAATATAAATCATCTGCTTTTAGAATGTAAATATTATGTTTTTTATTTTAAAGGTGTTAATTATAAACCTAAAGCTTTTCATGCAATTTGACTTTAAGATTTCCTTTTATCATACATGAAAAAGATTCCAAATGGTCCTTTTGCTTGTGAATCAAAGTTTTCTTTTTTACTTTGAAATTAGAAGATAAACTTTGAATAGGAAAAGAAAAGCAAATCTATAAATCATCACATGGCATAAACAACTCCACCATCCTTTGTCCCTTCCCAATTTCAATTGCACCCCATACCAATTGTCTAAATCACTTGCTCCACATATTACAGAGAATTCATGGTGGATCACACCACATACCTCAACTATATATGAATCTAAGTGCCACAATATCTCAAATCACCTCATCTATATAATATAAGTGTCACAATATTGTTGTCAAATTATTATTTTTATGTTAAATAAATAATATAACTTTTTGTAATTTTGACCTATCACAAATAAATATACTAAGGTATAAATGTATAATCACACCCCTTGACAACTAATTAGATTTTCTATGCTATGTAAACGTTCAACTTTCTAAATAAATATAACCTTATCATGCGTGTAGTTGAATCGTTTTTTAGCTATAACAGTTTTTATATCTTCTTTGTTCATACAAGATGTTACCTAAAGAGGATTCATGAATCCGAAAATGTTCCGATACTTTTGAGAAGACTTACTGGTAAACCATCTTGAAATAGTTTTTTGTGGAATATCTAATTATATAATACTATATTTTCAAAAACTGTAGAAACAATGGGGTACTGATGGACACCCAAAATCAACCCATAGTGAAAAACTAATTAAATACTCGTATATTACATGGATTGGTTGATTAAAAGGATGTATATATCAAAACATTTATGAAGACCGTTGCACCAGGTGCTAAAGCGTGGGTGCGCATCATCAGAGCAGGGCGAAAACGAACTTTATAATTTTATTATTGAAACGAATCTAATCAAAACTAACATCACCTTATAACGGTTTATTATAAACTAGTTGAATGCCCGTGTAACACACGGGAGATTATCTTTAATTAATTTACATTAGTTTGACTCTAAAACGTTAAAGTCAAAATTTTAGAATTAAAATAATTTACGCGTAAGATTAAATCTTTTATTAAATGAAAGGTCCAGATCATCTAATATTTTTTTTTATAAATTAGTCTTTTATATATTATTATTATTATTATTATTATTTTATTATTATTATTATATAAAAAAGACATTTAAATATATCATATGGTTATAAAAAAATTTATCGACAATGAGCTGAGATACGATTTTTGAAATTGACTCAAACTTGATTTAGTTTTACTTTATATTAAATATTCGATTCGATTTATCGTTCCAATTAATATATAATATTTTTTAATTAGTCACATTAACTAAGGATTAAGGATTATCTTTAATTTATTCACATTAGTTTGACTCTAAAAAGTCAAAATCAAAATTTTTGAATTGAATGAATTTACGGCTAAGATTAAATCTTTAATTAAATAAAGAGCTCAGATCATCTAATAATTTTTTCCAAATTAGTCTTTTATATAGATTAGAAGATTAAACATTTGATATTATAATATAAACATCTGATCTTATTACAAAATCAGTCTAAATATTATTGTTAGGATAAGATGATAAGAGTTTAAATGAAAGTCGATTGACCAAGTTGAAAATAATGGATAGCGAAGGATATCTTTTAGTGTTTGGAGGTAATTTAGCAAAGGGGACATGGGTAGTGGGTGTTTGGTTGAATCACGAATGGAGCTAAAAAGCTAACAACGTATAAAGTGTATGTAAACAATTGGCCAAAATTATATAATATCTAAAATATACCTTTTTGTGAAAATACATATAAAAAATTAATATGTAACATGTAACATTATTTCGTTAGGGATGATGCGCTTTTTGTATGTTTTTTCCTTTTTGTGGAATCCATATATATAACTTGATTTCTATTTTGGACAAATTTCATGTTGAAATAAAACAAATTAATAATTAAATAATAAAATAATTTTATTTTGTTAGCTTCTTTATTTATTTTATTGTATATGCGACTTTTGTTATGTGATTTGATTTTCATCTGTTTGGTCCACAGTATGCAATGTTTTGTGTATGAGATGATATTCAAGTGTTGAACTTCACGTACTATAACGTTTATTATGTGCATGAGTGCATCATATGAATTAAATATCTTTCTTTTCATTATTTTTTTAGGTAACCTTGATAAAAAAAATAAAAAAAAAACTTTGTCCAAGCTCTTCTCTTGTAAATCAAATACGTAGCCTTCGTGCATCAAAATTGTAGGCTTAATGCATCAAATGTGTCACATATGAGTTATGACTTGTGTGCATCATATATCTCCGCTAAATGCTCCTGATTTGAATTGGAATTATAAAACATAATTTAAACTAGGGGTGAGTATAGTTCGGTTTGGTTCAGTTTTTACATAAAATCGAAACCAAACCATAATTTTCGGTTTTTGGAAACCAAAACAAAAACCGTTCAATTTTGGAATGGTTCGGTTTTCGGTTTTGATGTCGGTTTTACAGTTTTTGTGTTTTAACCATCAAGATTTAAAGTCATACAACAATCATTATAAAACTATGAAATTAAATATGATTGAAGTTATATTAATAACATTAAGATGCGTGCCACCTAATTAAAGTTATATACATTGCAATTAATACAAGTAAAATGTATGACAAATTCTTAAACTTTAAACCAAAGTTGAAACAAATCAAAACTCAAAACCAAAACCAAAGTTGAAACAAGTTATATACTTGTCGACTCGAAATAAAGTGATATTTACAACATTGCTCCTAAAAATGGTTTGGTTCGGTTTTTCCAGTTTTTGAAAATTTAATAACCAAAACCAAACAGAAAAGGTTGGTTTTTGAAGCCTAAAAAACTAAAAACATCGATTGCTATATTGATTGGTTTTTTCAGTTTTTGATTCGGTTTCGGTTTTTCCTGCTCACCTCTAATTTAAACGTGATTTTAGAAGTTGATTAGACATTTAAAAGACGATTTTATTTTTTATTAATTAATTCAAAAAAAAGTAACTTCACATCTGATTAATCAAACGATCAAGATTCATTCATGCCGATTTTTGTCCTTAATATTTTTTTGCAATAAGCTAACCATACACACATATACACCTTATATACAGTGAAAGAACTAATTAAAATATTTTTTTTCTTAAATGACCATAAAAAATTATAATTTTAAATAAGTGAATATATGAGTTTACAAAAATCATAGTGTTTATTTAGAAAGATTTAACTAGGGGGATGACGGTTTGGTTAGGCACTTAGGCATATAACCAAATTCGAAATTTTTTGTTTTTGGCAAATCAAAACTTTCGGTTTTTGGTTTTAAAGTCAGTTTTGGTTCGGTTTTGGATTTTTGGTTTGGTTTTACAGCTTTTGGTTTTAACCATTAACATTTGAAGTCATACAATCATCATTATGAATCTACGCAATTAAACATGATTGAAGCTATATTAAAAACATCAAGATGCGTTCCACCTAATTCCAACTAGCAAAATGGCAGTCAAATGTTTAAACTTTAAAACCAAAGTTGAAACAAATTAAACTCAAAGCAAAACAATAAATAACATAAACAAAATTGAAATTAAGACGAATAACCATCTCCATATGAACTGCCTCTTTGGTGGAACTCAAATGTAAATAAGGGATGACTATGTAAATGAGAAACTCATAAGGTGTTTGAATTTTTGAACATGTATATTTTGAAAACCGAAACAAAACCGAACAAGTTGGTTTTTAAAATTTTTCAAAACCAAAACCGTCAATTCCTATATTAATTTAGGGAGCGCTTGGTTGATTAGAGGGGAATGGGAATGGGAATGGCAAAGGGTAAGGGAATGCAAAGGAATGCAATGAGCATTCCCTAGTATTATCACTACCATTGATATTGCTTGGTTAATATAGGTAATCGTTATATACACATATGTATGTATATGTGTGTGTTGTGTAGGGGTGGCGGTGGTGGTGATTTTGCGACCAAGTTACAATGGTGTAGTGGTGGTGGCGGCGGCGGCGACAACGACGACGACGGCGGCGGTCGGTGTTGGTGCTAGAGGGTAGTGGTATCGATATTGGTGGTGGTGTTGATAGTTGACGTGTTACGATGGTGTAGTGGTTGGTGGTAGCGGCGACGACGACGGTGGCGACAGTTGGTGGTGGTGGCGACGACGACGGTAGCGGTTGGTGGTGCTGCTAGAGGGTGGTGGTAGCGATATTGGTGGTGGTGTTGATTGTTGATGTGTTGTATAGGTTGTTGCGGTTGCGGCGGCAGGTGGCAGTTGGTGGTGGTGGACTGGTGGCGGCGGCAACGATGGTGGTTGATGGTGGTGCTAGATGGTGGTGGTAGGGATATTGGTGGTGGTGTTGATAGTTGACGTGTTACGATGGTGTAGTGGTTGCTACCGGTGGCGGCGACGATGGCGGCGGCGACGGTAGCGGTTGGTGATGGTGCTAGAAGGTGGTGGTAGCAATATTGGTGGTGGGCAGTGATGGTGTCGGTGATCGGTAGGGGCATACGTACCTGAATCCATTACCCTGAATTCATTACCCCCAATTTACAGGGGAATGCCTCATTACCCATTAATGGATAATGATTGATTATATTCCTTACCATCTAAAACCCCCAACCAAGCACCTCCTTAGTTTTTACGGTTTTTGTTCCGTTTGATTTTCTACTCACCCCTACATTTAACAGTTGAGCTACTAAACTAATGGACAGAACCGTTCGAATTAAAATTTTCAAAAATAGTTCCCATTAATAAAAGAAAGAACGAGTGAACAAAAGAAAACATACAAAATGAACGAGATAATCTATTAAAAAATACATTTTTTGCACATATATCTTGTTCAAATTGTATAAAGATTAATTATATATTGAATTATAGAATAATACGAACGTGGTTTAATATATAACTATTAAAATATAATGTATGAATGACAAATGGTTTGGTATAGTTAGACAGTTGAAACAAACACAAAACTACATTTTCGTATTCTTCTACTTTTAGGAAATTAATAAAAATTATTAGAGATTAAAGATGTTAGGAATTATTGTAAAGATGCCAAAGCCTAATTGTACATGTGATACAAAATAGACTCTAACGTCAAAACTAAATAGATGGGAGTCTGGCTTTACGATCAGGTTAGACCATTCTACAATAAACCTTAATATATATTATCTCTAGTAAATATGTCATTTACGCAATGAAATGGAAAATACATGTTTGGGAATACTTCTATCTGCACTACCAAACTTGTAAGTGATAGCAGATATAGAAATTATACATTAATTTTGTGTTACAAGTATCTTATTTCTCGACTTAAATGAATAATTAAGAAATTGCTTGCATAATACTCGCAACTTACTAATGATATGGTGTTCTTAAACCCAAAATAGCTAGGGTCGAAATATTTGTCTGCATGCTTGACAAGTTATCTCCATACAAGTTGAATCAATCCAACGTGTTGCTTTTTCTTTCATTTTCTCTACTCTCTCAACCTCTTCTTGTGTCCTCTCCCAAATCTGTCTAGCACATGAAAACTCTGATTGTGCTAACTCAATCTCTCGTTGTGTCATCTCCCTTACACGCTCCACATACGCCTTCTCCATTGATGTTACTTGAATTTGATCATCTTCTACATAGCTTCTACTACCAAGGTTCGTCCCAAACACACAGTTATCCAAGGATGGTCTAGCATGTAAGAAATTGTTGGATAACTGCAGGTCTAATGACGGACCTCCAATATCCGGATGGTATCGTATGTCGTCGTCATATTGAAACCTAGTCACGTCTGTTGACCATGAAGGGGCACGTGACCGGGAGGTTCTTGTGTGTGATGTTGGAAGGAGTTGTAATTCCCTTTGATCATCTTCCATTATTATCGGGAGTAATTGGCTTTGAAGAGGCATAGCTATTTCAAATCTTTATATAATATGCTTTTTACAAATGAATTCCCAAGAATGTCCTTTATTCCCATGCAAAATTACCAACCCAACTTGGGGTTGCAAAATGACGTGTATACCCTTTGGTTGGTGCCCATGGTGTTAGGTGTGTAGTGTGTATGATGGATATGTGAAAGGGTATATTTGTCAAAACATGATGTGGAGGGGAGGGTACAATTTAGTTGTACTAGAGTTGAAAGAAACGGATGGCGTTTGGATGTTGTCTTTGAAAGTTTTTTTTTGCTAAGACTTTGTTTGGAGGGAAGGAATTGTTGTCCCCTCCATCTTTTAACCTCTTTTTAAAAGTTTAAAGATTGATAGGAATCATGTTTCTTAATGCATCTTTTTATTTATTTATTATATATTTATTTTTCTTTTTTTGTTAACCATATCTTCTAATTTCTAGTTGTTTAAAATATGGTTGAAATATGTCTTGTTGAACCTAGTGCAACTCTTCTAAAGGAGATTGGTATGAGCAAAATATTTTTTTTGTCAATGGAGTAAACTACAACTATTTAGCTAAAGATGAATAGATTGATGTCATTAAGATAGCTTAGATCTTAATTAGTATTCTAATAATATAGCTTTATAATCATCTTAATAGCACAGTTTATTTAAATTCAAGAAACCCGACTAGTTTTTAATATTGAATTCGTGTTATTCGTTTTGACATCTTTTTTATCATGTCTATCATTTTTGCTATCTATACACGATAAAAAATATATATATTTTTTCTTTTTAAATAGGTCAAAATGTATAATTTTATAAATTAATAAACTAATAAAATAGTTAGATGTAAGTAAAAGAAAATTTAAAAAAAGGACATGTTGTAGAATTTTTTTTCTTGAAAGCGACATTTTTAAAACAAAAACTATTTTTTCGCATCAGCATTGCATGGTAATATACTAATATGCTAGTGTATATATATAGAGCCAAAGATCAAGGAGAACGACGGTTTATGGAGAATATACACCAGTTTTTGAAATCTTGATCTAAAAGTTATAAAAAATACGATACTTCTACTAAACCCAAAACAATTTCACATAATTAATTATAGGGTTAAGGTTGATAGACACTAAAAACGTTTTCTCAATATTTTATTATAGCATACGAAGTTTTTTTGTGTTTATATATACCTTGTTAATGTTTATAAAAGGGTTTTGTATATGTAAAATTTTGGAAAAAAAAATTGGACATAATGAAATGTTTTTGTATACATTAATGAGTATAATAATACATTTGTGAACATCAACATACATAATGATACGTTTATAAACTTGATGTGTATATTTTTAAAAAAAACTTCGTATATCATAATAAAACATTGAAGAAACGTTTTTTATGCTAAACGAATTTAACGCTATTGCTTAATCAAAAATACATACCGGCCCAAATCAAAGCGAATACTTCCTACTGAAGCCCAAATAGGCCCAATCAATTGCTTAGGGAAGGGCCCAACACCTAATTTCACACTCTCTTTCCCGCTGTATGTCTCCTACTCCTACTCCTTCCCTTTTGGCGGCAAAATTTCTTTAATGGCGAAACCATTTTCTGGTTGAAATTCGTGTTCATCGTTACAAAATTACCCAACTCCGTCCATGAATTCCAGAGACCTAACTCTCATATCTACGGCCGCCGTGGCCGGTGCCGTCGCCACCGCATTCACAATTCGTTTTTTAGTAAGCCCTAGAAAGAAGCTATTTGCGGCTACCTCTTCTTCAGAAGACGTTTTTCAGAAAAAGTCATCTTCCCATGACCCTTACGATCCATCCAAACGTAACGGGTAATGTGAATACAGTTCCTATTAAACTATTGTTTATTTTTGTTTCTATGCAACATCTATGCTTGGATAGCTCTAAATGATTGTTAATCAGATGCCTGCTAGTGAAATCTGATTATTATTTATTAATCATGAAGCAATTTGAATTGTGAAATATTTACGAGAACTGTATGAATTTTAACGCAGATACTTATCGTGGGATGACTATTTTATGGCAATCGCGTTTCTATCAGCTGAGAGATCTAAGGATCCTTACAGGCAGGTCGAAATTTTCTCTTCATATATCTGAATATTATAGTTATTCCTTGTATAGAAAATTTCGACTTTCAGTTTTATTTATGAAAACTTAAGCGTTGCTTTTACAATATTCAAAATTTGTCAAAAACTTTTGCAATTCTTCATTTTGTCATTTTTAATGTAGTTATTTCCATAATACTCAAAAGTAAGAGGGAGTTTTTTGGTTTGCTTACTTTAACTGCTTACCTGCTTGGAGGGTTATGATGGACATGGAAGGGAAATAAGCAGTTTTCAATAAGCAGATTAGCAGTTTCAATTAAGCAACTGAAAGGATCAGAGGAAGTGAATATCAAAATCTCAATGGAGAATTGAGCCTCTTGTAATCTTATAGTTATCTTCTTTGGTGTTTTGAATTGTTTATCTTTGAGCAATGATTGTTCCAACAAAATTAGCAGATGACGTTGGTATCTCTAAAGAAGTTGTTTGTATGTGTGGATTCTGGATGGTTTTTGTTGATACCTTTTCACTTGTCATTGCAGGTTGGAGCATGTTTGGTGAGTCAAGATGATATTATACTTGGTAATAATTTCTGAAGAAATGTTTATATTCCAATTAATAGATAGTTATTTTCTCTTAAAGCATCACACTTATGCTAGGGTGCCATATCTGTGTAAAGTTTGGATTTCGTTTAGGCATTGGATAAACTCATAAATCTACATTTTATCTTTTTCAATCTTTTTATACCATAGTACCCCAGGTCACCAGTCATGAACTTGTAATTATGTAACATATTAAGAATTGTAGCAATGCAATTTCTCCTTATGTTTTTAACAAACGGAAACATTTTGTAGTGCCTGAAGTTAGTTAGAACAACAAGAGAGTGAGATATGATTATGCATAAAGGTGATAATTTTGACCCATTTACTTCTGAATGCGTTGAGTTAAGATGTGTGTGTGTGTGTTTTATCTGTAGATGGTCAAGAGTGATTTTTGTTAAGAACTAGTTAATAAGGAAAGGGTCTAGATGGTCAAATTTTGTGGAAAGTGTTTTTTTAATGCATAAACCTCTTAAATTAGAATATCGATGAAATAATATTTTTTTGGTCATTATTAACACACTTGTTATTTATTAAAATAAGTTGAACTTTCTATGTGTTTCTGGTCCATCTAACCGAACTGACCTGCTCTGAGATTAACCAAAGAATTACCTATTCTGTTCCCTTAGACAACCCACCTAACCCGCCCATTTTGCCACCTATGCAAGATAATATAGACGCTTTACTATCTTTGACATCATTTACCTTTCATGTGTCTTTTTATCTGACATGTACATTCTTGACATATATACAGGCATCGGCTACAATGGGTTTCCTCGTGGTTGTTCTGATGATAAACTTCCATGGTCAAAAGTTGGTATTCTCTAAATTCATATTTTGCTAAGGTTCATAACAGATTGCCTTGCTAATCTTCTTCGCTTTTCAGAAATCCAAGAATGGCAATCCGTTAGAGACAAAATATCCGTAAGTGCTGTAATTATGTTACTTACAATCTCTATGACTACAAGTAGAGGTCGCAGATTGGGTGAGTTGGTTAATAGGTCAAAATGTGTAAGCTTATCTTGTAGAACCAGGCTGGCTGCGGTGACCCAGAATACTTTCTAGTTAATGTGTTAATTCTAATTAGAATGTTCTCGAAGATAAGCTATTTATGTGGAAGAAATGGTTTAGAAGGTTTTATGCATTAGAAGTATACTTTGTGAGCCTTTTACGATTTAACAAGATCAATCAGTTTTCTTTTTAGCAAATTTTATTTTATTCTATCCTTTTGAGATAAAACATAACCTAAACTGTCCCCTTCATAAGTAAATGGACCTAAATTACCACCCCTAACTAGAAGTTTCTTACTTGGTAATATTTGCTCAAATTGTTACGTACTTGTTAATTTGTCTTCTTGCAATCCCTACTAGTTTGCGATAAATAGCTTGTTGTCTTAGTTATTTTCTTTTTTGCAGTTATGTTTGCCATGCAGAAGTTAATTGCATCCTGAACACAAATCATGCATCTGCGGCAGGGCAGGTTAGTCCAATGTCTTTGGCAAATTGTCACTCTTTTTTTTCATCATCATTTTATTGTCTTCATGAATAGTGCTTAATCTGCCCCATGAACACAAAGCAAGATTGATTCTTTTATCTGTAGTTGACAATTTCAATCGTTTACTTATGTAAGGGTTTGATCTGGGGTGTGTTTTATTGGGTTAAAGGGTGCAGTAAATAAGAAAGTACATTTTAAAAGGTATCAGGCAAGAAGTCGCCCAAAGTGTAATATTGCATAAAACCTCCTAAATCATTTTACCAAAATTAGTGCAAAAATAATATAATTATCATAATCACGTTTGATAGGGTAAGTACTTAATTTTTTTTTTCTGAACAGAAAATATTTTGGGCCAATCAAAACCGTCGTATACAAAAAACTAATCATTTTAATTTGAACTTGTTATTCAAACCGCCCGACCTACCAAAATTGTCATAGTATAATATAGCGTAATAATCTTATCGTTTACTCTCTATGGATATAAATACGTATACTATACTTTGTTCTTATAATTGTGCAGAAGCTTTATGTAACAATGTTCCCTTGCAACGAGTGTGCAAAGGTTATCATTCAGGTGAGTTTCAACTCTAAAGTCCTCATCTGCCTCTGACATGACACGAATCTTCTCTTATTTTTGGTTTATGTTGCATCTTTACCAATAAGTGTAGAAATTGATTATCACAGGCTGGGGTTTCTGAAGTTATATATTTTGTGGAAAAGAGTTTGGAGAATTCAAATGTTGTCTATGCCGCTTCACACAAGCTTCTATCTTTGGCAGGCGTAAAAGTAAGCCATATTTGATTATCTTTCATCCATTCTTATGACCGTGTATAACCTTTTGTTACTTGAACCCGTTCACTTGGTCTCATTTGTTTTTAATGCATGGATAAACATCTTCTGTTTCCTATGAAAGCAGAATTGAAAAAAATAAAATCTTAGAACAACATATTATATGATTATTTCAACTTCAAACGGATAAACTACATCACCGTATTATCTTTTGCAGCCTGCTTTACTCCAGTTGATTATCATGTATACTATTATTTAAAATCACATAGTCACTCTCAGAAAAGCATATCCCAACATTTCAATAGTGTTCATTTTAGATTAATTGCTGACTTTTATTTTTTTATTTGAAGGTTAGAAAGCATCAACCAAAGATGGATCAGATTCTACTTAGATTTCTCGAGACATAGAGCATCCTTAGCCAGTCGTTAGCGTTTTCACTCTTGTAATAATCTCATGTTGTAGTCTGAGTGTAAGTGATTCAGGATCCTTTTCTTGTGGAGCATTGTACTTGAGTAATGGTGACGTACTTTGGTCGAACACCTGTTGTTTGTACCCGTGCTATTATTTGTGATCGATGTTTTTCTGGTACGTGTTTCTTATGCTTTTTCTGCCCAAGATCGAATCCTCGATAACTTGACAAAAAAACAACCAACCAGAAATATATTAATTGTTAATTATATGGTAAGTACCCTTGCAAGATAATCATATAACTACAGTATTAATCTTAACTTTATTAAGAGGTATAAAAAGATTTCATTCATTTTAATACATCTATATGACCTCCTACCCATCCTTTTCTGAGTTTTCTCTTTAAACATAACACAAATCAACCCATTTATATATAAAATAGATCAAAATTATCACATCCACTACATGTATATACACAATACAAGTTACACCAACAGTTCCAAGTATCACTGGTTAAAATAAATGTATATGCAAACAAGTTGAGTGTCATAAATATTGTCCTAGATTTTCTACTATATAAAAGAATCATCCTCCAAAAATGTCAGACCAGGCTCTAAACTCGCTTAAGGATCAGGCCAGGATGGAAACAGGACTCGGAACCCCATCAAGTTGACGAGTCCTGGTCCTAACAGGCCACGTTTTCTACCGATATTTCTTTGCTTTTGCCAGCTTCTTTTTCTTCTTCTTCACAGCTTTGGGCACTTTGGTCTTTCGAGCTTCTCGTTTCTCTTCTTTTACTTTCTTCTTATTCTCTTTTCTTGCCGCCTTTTTATCCAAAGGTGTTGGTTTTTCATTATCAGAAAAAGATTCATCATCGCCTTCAGAATCCTCATCAGAGGTATCTTCATCTGTTTCAGTTTGTGATTCATGATCTTGTGAATTAGATTGTTGTGTTGGGTGAATAGGGCGGTCGTGTTGAAGATTTGCTTCATGTTGCTTTTGTTGTTCGATTGATAAAGCGTGTTTGAGCCCGGTAATAGTTTGATAGTACATATCTCCCGTGTCTTGACCGCTAGTTAGCCGTATTACATCCTCCTCTGCATTTTTCACGTTATCCAATGTCTTTGGGATGAACGACTAAGCAAATCAGAAGCCAAAAAAAGAAAACAGCTTTAATCAAATAAGAACTCGTAAACAATTTTATTGAAACAATTTTTACCATGAAAACACTAATAGAAAATAATTAAACAAAGGGAGCATGAAGATTAGAATATAAAAGATTATTTGTCATGCACACCTGGATGAAAACAGCGTCTGCAATTTCTTCCTCTGCAGAAATCTCATCTCCTCGGGCCAAAACTTTTTGTTGAGCCTGAATGTTTTGATGGTGATCAATAATGTAATCAAGTTCCATAATCGGTAATAAACAATAATTATGACCATAATTGTAATGTACCTTCTCCAAGTAACTGTCCACAGAATCCTCATTAATCGACGGGTCAACAATAAAGTCAAACAACTCACGGATAGTCATAACAGCCACTCCATGTTTCTTGAAGAAATCCTTCATCCCATAACAGCTTGAATATAGTTAGTAATACTGTATTGCTAGAGGTGACAAGCACGGGTCACGCTAATTGGGTAACGGATCAAAACAAGTAACTCTTTATAAGTTGACCCAAAACACTATTTGTCCTGTTAATCTTAAATGATTTAGAGTGTTAAGTATGATTACGAACACTATAATTACAATACTAATCACGAGTGATCTATAAACGACTTTTAACACGCTCAATTCCCTTAACCTATTAAACTAAATTTTTTTAACTTGGCCTATTTGACCTGTCATATATAAAACATAACCAAAATTGACCCGTTAATAACAAGTCAAAATGACCACCTCTATGGATATCGTTCTAAAGAACATAGTTTTTTACAATTAACTTACAGATACATGAACACAATCCTCTCTCAGAAAGTCAAGTGCATGAGGATGATCAAGATCAACTGATTGAGATACATCAATGATGTACATATGACCCTGTAATAATCAAGTGGTGTTTGTCATTCAAATGCTCCAAGTAAGAAAAATTTAAAATATAAGAAGTCCTACCTCATGGTAAAGTATGTTATACTCACTAAGGTCTCCATGTACAAGCTTGCACTTTTGATACAACACCCTCATCGAAATTATCATCTACATAGAGATACATATAGAGTAGCTGTAAGAATGTGAAATTACATGACCATCCTCAGGTTCAATCAACTAATCATCTGGAATCTTATCTTTTAAGTCACGACAGTCAATTCACAGCATCTGAACACTCCCAAAAAAAATTAACTATTGTGGCTTAAATATAGAGAAATTGACAGCTAGGCAGCTAGTGAATAGTGATACCATATAAAGACCATAATATGGACTCAAAATTTGATTTATTATACTTTTCTCTTTTTTTTTTGGAAAAAGGGGGGAGGGGGGGGAGGGGGGGGGGGAGATAGGGGATGAAGGAGGGAGTTGTTGGAGTAAAGGGAACCAACAAGTTCTTCAGTACTTCGGTAGCGAGTTCCTGGTTAGTTAAAGGGCAAAGAGGCCACGTCACACAGGTTGGGTTACAGGTAACTTTGTATAGGTAGGGACGTAGGGTCAAGTCGACCAGAAACATTTTTGTCAAAAAGTTCAACGCTATTATGAAAAAATTGGTGTCAAATATGATTATAAAACTTAAAAGATTCAATAATAATTGGATAAACTGATTTTGAAGAATTTATGCACTAGAAATACATTGTGGGCACCTTTCGACCCACTTGACCCATTAGCTTTTAAACAAACTTTTTTATTTCACCAATTGATAATAAAACATAGCCCCAATGGACCCATTTGGTAAGTAAATGAGTTAGTAAAACAATCTCACATTACCTCCACATAACCTTCCCGTAACTTGTCAAGCGACAATGCAGCATCTTTAAGCCGAGGTGCAGCCCATCCTGAGTTGCCTGAAAACATAAGATGCCAAGAAACTTCACAACTGAAATCTAAAGATAGCATATTATAAACATCATTTTAGATAGCATATTATAAACTTCACAACTGAAATCCACTATCATAAGATAGCATATTATAAATGTCTTGAGTGTTCACCAAATAGGTAGGATGCCAAATGATAGTGGATCATTAGATAGCATATTATAAACATCAGTAACAACATTTATAAGCACCATGTACCTATGAACTCCATAACCAACACATGGAGCCTCAAAAGAAGTGGAGTGGGACAACGAATTCCAGCTGCCTTTAGTCTGCCATTTTAACAGTCGTTAGTCATAGCACACTATAAATTAAAGCACTATGGAAATTGAACCTCAAAACAATTCACAACAGAAAGTGGGAATAGTCCATATGTATTGATATAGGGGGCAATTTTAAACCCGTTTACTTATAAATGAGTCCACTTGTCTTCTGGTTAAAGGGCAACTGAATATAGATCATAAATAGAAAATAGCTAAGAAGACAAATGAGTCAAATGGGTTGAAAGTCACCTAGGGTGTATTCTTAATGCTTACAGCCACCAAATTCATGATAGTTTAGAAAATCAGAAAGTTATTGCAATAACATCGTTTGTGTAATCCTATTTTACACAACAACTATTCATAAAGAAACTGACAAAACTAACAAAAAAATAATTGTGAGCCAAGCCAACTTAACCATTTTGCAACATCTAGCCATATAATTTTTTGGCAGCCACATGAATTTATGACTTATGAGGTTATATGAAACTACTAGGGACATGTAAATATTATTTACCGCATAAGATTCCTCATTTCCTTCTCAGCCCATGTCTTCACCATTTTCCTTGGGTTGTGCTTGCAATATCCATATCTGAACCGATAATCACCTTGCACATACCGATCTCTATCCCTGATGTTGTCAGTGTGAATGAAAATAATTAATATATTCGCATATCATGGGTTCATGGAATATTGCAATGCTCTTTTGAAAATCAGATTCAAACAGACAATCTTAAAAGAATTGTAGCACAGGCAGTTATGAAAAAAGAACGGGAACCACATAATAGAAGTGAGAAAACATATTTGGTATTCCTAATACATATCCATCATTATATATACACAATCTACTGAAGGTACGAAGTTTAGCATAATAGTCTTACTTGAACACAAGAACAGAAGTTTTGTACACTTTGATTGCAAGTTCCTGGCCATCGGTTTTTGTAGCATGATATACATTTGCCTGTTTGACAGAAGCCAGTAGATGGTAAAAGAATGAACCACAAAAATCACTGGCATATGTTTAAGAAGTGGAAAACTGTTATCGAATGATTTTTTTTTTGGTGGTGGGTAAAGGGCAGGGGTTCATTATTTAATAGTAGCACAAGAAATACCTCTTTCCCAGTTGAAATGCATCCATTGATATCATTGAAAACACCTCGATTCAACATTTTGAATAAAACCATGCGGGTCCTAGGGTCAATTGCCTGACAAATAATAAAACAATTTCAAAACCTAAAAAATTTACAAAATGATGTCATAAAAAAAGCCAGATGCAATATAGAAAGGCAAGATAAAGCCATGTAGCAGGAAACGATTAGCTGCAAAGGTGTTCTGTGATACCATGTCTCAGAGAATATACATCATTTCGCACACGAAACACAATGAAAATAGTTGAGTAGAAGCATGAAACCATATTGAAAACAACAACAACAACAAACACGATTACTATAGCTTAGGTTTGAAAATAATATGCTTCTTGAGAGAAAAAAACACTTGCATAACCATAACATGAATAGGAATAGAACAATAAAAAACAACATTTAAAGAATAACAAATTTCATGAAATGATGACAAAAAGAGGGTGGCGCTTGATGCAAAATTACATAGTGGTAGCACAATCTTAGAGCAAAAACATGCTTATAGAGGATCAAGGCACAATTTTGGACTAATATATGTGGGAACTAAAGTATATCTTCTTTCCCTTATCTTCTAAGCACTGACATCACACCAGTCTCAAAAGCAACTAGAATTATTGCTCTAGCCCTCTCTCTGAAAAAGCTGCAATTGTAACTTGTAAATGGTCTACGAGTATAGAGGATAAGACAAAACTTAATTTCGACAGAAGCAGCAAATTCATGACTCAAGGTTGCTTTACAATTTCCAAAATTCTACCGACACAAGACTCGTGATTAGAACTTTAAAAGCACCAATGCCGGTTGTAGCAATATATAAGGATGGCCTTGCATCCCGACATGCCAAGTTCAAGGTGTCATTCAAGAAGGTAACAGAATTGCAGAATCATCTACGCAAATCAAGATTCGTCAAGGGAACTCAAGACTATCAACTATCAAGACGACATAGGAATATTCTTGAAGCCTGAAAGACTTAAATGTGAATGTCTCGAGCCATTTTTGTATAAATCTAGCACTCTAGCAGTTTCCTAAGAATAACTTGTAGCAGTTAAATTACAGTAGCTTAGTATCCCTTTGGAAGGTGGGATGGAATTTGGTCAAACTAACCTCTATCTATAGACTTTCTCGTGGTTTCTTTGAGTAGTCAAGTAAGTTCCTTTTCTGTTTAGTCTTGTATATAACTTGCATTGTTCTCTTCTCGCAATTTTTTAATTAATACGCATAAAAGCTTGCTCGTTCTTAACAAAAATTAAGAAGTTATGAAGACTCAATGTTATCACTAACCTGTTCAACAGTTGCTCGGTCGGCTTTTTCAGTAGTTTTAGTCTTGCCAATGGCCATCCCTCGCACGCTCTCACGGATTGCAGTGGTGACAGAATTTGACATTCCACTACACCTTCCTTCCCACTCCTGCATGACACCAATATAATCATCTGAATGTGAATCAATCAATCAAAAAAAAAAAAAAAACAAAAACAACTATACGTCGTTACGACTATGGTTGCAAAAAGTCTATATTTTATGAAGCAACTATTACTCTCAAGCTGGCATTTGATTCAAGCTTTAAACGAGTTCTAGGCAAAGATAAATGACTTCCAGCTCAAGTATAAAACAAGCTCAAACTATATAACAAGCCAAGATTGAGCTAAAAACAGCTGGGCTAAAACTTTTGGAGCCACATGTAGGTTGTATATATAAATTGCAATTCGCATCTTATATTATATGATCAGTTACATAAAAAACCAGGTTTAAGAATTATATTGATGACTGTAACAATAATAAAATTGAACAAATATATAATATGTGAATTGCAAATTAAAGGAGTTGGTTGCCAACTATGATCTACATATATATCTTTGAAACTAGATTGCTAGCAAAACAATTTTCATATATATGCTAGAGTGATTGAGTAGACTGGGGTCATCCAGCCGAACTCAAGTTTTCAAGGTCGGCTTTTTTATCCGCCCCTAATAAACAAAAGTTAAATGATCAATAACCACCAATCGAAAAAGTAATAATACCTCTAATGGCGACGCTCTAATATGATTAGTAAACTTCTGGTTCCGATTGGAAAGCGGTTGTAGAGGAGACGCATTAGGGCGCGAGTGTATTCCTCCACGAGCATTTGGCCGTCGTGCGTTGAGTACAAGAGCTCCATCAACTGCTTCGGTGTCATCTTTGGAGTCTAAATAATCCAAAGCTTCTCCGATTTCAGAATCCGATGACCATGAAATCTCTTCTTCATCTATTTCATCATCGTCTGATACTAATTGGTCTTCATTTTCGTTCTTTTTATCTTCAGTTTCACACTTTTCGACGACAATCGACATCGTTGAAACGATCCAGATAAATTAGCTATTCGGTCGAACACGATATATGAGGTTTAGGGTTTTAGGATTCGATACTTAAACTCAAGAGTTAATTACATTTTTGGTCCATGTGTTTTACATGAAATTGCACATTTGGTCCTTAGACTTCAATAATTACGACATTGATTCTCATGGTTTACATTTTGTTTCAATGTTGGTCCTTAATACACTTAAAATGACCCAAATACCCTCCTAACTTTAATTTATTCTTTTAATTTTAGTTTTATATATTTAAAACCTTATAATAAATATTTTAATATTATTCATAAATTGATTATTATTAGAAAAGTTAATAAATTGAAAAAGTAAATATAACCCCACCCCCACACCCTTTCCCCTTTATTGTCTCTCTCACAGGTTCTTCAATCTACATGTCGCCGGCAGCCACATCAGGCCACCAACTCCGACCACCAACGTCACTCACGGAACCGGCGATTATTTTTCTCCACACCCCTACACCTTTCCCAAAAGTCAATCTCCTCTCTCTCTCTCACTTACCACTGCCGCCTATACTCCACCAAACACCTTTTACCATTACCCCTGCCATTTACCACCGCCCCATCGCCACTTACCACCGCTATCTACACCTATCTCTTTTAGATCTCACTTCTCTACCTCATTGCCACCATCACCCAAATCTGGAAAACAAGAACAATATTAAAGATAAAATGGAAACAGAGATGGTGAATATGAAGATGAAACCACATCACCTGACACCACCAACTACCACCGAAAACCACCGTCTACCATCCTCCATTTTGCCATGCTAAGCTATATATAATCTCAAATCTTAAACCGATGGACTCAAATCATGTTAATCATCATAGCCTTGTCCAAAAGAAAGAACCCACAACGAAATCGAAACCATCTAACAACATCGAAACCATCAGATAACTTTCAAACAAATGATCCACAAAGAAAATCAAAATCGTCACGATCGAAGAACCCACAAAAGTGAAATAATGGAATCACATTTGAACATAGAAACCCACAAATAAAATCAAAATCATCATATCACGTTCAATCATACAGCCTTATACAAGGAACTCGTCAAACCCTAAAACCCAAATCATCTAACAATATCGAGCCACCAAAACCCTAAATCAAAGTCGGACCACAAACATATATGAACAGAAACATATCGGAACCTACCACCAGCAAACAAATATGAACATAACCCACATTGAAGGAGAAAAGATAAGGCTAAGATATTGCGGTGATGGTCGGAATTGGAAGAGGCGGCGACATTTCTCGGTGGACTATGGGCGGGGAGGCAATCGTAAGTGAGAGAGAGTGTGTGTACTGATGGAACAAAGTGACGTGTGGGGTATTTGTTTTTGTTTTTTTAATTTAATTAATCTAATATCTAATGTACTTATTAAAAGAAAAGACTTTTCTTCCTTTCCTAAAATTTCTCCACCAATCATAACCCTCCATTTTTTAAAAAAATTCGAAATAAATATGATGATTACGTCATAAAGCAAAGTTTTCCTTAAGGTTTTCTTCGGGACTTCCCATCTCTTCTTCGATTCTTCTCCATCGTAGCCGACTTCAGCGATTCCTTATACGGTTTTTTTTTCTCCATCGCAGCCGACTTCAGCGATTCCTTATAGGGTTTTTTTTTCTCCATCGCAGCCGACTTCCAACTTCTAAGACTTCCTCCATCCAGTTGTTCTTCGATTCTGTTTAGGGTTTTTTTCGTTTTCTACAATTGCCGTTTCCAGAATTTCAAGATTTGTTTCACAGGTAACCTTTATTTTCTTACGTTTTTTGAATAATTTGTGCACAGTGAATCATAGACAGACGCATAAATTTACGAAGATTGATTCAATTGTTTTGTATGCGATCTTTTTGATATATTCAGATTGTTTTGTATGCGATCTGTTTTAGGGTAGATTTTTGTCATGTTTATTCAATTTACGAGTTACCGGCATCGAAGTTAGAAAAACAAAGTAAATTTGAACATGTTGCTGAGCTTTATGTAGTCGAGCCGGTGCTAGAAGTCGATTGGTGACAATAGATGATGTCACTGGCGAAGGGTGGCCAAAGATAAGAGCATGAATTAGGGAAAAGAAAAGGAGGTTTGAGGATTTTGTTATCGGAGGAGATGAACTCATTTCAAATGGATTCCAAACGATTTTTCCTTATTCTATGACTTTATTGAAGGATTCTCTGAATTGCTTTGAGCAACAGGATTGGAAGAATTTCAGAATTAAAAATGAAAGAAACCATAAGGAGACTAAAATTTAAGGTGAAATACTAAAGCAAATAGCAGTAGGTACTCACAAATGAGAGCAAATAGGAAAAAGTAGCAGTTAACATAGCTAATTAGATACGCAAGCATATAGGGATATAGTTGTCACATTGTGATGTAATCTTATGGTAATAGCACTAGCAGGTTATTGTAGTTTACAGAGTTGTGTCCTTAGAATTAGCAAATATATAGAAGCTCAAATATCAAAAGGAAAATGTTGCTATATATATGACACACACATTGCCCATTTGCCCTGCAAGATTTCTCATTATTGCATCCCTATGAGTTACTGAGCTGCAATGATATCAACCGAATTTACACCCTTTTTATTGAAATATAAGATGCTTCAGGAAGGCTGTATGTGACCGCACAAATAATCAGCATTAGAAACTATGCTATCAGGGAGGAACTTTGGAGGCACAACTACATTTCCAGACTTAGTAAGGGGGGTGTTGTAAGACAGGTAGTGATAGGCGAAGAATTGATGCAGGGCATTTATTGACACGAATTACCATACATAAGAATGCAAGGAAGGATATCAACCATGTTTAGCCTAAACCATTGCAATTGGTCAACAAGTTTAAGATATGAATGAAGAATTGCAACTTGCACTATAATTTTAACCCCTTCTTACATTAAAATAGCACCTGGACTAATGTTTTTTCATGGATTATTAGCATGGATATACTTCTCTACTAATGCATATATTACAATCTTGCTCACCATTAGTTATAGATAATGCATATATTAGCAATTATAGATAATAGTATTTTTAACAGAGGTATTGATATTGAAAACAGGACAGAAAGCATGCCTCCAGAATCATACTTAAATTAACTACTTATTTTATCACCTATAATAATAATGTTTTTGTAAATTTTCTAAACGTTTTGTTGTAACTCCATCTCTAGGGTGAATATCAAGCTGCATAAAATTGATATCTGACACTTTATGATCAAATTATTAGATTCATATTCAAAATCAAGAAATACAGTAAATTGCTTCCTTACAGTTTTCCCTTATCTTTTCTCTTCTCCATTTCCTATCCTACTGAAAAGTAAGACTGTAGCCATGGGATTAAAATAAAGTAAAAACATGAATACTTA
Source organism: Pulicaria dysenterica (assembly GCA_947179395.2). Taxonomy (NCBI): domain Eukaryota; kingdom Viridiplantae; phylum Streptophyta; class Magnoliopsida; order Asterales; family Asteraceae; genus Pulicaria; species Pulicaria dysenterica. Next base: position 5,293,590 of record OX359292.1, read on the forward strand.
ACGATTTGGGTATGTAATTGTTTGCTGTAATGAATGTTGTCTTTAATACTCAGCTTTTTATGTGACTTTATATGTAATTGTTTACGGTATTTCTTGGTTGGAACAATGTTGGGATTGTTTATGCAGTCCATCAATTTCCTGGATTGTTTATATAATTTATGAATGCCATATGTTTGATAAAATGCTTAAATGAATAAATTAACTTATATAAATTACCTCAGAGAACTCTTACAAGAGTTAAAGAAGACAAAGGTTATTGGATTAGTGATTATGAGTGGAGGTTGTTTACAGGTATAAAGTCGTCATGTATTATATAGTTTCTTACTGTAAGATAACTCTTTTATGTCGAGCTGATTAAGTCTTGAAGTTACAAATGTTGTCTTCTTAAATCTGTAGTAGTCTCCCCCTAAATGTTGTAGATTCAAACTGAAATTGTGGGAGAGCTTTTAAAGTAATTAATTTATAACTAATATGTAAAAACTGTTTTCACCTGCTTTTTATCTTTTTCTTGACTCAATAGAAAGAACTTCTTTATCTCCTGAAGTTCAAATAATGAAATGCAGAAACATGACTATAAAAAGGCCCTTAGTAAGTATAAGACCTTCATGTCTTATTTCTTAAAATTTACAGATGTTTCTGCTCTGTATTCTGTAGCACTGTAAGAAATAAGCACAATCCTATATTATGAAAGTATCCTTTTATTTATCAGGTGCTTTTAATTTGCTTATGGTTTGATTACACAGGCATATACGGCACTGAGTGAGGTAGATAACGCATTAGAGTTTCAACAAGCGGAAAGAGTTGGAGCCGAATGACGGTTAGACATTCATATTATATTTTTGTTCAAATTGTATGCGTAAAATTTTATTGCTATATTTGTTTCATTTGAAGACTGTTGGAATCCCATTTAAGCAATGTGCAGTTTACTTTATGACTTTCACCCATTTCTTGCCTTCCAGAAATTCTTGCACCTTTAGTGGACCAAGCAGCAGTTTTGTACAATCAAGATCTGTAATTTCACCATACAAAATTAGTATGTGTTCTTTTATCCTACTTTATTTTTTTCTTAATATACCTCATTTACAGGCTGCATTTGTTTATTTATGCAATTATGCTTCATTATATGCATGTCTGAGGAAAAGGAGTTGAATCATGATGCTAATTATCAAACTTTGCATTTTCATTGCTACCAACCGTTAACTGTATTCCTTGATATAATAATTTTATTGTTGGATACTATTCTGACAAAGTATTCTTAAATTTCATTCTAATATATATTTATGTATGGTGGCAGAGTGTCAAAAAGCGTTTTGTTGTTGGGAATACTGACGTTTATAGTTACACGTAAGAATGTTGGACCAATTACTCATATTTCAAGATTGAAAATGATTCAATCATAGCCTATATATACCATTCAAGTTTCAACGAAGGCAATTTCCTCTCTTGGTTTGTTTTGCAATGACGATAAATAAAAGCCAATGTCAAATGTTGGATTGTTTTTTAGACGACCCGTTTTCATTCATGGGCAGCTATATGTGACGGTTTCTCGAGTGAAGAGTAAGGAGGGGTTAAAAGTTTTAATTTGCGATGATGAAGGCAACCCTACTAATAAAACAATGAATGTTGTTTATAAGGAGGTTTTACAGAAAATTTACATATAATCTTATGTATAAATTTCAAACTTCTGTAATCTTTATCATTTATTACGAGCTTTTATATTCCTATCTATGTTTTCTAATTTTCTTTAACGTGTTAATACTTTTTAAATCTGTATAAATTAAAATTTTTATTATCATCCCTGTGTTGATACACGGGTCGCTTAGCTAGTTATTATTAAAGGAACATGAATTAAGGGTATAAAAGTATTTTATTAATAAAAACTGATTATCCATTAATAAAAGAAAATTATTTTAGAATTAAAAAAATAAGTAAAAGGAAGGGTAAGGGTAGAATTGTCTTTTTAAGTGTAGTAAGGACCAACATTGAAACAAAATGTAAACCATGAGGATCAATATCGTAATTATTGAAGTCTAAGGACCAAATGTGCAATTTTATGTAAATCACAAGGACCAAAAATGTAATTAACTCTAAACTCAATATACTCGCCCTACCTGAAATTGGCTATTAACATTGGTTGGCAATTGATATAAGGAGATAATATAAGTTTTTATCGGGCTGGGCTGAGTTTATATAGCCGACGATGTTAGGCAATTGGGCTCAATTATTACTTTTGATATTGTGTTTTTAAACACTTCGGTTTGTTTAGGTGAAATTAATAATTTCAGATATATAAGATCGTCGTAATTTATGGTTGAGTAATTAATAAATTAGAAAGACATATGTAAAATATTCGACTAATATAAATAAAGCAATTAAAATTACGTCTTTCCGTCTCACTTATATAACCATTTTCATTTGAATCTATATGAAAAAAATTCATTTGAAAAACATTTTTATTGCGTGAACTGTGAGAACCAATATGAGTCATCCAGTTTTTTCTCATTCAATGTCATCACCCACCAATGAATTCATCACACGCACTTTGTCACACTTGATCTCACCACGCTCTAAATCCATTTATTTTACTTATCAAATCAACGACGAAGATTGGTTATCGCGGTACTCACACTAAAATCGGTTCTCAAATGAACTTTCCCCTGTATATATATTTGCATCTACACGTGCAATGCTGCGTCGGCATATAGTTTCTATTTTGTAACATGTCGTTTTCAATAATGTAATGATATGTTATTCACGCTATTTAATGTCACGAAAAAGTTTTCAGTAACATGTCCGTTTTTTTCTTATATTTGAATCAACTTTTTTTTTTGAAAAGCAAACTCACACACCCTCTAAACCCACTCCTAAATCTATACCACTGTCCTCGCCAGGACTTGAACCCACAACCTCGTGGGAGGGGGCACCATCTTACATCACCAGATACCGCTAGGCTATAATCCCTTTGAATCAACTATTTTATTGTTTTTTAAAAACAAATTCTAAGAAACATTAAATAAGAAAAAAGATTTATATTTATGAAATAAGAAGAGATAAGTTAATAAAAATTTGAAACTTATGTTGATGTGGGTGAAAAATATGTTTGCGTAAGAGAGTGTGTTAGTGGGGAAATATATTTTAAATAAATAAAAAGTTTAAGTAAATTAGGATAGTGAAATGGTTGAATATTAAGTGGGTGAGTTTAATTTAGATAAAAAGAAGGGTGTTGGTGTATTATTTATTGGATTTTAAGAGTTTTGAATAGTAAAAAAGGAAATGGAGTGTTATATGTTTTATATAGCAGTATAGATATAACACGTTATCTTACATACTTAATAGTTGTTTAAAAAATATCCCTAGTGATATGAACGAACCGAGTTATTTGTGAGCTATCCGAGCTTAGATTGTTAAAAGTTCGAAAAAGAGTCTTATCGAGTTTGAGCCTAGACCGACTCTCATTTATTAAACGAGCTCAAGGTTGAGATTCAAATAGTATAATTGTTTAAGCTCGCGAGCCTAAACGAATTTCATATATAAATACTTTAATATTTCTATTTATATATACAATTTTCAGGGTCGGTCCCGAGATTTTGGAGGCCCTGTACAGGTTAGTAAAAAATAGGCCCTATAATTAAAATAATAAAAAAAGATTTTGATTTTTTATTCAATCTTGTATTCTTCTAAGTTAAAATCAAATTATTAGAACACTGATAATCTAGAACAGATTCATTAAACAATACATAATCATAAAAACAAAAATCAGAATGCAAAATTATATAAAATTGAAATAGTAACAAAGTGAAACTAAGAAAATTTAGTCATTCATAGACTAACGTCGAACAAATTTAGATAATCAGATTTATATAGAGTTCAAATAATCAGATCTCGAACAAAAATAAGCATTTGTAAAAACACGTTAGGCATTAAACTAAAATTTAAAAATCAAATACAGAAACATATAACTATATAAAGTTATAAACAGGGGAAAATAGGAAAAAAAAAGCTAGTCATTAAAGTAAAATTTAGATATATATATCGTTTCACACCATCGTAAACTGCATTCCACGCTAGAGATTGGGGCCGAATACATCAATGATCAACAAATTAAGATTGATTGTGCGTGACAAACAAATACAAGTCACATTGGATCTGTAAATAACCAAAATCTTTAGATTTTTCAAAACCAATTAATTTCGAGTTTATAAAATAGAATTAGAAAACCCAACTCAAAACAAGTCAAAATCGAATTATACATTGAAATCCCTAAAAAACAGTTTATATATAAACAAACGAAAGAGACGTATATACGTAGAAATTAGAAAACAAGAAGATATATAACATACCGCCGGCGGATAGTGGCGGTAGAGAGAAGAGATGAAGTGATGTTGGTTCAGAGAAGGCGGCGATCATCTAACTGTGATGGTGGTCAGCGGCGGTCGCTAGTTTAGCGGCACAGGGGGTCGGCGAAAAGGAGTAGTCGAGACTCCAGAGACTAACCGTAATCTTTAATCGATGGGTATTGTTCGCTTTAGCCCTTTCATCTTCAACCTATAATCGATGGTATGCCTCATGACTGTCGAGCATTGGGAATTGTAGGCGTCGAATATGCGTAGTCCCCAGACGCCAGTCGCGTTACCCATTGCAGACAATAAAATAATTAGTAGCTGATTGGGCCTTGAGAATTTGGGCTGACTAACCATATATATATACACACACATATGGGCATATGAAATGTGAGGCCCTTTCATCTAATGGGCCCTGTGCAAGTGCACAGTCTGAACTCCCAAAGGGTCGGCCCTGACAATTTTAGTGATGATTTTAAATAAAGTTCGAACCTAAAAAAGTCAAGCTTAAACAACCCAAAAAGAGTTGAAAATGAGTTTAATATATCTTAAACGAGCTAAATCGAGCTTTACATTATAAGCTCTAAATGAACCTAGCTCGACAAATTGCAAAATGAAGTTTCGCTCATTTACATTTCTAATAGAACTCTATGTTAATTTGTTTAATCCATCTCTTAGAAAAGCCGAAAGGTAAGAACTGCAAAGGGCAATAAGCTCTCTAATATTTCTTTTAAATACTAGGTTATGGCCTAATTGTTTTAACATGGGATTTCTAATAAAGATACACGTTAATATTAAGTAATTCCATAAAAATTATAGATGCGTGCTGAGGTTAAGTATGCATGGTGGCGAAATACAGAATAAGACAACAATATCAATCAATCAATATATATATATATATATATATATATATATATATATATATATATATATATATATATATATATATATATATATATATATAAGAGGCTTACCAATTTTTCTAAAATAACTAAAATTGAGACTTAATTAACCAATTAAAACCTTCAATTTTAAAATCAATTTTGGAAAGTTAATCTCGATGGAATTCAATTAATAATCAATTAGGAGAGGGTTATATGAAAATTGTGAGGGGGCTTTATAAAACATGGAATGGGCTTTTTAAGGAAAATGTAAGGGGGCTTTATAAAAATTGTATACTAATGTAATTAATTATAGGTTGTTTATAAATTATGTTTAGTAACTTGTGATATATTTTGTTTCGAGAAAAAATAATTATATATTTACGACCGTCTCATTTTTATCTACGTTTTGGTATTTTTATTTTATTGTAATATGACACTTTTTTTAAAATTACTATATTCTTAATTTTTTGTTATCCATTAATAGTAGTGGGTATTTGAAAGATTAATGACATCGAATTTCAAATCTATATCAATTGGGAGGAGCCTGAATAAAAATTATGAGGGGGTTTTATAAAACATGTGAGGGGTTTTTAAGAAAATTGAGAGGGTTTTATAAAAATTGTATATTAATATAATTAATTATACGGTGTTTATACATTATGTTTAGTAACTTGTGATATATTTAGTTTAGAGAAAAAATAATTATATATTTATGATCATCTCATTTTTATCTACGTTTTGGTATAAATTTTATTGTAATATGATACTTTTTAAAAATTAGTATATTCTTAATTTTTTGTTATCCATTAATAGTAGTACTTCAAAAACAATTAGTATATTCTGATATGTAAATGTTTGGTGATATTTTATTATTTTTATCTGAAAATTTCTGAAACACTTTTACACTTATTATACCTTTTATAATTTCATACCATCAAATTTTATATTTTTTTAAACATCCCCGTGTTTTTACACGGGGTAATAAACTAGTTAGCAATAAAAACCAAATCCAATTTGACACATTCAACACAAACATAGACTTAAAATTATATGTAGTTTTATTTGATGGGAGTATCTATTAGCTCTAGAGTACTAAACAAACCTTGCAAGTCTGTCTATATGTCATTTTATTTGATGGATTACAAAGGATGTACTAACCTTAAAATATGATATGCAAAAATACGATGTGAATATAATAAAATTTATCATGATAATTTATTCACAAGTATATGTAAATTGCATGTTTCCTTCCCATGCTTTGCACCATATTTCATACACTTTTAAAATTATATTTAGGGGTTTTAATTGAAAACTTGTTGCATACATGGCCCCTAAAGGCAATTACTATGAATGAAAAGTATGTTAACTTGATGTAAGAAATTGGTTTATCATTTAATATTAGACCATCAGCATCCATCTTGAGGTAACACATGTCATCCCACCGCCACGTCAGCGTCACATCATTTTTCTATTCTCATCCCACACCATTCCACGAACATCTGCATCCATCTTGAGTCATCCCATATTATTTATTAAAAAGGAAAAAGGCAACAAAAAAAAAGGAAAAAGGTGAAGCCGAGCGAGAGGGTGAGCCCGAGAGAGAGAGAGAGAGAGCCCGAGGAGCCCGAGAGAGGGGCGATGGTTTGGGAGCCGGACCCGAGGCAACCCACCATGCCATCCCGAGCGGATGCGCATGGTCTTATATCGATTCATATCCAGTCTCTGCTATTTTTCTTAATTTATTTGAATTTATCTTTTATTATTAACTGTCTTAGTTAAATTTTGTTCAATATTATTAATAAAGTTTTTGAGTGTAATTTAATTTCATTAGAACTGTTTTTGAGCACGTATTCATATTATTGCTAGTATTATTCATCAGCTTTAATTCACAAACACTTTAGATATTAACATTCAACGCATAAAGACCAGTTAACAACATTCAACACAAACATAGATTTAAAGAATTAAATTGTCAAACACACACGCAAGCTCTAAACATAAATAGTTACAACCTGAAACACAAACATCATCCAAATTCAAACAAGCATTCATATATGAAGCCTTAATCACCATAAGCATTCAAACTAAAAATAAAACAAAAGATGTTTAATGTCATCCACAAAATTAAAAAGATTTTTCAGCACAATACAATTATCACGTATGAAACAAGAGTATATATAGTTCTATACCATCTTACAAATTCTTTTTTTTTTCTTTTTTTTTGCGACAAACACACATATTATAATCTGCTTTATATCATGAAGTTAAACTCAAGAAGGGGAGACACTATAAACACATTGAGACCGTTATGTCCCTTTTTCCATTTTTACAAAATCTTTCAACTTAGGACGCGTTTGGCGAAAAGAACTAGTAGCTGTAGCTGGAGTTAAAAGCCATAATTTTTATTTGTACATATGTTTGTCAAAATAGTTGGTAGTTAGAGCTAGATAGTATAAATGACAAAAGAGATCACGTCGTAAAAATGGACGAAATTACAAAATAATTAATATAGTATTTATATAATTTTATATATAAAAAGTTATAACTAGGTTAAAAATCTATTTAAAAAAACTTTGATTTTATATAAAGTTTTTTGTGAAAAAGATTTCAATTTTTTCATTTGTTAACAACAATCTTGTAGCTTTTTCGTTTTAAAAAACTAAATAGATTTGTCATAGAACAAAGGTCACTGGGGTCTGGGGATACAAGTTTCAGTGGAAAGGCGTGCAACCTGCAAATGGCGAATTCGATGGATATTGAGGTGGAAAACCCAGACAACAACCGCGACGACGGCGATCATCAAAGCCCTAGCTACGACATCGATGCAACACACGATTTCGAAACACTTGCTCGATCATGGCTCTCCACTCTCCCCGCTGACAAGCCTCTAAACCCTTCCGACGTCGAAGCTTGGCTTCAATCTAACAACTCATCTTTACCCGGTAACGTCAGATCAATGCCTTCATCAGATGTATATCAGATATTTACTTCATTTTTAAACGATGGAAGTCTGTCCAATGAGGTACTATTGTCACCTTCCACACTTCCTTTTTCAGTTTCTGGTTGTCTATTTATATAGGCGTATGATTACAGTTAGGGTTTTTGACGTTTTATGAAGTTCAAATTGCCAAATTCAGAATTTTATTCGAATTTATTGTATTTGGTTGTTGCTACGAGTTTCCGGTTTCCCCCTTTGAATGGAAGGACCGACTTATTTTTTTTTTCTTTTTGGCTTGGGAATTAAATGGATCATTTTCTTTATCTTACAAAGTAATGTGGATTGTGAGCTAACCTAGAAATTTGCTAACCATGATTAATTTTACAAAAATAAATCAAGTTAGGAGCTTTAATGTTGGTCATCTAATACTGTTTTCATCATATGTCCATTACATAGCCCTCTTTTTGAAGTTATATGAAGTTAAAATTGTAAAATTTAGCGTTGGATTCGGAAGAAAAGGAGCAATCTTTCGATTAATGATTTCAAATGGGCTATTTTGACCTTTGGATTGTGTACTTATAAGTTAATCTGGAAATTTGCTAACCATAGTTAACTTTACAAGAAGAAAATAGATACTGTGTAATGAAGTGTTTAGGCCAAACCTCTCAACATTGAGATTTTTTATTTATCATGTCTTCCGGTGCTATTTTAATCATGATTTTATTTTGTATGGAAAATAAGGAGATGATAGTCAATTTAAACCAAAAGTTTGGGACAATATTGAAGTTTAGCATTGGATTAAAATTTGTTATATTTGAGTATAGTTACGAGGCTTCCCTTTTGAACAAAAGGAACGCTCGTCTGACTTGTGATTTAAATGGGTTATTTGTCATTTTCTGAAGTGTGGTGGGTTGCGGCTAATCTGGAAAATTTGCTAACCATGTTAACTTTAAAAGAACAAATCAGTATTCTATTATGTAAACCATTTTGGTATCCAGTTATTAAATTAAGGAGTTTAATCTAGGTCATCCAATACTATTTATATCATATGCCCATATATTCCAGGTTTCCCAATGCCATTTTGAACATGACCTATTCGATATGAAAATGAGATTGGCAGTTGCCAATCTAAATCAATCATATATGAAAAAGGAGAACATAATTATCTGGTGTCCAAATGCTGCTAGATAAGGATGTTGCCCTATTGCAATCAGAAACTATATGAAATACTAAAGTACGGAGTATAAGTTAATGGCTTTGAATTACAGATACCTGTTTTCAATCTGAATAGTGGTCCTGGACTTGAGAACCATAAATGTTAAGTAGTTGAGATCTTTTGGCGAAGTTTGATTGACTCTGAGTTGGAGTTGGTTACGTCATTGACTTTGAATCAGGATAAGCTATCAACTAAAGATGATGGCGTTCTTGTGCATATTCTATTTTAGGTGTTTTTCTGTTGCAAGTAATGTGATATTAAATGACATATGTCACATATAGTATGGTTATTGCTGTGATAGTGGTTTTATCTTCTGGTAGGAAAAAGATCCAAATCATGCTCGTTTCCAACGCTCTGATCAGTGGATGCCAATATATTCATGGTTAGAGACTTTACAAACAGATGAGGTAATTAAGTCAAAAGATGTAATCGATTGGCTTACGGAGAATCCAGAAGTCAGAGACGATTTGTCTGCAAGACATTCTCGCTATCACCTAATGCACTATATTAAAAAATGCCACATGAAAATACTCAAGAGAAAAGAGAAGAAAAAGGTAAAATTATGCCATCACATCTCTGTATTCTTTCACTTAATGCAACACGTATGCTTAATGTAGTGGCATAAACCATACATTCGCTTGAACATTGTTAAAAAACGCTTGTAAACAAGAACTAGGTGAAGATTCCACATTATCTTTCTTTTCTTGATGTGTTTGAGATCTTTTTTCCTTATCTTTTTTTTTCAGGGATTGCATACGATCATTAAAATAAGTTCTCCAAGAGCTCACAAGACTGAGGAAAAGAAATCACCACTTGTACTTCCAAGTATGTTATATGTATTGAGTATTGACATGCTTTTTTAGGGCATCACCTTCCTGTTACTTTGTTAATAGTTTCATTGGTTTCTGTTCTTGATTTGCATTATTTAATACTGATTTCATGAGAACGTTGAAAGTTTCTTGTTGGGACTAGTGTACATGTGCATATTGCATTTTTGCAGGTAGTAGTGTGACCAAGATCCCAAAGGATAGTCCGATATACACGGTGAAACGTAACGAAGCTTTCCGAAAATATGAGATGTGAGATTCTAGTTTTAATCTTCATAGTTTTTTCTAATTTTCTTAAAATGATGCAACAAACTTCTATCTTATTGGAGTGACCCAATAAATGCAACATCCCCCTTGGTAATCGCATCAAATACTGTTAGCCTTAAATGTTTGCCTACATGTCTACAAGACTGCGTGTTGTCATTACTTTTGGAATTTTGGGGATATTTTAGATGTTTGACCAATACTCGAACGATCCGATCAAACTACGTTATCCAAAATCGCATATGGATTTGGGATGCCTATAGGTGGCAAAATGCTTGGGTCAAAACAAATCAAGAACAAGTCATGTTTGTACGAACCAAAACAGGTCGAATTTGTTTTACAGGAAGCCGTTTTTGTCCAAACTATCAAACTTTTTTTGCAAAGTATTAGTATGACACGTTCAATTACAAAAATCACAAGGAATAATCTAAATATTTTTCTATTTAGGAGGTTTTTTATGTATTAAAAGTACAATTTGGGTTCCATCTCTAATCTATTTGTCCTGTTTGACGCATTTGATCTATTTCCATTTTAGCTATTTTTATGGTTAGCCTATAACCCGCTATAAGTAAATGAGTCAGAAATCCGCCAACTCATCTCATATGTTTCGTTTTTACAGTTTAATAGAAATGGAGAAGCAGCTTGCCACTGTCTTTCAAAATCAAGAAGCTGCAAATGTTACGGCAGGGCCATAATTATCGTATGTTATCCTCATGTACACAACCACCGCAGCCTACGAGTGATACAAATGTAGTTTTGTTGGTTCTCTCATTAAGCAACACTTAAATTTCATGGCCCTTGCTCTATCCATTGGTAATTTGATCAGTTTTCCCTGATGGTCAACGCGTCCCACCGCGGGGGGGGGGGGGGGGGGGGGGGGGTACTCTTATATTAAGGTCACCATGATTTAATTATGATGGTTTTAAGTTATAGGGTTAAGTGCTCAAATGTATGAAAATTATACGTGAAAGATTATTGTGTGTACTTCCTCTTAAAATAGTTCTTTAATGTATCAAACCTTTTAAAAGTGTTATTGTGTGTATGTGTATGGTTAATTGTGTTTAGTATTAGGTTAATTGGGATTAGGGAAATTATTATTATTCTTATTATTATCCTCTTCAACCATTCTTTAACAAATTTTAGTCGACTACATAAGCTTCCGATCTCCATCTTAAAGACCCTTTAAATATGTAAATGGTTTTGATTTCGGTCGTTTCATGAATTATGCGATTGTAGATGGTTCGATTATGCGAGTGTAAATGGTTTCATGAATATGTAAATCTATAAATCTCTGAATGAATTCATGATTTCAATTTTTGATTTAGACTTAGTTAGGGTGTCTATTTAGAATTAGTAATGGTTTCATGGTTCGGTTTTTGGTTTCCTTTGTTCCCTTGAATCGATGTGTTCATGATTTTGATTTACGATTTCGACTTACTTTGTGTTTCAATGTCTAATTTGTGAGTGATTTCATGATACCTGTTTTGATTTCCCTTGAATTGATGTGTTGGTGATGATGATCATGATTTAGAACACATTGAATATGGGAATAAGATAATGATAGATTCAAAGTAATAATAATAGTAATGGTAAATAGTAAATGGTAAATGTGATAGTAATATTATTTATATATTAAAATAGAAGATTTACCCGCAACTTGATAAAAAGGTTGCACGATATACACATCTTTTTGAAGGTTGAAGACATTAAAAAACAACTATAAAATGTGGATACGTAATAACTTTCTGTGCCCCTTTTCCTTTTCGCCTTTGAGACTCACGTTAGAGATCTCCATAGTCATAACTACATATGATAATTCTTCATCGCTATGCAAACATTTATGTTTTACATGTGTTTGTTGATCGATTGGTCACTTTTGTTGATGACATTAACTAGTGATGAATATCAAACTTGGTAAACTTGGTTGTAGCCCTAATAACATAACTTCATAGCTACATAAGGTACAACTTTGTTTGACATTGCCTTCTTGATGTTCTTTTTGTATGAAAATGTCAACCCACTTTAGCTCTACTCTTTATGCTATTCAGACGCTAGCTTTTGACCGGAGTTCACCATTCTTGTTGCTGTTTTTAAGTGACATTTTTACATGTATACCAACTGTTTCATAAAATGCTTTAATGAAAAACATATATTTGAACTAATCATAATGTGCTTGGTGCCTTATCCTTTTTATCTGCATACAATATCCAGTGATTTAATTTGTATGGGTTAAGTAACTAAGAGAATAAGTTCCATCTCCATTTGCATGGATACAATAGTTTTGTTTTCAACTTTTAGTTTCTAAGTTATATTTAGTTTTTACTTTAGGATGTGATACAAAAGTTGTTTTAATTTTATAGTGATTTTACAAATCTGATTTTTATAGCAACAAGTCAATATTTTCGGATCATAATGAGATATTCTTTTACAGAAATAGTATGGGTTATTTAATACACGGGTTAGGATCCTCTCATGTTGGAGTCAAACATGACCCATCATGTTCTCTCACAAACATGAGAGTGTTTCCCTTATATTAATAAAGAATCGGTCCCCTTTGTAGGGTCCACTCTTCTATTTGTGAGAAAACATGATGATCATGTTTGACTCTAACATGAGAGGATCCTAACCCTTAATACACTATGAGTTATTTTTAACCCCTTTGACCCATACCTTGCTGAAAGGTTTATAACAGTAAGATATTCTCTTACAAAGATAATACATTTAAGGAAAACACAAGACAAAAATAATAAAAAATACTCATAAGTTATTCAAATTCTTATTTCCGCACTACGGGTTATTGCAACACCACCCGCCACCCACCACTATCGCGGCCTTCAACACAACCGCTCACCATCCTAACCACCATTATCTCCATCCACTGCAAGTCTGCTACCACCAACATCTCCTACCGCGCCCTTCTAGTTCTTCTTGACGAACTGGTTCAACCGACACCACCTGTTGGTTTTAATTTTTAATTTTTGGCTTCAACCAACACCCTTGAAGGTAGGGGTGTTTACAGGGCGGGGTGGGGTTCGTAGGAATAAAATCCATTAGGCTTGAAATCGAAATTGTTGATCGATTTCAGTGTCTCCATGCAGAACTCTCGACCATTGTAAACTTGCAAACTCTCAAAGTCAAAGCTCAAAAAAAGAATTGGGGGAGATAGTTGGGGCTGGTAGAGGTAGGTTAGGTAGGTTTGAGAAATTTAAGTTTTCTAATGGCTTTTACTATTTCATATTAACAATATATATATATATATATATATATTTAAATAAGTTAAAAGCATCGGGGCGGGACATGTAGCCGTGGATATTAATTTTTAAAATTCGAATCCGCTAGTGTGCAACGGGTACCCTAGTTTCTGGTATCTTGGGTTACGAGTTTTAAGGATATCGGTTTTTTGGTTTTGATTCATGCGGGGCATGTCAGTTTTTCGTTTTTTTTAACATACCTACCACAGGGTGGGTTTTGATTTTTAATTTTCACCTTCAACTAACAGATCCATGAACCGAACAAGCTTTTATGAATGATTTTGACGTCAACCAGATTTGAACAACCCTAAGTGGGTTCATATGTTTATAGTGCTCGATGGTGGTGGGTGGCGATAGAAGTCAATTTGGGTTCGGGTTGCCTCAATTAGGGTCGAAATAAGCTAGTTTGGATTCGGAATGCTATCAATTAAGGTTTATATGGTAAAGGGGTGGTGGTGGTGGTGGTGGTGACAATGGCGGTATTGAAGTGTGTTAGAGGATGGAGCGAGGGAGGGGAGAAATATGATTTTTTTTTATTTTTTATTTCTAAACAGTTAAAAAAGGAATTAAAAACTAAAAAATGAGCAAAAAAAAATAAGGAAAGGGGCATTTTGGTGTTAAACATTAAAACGTTTGATATATAAGGACCAAAATTTGTAAAATTAAAATTATGGATGACAGTTGTAAAAAGTACAAAATCAAAAGGAATAGAAATATAAGAGTTAATTACATAAATGGTCCCTGTGGAATACAAAATTTCCCACCAATGGTCCCTAAGCTTCAAAAATTACGCCCACAGTTCCCGTGTTAAGCAATTTGTTTCAATGTTGGTCCAATTGTAACCCTATCATTAAAATTGGAGTTAACTCCTCTAAATGTAAGGGTATTATTGTCTTTTTACCCTCTTTCTAATTTTTAAATCATTTTAAAATCTCTCGGTCAACTCTCTCTCACATTTATCTCCTCTCTCTCTCTCTCTCTCTCTCACTCTCACTCTCACTCTCACTCTCATCTCTGTCTCTCTTAGGACGTCACCACCGTGAAACCTACTTCATCTCAACCATAGATGAAACCTCCTTCATCTCAACCCCCGTGAAACTACCACCGACACTCCTTCATCTCCAACTTCCACCGTCTCTTCACCTTCGACCGCCACTCTACCTTCCACCGCCACACAACAACTACCATCCTTCACACTCCATCATCGTCTAAAAAACAAGAACCGCTGCCTCTTACAAAGTCTTCAACCACCGCCGCTACCATCGCCTTCGTCTTCGACCACCAGCACCTCCAGTCTGTTCAACCTCTGTCTTCAAGCAGTAACTTGAAGATAAACCTCCGATTTGTTCAACCTCCGTCTTTAAGGTTTCCGATCTGTTCAACCTCCGATCTGTTTAATCTTTGATCTGTTTAACCTCCGTCTTCAAGCATTTCAAATATAAGGTTTTTCAAATTTTATATCTGGGTTTCTCGATTTTGGGTCGCCGGAGAAGGCGGATGGTGGTGGAAAAAGATATGTGGTGTTGCTTTTAGATCTGAGTTTCTCGATTTTAGATCTGGGTTTCTTTGATTTCTGTTTTCTTTTTCATGTGAGTTCAAGATCTATTGTGTTGCTCGAGTCTTGAATTTTGTTCAAAATCTGTGGTGCTGTGAGTTCAAGATCTGTGGTGGTAGTGGTGGTGGTTGAAAATGGAGTGGCGGTGGTGGCCGGCGACCTTGAAGAGAAGGAGGCAGTGGTGGTAGCCTGGTAGGGAGAGAGATTAAAAAGGGTGGGTTGGTGGTGTACGTATGGGGGAAGGGTTTATTAATTATATTTTTAATTTAGGGGCAAAAAGACACTTTTACCCTCCCAAAGATAAGGGTTAACGCCAATTTAAACGGTAAGGTTAAAATTGGACCAACATCGAAACAAACTGCTTAACACGGGGACTGTAGGTGTAATTTTTGAAGTTTAGAGACCATTGGTAGGAAATTTGGTAAACCACATGGACCATTTGTGTAATTAACTAGTATTATCATCTTATTATTATTACTATTATTAAGTAGAGTTAATTACATTTTTGGTCCCTGTGGTTTACTTAAAATTACAGAATCAGTCCCTGGGTCACCTTTTTTACGGGTTTGGTCCCTCCCGACTCGTTTTACTTGCATATTTGGTCTATCCTCAACTTGAATGGACTAAACTACCCCTCTCTTATTAATTTATTCATTTCTCTTAAACTTAATTTGATTAAAATTTATTTATTTAATTAAAAAAACATTTCCTATTGTCTGTCAGATATACCATCTCCCTTTCTATCTCTTTCTCTCTCACTATACTCAAGAACAACCAAACAAGTCTCCATGAGTTTTCATCGGAGTCAACCAACCACCGCCACCACTTCATTACACCCCCGCTAAAACGCCACCACCGGTACCCTCCTCATTTTGCTTCTCGCTCGTCGGACCCAGTTAACACCACCGCCTCAATCGCCGTCACCTTCACCATCCACAACTTTCAAAGCCTTAATCGATTTAAATAGCACCACTGCCTTCGTCTTCAATCATCCACCACCACAAACCTCCATCATCATCTCAGACGCCACCACCACCACCCTCGCCTTCATCACCATTTCAACTAATATCACCCTAGGATTTTGTTTTTCCGGTTCCATCCCACCATCACCACCGCCTTCATAACCATTACAACATGAAAAAACAAGAACAAATCTAAAATAAAAAAAAACACCCAACCTTAAATAGTCCTACTATAAATCAAAAGAAAGGCCTACAAACCCTAACTAAAAGAAACCTAGTAAGTTTCGATTTACCATAAACAATTGCTTTAACCCAAATTTCATGGCGCCCAGTGGTGTTCATTGACAGATAAACTCGAAAAACCTTAAATCCATCGGCGGCGACGGGTGGGGTTAGACCTCAACGGTGCAATCGCAAAGTAAAATGGCTATTAAGGGTGTCCATCGGTGATCTTAGGGTTACGTCTTTATCTGGGTATTCTGGGTGGTGAAGATGAAGTTGATGGTGGGTGATGAATGTGTTTTATGGTGATGGCTGTAAAGAAAAGATGGAGCTGCTGGTCATGGGTGGTGGAGATGGTGGTGGTGGGTGGTGAAGATGGAATGGCGGTGGAGGTGGTTTTTGGTGATGATGAATTTTGGTAATGATGAACCACACAGAGAGAGAGAGAGTGTGTGTAGATATAAGGTAGAGAGAGTGGAGAGATAAATGATGTTTTAAATATAATTATGGATATAATCTATTATTTAAATAAATTAAAAAAATAAAGAAAAGAAAAAAGTAATAGAGAGAAAGACATTTCAGTCATTTTAAATTGGACAGGGATCAAATATGCAATTTGTAATTTTGAGTAAGCTAAAAGGACCAAAAATATAATTAACTCTATTAATTATTATTGTAATTATTATTTTAACCGATTTACGTTTTGAAGTGGTGATCTTATTTTATGTTTCGATTTTGAGCTTCCCGAGGTTAAGGTTGAAGTAGGTGGTAGGTACATGTGTGTGTGCCTTTGAAAATTCTTCCGCTACTTTTGTAGCGATAAATAAACCCCAGATTTTTTCCTCTCAATCATTTCATGTGCTTCATACAATGCCAACAATCAACACTCTCTTCGTAGTCTTCTTGTTGCTGTCGTCTAAGCCGTTCCTTTCGAGGGTTTGCCGTGCTTCATCTTACTCTACTCTCATTCGCAGCGACCTTCGCCCCCTTTCCGCCGACGAACAACCGCTCTCCAAGATCGCAATTCACAAAGCTTTTATTGATCTCCATGAATCAGCATCCATTCAGGCCGACCCTATTCTACTTGGTGTGCAGGTAAACCTTGTTAATTATTTCATTCTTCTTGTGATTTCTCATTTATGAATACTCTGATATTGCAATAACCAATTTCTAAGCTCATGATTATTAAGTAGTCATAATTTGCCCTGCACTCACACCATCAATGGTTATTGTTGAAAGCAAGTCCATAATTATCTATTGCACCATGTTTTATTACACTTGAGTAATTCATAATTCAATATTACATCACTTTATGTTGAAAATTTTAGTGTATATTGTGTTTTTTACTAACTTTGGACACGAATTATAATATGTATATGTGTTATATAATATTGAACTCTAATTGTTTAGGTTTACTTTTGGGGGAGCTTTGAAACGGTTTATTGTGTGTCCAAGCTTGAGTGAGTGTGAATGAGATATAGGTACTTAAAGTTGAGTAGTTAGATTGAAATGTAGGAAAACAAATGGGTGGGAAAGTGATCCCACATAGAACTATGAGAGAATGTATGAACTTTAAGCAACTTTATAAGCATCGAAGTGGAAGGTTTCGAACCTACGACCTTTAGGTTACCAACAATGCACACTGTTTTAAAGGTGCGATGACCGGTATAATTTACACTAAATGAATCAAATTGACCAGTGGCACAGGTTAACTCGGGATCGCCCCTAGGTCTGCCCATGAGTGCAATATATAATTCTGCATATGTTTATCAGGTCATTTATGGTTATATAAAAGAAAACTAATTAGTTAAATTACTCATATGTTGAAACTACCTTATTGGCCACCCAACTACACAAGCATGTATCCATTTTCATTTATACCAAAGTGAGTAAAAAATCTGAATATTGGATAATTACAATAAGCACACTTATTTTTGCATCGGGAATGACACTCCTCTTTTAAAATAGTTTAAGGGCATTCTCATCATGTTTTTTTTCCGAATTTGGTATAAACAAAACTAAACACATAGTTGGGCAGGGGGCAGCATATAAAGTAAGTAATCTTGAATCTTGATGAAAGGTAGCCTCGACGTGCAGGCAGAAGCATTTGTAAACATAATTTGCCAACCACTTAACATCAAAGGTGATTGTTAAAATTATTGCAGCAGAAGCACGTCCAGACAATATCTTTTGCACCATGCTGCATTACATAGGATTATATTGTAATTTAATATCACATTCACTTTCAGAACACTCATCACAACACTCTTTGTTAAGTTGATGTGATACAAGTTCAAGAAATGGACTCTTATTGTAACATAAAAGTCCATGTGATCCATGCTCTAACTGGAACTTAGTTTATTAATTTGGTCAAAAACATACTCAATAAATTCATAAATCATAATCTGTCAATCTGTTATTGATCTATAACTAGAAACTATCCCTTCTGTATTGTATTTCAAAATGTTCTCAGTTTTTGGAATAAATTCTGTTTGTTTCCTGTTCAAATTTTGTGATTATTTGGCTTTTGATTTCATAATAGGGTGAGGATACTGCATGGGTCAATGTGGAGCTCAAGTACCCAGATCCATCTGAGGACGACTGGGTTGGAGTTTTTTCACCTGCACACTTCAAGTATTGTTAAAAAATTCATATGTTATGTACCTGCATTCCCATGCAACTAGTGGTAGCAATTTGGAGTCATTTACTTATGAATGGGTGACTCGGGTTATGTTTCATCTCAAAGCGGGTCATATTGCTAACAAAAAATAATCTAGATGTAAAGGAAATGGTCCTAAAGTCACTGAAAGTGTATATTTAGTACATACAACCTACTGAATCCCTTCATTCAACTTAAATTATTATTGGAATAATATATTTATTGTAATCATATCTAACAATACCCTGCTAAGGTGGGATTGGTTATTGTTGTTTATAAAAATGATAAGGTGGGTGTTTTGGACAACTCCAAATCATTTCAACCCACAAAAAATGACCTGTCTTGACCTGCCCATCAGCCTATTTTGCCACCTCTATTTGCAATATTTGTGTTTGCGTATGAAGTTATTTATGCTGATCAATTTTGTAAAATATGGCAGTGCGTCAGATTGCTACTTAGAATCTGGCAAATCGCACGAGGCTCCATGCATATGCACAGCCCCAATAAAGGTAATGCATAATAATATATCTCAGGCTTTTGAGAATTGAGGCAGTTTATAATTTTTTTATGCGAGTTGTTTTGACCAATATTGTATCACCTGCAACATTTCTTATGCAGTACATGTTTGCAAACCACTCCAGTTCCAATTATGTAACAACAGGAAAATCCACATTGAGTTTCCAATTAATCAATCAGCGTGCAGATTTCTCCTTTGCATTATTTTCTGGTGGGTTGGAAAATGTGAGAGTGTTACTTCTTCCGACTGTTTTTGTCATTTATGTTTTTTTGATGAGTTAGAACATATTAGCTGTTGTATCTACTACTATCTCTTTGACTTTGAGTAATTTTGCTATTTCGATTACAGCCAAAATTGGTGGCTGTTTCAGATTCTATATCATTTGCGAACCCTAAGGCTCCCGTTTATCCACGCCTTGCACATGGGAAGGCTTGGGATGAGGTATATCTTTTTGGTCGAATGGATGGGTTAGGTAACGGGTCAAAACTGGTTCGGATTGAACCAAAACCTTTTTAGCATGAGTGGAAACACGTTAGATCCCGAATATACTTTTTTGTCCTTTTCCTTTTATTTTATTATAAATAACTAATGCTTTAATTATGTTTACAAAAAAATATAATTCACAATTATAATAATAATAATCTATGTTTTAATAAATTGATATAAGAGGTCTCATGCATCATATATAATTATATACACTTTTTAGTGTTTTCGACCCATTTGACCCGTTCTCCTTTTAGCTGATTTTTTTATTTGACCTGTTTGAGATACAAATACAACCCAAGTCAACCCTTTCATATGTATATTCGTCAAAATTGCCTCCTCTAATATGATGTTGACTCTTGGTGTGTTTGCAGATGACTGTTACATGGACAAGTGGCTACAACATCGATGAGGCGGTTCCATTTGTCGAGTGGGGTTTGAAGGGCGATAGCCCAAAGCGCTCTCCAGCAGGAACATTGACATTTACACGTGGCAGCATGTGTGGTATAGTGTCATCTTGAACAATACAATTAGTAGTTGATGAATCCATTTATGTTTAATAAAAGCTTGTTTATAAATGCTCTTGTTATGTGCCTATGTATAATGCTGAAATTACAGAAGTATAAGCTTACCTACATAGGCACCTTGCACACTTGCACAATCATCAAATTCTAATTGTAAAATCTCTGACACTTAGATTCTTAAGGTTAACATGAAACTCATTATCCAAAAATGCTTTTGACCCTTAAACAGTCGGAAACAGAATATATTTATTCAAACATTAAAAAACTGATATAAATAAGCAGGTTCAAATCACATATCTAAACACCACCTTATTGTACTTATACTTTTGGCATTTGTAATAATCACTTACTGTGCCTGCAGGTCCCCCTGCGCGTACTGTTGGATGGCGTGATCCTGGGTTTATACACACTAGTTTCTTAAAAGAACTGTGGCCAAACACTATGTACGTGTTATGCATATTTTAGTAAAATACAAATAGATATCTGTAGGGGTGGCAATTTTAACCAATGGGTTGACTTGAGTTAGACTTCATTAAAAAGCTTACTTTTTAGTGCAACGGGTCAAAAGGGTCAAATCTATAAAGTTACATAAGATGAAACAGGACAATTGGTTTAATGTCTCCCAAGGTGTTATATGAATGTTTTCAACCTCTTAAAACAGTTTATTCAAACAATCAGATATCACTTAAATAGTATAGTGTTTATATTCATGTTTAGTACATAGAAATTTTATCAAATTTCAAAGAAAATGTTAGCGGGTCAATTTAACCCGGCCTGACTCATTTTCCCTGCAATGAAAATACCCATTATGTCCTGTTACCCAACCCGCCATATTGCCACCTCTAGAGATATGAGAAAAGAGTTGGCTAACTTTCTTGTTATATTCTGACCTAAATTTGGTTGTGAAAAACAATTCTCCAGGTATAATTATAGGATTGGGCACATGCTGTTGAATGGATCAATTGTTTGGAGTAAAATGTATTCATTCAAATCATCTCCATATCCAGGACAGGACTCATTGCAACGTGTTATTATTTTTGGAGACATGGGGAAGGTAATATTTGTTAAATTTTTTTTTAAAGTTTTTTTCTTTTAAATTGCTTTTTGATGGTTTGATTTGATCATCAAAATTTCTCACTAAGTTCAAAGTTGACAACTATTTTGCATTTTTTTTGCCACCCATTTTTCAGGCAGAACGTGATGGCTCAAATGAATATGCTTGTTATCAGCCAGGATCACTTATTACTACAGACCAACTAATCAGTGACCTTGATAATTATGACATTGTTTTTCATATAGGAGATATGCCATATGCAAATGGATATCTCTCACAGTGGGACCAGTTCACAGCACAAGTCGAACCCATAGCATCCATAAAGCCTTACATGGTTGCAAGGTTTGGATTTCTTGTGTTCTAGTAGAGGTTGCAAAAATAGGCGGGTCATGTGGTCTTGGTAATGGGTCAAAACGTGTAATTTTTTATACGGGTCACATTGACTTGAAACACGTTTGCCCAAGATTTTTTGTATACAATAAGCGTGTTTAATATGATTACCAAAAGGATTTCATTTCACAAGTAATTAATATTTGAATAAATCTGATTTAAGAAAGTTTACCATTGTTTTTTATTCCACAGTGGCAACCATGAACGATCTTGGCCTAATTCTGGAGGCTTCTATGCTACTACAGATTCAGGTGGGGAGTGTGGTGTGCCTGCTGAGACTATGTACTATGTTCCTGCAGAGAATAGAGCTAAATTTTGGTGAGATGAAATATTTTTTGATCGATTTCATGTTATAGGTAAAGAAATAGGAAACACTGAATATGGTCATAGGCTTCAATAAAGTACAACAGTTTTCCTTTCAAAATAGCAAAACTTCCCATTTTTGGTAATATATCTAAGAGGTGGCAAGATGAGGGTCAAAAGGTAGTTTTGGTGTGGGTTCTTCGAAACTTTTTGAAAGAAAGATTGTATTATTTCAATAATATTTTAAAATCTGATTTGTTCCACCTATGTGACCAGTTTCTTGTTAACTATGACAGGTATTCAACAGATTATGGGATGTTTCACTTTTGTATAGCCGATTCAGAGCATGATTGGAGGGAGGGTTCAGAACAGTATGCATGGATAGAGAAGTGTCTGGCATCAGTTGACAGAAAAAAGCAGCCATGGCTCATCTTCTCAGCTCACCGTGTGCTTGGATATTCTTCAAACAGTTGGTATGCCCAGGAAGGCTCTTTTGAAGAGCCCATGGGAAGAGAACATTTGCAGAAACTATGGCAGAAATACAAGGTGGACATTGCGTTTTATGGACATGTACATAATTACGAAAGAACCTGCCCTATATACCAGGTACTCTGTTCTTTATTTTTCTTTTACTTACTAGCAAGTGGCAATTACGACCCATATACTTGTGAAAGCCAAACGGGTTAAAAATAAGAGAATAGCTAAAAATGAAACGAGTCAAAAAGTCACCCAAGGTGTTCATATTTCC
Organism: Pulicaria dysenterica; assembly: GCA_947179395.2. Taxonomy (NCBI): domain Eukaryota; kingdom Viridiplantae; phylum Streptophyta; class Magnoliopsida; order Asterales; family Asteraceae; genus Pulicaria; species Pulicaria dysenterica. The sequence goes on from OX359292.1 coordinate 5,316,727, forward strand.
TGTTACCATATCTCTTTGGGTCAAAATATGTATTTGCTGACCCATGATTCTTGTGTTGGTGTAGAACCAATGTGTGAACCCGGAAAGATATACTTATTCTGGCACTGTAAATGGGACAATCCACGTTGTTGTTGGTGGAGGCGGGAGTCATTTGTCAGATTTTACTGAGATTGATACGATTTGGAGTCTGTATAAAGATCATGATTGGGGGTTTGTCAAACTTACCGCGTTTAACCATTCTTCACTTCTTTTTGAGTACAAGAAGAGTAGGGATGGTCTCGTTTATGATAACTTCACTATCTCGAGAGACTATAGAGACGTCTTGGCATGTGTACATGATGGGTGTGAACCTACCACTTTGGCATCATAAACTGATGTGAATTACTTGAATTATTGTATTTGGTTGGCCCTTGTAAACTCAAAACTTATTGTTAGGTGATTGGAGGTTAAGAGATGATAGACATTAGATATGTTTGTTGTATATTGTTTTTAGTTATAACTATATACTTTGTATTTGATTTATATAGTACTCAAAAAATGTATCAGCAACCCGTGTACCATGACGAGAAACAAAAATAATGATTATGTCTTGTTAATAAAAGAAAATGATTAAGGGCTCAATGATTCATTTGGTGATTAATTTATTTACGTATGGATATAGTTAACTCTTTTTATTAACAATTTTATGTAACTTTTACTAAATTAAACCAATATATCAAAGGGCTAAGTTTTAAAATACAACAAAATGTAATTTTTTTAACTCCATAATCTATGGCTAAATAGAAATTAATAGCACAAGCTTGTGCTACAAGTACATAACCATTCAAATGAACTCATCCATAGTTTAATGATTTTACATTATTTTAATGATTAGCAGATAGTTAATAATATGTTTTTTCCCGGTCTTATTGACAAGTTTTCTTAGTAAAAAATAAATAAATCTAATCAGCATGCATATATGACGTATTGGGCATCTTTAAGATTTCTTGTTTTATACTTATTTAAATTCAACGTCTAACACGATAAATTGTCGAGAGTTTGTCACGTCCATAACATGTATACAAATTTCTTTTAACGAATAGAGTTTATGTTCAATATAGTTCGTATAAAAAATATAGTTCTGAATTTTAATATTTAATTACATGTGATTCAGTATACAATCACATGTGATTCAGTATACAATCACATATGATTGTAAAATCATCACATGTTAATAACGAAAATATCACTCCGTCCAAATTTTTAAAATTCAATCTGGACCATTAATAAGGCTGATCCAAAAACTAAGATTAGTTTCTTAAAACTATATATTAAATATGGACTATATTAAACATTTCTCATACCGTTACTTTTCTTTATAAATAGTTATAAGTTATAAGTAACTCATGCTTTTTGTTATTAGTTAAACCCATAGTCACTGTTTATAATTCTTAAACCACAAACCTCCATTTAATATATCTCGCATTTATTAAGACAGTGAGAATTTAGTTAATCATAAAAAAAATGATTTACTTAACCGTTGGGACATGAATTTTTTTATATAAATAAATCCGAAATTTCCCCTTCCCGGGTGCTCCTCCGCCGAGTCAACTTCCAATCGACCATCCTCGGACGACGGTGCAAAAATTGACCGCCATGGACGGCCATGCTACACCGTCGAAAGCCCCTAATGGCGCTTCCAAGTTCCTTCTCGATCTTCCTTCCAAAGGCCTTTTCTCATCCTCCGTCATCTCTTCCAATTTGGTAATTCTTCATAAACCCTACTTTTCTTGATTCTTATGAGATTTGTGATTCACTGTGTCAATTGAACCGCTACCTTTTTCACTCATTGTGTTTTGTAAATTGGGTTTTGGCCAATGACGTTAGGGTAAAAATGTAACTTTGTACATTTGAATTAGGGTTTGTTGATTATGATTGTCGTTACTAATGCTGCTTCAATTCATAACTATCCATCGAAATTGTGGTTGTTATTTTTCGTATAGTCAAGTTTTTGTTTGAAAAGAATTGAACTTGCTGGTTTATGCAGTTAACTATCTATCAGATTAAACTTCTGATAAATTATATATAGCTTCCAAATTGATTTGAAGATTGAGCTTAAAGAGTGTTAGTTATTTGCATCTTTTAGATGAATTTCTTTTTTCTGGTTGAAGTTTGAGCAATAAACATAAATAAAAGAGAGGTATTTTCACTGAATCACACAATGTGGGAGTAAAAGCTCAAATTTCTTATACTTCATATCTGCTCTATTTGTACACACCGATCCTTTATTCCTTTTATATGGGGTAAAAAACCAAGAAAAGTTAGGAAGCTTTGCTAATCCTTATTCTATGATTTACAAGCTTAAGTTCTTAAACAATTAATTAATGTTGATTGTAAAGGCTTATATAGTTCTTTCTCAAGTTTTTATGATGGGTATTTTCCTTAAATCATACAAGGTGGGAGTAAAGACTCGAAAGTTTATACTTTAAATCTGCTGTAATTTTTGTATATCGATCCGTTTATAGGGTAAGAAACCATATACACTTAGGAAGCTATGCCAATCCTTATTCTATGATTTTACAAGCTAAGAAACCTAAAATAATAAAATTATATTGATCATGAAGACCTATATGGTTCTTTCTCAAGTGTTCGATGATTACAGTGTCGTGTCATAAAGTCTTCTTACAAATCCTTCATGTCATATATTTTGAAGCATTTGATTGGTTTTAAAGGTGTACGTGAACATAAAATCGTACATTATGCTTTTGTGGATGTTTGGATGATGCTTTTGCTATCTTTTCTTTTCTTGTTTTAATCAGCTATATTGCTTTGTATGCATTTACACAGGGTGGACTGCGGGTCTATGTAACTGATCATGACACATCACCTCCAGGTTATCTTCAACAGTCTATATTTACTATTGGGCATCCTATGATGTGTGTGAGTGTGTTGACCTTTGATGTGACATGTGTGTGTGTGTGAGAGAGGGGAGGGGTACAATTAAGTATCCACAACACCTTTACTATATGCTAATGATATGATCAAGACTCTTATTGATTTTTCATGTTAAAATTGCAAATTTGCAATACAAGTACATTGAACATTTTTAATATCCTTAAACACTTGTCTAATAAATATGGTAGAATAAAGAAATCTTGAAGGGGGCCAATATTTGCATGTTCAGCTGTAGGACTGACTTTGATGTTTCTTTCACTCAGAAAATCAGCTTATAAAGACTGATCAAGTGAACATATTGATCAGATCACTTCTGCTAAAGCAACAGCAGAAGGGTGGATCAACTTCAAAGGGCTCAAAGGGTGTAGGCGAGAGCTCAAGAAAGAGGTAATCTCTATATTTTATGCCTACTGGAGTACTGGTTTTGTTATGTTTGATGTATGCCTTCATGGCGTTTGGTATTTAGTTATTCTTGTGACGAAAGCAGAGACCCATTTGATGTTCTTGTTTATTGTTGTATTATCATTGCATCTACAGGGCTCTAGAAAGAGCGGCGGATGGTCGGGCTTCTGCTAAAAGGGCAGCATCCACCACCCAAAATGGTACCCGACAAGGTCTGATTTATAGTTTAATTGTATGATTTCAGATTGGAGGTGGAACAATGGGTGGGTTGGTGACGAGACAAAATGGGTTTGGGTCAAAACGACTAATATCTTAGGTGTGGGAACAAGGTCGGGCACTCAGGTCAGGTTGACCCATAGTACTTTTACCCAAAAAAGTGGATGTGTTTTTATAAATGATATAGCATGTCAAATATGGTTACAAAAAAATTCTACTGTTACAATAATGATGTACCTGTTTTTTAATACATTGATTTAGGAGGTTTTATGCATTAAAAAAACACTTTGGGTGATTTTGACCCATTTTGTCTTTCTCTTCAAATAATGTTCTATTTGAATTGTTAGAGATAAAATTTAACCCGATTTGACCGATAGATAAGCAAATCGGTTGAATGTGCCATCTCTACTTTAGATCCCCTGAACCAATAAATTTATTGGCTAATATCGGGGCAAAAGTATACTTTATGTTGTGTTTTTAGGGACCTTAACAAATGATTTTTATTGTATGCGTTTCTCGAGTATCTAGTAATGTTTTTGCATCATGTAGAGGGTTTTAAATCACAAATACCTGAAAATCTCCAAAGTTTTACCGTGGAAAGACTTCGTGCGCTTTTGAAGGATAGAGGCCTTTCTGTAAGAGGGAAGAAGGTATGTAACTTGCTTTACATAATTCTTTTACATTGTTAATTGATTCATGCCAGTTCATAAGCACTGAACTTTCTATTAGCAGCCAATATATAAATTTGTAGAATGCCAAATCTATTAAAGCTCGGGATGTAAAAGGTGCAAAAATTCGGAAATAAGCATAGATTGTCATATTGCATTATCTGCATCCACATATAAATTCTGAAACTAGTATCAACATTCATGAACTAAAATATTTGAGTGTCGGCCACAAATTCAGAATTAAGATAAGCTTAAAATTGTAAAACTTAAAGTTTCTCGATCAAATATGAAACAAAAACCATCGATCAATATAGTTGGGACGCTCCTAGGTGGTTCTGTTTAAGGTTGGAAAATGGCTTTGACCTCTGTTTAGGTAACAGTAAAGCATCTCTTTAAAGCAGTTAATGAATTACATAATCTTTCTTAAAACAAATAGCTAAATCCCAGTAGAGTTATGGCTACACACGCGCGCACACACACATACACCCCTCTATATTATATAATATCATTCTTACCATTTCTTCAGTTATAACTGTTTGTGCCAATGAATAAACGAATGGAAAACAACATTATCATCTTGAATCATCTCAGCGCCTAATGTTCTATTTGTTTATTCATGTGAAACATGCTGTTTATAGTTTATTTACTGTGGATTGGGTAAACATGATATTGATATTGTTTTAAGAGGTGAATTAGTGAATATCATTGTGAAATTTAGAAGGTTAGATGTGACATTATGAACTTATATATATATATATATATATATATATATATATATATATATATATAGGGGAAGGTTCATGCGAGAACCGTTGTTAGTGCGAGAACCTCGAGAACCAATCTCAGCCGTTCCTTGGATATGGGAAGTATCATGGATGGAGAGAGTGGAGGGATAAAGTGTGGTAGGGTGCATGTGAGGAATTTATGGGTGGGCAATGACATTGAAGGAGGGGGAATGGACGGCTTAGATTGGTTCTCGCGGTTCTCGCGCTAACAACGGTTCTCGCATGAACTTTTGTCTCTCTCTCTCTCTCTCTCTCTATATATATATATATATATATATATATATATATATATATATATATATATATATATATATATATATATATATATATATATATATATATATATATATATATATATGGGAGGGTTCAAACGAGAACTATTTTTCGTTCGAGAACTGCAAGAACCAATCTCAGCCGTTTCTTGGATATGGGAAGTTCATGGATGTAGAGTGTGAAGGGGATCAAGTGTGGCAGGGTGCATGTGAGGAATTCATGGGTGGGCAATGACATTAAAGGAGGGGGAATTAGACGGCTCAGATTGGTTCTCGCAGTTCTCGTACGAAAGACAGTTCTCGTTTGAACTTTTTCCTATATATATATATATGAAATTGCCCATAGTTATGTCTTTTGAGTCACTAGTTTCATACTCATTAGGGATCTATAATCTTTGCTCCATATTTAGAAAAATCAATAAATAAACAGTTGTATACACGGATTCAGTGGAAGTTGGTTAAACCCCTTTTAAATTTCAATGATTAGTTGCTTCCATTGTAAAAAAAAATATTGCTTAATTTCACATTTTGATATAGTCACTTGTACATAGGAATATGCAAAACATATGGGATAAACCAAACCTGGACCAGGCAGGGGATGGCTATATATTGCTTGGCTCTCGGTTTGGTTTTTGGCCCAAGAAATTTTGACAAAAAGGTCTCTTGATTCGGTCCAACCTGGTTTCTTCTTCTAAAAATTTATCTTTCTAGACTTCAGTCTGCATCATTTTTTTAAAGCTAGAAAACTGAATACCTCACGTTCGTATCTGGTTCATGGTGTTTTTTAGGTTCCATCATGTTTTGATTTTTCATTTCCTTTTATCCTGATGCTCTTTAATCATCGAGTGTTACAGGATGAACTGATTGGTCGGTTGAGAGCTAGTACTGGCTCAGCTAGCTCATCTGCAGCCAACCAGTAGTAAGGCGAGAAGGCCCTGCAACTGCAATCAGTATATGGTAAATGCACTCTCACAGACTCTAATTGTTATATATGCTTGTGCTTTTGGAGTTTTGGTTGCATCAGTTAAAATGGGTTGCTACTTTTTTGTTTTTAAATTAGAATTTTGTACATCTGGATGCTAGATTTTTGACCTTCTAGGGTGCACAAGTGTTTGTACTTTGTACTCTTTTAACTCCAGTAATATCATATGCCATATGTTTGTGATGCAATTGGGTAATACAATTATTTTGATTCTCATTATAATATTAGTTAGTTCTTAGTTCTTACGTGGTAGAAAATGATCCTCGTTAATCCTAAAGATTATGCATACCGGTATTTCTTACATGAACCCGACATACTTCTCTTAAGGAATGCTAACATGATCTGACCCACTTACATGAAGGTGGCAAAACGGGTAGGTTTGAGTTAGGTATGTCAATGGGATAGGTCATCCAATCCGACTTGTTTCATTTATATGATCATACGGGTTGAAAAACTTGATCCACCAACCCATAATCGATCCAATAGATCAACCTATTTAGTTGGTTCATTGTGTGGGTTGATCCAAGATTCGTCCGGATCGACCCATTAAAATATTACACAACTAAAACTTATTTAACCATCATTACCATCCCTGTCTCCCACCTCCACCACCGCCGTCTCCCATGTCACAACTACCTCCGTCATCACAACCTCCACCATCATCACCCACCTATGCTTCCACTACCCCTGGCGCGTGTCACCATCATCACCACCTATGCCACCGTAACCAGCACCACCACCATTGCTTCCGCCACCTATGTCTTCTCTACCACCAATCCATCATCACTATCACTACGACCACCAACCGGTCCGCTCATACCTCTATCGCCAAATCCACCATCGCCAGATCCATGATTGTAAGATTTCAAAATCTTTGAAGAGGGGACGGGTTTCAAAACTCTGTGAACATGAGATTTTCTTCGCCATTGACATTTCACCTATGCTCATATTCACAACTAACCATCGACCTCTGTCTTCACCATCGACCGTTGCCCTCATCGGCCACCCCACTATCGCCGTCGCCGCTGCCAACTCCATCTCTGGTTACCCCACTGTCTCCCATGACCGGCCCTATATCTTCAGTCGGGCTTCAGTCTTGGACCGACTGAAGTCGGGTTCAACGAGACCCAACCCGGAAAACCCGATCATTCGAAAAGAATTATGTTTTGTCGGCTGTAGACAAATAATAAGACGTCGACACTTCGTTGTTTCTATAATTGCACAAGCATATGATACAAGAATAAAAAAGTGATAGCATAGTATGCTTATACGAGTTCAATAATGCTAGAAACTAACACAAACATTAAAATACTAACTTTTCTTTAGAGCAGCAAAAACATAATTTTATTTCATATTATTATGCCAATACAATCGTTCTATGCAACACAAGTACGACAATTCATTGTCGATGGTTTAAGGGTTTGTTCTTTAAATCCGACAAAGGTTTCTAAATCCAACCAAATGGGTGATGAGATTTCACATGAAAGATATAAAATCCATGAATCAAACGCCCCTTAGAATTTCTTTCCTTGCTAATATTGTAAAAAATTATATGTTTAAAAAATATACATAGTATTAATAGTGGATCGGTTTGGTTATCAACAGATCGAGTTGTTTTAATAGAAACCTAAACCTAACCAATAAAATAAATTTTCCATACATAAAAGCTGAACAGTCGATTTTAGTAATGGTTCAGTTATTATCGGTCGGTCTTGATAACTATAACGGTCTCGGATCGGTTTTAATGGTCGATGTCGGGTGGAGATCCAACTATTTGGATTTAATAAATCTTGGATCAAATCAATATCCATTAACAAACGAGTTGTATCCATATCCAATTAAGTTTGTTCAAAGGATCCAATTTGACTTTCCCTATACGGGTCAAATAAGCATTCATAACGAAGGCTATTTATCTAGCAAAAAAACATGTATGCAAATACTAAAGCACACTAGTTTTCTTACACAAACTAGTTGCTTTTGATAACTTGATAAGTTTGTAGGAGATTTGTTAAATAAGCATGTTTTAGCCTAACTTGGTGGTCTATTAAACAATTTTAGCCTATGATCAAGCAACTTTAATAGAAAAAAAGTTGAATAATTGAATAGTATCCCATATTTTTATGGTTTACTTTTTGAATTTGTAAATGTGTATTGTAGTAATATATATGAATTTAAGCTAACACATATTATCGAATTTATAACCTACTTTTTCTTAATAAAATCATGATGTATGAGGTCGTAGTTAAAGCTTTAAGTAGGTTTTCGGCCACTTTTGACTTCTTTGACCTGCAACATATTACATACTTATACTATTAAATTATAAACAATATCAGGCTCTTATTTGTGGGTTTAATATCTCTAAGGTGGATGAAGTTCATCACTACATCATTTAGTTTTTAAGGATCGAATACTACTTGTTATGATTGAATTTGAAATCTAGCTTAACAAGAACATGTTAGAGAATGTGGATAACTATAATAATAAACACACCCAGATTTTACGTGATTCGGTCGTCAGGGTCACTATCTATGTTCACGGGCAGGAATCAGAAACTTATTTATTACTGGAAGTGTTTACACATGTGTCACCCCAAAGGTGCATAGATATGAACCACAAATGTTGAATGATTAGAACCTTAGCTACGATATTTATAGTTACACCCAAGATGTAACACCGCGATTTTCGAAAACTAGATTTTTCTTTTTAAATTATAAATTCAAGAATCCAAACTGTGTGGATCCGTTTGTAAACTTTACTTAAACCAAACCTGTTTTTTTCAAAACTTACATAAGCAGCGAAATATTTAAAGTGACTATAAACTACAAGCAAAATTAGCCACGACATACAAAAAGACTGTTGGTGTTACTGAAATTGTCTACCGACCACATAAATAAATACATACTGACATAAGTAGTAAATTAAGTGTTCCTTCAAAAACATAGTAATAACCAGCAAGTACCCAAGCTCACGCGCCTAAGTATCACCTGTAATCATGGGGAGAGTATCTGTTAGCTATTTAAAACTAGTGAGCATAAGATAGCATAATCAGTAATACAAACATATCACATATCACATATCAATTATCAGATAGTGCTATCCTAGCATCTCGCGATGAGTTGGCTCAGCCAGAAGGAAGCATAATCTTGCAGCGTAGCTAACCCGGCTCAACGCTCCTAACTGGGGAAACCAAACACATCAACCGCGCGGGTGGGTGAGCGGGTAGCGGTCCACCGTTGCGTTATCAGGCCAAAGCCTTCATGGGGTACAACAATAAGTTGATCCCCATACTGCTCGAGGAACGCCGGGTTTGCAACCCCAGGTAGTTGATGGTATCATCGACCCGCAGGTCTCAAAACGCCCCAGCTCAAATGCTGGCCCCATTCAAGGACTATAACCAGCCCCATATCTCGGAACCGATCACAAACATATAGTTGACCCATTCCGGGCCTCATAGCGCGCATATCATAACCATATAATATCCATGGTTCAATTCATACATGCTCCTTGCATAATCATAATCATATCATAAATCATGATTCAATTGTTACGTGTGTCATGCATAAACATAACATACATCAAGATTAATTTCATTTCATGGAATTACTAACACATACTGATAACATGTAATATGGTTATATTAATTCTTATGTTATCCTATACTCACCTGAGAGGCTAGAGGTTATAGTAAACAAATATCGTGATCGTCTCATTCTTCGGAGTCGTACGGTTTACCTATAAGAGAATACTCATGTTCAGTCACTTCACACAAGTACATTAACTAATATAACTAATATGAATCTTTTAATGATGCCCTTAGACTATTTAGAACCTTAAACGAGCTTCCCCTACTTCAGTACACGAAAAAATAGCAAAACTGTTGATGTTGCAAAAAAATAAGCCTTCTGCGGCCGTAGGGAAAATCCTCTGCGGCCGTAGGAAATCCCTGCGGCCGTAGGGAAAACCTTCTGTGGCCGTAGGAAGCTATTTGCAAACAGTGTTCGTTTTTCAGCCCCTGATCAGTCCAGTTTCACCTAAAACTCATTTCCAGCCTTTCCAATTCAATTTCTAGTGATTCCATATCAATTATAGCATCAAAACAAATCTAGAAACATACAAATAACAAGCTCTAACCAAGGATTCATGGTATGGGATCAATTTCTTCATTCTTTGACACATTTGAAGAATTTCTTTGAATATGAACAAAACCAACACTTTAATTATAGAAATTAGTTCCTAATCACTTATAATTGATGTAAGAACATATTAGAACACACGAATTTAACTTTTGATAGCTAGTTCGGGTTTGACCCGTTTTGACCTAAATACCCAAAATGAAGAACAAAGCACATGGATGAACTTACAAGGAAAGGAAGATGATAGAATTGGGGTTATGAGCAGATTTTAAGCTTAAATTTGTTGCTGGAACCAATATTAATGTTTGTCTTGTGATTCTTTCTTCAAATGCTCAAGAACACATGTTGAGAGAGTGAAGTGTGTGTGTTAAGTGTGTATGCGTATGTGTGTGTCTGTATATGAGAAAAAGATAACCGACCTTGGTTATCAATTATCCCCTAGTGGGTATTTTGTTCCCTTTTTTATTTACAACTTTAATACCCGTTTACCCGTTTCAACTAACGGGGATATTTCCGGAATCCCTATTCAAAACCGTTTACTAATATACTAATTTTATTCATTTTCGTTATTATTTTTTTTAATATCACCGGTTCTTATTCATTTTCATAATAATTTAATATTAACTTAATTAAATAAATTCTAATATCTATTATTAAATCCGAGATTCTAAAGCACCAAGAGTATATACGACTAGGCCCTTTTTGAGGATGTTACAAATCTACCCCTTTAAAAGGATTCCGTCTTCGGAATCTACTTTTCTGTAAGCAAGTGGGGACATCAAACTTTAATGTCTTCTTGTTCTCTAATGTACAGTTTGACCCGAGGTTGTGGTTACACTTTCCTAAGATCAACCGGTTATTCTTCATCCTTAACCGTTTGACCTTTGTGTCTAAGATCTCGATGTGTTTCAACATTAAGAAAAGTTATTATAAAGAACTAAGCAATTAGTTCTTTCACGAAAATTTAGAAGAAATGAAGGAGTAATTAGCACCGGACTCAAACGGAATAAGACATGGAGTTAACTAAGAATGTGCCTATTATAACATCACCTGCTGTCTTTTCCTCCTCGGCTATCATCTGGTAAGCTCTGCTAGTCGCACGAGGTGCATTCTCCTTCTTTTGACCCGAAGATGACTCTCCGGTTCCTCCTGATCGCTGTCCCTGACCTGATCTGCATTCTGATGAGCGATGTCCAGGTTTGTAACATTTATAACAAACATTATCATTGAAGCGACACGTCTCGGTAGTATACCCTTTCCGCCCACATTTGTGACATCGGGCTGTCTCCCGGGTACAGTGGCCAGTATGCTTAGAACGGCATTGTGAACACCATGGAGCAGTTGATTGATTATACTCTTGACCTCCCTGTCGTTGCCAAGATCCACCTCCCAAATCTTCTGACTCAGAAGATTGCTCAAATTTTATTTTGGAACCTGCACCAGTGGATTCTTTCTTCTGTACTTGGTCACTTTCATATTGCCGGGCCATTTCAAATGCAATATCTAAAGTTGGAGCACTCTGGACCGAAGCTCGGTAGTCTGGTGGTAAGGTTTTTGCAACCCGTTTAATATTTGTCTTTTCATCAGGCAACAAGTGAGCCATACACCTTGTTTTATTAGAAAACTGCTCTATCATATCTTCCACCGGTTTATCACCCTTTTCCAAACTCATATACTTCTCTTCCAGTGTATCCATCACTTGATCATAATAATACTTGCTACGAAGATCTTCAGAACATCGGTCCAAGTAAAGGCAACTCTCACCTCTGGAGGTGTAGATGAGATCACTGTGTTATACCATTCAATATCATTGCTTCTTAGTTGTTTCCTAGCAAAATCTACCTTGTTGGACTCTTTACAGTTGCTGTTCTCAAATGTTAACTCCATCTCACGGACCCATTTCTCAGTTATACTATGATCCCTGCTGCCCTCATAGGTAGGAAGTTGGAAAGATAAGAAAATTCTAAGATCGGGCGATTGCTTAGATTCTACAACCGATTGCATGAGTATCCGTTCTTCGGACGCCTTTATACGAGCCTCTAACTGTCGGATATAAGCCTCTCTATCCTCGCGTTCAGCCATTCTATTCTATTAGGTGTTCTGGCCAAACAAAACATATATAATCATACTTATTATTATTATTATTATACTTCATTAGCATAATAAGCAATTAAACAATAGCATTTTAGAAATATAACACTCTTTCGCACACCCCATGACCTCCCGAGGAACACTAAACAATGGTCGGGCCTGGGTTTGAGACTGAATACTCTTACAAATACCCAATTCACTCAAACCTAGGCTCTGATACCAACTTGTAACACCGCGATTTTTGAAAACCAGATTTTTCGTTTTAAATTATAAATTCAAGAATCCAAACTGCGTGGATCCGTTTGTTAACTTAACTTAAACCAAACCTGTTTTTTTCAAAACTTACATAAGCAGCGAAATATTTAAAGTGGCTATAAACTACAAGCAAAATTAGCCACGACATACAAAAAGACTGTTGGTGTTACTGAAATTGTCCACCGACCACATAAATAAATACATACTGACATAAGTAGTAAATTAAGTGTTCCTTCAAAAACATAGTAATAACCAGCAAGTACCCAAGCTCACGCGCCTAAGTATCACCTGTAATCATGGGGAGAGTATCTGTTAGCTATTTAAAACTAGTGAGCATAAGATAGCATAATCAGTAATACAAACATATCACATATCACATATCAATTATCAGATAGTGCTATCCTAGCATCTCGCGATGAGTTGGCTCAGCCAGAAGGAAGCATAATCTTGCAGCGTAGCTAACCCGGCTCAACGCTCCTAACTGGGGAAACCAAACACATCAACCGCGCGGGTGGGTGAGCGGGTAGCGGTCCACCGTTGCGTTATCAGGCCAAAGCCTTCATGGGGTACAACAATAAGTTGATCCCCATACTGCTCGAGGAACGCCGGGTTTGCAACCCCAGGTAGTTGATGGTATCATCGACCCGTAGGTCTCAAAACGCCCCAGCTCAAATGCTGGCCCCATTCAAGGACTATAACCAGCCCCCATATCTCGGAACCGATCACAAACATATAGTTGACCCATTCCGGGCCTCATAGCGCGCATATCATAACCATATAATATCCATGGTTCAATTCATACATGCTCCTTGCATAATCATAATCATATCATAAATCATGATTCAATTGTTACGTGTGTCATGCATAAACATAGCATACATCAAGATTAATTTCATTTCATGGAATTACTAACACATACTGATAACATGTAATATGGTTATATTAATTCTTATGTTATCCTATACTCACCTGAGAGGCTAGAGGTTATAGTAAACAAATATCGTGATCGTCTCATTCTTCGGAGTCGTACGGTTTACCTATAAGAGAATACTCATGTTCAGTCACTTCACACAAGTACATTAACTAATATAACTAATATGAATCTCTTAATGATGCCCTTAGACTATTTAGAACCTTAAACGAGCTTCCCCTACTTCAGTACACGAAAAAATAGCAAAACTGTTGATGTTGCAAAAAAATAAGCCTTCTGCGGCCGTAGGGAAAATCCTCTGCGGCCGTAGGAAATCCCTGCGGCCGTAGGGAAAACCTTCTGTGGCCGTAGGAAGCTATTTGCAAACAGTGTTCGTTTTTCAGCCCCTGATCAGTCCAGTTTCACCCAAAACTCATTTCCAGCCTTTCCAATTCAATTTCTAGTGATTCCATATCAATTATAGCATCAAAACAAATCTAGAAACATACAAATAACAAGCTCTAACCAAGGATTCATGGTATGGGATCAATTTCTTCATTCTTTGACACATTTGAAGAATTTCTTTGAATATGAACAAAACCAACACTTTAATTATAGAAATTAGTTCCTAATCACTTATAATTGATGTAAGAACATATTAGAACACACGAATTTAACTTTTGATAGCTAGTTCGGGTTTGACCCGTTTTGACCTAAATACCCAAAATGAAGAACAAAGCACATGGATGAACTTACAAGGAAAGGAAGATGATAGAATTGGGGTTATGAGCAGATTTTAAGCTTAAATTTGTTGCTGGAACCAATATTAATGTTTGTCTTGTGATTCTTTCTTCAAATGCTCAAGAACACATGTTGAGAGAGTGAAGTGTGTGTGTTAAGTGTGTATGCGTATGTGTGTGTCTGTATATGAGAAAAAGATAACCGACCTTGGTTATCAATTATCCCCTAGTGGGTATTTTGTTCCCTTTTTTATTTACAACTTTAATACCCGTTTACCCGTTTCAACTAACGGGGATATTTCCGGAATCCCTATTCAAAACCGTTTACTAATATACTAATTTTATTCATTTTCGTTATTATTTTTTTTAATATCACCGGTTCTTATTCATTTTCATAATAATTTAATATTAACTTAATTAAATAAATTCTAATATCTATTATTAAATCCGAGATTCTAAAGCACCAAGAGTATATACGACTAGGCCCTTTTTGAGGATGTTACAAATCTACCCCTTTAAAAGGATTCCGTCCTCGGAATCTACTTTTCTGTAAGCAAGTGGGGACATCAAACTTTAATGTCTTCTTGTTCTCTAATGTACAGTTTGACCCGAGGTTGTGGTTACACTTTCCTAAGATCAACCGGTTATTCTTCATCCTTAACCGTTTGACCTTTGTGTCTAATCGTACTGCTAATTACACTTTTCGTTATTATTTTTTTAATATCACCGGTTCTAAAGCACCAAGAGTATATACGACTAGGCCCTTTTTAAGGATGCTACACAAGATAAGCCTTATGGTCCCATACATGATTGACACAATAACCATAGAAGTCCAGGTCACATTTAAACACTCTAAGCCGTGGAGCCTTTGAACCTAAGAAACTCCCCATGCCATGCTCCCATAGAGCACGACGTGCTCTCTTCTCGTCGTCCACTTAGGACACCACGTCGAGCTTCCATCTTATTAGTTCTAGTCAAATCGTACTGCTAATTACAAGTCATTTCCAACTTCAGTATCGTTAGTTTTTTCTACTTATTAGTTCTCATCGCACTTTCAATGCAAGTTTCATCGCTTGGGCCCGATCGCGGCCATGATTGTAATCATATCGGGTTTATGTGACCCACTCTACCCACTCTTGGATTGTTGAAGAGTTAATAATGCGTTGTTAGTTGTACTTTAAGCATAACCACATATGTTAAGTTGACAAAAGTGAATGTTTTTAGTCGTGAACCTAATTAAAGCTTAGAGATGTAGATCTGCATTTACTAGCTATTAGACATATGCCTTATTGCACAATTGCGTATAAAATTAGATCATTGAAAGTGAAGTTATATAATCGACTTTAGCACAAATGATTGAAGTTATAGATATTTAATTTGCATGTTTCAAGAAATTAATAAGACTCTTTTATTTATTTTAGAATTAAATGATTCTGACTAGGCATATAGATAATGCTACCTTTTATCGAACTATTTGAGCTTTGTTTAACCTCTAAAACGTTTAAATCAAGGTTTTATTGAGCTAGTGCCTAAAGACAAGTTTGAAATATATAACGAGTTGAGCTCGAGTTTATTAAGGTTCGACTCAGGTTCTTATTGTGCTTTTCGAGTTTTTTATAATATACGGATGTATATATGACTGCCTTTAAAAAAAGATGTGTATATGACTATATATATATATATATATATATATATATGACTTTTACAATAATTATTATTTATTACTTTTATTAAGGTTAGACTTCTGTAAAATTGTTTTTTACTTACGAATTTTGTTTTGTTTTTTACATACAATTAAAATCATTTTCGTTTTTTTATTTGATAGATTAAGTTGATATTGAATCATCTTTAAGCCGAATCCAAGTTTATATCACGAAAACATACTTATCAAGCTACTAAGCCGAGCCCAAACTCGGCTTAAAATAGTCGAGTCGAGCTCCACTCAACACGTTTGGAATTAATCTTAATTTTGGTTTTTGAAAATTAATATAAATATCAAATATATTGAAGATTATCTTCCAATATAAATAAAAGACTAACTATTATTGATTTAATTAGAAGATCTTAGCCTTTCATTTAATTAAATTAAATCTTAGCAATTTATTTAGGTTAAAATTAAGACCTCAATTTGACTTTCAATAGTCAAAATTGAAACTCTATTTTGAATTTATATAGGATAATATTATATCAAAGTTAATATAAATTTAATATATATAAATCTTATTATAAATTCAAAATTCAAAAATGACATATATACTTAAAAGTTATATATATGAAGACCCTATCTAAGTTAGTAAATACAAATTAATATCATTTTGTATTAATTTGAAACTAATATTAATCCCTTTATAGTCTTTAATATTAATTATTAGATTAGATTTTAATATAATACATGGGTTGGTTGTGAAAAGATAATAAATAATAAATACTAATAAATATATATTAAATGATTGTATAACGTCAAAATAATGGAATGTAAAAAAGGGCCACAAAAACTTCAATTTAAAGTAAATATTGAATCTAATTTTGACCTAAGAAAAATCATAATTGGATTTCGGCTTTTACAAATATGGTTGGTTCAGATTAAATAATTAAAATTTTCGACTCTATGTCGTGACCCATGCCAAGTTTGGTTTTATTTGTTTTACAAATCTTATCGTAAATAAATTTCACATCAATATAAAGTTGTCTTCATTTACTTGTATATGTTGGTCGGAATTAATATAAACTTTTTTTAGTTTATAGAAAGTCTAAGATCAGTCTATTTTTTATTCGTACAAAACAATCATATAATTAATCAAATGATTTTTTTTCATAAATAATTATCTCTAACATGTGTATTTGTACGAATATCTAAACTAGTTGTATATTATAATTTTTATTTATAATCATATTTAGTATTTACATCACATCAAGATACCTTTAACCCAATTTGACTTTATTTATTATGATTTGCATTAATTCATTATTTAACCTGACCCGCACACCATTTTTGTAGCCATTCTAGCCTACTTTCATGGTTTTCAATACTCCACTTTCTAATGCTTCAAAAACACACACATCATCTAAACTCAGTATGAACTTATAACATATGTTTCTTACTGCATGAAATCACAATAATTACCAACCTATTTTCGCAATTTATTTTAATTTTCTTATGAACCATTACTCAATCCAACATGCTTCCTGGTTTGGTACTTTTCTTGGTTACTTCCCATACTTGTCACATCTCCAAACCCTTTCTTTAACTTTCAAGATTTTAAAACCTAGAAAGTCACCCTCTTTGCAATTTGTGAATGTGCTTGGTCCAATTGGTACGAACACTAAGCCTGGACCTAGGACGTGGTCCTTCGTGTTGGTCGGCGGATGGTCCTTACAGGATCAATTGTAGATTTCAATATGCTGATATATTAGGCATCAATTATTCTAGTAAGCTGTTACGTTATTTTGTTTTTTTCAATCTTTGTTGAGATGGTATCAAATATCATTTTAGAATACTTATAAAACGATTAAAAGATGGTCTGTTAGGTGGCGTTAATGTATTCAAATTCGAATAAAATATGTATGTAGTAGAGTATTATAATAGATGGGTTCACTCCACATGAATTCAAGTTGAAATGATTCTCTTTTTTACAAAAGAGGGTGAGTTAACAAACAAAGATTTTCTTTTTGCTTATTAATTAAGGAGACGCTAGTAGCTATGCCCCAAAGGGGATGGTTAACAATAAATTTAGTGTGTTTGTTTTTAGAAAAAAAAAACCACTCTCATTTAACATGTTTATGAATTATGAATTATTTATTTTATTTATAAAAAAGAAACAAAATTAGATAAATTGAGAGTATTCAGATAGGTATGAATGTTTAATAGTGTGTTAGTGTTAGGACACATGTGTAACACATAATACTTCCTGGTTGACATACGATGATACAATTGCACCAAGGTTCGACTCTAAGTCTCCACCATTCATGTTGATCATAAATACTAAAATCAATTTCGGTCCACTTTATAGCTACTCTTTCCTTATATGTAAGACCCAAATTTTTTGTATAATATTTACTACTAAGATAAAAGGATTTATATTACTTAAAACCAAAGTATAAAGCTGTAGTCACAAGATGGATCTACAAAAGGCATGCTTAAGAAGTTTAAACATATTAAAAATGTTCTGTAAACGGATGCTTGAACAGTCATTCGCGCATTGGAGTCTTCTCCTTATCAACTCTTGTAAGTAAATTAAAACACTAAATTAAGTACAGAGCTTAGTGAACACATAATCTAAACCATCAATGAGATGTAAGCACATTCCATTCATCAACTAAAGCATCATCACATATTTCGTCCCCGACCACTGGTAGTCCCCGACTATTGGAAGTAACATCGACTTCTGTGATCACATTGATCTCTGAATGCTACATCAGCATCTTGCTAATCTCGATGTCTAGCCACATGTGACACTCAGGCTTCAACACATAATTGTCGTCATCATCATCATCATCATCATCACCATCACCACATAATTCATATAACACATAAAGCGCATACTGTAACACCCGCGTTTAGGGCCTAGTTGTTTCGTGGCGGTGGTAAGTTATTTAATTGTTTATATTAGTATATTTGATTGTTAATAATTATTTGCTATTTATTTATATATTTATTTGATGCTTGCTTGGTATTTAATTTGGACCGCGAGGTAAAAGGTAAAAATATTAGTTTAATATTTTTATATGATATTGGTACCATATGATTCGTTTTTATACGAGGGTCCTGAATATTACCTCGTTGCTTGTTAATGACTTGAGTAGGACCACTTTATTTAGGTTTCTGTATGCTAGATATCAGTATTTGCACTGTGTAGTGTATTATGTTCAATATTGACCTATATATATGGCATTTGTGTGTGTTGATCTCATTTGTTTGGCTGCATAAGAAAAGAGAGAAAGAACCTTTTGCTCACACATACATACTTGAGTTTGTGAATTTGTTTTCGAGTTCTAAAGCGAGAGTTAACGGTTGGTTTTCGAGCAAGAGGTGTGTTGTGTTGTTTATGTAGGGTTTTGATTAGGAAGTTCTTGAATGTTGTGTTTTGGCCGTGCGAAGTGGAGTCCACTACGTGCGTAGTGACTCCATTACGTGCGAAGTGAATGTTGAAGAAGATGATGTCGATGGGTTTTGGTCGCACGAAGTGAGTTCCACTACGTGCGTACCAGTTCCCATTGCGTGCGAAGTGGGTTAGCCACTTCGTTAGTTTGAAGTTCAATACGTACGAAGTGGAGTCCACTACGTGCGTAGTGACTCCATTACGTGCGTAGTGATTCAGATGTTAATTCTGTAATTTTATTGCGTGTAGCCATGAGAGTTGTCGCTTTTGTAAATTGGAATGTAATCCCAATTACTGACTAAGTTATGATGTGTTTCAGGAAACGAGAAGGCTCAGTGAAATTAGAATACTGAGTGTGGTGTTGGAGAACACAGGTGAGTGGACTTTAATGCACCGGTGGTTTTAGTTGTAACTGTTATGGTTACTTGAATTTTATATGATTAATCATGCGATAGACTGTTTAGTCTGATATGATTGTTTGATTGGCTATGTGATGATTATTGAAATTGTGTCCAAGATATGAGTATCAAGGCATGAAATTGTGCTCATGATGTTTGTGGCAGAGGTCAGCTAAGCGTGGTTTTGGGCTGGGTCAGTTGCTTCTGGTTAGGCAGTTTTAGATCCTCTGTCGCATTTGTTGTAGCAGAGGGGGTTTAACTGTGCCAGTTAGCAGATGGCTATCGGTAGATCATTGCTATGGCCAGCATTGATCGTAGGCTCGGCAGAGCCGCCGGTCCTTTGATATTTGAGATAAACTGTTCATGTGATTGTTGTGGTTCTGCTTTAATTGCTTGTGGCTTGATTTTCATTCACTTAGCTTTGTGCTAATTCCCCACCTTAACTATCTGTTTCAGGTTTTGAGGGCACGGTAGGTTGCAGCTTTTGTGTACAGGGAAAGTTTGACCGTAGCTCTGATATTTTGGGTTTTAGAATGATGAGCCATACTTTATAAATGTTTTGTAACACTAAAGAAAGTAATGTATGTTTGTACAGTGTTGGCTTTAAGTTTAATGTTATTTCCTTTTTAGTTTTATAACGTATTACTTCTGCTGTGATTTAAAAAAAAAAAATAATATGGCTTGTATTTTTGCGGTGTTACACATACCTTCCATTTAATAGTAGAGTTCATGTAACTTACCTCTTTTGTCTTTGAATATGAGTATTAGCTCTAAAAAGTTTGTTCTCACATAATTCATTAATCCCTACAATTAATCTTACATAATTTAGATTTTAAACATATTTTCTGTCTTTTGTGAGTGTAGTGCCTACACGACATCCTACATGCTTACACCGGCTGTGTTGCACTGATGTTCAACCCTAACCCTACATGATCTGTATATCTCAGTCAAACACGGTCAAAGCTTGGCTCCATGGATTGTGTCACACCAAGGGCTATACACGGCCCGCGTACCATTACACGAGGCTACTACATGGCCGACACCCATGTATACGGCCCGTGTAGACTATATTGACACAATATCATGCATGTTAAGGTAAAAATCAGGATTATTGTCTTTTTTTTAGTTAGTTACACATGTGTGTGCTTGTGGAGCCGATTGATCTATGTGCCTGGTGGCCAATGTAAGAACCCATCGCTATATGTCTATGGTGCTCGATGGAGAGCTGATGCGATGTATATAGTGACGAAGGGTGTCATCTGTGTGATAATGAGATAATATATTAACTTTTTTTTCTAAAGTTTAAATGTTAGTTAGAGTATTAATACTAATTAAAATTAAAAGAAAATGGTAAATAAATATGAAAAATTGTAGTTTACTCATTTATGTTGAGGAGTGACCAATGGTGAAAGATATCAAGTCATGGTGGACTGACCGAGAAGAGCATGAGGATTGAGGAGTGCGTGTTTAAATACTTTTGATACTTGTATCACATCAACGTCACATCTCACATACTTCAACCTAGAAGATACTTATATTTCTCACAGCTCACGTTTCAAATAATTTTTAAAAAATTTAAATTAAATATAATTATTTTCTCTTTCCCCTTGCGAGATCTCTCCTTTTATCACCTCTATGACAAGCTGCCAATGCCCAGATACATACACTTCGTCGGTACCAAATGTGTTCTACTTGTCAAGCAATAATATGACAAGATTATTTTAATCAAATTATATGAAAAATGAATTAGCTTTAAGTGATTATATTATGTTAGAAAAAAATCATAAAGACAAAATTGATTCATTTTCTCATAAATAAGTTAAAATCATTCTTTTACTAAAATGAAATATTTAAGTTGAAGATTATAAGATTATAACCATGTAATGATGATATTTGTACAAATTAAAGTAAAGACAATTAGATAATGGTGAAGAAATTAGATGACAATTATTCAATGAATATTCTCATCAATAAATTCACATTTTCAACTATTGTTGGTGCCGACTATTGACAGGCGTACGTGACATCAACACAATTTTTTTTTAACAGCCACATAATCATATTCCACTAAGGTTCAATACACCCTGATCTCATCACACTGTACACAACAATACAAAAATATGATGACTATGCACACAAACTCGAATCATCCCACACTACACAAGACACACGCCTCTACTCCTACAACACCATTATGACACACTATCCGGTCAAACCAAAACAATAGAGACCAATCATCCACGATACTAAAGAACGCGGTGCAATCGCAACCGCAACCTCTTCATAACAATACAGCTGCAGCAACATCACATGGTAGAGTATCAGCATCAAAATGGCACCAGTGGCAACGTAACCATATCGCCCCATACCCAAACAGAGGACTACCACCATCGAAAAACGCATCCACCCAAGAGTAACGATCATCAATAATACACGACCAAACCGACGCCCTACATATTACTATGGGACCTGCTACGCACCATACCTTCTTCCCACCTGCACACAAAAATAACAAATTCTGGGTCTTGAAAGGAGGGTTTGCCAAGCACTTCGAAAGATGGCCTCGCAAACCAGAAGGATTGAAATGCCCCCTTATCACACCTTGGATACAAAACAGTGCAACCTCCTGCACCTTCATCACACCCCTTCTAGCCTATAGTCGTGGCAATACGCATAAAGGAGTACGAAGTGCCGTGTGTGCATAGACAGTGCCACCTGTTACACCAAACAATAAAACATTGCCACAACCACTAGCCTACCAAACACCACCCTTATATCACCAGCCCAAACCTACCCTAGAAACCCAAGAAAACTGGGATATAGCCCTGGACAACCATCACCTCTAACATCAGCAACTTAATCGCAATAAACCAGAAACCACATTAATCCCCACACACAAAAAAACTCTGAAGCTTGAAAGAAGGATCTACATAGGCAAACACAATAAGGCCTAACAAATCAAAAGGATTGGAATGCCTCCCTTATCACCCCTCGGTTCCAAAGTGCAACCTCCTGCACAAAATGAAGGGTTTTGAACCTGACCAAACCACCTTATGACTCAAACTGGTCAATCCTGGGTTTGATTCCACTGGTTCAATCCTAAAAGCGGAACTGGATTGAACACAACCCTCTAAACCCCAAAAAGGGTTAGGATCTTTAAAACTTATATGATCAACATAGTTTCTTGACAAGCAATCCATATAGAAGGGTTACAAAATTATACCTGAACAAAACCTTAGGATTGCTAAAGATAGTCCACCACTACTGCATCTCCGATTGAACTGGCTGCTAGACCGCTCCTGAATCACCAAGCCTTCAACAATTCTCGAAACTGAGAATGTATGTGTGTATGCCTTTGCGTCGACCTCCACTTCGCAAACACCCTTTGTTGTTTTCTCTTGTGATCGTCGAAGAGGGGAAACCAAGAGAGAGATAGAGTGCGACAAGAGAGAGTTCGGCCGAGAGAGAGTTCGACCGAGAGGGAGAGAGAGGCAAGATCGATAGAGTGAGAGAGGGAGAGAGTTGTGGTGGCTAGGGTTAATCCCTTAATGTCTCATGTCTAATCCTTAAGGCTTAAGGATATTATATAGGGATTAACTTGGACCTAAGCCCGTTTAATTAAAAAGCCCAACTGGTTTTAATTAAACTTTCATCTCTTCTCATATTGACCCCCTGGACTTTACTAATTAATTAATTAACTATTAATTAACTTAGTCCGTTAAATATTAAAGACTTAATATTTAATTCTCCTTAAATAATAAATAACTATTTCTTATTTATTTCATTTCTAATAATTAATCCAAAACGGATAATTATTTATATCTCTCAATAATTAATACTACTGATTAATTATTCGTTTATCTCTTTAATAATTAATCTAACTGATTAATTATTTCCACACAGATTTATGGTGAAATCCAACTGTTCTGAATTGGGTGTGTAGCAGTGTGACCCTTTAGTCTCTTATAACATTGGATACAATATGCCCGTTAATTATCTCTGCACATAATCCAACAGACTCCCACTTGTGCAAGATAAGTAACAGTTACTGCACATTGTTAGCCTAAGGAGGTCCCTAGCCAGACACTTAGGATAACCAGGTTATAAGAACTCTTATACCCCAAAGTAACTTGTGATAAAACTTCATAAGCAACCTGTTTAGAAGTAACTTGTTATAAACTAACTGTTTATAAACTAAACTATCATAAACTCCCTGTTTATGAATGGGTACGTTTTTATATATACATCACTTGCATATATATATATATATATATATATATATATATATATATAGGTTTGTCCCTTGCAACGCGATATTTCAATTTTGAGCATGAGCATGGAGGAAGTCAACTCAGAGACTCAAGAATTTGTTAATGACATACTTGATTTCGAAACTGCGTGATAAACGACAAAGAACAGATCAGTTCGTTTGGGCACGGCCGTGCACTTACCAGTTTCTCTTATCAGTCAAGGGGCCCGGAAATATCTCTCCTAAAAAGAGGTGCAATTACCATCTTGCATATTTGCATCTGGCAACACGGCTCCCACTGAATCTAGACACGTCCCTTATGACCACCCTGTTACGGCGTGGCGTTAGAACGCGCTAAGAAGACAACAGTTACCGCATCCCAAACCAAATACCTCAGGCTTGAGGATAACCTATGTGATAAATACTTTTGACACGAATCCACGAAGTATTTTTCACGGTGGGTCAATCCAATATTCGTAACTCTAACGAATATCCGTAAATTTTGGTCCGCAAAAACCGTTCGCAACTATATTCAATATACTTTCGAATCTACCACAAAATTACGATGACTTTATAACACTATCAAGGTTCTCACCAAGATAAGTAGTCACGGATAGTGTTTCGAATAAACCTAGTTTATTCCTGGATGAACCAAAACATACAAAATTGTGAAGAACAATGAAACTAATTTCTACACCCTTCCATATTCCTCCCTGGAATAAAGATGTATAATTTCTACCATTTCACTGACTCGATTCACGGTGTTTATCTGAATTACTTATTATTTTTACATTGTAACTTATCACGGATTACAAAGAAAATAATATGGTTATAAACCATAAAACACAAGACTAGTACTTTGAAGTACTCCTTCTTGGTTTTGCTAGAAATCATTCTTGCAACCTAAGAACACTTCTAGGCTTACTTATTTCACAAAATTACTTAAACTTGGAGAAAAATGGAAAATAACTCCTTAGTTTCTGATTTTGTAAAATAACATTCCTGTAATTAAAACTTTACTTACATTTGTAGATAGATTAAATCTTACTAGATTTATCCATTTGAAACGATAAGACTTTCTTACACCTACTTGTAAGAACCTTGAAATTAGATTCCCTGTGTATGCAAACACTAATCTAACATCATTACTAAGAACGTTAAAGAACATCCTATTTTATCATTTCTAACGTTAACCAACCAACAATCATTTAATTAAGCTGACCTACTGAACTTAATGAGTATAATTTTGTTTAAGTCATAACTTGACTCAAAATCTTGCAATGATATCTTTATCGAGTACTTCTCAATAAATCATGCATCCCTCGGATTAGTTCTTTCTGAAGAACTTACTGTTTTAGATAGCTTCTAAAAACATCCGATAACTATATACTTCAAAAGTTCAAACTTGTATTTATCACACTGGTTAAAAAACAGCCTTTTATTAACTCTGATAAATACATTAGTCAGGTGCTCCCACTATCTTTTATGAAAAAGTACATTCTTTAAAAATATTCTTTTAGGCCTTAGTCAATCATTGACTACCATACCTAAGACTTGTGTTCCAAACACATGTTTTAAAGAACTTAGTTTTTGTAAGAAATTTGTTTTATGAAACCAATAACTTGGATCTCCCATATATCCATCATTCCATTTACGGAAAGTGGTTTCATTAAACTTACCATGATCACAAGTATGAAACACTCATAATGGTATCTTAAATTTCTTTCCTTAAAACATTTAGTATAAAACTCCTTGATTATAATAACTATCATAATCACTTTTATAATTTCTTACACGTTTTATCAAAAACTATTTTACTTAGAAATAATAACTATCATTTCTATATGTTCAAGACTTTGAACATTCACTTTTCATAAAAACTTAAATACTTGTTGAATTAGAAAAACTATCTAATCTTATAAACAAAAACTTGTTTATACAAGTATTTACATAGTAGAACCGGCATTTATGTAACTACAACAAATCATAGCATAAGATTATTATGAATCACCAATCAAGTCAAGACTTGACTTATTGGCACTCTTTTAGCCACAACTGGACCAATCATGATTCATATAATAAGAACACGTGCACGGATATGAACCAAATAATTATAATTTCCATAAACTTAAAAGTATCCAAAAAACAATATAAAATTTGTTCAAATAAACTTAAAAAGTTTAAATAACTAGGAAATAATATCCGTATGCTGCACGTAGGATTTCTTTATGCTGGGCCGCATCACTTTCCATCTCCTCCTGCAATAAATGATTGCAAGATGTTAGAATACTTGTAAAACTTTACAAGTAGGAAAGTGACAAAGAAGCTAATCACGCAATACCTGAGGAGCCAGACTTGCCTCCTGCCTCGTGACCTTTCGGACAATCTCGTTTCCAATGTCCGGCCTCGCCGCACCTAAAGCACTGATTCTTGGTCCTTGCCTTGTTTGGCTTTGGCTTCTTGCCCTTGTTGTCATTACTAGCTCTGGGTGCATTCTGGCTGGGCTGGGCCTTGCCCTTTCCCTTTCCGTTGCGCCCCTTCCTCTTCTTACGTCCACCATGTACCACCATAAGGATGTCCTTAGACTTGGTCCCGATACTCTGCTCAGCAGTCTTGAGCATTGAGTGCAACTCAGCCACGGATTTCTCTATGTTGTTCATGTTGTAGTTGACTATAAAAGGCTTATAGTCATCTGACAACGAGTTGAGTATCGTATCCGTTGCTAGCTGCAACGGTACTTGGTGCCCAAGTCTCTCTAGGTGGTCCATGTAACCTTTCATTTTCATGACATGGTCACTGACCGAGGTCCCCTTAGCCATCTTGCACGAGTTAAATGCCCTAGTGGAATCACAACGCTCAGTGCGGGCTTGCTCCTGGAACATGTCCCTCAGCTGGCGGATCATGTCATAGGTAGGAGTTTCCATCATGCTCGATTGCAACTCTGGACTCATAGTTGCAAGCATGAGGCAGCTAACATCTAAGGCGTCATTGAAGCGCTTCTGAAAAGCCTCCCTTACCTCTGCCCTGGCATTGCTGGCAGGGGGATTTCCTAGAGGTTGTTCTAGGACATACCACTTTCGCACGATCCGGAGATTTCTCTCCCAAGTGAGAAAGTTGGACCCGGTGAGCTTATCCTTCTCAAGGATAGAGCGGAGAGAAAGGTTATTAGTATTGGTAACGTTGGTTGCCATCTACAAATTAAAACCCGGTTTAATTAGTAATTGCAAATAAACTTTCTAATCATATATCATCAAACCCATAAACAATATATATTAGACCTAGGACCCATATTTCACATACTTGACGCAAGGTTTGGGCACTTCCCGCCAAGTCATGCTATTTCTGGTAGGTAACACCCTGTACCAATCGTACCTAACTGATACGACTCCTAGAACCTCGTAGAGCACTTAGACTCAGTCTAGTATGTTTAACTCTACTCTAGTGCTTTTTGGGCCGGGACTCCCGATTATCACTAAAATAGATCGCACCACCTAAGACAGCATGAATTCTGGCCGGGACTCCCGATTATCGCAGAACCTTTCATGCCCCTTCCCGCAATGGTTTGAACCCGGATACCCAAGGTTTGGGCACTTCCGACACCCGAGTACCGTTTAACAGTTAGGGTGTACCATTAGGTGGGTAGCACACTGATCTAAGATTTTTCTTGGGTTTTATAATTAAGTTAAAAACTTAATTTTCCAGTTTTTGAAAAACCATTTTAAAACTAACTGTTTTAATAAAATACGATTTATATGTGTACCTAAACTAGGTGCACAAAACGGCCTTTATAAGTTCCAAACTTATAACCTTGACAAAAACTTTTAAATTTTAAAAATTTAATTAACACGACTAACAGCCTGTAGTCGTATTCTAGTTTGTCATAAAGCACGTGGTTTTTCACTGTTTAATAACAGCCTGTTATTAAATCCCTTTTTATTTAGCATCATATAAGTGTCGCAAGAATATATGATAAACAGTAAATAAAAGAAACACAACCACGCAGATATAAGAGTAAGCATATAAAACCCTATAGCTTTGCCAACTAATCCTAAGGTCAAACCTAAGGACAAAGTGACTTGGATTCGCCTTTCTTGACATGCTGCTCCCACTAGCCTTGGCACCTCCCCGAAGTGTCCTTGCTTCGCGTATAGAACACCATTTATGTCGTCATCTTCTTCGAGTCCATTTTGGTTGAGGGATTAAACTAACACTAGTCTATTACAAATACAATATTGAATGGGGTTGTAAGTAGCACGCATGCCTCCCCTAACCAGTACAATATTAGAATTAAGAAATGGATTGTAATTGGCACGCAGGCCTTCCCAAAAACCAAAAATAAAAGAAGAAATGAAAAACGAGTCCTAAGTCGGCAAAACTATAGCTATATGAATCACAACCACACAATTTATATATAAGCACTATATATATAAAAATCAACCACGCAGTTATAATAAAAGTAAACAATAAACTGTGTTGTTAAGCACACAACCTGATCTGTCTAAAACTCTCTCATTTATCCTTTTGATTAATACCTATTAACCAAAATGAGAGTTATGATCTTCTAATTTATTTGACCAATATAATTTTTCAATAATCCTTTGAAAAACTTGGCCTTAATCAAAACTTGAATGAAAGCCTCTACGTCGAGTTCTTTTACCAGTTTTTCCAAAAAACTTAAAACCGACAACTTTGGTCAAATAATACTATATTATTTGTTTCTCCATTATATAAACTTTATCCCCTTTTAGAATTTATTTAAAACGACTAAACTAGTCATAATAAATAAAAAAATAAAAATATATATTTTAACTTAAACTAATTAAAATATATAATACTAGCTTATATGTTATCTTATTAATTTTATTTGACTTAAAATTAATAATCCTTTTGTATTAATCCAGAAAAACTGTCTTGGGCAAACATCTCTCGTCAACCCGAGAAAACTTACCAAGCCGAGACCCTCTTGGGTCGAAGACCCACTGGACCAAAATCACTTGGGCCGTAAGCCCTATTGGACCGAGAGCCTCACTGGGCCGAGGACCTCACTGGGCCGAGGCCCACTGGCCCTTAGCGCCGCTAACCCTTGCCGCTAACCCTAACTGGGCCACAAGCTACATGGGCCGTGGTGTTCTGGGCCGTAGCCCACCACGCTTCCGCTGGCCTTAGCGCCGCTAGCCAGCACCGTGACACGGTGATGTTCTCGGTTCGTGTTTTCCGATTAATATATATTAAATCCTTTTAACCGATTAAAACTAACTGTTTTAATATATTGATTAAAACTGGATTTAATTTCTAAAACCAAAAACTATTAATTATTAATATCAACAAAACTTGTTTTATTAATAACTAATTATCCTAAAACTTGATTTCAACCTTTTTAAACAAAAAGTTCAAAACTTGTTAAAATCTAGTTTTAGATAAAAAGTTTATCCTTTTAACCGTTTAAACACAAAACTTGGTTTAAACTTTAACTGGTTAAAATCAAACTTTTTACTATCTGGATAAAAACATAAAAACTTGTTTTTATCACTTATGGTTTTCGAAAACTTGTGGAGAAAGAAACAAGATGAAGTAGATCATTTAACCATTAAACAAACCAACAATGGATTAACTAGGTTTAATTAATTAAAACAAACTGTTTAATTTATCTTAAACCAAAACTTGTTCTTATCCAAAAACCACAATCTTTTTTTTTTATTTAACCGTTTAAACTAACTGTTTAAACTTTCTGATTAATATGACTAAACTGGATAACAAAAAACAAACTGTTTTGTTGCCCTTGGTGATTTTCGAAATAGGCTAGAGCAACTAGAAGATCAAGAATCAAACCTTAATCCAAAAAACAGATAAAACTAGAAACTATGGATCATAGAGCCGAGGCTCTGATACCACTGAAGCGTTTTGAACCTGACCAAACCACCTTATGACTCAAACTGGTCAATCCTGGGTTTGATTCCACTGGTTCAATCCTAAAAGCGGAACTGGATTGAACACAACCCTCTAAACCCCAAAAAGGGTTAGAATCTTTAAAACTTATATGATCAACATAGTTTCTTGACAAGCAATCCATATAGAAGGGTTACAAAATTATACCTGAACAAAACCTTAGGATTGCTAAAGATAGTCCACCACTACTGCATCTCCGATTGAACTGGCTGCTAGACCGCTCCTGAATCACCAAGCCTTCAACAATTCTCGAAACTGAGAATGTATGTGTGTATGCCTTTGCGTCGACCTCCACTTCGCAAACACCCTTTGTTGTTTTCTCTTGTGATCGTCGAAGAGGGGAAACCAAGAGAGAGATAGAGTGCGACAAGAGAGAGTTCGGCCGAGAGAGAGTTCGACCGAGAGGGAGAGAGAGGCAAGATCGATAGAGTGAGAGAGGGAGAGAGTTGTGGTGGCTAGGGTTAATCCCTTAATGTCTCATGTCTAATCCTTAAGGCTTAAGGATATTATATAGGGATTAACTTGGACCTAAGCCCGTTTAATTAAAAAGCCCAACTGGTTTTAATTAAACTTGCATCTCTTCTCATATTGACCCCCTGGACTTTACTAATTAATTAATTAACTATTAATTAACTTAGTCCGTTAAATGTTAAAGACTTAATATTTAATTCTCCTTAAATAATAAATAACTATTTATTATTTATTTCATTTCGAATAATTAATCCAAAACGGATAATTATTTATATCTCTCAATAATTAATACTACTGATTAATTATTTGTTTATCTCTTTAATAATTAATCTAACTGATTAATTATTTCCACACAGATTTATGGTGAAATCCAACTGTTCTGAATTGGGTGTGTAGCAGTGTGACCCTTTAGTCTCTTATAACATTGGATACAATATGCCCGTTAATTATCTCCGCACATAATCCAACACAAAAAACCCCAGAACTAACCTATAGCCATGGCTACTGATCGTAGGAAAGCAAAGTGATTAGTGTGTGCAGAACAGAGTGCCACCATATACACCCCCAAAGAAAATGAAGCCATAGCCTCTAGCCTACCAGCACCACCCTTGTAACACCCACCCAACCCCACCCCAAAATGGAACATCCCACCAGCGCACACAGAACACAGCCAATATAACAGAGACCACCCAGCCCCCTCCCCTAAAAACTCCCCAATCCCAGAGGCACAAAACAACACGCCACACTTGTAAGGGACAGTGACCACACAAAACCTCGAAACTAGGATTGCAACCCATATAACACATAACACAAACAGTATAACACATACCACCCAACCACCTCCCCCAAGACTCCCCAGCCTGGAGCAACCTCAGGCACAAGACAACACTCCACACTTATAATGGACAGTGACCACACAGCCCTCAAAATAGGATTGCAACCCATACAGACCCAACCCAACATTGGGACCACCCCCACCATGGCGACCCCGGACCCAACTACAAATGCTATCCATTACTTCAAAGACGACACATACACTTGGAACTATGATTTCCACACTATGGCCTTAACCAAGACCTGGCCAAACATAACGCAAAATAATATAACCGTAGCCACCCTTAGCAACCTTGCCACATCTTCACTCCAACCTGCAAAATAAGAAGACTAGAAACCTACGAATTAGAGACCACACCGAAATGTTAACACACTCCCATACTAATCTCATACCCAGGCAATCCACGGAGACACTCTATCCGCTCCCTTTCTAGCCAACATATCTGCCTCACTGTTCAGGTCCCTTAGGACATACTGGACTTCCCACACCTCAAAATTATTGACCAGAATCCTGATTCTGCTCAGCACATCGGATACCTCCTGAGAGGGGGCCGTTATGTTATTGATCATACTCACCGCCCTCTCGGAATCCGAGAGAACCACAACAATACCACCATCTAAGACTCTATTGCTTCTTAAAGCTAACAACCCGTAAAACATAGCTTCCATCTCTGCTAAAGGGGAGAACACATAGAAATTGGTTTTGAAAACGCCCCAATTAACGACCCATTGCTACCCTCCCTGAACACCCCACCAATACCCGCTCGGCCTCTCAATCCACTCACCGATCCATCTACATAAATGGCTAGCTTTATTCTCCCCGGACGATTAACACCGACATCCGGACAATACAACAGGTTATCTCCTCTCATCACCGATACTGGCCTAATGCACATATCTAAAGACGATCCTGCTACCTTCGGCCATTTCGCATAGCACCATTGACCTACCCTTAACCAGACCAAATCAACCGCTCTTTCAATACTCATTTGTTTATTTTTGAAAACAATGTTATTCCTCTCAGTCCATATAGTCCATAGAATTCCAAAAAATACCAACATCCACACCTTTCGAATCCACTTACTGTTACACAGTTTAGGCCACAACTCAACTAATTCTACAATGCTCTTGGGAACTACCCAAACTATATCTAACCCTCTCAACACTCTATACCAAATCTCCCAGGTTATACTACAGTGTAACAACAAATGTGCCGTGGACTCCCTATGTGAACTACATAACGGGCATATATCTTCGTTTTGCCTCAATACCCCTCTCCTAACAAGTTCTGACCTAGAAGATATGTTGTTCCACGCCGCTTGCCACACAAAAAGCCGAACCTTAGGCGGGCCCCAATACTCCCAAAGGACAGCAACTCCGTATTTCCTTTCTTCTTTACTAGCTCTATTTATCAGACTACCCACTGAAAAATCGCCACTCCTATCAAACTTCCAGGATACTTTATCTTTCTGGAACCTTCTCAGGCGCTGAGAATTTAACACTCCCATGAACTCATCATATTTATCTCAAATTCTCAAAACAAAGATCATGTTTGATTTCACCATCTATAATATACACATAATTAAAAATCAAGTTCCATTCCACCATCTATATAAAGGAAATTTTATCTATGTTTTAATAATATTCTAATATAAAGAACAAGAATAAAATATGTTTTTTATAATATTTATTTTTTATTTAATATATTAAATTTAATTACTTAATCTTGACTATACATTCAAACAAAATTAAAATCTCAACAATTAAATTAAAAATCGAATCAAAATTATTAAATAAATTTTATATATATGTCATTCTTAAACATTAAAATACATATTGTTCATCCTCATTTATAAATATAATACTTAGCTTTTTTTAATATTTCAAAATATCATATTTAACTAGCTGTATAATTTTATTAATGTTTAATATTTATTATTTTCTTAAATCATTCGTGTATCACACGGACATCTAGTCTAGTAATATAAATAAAAAACTAAATGCATCAAATTTATTAAACGATAATAACCCTTCATTTAATAATATAATTGTTATTATTTAATCTTGATCATTTATTTAATCTTGATTTTTTTCTCAAAATTAAATCAAAATTATGATAATAATTTCATATATGTCTTTACAAATCTTAAAATATCATATTTGATTAGCCTAATTTAAGCATTTTACTATTACCAACCAACCAAAACCTTCCTTACATCAAAAGGCCACCCTCAGACCTGTTTTGCAAGTTGCAAAACAAACTGAGGCCCAAAAAACAAAACCGATCTTGAAAAAAATCGAGCAGCACAAACAGGAAACTTATTGGTACATGGAAAAAATATTCAACCACTCCGCCACTGTGCCTGAGAAGAATTCCGATCTGTGAGTAATCCAAGCAAAGATTTGTTGTTGGATATCCGTAAAAACCGTTGAACACTTCTTATTTCCATTCTCAAAAACCACTTTATTTCTATTTCTCCACACCAAGTACATAAAACCCCATATTGTTGCCTCCCACACCTCCCGCATACTACCTTTAACCCTCACATCAAGTTGATATTTTAGTATGTCCTCTACCGTCGATCCAGGCTCTGTCCCACAGACCCACCACTTGAGAACTTTCTTCCAAACTCGCTTTACCTCTAGACATGTCACGAGTGCATGATTAACTGATTCGATGTCTTCATCACATCTTGGGCACCGGGTCGATTGCAGGTCGATACCCATATTATCCAACACCGATCTAACCGGGATTTTGCCTTGCTTTAGTCTCCAAATGAAAATAGACACTTTCTTTGGTAGCATCTTGATCCATTTCGTTTCCTCCTCTACCGAACTTACTTGTAAAATTTTTTCATCAATTAATTGTCTTGAGGCTTTAACTGTGAAAGCCCCGTTGTTATCTAGCTACCACCACACTTTGTCCTCCTCTTCTAAAGTTGGTTTCGAGTCTCCTAACCTTTGAATCAGCCTATCAAAGTCTCCTAGATCTCTGCCCTTTAATTCTCTTCGCCAGCTCCAGTTCCACGTCCACGAACCATTATCGTAATTACCTCTCTCTCTTATCGACGTTTCCTTGTTAGTTTCGAGCCGATACTGTTAGATTGTGTGCAGAGATAGATAACACATGTCATCTTGTCCAATGGTATGAGACACTAAAGGATCACACTGCTACACACCCAATTAGAACCATTTGGATTTTACCAAGCTGTGTGTAAGGATAATTAAGTAGTTAATTGATTATTGAGAAGGAAAAATAATAATAGTTATTTATTATTTTAAAGGAGAAATTAATATTTAGTTTAAATATTAATTGGACCAAGTAATTAATAGTTATTAATTAATTAGAAAGGTTAGAGGGTATTTTCTGCAATTAAGTAACAGTTTAATTAAAGCTGGGCTTTAATTAAACGGGTTTGGGCCTTAATAAGGTTTATTATATAAATAACCTTATAAGCCTTGGAATCACATAAGGATTACTACAAGTTGCAAAAGGAAACCCTAGCCTCTCCCTCTCTCTGCGTCGAACTCAAGGCAACCCCAGGGGGTTCTCGGCCTTGTCGCACAACACACACATACACCCGGATTATTGGTGTGATCGTTTTTGGTGATATCCTGTGGCGGTCTAGCAGCCAGTTCGTGGTGGTGCAGTAGCGATGTTCTACCTTTAGCTATCTGGATTAAAGTATCAAGTTTTTGCTTAAAGGTATAACCTTTAATCCTCTACTCTTGTTTAGTTTCTTGTACGAGTTGGATGAGATCACTGGAGGGGGTTTTTGGTTTTGATCCGCTGTGCATGTTTATGATATGTTTTATACCCTACAAAACCATTTAGATACAGTCTTGGAAATTCATCACAAAGACGAAAATCTCCCAGTCATCTATCCCTCCAAAACTCAATTGAGGCTCCATTTCCCATTTTCTTACCGATGGAATTTGTAAAGTTTATCCCTAGACTATTCACTTGCTCACGTGCTCTGATTATGTTACGCCACGTAGAATTTTTCTTCGTCCTGCTTACTTTCCCGTCTAAGCCACCATCTCTCCCATAGATTGCTTTTATAACTCGAACCTACAATGCATCTTCTTCAAGCCTGAATCGCTACCTCCATTTGCAAAGTAGACTTAGATTTACACCTGCAAAAGAACCAATCTGTAAACCCCCTTCTCGTATGAACCCCGTGTTTTTTTTCCAATTAACCCAATTCAAACCATGACTCTCATCCCCCTACCCCAAAAGAACTCTCTTCTTACTCTCTTTAAAGTTTTTAGAACACCTTTCGGAGCCCTAAACAAGGATAATGCATATAAAGGTATACTAGTCAATGATGATTTCACTAGAGTTAGTCTTCCCATGCTCGAAAGGGATCTCAATTTCCAACTACCAAGCCTCAATCTGACTTTCTTCGTGACCCCTCCTCAGTTTTCAATTAAGCTCATACGGAGGCCAATTGGTAGGCCCAAATACATGAACGGAAAGCTTTCCACACCACATCTCAATACTTCAGCCCAACTTTGTATTGTCTCATTACCGATTCCCAGCCCAATTAACTTACTTTTGTTGAAATTGATCTTTAATCCTGCCGCCCACTCGAAACAACTTAATGTCTTTGTTAGATTAGCTAAGTTTCTCGCGTCCCCTTTCCCAAAAAATAGGATGTCATCCGCATATTGAAGATGCGAGACTGTTACCCTATCTTTACCCACTGTGATGCCTTCATACAATCTTCTGTTTACTGATTCTTTTATCATAACATTTAGTGCTTCTGCTACAATTACAAATAAAAATGGCGACAAAGGGTCACCCTGCCTTAGCCCTTTAGATACACCAAACTCATCCGTAGGTGACCCGTTCACCAATATAGACACTCTACTTGACATTAGACACATATTCACCCAATTAATCCACTAATCCCCAAAGCCCAACTTCTCATTGTATCATACAGAAAACTCCAACAAACATTATCATAAGCTTTTTCGAAGTCTACTTTTAAAGCAAAAGCTTCACAATTCTTTTTCTTTTTTGCCCAATCAATAACCTTATTAGCTACTAAAACACTATCTAAAAATGTACATGCCTTGTATGAATGCGTGTTGTTCTTTGCCGATGAATTTATCTATCACTTTTTGCAACCGCAAGGCGAGCACCTTTGTCATGACTTTATAGTAACACCCAATGAGACTGATCGGTCTGAAGTCTCCTAACTCCAATGGATTCGATACTTTAGGTAATAGGTATCAAGGACACGAACGAGGAATTGCACCCTTCACTAATCCTTTCGTTTTTCCAGATTCAATGCAAACTTTACACAAAGTCACCTTTTAAGATCGGCCAAAATCTCTTAATAAATCTGAAGTTGAAACCGTCTGGGCCTGGTGCCTTTGAGCTCCCACAACACTTGATCGCCTTCCACACCTCATCTTCACTGAAGGGGGCTTCCAGGTTGTCAGCCTCCTCCTTCGATAACCTCCGAAAACGGCTGCTACTAAATCGAGGGCTGAAGTACCTGTGTTCTTTGAATCTTTCTTCAAAATGCTTTTTTACTTCCTTTTTTACTTCTGTCAGGTCCTCTGTCCAAATCGCATCCACCATTAGACCTTGCAATTTGTTTCTTCTCTCTCGATCCTTAGTAGAGGCATGATAAAATTTAGAATTTTCA
Organism: Pulicaria dysenterica; assembly: GCA_947179395.2. Lineage (NCBI taxonomy): Eukaryota > Viridiplantae > Streptophyta > Magnoliopsida > Asterales > Asteraceae > Pulicaria > Pulicaria dysenterica. The sequence continues at coordinate 5,353,772 of OX359292.1, forward strand.
TCCCCCTCTATATCCCATTTGATTCTAGCTTTCTGCTTTATCATTAACCTCTTTTTTCTTTCTAATTTTATCCACTTTATTCTTGCTGTCTTCCACTCTTCTAATTCCCCTTCGGTTAGTTTCCTTTCCTGTGCAACACTCTCCCACTGCTCCATTTTCAAACCCTCTTCTTTGATATCATGATCCATCTTACCAAAATTCTCTTTACTCCATATTTTAAGCGCCCCTTTGATGTTCTTCAATTTGTCATGAAGCCTTCTATCCGGTTCTTTAGATTTGACCTGCTTCCCCCACGCTTCCTGCACTACTTCTTCTATATATACCATTCTCCTCCAGCCATGCATCGAGACATTTCAAAATATCATATTTAACAAAATTCTTTATGTCGTTTTAAAATATATCACAATAGTTTTAGATTCTTTTTTAATTATAACCAAATAACCAATAAAGACTTGATTTTATTGTAACAATGATTATTTAAGACTTAAACACGAAATACAATAATGTCTCTTTGTATCATGATATTACGTTTTTGCCGTTACGTCTGCCCTCAACCACACCTCGACGCTTACACAAACTGGTCTGGGTGTTTCCATCGTCTGTTGTCATTTTGTTTAAATTTTCATTTATTGGTATTGTATAATTATTTAATATCTTTTTATTAATATTTAATATTTATCAATTTTTATATAACTGTATATCATACGAATGTCTAATCTAGTAACAAGTAACATACATGTGAAGAGAGAAATAGTAGAAAAAACAGATTGAGATGCTCTAAAGTAGTTGTCAAACATGAAAATGTGTTTTATAAACATGAAGCTAAACGTCCATTTTAACTCAAATTGGGTTCATTTTATAGACTATACTCTTATGTTTATGTGGAAATAATAACTCGTTACGAAAGGATCTCGATCCAGAGAAACAGACTCTTTTAGCTCACGAGACCTTGAAGATACCTAGCTAGCCCACAATATGTTTATTAAAATCTGCCTTATTCATTTATATATGTCACATTACAAATTTAATAGTTTATTGACCCGTGCACACACGGGTATTAATGAATAACAAAAAGTTACTAATATATTAATTTTGAAAAAGTGTCATATTACAATAAAATTTATACCAAAACGTAGATAAAAATGAGACGGTCGTAAATTTATATTTATTTTTTCTCTAAATAAAATATATCAAAAGTTACTAAACATAATTTATAAACAACCTATAATTAATTACATTAATTTACAAATTTTATAAAACCTCTCACAATTTCATAAAAGTCTCTCACATTTTTTATAAAACACCCTCATGATTTTCATCTAGCCCCCTCCCTATTGATTTAAATTAAGTTTAACTATCGAAATGTTATATAAATCTTTCTTAATTATCGAAATGTTTTAATAATTTTCTAAAATTGTTTTGAAAATGGAGTAATTTTAAAATTGAAAAGTTGTGATTGGTTGATTAAGACTCGATTTATAGTTATTTTAGAAAAATTTACATGCCTTTTATATAGATATATAGATAGATAGGTTCATCTTAAACTAGTTTATTGCCCCGTGTAAAAACACGGGGATGTTTAAAGAAAAGTATAAAATTTGATGGTATGAAATTATAAGAGGTATAGTAAAATAAGTGTAATAGTGTTTCAGAAGTGTTTTGAGATATTAAAATTTTCAGATAAAAATAATAAAATATCACAAAAAATTTACATATGTCAGAATTTGTAACAAAAACAATAACTAAATTTTTTGAAATACTACTATTAATGGTAACAAAAAATAAAAATATACTAATTTTTAAAAAGTGTCATATTACAATAATATTTATACCAAAACGTAGAAAAAAATGAGACGATCGTAAATATATAATTATTTTTTTCTCTAAACAACATGTATCACAAGTTACTAAACATAATTTATAAACACCATATAATTAATTACATTAATATACAATTTTTATAAAACCCCCTTACATTTTCTTAAAAACCCCTCACATGTTTTATAAAAATCTCTCATAATTTTCATTCAGGCCCCTTCCAATTAATTTAGATTTGGAATTCGATACCTATTAATCTTTCTAAAATTGTTTTTGAAATTGAATAATTTTGAAATTGAATAATTTTGAAATTGAAGATTGTGATTGGTTGATTGAGTTTTAATTTATGGTTATTTTAGGAAAATTTGCATGTCTTTTATATGTAGATATATAGATAAATGTGTAATATAGATAAGTTTAAACAATAACTGTTATTTTATATAGAAATGTGAGAACCAATCTTAGTCATTCTAAGAACTTTTGGCGTGTCATTCATGGCTCATTAATGTTTTTTTATGAGTGTTATTTTAAGCAAATCAAGTCTTGCAAATTTCACCCACACGCTATTCACAATCAAATAAATATATAAATGATGAAACTACTCTTATTAATATATTAATAATAATATTACAAATAGATTTTGCAATTCTCATTTAAAAAAAGTTCACGTTTAAGTTCTTCCTGTATATATGTATGTTATATATATATCAACTATAAAGGTTAAGAGAAGGACAACACATACTAGCCTATTATTAGCTCTTGGCTTTGATTCTTTCATTTTCATGATATAAGGACCGTTGACCATAGTATCTTTCTACGTAGATACGATATAAGGACCGTTGACCATAGTATCTTTCTACGTAGATACGATATAATAATAATAATTAAAAAAGAAAATAAAAAAACCCCGAAACATGTGGCCGAATTACGAGATAACGATTATAAGTGGTTGGTTTTGACAGAGACAAGACTTTGTCTTCTGGACGGTGATCGTTACTCTACTTGTTTTTTTCTTTTTCTATTTTTTTTCCTTTTCAGCGCCGAAATTTCGTCGGCATCAGCCGATAAAATCATATACTGCGGATATAATTTGTGGTTTCAATAAGATATAATATTTTTGATTTGGAAGTTATCTATATTGATAATAAATTTATTTTTATAGATTTTTTTAGTCATTATATATAAACTAGTATTTTACCCGCACGATGCGGCGGGGTAAAATAGTTTCATTTGTCGACATAAGGGTGTTCAAAATTCGGATATAAACCGTTTCAACCAAAATCTGAACCACTCCGTAACCAAAAAGGCCGAAACCGTTTTCAAATTCGGTTTAAAAACCGAAACCGATTGCCACAAATTCTTTAATTACATAAAACTGAAACCGTTTTCAAATTCGGTTTAAAAACCGAAACCGATTAAAATCGTACAACTCAAATAGCATTATTTACAATATGTTTCAGCAATGATCTTAAACACTTTAAATACTTTAATTACATAAAACTGTCAGAATTTAAATACATAATGAATGCTTTAAAACTGTCAAAAATTAATTACAAAAAAATGTCCTGAATTTGATGACAGTTGTACTATTTTAAAAAGTGTTAAGATTGTTGCTCAAAGTTATTGTAAAGCATGTTTTATTACTTGTACTACTTAACTTAAAAATTATTTAAAAAAAAAGCTAAATGCTTTATAGAGTAGTAAAGATATATAAGAGAACACTCCTAAATCAATAAGAGAGAATAGATTATCAGGATCGTAAGTCAATGAATCTACTGAATACAAATTGTTTAAAACTTTTAAATGAGGATTGTGAGTATGGGTGCAATCGAGTCGAGATAAACCTTGTCAAGCACGAACTGGACTCGAACTCTAGAACTTGAGCACAAACTCGGTAAAGTAATCAAACCTTTCAAGCTCGACTCGACTAGAATCCAAAGTGAAAATTTGGTTAAAAGATATTACAAATTAATATACTAACAATATGCATCAATGTGCAAGATTCTGTTAGGATCAAGACGTGCTTATCACTGAGCTAAAAAGAATTTCTGGTAATCATTGTACTGCCTCTTACCTGTATATTAATTAATTAGCCTAGCTCGACCACAAGTTTAAATCGGCAGGGTTGTACGATTACGGTTTACTGGTATGGTCAACAACAGATGTATAACATGAAAATAAAAGGAATAATATTAACCATACAAAATACTGAAATAGTATATCAGCAACTAGAGACAATTATATATATATATATATATATATATATATATATATATATATATATATATATATATATATATATATATATATATATATATATATATACGATTCAAACATTGTTTTTCATACAAAAACTGTGAGAACCAGTCATTGCCCTTGATTAATATTAATCAATGGCTAAAAATTTTTGGCGGCTCATTAATGAAGGTTATTTCGGGAAAATAACTCTGGAAAATACCCCTATTGACACTACAACACAAACATGCTATTGCGACGGAATAAAGCCGTCGCAAAAAATAGCACGGTTGCGACGGATTTGAGATAGACTTCAAGACATAAAACAAGGCCAATCACTTGATTAAAATAAGCTATAAAATAGCTACAGACTAGTGACAGATCAGTTTGCGACGAAACACTAGAACGCAAATCGGACGCACAATTATAAAAAATAAATTTAAAAAGTAAATTATATAACTACCCGTCGCAAATCCGTCACAAACATACTAGGTCCGTCACAAATCCGTCGCAAATTTATATAAATTTGCGACGGCCTTGAACTTTTTTTTTTTGTATTTTTAGATTAAAAATGTTAACAATGCTCTAACAAACACTAATTATCCCATTTCTTGTACGTGTTATCAATTTGGTCAAGTAAGAGGGTCTACATTGTGTTCCGACGAGAACTGCGAACCAATCTTAGTCTTTCCTTAAAACTAATCAATGGGTAAAAAAATTTCACGGCTCATTAATGCTTCATTAATGACTCATTATTGACGCATTAATGTGAGTTATTTTAGGAAACTCAATCTCGCAAATTAATGACAGCTCATTCGGACGCAATTCACGGTTAGGTAAATTTGTTTCAGTTTGTTTCAAACCCTAAACCATAAACTTTAAAAATTGCACCCACGGTCCACATGGTTGTCAATTTGTTTCAATCTTGGTCCATTTTTAACCCTTCCATTAAAATTGGAGTTAACTCATTCATTTGTGAGGGTAAAAGAGTCTTTTTACCCCTAATTTATGTAAAAGAAATAATAAAACCCCCACCTCCCTCGGTCCCTCACTCGATGCAACCCAGAAACGAAACAAACCCATGGGCGTCACTTTTTCCGGCGACTCTCATTAACATCAAAGGAAGGGGTTTGGTAGCGGTGGTATACGGTGATGGTTAAGGGTTAGAGAGAGAACGTGTGGAGGAGGGGTGATGGTGGTGTGCGGCGATGCACAAACCCCAATCGAAACAAACCATGATCGCCGATATACAATCCCATATCGAAACCCTCATCTGGTGATTACCGCCAGAAAACCCTAGATCTGCGAGGGGAAGATGGGTCCTGGTAGTTAGAGATAAAGCAGCAGAAGAGGGAGAGAGATAATGGTGATGGCGGTGGCGGTGGAAGAAAGATGGGGTTTGGTGGCGGTGGAAAAGGGGGACTGTTCAGTAGAGAGATCGAAGGTATGGGGTGGCGGTTGGTCGCAATGACGAGCGACAGTGGTGCGACTTGTTGTCTTCGGCGAGGATGGCGACGGCGGCGGCGGTGAGCCTGTGGTCTCCGACGAAGAGTGGCTCAGAGAAACCACAGAGGATAAATGAGTCCTTGGAAAGGATTGCGCCTGTGGTCTCCGACGAGTTTCTGATTTTCTTTGTTTCTCAATCTGTTCGATCTCAACCATCTGGACCACCCCCATCTGGACGATTTAGGGTTTCTGCACCACCACCATCTAGACAACATCGATCTCAACCTGTTCGATCTTCTTTGTTTCTGATTTAACAAAGTTTCATAAAAATAACTCCTTAGATCTTCTTCTATGTTCTTGAACACTCAAAAAAGGAAAAAAAAAACAAATCCCAGAAAAAAGAAAGGGCGAGATACGGCGGTGGCAAGTAGGGGAGATGAGTGTCACAGGGGAAGGGTTTGACTTTTCTGGGGACAAGGATGGATAGGGGTAAAAAGACAGTTTTACCCTCACCAATAAATGAGTTAACGTCAATTTAGACGGAGGGGTTATAATAGGACTAACATTGAAACAAATTGACAACCGCGGGGACTATGGGTGTAAGTTTTGAAGTTTAGGGATCACTGGTGGGAAATTTGGTAAATCACAGTGACCATTTGTGTAATTAACTCTAATATATTATATAACATGCACATTAAACAAGCGCAAGATGAGGCGTAGCGATAGAAGCTTATGTTTTTCACCTAGGAGACCCGGGTTCAAATCATTTGGTTGTAAAATTCTAAATTTTTTATTTAGTTGTTTTTTCTCCATTTTTCTTTATTTTTTTTAACTCTTTTGACCTATTTTAACTTCTAAATTCTTAAAAACATGAAATCTGATTTTTTTAACTCTTTTTAAACTTCGTTTTAATATTTGTATTTTTAACTTCTATTTTCTTAAAGGATCGTATCTAACTATTTTTTATTTTTGCTCAATGTAAACTTTATATATATATATAATTTTATGTAAATAATAGTTCATATATTAATTTATTTAAGAGTTTTGATTAAGGTTAAAAATAGTTTAAGTTCTATTTCGATTAACTTTTAAGCTTTTTTTAATATTTTAACTTTAAAGCTTACGCTTATTTTGATGTAACCATTAACCTTTATTCTTGAATTGTTTAAGCAATAAAGTTACAGTTTATTTTTATTAACCATTAAATTTAACTTTTGTGATGGATTTTATGTAGATATATCTTATATTATAGTTTGATCGTTAGGTCAAGATATAAATACAACGTTATAGAACAGTGAAAATTTTTTACGTTACAACTTCTGCCAATTCAGGCAAAAAATATTTTGAAATACGTGTCATTAATTATATTTTACAGACTATCAAATAGTTTTTTATTAATTTATTATCATGTAGATCAACTAATCTTATATTTATTATGATAAAAAAAATTAGATATATAAAACCTGGCGCAACACGCGGGCTATAAAATCCTAGTTCGTCACATTTTATATGCACGAACAACTTCAATTGTTAATACCATGTTAAGATTCTATTAAAATATTAATGAGACCAACTAATATGTACATTATAATACCATACAATTTGTAGGAAAAAACACCTTTATGATATATGCTAAATTATGAGTTTGTTAATAAAATGCGCGCTTGGTGGATTGGTAGGGATATTGTTTCTTTCCCAGAAGACCTGAAATTCGAATCCAGTCAAAGCAAAATCCTAATTTTTCTGCTTTGTTTTCTATTTAACCTTTGTATTCCTTTTAACATTTTTAGCATATTTTAACTTCTAATTTTTTCAAACGTGGACACCGTTTTTTTAAACCCTTTTTCAACTCCATTTTTATATTTGTATTCTTTTTAACCCATTTTTAACTTCTATTTTCTTAAAGCATGCCCTTTTTAAAATATTCTTTTTGCTTAATGTAAAATTCATATTTATGTTTTTTATAATTTTTTAAACAATATTTTTTATTTATTTAACAATTTTGATCAAGGTTAAAAACAGTTTAAACTCTATTCGATTAAATCTTAAACCTTTTATAATATTTTAACTTTAAAGCTTACATTTATTTTGGTGTAACCATTAACCTTTATTCTTAAATTGTTTAAGCATTAAAGTTTAAGTTAATTTGATTAAGCATTAAATTTTTTTTTATAATGGATTTTATGTAGGTATGTATCATATTATAGTTTGATCGTTAGGTCAATATGTAAATACATCATTACAGAGCACACGGAATTTTTGATGCAATTTCTGCCTTTATAAAAAATAGTATTAAATATGTTTTATTAAATATATTTACAGAATAGCAAATAGGGTTTCTATAAAGAAAAGGAGTCTTATGTTCATAATCATGTCATGCTTGCATTTGGTACACTGGAGAATCACATCTTAATTAATATATTTGTTCAATGGATACAATTTGCTCATGGTAAAACTTTATTTGGGTTCGGTATACTTTATCTTCAACGAATGGCCCGACATTCAATGTGGGTCGAGGCATATGGTTGCAGGCTTGGTTAAATGTTGTTAATGAGAATAGTAGTTCACTATACTTAAGAATAGGTGGCGAAGACTTTTGGTTCATCATGCTATTACTCTGGGTTTACAACTATTTTTATAAAATTATTAATATATTATCTTGTAGATCAACTATCCTATGATTTATTATGATAATAAAATTTTAGATATATAGTTATAATTATATATATATATATATATATATATATATATATATATATATATTTGTTATTTTAATTATTATTTATTATTATTATTTGGTACTTTAAAATTTAAATACCTAGGAAACGGGTAGCCCACACATGGTAGGGTTCCTTAGACACGTTGCTTAATCGACATATGGAGGATTAATTTATATATATTGCCAAAATCGTATTTATGTACGGTACTCGAGGTGAAGATTTAACTCTCTCTATATATTATATTAATTAACTAAACTACCTTAATTTTTAGTTACATAACTATTAGTTAGATGCAAAATAATATGACACGATGCACAAACAAATATATTAATAAAATAATCATATAATGTGATGAATCCATTAGTGTTTAAATCCCCTTAAAAGTGATTTCTTTTTGATATTTTGTAGGGTTTAGTTTCGAAAAGTGTATCGAACTTGTCACCTTTTGCTATTGTGTATACCCAATTTTGAAAACTACCATTTAGTATATCCAACTTAACAAAACTACCATTTTATGTATCCAAAAACCTTCTAAACAAGTTGCAGGTAATTTATTTGATTTTGCTTTTCTTTGTAAATTTCACATCACTAAAAACCTGCCATGTCATTAATTAATGATACCACATCATATTTTAGCAATATTAACATGAAGATGAAGAACACAAGAACATGAACAACACAAGAAGAAGAACATTCATCTTCATCTCAAACATTCATCTTCAAATATTCTAGGCAAACATCAAAACACGAACTTTCAAAACAAAAACAACCATCGTATGAACATAAACATAATCGAACAAACATAATCAAAACAATGAACAAATTTCAAGACGAATAAACATAAACGAACAAACATCTCAAAATAAACATAAGAACGATCTACGAAGAACCCTAAATTTCAAGACTAATCAGAATTCAAGAACCCTAAATCGAAACCCAAAATGAAGATTAACAGATCTGTCATGAATCAACAGACTGAAATCGAATCCTAAATAGCAACCCATAATGAAGATGAAGCAAGAAATCGAAACCTGTTAATGAGACTTCAAGAAATCGAACAGATATGTCATAAATCAAGGGCGATGAAGTAGGGCGATGGTCTCGTAAACCCTTACTCGAAACCCTAATCTGTCATAAACCCAGATCTGTAAACAATCGCAATTTAGCGATGAAGGTGAACCTCAATCGCGATGAACCTGGATCTGTAAACAAGATGGTGGTGATGGAACGAAGATGAGGAACCCTGAACCTGGAGCTCGATGATGGTGGCTACCATCGTTCTTCATGATGGTGGCTGCGAAACAAAAACCTAATCAGCGGTTGCCATGGTAACAAACAGATCTGTTTGCTACGTGGGGTGTTACCGAATCTGAAACAAGACTTTTGCTACCCACACATAAATCTGAAACAAGAACCTAATCTGTAAAAGTTTTTTATTTTTTATTTATTTATTTATTATTATTATTATCATCATTATTATTATATTTTTTAGTTATTGTTAAATAGAAAAATTACTCATCACCATTAAAAACAAATGCCACATCATCAAAACCTGAGCCAAATCACCCTTAACCTGCTATCATAGGTAATGATACACAAAATGGTAGTTTTAGAAAGATGAGTACATTAAACGGTAGTTTTATAAGATGAATATACACAATAGCAAAAAGTGACAAATTCGATACACTTTTTGAAACTAAACCCTATTTTGTATATGGTTTTTAGGTGTTTAAATATTCACGTTTGTATCTTTACTCCTAACGCCTTACTAACTTTTCAGATATAAGTTATTTTTTCGTAAAATAAAAAATTCTACCTAGCACTTCAAAGTAAAAACATACGATCGACTTAATCTCTATTATCTTAACCTTTAATAATAATTTATTACATGTTTAAATGTTGATATTAAACTTTGACTCTTCGACTATATATTAATTATGGTTAATTTTAAAATATTATTATTTAAAACATTATGATATTGCTTCTATTATAGAAGAATTGTTCTAAATATGAAATTTCTAGTATTTTTATGATAAATGAATATTATAAGATTATATCTATATATAATATATGATATAAAAATCTGGGTGCTCTCTGATATCTAGATCTTGTATGATCATATTTTTTGTATTCTCTTAAAAACACTTCTGCTTATATTTATTTATTTATTTACTTATTTATTTGTTTATTTGGCACTTTAAATAGCTAGGGCAACGTGGTGGGTTCCTTAGGCATGTTGCCTAATTGACATGGAGGATTAATATCATACTAGCATCGTATTCGCGTATTGATACGGTGACAAATAATTACATCCCAAGCTTAACTTTTTACAAGTTTATTCATTTATATAGTATGGTTTATGTATAAAAATCTGTTGCAGTTTGATTTGATTTTGTAAATTTTAGTAAAATACCATTTTACCTTTCTATATTTATCTTTTAAAAAATTTAGTGTTTATAAAATGTTGTAATAATATAATTTACTTTTTCCTTACATCTAATCCTATTAGTAGTTCAGTTAATACCATTATTTGAATAGTTTAATATCTTAAATTCAATCTACTTCAATCTTGGTTTATCATCTATAACTATATTTAAATCATAGTATTATAGATACTACTTTTATAATAATGACTATATATATAGTTACCTTAATTAAAAAAACTACATTCTAAATTTTCCATACGTAGGAGCAATTTTTTCCATACGTAGGAGCAATCTTTTTTATAAAAAGCAACATAAATAGTTTTCATAATGTCAGATAATTCAAGTTCAATTATTATGTAATTATTTGAAAAGGTTAAGAGGGGTATTAAGATCATTTCAACTTACTTAATATTTAAGAGTTTTTAAGGTCTAAATCTTACTACTATATAATGAATTTACAACTTTCCTTAATCTCTTCAATTATAAGTCATTTAAATTTATTAAAATATCTTTCATTCATTCCCATATTTAAGAGTAACAATATATAAGGAAACTTTAAAAAAAATATCTTCAATATAAATCTATCAAAAGAAAAGTAAATATATTCACAAAGTTGTAAACTTGCTAAACTTGTACGACCAAACTAAAAATAACCCCTTTTTGAAAAACAAATATATTTCCAAGCAAAAATTATTCGTCGCCGATACATAGCACGTGTACAATCCTAGTGTTTTATAATATAGTATGGATATATTGCCTAAATCGTAAATAAGATACAATACTCAAGGTGAAGATTTAAGGGTGTGGTTTACTGGAATATTTCTAACATCTGATGTTTTAATATATATAGTGTGTAGTAAACTTTAAAATTTTTATTGTGTATTTAAATTTTATTTGTTATTATTATATATATTTTGATTAAAAAAAATTGTATAAATTGAATAGATTTTTGATAAAATAAAGCCAACATTTAAAAAAATATTAACTAACAATCTCTATAAAAAATATTAAAGTCCGATACACATAATACAAAAAACGTAATAAATTGAATAGATTTTTGATGAAATAAAGCCAACATTTAACTAACAATCTCTATATAAACTATGTTAACTAAACTACCTTAATCATGAACTAGCTAGATGCAAAATAATGACACGCGCGATGCACAAACAAAGAATAATAAAAAGAATCATGTAATCATGTGATGATCAATTAATTTTCTCTATGATCACTTCAAATTATAAACACATACGCTTAATTAGTCTCTTTTATATATCTTAATTTTAATAATAATCTATTACATGTTTAAATGTTTAATGATGATAATTAAACTTTGATTGTTTGCTTATATATTATTATTTAGAAAATTATGATAGTGCTTCTCTTATTTTAGCCATTATTATTATTAAAAACATTTAAATATCTAATCAAGAATTAAAAATTAGAAATAAATACTAAATCGAGAAAAAAGTGTCCATGCTCGATCCGTCGATGGTTACATTGCAGCACGTGTTTGTAATGGCAAAAAATCATTGCGGCTGCATGAAAAACGTGGTTTTTATATTTTGACAGAAATTAATTAATTAGCGTAAATCACAAGTATACTCTCATGTAACCATTTCTACAGTACGTCGATCTACACTCTTCCTTCCGTACGTTCAACTTAACCCTTATATAACTACCACCCTCCTCCTCCGCCATCCACCACCATCCACCATTGACTTCAATTCACAACCATGTTTAATATTCTCTCTCTCCTCCATTTTCTCTCTCTACTTTTTGTTCTTCTCTACTTGTTTTCTTTACTTTGTATCTTAATAATGTCAACCACCACCACCAAAGCCGCCACCGGACATAAGTCATACCCGTTTATTGGTTCCTTTATTTCTATCCACCGGAATAGTCACCGGCTAATCCACTGGTTCACCGATTTACTCTCGTTGTCGTCGTCCCAAACCATTGTTTTGACCCGGTTTGGTGGTCCGAAAAACCAAATGATCGTCACCGCCAACCCGGAAAACATCGAACACATTTTGAAAACTAAATTTGGAAACTACCCAAAAGGAAAACCGTTCACGGATCTCCTCGGAGACTTCCTCGGAATGGGAATATTTAACGTCGACGACGAGCTATGGAGCACCCAGCGCAAGTTAGCAAGTCATGAGTTTAGCACGCGATCGTTACGCGAGTTTGTGGTTAGCGTTCTCGAAGACGAAATAACAAACCGGCTTATCCCGTTACTCGAAACGTCGGTTCAAAACGACGAGGTTTTGGACATGCAGGACGTGCTCAGAAGGTTAGCTTTTGACACCATTTGTAAGATCTCACTCGGTTGGGACCCACGTTGCTTGGGTCCTGCAGGAAGCATCACGCCGCTGGCGTCGGCGTTTGATTTGGCGGCGGCAGCTAGTGCCCTACGTGGCAGATCGCCGGCGAGCTGGGTTTGGAAAGCAAAGAGGTTTTTTAACCTCGGGAGTGAACGGCGGCTAAAGGAAGCTGTCGGAGTTGTACATCGTGCAGTGAACGAGATAATCAGTGAACGGCGGAAACAGATGGACGGAAGTGATAACCAAAGAGATCTGTTATCGAGGTTCATCTCCGCCGGCCATGGCGACGAGCTTATAAGGGATATGGTGATAAGCTTTATGATGGCCGGAAGAGACACGACCTCGGCGGCGATGACATGGCTCTTCTGGCTGCTGACAAGGCACCCGACAATCAAGAAACATGTATTAGAAGATGTCACATGTGTAATGAAACATGAGGATAACTTATCGTTAACCTTTGATGATCTGAAGAATATGGATTATCTGAAAGCATGTTTATGTGAATCAATGAGGTTATACCCGCCGGTGGTGTGGGACTCGAAGCACGCAGAAGATGACGACGTGTTGCCGGACGGGACGGCGGTGTACAAAGGGAACAGAGTGATGTACTTCCCGTATGGCATGGGGAGGATGGAAAAAGTGTGGGGAAAAGACTGTTTGGAGTTTAGACCGGACCGGTGGTTTGCAGAACCGGGTGTTTTGAAAATGGAAAGCCCTTATAAGTTCCCGGTTTTTCAAGCCGGACCAAGGGTTTGCCTAGGTAAAGAAATGGCGTTTATGCAGATGAAGTATGTGATGGCTTCGGTTTTAAGGCGGTTCGAGCTTGTACCGGTTAGTTCGAAAGAACCGGTTTTTGTGCCTTTGCTGACGGCTCACATGGTTGATGGGTTAAAAGTTAAGGTTCGTAGAAGGCCGGAATAGGCTGGTTTTTGCTACTGTTGGATTATTTAGTACGTACCTTCGTAAATTAATCCGATGGTTATAGTAGTTTTATATTTTGATATGTTATAAAATTTTAGTTAATATGTAATATATATTCGGTATATATTATTTAATTATAAATTAATATTCGTAAAATTACTTAATTGGATACAGGACAGTTGTACATTGGAAAGTATATAAAAACCTTAATTAGAATCTTAAGACATGCTAAGCAACATGCATAATCAAAATCAAGACTTAATATATATATATATATATATATATATATATATATATATATATATAGTAATTAATTACTAATAAATTCTCATACACAGACTTGAAGTCTAATGAAAAATATGCTAATTGACCATCACGTGTAAATTATACTACTCAAGGAAAACATAAAGATACGTAACATAAATATTTTACAAAAATATAACAAATTTTTTTGTAAGTGGTACGTTCTAATTGTTACAAAACGTAAAATAATGTGTGCATACAAGTGATCTCTATAAATCTTCTAATACAAACTAGTTTATCACCTCGTGTATAAACACGAGAAATGTTTAAAATAAAATATAAAATTGGATGGTGAGAAATTTAAGGGGTATAATAAAATAAGTGTAAAACGTATTTAGGAATTATTAATCACCCGTCTTTAATTTCTTCCTTTTTATTAAATGTTGTCCGAACTAAAGTCTTTTTAAAAATGATGAATAATGTTTTTTATTATCCATAATTGATACCTAAGAGAATGAAAAAGATAAGAACAATAGAATCTTTAATGTCAAAATGAAAAAATATAAAAAAATAGATTTAAATATATAATCGTATGTAATATATACTAGTTTAAATACCCGTGTAAACACACGGGTTAGACATAGTTATTTATGTAAATATCGTTTCATTAAATATATAATTGTTTTGTACGAATGAAAGAATAGACTAATCTTAGTCTTTCTGTAAATTACAAAAAGTTTATATTAATTCCGACCAACATAGAAAATAATTATGACAGCTTTAGAATGATGTAAAATTTATATACGATGAGATTTGTAAAACAAATAAAACCAAACCTGACATGGGTCACGACATAGATAAAAAATATTATTATTTAATCCGAACCAACTAGTTTTATAAAAAACCGAAATTAGATTTTGATTTTTTCTTAGTTCAAAGTTAGATTCGGTTTTGACTTATATTTGAAACCTTTTGTTTTCCTTTTTTACTTTCTCGTTATTTTGGCGTTATACAATTATTTAGTATATTTTTATTAAAGATTTAATATTTAATATTTATTATTTTTTACAACCAACCCGTGTATTACAATAAAATCTAATTTAGTTATTAATATTAAACATTATTAAGGGATTTATATTAATTTTAAATGAATATAAAATGATATTACTTTGTATTTACTAACGTAGATGGGATTCTCATATAATTAACTTTACGTAATTTTGTTTTTAAATTTATAACAACACTTAAGTATATTAAATTTATATTAGCTTAGATATGATCTTATCTTATAGATATTCAAAATAGTTTACAATTTACTAATATTTATCATTAATTTGATTAAGTGTTATCTTTATCTAATTCATATTAGTTTGACTCTAAAAAGTCAAAATCAAAGTTTTAGAATTAAAGAATTGAATGACTAAGATTAAATCTTTTATTAAATAAAGGGTCCAGATTATCTAATTAATTTTTTTAAATTAGTCTTTTATATATATTAGAAGATGAGATTATCTACCTATTTTAAAACTATATCATATAGATAAAGATAAAATTGAAATATTATTTTCATATTAAACTAGAGTAATTCCCGTGTGATACACGGATTGTTTAAAAACATAAATATTAAAATTAATAGAAAATATTAAATAATTATAACACATGAATATAATAATTCATATTCGTTAAGGTTAAATATCACTGTGATACACGGGTATCACTCGGGTTTGTTTAAAAAATAATAAATATTAAAAATTAGTAAAAATATTAAATATTATAAAACGCGAAAGATTTGATAGTTTAAAAAATGAAGACAAAAGATGTCAACACCAAAACCAGCGATGGAAGCATCGACGCAAGAAAGCTAACATGATGACAAAAACATGGTATCATAATATGAAGAGATGTGATTGTATTTTTTATATAAGTCGTCGATTATTATCGTTACAACTATAAGCAATAAAATGAAATTTTAAAATTAAAGGTTGTCTTAAAATATTAAAATCAAAGTCAAAATATCAAACATACAACAATTGGGAAAATACGATTGAAAATCAATGTATTTTAATATTAAATATTATAAATTAATTAAGGTTTATCTTTATCTTAATTTATATTAATTAGTCACATTATTTTGACTCTAAAAAGTCAAAATCAAAATTTTAAAATTATAAGAATGAATGACTAAGATTAAATATTTTACTAAATGAAAGGTCAAGATTATGTAATAATTTTTTTGTAATTAGTCTTTTATATATATTAAAAGATTATAACAAATCTATTCACCTAAAAATATGAAATTTGAAAAATTAAAATAAATAAGTCACGTATGTTTAGGTAGAATTTGGTTTATTTACAACAAACAATGATATTAATTCAAATAAATTACATCTCACGGGTTCTAAAATAAAAATAAGATTATAAATATTATTTTATATTTAATATATAACAATCCTAGTCAACTAAATATACGAAAAGTTTGAAAAATATGTAAACCAAAGTATGGGTTAAATTAAGGAATTGTTGAGATTAAGAATGATGACACGATATTTGTTTGTAATCTTAATTTATTTTCTAAAGAAAAGACTTCTATTGGTTAATTTATATTTTAAAAAAAAGTTTTGCTTAAAAGCATATTCTTTTAATAATATAGTTAGATAAAATGCTAATCTTTATCAATTAAATTTAGCCATTTATTTATTTAAAAATATAATCAAAAGGCTAATCTATATCTATATCAATTTAGTTATAAATTCAAGGACATTCATATATTTAAAATTAAATTGTGTCAATCTGATCAAAACAAAAATTTAATTTTGACTTTATTTAGTAAAACTTATAACTAAATTTTAACTTTAAATTAATAACAATTATTCAAATTCAATTTTAAGATGAGATAAGGTAAGGTAAATAAAGTATTTAAATTCAAATCCGTAACTTTAATTTACCAAGGAAAAACAATATAATTAATTAGGATAGCAAGTAATGTAGGTTCAAATGAAAGGACGATTAAATCAGATTTTCAATTGGGAGTGCCTGGGAATCGCTTACTCGTCTTGATCATTAGTTGGATCTAAGTTGTAGGCTTGCAACATTGGTTGAAGAATTAAAGTTCGATTGAATCAGATTGGGACTTGAGAAAGTTGATTGGGCAAAGCAAACCATATATGCTTAAATTGTCATTGTGTACAACCGTCTTTATTTTATATCTAAAAATACCTTTAACTTTCATTTTTGGTACATTGTATGCAATTTCTTATCCACAAAGCCTGCTAAATGTAACTTTTCTATTTTTATTTTATATGTTCTTGTGTACTTGGTGTTTTATATATCTTCAAGATGTTCTTGACGTTCTTTAATGTTCATCCAAAATCAATTAAACCAACAACCATGTGTTTGTACCAAAATCGAACAAAATTTAAACAGAAAAACCATGTGTTTGGACCAAGATGTTGTTGATGTTCATGGCCTCATCTTCTAGTGCGATTGATGAAAAATCCAAACATAAAAACCCTAACCAGATGGGTCGATTTCAAGAACATGTGTTTGTACCATATCTTTGATGCGCTTTTACAGTCAAATTACAAATGATGAAGCTTGAAAGTGATGTCTGAACAGAAAACCTTAACCAGATGGGTCGACTTTGAAGATGATGTTTGAATCAAACAAGACATCAAATAAGTATTCATATCTAGAAACCGCGTATTACCAAGTCACAAACAAAAACCAGTTGAATCAAACATAATGGCTGAAATTGACCATGGAGGTGATTTCAAGCATTAAGATAACTTCGAAGAAGCTTGATGTGGTTGTGTTTTAGTTCATATTTCTAGGTTTGTTTTTGTATGATGGGTTTCATCGATTCATATTCCTGGGTTTTTCAGATTTGCAAGATACTTTTATCTATTAGGGGTTTGTTCAATGGTTTGAGGCTTTTCTTCTTGTAAATATCCAACTATCGATTTTCCTTAAGGCTTTTCAAATTCAAACTGTTTTTCTTGTAAACATTTGGCGATTATTGATTTTATATAAGGGGGGATATTCATATATTTTTTTAACCAAAATATTAACAAAATAAAAAAACATGTAATGATAAAACGTGTTGTTCAGCTGCAATCACACGTGAGTTGTATATATCAACAACAAGTTCAGAACACAATTAAGTAGATGAAAATGATATCAAATTATCTTACTGATCGAAAAATTGGAATTGAATTGAATGAGAAGAATGATTACAAGAGTCAACATTTATACTACTTTATTACAAACAAACTTCATTAACTAACAACTAACCATTTCAGTAACAACCAACTGACTATAGTATTCAACAGTTAACCATAGTTAAGTAATTGTCGTTAATCACTAATCAACAGTATACAATGGGTCGATTTTTAAAGTGGGTCGTTTTTGTAAAGTACAAAATGAATTTAGTTGTATACAATGAAAATTTATGCACAGTTAATTTGTTATATTTTTACTCCCTTTGCCAAAATCGATTTGATGGAGAATCGAACATGACTAAGAATTTATAACCAAAAGGTCACACGTTTGATGAAGAATTAAAGAAGTAGAGTAAAAGGTCGGATCAAGTGATTTTTTTGTTCCTGAAGCCGGGGAGAACTAAAAGGTCAAGTAATAACTAGTCTCTTCCTCCTCCATGCATTGCGTCAGCGTATAAACCTTTTCTTTAAGTTGAGGCTAGTACTTAATATTCAGATAAAAAAACATGCTCTAAGCCTACTTGATACTCTAGGCCTACGCCCAGATTCGGTCTTAGGCCATAAGTTATATCTCCCTTTCCTTTCTTCCTTACACAATATGTGTAACACCGGGTTTCACGAGCTTAAAATCAGTAATATTTAAAACTTTTTAAGTATACTTATCAAGACGTGCATCGGAAATTAAACACTGATTATAAGATATAAAGTGTTATTATCCAACTTGGCGATTATAAACATTAAAGGCCAAGTAACAAAACAAACCGGTATTACCGACTACCAACCGACCATCGGATCACAAACAATTTACAACAACAAAGTGTTCCATAAAAGCTAAATATATTTACCCACAAGCACCCGCCTCGCCAGGCTGCCTAAATCTTTACCTGTAAAAGGGTAAAACATGAACCGGTTAGCTACACTAGCTAGTGAGTACAGGTTGCACATAAGTATCAATAAGCATGCTATCACAACACAGGAAAAGCACACAAGGCTATCCTATCACATCGTGGAGTGCCAACATATCAGAGGGAGTCATATCTCGCGGGGTTGCAAATCCCGCTCAATGAATCCAACTGAGAAATCAGCAACACCAATCCATGCTGGTGGGGAAGCAAAGAGCAACCCCCTGAGCACGTTGCGGAGCCACCTGGGCTCAATTAGGCCTTAGTTACAAACCAAGACCCCACCGTTTGTCAAGGAACGGCGGTCCTGCAGAACCTACGACCCAGCGTGCACCACCGAGTCACCGTTGATCCCGAATAACCAGCCATCTAGGCCCTCAAGGGATCCAGCCGCAATATAGCCAGCTGACCTTAACCGAGTTGGAAACTATAAGCAGTTTCCCGAGTGTCCGGACATAAGTACACAAACAATAAGTGATCCAATCAGGATCCAATAACATGCGCGCATATAGTCACAGCAAATACTGTTCATACTAGTGAACAGAACATGCGAGTATAACTTAATCATAACATACACTTACCACATGATTCACGTTACATACTTTTAGTCACTGTCAATATAACACTGTAGCATGGCATATCACGTTATAACATACCTTACGCACACACATGTGGGAGCACCAATTACACATTAAAAACACACAGGGGTTAGCACTATTTACTGAGCCTCATGGGAAACCGGTACTCACCTTAAGTTCACGATTAGCTAACACAACGATCAACGCCTTCTGGTTCTTCAAGAACGCCTAACATATCACACAACACTGGGTTATCACTTAACATTCAAAAGCCTTCGTTAAAATACGCGTCACAATTCTAACAACATTGGACAGGGTCCTACGGCCGCAGATAATAAGGCCTACGGCCGCAGAAGACCAAACCACCCTACTACGGCCGTAGAGAACACCCCCTACGCCCGCAGAGGTAATTCTTTGGGTTCCTAAGGTCGTAGGTTATGTACCCACGCCCGTAGTCTTCGTTCCTTCACCCGTAGGTGGTAAACCACATAAAATACTCTCCTACGGCCGCAGAAACCTTTTCCTACGGGCACAGAAGGCTTAATTTCAATAATTCTGAAAAACACCCTCCTACGGCCGTAGGAACATTCTCCTACGGGGGTAGGAACTAAATTTCTACAAATCTGAAAAACACCCCCTACGGGGGTAGGAACTTTTTCCTACGGGGGTAGGAAGGGTCTGCACAGCAGACTTCGTCCCTGTTCGTGAAACAGCCCTGCAACTTCGATTTTTAACACATTATTCGACCAAAACTCAATTCTAATCATTCATATACTTCACTTGACATTGTTTGAAGCTTATAAACACACTTTACCTCAAAACCCACCACAAGAACAACATTTACACCATTAAAATGGTGTTACTCTTTCAAAATACCAAAACTAGGTTTTCTAGCTTGAAGAACACTCACCACAAGTTGGACAAGACCAGATTATAGACTTTTGTCACTGCTACAAGCTTCCTTGCTACTGATTTCTCTTAATTTCTCTTCAAAAGCTCCACAAGCTAAGAACGTGTGTGTGTTTCTCTAGTATGTACGTATGAGTGTGTTGTGTGTTTGACTCAAAGGAGTCAAATAAGGGTGAACCGCCTTTGGGTGGACAATTATCACCAACGAGGTATTTTGTTCCCCTTTCCAACTTACAACTTGATACACACTAACCCGTTACAACTAACGAGGATATCTACCGAACCATTACGCGAAACCATTTAGCAATTCATCAATTTTACTTATTAACTCTTACTTTCTTATAACACCTCATAAATCCACTTTGACTAACTAAAACATAAAACAACTATTTGAATACTTATTTAAAGTCAAGGTACAACCCCTTGAGCAAGAAGTACAACTAGGTACTACTAGGCCCATTTTCAGGATGTTACAATATGTCACATCAACGCCACATCACTACTACAAAATCTATAATAGAGACCCCATTATGGGACCGGTTTATCAAAAACCGGTTTTTATGTAGTGGCTAAAACTATGGGGACCGGTTTAAATAAAAAATTATGGAAACTGGTTCTCAACTAAAAAACCGGTCTTTATGGTGCTATATAAAGACCGGTTTTTTGGTTTGTAACCGGTCCCCGTGACTTTTTCTCCAATTTTTTGAAGGAGGGAATAATAATATAGGTGGGAACTCAAATTTTTTAAGACATTAAGACCGGTTCTATAGAGAAAACCGGTCTCCATGATGTTGTGGGAAAATTGAAAATTTGGAGAAAGGTAAATATTTTAGATTGGGAAGATTTTATTTGTGTTATTTAAATAATTATTAGAGTTAATTACATTTTTGTCATTGTGGTTTTCATGAAAATTCACATTTAGTTATTGTGCTTTAAAAATTACAAAATTGATCTTTATGGTTTAACTTTTGTTTTACTGTTAGTCCAATAACATTTAAAAAGACATAAATGTCTTTTCTTTTTTTATTTATTATTTTCTTGTTTACTTTTCTTCATTTTAAAACAAAGAATAAAATTTTAATTCAGTTTATAAATAATTAAATGGATATAAAGAAACATAACTATTACTTAACTGTTATTAATACTTTAAATTAAGTTAAACCATCAAGCACATTCACCACCACCACAAAACCACTATCTACCACTACAAACCACCACCACCACCACCACCACCGTCCATATTGTTTTTCGAAAGCAGATATGTGGCATAATGATATCGCGGTTTTTAATCATATATTTTAATGCGATATTTAATTATTTTTAATAGAAAATATGGGAAATACATTTAATATATGTTTAATATCTTTAATTATTATTTTCCAGGTTTAAAATCGGATTTATGGAGATAAATATGAAGGAAGTTGGATAAAAAACGAGATAGAGATCAATTATTTGAAAAAAAATAGAAACTAAGCCTAGAAACAAAAAAAACGAGAAAAACGAAAACAAGCAAACTGCCAGCGGCGATCGCGCCGCTAACTAATGCGGGTTAGCGCCGCTAACCACAAAAGGTTAGCGCCGCTATCTAACAGACAGCGAACAGAAAATAACTAAAACAAGCAAGCAAACAGAAAGTTTAATAATAAATTACTATAATAAAATCAAATGAAACCGTTCCCCGGCAACGACGCCAAAAACTTGATTCATTCGGTTTGGAGGCTTTGATTCTGACTTTTCACCTTCTTCAACCTCTGGAAACTCAATAAAAACACCATGTAGCATATGGGAGCATAGCTCGGAGCATTGGGGCTTGGATTGAATATATAATTGAAGATCAAGTCCCGGAACATTCGGCTTTTACGGTTTTATTCATTCTTGTTCTTCATGTTTCTTTGTTTGAATAATTTCCAGAGCTTTGGCATGTTTGTTCTAGGCTAGACTTCTGATTTTCCTCCCTAGAGGAGATGAACTTTGATTATGGTTGATTTAATTCATGGATTTGATGTTTAATTCATGTTTAATTCGGGTATTGTTTAATCTATGTTAATGCATGTTTTAGGATCTGTTTTTGTGATGTTTATAGGCTGAGTTTTTATAGAGTTGATGACCATTCTCTTTATTTAAACTTGAATCATGAATTTTTATGATCATTAGGGTTCATGACTAGTGATTGATCAAATCCTAATCTTAAACATCTAAAAGATAGAAACTTTAATATGTATTCTTACATGTAATAGGCCATTATATGTTAATCCAATGATTTGTTGATCATACAATCATTAAAGGTTGAATCTTTACTTGATAATCGAATTAATTGGCTAATTATATTTCTTAATCGCGCTTTTGACCATAAAGGTTATTAAGTAGTGTAATTAGACAGTTATAACCGGACCAAGGTTTTAACTATTATAGAAACCGATGCATGAATGTTTAAGTATATATTAACTAAGTTTAATCCATCTATGTTAATCCTTTAAATGAAAACCC
The DNA here is from genome assembly GCA_947179395.2 of Pulicaria dysenterica. NCBI lineage: Eukaryota > Viridiplantae > Streptophyta > Magnoliopsida > Asterales > Asteraceae > Pulicaria > Pulicaria dysenterica. The sequence continues at coordinate 5,377,001 of OX359292.1, forward strand.
TATGATGGGTAATTGACGATGTCTTACTCTATATAATCATCTATAATCGTTATTGATTAATAATGGCCATAAGTATATATTAACTAAGTTTAATCCATCTATATTAACCAAGTATGTTCGTCAAAAAAAATATTAACCAAGTACGGATCTAAATGATCACATGATTGTGCTTGATCTTGATCGTGATCGGCCTACACCTAACCTACTTTTATTTAAATGTTGGTGATTGACTATTGTCGACCATGATTGGTAAACAATAATAAGGTGAGAGGTCTAAACTTTAATGACGATCAAAGATGAACTAATATTGAATATAATCCACTTAACTAAACTAACTTAACCTCTTTAAACTATGTATGACCACAATAAACTAATATTGACTATAATACTAATACATCTAAATGAACTAACTTAACCTCTTTTAATATTTTGTATAACAAACTATACTTTATTAATTTAAATACAATAAATATCAGAAAATTACATTTAAAATATTAATCTTATATTTATATAGGGTAAGGTTAAACAAAGAACCTCCATTAAACAAAGAACCTAAAGAACCTCTCTGGTGATGACATGTGACACATAGTCTAGGGGCAAAAAAGGAAATTAAAAAAAAAAGAAAAATCGGCGTCTTCAGCAAATCCCCCCCCCAACAAACTAAAAAAAAACCCCCAATTTCTTTAAATGATCATAACTCGTTCGTTTTTAACAATTTTAACATAAAAATTATACCATTAGTTTCAGTTTTTCGTCCTCTTTCAATCAAGACCGGACTTGATATATTTCTGAAACTTTTTTTTTTTGAAATGCAAAGTTTGCATTTTGAGTTGGGTTCATTCAAACTCAAAATGCAAAATCCGTAGTTTGCATTTTGAGCTGGGTTCATTCAAGCCCAAAATGCAACATCCGTAGTTTGCATTTTGAGCTAGGTAATTCAAGCCTAAATGCAAAATCCGTAGTTTGCATTTTAAGCTGGGTAATTCAAGCCTAAATGCAAAATTCGTAGTTTGCATTTTGAGCTGGGTTCATTCAAGCCTAAATGCAATATGCAAAATCCGTAATTTGCATTTTGAGCTGGGTAATTAGCGACATTCAGCTCATTAGCGACGACATTCAACTCATTAGCGACGAGCTGCCAAAATGCAAAAAAAAAGTGTTTTTCCCGTACAGCGCCAAAATGCAAAAAAAAAAAAAAAACCATTTTCAAATTTTTTTAGAAAAGTATAGGAAGAGTGATCTTGTTTGAAAGATGATTAAAAAATTAAAAGAATGGTATAATTTTTTTGATTAAATTCACAAAACTTAAAAAGTTATGGCAATTTAAAGTTTTTGTGGATTTTTTTTTTTAAATCGTGGGTGTTGGGAGGGGGGATAATTACACTTTTGCCCTATTCTTCCTAAATTAATACATAATAATTACAGTTTTGCCATCATTCAATCTCATCCATTAATATTCATGATCTAAAGGTTCAGATTGGTTCTTTGTTTAACACATGGTTCTTTATTGATCCAATTTCTATTTATATAAAAGTATTTTTAATTATTTTTTAGTTTATATTAAATAAAAAAGAATTGACGAAAATTGAAAAACAAAAAAACCATATGATATAAGTTACTAAATAAGACATTATAAAAATAAAATATAAAACATCGTTAAAAATTTAAACTTCCCTCTAATTTTTCGCCTTCCCCCTAATTTTTCGCTTCCCTTCAAATTTTCACCTCGCTATACCCTAACTTTTCAAAACTAATAGAGTTCAGTTCAGAGTCGACTTCTCTTGTCTACAGGTTCAAAGTCGACTTCTCAGAGTGAAAAAAAAAAGAAAAGAAAAATCCCGTGCAGCGATTCCTGTCCATCGATCGAGTTCTCTGCAGTGATCGGCTTCCTCTCCATCGATCGACTTCTCTGCAGTGATCGATTTCTGTAAGTTCCCCCAATTTCATTGATTCTTGTCAATTAATCGACTTCTGTGCAGTGATTTTGGGTCTTATAGTCGATTTTTGCAAGTTAAATTTTATGCAGTGATTCCCTAACATGACCACGGCTGTTGATTTTGGGTCATAGTGTCGATTCTTCCAAGTCGATTTCCAGGTTAGAGTCTTCCTGCTTTCCTTGTTTAGTTTGCGATAGAATTAGGTTTAATTAATGAAATGAAGGATTTAAAGATTCATATATCTAATATAATTGTACGCATCAGATACTATACAAATGGGGGTTGTTGGCTTAGAGATAAAACTAGGTTGAATATCATATCTCCAGTAGAAAACCATGAAAGGAATGTTAATTTGTTGGTTCCTTTTACTTGTGATGTTGACCTAATTGATCCACTAAAAGTTAAAACTTTATGAAATTCCTTTTTGATTGCAGATGGTTTGACTGACTTGGGATTTGGCAGTTAAGAACATTTCAATATCTAAATGTTTGGATGGTGAGCAAAAGTGCAAAACTGATGTTTTTTGCATATATTGAACATTTGTCATTGTCGTCTTAGTCTACTTTTCAACATGTGTTATGCTTTTCTAACCTAAAACTAGATTTGAATGATGTTATTGTGGTTCTTAAACAGATTGTATTAACTAGTGTTTAGAAGAAACAAGATTATAACTATGACACCTCAAAATGTAAAGGTATGCTCGTCTATAATAAAGAACCAACTAGGTTAAGTTTAACATCAGGCACCTTTTATAGTCTCAAGATCTTGGTTTATTTAGTGCAAAAAAGCACCTCTTGAAGCGCTAAAGCGTTGGGGCTAGGCGCTTCGTTATAACCTGTGCGCAGTTCAACTAATTCATCTTTATTCTTGCATGCAAGCAGTTCAACTAATTCCACTTCTGTTAACTTTATACATTGAATCATGATTCATCTTCATCCTTGAATGTTAATCTCATATCGTATATTGAATGTGGACAGGTGTTAGTTACATCAAGTCATCATGCTTTTTATTTTTGTTACTGAATCATCATGTGTTCAAGTAATTCATCACTGTGTTCAAAGTTCACTTTTCTTTTTATGTGACTGTTAATCTGTTATCATGCTTTTTAATTGTTAATCTGTTAATCTGTTATCAGAAGTTCAGTTTTCTTTTCAAGATATTTCATAATTTCAGTTTCTAACTTTATAGTTACTTGTTACTTGCATGCGATTAATGGATTATGTGAACATTTGATTCATACATAAATATTTTGTTTAATAGCTAATACTTGAATTTGAATTTAAGTTTGCATGTTGCCAGTGGTATTTTACTTAATACTTCTTATTGACTTGTTGTTTATAGTCTTTTATAGTATGAGTTCAAAGGCGGGTGGTTCAAAGAACGAGCCAGATGACCCATTCAGCAAATATGAAGTACAAGATCACAATAACAAGAACTTTACAAGCTCCTTTTGTGGACAAGTTTTTAAAGGAGTATTTCGGCTAAAATTACATATGGTTGGTTGTTTCAAGGAAGCTCCTAAACGCCCAAGTTGTCTGAGCATGAAAGAAATATTATTCATTGTATATTTAAGTTAATTTGGTCGTTTACCATTGTACTAAACATGAAAGAAACATTATTCATTGTATAATTAAGTTAATATTTGTATTATAATATGATGCTTATGGCTTTATTTATGAAATTTGTTAAATTTATTGTTTTTTAGGTTTAGTGGTATAATCTTGAAATTGCAAGAAAATAAAATAAATTAAAAAAAAAAATATAATGAAGACCGGTTATTATATAAAAACCGGTCTCTATGATAAAAGAATAAAACATTTTTTTAACTAAAAAAAGTGATATGGAGACCGGTATTTAAATAAAAACCGGTTTCTATTATTTTATCATGGAGACCGGTTTTATATAATAACTGGTTTCTATGTATTGTTATAGAGACCGGTTCTAAAACCGGTCCCCATGTAGTTTCTTATAGAGAGCCCCCGATCTCCTCTAAAACCGGTCTCCATGGCTTTGAGAACCGGTCTCCATTACATTGTGTGTAGTAGTGCATCATTCTTTCTCTCATTCCCCCTCTCCCGACCCAAATCAAGTGTTATACATCTCCTTTAACTTTCCCCACTTTTTTTTAATTTTTTATAATAAAAAATTTAAAGGTATCTGTGATTGGTTGAGAGGGGGTCGGAGGGTGGAGGGGTACATTCTTCTTAATCAAGCTTGGAGACCCGATTCCGTTACTCGTTTGGCTTACTCGTTACATGCATAATGGTGTTTCTTGAGGAACCTGATGATACCCAATCCCATTGGGCAGGCCCGGCCCAAAGGGGGTTCATAATGTGCCCATGCACAGGGCCTACGAAACTCTAAGGGCCTCATATTTTTTGGGTTTTCATATATGTATCAAGTTAGGTATATGTTTCAAGGCCCAACCCAATTATCAAATTAGGTTTAAACTTTGTTTTATGTACTCTATTGTGTAACATGTGTAAACCGGCCGACGAAATGAAACAACGACATCGAAAACGAAATATATACCCCTTTCCAGAGGCGACGACGCAACCGGCGATCCCTTTTCCCAAGATTGCAGTATGTTAATGTGCGAGTTCTTGTACAAATCAAGAGCATGGATCAAGAAGATGTTCAACTATTGATAATCATGTTCTGTAGCTGGATCAAGTAGTGCAGCAAGATACAATGTTCCTGAGATTATACTATAGTATACTATAAGATTGAATAAAAAATCAAAGTCTTAATTTTAATATTTTTAATGATAAGGCCTATTTTTACTACATTGTATAGGGCCTCCAAATTCTCAGGACCGGCCCTGCCATCGGGTAACCCATAATGCAAGGTCTTAGTAGTTAATGTCAGCCTTGCATGCTCATAAAATTAATATCAAACAACTAAGCACAAACACATGCATGAAGTCTAAAAGTTATATCACAACAACAATGTGAGTGAATGACGGATGAATCAAGGGCCAAATGTAACACCGTAAAACACAAGCCAATTTTTTTTTTTTTTTTTTAAAATCACAGCGGAAGTATTGCAATTAAAATTAGTAAGATAGCAACACCCACAAACTTAAAACCAATACTGTTCATTAACCAGTATATCGTTTCGTGTTACAAAAGAGTTGCAAACATGGCTCATCATTTCAAAAACATAATATCAGAGTGACGGTCAAACTTCCCCTGTACGAACAAACACCTACCGAAGCTTATCAAAACCTGTAACAGAGAGTTAGGGTGGGGAATTAGCACAAAGCTAAGTGAATGAAATTCAAGCCACAAACAGCAATAGCATAATCACAACAAATATCTCAGAAACAAGACCCACAAGGACTACTCAAGAGCGGGAACCACGTATCATCAGAGGCACGGCGGCTCTACAGAGCCTGCAACCCATATGCCAGCCAAGCATAGGTTTACCGAGACTGCCTGCTAACTGGCACAGTTAAACCCCCTCTGCTGCAACAAATGTAACAGGGGTTGAACAACCGCACAACCAGAAGCAAACGAGCCTAGCCCACACAAACCGGCTAACCTCCCTCAAAGACAGCATGCGCACAGTAATCTTCACCGCGCACATATCTTGGACTCGATTGCAATCAATAAACACAAATACCAATCATCGCACAATCATAGTGCCAATCACCAAACAATCACAATCTCAATTTCAATCTTCGTATCATCCTCATACCAATCTCCGAACAATCAAATCAGATCAAACAATCTATCGCATGATTAAATAAATGAATCCAGATAATCATCATAATCATAACTAACACCAACAGTGAGTTAAATTCCACTCACCTCAGCCTCAAACTTCGTTCTACTCAGTTGTCTAATAACCGAGCCTTTGTTATTCCTGAGAACATAAAATCAACCGAATCAGTTCTCAACCCATAATATTCATAAATATATTTATATCAATTATTATATTATCCTCGTAATATAATTACATAATCGATCTCATTTATAATTACATAATCGATCCTCATGCATACGTACTTACTAACATACAAAATTAATCAAACATACATATATAAATATAAATATATATTATCATCACAATAGATAATATATATATATATATATATATATATATATATATATATATATATATATATATATATATATATATATATATTACATAATCGCATACAAACATAAACAAAACTTAAACATTTACCCACTAACACAGCCAATCGCATACCTATCAGCCGCCCCCTCTTTTCAATCGCATACAATAATTCATATATACCTATCGCATGCAATCAATTATCACAATTCAACAAAACACATCAATCGCATACAATATATATATTTATATATCCAATCGCACACATATACTCAATCGCACACATATAAATATAAGTATATTAACACTCAAGATCAATTACAAATGTATATTAATAACAAGAATCAATTACTAATATATATATATTTTAATCGCGCCACATATAAGTATATATATATTTACATATATATATTTTTATTAAACATACGCTATTGCATACTATAGATATATTCCAACACTTATACAATTTTCAACTCAAAGCTTTAACATGGTTCTATAGAAAACAAGGCTTATAGCATTCAACACTTAGTAAAATAAACTCAAGGTCAATAGCATGGCTTATAGAAAACAAGGCTTATAGCATTCAACACTTAGTAAAATAAACTCAAGGTCAATAGCATGGCTTATAGAAAACAAGGCTTATAGCATTCAACACTTAGTAAAATAAACTCAAGGTCAATAGCATGGTTTATAGAAAACAAGGCTTATATCATTCAACACTTAGTAAAATAAACTCAAGGTCAATAGCATGGCTTATAGAAAACAAGATTTATAGCATTCAACACTTAGTAAAATAAACTCAAGGTCAATAGCATGGCTTATAGAAAACAAGGCTTATAGCATGAATCTATAGCATGCTAACACTTAGTCAAATTTTCAATCCAAGATTCAAGTACATTTCTATAAGCCTTAGCCCCTTTTTTATTAAATACTCATTTATATTCAATCAAAGCAACTAAGCATGTCAAGAAAGTCAAGATAGAATTTATTCATTCCATAAACTTATCATCACTTTTAATATTAAACTCTTTTAATATTAAATTCTTTTAATAACTTATCTCCATTAACATCTTCTACAATCAACTTACGTACATACATTTCAAGAACATATTGAACACTTGAATAAACATACAAGCAAGCTTCACCATTTTTATACTTTCAATTTTTAAAACCACACTTTAAATCATGATTTTAATTCATAAACTCATGAATCATCATGAAAAAACATATTTCTATTCTTCATGAATACTTAATAACACTTTAAAATCCTTAAATACATAAAACCCACTTTCAAGTTCAAACAAAAACTTCATGGTAACTCCATAAAATTAAGCATGGTAACAACTTGAAATCATGTTATTTAGTAACCATGAATATCATACTACCTTGATTTGTAATTATTCAACACTTAGAACCAAGATGAAAAATCCAAGTATCAAGTTGTAGTAACTTTCTCTCTCAAAACACACCTTAGAAAACACACACTTAACATACACAAAACTTACTCATGAAGCTATATTTAACACTTCAATTTTCGGCCCCTAGTAACTCACATACGTGTTTCAGTATTTAAAACGTTACGTTCGAATATACGATTTGTCATTTAACCGACTAGTAACAACTAGTAAATTTCTAATAAAATTATATTCGGAATCCTTATTTAAAAACGAATGTAACGATACCATATAAGCATGCTTTCAAAATAACACAAGCAATTAATTACATTACCCACGATACGACTAGGCCCGGATTGAGGATGTTACACCAAATGACTTTAACGAGGTATTCAAAGGCTCGCGCGTTGCGTCGGGATAGAAAATTTATATATTATAATTTTATCACAAAATGTCTTACTTTCACATATAAATACCAAAAAACTTGTAGCCTAACGGTATCAAGTTGGAAAATGTTTTTCGTGGGCTATGATTATGGTTTAAGTCTCGTTGCTGTTAAAAAAAACATAATTATCATTTTAGAAATAAATACGTAAAGTATTTGTAATAACTATTCAACCAATCTTAGAACTCAGATGTCGAACTCTTAGCTTTTTCTCTTTGATTTCTTTGATTTTCTTGGTCTAAAATTTAATTAGTTTTTATTTTTTTTAAATACATATCTCATGTCATCGTAATCTTGACTTCATTAATTATATTCGTAAATCTTGATAGCTTCATGTTATGACCTTTTAAGTTGGTTCGATTTCTTAATGATAATATTTCTAGTATTTTTAATGATAAGAAACATTTATTTTAATTCACTAATAATTTATCAGATTTTACACATTATTAGGACTGCAAAATTTGATATTTACATGTTGATTTGTTTGTAATACAAGATACAATATTGATTTTCTTAAATATGATTGTGCATGTTGGAGGTAGTGGCCAGTGTCTTCTTTGACCTACATTGTTTATAAAGAAACTCTAAGATGACGTAAGCAAAGCTCGAAACTTAAGTTGATACTAAAGTTTAATGGTCATGTAAGATTAGCTTTTATAATTAATGTTTTGAAGTTTTTAATAGCATGATACCGAGTTGTTTTTATTAGTTATACAATATAGTAATGTCTTGAAAATTATTCATGTTTAGAGTTTGTATCATTTTGATCGATAGTCTGAAATTTTGATAGAGAAAATAATTATTTTTTGAATTCAAAATTTTTGTTTTTTATTATGAAGAGCTTGATGGATAACGCAATCTTTAAAGATCATTATTTTGTTGTTTTACTAATTTCTTGCAATTTATTGGTCACTTTTGGTATTAATCCAATGATACAATGATAGTATATGGTGTGCCCGTGAAATAACTGGGTTGTACTTTATAAGGAATATCCGGAATAAGAACACGTCAAGCTTGAAAATGGTTTTATGATGCAATTATGTGACCAGTCTACTAACTGAAAACTTGCAATCTTTTAAATTTTTTGATACGAGTTTAGGTTGGGCTGGTTGAGAACACTTTGTCCAAAACTCTTTTAATATTTTAAAATTAACTTATTGGGTGTCTTTTAATTTTTCCAAATCGAAACCATTCTCAAAGTCATTGATATCATATGTTTCATCATCTTTTTTTATATGTATATATTGTTAGTATGTATATTGAGTCCATTAGGTTAGAGCTTAAACTTATTAGGATTTTACTATTTGTACTCAATCTATCTATATGTTCTTTTGTAATATTATTAGTTGAGAAATTATGTGATCTAACATATATATACTTTTTCGATCTTATTATATTATTTTTCAAAATTTATTTTAAAAATTAATAAAAGAGTTGATATGTAATGAATAATTAAAGAAAATGAAAAAGGGAGAAAGAAAATGGCCAGGGAGGAAGATTATGAACATGTTGCAAACAAAAATTATATCATGTCACCATAGTGTGTGAATATCTTACCTTACGCAAATTATATTATGAACATGTTATTAAGTTGAAATTATTCATCACCGCCGCATTACGCTGGTACCATGCTAGAGTATATATATATATATATATATATATATATATAGGATAGGGATCTAGTAAAAAAAATGTTATGGTACTAAATGTAAGGTGAAATCTGGACCACAGGATCTATTCAAAAGTCAAACAAAAAAGTCTCCATTTTAACCATATTTTCGGAATTAAAAAAAATACAAAAGGTTAATTTGGTAAATTCAAAAAGCAAAAATAAAGGAGGAGAAAAACGTGTCTATTCCCGTCAGCCAAAAAATCTCAGTTTGATGCATAAAGTACAACCACTTTAATGCACAAACCCTCCATGATGATTCACAGACTACATCTAATGCACAACTTACAACCATCTAATGCACATAATCTGTCCATTAATTCACAGACTACATCTAATGCACAACTTACAACAATTTTATGCGCAGAATAAAAAATATACATATTTAGGGTTATCTGATGCACAGACATGGATGAACGGCGGCGGCGGTGGTGATGCAGCGGCGGTCAGCGATGCACAAAAGAACGGTTGCACGACCGTCAGATGTGGGTATAACAGCGGCGGCGGCGATGGTTATGCTTCACATCCACGGTGGGCATTGGCGAAGAAGATGGCGACAAGGAGGAAGTCGCTCAGGAAGAAGAAAAACGCCGAAGGTCGGTGCGGTGGTTAGGCTTCACATCGACATGGAGGATTAGGGTTTTCTTGGGTCGGGACGGGAAATAAGAAGATATCGGCGACTTCACAGGGGGTGGCGTAGAAATGCACACAGGGCAGCGATGGCGGAGGGCAGCAACGGCGGAGGGCAGCAACTGCGGGGGGAAGCGACGGTTTAGGGTTTTCGTGAGGGGAGGAGACGGCTTAGGGTTTTCGTTAGGTGAGGGGACGGGAGAGGTCTGATGATTTTGAACGCGGGTTTGAACATAGTGAGAATTTTTTATTTTTATTGAAAGTTCCTATCTTGCCCTTTTATCATATCTGTCACATGTAAGGCTCAGATTTCTCCTTACATTTTTTATCCTAACTTTTTTTTTACTTGAACTCAATTCTATATATATATATATATATATATATATATATTGGATCAATAAAAACCACGTGTTAAACAAAGAACCTAAAAAATCAATCTGGACCTTTGGATCATCAATATCAATGGATAGTATTGATCGATGGCAAAACTGTAATTATTATGTATTAATTTAGGATGAATAGGGCAAAAATGTAATTATCCCTCTCCCACACTCTTTTGCATTTTGGCATGTCGTCGCTAAGAGCTGAATGTCGTCGCTAATGAGTTGAATGTCGTCGCTAATGAGCTGAATGTCGTCGCAAAAGGTTCGTATCAGATCAGAAATTAGCGACGATGAAGTTAAATCTGTCGTCGCAAATAAGCAAAGTCGTCGCTAATGACCTTGCAGTCGTCGCAATTGGTTTGTCTCAGATCATAAATTTTGCGTTTTTCGTTTTTTGCATTTTGCATGTTTATACGATTTTACGTTCTGCATTCTACATGTTTTTTGCATTCTGCATGTTTTTTTCTTTCTTCATTCTTCATTTTGCATGTTTTTTGCATTTTGAATTCTTCATGTTTTTTGCATTTCTGCATTCTGCATGTTTTTTGCATTCTGCATTCTTCATTCTTCATTCTGCATGTTTTTTGCATTTTGCATTCTGCATTTTTTGCATTATGCATGTTCTGTACAGATTTTGCATTTTGCATTTAAGTTTGAATGAACCCAGCTCAAAATGCAAATAATAGATTTCGCATTTTGCATTTAGGCTTGAATGAATCAAGCATCTAAGAATTTTGCATTTTGGGCTTGAATGAACACAGCTCAAAATGCAAACTACGGATTTTGCATTTTGAGTTTGAATGAACCCATCTCAAAATGCAAACTTTGCATTTAAAAAAAAAATGTTTCAGAAATATATCAAGTCCGGTCTTGTTTGAAAGAGGACGAAAAACTGAATCTAATGGTATAATTTTTTTGTTAAAATTGTTAAAAACGAACGAGTTATGATCATTTAAAGTAAGTGTGGGTTTTTTTTTAAAGTTTGTTGAGGGGTTTTGCTTGAGGCTGTGTAGGCGCCGATGAATTTTTTTTTTAATTTCCTTTTTTGCCCCTAAACAATGTGCCACATGTCATCACCACTGTAACATCCTAAATTAGGGCCTAGTAGTACTGTGTTGTACTATGTGCTTGTATACTTGTACATTGATTTTAATCAATGTATTTTGTTGCTAAATGTGTTGATTGTTAATTATACGTGATAAAAAGGTGTTATGTAAAATAATTATAATAATAGGTAAAATTGGTAAATTAGTGATCGGTTTTAGGTAATGGTTCTAAAAATATCTCCGTTAGGTGAAACGGGTAAACGGGTATTAAGTTGTAGGTTGAAAAGGGGAATAAAATACCCGGGGTTTAATTAATTAAACCCCTATGTCGGTCTCCTTCTTCTTATCACTTGGGAAAAACAGAAAACACACAACACACACATACATTCACGTATACACACCCACACCACAAACTCTTTCACATTTCTAAGAAGGAATCAAGAAGAAAGCTAGGATTTCGGGTGGATTGTTGGATTCCTTGCTGAAAATCAGTATCTACACCTTGTGTTGTCTTCAATTTGTAAGTAATTTCATGATAATAACCTAACTTGGAGTTTATGAACAAGGTTCATCATTTTGATGATTTAGGTAGTGTTTTGATGTTGTTCTTTGGTGTCAAATGGTTTTCTAAGCTCTATATGATGCTAAGTAACATGTATGAGATATTAAAACCGAGTTTTGATCGATTTGTTGGTAAAAATGGGTGTTTACAGTCGCTGTCGAAGAACAGGGACGAAGCTTACTGTAACAGGGTTTCCTACGGGCGCAGGAAGTATTCCCTGCGGCCGTAGGAGGTTGTCAATGGCACTGCGGCCGTAGGCAGGGTTCTCTGCGGCCGTAGTAATGTGTTTTGCATGGTTTACCACCTACGGGTGATGGAAAGAAGCCTTCGGGCGTAGGTACATAACCTACGACCGTTGGTACCCAAAAAAAATCACTCCTACGGGCGTAGGGTAAGGTCTCTTCGGCCGTAGGATATGATTTTTAGGAAAGGAACTCTGGCGGGCGTAGGATGTATTCCTACGGCCGTAGGAGGTGTTTTGGAAGGTGTCCTACGGCCGTAGGACACATCTGCTACGGCCGTAGTACTTCTTTTAAGTTGCTTGTTTCTTGTTGTTCGTTGCACGTTTACATAGAAGCATTGATAGTACTTTTAGATGTTGACTGAACCTACACATGATGTGTTAGGTGATTCGGACGATTCTGTGTGCTCCTGGGATTCCCGGATTCATATTTGCCTCATGTGATCTCGAGGTGAGTACCGGTTAACCTTAGGTTTCGTGATAAACATGTTATAACCATGTTTAAGGTAAGTTATGGTTTATGTGTATTAATTTGCTATGGTATACGTTGCTATGCACTTATGTTAGGCTTGAGTAGGCCAATCATGTTATAAACTCAGTATATGCTGGTATTATGGCTTTTTGTAGGCCAATATGTATGTTATGGCTTTTGTAGGCCAATATGATATGCTATGGCTTGAGTAGGCCAGTTATGTTTATGATGCGGCCAGAGTCGGCCAATACGTGTTCATGCCGGCACTTTGTTATTGTTGAGGTACGGTGATTCGCGGCCGCGGATCGGGTTCTTGCAAAACCCCGTGCCTCAACCAGGGGCTCTCAATGGACTTCCCCGCTCGTTAAAGGGGCTCTCATTGGACTTCCCCGCTCGTTAACGCAATGGTGGACTGCTATCCGCTCCCCCACCAGCGCGATATTATGGATGTGTTCGGTTTCCCCCAGTTTGTATCATTGAGCCGGGCTCACAACCCTGCAAGACGTGACTCCTCCTGGGCACCGGAACATCACTAGCTGTTTGGATAGAATTGTGTGATACTTTGTGATACCTTCTGCATGCTATAACATTTTTGTAACGATACTTATGTTTAATCGTTACTCACTAGCTATTTATAGCTAACCCCTCCATGTTTATATCCAATGTTCAGGTAGTTAGCTGCTGGTGAGACGGGGTGCCATGTTTTGGTTTGTACTGCCGAAGTTTTTGGGGAACACTACTTTCTGGTTGTTTTGTTAACTCTGACTTACTGAGTAATGGTCGGCAGATATTTGGTAACTCCGCTAGTGGTTTTGTTTAAACACTGATATAGTTTATGTAAATAACTAAATCTAGCTTCCGCTGTGTTTTGTAAATATATCTTTTGGTTAAACGCGTAACTATATTTTATAAAAGTAAGCTTGTGAAACGGCGGCGTTACAACCACGGAGGTTCTTTAGGTTCTTTGTTTAAGGGAGGTTCTTTGTTTAACCACACCCTATATATATGTGTGTGTGTGTGTGTTAAAACATTTTATATATAATAATAGATAGGGATTATTACGGAATAATATTTTTTAATATGTTTAGGATTGCATGTGATTGTTGTGTATGAGCAACATAGGGAGCTACGAATTATGGGGATGCTGAATGTTGCTCGATTACTCCCGCGAGCTACATGTTGATAGTTGAGTGTATTCTTATAATGATTTGTATATTTTTAAGAATGTATTCTTATAATGGTTTCTATATGTTGAAATGTTGAATACTTCAATTACAAAAACCGTCTACTGTTTATAAATCAAGCTGATTACTCTAAAAAAAGCTGATTAGAAAATATGTAGCATTTGTTAGTTACAAAGAGTGCTTGAATGGCCAAACAGGGTATATAAGATCATATATCACTACATTGTACAAGTATGGTGATAGGCTATGATTTACTCAAATTATGACAAGAAAATAGATTTAGACGAATCTTCTCCATATTTAATATCCATCATTGTGTTTATTCTAACTTTTTTATTATTTTTGAATTTTAATAACTTACAAACATAAATATACTTTTTAATAAAACTTGGTAATATATATATATATATATATATATATATATATATATATATTTATATATATATATATATCAACTTTTTTCTCTTTATTTTATCATTGAGCAACATGTAAACGGTTTAGGATACATTGGAAGCTCTAGTTTAGTATCCTTAATGTCCAACAGAGAGAATTTGGTTTTTTATTAATCGATAGCGTCCATTCAACACTGTGTATTGAAAATCCATCATATCTTAGGGAAATCATTGTAACCACATCCATTGAACTCAAAGCGCTCGATCGCAAGTTATTGAATAATCCATCTATCAAACTAACACACGCAAGTTATTTAATAATTCAAAAATTATATATTAGTTTATTAATAAATTTGAATACATTTATAATTACTTACATTTCTATCGAGTAGAAACAAATATAATTTGTTTTCTAGTTTGTCCTTGTAGATGGAATAAACTCTCACAATATTGATCTTGAACAACCCGTAATATGTGGAATTAAGAAATAATTTCATAGATGTTTGGAATTTTTAACTACAAAAACAATTCAATAAAAACACATACTTTTTAGACAACATATTAAGTTTTTAATACATTGATGAAAGAATGATAAGTATTAATAATTGATAATCTTTAATCGTAAAATAAAAGGATAGAGTTGTGTTCAATATAGTCCATATAATAATACAGTCTTGGAATCTTAATATTCAATCACATGTGATTCAGTATACAATAACATGTGATTGTAAAAAACATCACATGTGAATTACGAAAATACCACTTCGTACAAAATTTTAAAATTCAATCTGGACCATTGATAGTGATGCTCTAAAGGCTAAAATTTGCCCCTCAAGACTATGAATTAAGTATGGACTATATTGAACATTAACAGAACATTATAAATAGTAGAGTATTATATTTTTCAGATTAAATAATGAAATTTATATAATATAAAATCTGAAAAGAATAAGAAAATCCTAATATAATAATTTGTTTGCTCTCCACCTAGTTTCAGTTCACACGCCTCTCATTCTTTGCTCTCCACCTAATCTCTCTAAACTACTCCCTCTATCTTATAGTGTCTAGAAATTGTTTTTTTGCTCACAGAGGTTCCAGGTAGGGGTGTGCACGGTTCGGTTTGGTTTGGTTTTGGGGTAAAACCGAAACCAAACCGAAAATTTCGGTTTTTGAAAAACCAAAACCAAAACCATTCGGTTTTTCGGTTTTTGGTTTTCAGTTTTAAGTTCGGTTTTTGGTTTGTGGTTTGGTTTCCTAGATGTTTGGTTTCACTTGGTAAACAAATTTAGAACCCTAATCAAAATAACAACTAAATTGAAGCAAAATAACAAGCAAATCGGATCCTAATAGAAGCAAAATAACATCTAAATCTATGTTGGTGAAGACGTGAAGTATATGTTAGAGATGAAGAAGAAAACAAACATGTCGATGGGTGAAAGCTAGCGGTCTTCAGTAGCTACGGTGGTAGTGGCGAGTCTTGATGGGCGACGCTACGATGGTGGTGACTATTGACTGGTGGTGGTGATCTTCGCGGGCATAGGCGCTCCCATTGCTAGTCTCGATGGTCACAACTCTCGATGGTGGTGACTATTGACCGGTGGTGGTGATCTTCATGGGAAAAGCGGTGGTCTATAGTCTCGATGGTCACAACATCTGACAAAGGCGGAGTGAACAGCGGAGCAACCGACGAGGTGGGGAACGGCGGAGTGGCTGGCCTTGCTTGGATATTTTTGGGAGCGAAAGGCGGAGCTACTGACGAAGTGGGGAACGATGATGCGACCGATGAGGTGGGGAACGGTAGAGCTAAAACCTAAAAAATATTGGAGGAGGCGCAGGCGGGGAAGCAGATAAACTCATAAACCTACCACACTTTTAGATATTTGGGCAAGGGGAATTAATTAGAATATTTAAATATGTATTTACAAATATACCCTCGGTTCGGTTCGGTTTTGTTGGACGGTTTTGAAATCAAAAACCGAACCAAACCGAAATGTTCGGTTTTTAAAATTCTGAAAACCAAAATCAAAACCAAAACCAAAACCATTGGTTCGGTTTTTTCGGTTTTTGGTTCGGTTTCGGTTTTTCTTGCTCACCCCTAGTTCCAGGTATATGAAAGTTCTTTAATGGATTAGGGTTTGTTCCACATATACAAAGGTTCTTTAATGGATTACTAATCTCTAATGTGCACGATTTGTTTGTTGCAGATCTTCTTTCTTGTAATCGTATATTGCGAGACGAAGGTAGGTTCTTCGAGTTAGGGTTTTGGGTAAAGACTCATCGATTACAATTTTGTTCGACTCGTCGAGTTTGATTTAGGGTTCACGGTAAAGGTTACATATGTTGATTTTTCTTGTTTCGACCCGACCAATTTTCCATCTTTTGGGCATACATCTCTTGTTTGAAAACTAAATTCCTCCCCTTTATCCGATCTTAAGTCTCTTAAGTCTAACTGACTCCCGATGATTTTATATCTTCAAAGTGTCAAATTTCAAGTTTTCAACACTTTGAAAGTTAACAATATTTGTTGTAGTAGAAGAACATCTGGCTGATGGTTCTTTTTCGTTCATATGAATCTTAATTTATAGAGAATACTAAGCTTTAGAGCTTTATTGCTGCTGAAATATATGATGAAATTTAGATGTTTTTATTTACTTTCCACTCGCTTTTATTGTAAAAGTTGTATATGATTCTTAATCCTTTAACTTATGTGCTTTACCTTTTGTTAACTATTTTAATTTTGTAGGATATACCTCCAACAGGGTCATATACTCAAAATCTGTTGCTAGGTTTGATAGCCAACTAACTATCATCACCAATTTATATACGAGTGTAATACCCAAAAAATTTGGAAATAATAATGATAATAAATAAATAATTTTAAAACAAATCAGAACTTGAGCCAATTTAATTTTTTAACGGACTGATCCTAGACTAAATTTAACCCACTAAGCAAGCCCAAACCCACAAATCATAAACCTTATCTAATAATGTTCGACTTTGTTTTCCTCCTCAACAATCGACCGAAGAAGGGGGGGATAACGATTCTCGAAGCTAACCAACCATCTGCAACTTGAAATTGAAACCGAGAGAGATCGGGAATGGCGATTGACAGCAGCAAGTGAGGGCAATCGAAGTCTGTAGCAGCGAGAACTATAGCAGCTGTAAGAGGAAAATCAGACAAGTTTGCTACATTACGTTATGTTAGTCTCGATCTGTTGGTGCCAGAGACTCGCGAGAGCCATTCTAGCAGTGATTTAAGGTTAGTGCGTTCCATGTCTGATGCGAGCAACAGATGGTTTTGATGGTTTTCTTGCCCTAAATCAACTTTTCGATACTAAAACTCAGCCCTAAACATTTATCTGATTTGAATCAGTTGATTCCTCACATGTTCATGATTTGCCTAATTTGATAAACTTGAAACCAGTAATCACTTATGGAAGAAAAACAATCTGTTTTCGTTAGCAATTTAGCATGATTATCACAAATGAATGATGATATTTGACAAGGCTAAACCATGAGCAGGTAACACATTATGTCTACAAAATTACTTTTGAGTTTATAAACATCCTTAAAAAGAAGAAGACAATGAATTAGTAATCACCATGTTTACTTAGGGTATGTCACTGTAACAAATAAATGTTGGGTTCTTCATCAAATACTAGCATCCGACCCGCGCAATGCTGCGGTGACGAATAGTTTTTGTTTTGCAATATGTCGCTTTCAGTAATGTAATAATATGTTATTCGCGTGATTCAATGTCACAAAAAGTTTTCTTTACCAAGATGTCCGCTTTTTCAATTTTTTTATTTGCATAAACTATCTATTAGTTTTAGAAACAAATTCTAAATTAAAGAAATTAAAATAAGAAAAAAAAGATTTATATTTATGAAATGTTTTTAAAAAATGATTTATATTTATGAAATAAGGAGAGAGAAGTTAATAAAATTTTGAAAGTTGTTTTGATATGGTGAATAATTGTATTTGTGTGAGAGTATATTTTAAATAAACAAAAAGTTATGGAATCAATAGCATTAAATTTATTGAATTAATATTTTGAGTTTCCATTTATCAATATTTTGTTCCTTGCTTTAAGTGGTTATACATTTGGTTAAAAAAATTGTACTACTTAAATTTAAGAAGTCTTAAAAAACTTAGGAGAGAGAAACATGTATGCTTTATATAGTAGTAAGATAGTAATTTTGGGTAGAGATGTTAGATGGTAATTAAGGTGTCGAGATGTTAGATGGTAATTAAGGTCCTATTAACCATCCAGAATAGATATCCATATTTAAAGAATTATTGATAAAGACAACTACTTGAATGTGATAATAACTATATATATACTTATATATTTTATTGATTGGGTGAAGAGGAAGTAGAGTGGACCACGGTATCGTTAGGTATTTCCGGTTGTGGATCAAGGTACGGATTCCTTTATTTTGTTATAGTTATTATTGTCGTTGTACGGATTCTTAGCTTATTTGTACGGATATCTATATCTAGCTATCGTTACATTGTCGTATCTTTCTTAATCAAAGACTCCTTTTTGATCCTATCAGTCTTCGTCTCTTGGTCTTATTGTCATGTTGTTATTAAGGTTTTCGTTACAAATATCTACCCTTTTAATAAGGATTCTTGTTTTCTTTGGCTAAACCTTGTCTTAAAAACATTTTTCTTTCTCAAACTATCTTGTTTTAAAAACATTTAATATAAGTTAGTCCCAAAACCTTGTCTTTTTATATCAAAACTAAGTTTAGTTCTTTTCTTTTCTTGTATTGTTCAGTTAGATTGGTTAGGCTTCGTTTGTTCATTGACTTATTGTTTATAGTTATATGCCTCGTTAGAGTGCCTTATTGCGAATATGTCATGGTTAGTATTGTATTGTTATTGCTTCATCGTTATTGTCTTATTGTTTTGCTCTGGGTATGCGAGCTATTATCTACCTATGGAGGTACCATAGGCACGTCACTGTGGCACCGGTGGCGCGACACTTCCGTAATGGTGTGATTTGTTACGGTGTCTCCTCATTGTGGTGTGATAAGGGTTTTAGGAGGCGTATTGATTAACCATAGTTATTGTATTGTTATTGTTTGTGGATAGAGGCGTAGTGCCCAACACCTTATCCACTATTGTTTGGTACTTTGGATCTGCAGGTCCATGTACCCATTGTTATTGGCTGGTGCTTGTTTTATACAAGTATTGGTATTATTGAGCTCGGATTGTTCGTACCCCATCGATTCGTTAGTTATGGTTCTGCTTTCATATTGGTTTTATTGTATTAAATTCGTTTGTCGTCGTATTGTTTCGTTAATTATTGCCGGTCTTAAATTCACTATTCTCGTTCGTATTGTATTTTGCTTTTGTCTATATCCGCGCACTGGGCTTTTGGCTCAGCCGTATTTTCTTTTCATGCGGCAGGTTTACACAGGAATTGAAGGGTAAAGAGTTTGAGAGCTAAGCACGAGTTATTTGAGGTATAGATTTTTAGATTTTGTTCGATTTTGTATCGTATGCGTAGCCTCCGGAAACGGGGTGTTACAACGAGTGTCATGAAGTTTTATTTGGCTTATGACCATGCAGTTCAGTCTTATATCTTTGAATCATTTAGGCTTTAGCAGGTTATGATGATGTAGATTAGGTGAATGGAGTCCAATTTTATTTCAGATTGAAAAACATGTAGATTTAGTTTTATAATATATTTTTGGTCAGTTAATTAATTTCCTGAATAAATAAAACCTTTCAAAAACTCAAATATGTGACTATTTAATGTATAGATTATCATCTACGCGTTCTTTTTACACAAGAGAACTCCTAATATGGCTTCTTGAAAGTTCTTCATTAAGTTCGATAAACAATTCGAAGTGAATAATAATTGTGTATAAGATAAATAACAACTTTACAGTGGATTGTAAATCATGAAATGTATGATAGAAAGGGATTTTGTTTTAGTCTTTTGAGTTACAATGATATAATTAGAGGTTTTAAAACATGGATGTAGGATTTGAGCAAGCAATTCAAGAGTATGCAGGATTTGAGCAAGCAACACCCCAGTCCATGTCTTGTCTCTGACATACAAAAAGGTCCCAAGATCTGTTGTTGCTAAGGTATTATTTCGTTTCAAATTTTTTGTATGTATCATATATGTTATTTATTTTCGAATATTTGTTGGTTGTTTTTATTCTTAGATTTTAAATCACTTACTAAATACCTTATGCAACTCTTAGTATCTGATTTTGTGTGACTTTCAAATCCGAGGTCAGTGTTTTGCTTCTTATTCAAATATAAGTTAGATTTATTTGTCCGTTGTATAGCTTTCATGTGATAGTATTACAAACTAAAACTAACAATTTGATTAACATTATTTGTTTGAGTAGTTTCACATTAACGATCTTATAACTGAATGTAGAACATCACAAACGGTTTAATTTATTCATAATAATCAATCATTGTTCTAAAAATTACATAATGAACTCAAATAGATGCACGAAGAAAATAGAAAACTATAAAATTTTCTATTCTTCGTCTAAATCATCGATAAGTCGGTAATCTTATTGCGGCTAAAAACTGAAATTTGATTTCTTTTTTTTTCTTTTGACATTTGCCATTGACACCCCTTCATCACCGGAGTTGTCTATATTAATTATGTCATTCTGGTTCCAGTTGATCAAATTTTCTTCCCTTTTTTGTTTTTTTGTTATATGTTCAAAAAATCAATGTTAAAATATTAGATAGTGTTTTTAATGTATAATGTATATTTTAATTGTGTTTTTTTAATAAACAACAACAACAACAATACCCAATCCCGCTATAGCGGGGTATGGGGGAGGTAAAATGTAGACAATCATACCTCTACCTGTAGGTAGAGAGATTGCTTCCTGATATAGACCTCCGGCAACGAAAATAAAAGACAAAACACAAAAGAAGAGAACATAAATAAATACATGAAAAAAAGAAAAAAACAATAACAAAGGAAACTAATAATAATAAAAAAGTTAAGTACGAAGAATAATTAAATAAATAAACAAATACAGTTTAAAAAAAAGGATACCTAAAAAAATTCTAAAGTGGGTGTACCAATTGAAAATTGGTGAAGTAAAATGGAGAAAATATAGAAAAAGATGTACAAGAATAAAGTAGAAACGAAAAGAAAAAAAAAGGTTAAAATACAAAGTATTCACCGCTAAGATAAAAAGGAGTTACTCCACACGTCTAATGTCAAGTCTTATCGAAAGCCTAAGATTGTCAAACACTCGTCTTCCTATCCCTGAATCTTAATCCTCCTTCTCCAAGATAACCTATCTGAGATCATGTCCTCGGAGAGAGAAAGTTCATGCAAATCCGCTCTAACTATAATCGATTCGACCCTCCTAAATGGTGTTGTTGGTTGCCTCCTTTTAACTTGTCCGAACCAACGCAATCTTCCCTCTCTCAACTTGCTGACAATAGACACCACTCCTAACTCGTTTCTGAAAACACTAATCGGAATTTTATGTAACAGGGTCTTCCCACAAGTCCATCTAAGCATCCTCATCTCTACCACTTCCATCTTCTCCGCTTGCGTCTTTTTCAAGGGCCAACACTCGGATCCATATAACATGGCCGGTCTAATAGCCAATCTGTAGAATTTACCTTTCAACTTAAGTGGTACTTTTTTGTCGCATAGAACTCCTGTTGCCGCTCTCCACTTTTTCCATCCAACTTGAATTCGATTGGAAACATCCTCATCTATCCTCCCTAATCTATGTAATAAGGAACCCAAGTACCTAAAAGACTCCTGGGGTCTCAAGGTGTGATCTCCAATGCAGATATCTTGGCTGTCGTCATTTTCATTCTTGCAGAAATCGCAAAAAAGATATTCCGTCTTATTTCTACTAATTCGGAGTCCTGCTTCTTCAAGCGTTGCTCTCCACTGTTCTAATCTCCTATTCAGCTCCTCTTTCGAATCCGAAACCAGGACAATGTCGTCAGCGAATAACATACACCATGGGACCCCTCCCTGAATCCCCTTAGTTAGCTTATCAAGAATCACTGATAAGCTAAATAAACTAAATAAACTACAACTCCAAGGGTCTGCACTTAGCCCGTTCATTTTTACAGTGATTCTTGATAAGCTAACTAAGGGGATTCAGGGAGGGGTCCCATGGTGTATGTTATTCGCTGACGACATTGTCCTGGTTTCGGCTCAGATTGGTTCTCGCAGTTCTCGTACGAAAAACAGTTCTCGTTTGAACTTTTGCCTATATATATATATGTTGAGAGATAGAGAAAGAAGAGAGAGAAAACAATATATATATATATATATATATAGTTTTATTTTTTGTTTTACTTGATGAATCATATTGATAAACCTGAATAGAGAAAAAAAAGCCAAACTCAAAAAGTTAGAACAAGTGTTAACATTTTGAACTCGATAAACCTAATGTGATACTTGAACCCTTTGAGTTGACTACTACAGATGATGTTGGATCTTAACATCACGTTTTTCTAATGCAGGTTTTCTTGATTTTATATAAAGTTTAATTAATAGCGATTTAAATTGTCATGAGAAGTATTTGTGATCTTATAATCAAATTAAATGTGGGTCCCAAGAGGGCACCAAACTAGAGGCTATGATGATTCCAACGCTGAGCAACTATAAACATTTCAATTTGTAGCTTTTTTAATCCCTTCTTTTCCATTTATTTACCACTTCAATCATTGAGAGATGATATTCCCCCACATCCACATCCACATCCATTTTATCCAAATCTTCCATCTCATTTTCTATTTATCTTGTTTCTGTGTGTTGCATTGACAGATTCTACCTTTTGCATTCACGTGTTCTACTCTGCTCTGGTAAGCTTTGAACAATTTCACAAAGTAAACAAAGCTCTTTCTTAAGATTTCTGGGTGATCATTGAATCATTACATTTTGCAGGGTGTGTGATGCTGTGAAAGATTGTATGGCTTTGTGTTGTACCTTTCTCTACAAAACAATATGATTCATCAAGTAACTAAAATCCAGCCTCTTTCTTGCATAATTCAGATTATTGATTAACCTATAATCTTGATTCAAGTTGGTGCAACAGGGCTTTAGGAACAGATACCAATCGACATAAAGAGCCCAAAGACAAATCTCCAGTGCAAAAGATAGAAATGGAAAGCGTGGAAATCGAGCTTTCTAACGCTAAGAAAACAGGGCGCGATTTAGCTCAGAAGATTGCAGAAACGAATTTGAGGTATAAAGAATTACAGAGAACGCCAAAATGGTGCCGACAAGAAGACCCAAAAACATCGGTGAAGAACGAAGATGCTCGCTATGCAGAAGTGATGAAGGAAATAAAAAATATGAAAGAAGAATTGAGCAAGCTTAAGGTCGATATGGCTCGCGTGTTGAAGGAGAAACGACACGCAGAGAGGGCATCAAAAGCATCGAGTTCTAAAAAGTCAACTCTTTTGGCCTCCATTGAATTGATGAAGAAAGAGATGCAAGAACTTTGTGAGGAGCAAGCTCTTGTTGAATTTGCTCGAATTGAAGCTGTAAAAGAACGCGAATCGATCGAGTCTCGTAGGAAAGAAGAAGCAAATCGCTACGAAACCCAATTGTGGGAAGTTCAAACGAATGTGGAGGACAACAAGCTTCAATTGATAACAGCATCTGATGTGAATTCGGTAAAACAAGAAGGGTCTCCGTTAATTACAATTACAGATGAAATACATAATGCAAAACAAGAGCTAGCATCGATTAAAGGAGAAGGGTTTAAATTCATGTCCTCTATGGATGTGATTAGAAACGAGTTAAAGCATGTTCGTGAAGAAAAAGCTCGGTTACAAGAAACAGAGCAGAAACAGGACATAACTGTTCAAAACCTCAACTCAAAAATCTTGAGGGCAAAAGCGAAACTTGAATCACTTGCATCTGCAGAAACAAAAGCCAACACAGTTGCATCAAATTTAGTAACTACACTTGAACAATTAAGAGCGGAAACCGAAACAGCAAAGAAGGAAGAAGAATTGATCAATGAAGAAATTGAAATCATGAATAAGAAAATTTACAAGACTGAATCTGAAATTAAAATAGTAGAAGAAAGATTAGAAGCTGCAATGGAGGAGCTTAAAGAAAGAAAATCATTAGAATCTAAAGCTCTAATGAATCTAAGGAATCTGATAAATACTACCGTGGAAGCTAGAGATATAGCTTTGATAAACAGCTCGATGATAACAATCACAGATTTCGAATACGAGTACTTAACAAGGAAGGCAGGTGGGGCTGCAGAGCTTGCTGACAAGAAAATTGCTGCAGCACAGGCATGGGTGGAAGCTGTGAAGGCAAATGAAAGGGAGATACTGATGAAATTAGAGATCGCACAAAGGGAAATCAGCGAATTAAGCATAGAGGTCGACCGAGAAGCAGATGCAGAAGAGGCCGGGTTAGAGGAAAAAGTTGTGGCTTCGCCTCGGAAATCTATATACAGGGTCGGGGTTAAGGCGGTTAAACGGGCTAGATTGCAAAAGTTCCGGTCTTCGACAGCCCGGTATTCAGGTAAATCGGGTTCTATGAGGAAAGATAAGGCGACGACTAAATGGTCTTGAAACTGTGCAAGTTGAATAAATATTGTTGTGTGCGGGATGTATAGAATAGAAGAGTTGATAAGTTTCAAATTGAATTTTTTAGGTTAATTGTCCATCACTTTTGTTTATGGTCACCAATGGTCAAAAATCCATTTTTTCTTAGACTACGATATATTTTCTCTATTGCTACGGACACATACGGTAAAAAGTTGTTCTCTTTAAGATCTCGGGTTTGAGTACAAAAAAATGTATACAATTACAAACGTACTAATACCTCGAAATCAAATACCGACTGGTGCATTTAGCAACACTGGTGCATTTTAGCAAACATTATTTGACATAAAGTTTAAATTTTAAAATACAAAAAATATGAAAAAGTTTACCTTCCTCATAGATACCAACTTCGACCAAGAGAATGTCAAATGACGAAAATTTGGTAACTATTTTTTATGTAATAGGTAACTAATCAAATCATTTAGAAAAAATAAATTTGTTTATGATGCTCATCATTTTTATCATTGAATTCGGTAACACGCAAAATAGATAGAAATTAAAAAATGCATCTTTTGAAAAATATGTATAATGATAAACAAAGACTAATATAATAATAGAAAAAAGGAATATCATACTTCTTTATTAAAAAAATATTGATATAATGATAATAGAAATAAAAAACATCACCTGATGAAAAACGGAATATGTAAAGTGATTATTCTTTAAAAACACTAAATAGCAATGTTATCAAAATCGCGATCCCGATCGTAGGATCGTACGATCCTACGATACCACCAACTAAAAACGTGCCGGAACGTACATAGAATCGTAAAGAGGTAGGATCTTAGGATCGCTATACGATCTTATGATCCTACGATCCCCTTTTTTTTGTTTTTTACTTTTTTTTATTATTACTATTATTTTACATTTTTATTTTTTATATTTTTTTATTATTACTATATTTTATTTTTTTATTTTAAAATTTTTTAAATGGTCAATCTTGTGCTAAAAACAATTGTTCATAGTTTTCTACTTCATACACATGTCACTTTTTCATTTTTCTTTTGTTATAAAACAAAACCTTTTTTTTATAAAATAAAGAATTAATTTAGAGATAGATGTTTAGCAGAATAAGATTTTTTTATAAAGTAAAGAATTAATGTTGTGCACAATATGCTCTAAATTTATTGATTGGGCTTAAGATCGCATATAAAATTTTATTATGATATGTGAATCAATGAATTTTGGTGAGTTGTTAACAATGCTATTAATATTTAAAATTTGAACGATTTGATTTATGTTATTTTAAAATATAATGTTTCATTCTCTTGTTAAAATATTATATAATTGGTTTTTGATAAAAATTATACATATAAAAATACTAAACTTAATTGGATCTTAAGATCTCAATCTCGATCTTACGATCCGATTTTGCAAAAACGAAAACGATCTTAGATAAGATCTCGATCTTGATAACCTTGGTAAATTAGAAATAAACTCCATTTGAGCATAAGGTATGGAAAATGAGGTCAAATGGAGAGTGAATAAATAACATAGTAGTCACTTTATTAAACCATACCATCACAGTGTGATGATAGTAACTAGGGGTCTCCACCACATGGAGGGGAAATAAATGGATAGTACTCTTTAATTTATTTTTTAGTTTTTTTATACAATGTCTAATCCTAGTATCCTATATGGCTTGGTAATAAGGTCCGCGCACTGGGCTTTTGGCTTAGCCGCATTTTCTTTTCATGCGTCAGGTTTACACAGGAATTGAAGGGTAAAGAGTTTGAGAGCTAAGCACGAGTTATTTGAGGGTATAGATTTTTAGATTTTGCTCTATTTTGTATCGTATGCGTAGCCTCCGGAAACGGAGTGTTACAACGAGTGTCACGAAGTTTTATTTGGCTTATGACCATGCAGTTCAGTCTTATATCTTTGAATCATTTAGCATGTTATGATGATGTAGATTAGGTGAATGGAGTCCAATTTTATTTCAGATTGAAAACCACGTAGATTTAGTTTTATAATATATTTTTGGTCAGTTAATTAATTTCCTGAATAAATAGAACCTTTCAAAAACTCAAATATGTGACTACTTAATGTATAGATTATCATCTACGTGTTCTTTTTACACAAGAGAACTCCTAATATGGCTTCTTGAAAGTTCTTCATTAAGTTCGATAAACAATTCGTAGTGAATAATAATTGTGTATAAGATAAATAACAACTTAACAGTGGATTGTAAATCATGAAATGTATGATAGAAAGGGATTTTGTTTTGGTCTTTTGAGTTACAATGATCTATTTAGAGGTTTTAAAACATGGATGTAGGATTTGAGCAAGCAATTCAAGAGTATGCAGGATTTGAGCAAGCAACACCCCAGTCCATGTCTTGTCTCTGACATACAAAAAGGTCTCAAGATCTGTTGTTGCTAAGGTATTATTTCGTTTCAAAATTTTTGTATGTATCATATATGTTATTTATTTTCGAATATTTGTTGGTTGTTTTTATTCTTAGATTTTAAATCACTTACTAAATATAAGGATGCAACTCTTAGTATCTGATTTTGTGTGACTTTCATATAAAATAATAAAATTATGAGACATACAATAATATAGTTAGGTTGAAACAAAGACAATACTATATTCAGAAAAAATGCTTAAAATTACTACCTCTTCTTGGTTGATAGTCTTGTTATTCATTAAAGTCTCAACAGAGTTCATAGTGTTGTTGACTTTGTCATCGTTTTTTCTTTCATATCAAGGATATATTATTGGAGCTTTGATGATGTAGCTTTTGAGTGTTCATGGTGATTAGCATAGAAGTTTTCGTGAGTGTTAATGAATAACACATAAAACACTATCATCGAGTTGGAAATTTGCTATTATTGTTGATTATCTTAGTATA
Organism: Pulicaria dysenterica; assembly: GCA_947179395.2. Lineage (NCBI taxonomy): Eukaryota > Viridiplantae > Streptophyta > Magnoliopsida > Asterales > Asteraceae > Pulicaria > Pulicaria dysenterica. The sequence continues at coordinate 5,404,895 of OX359292.1, forward strand.
TTTATATAATACGATTCAAGTTTTTTTAGTGTTCTGCTGTTATAACTCATTCCATCATAGATTGGAGTTTCTATAAAGTTGTAAGTTTCTACGCTTGAATTTACTTAGTTTTATCTTACTCCTATATAAAGTTTTTACAACCTAAAAACTCTTAATTTTTAAGTAAGTTGAATATACTAAATTACCCTTCATATAAATAAATGAAAACTATTATATAAAGTAACTACTAGATACATTTAATAAGATTCTTATATTCCATTGTAATAACTAAACCTTCCATACTTAAAAAAATCAAATAATAAATATTCAATTATGTTATAAACATTTTAACTTATTTATCAAAAAAAATGTGTATAATTAAGTAGAGCTTATAAATGTTAATAACATATAATTAGAATTTATAAACATATATTTTAATTTTTTTAAATAACTCATATAACTAATAGTTTCAAATTAATTTATTCTATAATTCTTAATCTCTTAATTTTTAATAGTTTCAAATTACTAACTTACGCTCTGTATTGTCATTTAATTTAACCTACTTTATAAGTAGAGATCGTTTTTCTTATTTAATTGTTCTCAAAATTTATTTTAAAATAATAAAAGAGTTGATTGAGAATAGAATAATAATAAAGAAAATAGAAAAAAGATAAAGAAAATAGACATGTTGCCACTTGCCAAAGGAAAATTATTTGTAATCACTGTATTGATGAACACCGAAAACAAGTAGGTTACTGAGTAAAAATTAGTTGACGCCGCCGCATTGCGCGGGTAATATGCTAGTTGCTTATTAAGTCATGGATTAAAGTTCCTATAAAGTTGTGAATTTTGTATTGATTATTGCCTACTACATATCCAACTGCACAGCTGTCCACATTCATACGTTTTGTATTTTTTTAGTTTCCTTATCTGTATTGATTATTGTCTAATACTGTTTTTTTAGTATTGCTGTTGTTTTTTGTGTTTTAAATATATGATGCAATCCAAACTTTATCTTTTTCATATGAAAATAAGGTTGACTAATGTTGTTGTTGTTTGTAGACCGGTTGGAAGTTTGTTTGCAAATATTCGTTCATTGATCCGTTATTATAATCAATTTCACCAAGAGTTTGTGTTTTGATTATATTTTGCAGTAAATACATATATTGGATCAAGTCAATATTGATTGGTCAAAAGACGTGCTTTCAAATCCGAGGTCAGTGTTTTGCTTCTTATTCAAATATAAGTTAGATTTATTTGTCCGTGGTATAGCTTTCATGTGATAGTATTACAAATAAAACTAACAATTCGATTAACATTATTTGTTTGAGTAGTTTCGCATTAACGATCTTATAACTGAATGTAGAACATCACAAACGGTTTAATTTATTCATAATAATCAATCATTGTTCTAAAAATTATATAATGAACTCAAATAGATGCACAAGGAAAATAGAAAACTATAAAATGTTCTATTCTTCGTCTAAATCATCGATAAGTCAGTAAATCTTATTGCGGCTAAAAACTGAAATTGATTTCTTTTTTTTTCTTTTCACATTTGCCATTGACACCACTTCATCACCGGAGGTGTCGATAGTAATTTATTTAGTTTGTTATCATTACACAAGAAGAAAAAATTATCAAACATAATTATTTTTTAGAAAATGCTACAGTTTGACATATTTTCAACAATATGATTTTCAACCGTAGACATGGGTTAAAGAGAAGTACATGTGTAAGTGTCACATAAACTTTCGACAACTCTGCCTCTAATTATGATCTCTAATTTTATGAGTTATGTATAGATCTCAATGTATGTGTTTATGTTTTCCAATATTCGAATTACTGACGGTTCCATTTTAGGTTTGGGTTTCATTTAGGTTCATTTTAGTTGTTAGGGTTTGATTATAGGAAGAATAAAATGTTTTGGAAATTTCTATGGTTTTATGCAGTTTAGAAGTGAACTCGGTTATAAACTGAAACCGAAACCAATAGAACCCCATAAAATTGGAATTGATAGATACCGAAACCAATGGTTTTGAAATTTCTAAAACCCAATTAACAGTGTGGGTTCAGTTTGGGGTCGAAACTGCCCCAAACCGCCTCATCTTCACCCGCACATAGCAAACCCAAATGGGTTGTCTAACCCAGCTTTTAATCAGCGTCATATTACTTTCTTCTTCTCTTTTAGTTTGCAACTCAAAAGTTAGTATAATAATTCCGAATCTTACTCCCATTTTTTGTTTTATTTGTAATATATATATATATATGTTGAGAGATAGAGAAAGAAGAGAGAAAATGATGTGAGGTGAGGTGAGGCTGGATTTTCGTTACTTGATGAATCATATTGATAAACCTGAATAGAGAAAAGAAAAAAGCCAAACTCAAAAAGTTAGAACAAGTGTTAACATTTTGAACTCGATAAACCTAATGTGATACCTGAACCCTTCGAGTTGACTATTACAGATGATGTTGGATCTTAACATCATGTTTTTTTCTAATGCAGGTTTTCTAGATTTTTTATAAAGTTTAATTAATAGCGATTTAAATTGTCATGAGAAGTATTTGTGATCTTTTAATCAAATTACATGTGGGTCCCAACAGGGCACCAAACTAGACGCTATGATGATTCCAACGCTGCGCAACCATAAACATTTCAATTTGTAGCTTTTTTAATCCCTTCTTTTCCATTTATTTACCACTTCAACCATTGAGAGATGATACTCCCCCAAATCCACATCCATTTGATACGAACCCATCCCATACTAGACTCTGAGGCTCATATCATGCCATAAACCCAAGTGTAGAACTCACCCCTAAAAGCTAGCTTGTAGGGGACGGGACACCTAAATTTATAAGCCACCAACTTTATTTACTTTTGGCCGATATGGGATCATAACAATACCCCACGCTTGAAGGACCAACGTCCTCGTTGGTCACGGTTGGCACCCCTCGTTTTGGGTCCAAGCCACCACTCCATAGGTCACCACTCCAAGTCCTCGTTGGTCACGGTTTACACCCTTCTTTTATGAGTCCAAGCCACCACTCCGAGTGTTGGAACCTTACAAGATGGGGATGACTCTGATACCAATTGATACGAACTCATCCCATACTAGGCTCATATCATGCCATAAACCCAAGTGTAGAACTCACCCCCAAAAGCTAGCTTGTAGAGGGGGGGACACCTAGACTTACAAGCCACCAGCTTTATTTACTTTTGGCCGATGTGGGATCATAACACCATTTTATCCAAATCTTCCATCTCATTTTCTATTTATCTTGTTTCTACGTGTTGCTTGGCAGATTCTACCTTTTGCATTCACATAGCTCTGAACAATTTCACAAAGAAAACAAAGCTCTTTCTAAGATTTCTGGGTGATCATTGAATCATTACATTTTGCAGGGTGTGTGATGCTGTGAAAGATTGTATGGCTTTGTGTTGTACCTTTCTCTACAAAACAATATGATTCATCAAGTAACTAAAATCCAGCCTCTTTCTTGCATAATTCAAATTATTGATTAACCTATAATCTTGATTCGAGTTGTTGCAGTAGGGCTTCAAGAACAGATACCGATCGGCATAAAGAGCCCAAATACAAATCTCCAATGCAAACGATAGAAATGGAAAGCGTAGAAATCGAGCTTTCTAACGCTAAGAAAACAGTGCGCGATTTAGCTCAGAAGATTGCAGAAACGAATTTGAGGTATAAAGAATTACAGAGAACCCCAAAATGGTGCCGAAAAGAAGACCCAAAAACATCGGTGAAGAACGAAGATGCTCGCTATGCAGAAGTGATGAAGGAAATAAAAAATATGAAAGAAGAATTGAGCAAGCTTAAGGTCGATATGGCTCGCGTGTTGAAGGAGAAACGACACGCAGAGAGGGCAGCAAAAGCATCGAGTTCTAAAAATTCAACTCTTTTGGCCTCCATTGAATTGATGAAGAAAGAGATGCAAGAACTTGGTGAGGAGCAAGCTCTTGTTGAATTTGCTCGAATTGAAGGTGTAAAAGAATGCGAATCGATCGAGTCTCGTAGGAAAGAAGAAGCAAATCGCTACGAAACCCAATTGTGGGAAGTTCAAACGAATGTGGAGGACAACAAGCTTCAATTGATAACAGATTCTGATGTGAATTCGGTATAACAAGAAGGTAGGTCTCCGTTAATTACATTTACAGATGAAATACATAATGCAAAACAAGAGCTAGCATCGATTAAAGGAGAAGGGTTTAAATTCATGTCCTCTATGGATGTGATTAGAAACGAGTTAAAGCATGTTCGTGAAGAAAAAGCTCGGTTACAGAAAACAGAGCAGAAACAAGACATAATTGTTCAAAACCTCAACTCAAAAATCTTGAGGGCAAAAGCAAAACTTGAATCACTTGCATCTGCAGAAACAAAAGCCAACACAGTTGCATCAAATTTAGTAACTACACTCGAATAATTAAGAGCGGAAACCGAAACAACAACAAAGGAAGAAGAATTAATCAATGAAGAAATTGAAATCATGAATAAGAAAATTTACAAGACTGAATCTGAAATTGAAATAGTAGAAGAAAGATTAGAAGCTGCAATGGAGGAGCTTCAAGAAAGAAAATCATTAGAATCTAAAGCTCTAATGAATCTAAAGAATCTGATAAATACTACCATGGAAGCTAGAGATATAACTTCAATAAACAGCTCGATGATAACAATCACCGATTTCGAATACGAGTACTTAACAAGGAAGGCAGGTTGGGCTGCAGAGATTGCTGACAAGAAAATTGCTGCAGCACAGGCATGGGTGGAAGCTGTGAAGGCGAAAGGGAGATACTGATGAAAATAGAGATCATATAGAGGGAAATCATCGAATTAAGCATAGAGGTCGACTTTTTAATTTGATACATTATTGTTGTATGTGTAGTAAGTGACTTGTAAAAATGTTTATATTTAGATCGGAGTCTAAGAACTTAAAAATAGTCTCAAATCTAAGGATATTTAAATAGTTACGTAGGTTATTGATACTTATTACAACCATTCCATCTATCTTCTATCCATTAATTCTCTCTTAATAATTATATATGATATATGATGATATGGATTTCACCAATGGTCAAAAATCCATTTGTCCTTAGACTACGATCTATTTTCTCTATTGCTACGGACACATACGGTAAAAAGTTGTTCTCTTTAAGATCTCGGGTTTGAGTACAAAAAAATGTATACATTAACAAACGTACTAATACCTCGAAATCAAATACCGACTGGTGCATTTAGCAACACTAGTGCATTTTAGCAAACATTATTTGACAGAAAGTTTAAATTTTAAAATACAAAAAAAATGAAAAAGTTTACCTTCCTCATAGATACCAACTTCGACCAGGAGAATGTCAAATGACGACAATTTGATAACTATTTAATATGTAATAATGGTAACTAATCAAATCATTTAGAAAAAATAAATTTGTTTATGATGCTAAAGACAATTGTTTATAGTTTTCTATTTCATACACATGTCACTTTTTCATTTTTCTTTTGTTATAAATTTTTTATAAAATAAAGAATTAATTTAGAGATAGATGTTTAGCATAATAAGATTTTTTTTATAAAGTAAAGAATGTTGTGCATAATATGCTCTAAATTTATTGATTGGGCTTAAGATCGCATATAAAATTTAATTATGATATGTAAATCAATGAATTGTGGTGAGTTGTTATCAATACTCTTAATATTTAAAATTTGAACGATTTGATTTATGTTATTTTAAAATTTAATGTTTCATTATCTTGTTAAAATATTATATAATTGGTTTCTGATAAAAATTATATATATAAAAATACTAAAAATACTTTAATGACTTGTGGTAGGATCTTAAGATCTCAATCTCGATCTTAGGATCCGATCTTGCAAAGACAAAAATGATCGTAGGTAAGATCTCGATCTTGATAACCTTGGTAAATAGAAATAAACTCCTTTAGAGCATCAGGTATGGAAAATGAGGTCAAATGGGGAGTGAAGTAATAACATAGTAGTCACTTTACCAAACCATACCATCACAGTGTGATGGTAGTAATTTGGGGTCTCCACCACATGAAGGGAAAATAAATGGATAGTACTATTAATTTAATTTTTACTTTTTTTATACAATGTCTAATCCTAGTATCCTATATGGCTTGGTAATAAGGTCCACTGTGGTAAGAGTGGGAGTCTACACCAATATGGCGTGGTTGAAAATTAGTGTGGAAAATACCACCAAGTAGTCGGTGTGGTCAAAGCAATTCCTTCACCCTTTTTCTTTATAGGCCTACTTCTTAAAAATGTATTAAATTATACCATAGATGTTAAAAATGGACCGTTGTATGACGTCGCAAAAAGCCACAAATGTCGTCGCAAAAAAGTTTTGGGTACGAGATATTTGCGGCGACTTTTTTGCGGCGACATTTCGCCGCAAAAGACATATAGCGGCGACATTTTGGGTTTTAGCGGCGATTTTTGTCGCCGCAAAAAGGCTTTTTTTTTTGTAGTGTGTATCCATATTTCAAAAATATTTTATGTCTATTGAACTTTTAATTTATTTTTATTGTACGTATTTTAATTACATTAAAAAGGGTTTAGTTCTCTAAAATGTATTAAACTACACCAAAAATGTTACTGTGTGTATCCACCTTTCAAAAATGTTATTGTGTGTATCAAAATTTCAAAAGTGTGTTATTGTGTATTAAATTTCGGAAGATGGATACGCAAATTAACATTTATGATATAGTTTTACATTTTGAAGAACTATATCCTTTCTTTATTTCTTTTTATTAATTTTGTTCAATGCGTCATATTCATTAGGTGAATTTTTACTTTTATTATTTATTTCCTGATATTTATATAATTTCTGTCTTTTCTCTTGGTATTGTAAATAAGCTGAATTTTTATTAACTATTCTTTATAATAATTTATTGTGTTTTTATTTTCTTTGTTTGCAAAAAATTTGATCGATTTATTTTTATAAAATTAATAAAGAGGTGGATCACATATTTTGGTGTGGTGAAAGTGAAAAGTATAGATAAGTGATAATTTAAGTGATAATATAAAAAAGATGACATAACTTTATGGTGAGTGACTGAGTCTGATGGTGTATCACCACTTTTAACACTCTTACCATCCAAGTAAAATCATCTTAGTGGTTCTATTTTAACTTATCAAATATAAATATACATATTTGTGTTTGCGTCTTGTAAATGTAGGACAAGACATTTTTTTCGTATCTTAGCACTTTTTGGTAATGATATGTAAAGTATGGTTGTTAAAAAATATATAAATATACATATTTAAATTCTATTTGCTACTTAGTAACATATTTAAATGAGAAAGAAAAATTAAAATGAAAAATATACTAATCCAATCAACTTAACTTTTTATATTAGATTATATGTGTAGTTGAGTGGAAATTAATGTACGGTGAATACTTAAAAAAAAAGGTTTTGCTAAAAAAAAGATACTTAATTTTTTTATATTTTGTTATTGTGAGTATTAAACTTTAAAAGTTAGTATTGTGTGTATCAAACTAATAATTTATTGTTATTCTATGTATATTAATTACATAAAAAAGAAATAAAATGTATAAATTTAGTTCATACAATAAATAGTGTAATACAACGGTAAATTAAAAAGGTCGATACACTAATGAAAAATTTAAAAGTTTCATATACATATATAATAGCAAATTGGGACTTATCTTCAACAGTAGGGACCATCTACGTAATTTTTAAAGTCTAGGAACTAAATCAGATACTTTTAGCAAAGTTCAGGAACCATTTCAGTAATTAACTCTTTTAAAAAAGAAAACGAGCTAGAAAGAGAGTAGTTAGAGAGATGGATTTGTGCAAAATTTAATAAGTGTTGATTAGTGAATCTTAACTTAAGGTAGCAAATCGCCTGTAACCTTTATTGAGAAAATGCTTTTATGGTTACAAGTAATAATCTACTAATGGAATAATGTGTAGATTTAAAAGTATAGTATGATACTCGCGCAATGTGGTGGCAACGAATAACTTCTACTCTTTAATATGTTCATTTTCAAGACGTAAGGAATATGATATTTATGTAATACGATGATGGCAAATAATTTACGTTTGTTGACATGTCTATTTTCATTATCTTTTTTTCACTTTCTTTACTTTTCTGTTCTCCATAATTAAAAAAAAAAGTTATGAAAACATTTTTTTAATAATTAAGTTAATTTATATTGGCTTTGACTTTAAAAAAATTGTATTGACTTTGATTTCTTAAATATGTAAAGTTTAGTTGTTAAAATGAAATATAAAAATCTTATTAACTATATCTAATAGTTACTCAATTTAGTGTATATGAGGGACATTTTAGTAATTTTAAAATACTTAAAATTTAAAAGTTTAAGCAAAAGACTTAAATGCTTTATAATATAGTCTGTGTATGTGTGTGTGTATATATATATATATATAGCATAATACGCGCGCGATGTTGCGACGATGAATTATTTACACCGGACAACATGTTTTATAAAATACAAAGGTATTATATTCGGAGAATAGTTTCTTTTGTGTAAATGTAGTTTCATTTCTCTCTCTTTTCCATTAATTTTTTTCTTCATTTTTAGAACAATTTTTAAAAAGGCATTAAAACAACTATTTTTATTTTTTGTGGGTGAGTAAGTGTCTAGTAGTGGAAGAATGTGTTTATTAATTAGTAAGTAGTTAATAGTGTATATAAAAATGAAGTTTATTTGAGAGGTGTATTTATTGACAATAAGTTTCCATAAATGATAATTCTTATGAGAGGAAATTTAATGAAATCATTGACTTTTATTTTAAGATGTGAGGGTATCAAGGACATTTCAAGTTACTTAAAAATTAAGAGTTTAAGCATTTGGCCATTCAAGCACTCTTTGTAACTAACAGATGCTACATATTTTCTAATCAACTTTTTTAGGGTAATCAGCTTGATTTAAAAATAGTAGACGGTTTTTTATAATTGAAGTATTCAACATTTCAACATATACAAATCATTATAAGAATACATTCTTCAACATATACAAATCATTATAAGAATACACTCAACTATCACCATGTAGCTCGCCGGAGTAATCGAGCAACATTCAGCATCCCCATAATTCGTAGCTCTCTATGTTGCTCGTACACAACAATCACATTCAATCCTAAATAAAATAAAAAATATTATTCCGTAATAGTCCCTAACTATTATTATATATAAAATGTTTATATATATATATATATATATATATATATATATATATATATATATATATATATATATATATATATGAAGAAGTTTATTTGAGAACCATTCTTAGTGCAAGAATCAATCCGAGCCGTCCAATTTTCCCTTCTTCAGTGTCATTGCCCACTCATGAATTCTTTACATGCATCCTGCCACACTCTATCACTTCACGCTCTCCATCCATGAACTTCTCATATATAAGGAACGGCTGAGATTGGTTCTCGCAGTTCTCGCACTAACAATGGTTCTCGAATAAACTCTCCCCTATATATATACATATATATATACATACATATATATATATATACATATATATATATATATATATATATATATATATATATATATATATATATATATATATATATATATATATGCACAAGAGAATATGTTAAGTATATACATTTTTAAAATATTTGGAAAATATGAATAGCTTATTACTATTTAGTGTTGATGTGTCACTTTTTGAATGTATTAATGATTGTTATATATCTAGCATGTTACCCGCGCAATGTGGCGGTGACAAATAATTTCTACTTGATAACATATCTGCTTTTAAGACGTAAAGGTAATGTATTCAAGTGATAAGATGACTACGAACAATTTTCTTTTGGTAGCAAGTTACATGTGTAACACCCTCTCAACCGGCCTAGTATTTTTGAGGTAATTAGTTTAATTAACCTTGAGATTAACTTGTGATTTTATGGTTTTAATTATCAGTTATGTGTTATATGTATTGATAATTAAATTAGGATAAAAATGTGTATATTTTGTTTAATTAGAAAATAATTAATTAAATTTTAAAATAAAATTAGTGGATTGTGAGGTGTCCACTTTGTGATGACACTTAGTCATCAAAATGCCACCACCATCTTCAAAGCATGCAAATTAGAAGGTGTAGTGTGTGAATTGTGTGTGTGTTCACGGCCGAGAAAGAAAGGGAGGAAGAAAAAAAAAGGAACTCATCTTCATTTTTACAATTTGAATTGTCGAATTAGATTCTGCTATAACTGATCATTAAAAGGTTAGTTTAATTGTTTAATTGTGGTGAATTTATTCGGTTTTATAGAAATAAGGAAAACCGCATGATGAATCTTGAATTGTTTTGATGTTAGGATGTTTGCATGCTAGAAATTGTTATGAATTGATGTTCATTATGTGTTTATATTGGTTTCTGGAAACTTATATTACAATGCGTGATCACCAAATAGTTCAGAATTGAAGAATTGATCAAAATGTGCAAGAACATGTGTTAATCGGTTTCTGAGTATGAAACATTCGGGATTTTGAGTTTGAATCGTCCGGGTTTCGAGAAAACCGTATGGGTTATTCGGGAATAGGGAGAAACCGCATAAATTATTGAACTTATATTGAATACCGCATACTTGGAATACCGAATGATTAAAATACCGAATGATTGGATTACCGAATGAAACATTCGGGATTTAGAACAAGCCGCATGTAAAGAAAACCGGATGTTTATGCCTTTGCTTTATAAGTATGCTTTTATACGGGAATTGAGCCAAAAACCGAATGCTTATTCGGAATTCAGGAAAACCGGATTCCCTTGCCTTAGCTTATACGGAATCATGAATGTGTTCGGATTTTGAGAAAACCGCATGGATCCGGGATTTGAATAAAACCGAATACATTACCTTTGCTTATCCGGGATTGTGACTTGGATCCGGAATTATGATAATTCCGCATGGTGCATCCGGGATTTTGAACATTGGACTATTTCCCTAACACTTTAATCGGATTTGGACTCATGACTGTAAAACCGCATGATCAAGAAACCGCATGAAGCCTTATTTGGTTTTGGAGATTAACTTGGAATTCCAAAACACTTGTGATCATAATTTATGGAAGGAACTTATGTTTGCCTATGCTATGGAGATCGTGGATTTTATCAAGCTTAATGAGGATACGGGATTGATAATAAAACCGTATGAGAATTTGATTATACATGTGAATGATATGTATTATATATCTGTGATGTATGAATAAGTGTATTACTTATTATGAGACAGTATTATGGGAATATGGGTTATATACTAATTTGTGTCTACATCTTCTCATGAAATGAGAAGACTCAGTGAGTTAGTCACCTGAGTGTGCTACAGCTGTGCTGACTGTGGTGAGTGGATTCATATTTTCGGATATTCGGGATGTGATATCCTGATTGTAACTATGCTCATTGGACGGAATGTCTTGTTTGATATGTATACATGTTATTTTTGGAGATCAACATTAGTTGGGCGGCTGGTCCTGTTGCTTGGGGATTTACAGTACCTGATCTTGAGGTGCAATTGTTGTACTCAAGGGTGCTTGTATTGTTGTCCTTGTTAGTGGGGCTATCGGTAAACCTATGCTTTGGCCGGCATATTGTTGTAGGTGGTTGCAACACCGCCGGTTCTCCTGAGGTTATAAGCTATGTGGTTAGGCTGTTTGCCTTGTATGTGCTTAGATATTAATTCTCTCACTTAGCTTTGTATTAATTCCCCACTATATCTTTTGCAGATTTATTTTGGTAATCCTTCTGAAGATATTTGGCTGGAAATATGGACAGACCACTCACTCTGATGTCTAAAATTGTATATAGAGCATGTTTTGTAATTAACACTGTAGTGGCATTTTAAAATGTAAACCATACAAAGTTTGTATTTATCTTTTGTAATTAATGTAATTAGCTTCCGCGTGCAGTAATATATTTATATAAAAAGTACATTGTTACAACATGTCTATTTTCTTTATCTTTGTTTCATTTTCTTTATTTTTCTTCTCTCTGTAAACTTTTTTATTAATTTTGAAAATAATAAAATAATAAAAAAAAGGTCCGTACTTAAAAAATAAGGTAAATTGTATGAAAATACATTGAAAATATATTTATAAATAAAGTAAAATAGTGGATGATTATTTTATTTTAATATATGACTATTTTTAAAATGTTTATAAATTTTGATTTAGTTATTTAAGTTTATGAGTTCTACTTATACATAATTTCTATTAATTAAGTTAAAATATTTAGTATATGATAGAATATTTAAAATGAAAGGTTTGGCTAAGAAATTATATTTTAATAATAAAGTTAATTTGTATTAAGTTGATTTTTCTTAATATGGAAGGTTTGGTTAATAAATGAAATATAAGAATAATTTTAACTCTATTCAATATTTACTTCATTTAGTAGTTTCTATTTAGTATATGAGGGGTAATTTAGTAAGTTCAAAACACTTAAAATTTAAGAATTTAATAAAAAATGTCTAAATAATTTATAATGTAGTATAGATAAATAGGTAGATGTTAAAAGTAATTTAGGAGAGAGAGAGTGTACTGATAGTTAGAAGAAAATTAAGAGAGAGAATGTAATTGTTAAAAAAAATGGGTAGATAAGGTTAGTTTAAATGGAATAAAAGGTCAATATATTATTTTAATTGAATTTTAAGAACTTTTAAGAATAAAAATTTTTAAATGGTTTATATACTAGTATAGATATAGATATATAGCGATATATATAATAATCATAAGTTATCATACTAGGATCTCTCAATCTTAAACCAATTTTACGATTTCCATTTTGTAAAAATTAAGAGATTTTTAGTAAGATTAATTCCAATCTTGATAACTTTATAATCCGAACTATAGATTGATCAAGATCAAACAAACGATCATCGACCTAACACCCTAAAAAACAAGGTTTATGGTTCACCAATGTTACTCCTTCTACGAACCCTAACTTTTAACCCACCATCCATATGAGCCGTCAGCAATGGCACGAAAACCGGATTTTTCGAACAAACCGGTACAACCTCGAACCGTTTCAAAACCGAAGCCATCACATACTTCATCTGTATAAACGCCATTTCTTTACCTAGACAAACCCTTGGTCCGGCTTGAAAAACCGGGAACTTATAAGGGCTTTCCGTTTTCAAAACACCCGGTTCACTAAACCACCGGTCCGGTCTAAACTCCAAACAGTCTTTTCCCCACAGTTTTTCCATCCTCCCCATTCCATACGGGAAGTACATCACCCTATTCCCCTTGTACACCACCGTCCCGTCCGGCAACACGTCATCATCTCCGGCGTGCTTTGAGTCCCACACCACCGGCGGGTATAACCTCATTGATTCACATAAACATGCTTTCAGGTAATCCATTTTCTTTAACATATCAAAGTTTAATGATAATTTATTACCATCTTTAATTATAAACGTCATTTCTTTTAATAAATCATTCTCGATAGTCGGGTGCCACGTCAGCAGCCAGAAGAGCCATGTCATCGCGGCGGACGTCGTGTCTTTTCCGGCCATTAGAAAGCTTATCACCATATCCTTTATTAGCTCGTCACCATGACCGGCGGAGATAAACCTCGATAACAAATCTCTCCGGTTATAATCGCCACCATTCATCTGTTCCCGCCGTTGACGTATTATCTCATCCACCGCACGATGTACAACACCGACGGCTTCCTTCAACCGCCGTTCACTTCCGACGTTAAAAAACCTCTTTGCTTTCCACACCCAGGTTGCTAGGGCAATTCCGCGAATGGCGCTGGTTTCTGCCGCCACGTCAAAAGCCGACGCTAGCGGCGTTACGCTGCCGACAGGACCCAAGCAACAAGGGTCCCACCCTAGAGAAATCTTACAAATGGTATCAAAAGCTAACCTTCTAAGCACGTCCTGCATGTCCAACACGTCGCCGTTTTGAACAGCGTGATCGAGTAATGGAATTAACCGGTTTGTAATTTCCTCTTCTAGAACATTAACCACGAAATCACGTAACGATTTGTTACTGAACTCGTGACTTGCTAACTTGCGCTGAGTGCTCCATAACTCGCCGTCGACGTTAAATATTCCCATTCCGAGAAAGTCACCGAGTACGTCGGTGAAAAACTTCCCTTTCGGATAATTTTCGAAGTTAGATTTGAGAATATGCTCGACGTTGGCCGGGTTTCCGGTGACGATCATTTGGTTTTTCCGGCCTAGTTGTTTAAACACTACGGTTTGCGACGGCGATAAGGAGAGTAGGTGAGTGAACCAGTGGATCAAACGGTGTCGATTCCGATTGAATGAAATAAAGGAACGAATAAACGGATATGATCCGAAGATCGGAAGCAGAAGCACAAAAAGTAGAGAGAGAAACAACATTGTTGTGATATTGTGAGTACGTAGGGTGGAGACCGGCGGAGGACGACGGTGGTTGTTATAAGGGAAGCTAGTGAGGTCAGAGGTGGAAGAGATATATACACACGTGGTTGCTTATTTTGAGTTTACATTAAATTTTTTCAAAACGCTCCACCTGGTTGTCATGAGAAATGAATAAAAAAGTTAGGTGTGAAATATAACTAATAAATTGTATTTAATTATTTATACATATGCATGTTTAATTAATTGTATTTGTTGCATGTGTATTTATGTATGTATGTGTGTATTGTATATATATAAACGTGCAACCATATATAGAATTGATATGGAATTGAAAATCTGCACAAAAGTAAAAGAGTATCTTATATTAAATAGAAAGATATACTATATATGGATATAGTTATTGGTAGATGTTATTGTTTTTAATATTAGATAAATTAGATTGGGTAGAAGTATTAGATAAGATATTTGAATTTTAAGAGCTTATAAGACTACCAGCATCCATCACATCCTTTACATAGCCACATCAGCGCCACATCAGCATCCCACTATTTTCTCATCCCATCACACAAACCCCTGCATCCATCACACCATTCACATCCTTTTTCTTTTTTTTTCTTTTTTTTAATATTATTTAATTTTTAAAACAATATAATTAAAACATAATAATTATAAACAACACTAAATAATAATATAAATTCAAATATTAAAAATTAAAATGTACGTAACTTAAAAAAATAAAAATAAAAAGTACATAATTTTAAAAAAAAGAAAAATCTACCACCCGTATTTTTTCTTGATAATTTCCTTTCGTTTGTTCACCGCATCCAACGCTTCCCCCGTGAGATGATCGTGCCGGCCAAAGACAAAATCGAAATCTTTGCTTTCTTGTCTTTCTTTCATTAGACGGTTTTTCTCTCTTATCGACTCGGCTACGTTATTCATTACTTCTATTTTTTGTTGCTCGGTTTTAATCACTTCTTCGTTACCGGATGCGAACTTGTCAACGTAGTCCTTGAATTCCGCCATCACGTCCATGATACTCGAGCCCGAGCCTCTTCCCGTGTTTTTTTCTTTGCTAGCACGTTTAGATTTGTCCCGCCCCGGTGGGCGTATCAGCTCGTGAACTTGAACATCATCGTCATCCTCGTCGATGTCTTCAAAGTTAAGATCTATGTTCACCCCGGCATTGGAAGACGTAGTGTGCGGGGTTGACGGGTCCGAAGAGTTGCTCCTTTTAGATGGTCTCGGGGTTTCAACCATCATTTGGGGCACATTTGACCATTTAGGATGGTCTTTCAATTTCCTCCATGCCTCCTCGTGAGCAAACGCTTGATTTTTATTTTCTAGCCGATATTGTTTGTTGGCTTTTTTTAGGATGTCCACCTCACTTCATTCGGATTGGGGGTTGTTGGCGAAATTATTGTACAAGCCATTGAATAAAGTTATTTTTTTCCGAATATCGTTCCACTTGCCCGTGAGTTGGTCTTTGGTGCGTTCAATGTAGTCCATTCTCTTTTCGTTGTAGAAATCACGCACCGGGAATCGGAGTAGGTGAATACATCGGAAATTGTTGTATATTTTGGATGTAGTTCGGTGGTGGAGATGACATCCCGAACATGTTATCCGGTGGGGTCGGTTGCGAGCTCGTACCATTTCCCGTCTTTGAAACCCGTCGTGGGGTTTTGAACGATTGTTTGCCCTTGTCCATTTGTGAAATATATTTTTGATGAGAGAAAAGATGAATGTAGAGAATATATGAGATGAGTAAAATTTTGTGTGAAAAAAATTGTTGAATATAATGTGTATTTATAGGTGATAAATGGATTAAATAAAAAAAATTGAAAACCACCCAACGGCTACCCCCAACGGTCACCACCTCTCCCCTTTCCTCTCTCACTCGCGCGACCCGGCTCACACACGTGAGCGTGAACAGCCCCTCACACAAGGGGGCGATGGTGTGCGGAGCTCGTGAAGGCCGCTCACACACCCCATCCGCGATGGATGCGGGTAGTCTAATATACCTATAAATAAATAATTACTTTATGCATAATATAAAATTTTCTTTCTCTCCACCTCATTGTGGCTCTCGCTTTCGTCTTACCACTTCCCTTTTGTTTCGCAGCAATCTCATAAAATTTGAAGAAATGGTATGACATTTCATTTCTATATTAATTGTGTGTATCTGGTTATTTGATATAGCTTCATTTCAATTCTTTCGAACAAATTTATGAATCAAACGAAATATGGATTATAATAGAATTTAGAATTGGATTCGATTTTTAACAAACAAATGTGATACGACATTACATTCCTTAGAAATATAATTAATTCCTTCAAGATTTAATTTCTTAAAGAATTCAACCATTATTTCAAATTCTACGAAATATCCTGGACCAAGATAAGTTACTTTCTCTAACTTTTAATTCATAATATCAATTCAAGATCTGTTGACTTGTTTTGTTATCTAATATATTAATCACTAGTATCAAATTCATATCGATCATAATCTTATTTAGTCATCAGATATATTATATGTATAATTATTTATTATCCATCAAGTCATGACTTATTTATTTAATGCATTTATTTAAATTAACGAAAAAGTTAATATTCGATATTAATTTTATAGAAAATTATCATTCTAAATTTCCTCGAAAACTAATATCTAGAACATAAGACCATGCGTATTCGAAGGGACGTAATTGTTTTGCAGTTAAATTTGATCTTGTTTTTTTTATGGAATTGACGTTACTTAATTTAGGGAATATAAGCATTATAAAAATTATATTCAAAAACAACTTTACTAAAATACAAAATTTAATTTTAATTTTATTTCATCATTCGAATTTTATAAAACAAACGGAAAATGACGAGATGTCTTCTTCTTTAGATATTATATATAACTAGATGAATAAAATATGAAATATTGTATTTATTAATAGAAACAAAAATTTTAGTTCTTACTCAAAAAAGATAATAGACGTGTTTAGTTTATAGTAAAAGATTTAGTTACAACGTCGTTTCCTATAACTCACTATATATGAGTGAAAATACTCCGTCATATTTATAATTATTTTCAATTAATATTATATAGAGAGAAGACTATATACAAGAAATATGAGTTCAAGTTTATATTGATTTTTAACCAAATAAACAATAAGTAAAATAATAAGCTTTTAATGTAAAAACAGCTCATTGATTTTGCTACGTTCTTAGAAGTAAATGTGGTCATATATGTAATGGTCATGTTTATAGATTGAGTTAAGGTAATGGGTCATATATATCTTGGTATCATTGTTAAGCATTCAATGTGTCATTAGAAGTAGCAAGATGATGGAATTGTCTATAAGGAACAAAAAAAAGCCCGAAAAGTTTAAATATGCCATAGCAAATATATGCTAATAATGGGTGTGAGAAATCATTGGATAGGTATCGTAAAGTTAAATAACTTGTAGAGTTTTATTTTAATACCTTATTAAAGAAAGTTGATTGATATATTCACATAATTCGTTTAGCGACTTATTTATATATGACAGTAATTCATGATTTAAGCTTATTATATTATTTGGTGAAGTATTGATGGTTATTTTTTGTTAATATATAGTAGAAAGTTATTACCACGAGATAGTTTTCCTACTTCATAATATTATTTCTATATGAAGTAGACATTAATATTACTGCAAAATTAATCAAATGCTCTGGAAGAACTGTAATAAATTACTATGTGGAAAAACTTTAAAAATCATTATGTGTCATTTTTCGTTCTTGCATTCTTATATTACATAAAGATTAGCGAAACTAAACATGTGTGATCTTAACCAGTAGTTTTATTGACCATGATATTTTTGATTAATTGGCATGACCTCACGATCCATTCTAAGTCAGTGATATGAAAAGTTTAAAGAACCGGAAGTTTCTTCAAATTATCAATTTTGTATATATTATTTGCTCTCATCGAACTTAATTTATGATGTATCACTGAGTAAAGTAGGGATTGAATCCCACAAGTTTTTGGGAAGGAATGATCAAACAGTTAAAAAAGAAAAATAATAAGTTGCTTTTGGCGACAACACAAGCCGTTGTAAATAACTATTTAATATAAATTTTAGAGTTAATTGCACCGATGGTCCTTTAACTATCCAAAAGTTGCGAGTTTAGTCCTTTTTTTTTAAAAGTTGCAAGGATAGTCCTTTAACTGCCCAAAAGTTGCACATATAGTCCTTTCAAACGTTTTCCGTTAGTGTGATCCGTTAAGTCAAGGGCATTTAGGTCTTTTTACCTTTTTTTAACATTTTAGTTAATTTAAAATAATATTTTAATATTTTAACTAAAAAAGAATTAATTACACATTTTCTCTCACTGTCTTTCTGCACACACAGACTCTCTCTCCCTTCTATCTCTCTCTTCCTTCCCAAACACATTCTTCACCATCACCGCCTCTAACCTCCGCCTACCTCCCC
This sequence comes from Pulicaria dysenterica, assembly GCA_947179395.2. NCBI lineage: Eukaryota > Viridiplantae > Streptophyta > Magnoliopsida > Asterales > Asteraceae > Pulicaria > Pulicaria dysenterica. The sequence continues at coordinate 5,423,726 of OX359292.1, forward strand.
CATCACCACCGCCAACCTCCGCCCACATCCGCCAACCAAAAATCACCTCTGACGAACACAAATTCCCTAGATCTGCATACCAAAACTGGAAAAACCCTAGATCTGCGCACCACCACTCGGTAGCTTCTCCACCGTCCCCCTCCACCACCGACTCTAACAACTCGGTAGATATGAAACCCTAGCTTCTCCACCCTAGATCTGAAACAACTCGGTAGCTTCTCCACTGAAACAACCCTAGATCTGAACAAGAAACGGCAACGGTGGCAGTTTAGAGGAAGGCGGTGGAGGTGGGGCTGAGATAAAGTCGCCGGAATAAGCTTCTCCCTCCGCCCTCAGTAGCTTCTCCACCGTCCCCCTCCACCCCTGGCACCATCACTCCATCATCACCATGAACATGAAATCGATTAGATCTGATTTACAATCTGAAAAGGCATAGAGTAACTGAATCTTTGGGATCTTTGACAAATCAACAGCTGGGTGTGTTGAGATGCTTCAACAAATCGACAAATTAAGAAACCCCCGTTTTTCTTTCTCTCTCTAACGCTGCCGCAAGAGTAAAGAAACCCCGTTTTTCTTTCTCTCTCTAACCATAGCAAAAACTCGACGAACGCAAATCCACCACCACCACCGACGAACACAGACCAAGATCAAACACTGCCACCATCGCAAAAACTCGAGTTGTAGTTTGTTTCTTGTAGTTGTTTCTCTTCTTTGATCTGTTTTTGTAGAGGTCGTGGTGGCATACGGTGGTGGTTTCAGGAGTAGGCGGCGACGGTGGTTGGTGGTTTCCGGAGTAGGCGGCGACGGTGGTTGGTGGTTTGAGAGGTGGTGGCGGTGGGTGGTGGTTTAAAAACACAGATTTAGGGTTTCTCGTTTCACGCGTACGGTCAACTTTCAGCTTTTTCAAATTCAATTATTATTAAAAGGGGTTTTTAAAAGTACTTAATTAATATTATATAATTATGAGGAAAATATATTAAAAATAGGAATAAGGGGTATAATAGTCAATTGACAAAAACTAACAGAATTAGTTAACAGAAAATGTTAAAAAGGACCATCTGTGCAACTTTTGGGCAGTTATAAAGGACTATCCTTGCAACTTTTTGAAAAAAAAGGACTAAACTCGCAACTTTTGGATAGTTAAAGGACCATCGGTGCAATTAACTCTAAATTTTATTTCTTGATCTATGGCGACGAGCTCACGTGGCAATTTATATATTTTTTTAATTTATTTTTAAGAAACACCATGGCAAGCACCTCTCGTGGCACTAAATTATATGTCGTTACAGGTAGGTGTGAGCATCTTAACAGAAATTCAAATCATAATCAATAAAAACTGTTAAAACTAAACAAAATGGAAACCGATGGTTCGATTTATTAAATTTCATTAACAGACAGTTCTTTGGTCGGTTTCAACTTTCTAAGTATAACTAAACCGATACCGGACCTAACATATAAGTAATTTTTTGTTTTATATATTTAATTATTCAAAAAAAAAGTTGCAATTTGGAGTTTACATAGGACTATTGGACTATCAATTGTTGTTATATGGTTATTATTGTGGCTCCTATTAAACTAGGATGGAGGATCGATAAATCAAAATATCACATTATGAGATTAATCAAATTCAGATAACTCATCCCATTATGCGAAGTCTCGAATTAATCAAGCCCTAGATTTTGGATTAATAAAAAGAAATCAAATAGCATGCCTCCTACTAATCATTGAAATATTATATAGTTTAAAGTTAAAGTTCACAATCTCAGTTAATCAAACCCATTATATTTGGCCCAATATATATTCAGGATAACAGTTGATCAATAAGAACTGATAAAGCAATCTGCCTTGCTATTTATGATAATGATAACCACCCAGTTACAAATCGATAACCAATTATTTGAAAAAGACATCACCGATATTAGCGGTTTTGGTTCGGTTTTTGGTAAAAACCGACCCATGCTCATCATAATCGCAAAAAGTTGAACATGTCGTCACATAAGATAATCAGCACTACGAGGGTAGGGTGCGGAAACCTATAGCAAAATAATATAGATTAAGACATTAAGTACATAATTGAAGTAATATTATATATACTGAATTCTCCATCTTTTAATGTTTTAGTAAATTAGATATCAGCAACCTGATTTATTGTTTGACAATATTCAAATCTCAAATTACTTACTATTAACAAGATCACGAATGAATGAGGTGGTCCTTATTAGTATCAAGATTTCTTAGGTGTTTTCTTGTATTTTTAGTGGTTTTGTGTTAGATTCTGAATTTCATATCTTTAAAATATATTAAAAAGTTAAGAGGAAAGTCTTATAATATTATCAAATTATTCCTTCTTTATTTTATAAAAAGGCTAATGAATGAAGAATTTTTTTTATGTCAAAAGAGTTAAGCCGTGAATTTTAGATTGGACATGGATTTTAACTAAAAACGGGTACTCGTCTTCTTAATCAGATTTCATATCATTATAAATGATTTTTTAACAAAACTTAATTCGCGATTCAACTAATATCACAAATCTATTGGACAATTTTCACTCACAACTATCGGATCTCATGTCGTTTCATAATTTCACTAACAATTATCACTTATCAGCCCTCTATGATCAGTATTTCAATTTTCTTTAACTTTACATCAACAATCTAGTGTTTATACACAGGATATTAAGTTAGTCTTAACAATGTAAGAGGTGGTTCTAATATATAAATCCTAGGAACAACCAAATTCACCTTTGTGACCACAAAGGGCCATTCACGATGACTCAAGGCAATCTGCGAAACGGAGGTCGCTTTGAGATTAGTCAGCTCGTAAAGCGGGTCAAAAACCCAACTTAATCAGAAAAAAATTGTAAAACTAATTAACGAGAATACTAATTAAGAGAATAACAAAAATGTAAGAAAATGATGATCACGAGATCAATAAATTCAAAGGGAAGTTGATAACGACCTATGTTTTCGGATGTGATTCATAGTTCATTTTATAGGAAATTTGCAGAGAAATCATGCAAAGAGCACAAAAAATGTGAGGCTGAAGAACAACATGATTAACATGCAACCTTAAAAGAAATGTACTTTCAATTCCATAAACTTGAAATAGATGTTATACATATATTGATATATATATATATATATATGCATGTGGCCTTAGAGATCCACACATATACACTGGTACAAAAATGACATTTAGTCACACCAAAAAAGTGTCACCGTATGCCTACGGTCACACTTTTTTTTTCATTAAAAGTGTGACCGAAGATCGTGTCATTTTAGACATGTTATGGTCACACGAAAATTTAGTGACCATATCATAATAAAATATGTGACCGTAGCTTAAAAGTGTGAATGTAGAGTATGGATTTTTCATTTTGAAATCAAACAATTCATCATAAAGTGTGACAAAAAACCTTTTCTAGACACACAATTTTGTTATTTGAGTGACTGTTGTTCAACATATGGTCACACAAGTCTATTATAAGTGTTGTTATTGTTTAGTATTTAGTCACACATAAATACTTAAAACGTAGCTGAAACCGTTTTATAGTCACACAATGTTTTCAAAAGTGTGACTATTTATAACCTATAGTCACACATAAATACATAAGCGTAGCTGAAACCGTTTTATGGTCACACAATGTTTTCAAAAGTGTGACTATCTATAACCTATAGTCACACAAGCAATTCCCAGGGGTCACCCATCCCTGCATTGCTCCAGCTCAAACACGCTTAACTGCAGAGTTCCCATGAGATGTGTCATGCTTGTGATCCTTACACGTGTTGTGTTATTTAAGGCCAAAGTTTACTTATAAGTCCATCAAAAGTGTGACTGGACTGTTTTAAAAAAAGTGTGACTAAAGGTCATTTTTGTACGAGTATGTGACCGTATATATATCTATGGTCTCTTATAAAATCCATCACAAAATTTATTCTCATTTCAGTGGCATATCATGGCATTTGGTAACACTTTTTATGAGTTTACCTAGTAATGGTCACTTTTTTATGTTTAAGTGTGACTAAAGGTATTTTACTTACTATGCTATTGCCACATTCTTATGTTTAAGTGTGACTAAAGATATTTTATTTGCTATGCAATTGTCACGTTATTATGTTTAAGTGTGACTAAATGTATCTACTTACTATTCAATGGTCACACAAGGTAAATATAATGTGACTAAAAGTATGATAGAATTTAAAATATGACCTATTGTCACACTTTAAATCAAAAGTGTGACTTTGGTCTGTTTTGGAAAAAGTGTGACTAAAGGTCATTTTTGTACTAGTTATAGATTCTAAAACACATTAATTATTAGCGCATAGATGTACATTTATATATATGTTGTGTTGTATAGTGCTTGTATTAACTTGTATATGCATGTGTTATGTGTATAAGAAAAGTTACTATATTTATCATTTATCGATGTACGTTTTATTAGAGGCGTGTAAAAATTTCAATAAATGTTTATAATTGTGAAATTTTGTTACAGGAAGAAAAAGCTCAACATAATATATGTGTACATTTAATTTTAAAAGTTCATATTTTTAAATGTATAATTTAGAAATAGATGCATAATTTGAGAAGTTCGCACCAAAAAGCGTCTACTTTTGTGACTCTAGAATTATTTTCAATATTTTCACGCATAAAAATGTAAAAATTTGATAATTGCCCATACTAATAAATGTGATTTTTTACTTCAATTTTCATACTTTCAAAAGTAGAGATTTGATATAAATTAGTAACACACAATTTTTTCACGTATTATTATGGATTGTGATATTCCACGGGTTTTAAGTATTAACTAGTTTGAGCCCGTGCTCCGCACGGGTGTGGGAGGGCTAAAATCTGATCGTGGCTGAAAACGTAAACCCGGTTTGTAATTAAAATTTTAAAAACTAAAACCATCATCTTTAAACTTTAATTTTTTATTTTTTTTATAAGTCAACAAAAAATTTTAAAAACTAAAACCATCAACTTTCCGAGGGTCGAATCAATAAAACATAGCAAATTTAACTAAGCAGATCAGCGCCTCAAAAGTCAAAACTAACAAGAGATTTTAGAGACAGAAATGATTGAAATAATAATTTTTAAAAAACCCGACACCTATTTTTTATATTCTTACTAGCAATATATTAAACGTGTAAACTAGGTAACAGTGTCGGTTACTAGCGTTTTTCGAAATTTCATTACTTTCTTTCTCTAAATTCCTTGTTACGATCAAAATGATAAAGCAATTTGTAGGGTTTACTTTCTTTTTCTATTTAAAAGTATTAGAGAATTATGATAGTTAGGGTTTAGACTCTGAAATGTGTATCACATGTTTCAGGTTTAATCCTATAATATTTATGAACTTTTCAAATATATGTAATAATAATATAACTGAAAAACATAAATATATTAAAGTCGTATGAATAAAAATGTATCTGATGTAGTTTAACAGTATAATATATTAGTGATAGAAGTTCCTTCTCAAAAAGATAAGAGTTCATATCTAGTAATAAAAATTGGAGTGGATTTTAAAAATAGGTGTAATGTATATATATTTATTGTTCGGAAAAATATGTAATTAAAAATTGTACAAACTCAATAAACTAATTAAATAGCAAAAACGCATACCATGTTTTAAAAATAGAGGACAGAAAATGACAAATGGGGGCCACATTGCATTTTAAGTTAGTAAACTTTTTTCCTCCAAAAGGATATACAAATATCATAGTCCATATTTGTACTTGATCCAGAATTTTGACATATTTAAATTTGGGTAAGATAGATAAGTTTGTTAATGGAATAACTTTATATCTTGTTTTCTAGAAAACCATGTATAAGAATATTATCTATTTAAATAAGGACAAATTGTATAAGCCTATATTTAATTTTTTATATTTTTTCCATAAAGTACTTAGTTTTATTTTTCTTGATTAAGGTATAAAGCTTTTTTAATTTGCAAAATGGATTTTTGTTATCTAAATATGTCTTATAACCAGTTAAAGGAAGCAAACAGAGCTTTAATAACCGTATTATTATTTTCTCGTCTAGACCTCGGTAACATGAACCACTTCTCATTAAGGTATCAGGAAATGGAGTGATGTTTTACTTAAGAAAAATGTTATATTCTCGTACTATTTTTTTTTTTACTTTTTCTTTTATTCACTACAAGATAATATATGAAATTCATTAATTTTTTTTCCTCATCTCTCTCGTTGATTTTGACACGTATTGATCTTGTAAATAAAAGGATATATTATTTCATTTTATTTAATTATACCCGTATTAGTTAATGTTTGTCTATTTAACATATTTGTTTCTACGTAAAAGGATTAAACTCGAAATATTTAGCAACAACTATTATTTGATTCATGCTTTTAATTGTTTTAGGTAGACACTAATACCATTGTGCAAATAAAATAATTAAATATTTGATTGATTAAATATTGATATAAAATGGTTGGAGCAATTAGAAAATCTTTGCAATTCCTGAATTCCCAACGGGATGAGACTGGAACTTGGAATGCGGTTTCTAATACCCTCACATATTGTTGCCATCTATACAACTATTCAAGTGTCAAGTGATATCATTGTTATAGTGTAATAGTGTAATTGGGTTGATTAATCTATGCTATCAAATGGTGAAATAGTGAGTAGCGTAAGAGGCAAAAACAAAGGGGATTGATGTGTACAATGTTGGTGATTTTAGTGTCATCGACTCATTTAGTTTAATGGAATTTATACGTGTGCTTCAAGACGATTAAACTTTGTTCTAAAACGAATATGAAGAGTGTGGACTACACACTTGAATTAGTCTAAGCTCGTCCTAGTAATATTTAAGGGGCAACGCCCCCTGAACGAAAAACAGGGGTATAGGCTTAATAATGAAAAATTCTGAATCTTATGTGGTTTCATTATAAACTTTAAAGCATAAAAGGGGAGCAGCAATGAAATCGACGACGGGACCAAGGTCAGCGAACGCTAAGTATGACGGGACCAAGGCAGGGGACCAAGGGCGAAGAACGGTAAGGACGATGATGGGACCAAGGGCAGTGACCGGAGACGACGACGACGGGACCTAGGGAAGCACCGTTCGCCCTTGGTCCCGTCGTCGGCTTCGCCGTTCACTGCCCTTGTTCCCGTCGTCGATTTCGCCGTCGCTCCCCTTTTATGCTCTAAACGTTTTACAAGTGATGTGCTAATGGGAGATGAGTTAGACAGTTGAATAAGGTTGTAGGTTTATTTTTTATCCATTTTAAGTAAGTAAATAAAACTTTATGGGTTAAATAGAAATGTATTTAAAGTTTAAGGTTTTAATCATTTAGAAATAAAGTTTAAGGTTTAAATTAACAAGTAAAATAAAGTTTAAGGTTTAAACCAAAAGTAAAATAAAGTCTAATGATGCAGATCTCGGATCATATGAAGTATTTGTCCTTTTATTTCAAAATTTTCACCTTGTATGGCAGGATTTTTGATTGCTGAATCAACGGATTTTGGAGCTTTATCTCTTGAATTCCACATCGGTTGATCGTCCTCCGTAATTTCTTTAATTTTTTCTATCTTTGGTTTCTTAAATAATCTTTTTTCAGGTTCAGACAAATGTTCAATTAATTTTGATTTTGAACTTCGTGTCATAGACTAGAAAAAACAAATAAGAAGGTGAAAAAGTGAAATATATATATATATAAATATATCTTACTTGAAAACAATTTTTCAAGCAAGGCTTGATTAATTAATAATTTAAGAGATATAAAATAATACCTTATTTCCCCGGCAGCGGCGCCAGAAACTTGACAGCGTGTTTTAGCAAGTTACAAATTAAGTACAAGAATTACGACAAATATAAACACACGGTATCCCAGCAAGTATGACTGGATCGTGTAGTAGTATAGATGAGGTAAATCAGGATCGATCCACAGGGAAATAATCTTGGAATTATAATACAATTCTATAAATTATATTAATTAATCTAAAAGGGGGGAATTTATTTTTGTTTTACGGTAGAATAAGATTACTAATTAATTACGTCGAATTAAAACAATAGAAATACAATAAGTGAAATATATGATGATAATAATATTCACTATGATAATAATCCTCCAATATATAGATTTGATTTGTTAAAACCCGATTATATTTGATTTTCCCAAGAAGTTGGATTTTTAACTCCCGTTAACGACCCGCAATGTTATTTAATAGTTTTTGTTAACTCCCGTTAATATTCTTTTTAAACAACACACCTCAATTATCGCATAATTGTTGGAATTAGCTCCCGCGTCATCCTTAATTTACAAGCTCCCGTTTATAAATTAACTTAAAGTTTATTCCGTTATTAATTAATAAATTTCACTTGTTAGTCATAACAACCGATTATATTATTACCAAAGGTAATAATATATTATTACCAAAGGTAATAATATAATAGAAACCACCCAATTATTCATTCCCATGTCAAATTGATAGAAGTGATTAACAAATTTATTAACCAAAGGTGTAGAATATAACGTGAAGGTTCTTTTCAATTAATACGATAATCGGATATGAAAATCAATATAATACCGAAAAGTAAATCAAATCATTATAAAGGATTTATAAGATCATAGTGAATATAGAAAGAAGTTACCCCATAGATAAATAAGTCTTGTACATGGCTTGGTATATCATAGTTTGAACAACTATGACGACTTCTTTCTTGATTACTTACAAACTTAACTACAACAAAATATTATAAATATAGAAGTATATCTAGAGAGGTTTAGAAATACTAGAGAAAGACTAAGATAAGTGTATCTAAGTCTAGAGAGATACTAAGAGGTACATTTTATGAACACACATTAAATGGCTATTTATAGACATAATTCTATTTTTGTCATTTGTTCATTGTATCATTATCTCCACTTAAACTACTTCACCATTAGTCAAAAGAATAACACTAATTGGCTTGTAATGCATGTCTTCCTATTTTCTTCTAGAATTCATCCTTAGATGAATATAATTTCACCATGAAAGTAATAAAGATGTCACTTTTTGTAATAGAAAAATTCATGGCATGAAGTAGTGTATTTTCTTCTTGATTTTAGCACTTATCTTAGCTTTTTGTGTCGTTCTTCGATTCCAAGTGTTATTTTCCTATAATCACCAAATAATAACATATTTATACATTAAATGTCCATTTTTATAAAGAAAATAATTAAAACTACATGATATTGGCATATATAAATCTGTATAAATTCGGCAATATCAATGTGGTTGTAATGAAATTTTACCTTTTATTATTTAACTTTAAAAATTACAAAAATAGTCATTGTGCTTGTTATTTTGTTTCACTTTCCGTCCTTTAGCCTAACTTCTGTTAACTTTGACTGTTAGTCAAAGGGTATTTTGGTCTTTTCTGACCCTATCCTTGTTACCAAACACATTGCACCTGTTATAGTTATTACCAAACACTTATTCCTTTAAGCTTGTTACCAAACACCAATTTTCAATTCTTTTTTAGTTTTTAACACCTATTCTCTAACTCACACCTCCCCTACTTTCCCATCTTTTACTCTCCCTCTCTCTCTAGTGCAAGAGCAACACCATCACAGTCTTCTCACCGCCAGTCAACACTCGCTGCACGACCACCTCCACACCAGTCACCACCACCACACGACGACCACCTCTCTCTTGTCTCTTCAAAAGCGCCGGCCACCACCATTGTTGTTCACGACCACAAGATCTGAGAACTGAAGCAACCACCTCACTCTGCCGGTCTACACCACCACCTCACTCCATCGGCGTCCTCTAGTCTAAGACCCTTAAATCTGAAGCAACTATCCGAGATCCGAAGCCCATATCTGAGATCTAAAGCACTTTTCTAAGATCTAAAGCTCAGATCTAAATCTACACTCGTCTTCTCTCGAATATATAAAAAATCTTTTATGTGTTTCATCAACGAACAAAACACTTAGAGATCGACTTGCACTTTATTCGAGATATTCTTGTTTCTCAGGATCTCCGTGTTTGTTATGTTTCTACTATGGATCAACTTGCGGATGTGCTGACAAAAGGATTGGTCTCGTCTTGCTTTTCTCAGCTATGAACCAAGCTTCACGTCACTACGACTGCTTAGCTTGCGGGAGGATGTTAGACATATTACTATTATCTCATTATCCTTATTATTTAAATATTTTTATCTAGAGTTAGTTACCTATTATCTAAATTTGTTATCTGCCTTTTAGCAGCTCACGTTGGTGTTGGAAATCGGGCCCCAAGTCTCACAAGAAAAACAAGATAGTGTACGTAGAAGAAAGAAAGAAATTAGCAGGCAAACTTGATTCAATATATCTCTACAATCAATTAAACCGATGACCCATGGACAATACCGATTAACCCAACAATCACCCCCTTAATCGGTTTGTTCACATCACTTACACTGCCTTATTCATCACGAACTTTTCTGGACACCCGACCTCCACCATAGTCACGTCCAAGGTCTTCATTCAACCCAATCAACTTCATCACACTTGTAACATCTCACATGGCATCTCGTTGGAACCGTTCATTTACATCTTGACTCTTAACGAATCGACGACCTCTTCCCCTGCCACATCCAAAGCCACCCGATATGAACTCCAAGGCCACTATGTTTACAAACGTATAGTTTCTACATGTCTTTCTTTTCTTGACAGCCATCCCTTTGCCGATCAACACTATTCCAAGACACTATGTTTGCTTCTTTATTTTCAAGATTCACAGCATCATTGTTTGAAGATCTGGGTTATATTGATGGTTTTCTTATTTTCAAAGACATGAGTTTTAATTCATAATTCATTGATGGCTTTCTTTTTAATTCATCTGTAAATTCTTTATGTTATTTTTTGTCCAATAACTGATATATACATAAGATGTTTGGAAAGTTAATTAACTCCTAATTATGGTAATTAAATAGTAATTACGCTAACAGATGGTTAAATAATGGGTTAGCGTTGTATTTTAATATTGATGAAGTCGAAGTCTTTCTTTAAAAATGCATTAGAAGAACTCCTTAGGTTTCAAGTTTCATCTTAAGAATTTTCATGAAGATATTAAAGACATGGTTTTTGTAGACTTGGTAAAAACTCTAATAAACTAATTAAATAGCAAAAACGAATACCATGTTTTAGAAATGGGAGGTGATCCTCACACAACAAAAGTGGTCCATGCACAACAATGTTATGCAGCATCAACATGTACTATGTGTAGTAACTGCTTGTACATTGTTATGCATGACTAAAATTTGTTGTGTGACGATCACCTCCCTTTAGAAATAGAGGACAGAAAACGACAAATGCGGGCCACATTGCATTAATCGAAGTTAAGTAAACTTTTTTCCTTCCAAAAGGATATACAAATATCAAAAAAGTCCATATTTGTACTTGATCCAGAATTTTGACATATTTAAATTTGGGTAAGATAGATAAGTTTGTAAATGAAAATAACTTCATAACTTGTTTACTAGAAGACCATGTATAAGAATATTGTCTATCTATACAATAATACAAGGACAAATTGTATAAGCCTATATATAATCTTTTATAATTTTTTCATAAAGTACTTAGTTTTATATATTTCTTGATTAAGGTATTAAGCTTTTTTAATTTATAAAATGGATTTTTTTTTATCTAATTGTCTTATAACCGGTCAAAGGAAGCAAACAGAGGTTTAATAATCATATTACTTTTTTCTCGTTTAGGCTTCAATAACATGAACGACTCTGTATTGAAGTATCGGGTAATGAAGTGTTGTTTTATTTAAGAAAAATGATATATTCTTATATTATTTCTTCCTACTTCATCCTTATACTTACCACAAGATAACATGTAAAATCCACTAATTCTCTTTCATCATTTTCTTTCTTGATTTTAACATGTCTCCATTTTACATATTCGGTTCTACGGGTTAAACTTTTAAGTGTTTTAGGTAGACATACACTAATATCATTGTGCAAATAAAATAATTAAATATTTGATTGATTAAATATTAAAATGGTTGAAGCAATTAGATTACCTTTATAATTCCTGAATTCCCAACTGGATCCTGGGAGGCATGCATATTCATTGTTTTAATGTAACATTGTAATATTTTGTTGATTAATCTATTATCTATGCTAACAAATGGTTAAATAATGAGTAGCAATTTATATTTTAATAATAGATGAAGTTTGTCTTTATAGAAGCACTAGAAGAACTCCTTAGGCCATGCGAATAAACCAACCCAATATTATCTCAGCTGTCACATCAATTATTTTTACTTTTTTTTTACAACTCAAACTTAACCCAAAATACTAGTAGCACCCAAATATTCAATCTTTAACACAAATCAACCCAAAATATTTTATCGCTCCTTATCCTTTCACAGAACAAAAATAAAATTAAAAAAAAAGGTTTCAGTTTGCCTATTGTGATGAAACCGGAGGAGAGAGAAATGGTTAGAACCCGAGATGGGCGTATTGCAATTAGGATTGGGAACCAAATCAACCCGAGACCATACTGAAGGCCATATGCATGGCCTTAGCTTTCAGGTTTCATGAGACTATAACTACCCAATCAAGAATTTCCATATATACCGCATTTTATACCAGAAATAATATGAAAAATATTAAAGACGTGCAAGTTGTGTTTGGTTGTAAGAACTTGTTTTCAATTATTTAGTAAACAACTTCTAGAAAATAAGGCAAGTTTTTCATTTTCAGTTTTAAGCAAAATGCTTAGAAAATACGCTTGATAAAAAAGGACTTTTATTTTTTATTTTAAAAATTAAAACCCATGTTTGGGATGTGCATTCTCTATCAATTATCAATTTTTGATTTTTGACTATTTCAAATAATATAAAATTATTCTACATATATACATTTTTTCTATAATAAATGCATGTTTCGAGATTGATTCTATTGTTTTTTTATTTAAATAGCGCAGAGATGCCAAAAAAAAATTATTAAAAGTAAAAAATATCTAAAGGGCTTTTCTATTTATCCCCCTCTACAATCTAAATTAACCCCCTCATAATTACTTCTAAAAATTTCTATAAATAAATGTAATTATTACCTACTACCTAATATTGATATTCACCTTACCAAGATTCCTTTTCTTCCTTTATTACTGTAAAAAAAAACCCCACCTCTCTCTCTATCCCTCCCCTCCTCTCTACTGTCCTCTCCTTCTCTTTACTCCGATCGCCGGTCACGACCGCCGGCACGAGCTTCCCTCTCTCTTCGTTCACCATCACAGCCGCCGGCCACAGACCACCTCCGTCTATGCTTTCCCTACGGTCACCGGCATCTTCCTCTCCTCTCTATTTGGTGTTTCGGGTATGTGTTTGCATGTGTTTCGATTTCGTAAATCTAGGGTGCCCGGAGGTTTCGTGACCGGACGTTGTAGTTATCGACCTGCTTCTGTTTTTCTTGGTGGTGGCCGGAGTAATGCACCGGTTTCTGTTTTTGTTAGCCGATAGCCAGAGTAATGATGTGCTTCTGGTTTTGTTCGCCGGTGTCCGGAGTAATGCACCGGTTTCTGTTTTTATTAGCCGATGGCCGGAGTAATGATGTGATTCTGATTTTGTTCGCCGGTGGCCGGAGTTTCAATCCTCGTCGGAGATGGGCGGCGGTACAGAGGTCCTCGAAGGTTGAAGAATGGGTATTAAAATTTACCCTCAATATATTATTAATATTGGAATTAAATGGAACTTGAAACTGATGTAAAAATTTTAAAAATTTGTCATAAATAATCCAATTAGAATGCGTTGATAGTAGAGAAAGTAATCATGGAAATGATTCCTACCAGAAAAATCATAATTAAGGGGCTATCTAGAACAACAAGGGGTCCAAATAGGATGACCCCTAAAGGGCTTTTCTATTTATCTAAATCATATTCATATTCACATTGGTGACTTTAATTTCATTTCAAAAAGCTATTCTTAGCCAAACAAATATAATGCACAAAATATAAAAACGTAAAGAGGAGCACAACAAATAAATTAAGTAATTAAGTATGTAAGAATAAGTCCACAAATAATCATTTTTTTTACATTCTAATCCTACTCTTAAATCTACATTTTATATTTTATAATGGAATTTGTATCCAAGACTATGGGTATCATCTAACACAACTTATACCGTTAGGTTATAAGCTTTTTAATAAACAACAATTATCATATGCGCTTCTATTGGCCAAGTGTAGGAGGTAGTGAAAATGGAAAAGTGTGAAAAACGCTCTTGTTCAGTTTTTCAAGTTTATTGCAATTTTAGAAAACTGAAAATTTTCGTATCGTAAAAAAATTATCCTGATTAAGTTATATTTACCCCAAACATACTTTTGAATTTTCCATTTTTTCTAAAGAAGTTTTCTAGAAAGCATGTGCACTATTCAATAACCAAACACACCCGTAGTTTTGTCGATTCGGAAAAATCTCTGATAGGGATGCATGCATGTTACATAAGGTAGATGAGGACAAGGATGTAACATATTTATTTGACAAAGATGGGGATTGAAAGTGGGAATAATTAGAGTAAAAACTATCAAACAAACGTACAAAAGAAGAAAAAAAGATTAAATAGTTATATAGTCTTCTTAGATATTTCCTTTAATCGTCAGCCGGCTTCTTAGCAATGGATCTCGAAGTCTCGTCCGCTATTTGAGGCAAAATACCGGTAGGATAGCGGTTTGCACTTTTTTTGTTTTTGTTTTTTTTTTTGGACAGATTTTTCGGTTTACACTCCACAGTCACTATTTACTATATTAGTGTACTAAGTTTTATACAATGCTTTTGATTAATGTTTTATGATTTTAATAATATATATATATATATAGGGGAGGGTTCATGCGAGAACCGTTGTTAGTGCGAGAACCGCGAGAACAAATCTCGGCCGTTCCTTAGATATGGGAAGTATCATGGATGGAGAGCGTGGAGGGATAGGGTGTGGCAGGGTGCATGTGAGGAATTCATGGGTGAGCAATGACATTGAATGAGGGGGATTGGACGGCTCGGATTGGTTCTCGCGGTTCTCGCGCTAACAACGGTTCTCGCATGAACTTTTTCCTATATATATATATATATATATATATATATATATATATATATATATATATATAATATATCGATACTATCTATACTACTATATAAACCATTTAACACTCTCTCCTCTTTAATTTTAAGACTTCTTAAAATTCAATCAATACAAAATCTCAACCTTTCATTCTATCTAAATTAATCTCATCCACTCAATCTTTAATCATTTTACTTTCTCTCCTAATTTACTTTAATTTTTTATTTACTTAAAATTTACTCTTTCACACTAAAACACTCTCTTCCCACCTACATCAACATAATTCCAAAACCTTATTAACTTTTCTCTTTTTATTAATTTTTCTATTATTTTAATGTTGTTTAGAATAAATAAAATAGTCGATGCAAATAAAAAAAGAAAAATTGAAAAAAAAGCCGGAATGTTGTTCCGTTTGCTATAGAATTTTTTTCCCGTAATGTTGAATCGCGCGAATAACATATCATTACATTCTTTAAGCGACATATTATAAAACATAAACTATTTGCCGCCGCAGCATTGCGCGGGTACGCTGCTAGTATATATATATATATATATATAAATATATATTTTACGTAATATTAAAAACCGCTATCCCACCGTGATAACTGTTTCCCAAATCAGGGACTTTGACCGATATTGGATTTCCCACCGCGATAACTACATATTATAACTTAAGTGTTGTTGTACCACATCTTACTTAAATTATTAAACACTTAGATGACTTAAATGTTAGAACTAAGAGAAAGAAAGTGATTCTGAAATAGTATGTAAGTCTGGACTGCTAGAAGGATCGTGTAGAACCTATCCGAATATGATATTTCAATCATATGCCTAGGTTACATGAAATCTATATTATGAGAATAATCCTTCAAAAAATAGCTCGTATCAACACACTAATAAGAAACCACAAACTATAGTTTATATAGAATTTGAAATCTTCATATTACTAAAGATAAAATCAATCAATTCAAATATTAATTTTATCCCATAATGAAGGAGCAGCTGACACTCGCCGTCCCCAACAGCGCAATACTAATAAATTTGTCATTTTTTTTGTTAAGACGCCTTTAGATTTTCTTAGTGGGCCTTCTCATCAGTTTCTTGAACACCAAAAAACGGGAAAAGGGAGTGACAGGTGGCAGCAAACCAGCAAGTAGTTATGCACAAAATGGGTCCTGAATCACTCCCGGTCCGGTTCGGTCCTCGTGTAAGACCATTCGGTTGTTGAGCGGTCCGGTCTTTTTTCAAACCAGTCTGACTTCGGTCCAGACCCGTCCGGTTTTCATTCGGATATCTTTCAGTTCGGTTTTGAATTTTAAGTTTCGGTTAAAATTTCCAGTCTTTGGTTTTCTTTTCGTTTTTTTGACAACTTAAAAAGTAGAGAGAATAATATAAAGAGAATATGTAAAAAGAAGTTTTGTGTAAAGAAAAAAAGAAGAGGTAGTGAGGAATGGCATGACGGTCCTGGACCGGTTCAGAACCGGTCCGGTCTTGGCGGTCTTTGTCGGACCGGTCCCATTTGTTCACCTCTACCAGCAAGATGAAAAGTCGGGCTTATTTATTTGCTAAAGCTGAGTTCATTACTTTCTGAGAGTCTATTTACTTCCTAAAGTCAAACCAAGATTAAAAGACTATTCATTTACTTATGTCAATTAATTACTTTAAGGTTAGGGTTAATAATGGAAAAAACCCCAAACTTTACCTTACTTTTTGGTTTAAACCTTAATTTTTGTTTTTATATGATTTAAACCTTAAACTTTATTTTATTTTTGATTTAAACCTTAAACTTCATTTTACTTTTGGATTAAACCTTATACTTTATTTCTAAATGATTTAAACCTTAAACTTTAAATATATTTCTATTTAATCCATAAACTTTCATTTATATACTTAAAATGGGTAAAACGTAAATCTATAACCTATTCAACCGGCTACCTCATCTCTCCTTAACACACAACTTATAAAACGTTTAGAGCATAAAAGGGGAGCGGCGGCGAAATCAACGACGGGACCAAGGGCAGTGAACGCCGAGGATGACGAGACCAAGGGCAGCGACCGACGAAGACGAGGACGGGACCAAAGGCGAAGAACGGTGAGGACGACGACGGGACCAAGGGCTGCGCGTTCACCCTTGGTCCCGTCGTTGGCTTCGCCCTTGGTCCCGCCATCGACTTCGCCCTTGGTCTCGTTGTTGGCTTTGCCCATGGTCCGTCGTCGATTTCGCCGCCGTTCCCCTTTTATGCTCTAAATTAGACATGGGCCGCCAAGACCGACCAGACCGGTCCGACGAGAACCGCCCAGACCGAGCCGGTCCAAGACTGAAAACGCGAAAAACGGTCCGAACCGGGCCGAACCGGTCCAAAAACGGTCCAAGACCGGTCCAGGACCGAACCGGTCCAAACTCGGTCCAAACCGGTCCAAGTTCCAACGGATATGTTTTTTGAAAAAAACGGTAAAAAACCGGTCCGAACCGGTCCCAACGGCTAGATTTTGAATTTTTTTTTTTCCGAAAATTTCCCTATATATACCCCATTCTTGAAACCAAAATTTGCACCAATCTTTCTCACATTCTCACATTCTCTCATTCTCCAAATCTCCAATTCTCTCATTCTCCAAATCTCCAATTCTCTCATTCTTGAATCTTGATTTTTCTAGTTTTATAATTCAAGTTTGTGTTCTATATACAATACAAGTGTTCTATATAATATTTCGATTTGCTTCAAGATTATAAAAAATGGCCGGTGAAGGATTTAGCAATTTGAACGCGGGTCGAAGTGATTTCAACGTAAGTCTCCCGTATGAAGAAGTTCCAAAAACAAATCGACATGCGGAAATTTGGAACGATTTTGTACAACTCAAACAAAATAACAAGAAATACGCAAAGTGTATGCATTGTGGACATATCTTATCCGGCTCTAATTCTTCTCTCGCTCGACATTTAGTAAGTATTCTTTTATATTTAAGTTTAATTTATTTAAATATTAGTATTTATATATTTAAGTTTAGTTTATTTAAATACTAGTTTTTATATATTTAAGTTTAGTTTATTTAAATACTAGTTTTTATATATTTAAGTTTAGTTTATTTAAATACTAGTATTTATATATTTAAGTTTAGTTTATTTAAATACTAGTTTTTATATATTTAAGTTTAGTTTATTTAAATACTAGTTTTTATATATTTAAGTTTAGTTTATTTAAATACTAGTTTTTATATATTTAAGTTTAGTTTATTTAAATACTAGTATTTATATATTTAAGTTTAGTTTATTTAAATACTAGTTTTTATATATTTAAGTTTAGTTTATTTAAATACTAGTTTTTATATATTTAAGTTTAGTTTATTTAAATACTAGTTTTTATATATTTAAGCTATTCATAACTTAGTTATTCATTCTAATCGTAATACTAGTAGATATAACCCGGAGAGTGGTGTCTAGAATATTCATAACTTAGTTTTTATACTTTATATTTTATAACTTGCAATTTTTTTTTTAAATTTACAAGTCACTTTTTTTTTCAAACAAAAAAACAAACCGAAAACAAAAAAAAAAAACCGACCGAAAAACTAAAAAAACCCGGCCGAAAAACGGAATTAAAAAACCCGGAAATGTCTAAACCGAACTGGAAAATACCCGACCGAAAAACAGACCGGTCCAGGACCGAAGTCGGACCGGTCCGGACTTGGACCGGTCCGGAAGTGGTCTAGGACCGCCCGAGGACCGAATTTATCGAAATGGTCTTACGCGAAGACCGGTCCGCCGAGGACCGGACCGGCCAGGGACCGACCCGGTCCGGACCGGACCGGACCGGCGTGGTCCAGGACCGGTCCAGGACCGTTTTTGCCCATGTCTACTCTAAATGTTTCACTACCCTTGTAGGTTTACTTTTTACCCATTTTAAGTAAGTAAATGAAAATTTATGGGTTAAATAGAAATATATTTAAAGTTTAAGGTTTAAATCATTTAGAAATAAAGTTTATGGTTTAAACCAACAAGTAAAATAAAGTTTAAGGTTTAAATCATGTAAAAACAAAGATTAAGGTTTAAACCAAAAAGTAAAGCAAAGTTGAAGGTTTTTTCCATTATTAACCCTTAAGGTTAATATAGGTCGTCGAAAGTTTGTGAAAAGAAAACGTTATAATTTCTTTTTTAATTGAAACAAAATTTGTTGAACTAATTTGGTTATTGAACGTTTATAACCGACCCATTTGACTTGAATATAGCATATATATTGAGCCATTAAATGATCTCACATCTAGCCATTAGTCCATTACTTCAAGAATCTTTTTACAAACTTGGTCTTCAACCTATATATATACTTCAAGAATCTTTTTATTTCCAACATCAAGATGCATAAAATTCAAGAACATATATAAATTTGACCAATCTTTGCATATAAACAATTGAAAAAACGAGACAGTTATTTAAACAAAATACTGAAATTATCTTACGAAAACCCCTAAAAAATCATAAAATCAAACTATCATATGCACATCTAAAGAACAAACTCCCCTAAGATAACGAGACATGTGCAACGAACAAGCGATAGAGGGAGAGAGATCTCCTTGGATCAAAAGTAAACTAGGTTTTCGGGATAGGGACAAGCCTTAATTTCAAAGATCTATCGACCAAAACTTCAAAAAAAAGGTAGATTTGTGTGTTTGTCGTTCAAAAAATCCTCGCCTTTTTCTACCTCTTCGGAAAGAGGTGGATTAGCATTCTTTTTCGACAAGATATTATATATTTGTTTTTCTATAAGTCGCTTATCTAACCCTGAGAAACTCAATTCGAACTTCATTTTCTACAACATAAACTAAACAAGAACAAAACACAAAAGAAGCTCAAACCGAACTTTAATATAAACATTAACAAACTCTTATGTCTTCATTTTGAAAATATGTGTTGTCAGTCAAGATTTGAACCCTAACCTTCATTGGCGATAAAGAAATCGTAAGAGCAGCAGCATCCAGATCAATGGAGGTGGAGAACAATGGAGAAGCATTGAAACCAAGATTTCCAGACGGGTGATGAAGAACAAACTCAAGATGAAGAACGAGCTTCGAAATGGAGAAGAAATTAGAAAAAGCAAGATTTGCTCATTAAATGAACAGCAAATTACCATATTACTATCTATAACAAATAAAATATATAATTAGAAAAACCCAAAATTTAACCAAATTAAAATTAAAAATGGAAAAACAAACATGATTTTCCAATCTAATAATCTGCAATAAGTTGGAAAAACATTAGTAGAATTCCCATCCACATTCTGAACTATCTGAATCTATCTTGGTACATGATTGACAAAAGAAAAGATATGCATACCCATGGAAACACTTCAACTATGTGCTTCCTGGTACATCACTTCCTGCGGTTGGTTTTCTGTTCAAGTAACGAATAACAGCATCTTCGACCCTATCAAGTGAACAAAAGTAAGTTTAATATATAGTATCATAATTGCTGTATGTGTATTTATAAGAGCTAATTTCCATTTTCCGTGCTAAAAGATTTATCACGACAAGATATAACATATATATGCATGAAAATATAATATTCACAAAGACAAGATCAAATCTTTATAAAACAAAGAACTCACCATGGTTGATTATAAAACTCAGATCGCTGCTCTTTATCAGCATCACGGGTAGCATCACCGGCAGCAGTCCTCAAATCGTTGCTCTGTGATGCCATAAAACCATTCATAAATTCACTTGGTGACTGACTGAACCCTAGGAAGAAAGCCCGCCTACGCCTATGTTCATGAATCTTCTTGATAGCAGTGCAAATCGCTTCATCACAAGCATCTATCTCCCTATGTTTCTCCAAATTTTCTAAGAAATTAGACATATCTTTATCTAATGAAAAAGGTACATCCACAAGGACATCATAACATGTATTTCCAACCGGATTATCCCCTGAAAGTGTGATTTTATGCTCCAACTGTATAGGCTGCGGTTGAGACAAATGCTGTGAAATCTTTTGAGAAACCATTGAAAATTTCAGTTTTTCTTCTCCGAATACTTTCCTAAGAGGTGGATCACACGTGAAGAATGAAGTATCAGTTGAAATTTGTAATTTCTTGATTTTCACGTATTGCCAAATTGCAGCGATAATCCGCGGGCGGGTCTCGATCTCAAGCCCAAGAACTTCACTCAAAGCGGGTGAAAGTTTAAATTTCTCGGGCATGTAATTCATCTCTAATCTGATAATAGCAGTAAACTCTTTATCCCCTTTTCTTTTCACCTCAAAACCCTCATTAAGTGCCACAGATCGAGAACTTTCCCACAAGATCACATGGTTATCTGGGTAGAGAGTTTGATCCAGGTAAACAGTGATTTTCTTGAAAAAAGATGAAAACTTTGGATTCGTTAAGGTCGGTTTTTGAAACATAGGCATTGTGTCAGAATCAGTTCCGTTTTCTAACAGCCTCCCAAGAATCTTGAGAGACCAGGAAGGAGGATCAGCATTATCCTTATGAATTCCCTGTTGTATTTGGCTTGAACATGTGTTGAAAACATAAATCCTAAGTTTCTTCTGTACACGGGGCGGGTTCTTGATCGATTCTTGAATGTCAACCTTTTTTCTTGCTAGGGCAGCATCTACACGACCCTCGAATTCCAACAATTGTGTATAAAGAGCTGATTCAGGCAAAAGGGCGGCTACTTTTTCAGGAATTTGCTTCTCGGGTGGGCCCCTTTTTCGTCTACGAGCCGCAGGTGTGAGTTCCATGGTTTTCAAAGGTGAACCGACTGCACCACCGGAAGAACTCGGAGGCCGGGAAGACGGTTTCTGACCAGATCTTTTAGCATTCATAGGTGTAACAAATGATGGTGATGAAGCACCAACATTACTATTACTATTAATCCCCCCTAATACACTTTGCTTCTGGGAATTTGATTGTGCTTGAGCTTGAGCTCGTAATTGTGCTTGAAATCGAGCATGGGCGGCTCGAGCTTGGGCTTGAGCCTGAGCCTGAACATACTGTGCTTGGGCTAACGCTTGAGCCTGTGGCTCGGACAACTGAGGATGGTTCATGGGTGGTGGCATAGATTGAGAAGGTGTTAACCCTGAATTACCAAACCCAGTTGGAACACCGACACCCCCGATATTTTTCATCGAATTGTTCAAATTATTACTACCCCCCGCCATTATTATTATCTCAATCGACCAACAACGCTAGAAAATTTCGTCTTTACTTCCACGATTCTATCATACAGAACCTGGAACGCTAAATTAAGTCAAAATCGACAACCATTTTTATTCAAACCAGTAATTACGAAGATGGGTACACTCATATTGAACAAAACAACAAAACCAGACGGATCAAAGCGATTAGAAGTCGTGGGAGTTCAGGAAATAGAATAAAGGCACGTATGAAAGAAGAAAGAAACCCTAGATTCGGTGCAATTGAGTGGAGATAGAGAGAATTTAGAACTTACAAGGAATGCTGATAGAAACTTGGGTCTTTGTTTTGGGGGATTTGGATCTGCGTTGATGATCTCCTAATCGTTGGCCCTCTTCTCCGGAATTTCTTTTCAGCTCGTCAGTTCTCCGTTCATGGTGTTCTTGTGGGTTTCAATATGCGTTTAAAGTTACCATAATGCCCTCCTTCAAATATAGTTTTTGACTTTATACTTATCGGATAAACTTAATTAAAAAAATTGCGTTCTATCTTAGGTTATATGCGCGTCCATCCCTAAAATAAAATGTTAGCCACATTCAAGCTAGCTTAGACATCGCTCCCACCCTCTCAAATCCAAAGTGAGGGTTTGGGTTGGTAGATATTTACGTTCACTTTCTCTTTTTCTCTCTTTTATTATCTCGCCTCTCTCTTTATTTAATTCTTTTTTTAAGAAAATAAATATAGAATGGTCTAGGAAAATGAATTGAGGTTAATGGGATTAAGAAGAATGGAAGGAAAAAATAATGTGGCGTCAATATGGTAAGGGGAAGAAGAAGGATGTACACACATGGTCTTAAGGGGCGTTTGTCGAAATTTTTTTAATGGATTTGTATGTTTGTAAATTTTGTCCAGTATTTGGTTGGTATAATTTATTAGGATTTGATTTGTTATTGGGTTAGACAGGATCTGAAGATTCTAAATCCCGATTAGCCTGATCTTATAAACTGAAAATTGATTGAATCAAAGTAGGTTAACTTGAAGCTTAATAGAGTTATATTTCAGGTAAATTTTATTTTCATAAAAACCTGACTAACCTGAAGCTTGATTGGGTTGACCGGATATACACCCATATATGGAACAATATATTGAGATTTTATGTTTAGAGCAAAAAGCGATAGAATGGTAAAAACAATAAACGGGTAGAGCAGAATGAGAAAGTCTGACGTTTTTAAACAGGTTAAAGGACCATTGAACATTATCAAACAGTCTAAAAAATAATTTTCTCATTTATTTTTAAAAAATACCACTATCTTATACTAAATTTACCTCACACTTTCAATCATTTTTCTCTATTCAATTAGTTTATCTACTTAACCAATTTCTATTTGCTAACAAATAGTCATGGAGCTTAAGGGTAAGATAAGAAGAGCATACACACTAGATTAACTTTCTTATAAAATTAAGTCTATCTATTTTCTAATTAATGTAATGTTTTATAATATTTTGTTTTAAGTTTATTTATTTTAATTAGTTTCAAAGTTTAGTATTAAGAAGAAAAAAAAGAAAATAAATTAAACCAAGATATTGGACTAAAAACCCAATTAAATCTTAAAGAAGTCCAATTATAAAGCCCAATCCAAATTCAAAACAAATAAACCCTAGGTTGGTAACGTCAGGAACCCTAGTTCCTCAATTTGGATCTTCCGAAGAACACACGGTCGCCGGCATTTGCACCGGCTAACCAGTTTCCTGCCATGGTTAGTTTTCAGTTTATACCGTCATTTCCACACGAAACATCCTGCATTTCTCGGACACATATATTTATTGCAGTTTAATATTTAATTTGTTCTTGATAAACTCAGGTGAAGTACTCTAAGGAACCAGACAACCCCACGAAATGTAAGTTGTTTGATACGTTTCTTTGTTATTATTGATTGCTTTGGTTCATGGTAGTGGAATTTGATCGTGTGTTCATCGTTGATTTTATCAGCTTGCAAAGCTAGGGGATCAGATCTCAGGTGTCATTTTAAGGTATGCTAATATTCGTCTTCGACTTTCTTCTTATCAATTTTCACGTGTTGCTGATTAGTAGGATATTAATCGTTACCTTCGAAATTTGCTTTTCAAAAGAAGAATTTTTTTTGTTACCTTCAAAACACATATCGTATATACATGTATTGAAAGCTTATTGCATCGTCATATAGCTTAGAGATGTTTCAGTTAGCTTATCTTTTTGGGTATAGGGGTATTTGGGTTTGGTTGATTAAACTGCTTATTGGCTTATTAGGTTATTGCCTTATTGATTGCTTGGATAAGCTTGTAGGTTATCAGCTCATACATTCTTTGTAGCTTGTTTCGGAAACCAATATTGACCCCTGACTAAAATGAATCAATGGCTAATAATTTTTAGTGACTATTGTTCATCTCTGTTCATTTTAACAAAACTTCATGTTCGTTCATTTATTATATAAACTAACATAAACGAACTTCGTGCCAAACGGTTCGTCAAACGGTCGGTTCATTTACAGCCAAGTTGTTGGGATTCACTTAAAACTTGTTATCTTTGTTTATGTTTGTAAACGGAACAAAAAGCAGAAGAGATCGTCGGAAACAGTGGTAAAGTTATTAAATAGTCTATGAAAATGGGCTTACACCATCCTTGTGTAAAAATACGTTAATAACCCAAGCTTTATGAAAATATGTTTACTTTCTTAAAAATAAGCTTGTAAATGGACCCAAATGACTTGTGAAGATAGGCTTATTATTAAATAGCTTATGAAAGTTGGCTTACACCATCTTTAGCTTAGTTTTGTCTTTTCATGCAAAAAAATAGCATTTTCTTCTGTTAATGACTATGTATATAAGAATTTGAATTTTTTTTACCGTCCAGTGTAAGGAACCATTTAACCTTTTGTAGCAACATCCTAAACTTAAATTAAACGGTGGCATATCACTATTTGTGATTTTTATCTACTACAGTATGTTACATTAATTGGTAAAATTAAAAGAATGTAAAAAATGGATAATAGAAAACGTTTATTTTATAATTTTAATAATGCTACATAAAAAGGTAAAGATTAGAAGAATGTAAACTGTGGAAAAAAGTAAAGATTCTTAACAAGTAGTTTGACAAAAGGTTATGCACACTTCATGCAATCAAATCTTCACTGAAAACAAATACAATTTGAATTTGTATGTTTATTATTAAAATGCAAATCTGGTTGCAAAATATTTGCAAACACTGTACTTGTTTTCTGTTACAATAATAAACTTGATAACAGTTTGGAGGGTGTAGAATAGCTTGTTAAAGTTTTAAATTCAAAGGATTGTTCTATTTATTTAGGTAGAGAGACCGTGCAATTTATATATCATTGCTAATTCATGAAGGCACTTGACATTTTGACATTCAGTTTTGTTGGAAATAGAGGCAGGTTTGGCCCATTAACTAAAAATAAGTTATGGTAGTCAGGATGATAGTTTAGTGTGATTTAAAGGACTCCTGATTTATTACCCTGTATTGTTGTCTGCAATTCTGTAGTTTTTTTTTTTTTTTTTTTTTTGAATGGCTGTCTGCAATTTATAGTGCTTGGATCTTTATAATCTTGGTTTTGAATAATATTCTGTTCTTTGTTTTGTAAGTATCTTTAGAACTATTTGTAATTTGGTGGATAGTTTACTGTTTAAGGTGTTGTGTTTGTAGAACACTAGAGAGACTGCACACGCTATACGGAAGTTGCCTTTAATTAAGGCTAAAAGATACTTGGAAGATGTTCTTGCCCATAAACAAGCTATTCCATTCACCCGTTTCTGTCGTGGAGTTGGGCGTACTGCACAAGCAAAGAACCGCCATTCAAATGGACAAGGACGTTGGCCTGCTAAATCTGCAAAATTTATTCTCGACTTGCTCAAGAATGCGGAAAGTAATGCAGAAGTAATGATTTGGTTTCACATATACAAATTCCCAATTGTTGTTATTATTACCATTTTTTGGTAAAATACGTCCTTCTGAAAATAGGCTTTGTTTGGTTTTTATAAATCTTGTAGGTTAAAGGGTTGGATGTGGATTCTCTATACATAACTCACATCCAGGTGAACCAAGCACAGAAACAGAGGCGCCGAACGTATCGTGCTCATGGAAGAATCAATCGTAAGATTTGTTCTCATAATATTTTGTATTTTTCTAGAATATGCTTGAGAGTTGAGAAGATTTGAAAGAAAATGCATCAAATGGGTTGAGCATTACTCAAATTGTACTCATCAGGTTATTATGCATAAAACCTTTTGATTACTTTATCCAGAAAGTAGCTTAATATTAAAATACATATATCTAAAATTCTTTAATTGAAACATAATAGAGGAAGGTCATGAACCTAAACGAGTGCAATAAATTTCCTTATGAATTATGATGATGTTTATAGGCAAATATGTTGGTGTAATATGTAATATGTTTGTTTTGCAGCTTACATGTC
This sequence comes from Pulicaria dysenterica, assembly GCA_947179395.2. Lineage (NCBI taxonomy): Eukaryota > Viridiplantae > Streptophyta > Magnoliopsida > Asterales > Asteraceae > Pulicaria > Pulicaria dysenterica. The sequence continues at coordinate 5,450,368 of OX359292.1, forward strand.
TTCTCCTTGTCATATTGAACTGACTTTATCTGAGAAGGAAGAACCTGTTAAAAAAGAGGTTGGTTTCTGACTTTCTGTTTTACCATTATACTAGTAAATTTGATACCTTTAGTTTTTTCCAAGTACTAGACATAGGGGGTGTTTGGGATTGCTTTTTTAAACAACATATTATGCTACATGGAATTATCAGAATCCGATTATCAAATTATATACAAAAACTGGCTTCCGAAGTGAAAGAATTAGATTGCTCTATGACTCTTATATAAAGTCTTGAACACTCGAAAGGCATTTTGTGGTACTTGCTAACAATCTAAACCATTTGTGGGTTGTGTGTGGTGCAGCCTGAGTCTCAGTTGGCTGCAAGAAAATCCAAGTAGGATCTAGCATACTACTCAGGTGGTGGTTTCAGGATTGGCTTTACTAGAAGGAGCTTTGTTACATGAGTTTCTGTTTTTGGAAAAATTTTATCAAGTATTGAGGTTCTTTGTACTTGATGAAAATAGAACACTAAATGTGATTCACTTACTTTTTTTGTTCTTTTATAATGTTATTTTATGATGGTTTCATTTTACTGCATGTGCAACGTTAATATTGAATGCGTTTACAAGATAAATTTGTAGGCCATCGAGCTATGTTGAATTTATAACAATAACACGATATAACATTTTTGTCATGATCATATGAGAAAAAAATGACTCTGAAAGGCTTTAAAATGCTTGGATTTTCCTTGAAAGGAAAACGATTGAGTTATTATTGCAAATTTTAAAAAATAAAAAAGCTCTTTGGTTGATAAAATTTCTGACATTTGGTTCGGTGGAAAGAAAATTGAAAGATATTGCTACAATGTAAATATAAACACGACTATACAATTGGTTTTTTACATTTAACTATATTTTACTTTTAGTCATTCATCTTTTATAATTATGGGATTTAGATATTTGTAACATTTGTTATTCTTTAGTTGTACACTAGTGGCGTTTAAAATATCCGAAACCGAAAAACCATACCGAAATTTAGGTTAACAGAGGCGGATATTCTATTTTTTTGGTTTGGTTAACCGAACCTAAAAGTAATATAGTTTTTCGGTTCGGGTACGTTTTATGATTTTACAGACGGACGGTTAAACAAAAAACCGAAAATTGAAAAAGACTACGTTATTTTTTAGGTTCATCAATATCATCCTGTTGATTTATATTTACAGTACAATAATTATCAACTCATAACTAATTGTTACCGAGAAACCAATATATACATTTCATTTTTCAGTATATATAGTTATTAATTAGGTTAAGTTGGTTTATAAATCTTATTATTTACTACTTTTTAATTTATTGTTACTTTATTTTATTCACGTCTCTATCTATATTATGTTCTTTTTATCCTAATTAGTTGATAAATAACTTAAACATTATATAATGTTAAATTTCTCATTTAAATAATGTCCATTGGATACTACTTTTGGTAGTTTTATTTTTAAATATATTTAACATTTAGAAATGGTTATTTTATTAATCGAGTAACCGAACTGAAAACACTGGTTAACCGACTTTTCGGTTTAGGTTTAGGTTCAGGAAACTTGCAAACCGATAGTCCAGTTATTGGTTAACTAAATGGTCGATTAACCATCCATAAACAAGGGCAACATTTCAACTTTTTTTAAAAAATATATCATAATAAAAATAACCACACACACAAGCATGCTCTCTCTATCACTCAATCTTGAATCCTTTCCTCCTCCTCCTGCACCATAGGCCACCCTCCCCCGTCCCTATGGGCTACCACTTGGCCCTTCAACGACCACCGCGAAACTACCATAGCTATCGATTGAATGATAACAAGTTAATCTTTGATCATGTAGCCAAACCACTCAAGCTGCAATCGGCTTTATTTTCCTTGTTTGATGTTCAAGAGTCCAACTTAATGTGTACAACACCTTTCTACTTATATTTCAATCATCAATCGTTTAAGGATTGAACAAAGATCGAAAGTCCTACCAATTATTCCTCTTTGGCTTCAACTTTGATCTGTACAAAACCCACGTCAAAATTGTTCAAATCCACTATAGGTTAACAATTGAAAACCTGATTTTAAGTTTTTTTTACCAATTAGTTTTTTTTTTTTTTTTGGGTTTATAGATGAGTCTTCATTTGTTCATAGCTTCATCCCTTTGATTTCTTCATCCATATACCGAATAGATCAACATCTAATTGATGGTTAGAATAAGTTCTCTCACTCTCTGACTCTCGGCTAAATATTCATTCTCACAGTATCTATCTCCAAATGAGAAATGTAAATAGTAGAAAGAGGATTTTTTGAAAGGACACACGTCATAAACACAACCGGATATATGATCAAAAATGGCAAAAGGTTGACACCGATAGGTGTATACAACTACCAACAGCAATCATACAATCAAACTAATGACAAAACATATCATAACGAGACCAAAAACTTTCCTGCATCCATCCCAGCAAATCGGAGAAGCTCGAGGATTCTGCAATCAAAATATTCATCCATCATCAGACCAAGGTCCAAACAGGTAATTTTGGTCGAGTTAACCCCAAACACTTTTTGTACAAAGTTATGAACTCTAGAAATAACTAGCGTGTGAAACGGAATACAAAAACATGCTACTTCAGCGATAATCTCACTTTTTGAATAAAACGGTTCAGGAGGTTCTATACACTATAAATACACTTTGGGCAACTTTTGACCCATATGAGTCGATTTTAAGCCGGTTTATTGCAGCTTATAACCCAAATCTACCCGTTCATTGTTTAATTGTCAAAATCGCAACCTTTAGCTTAATCAAATTGAGTTGAGTGAGAAGAATAGGTTAAGAATGAACTTACAGATCTTATTGAAGGCCACAATATCACAGCTCTGGACATATTCATTAATGGGTTCTGCAGTAAGTCTTTCTTCAATAATTGTATCAACAGAAACCAGGTCATCAACAATCGTCATCATGATCTGGAGCTTCTTAATACCATATCCAACTGGTACCAACTTTGCTGCAAAATCTCATGGTCGTCTTCTTTTAGGAAAGTTTGTCTATGGACTCAGTATAATGATTATAGTGGACTATTTCAGTATTTCCAACCATTTGTATAAAGAAGAGATGAAACAAGCTAGATTGGTCTGACTTAACCATTTCGTTCTTGTTAAAAAAAAAATATTTAATTAACCTGATCCATTTTGACCTCACATAGAAGTTACCATTTTCACCCATTACCTAACATGCCCACTTCGGCACCTCGAATAATGATCCTTGTGAGCTAAAACAACCATCATTTAGTAAATCATTCTTGAGGAACCCTTTAGTGCATATGGAGGTTGTGTTTCATTCCAACAAGATAGTTTAAGTTTAAAGGAGAAGGATTAACATACATGCACCCCACAGCAAGCCCTCCATTTGAACACTTCTAACAGCTTCCTCGAGCTTTTGCATGTCAGTCTCATCATCCCAAGGCTTCACATCTAACAGGACGGAAGACTTGCCAGCTGAAAATTCAATCATATGCAAGCAACAGAGAACAATGTCAATAAATTAGTAATAATTGTAGATATATAAGCAGAGTGTATGGTCAAGTACTTGTAAAAATTTAACGGGAGTTTAGACATGGAGTTTGAAAGCTAATGTCAAACAATTACCTTTTACCATTTAGGCAACCTACTTCTATTTATAATTATATTTATTATCTGATTATTTTAGAGTCAAATAATTAGTTTAATACTAACTGAAACCAACGAGTACATTGAAATTACTCATATACGCTTGTTTATCTATTATTCCCTTTCTAATAAAAACTTCCCAAACAACATCATCAAAAGTGATTGTTACACGACTATTTTTTAAATCCAGACATCCATTATATTTGTCATGGTGAAATTGGAGTTGTAATACAGCACGGAATAGATCTTATGCTGCAGCATATACATTCTTACGGAGTTTAGATACTTTGATCACATGGTGATAACCCTGTTACAGGTCCAGAATGCATATTTGTTTTATATTTCATGTGACAGTGATAAGACAGAAACAAGCTTACATTCTTTCTTCTTCCCTGATGCCTTCACAGCAGCTGCACGTTCTTCAGCAGCCTTCTTTTCTTCCTCGGTCTCCTCACCAAAGAGATCCACATCACTATCATCATCCTCCTCATCAGCGGCAGCCTGAAGATGATATAATTCATGTCACATAGCGAGTTAAGAAAAAACACAAATAGTATTTTTCAGTAAAAAGGAAAAACTAAATACAACCAACAAAGAGGCTGTTCATAAATGCAGATTATATAGGGGAAAAAGATAAGAAGGAAGAGAAAAGAAAGAAGTTACAGAACATGCCTTTGTTTCAGCAACGGGAGGAGTTGCAATAGCCTCTTCTGAGAAAGAAGCAGATCCTTCGACAATGACACCACTGCCTTCAGCAGAGACACCACTGAAATGAAAATCTTAACTATCAGTCATCTTGATAAAAAAATCTTGATTAGGAAGTAAATAACAATAAAAGAGTGAAGTTGGAGAGCTTACGAAATCCTCAAAAGAGCGTCAATATGATTGAACCAACGAGATACATTCACATATTGGGGTGATGGTGGCTTCGTGAAAGCTGCATGAACTGTGAGATCATCCTTCGAAGCTTGATAACTAAAAAAAATAAACCATATCATATTATCATATAAATGCATAATGAGAACCATGAAGCAATGATCTGCTTTACAGAGATATCTATTGAAACTCACCCAGTTATGTAACTACGGGACAGAAGGTACTCATCAAGCTTCTTGAGTCCAGCCTCAGAACCAACATAAAATGTAGGCGCCATTGCTATATAATAATTATTCTCTTCTGCAAGTAAGCAGATAGTTAATTTAAGCAAAATATTTACAAAATTTGAACAGACCACATAAGGTTTTGTCATGTCTCTTTTATAATCAACCAGTTTGCAAATTTCAGTGGCCCTTTGATCATGTGGTTAACATAATTTCTATTGTTGTATCACATAAGCAATTTTCAGTTTTTGTATTTCAATCGTCTACTAACATATCTTTCTTTAGTCAAATTCATCCTTCTGCTCAGAACATCCACTACGAATACATCTTTGTTCATCAATTAGGTCACGCAAAACCCGGTACAGAACCGTCAAAACCAATCACACCAAAATTGAACCGAACCAGACGTGTATGTAAGAAACTAGGCTTGAATCACTAACCCATAGTTTAAGTCAGGTTCAAGTCATGTTTTAGGTGATGTTTGTTTTAGCATATTATGAGCTTAAAAGCTCGGCTTTTTTTATAAGTCCGTTTATTTTTCCTTATTTTAAGTCATAATAAGCTCAGCAGTCAGAAAATTAGCCCAAAAACCCAGGCTTATAGGCTCATAATCTTAACAAAGTAATTGTTCCTTCCTATTTCATTGTACCACTGCACATCCCTAGTTTAGATCCTATTATCCTGATCAAGAAAAACTATTTTCAATCAAAACTACATGAGCACCAATTCAAGCTATCGCATCAGCATACAAATATCGCAATTGGTAACCAACTGCGTCGTTATCATAAACCTCAAACTCCATCACGCATGCACGCAGCCATACGTAGTAACTCAAACTTCACATCAAGTTAAACATCTAAGATCGATTAAAATGCAAACTACATCATTAAACTAAAGCAAACCTTTTTTATACAAAGTGCTAACATATAATTGCTCTAGATTTAAGAATTGAACAACAATTCGGACAATAATAATCACTAATTCAGCAATTCAGAAGATCATACCTAGATGGAAGATCGTTTGCTAGTCTCGCTTGTGAGTTGAGTACTCGGGCAGAGTGACGATTCAAAACCCTAGTCATATATATAGGTACATGATGAGAGGTATATATGTCATTGAAGGTCGAAAAAATCTGCAATTAGGTAGCCCCTTGAAACTTAGAACTTTTTTTTTTCTTTTTGAAAAGAAAAATAACACTAATTTCTATGTTGAAGGAAAATAAAAAAGAAGAGGTGAGAAAATATCTCAATTCAAATGATAAATTTAATTGAAGAGTAGTCTTATTGTATTGAAAAACAACTTATACTATAGTTAATTAATAGTTAATAGTAGACATAAAAGTCTAATATCGTATATATTGATCTAGTGTCTCTTAGCTTAAATATATAATAAAGACTGTTGAGTGTTCTTTATTAGATGAGAATAGAATTTTGAACCTCTCTCCTCTTAATCCCCAAGGTATGTTTACGTCTAGGAATGATAATCATGTCGATTTTGGGTTGGCAAGTTGACGAGTCTTGACATGAACACGGTCCGTTTAATTAATCATATCAAGATATATAACACAAACTCATATACATGAAAACACGACCTGACTCGTGTGACCCATTTATATATACGCGTTCGCTAGTTATAAACATTGATGGTTTAATTGTGTATACTCTGGATGGCCAAAAAAAATTATACTCAATCCAACATGTCGTCTTTTTTAGCGTCACTCCCAGGATACCAACCAAGCGACAGGTAGTGGTGGCAAAACGGGCGGGTCGGGTCGGATTGGGTAACAGATCAAAACGGGTTCGGGTCAAAACTGATCGCTTTAAAAATTTTAAAAACTATATAAAACCTAGCATTCAACACAAAATCATAAATAATCTCTACAAAATTTCTATCAAATTTCATCATATATAATATTAACATCACAATATTAACTCTCAAAGTTAGAAATATATGTGTGATAACTCCAAATTCCACCTCCTCTTTAACAAATAATCAAAGATCACCATAAAACCGTGTTTCAGTCTAAGAACAACCAAATATGAACAACCAAATAATCAAAGATCGCCATAAAACCATATATCAGTCTAAGAACAACAAAATATGAACAACTGATGTTGTGCAGATATATATATGAAATAAAACGGAAATACTAGACTAAACTACACACCGGGCAGTGAACCCATCGTATAGTAGTATAGTTTTTGTAAGACCGAATGTCGAACCTCAAGGAAGCAAGATGAAATCTCAATACTAAGCTTTCGTCATTAATTAATCTATGATCAAATATTTATATTCCTAAACTTAACAATTAAACAAGCATGAAACAAGGAAACGAGATCTATTTTTTAGAACTTTTCAATATAAGAAGAAAGTGCTACTAGACTCGATTACAAGTAGAGCTAAAAACAAGGATTCGATAAATTTGATGGGTAATGAGTTAAACCATCTAAACAATCCTAAAACAAGATGAAATCAAACAAGAAGGTCTCCTTAGAATAAATTTTTATAAGAAAATGGGTGTCTAGAATCTATCACTTTGTAAAACATTCAAGCAAGGGACAAATGTTGTATTGAATATGTCTAATAACAAAGTTCTCCGTTAATTAAACAATCAATTAATGGAAACTAACCCCCGAAGTTCTCCGAATTAGCCAATTTCACAAAAATCAACTTTAAAAGATATTTCAACACTTGACTAACATAGAATGATCATCCCAAAGTCAATTTCTTCAACAAATTGCATAACAATGGTGAAAACCCAAACCCAAATGTAAGTTCTCACAAATTGGACATCACAACTAGGAATAATTGCAATGAAAACAAGAACTAATCAACAAAATACGTCTATTACATCAATTAGTCAAGTAAATTTGGGGAAAACATCAATTTAAGCAAAATGAAGAAGAAACCCTAGCTTTGAAGCTTTAACAATGGTGAAATGGGGAAAAACCAACAAAATACCAAATCCAAGTCAATAACCTACTTGAATCTCATCCAATAGCACTAAAATGAACTACTCCATACTAAACATTATGAAATCTAAACATACAAAACTGAAATCTAAGAGAAACATGAAGGAAAGTGTAAACCTAGAAGAAAACCCAATGGGGAAGATGAAGATGAAGCTCCAAGAGAAGAACCAAAACTCCAAATCTTGTTTCCTTGGATGAATCCTTTGAAAAGTTGACTCAAAGTTATGAAGAATCTCCAAAAAATCGCCTCTCCCCTTAGGTTTTTGCTGAAAATCGGGTTATGAGTAAAAAGGGGGAGAAAAATTGATTAAATATGTAATCAGCGTCTGACGTTTGTACGGCCGTACAAACCCTTTAGTCAGGCCGTACAAATGGTTCTGGAAAAATGAATTCTTCTAATTTTGTCAAGTTTTGATGATTTTCTTTCCTTTTGTCTTGATGAGCATTTAAGACCTGAGAATTCAAAAGCAATGAATTAAGTATCAATTCAAACCAAATTGCTCACAAAACCACATGTAATAGCACGATGTCGCCCCAAAATAAGTAGTCTATTTGGGCGATATCAACAACCAAATAATCAAAGATCATCATGAAACAATGTATCAGTTTAAGAACAACCACACTTAAACAACCAAGTAATCAAAGACCACCATGAAAGTCTAAAAACATCCAAACATGAATAACCAAGTAATCAATATCACCATGAAATCACGTATCAGTCTAAGAACAACCAAACATGAACAACCAAGTAATCAAAGATCACCATGAAACCATGTATCGGTCTAAGAATAACCAAATATGACCAACCAAATAATCAAAAATCACCATGAAACCATGTATCAATCTAAGAACAAAAGAGGAATTCCGATCTATAGAATATACCTACCCTTCGATTTTGGTAGAAGCTGAATATTCAAATAGGGATAGAGAAACCCCAAATTCAATCCAATTTCGAAATCGAATAGCCCCTGCCTTCAACTCATTCCTGTAGCTTCGAGGTCCCTAGTTGTTGAAGTACAAAAACTCAATCCTATGAACTCAATATCTGTTGGAACTTAATCAATCTCCCAGATTGAGGTCTCACAGGAAAAGGATCGAGGAACACTCGATTGGCAGGAACTCAGTTGAGGAGCAATCGATTCGCATGAACTACGAACAACTGTCAATCGAGGAAAACTTTGCACAAACTCAATCGCTATTGGAAACACGAAGAACTAGGAACCACCGTCGAGAGAAGGTCGGCGTTGAGGAGGTCACCGTCGCATATTCATAAATCGCCGGTTGAAGACTCGAAGGTCGCCGTGAGTTCGTGACTTTTGTGACTCGACCTGTTCTTCACCCGTATGACCCATTCCTTATTTTTCCTAAGACCCAAAAGACCGGTTTTATTTATACTTTCAGCCCAATAAGACCCCAATCTTATATTATTAAGACCCAAATAGACCCAATTTTTATAGTTTGGGTCACTTTTGCCACCACTAGCGACAAGGATGTCAAGTTGATTGACGACAGTGGTGATAAGGGGAAGAGTTTATTGTCATTGTGATATGCTTCAAATATACACACAAAATTCCTTATCAAAAGTGACTTCATATGATGCATGTTTTGATAAATGGACACTAACAGATTATTTTATTTTTATCCAAATAACCATCAAAAGTAGTGTTTTTTGAAATGGAGTACAAATGACACAAAATTCCATGTAACTTAAGTTAGAAAAAACTTTGAGTGTAACCCATTAAGGGATGAATATGTTGGTTAAAAGTGTAGGTATTTTCACCAAATAATGAGAGGTTTCAAGTTTGAAATTCTCTCATTGTGAACATTTCTTTTACTAGCTATACTAGTTGCATATTTAGAAAGAATTTTACCCTACTCAAGTTTGTATAACGATAGACTTGGAGTCCTAGACCAAGCCAATCTAGCCAACAAAAGGTTGATTACTATAGTATAACACTTTGAGTTAATATGTTTGTGTTTGTTTGATAAATATTATTATCATATTCATTTGTGTTAGAATACGTACTCGCTTATGATTCAATGTATTAACTTATAAATCAATCATAACAATACAACAATCTTACAAATCAAAACAATTACATTGTATTTTAGATAAGTAGGAGGAACAGTCAATTGATTTTTATAGGTCTTCTGGCGGAAAGTGAAAAACTAGACCCCTTAAATACACTAATATATGTATAAGTATATTTTAGTAATACTACAACAATCATTAACCCAAACAAAATTAGGCTCTCTCAATACAACATGTTCCGGGTTAATAGATTATAGGCTAACTTGTTTGGCATAACGGGTATACCACAAAACAAAACAAAAAAATGATTAAATTGTTTGCCTAATGTTTTCTTGGCCAACAAAATTATAGGCTATTTGCATAAAATATGAACTAGCTTTTTAAGAGTTTGTTATTCTGCGGCTTAAAAATTATAATATTATGCTTATATACACATGTGTATATAAAAATAATGTTGAAGCGCTCCTAGACGTGGACCTTGTGTCCTACACCCTTAGGACCACCGGTGATACATAGTACATGCTAATTATAAGTCAACTGATGCACGAAATTAAATAATCATATCTCAAACAAATGTGTTTTAAGTGTAATTAAATATTATACAATGTATCGTTTGGAGATAAAGAAAAAAGATGAAGCATTAGTGTAAAAACGATGATATCAACACATTGTAAAATGAAAAATGTAAAACATGTAAAAGACAAAGGTAAATTTAAATAAAATCATAAATGTCAAAACTACATTTTTAATTACAAAGTACTAAAAATAAGAGCTTCAAAGACTTCGAGTGATTTTGTGATAGTGTGGTGATGACTACGTCATGAGGTGTGTTTCCCCACTCTTATCACGCACGTGGTGAGAGGTGGTCGATGGGTGTAATAGATACCGTGACTGGGATTTGGCGTGTGGTGAAATTTGTTTATTTGTTTTTTTATTTCCTTGCTAAAAATTGATTAGTAGATTGTGTAGTATGTTAAAAACAATATTTAAATATTGTATGGTGTAACATTGTGATCGCTACATGTAGCATGTGAATAAGTATGTGATGCTAGTGTAAAACTTACGTAACAGTGTATTGTCGTGTGACCACTACAAATACTCTAAAAAACTTAGTAATTAGACGATTTCAACTCTTAATTTTTATGTAATCAAAATACGTATAATAACAATAAATTAAAGGTTCAATACACACAATAACATTTTTGGAAGATGGATACTTACATTAACATTTGAGATATAATTTAATACATTTTGAAGAAGTAACCTTATATAAAAATGTAATGGGCATTTTAAATGTTGATCATGTTTTACATCTATATGTAGTTATTCAATATTAAATGTTGATCATGTTTTACATCTATATGTAGTTATTTACTTTAAAATGTTAATATACAAAATAACTAAAAGTTAACTTACATATCCAACAACTAAAAAGAATTACCAGTACACTAACATGCAATTTTATCGTTTACTTGAAAAATAAATAACTAAAACGCGAAAAAGAAGAAAAAAAAAGGCAAAGTGTATCTAATAAAAAGGAATTCATCTAAGATACTATTTTATGTAGCTAACTATTTTTTATTTGTTTTAAAATAATATAACAACTTTATGAACTATGTCACTCTAACAAGTTATTTGCTGTCACGTGTAAATGACAAGTTGTTTATAAGTTTCTCTTGTTTTTTTTCAACGTTTCTAAATATGAAAATGAGGGGTTATATGTTACCAGTTGCATATTTTGATTTGCAGGCTTCCAAAAGTGAGATTTGCATATCTCTATATCCATTTTATTCTTTTTTTATTCGAGTTCCATACATCCATTTGAAGAGTTCCAAAATTCGACAATTGGGGCTAGAGGTTCGCAAGTGTTAGAGGTTTCAGGTCTACAAAGTGGTGATTTGGTTTAGAGCTTCCAAATCTGCAAGATGGTGATTAGGGTTAGAGGCTATAAAGCTGCAAATGACGACTGGGGTTAGATGTTACTGGTATGCAAATCAACAATTGGTGTTCAAGGTTTTATACATGCAAATCGATAGGGGTAGAGCTTTGTAGGTGTTGCTTTATGATTTTCGATTGTTAACATTTTTTAAACCAAATTAGATGACAATGGTTTGAATCAATTTTATTTTACATATCCAGAAGATAATAGTTTTTTATCAACGGTTTCCATTTGACTTACTTAATTTTTAATTTCATCAACTACATATGTGTTTTCGAGTTTGATTGTTTCCATTTGACTGACTTAAATTTATATCTCATCATCTACATATGTGTTTTCGAGTTTGATTGTTAGTATATGTATGTTAGTTTATTTTATATTGGTTTAAATAATTTGTTCTTCATTTTATTGTTACATTTTCTAGTTTGATTTTGACTTGCAAAATTTGTATTATAAATTAAACATATAACGTTATGTTATTACTCTATAGTTTCAATTCTAGATATGCAAAAAGTATTAAGATTGATGATGAATATGAAGAATGTAAATCAAGAACATAGTTAGATAAAAGTTAATAAAAGAACATAAATAACTCGTAACGTATAAAACACGTAACTAGTTGTATACAATATATAGTTTTAGAAAGTTTGTCATAATATTTGAAAGAAATTGAAGTTGTTTGCGTAATGAAATATCTGACAAAATTCGTTGTCTTTTTACATATTTTACCTATAAAAAGTTATAATTAATTATATGTAGCCGCAACACACATGGTAATGATGAAGAAATTATATATACAACTAATATTATGATATTATCTAAGTTACTTTTATATAGCACTTAAATTATTAAATTACTAAAATAACCTTTAACACCCTTTGTTTATATAATAATCTTAGAAAATAATATATGTTATTATCATCTTTCATATTGCTCTAATAAACCTTTTTAATCTATATCTATATATCTTCTAATATATATAAAAGACTAATTTGAAAAAAATTATTAGATGATCTGGGCCTTTCATTTAGTAAAATATTTAATCTTGACCGTTAATTTATTTAATTCTAAAATCTTGATTTTGATTTTTTAGAGTCAAACTAATGTGAATTAGATAAAGATAACTCTTAATCAAATCAATAATAAATATAAAAAATTATCTTTACTCTTTAATTAAAAGAATAAAAGTATGATGTCATTATTCAATTTTTAGAAAACTATGTATATTAGAACACATCAATTAAAAAATTCGAATATATAAGATATATTTAAAAAATACAAATCAAATAAAAATATTAAAAACAATCACATCGTATGATAAAATACAAATCAAATAAAAAATTCTATTAAAAACAATATTTATCATACGATGCCGTATGATAAATACTAGAACATATTAATTTGAAAAATATATAACTCAAATTTAAATATAGTTCATGGATATTTCTAATTTTTAATATATATCTAATCTAATTATTAAAAAGAATAGGTTTTAAAAAAAACTTTCTTTTTTAAAATATAATTTGATTAATATGAGTTTTTTTAAATAAAATATATTAGGCTTACAAATAAAGATGATGTAATTATTTTTAATCCTAACCCTCACATTCGTTTAATTCAATTCACACTTTTTACATGAGATATTTTTTCAAATTTTACTAAATTTACGTGGATGTTTCATCTATATCTTAAATTTACATGAATATTTTATATATAAAATATGAAAACATATTTTAATTTTATCTTTAATTTTATGATTTAGTTTAGAAATAGGTACTAGATAATCACCTATATATTATCTAATGTTTAGACTTTATTTTTGATATTTTTTTCACTTGGACGTCAATTATGGAGAATAAACAACATTTTTCATCATTTTTAAATAGACATTCGTTCGAACAACCTTCAACAAAAAAGAAGAAAAGACGTGTGATAAACACTTCTTATGTACGTTTTACAGTTATTTTACTATACTTCTTACAATTTCACACCATCAAATTTTATACTTTACTTTAAACATTCCGTGTTTATACACGGGGTAATAAACTAGTATATATATAACACTGTGTTCCCGAGTTAAAATCAGGGGAGAAAAGAAAAGATTTACGAAGGAAAATGAATTTAAGTTGTGTTCCCAAGTTTTATAGGGGAGAAAAGAAAAGATTTAGGAAGGAAAATTTTCTCTTATTTTCCTCTAAAAGTAGGGAAGATTTTGGAAGGAAACAAAAGAACACTTCAAATTTCATCTCTCCTCTAATTTTCCTTTGAACTCGGGAACGCGCAATGACAAAAACATTTCTCTTTCTCTTCTTTTCTCTCCCCACTCTAATTTTCTATCCTTCCATTTTCTTTCCACATGTAACTCTGGAACACAGCCTAAAAGACATGTAAATTTTTCAAAAATAACAATAAATTAAGTATTGATTAACCAATCATAACATTCAATTTCAAAATTATTCAATTTACCTTTTATAATTTCATATCATCAAATTTTATATATATTTTTAAACATTTCCATATTTTTACACGTGGTAATAAACTAGTAAGAAATTAAAAATAAACATTCAAAATACTAAACTACTACTCATTTTGTCATTTAATAGAAATGGATAATAATTGACCGAGGCCCCTAAAACCCTAAAAACAAGTGGCTCTCCATAGCAAAACCCTAATTTCAATTACAGAGGTGAAGTAAATCCCCCACTGTCACCGTACCTGGAGGCCGTCGTCTCCAATGGCGTTGTATCTTCTCTACGAATCTGCGTCTGGATATGGACTGTTTCTCGCTCACGGTATCGATGAAATTGGACAAAACACAGAGGCTGTTCGTAACTCAGTAACCGATCTCAATCGTTTTGGAAAGGTTGTAAAGCTTGCTGCTTTTAGTCCTTTTGAATCAGCTCTTGATGCTCTCAACCAGTGCAATGCCGTCTCTGAAGGTACATGAATACATGCACAGATAATACTTTGCAGTTTTGAAATGACGTTGTTTGGCTTGACTTCAACGTTGTTTTTCTTCTTCTTGAACTAGCATTTAACTGTCTGCTCATTTTGGTGGTTGTTAGACTTGAACCTTGTTTCTGATGAACTCAATGCAATTACCTAAGCGTTCGAATAGCAATGCTCTTATATTTGAACGTTGATAATCTAATTTGTAATTGGTGATACGATAATACTGTTTAGGGCTTGATGATTTAATCTGCTGGTTGATGTTTCACTTGATTCAAGCTGGCAATACTATTATTGGTTTTGGAAGTACATGATTGACGTTGTTAATATAGTTTCTTTTCTTTCTTTCTTTTAATATAGGCCAAATGACTGATGAATTAAGGAACTTTTTGGAGCTCAGCCTTCCAAAAGTCAAGGAAGGCAAGAAACCTAAGTTCAGCCTAGGCGTAGCAGATCCCAAAATTGGGTCTCACATATATGAAGAAACTAAGATACCCTGTCAAAGCAATGAGTTTGTCCTTGAGCTTATTCGAGGTGTCCGTTTCCATTTTGACAGATTCATAGAGAATCTCAAGGTTTGTTTATTATCAAATAGTTTTTCTTGTGTAAAATTGTAATCTGAAGTTTGTAAAATTGTGCGTGCTGCCTGATGTTTAATGCCCTGACCACATATGCAGCCTGGTGACTTGGAGAAAGCCCAACTAGGTCTTGGTCACAGTTATAGCAGGGCGAAGGTTAAGTTTAATGTTAACCGTGTTGATAATATGGTTATTCAAGCGATTTTTCTTCTGGATACTCTTGATAAGGATGTTAATTCCTTTTCCATGAGAGTCAGGTTTGTTCCCCCTGCCCTTCATGTATCAGTATCAGTGTTAACTTAATAATCTCAGTGTAACAGTGTCAAATTAGTTCATGATGTTCTGTTTTCTTTCCCTTATAGATTGATGTTTCATGCAGGGAATGGTACTCGTGGCATTTTCCTGAGCTAGTTAAGATTGTCAATGACAATTATCTGTATGCTAAACTTGCAAAGTTTATAGAGGACAAATCAGAGTTGTCTGAAGATAAATTAACAGGCCTTATAGATATACTTGGGGATGAAGATAAAGCTAAGGAAGTAATTGAAGCTGCTAAAGCATCCATGGGTATGATCATACCAAACATAGTTATGTAGCAAAGGAATAACAGTTCGGTCATAGTTTAATTATGTTCTTGTGCTATATTTCAGGCCAAGATTTGTCACCAGTCGACTTAATAAATGTCCAGATGTTTGCACAGAGGGTGATGGATCTTGCTGAGTATAGAAAGAAGCTTTATGATTACCTTGTTGCTAAAATGAGTGATATAGCACCGAATTTAGCTGCTCTGATCGGTGAAGTTGTGGGAGCTCGTTTGATATCTCATGCTGGTAGTCTCACGAATCTGGCCAAATGCCCTTCTTCTACCCTTCAAATCCTTGGTGCTGAGAAGGCTCTTTTCAGGTTTTATTTTTCTTCAATACCTTTTTAGTTGCTTGTAGGAAAAACAAAGTCACAAGCAGGGGTTAGTTTTTAAACAGTGGCGGGTGGTCAAATCTTATGTATCCCTTTTGAATTTCATAACTGATTAATGTGCCAAATGTGATTGCAAAAGGTTTATTTTTTAAAGGCAATTTAGGATTTTCAACCAGTTTGACACTTTGACCTCTTTTAATAAGGCAATTTAGGATGTTTGAATCATGTTTTTGTGGTTAACATAATACAAGTGTCTGGTTCTAAGGACTAGGTAAAGGAGAAACTAACTATAAATTAATATAAATTATTTAAGCACAATTGAATGTGGTTTTGAACACCGTTCTGGTTTCAGGGCTTTGAAAACAAAAGGTAACACTCCAAAATATGGGCTTATTTTTCATTCATCTTTCATTGGACGGGCATCTGCTAAAAACAAAGGTCGGATGGCTCGATATCTGGCAAACAAGTGTTCTATTGCTTCTCGAATAGATTGCTTCTCAGGCAAGTTTATGTTTTTTCTAAAGGTCTTTGCTTTGTTTATATGGTATTTATGGCTCATAATTTATACTTTTTTTAAAAACTACAGAGAAGAGTACCACTTCGTTTGGAGATAAACTTCGTGAACAAGTCGAGGAACGTCTTGACTTTTATGACAAGGGCGTTGCACCTCGCAAAAACATAGAGGTCATGAAAGCTGCTATGGAGAGTGCTTCAAATCAAGGTTTGCTTAGAAATTATTTCAATTACACACTTTTTAATATATTTGACTAAAAGTTTGAGTGCTTCAAATCGAGGTATGCATTATACAATTCTCTAGATGTCTTGAAATAAAATAAAAAGATCAAGAGTCTGTATCAAGAAATCAAATAAAGGAGGACCCTTTGTAGGGTTAAATATACATTAATGCTTAGTTTAGGCCACTTCTAATTTTACAATTATTTTTTCTTTTTTTTGGGTATTCCATATCACAATTTGATAGTCAAACCTGCTATAATAGCTTGCTTGATATCCCCATCTCCAGATACGGATATGGATATGGAGAAAGCTTCTGATCCCACACCGAAGAAAACCAAGAATAAGAAATCCAAACATGACAATGTTACTGATGATGATTCAATGGCTGGTGACAAAGAGAATGGTGTTGCAAATGGAGAATCTAAATCCGAGAAGAAGAAAAAGAAACGATCACACGAAGAACAATTAGAGGTCAATGGGAATGGCAAAGAAAATGGCGGTGAAACTGAAAAGAAGAAAAAGAAAAAGAAAAACAAGAACGAAGATGTTAAAATGGAGGATGTAGCTGTGGTTAGCGAAAGCAAGAAGAAAAAGAAGAAATCTGCAGAGTGAAGAAAATAGGATGCCCGAAATCAGGGTTAAATTTTGGTAGATGGATATGTAATCTAATATATGGTTTTAATGGTGTTGTTGCCTGGTTAAAAACAAGTTAGATGACTTTATATCAAAATTTGTTGAATTTCTATGTTTTACATTTGTGCTTTTGTTTTTTTGGTGATCTTTTCTAAAACCTTTTAGACGAGATCGACTTATCAACGCATATTCGTCGATGTTTGAACTTTGAACCGTCCACACACAATTGTTCTACAAAAACTTATTGATTTGAAATCTGTTTCGTTACATACCTTATAATGATTTTGACATTTTGTTAACCATAACATATATGAGTTGTTTATATATGAGAAAGAAAGTGTTGATAAGCATTTTTGAAATTATAAAGGTTAGTTTTGAGACTAAGATTGGTTGGAGCCCTTCAACAAAAGAAGGGTCTCTTCAAAAATAGGCGTATGCCACTTGAAGCAGCGAGCACACGGTATTCTTTAGTAAAAGGCGAAAGAATAGTTCGCTTTGTGCTCACTGCGTGGTTGCGTGTCTTTTCATTTTCGCCTTGCCTACTTTTTATAACCACCATTTAACCTCTCTCCTTCTACAACCAACCCAATGTGGGATACTAGCAACCACCTCATTTAGTCATATTCAAGTTTTCAGTTGTGCAAGTTTTCCCAACTGTTAATAACTTAGGTTGTATTTGGTTACGGAAAATTGTTTTCAGATTTCTTAGAAAATTTTTCTAGAAAATAGGTGGAGTTTTCATTTTCAGTTTTCTGAAAAAAAAATTAGAAAACGTGTTTGGTAAAACTAATGGACTTTTCATTTTCTATTTTAAAAAATTAGAAAACATGTTTAGAAAAATGTGGAAAAGTGAAAACTCCTTTTTCTTTTGAAATTTTTTAGAAAAAAGTATTAACCAAACATTTTTAAAATTTTCACTTTCCCTTGAAATTTTTCTGAAAAACTAGTATGTTTTTCTTAAACCAAACACACCCTTAACTTTCTTGTTTTTTAATCCGCTTACTTTTTATTCGGGTTTTGTTTCAGACCCGCATTATGTAGCAAAATACAACGGTTCTCAACTGAAACATAAAGCTACATATTTTCCGATAGGTTTCTACTTTTGTTTCAGTTTCTTCTTATTACTTAGTCCTCCGTGGTAATCCATCAGCAGAACCACATGCAGGCAAACACAATATAATGAATAAATAAAGGGTCAATTATAAATTATAATTAATAAGAGCAATGTAGCCACTCTCAACTAATACTGACTTTATACAACAATGCATCTGATATGGAACACTTTTGTGGAATGCTGAGTTTAAATGATGGAAAGCATAGAGTAGTGGTGTACCAATGGATAGAGGGCCCTCTAAATCGCGTATGGAGAAGCAGTAAATAAGCACTTGTACATCGGATTCAAACATACAAATAATCATAGATGGTTTATAAGGATATGTAAGATTAAGATTCTTGTAAATAATGAAACTTTAGCATTTACAAGTTCGTCCCACATTGGTTGAAGGAGGAAAGAGAAGAAAATGGGAAGGTGATTAAATAGGGAAAGATGGAACAGGGTTACTCACTTACCTGGATGGGGTCAATGGGTGATCAGGAAGGCCTATGGCCTAGGTTAGTGACCTCCATTGCACTTAGGAGGGGTGCTACCCTAAGATCGGCCCAAGTGGTCGAGTCTACATCATAATTTGTGGCAGTGGAGGCTTGCGTTCGCGCAGCCTCCGCACAATACTGAAATTTAAAATATTTTAATGGGTATAAACAGTACATTTGCATTAGAATCTAATTGAAGTGCTAATATTCTTGATGGCTTGATGCTACAAGCTCAACATCCCAATTCCCTCTTATATCATACACAATTGAGTTAGATAATCTTAGTTTGGAATGGATGTAATCATATCAATGTCTCAATGCGGTTTTAAGTCCTATGATGGGTTGAATCAAGTGCGCCTATGTTCATGACTGTATGTATTATTTGATCTTTTTATAAATTTCCTATGGGTAACATCTAAAGTTTGAGAAAAAAGATATTTCTTTGAGTATAATATGTAGAATGATAAATTAAGACCACTTAATAAGTGAGATATAATGAAAGAAAAGGAATGGAGAAAACTAGAGCCTAGAGGATAAAGAGATGTTGGTGGTGAAATGTCCACTTTAAGCCATCTCATATCTGTGCTCTTTGCCCGGTTGGTGATAGTTTTTAATATCTGAGACGAGATTGACTTGTCTCATATTCTATTATATTTGTACATTACATTATCTCTTCCATTACATACCTTATAATGATTTTATTAACTGATTCTTGTAAGGATCACTGCTTTCTAATATTAGAGTAGTTGCAATCATCAACATAATAAATCCTAAACTAATATTTGGTTAATAAAAGAAGGGACTCTCCAAAAATAGGCTTATGTCACTTAAAAGCAACAAGCACACGGTATTCTTTAGTAAAAGGCGAAAGAATAGTTCGCTCTGTGCTAAGTGCATTACTGCGTGCCTTTACATCTTCCACCTGCATGTTTCTTATTTCTAAATCATGACATCTCTCCAGTTGGTTTCTTCTTTTCTATCAACTTACTCGTAGGAGCATGTTTTCAGTGATTTCGAAATGGGTCAATGGACAAAATCATGACTAGTTTAATGGTTGTTAAAAGACGGCGTGTAACAGTTTCGTTCAAACCAACTTGATCAATTCAATACGAGCATGCTATTAAGCGCAAGCAAACAATAGGTTGTGAAACCACACGTGTATGGCAACATGAATTTAAAAAAATATATATGCAGAATAAAATATGTTTATTAGCAATCATAAACTTAAAAAATATGCAGAATAAAATGTGTTTATTAGCAATCATAAACTTAAAAATTATGCAGGATAAAATGTGTTTATTAGCAGTCTTAGACTTAAAAGACAGTGCTCTCTGATTTCTGTTTTATAAGAGATAATTTTATTACAATTTTTATGTTTTTTTAATAAAGCCAAAGAAAAGGAACATATTTTTAGATTAAGATTGGTTGGAGTTCTTCTATAAAAGAAGGAACTCTTCAAAAATAGGCGTATGCCAATTGAAGCAACGAGCACACGGTATTCTTTAGTAAAAGGCGAAAGAATAGTTCGCTTTGTGCTCACTGAGTGGCTGCGTGTCTTATCACATTCCACCTGCCTGTTTTTTTATAACCACTGGTTAACCTCCCTACTTATAGTATTCACCCAATGTGGGAAATTAGCTCCAATGAACCTCTCATTTAGTCATTTTCGATCTATTCCGTTGTGCAAGTTTTCCAAATTGTTAAGAACTTTCAGAACTCCGTTCCTGAAGCACGATAGTTGAATTCAGTTTGAAACAAAACAATAAACGAGAACACATCGCTTCTGCCAATGGTGCCAGTTTCCAACCATTTAGCTATGAAAAGGGTTGCTTAAAGAGGAAACGGGTCAAAAGACTTGAGTTGAAAGTCGCCCGCAATGTTATTTTTAATACATAAAACTTCCTATATCATTTCATTCAAAGTTGAACATTTAGACAATTACTGAAATGGATTTATAATTTTGTAATTATATTTCAAACGCTGTTTATTTGCAACAAATTTAAAGTTTGTATAAAGGTGTTTTGGGTTGACCCAACCATTACTGATACGCACAAAAAATTACTTGTTTTGTTTTATTTATTTCTGTATAAGTATAATTAGATTGCATGTTATCTCTATTCTATAGTTTATAATGTTAGAACAGATCGTTGGCGAATGGTTTAGCTAGGCACATTGTCATGTTGTACCTCGATCTATTTATTAGTTCTTGATTATGGATATATACCGATTATTCTTGATATTGTGTTCCTCCTTGAACATGAACATGAACATGATCTATTCACCAAAATGTGTTCTTAAATGTGTACAGATGCACAATCACAAACACAAATATACATAACAAATAAATACACATTGATACACATTAGAAACAAAAAGATTTAATAAATTTGAAACTAACACTGGTTGGAGCCCTGCAGTAAAAGAAGGGACTCTTCAAAAATAAGCGTATGCCACTTGAAGCAGCGAGCACACGGTATTCTTTAGTAAAAGGCGAAAGAATAGTTCGCTTTGTGCTCACTGCGTGGCTGCATGCCTTTACATATTCCGTCCGCCTCTTTTTTATAACCACCAGTTAACCTAATCTCTCTGCTTCTACTACCCACCCAATGTGGGACACTAGCATCAATAAACCTCTCATTTTTGTTCTAAATTCTAGCTGCAAATTTTCCTAATTGTTAGTTAATTCTATCTTTCTAGTAAACTTTCTTTTATTTTGTTTTTTATAAATGTGTTAATGTTATGCAGCAGAATAAGTTTCTAACATATTTGTATGTTCTCTATAGATTTGTTCATTTGCAATCTCACAAGGCCTCAACTTCTGCATAATACTTTCAGAATCGTATAGATGAGATTAAAGACCGTTGGGTTGCTATTTTACATGAAAAACATAATTACATCAACGTAGAAAATAATTTGAGAGTACATTTTTATCAAGTGGAAAAAATTGTTGCTATAAACATTAGACACGAGATGTTACAAACAATAGTTACCTATCAATGAGTCAAATGTCAGTATTGATCTACTAGGTTCTGGTACATCTCATCGACATGGTGTCGTGTTCATCTATTCACCAGAATGTCTTGAAAATGAATCCAACACGAATATTTTACATAGGAATTTTGACCCTTTCGAACAGGAGTGAACAGACACTCAAGATTATGAATTTTACTTGACATCTTGTTTTAAAATAGTAATCATGTTATGAATGAATATTGTGTGCATATAATACATGAACCAGAAGGGTAAACATGAGTTAAATTGTCCCAAGGTGTTGTCAATTGTGTTTTTTATGTACAAAAATGTTAACGACACAAAGATACATCTCGAGTCTAAATGCTACTATTTCTAGTTTAAAACTTGTCTGGTCTCAAAATGAATAGTAATATAAACACAAATTAACTGCTTTTTAATTTACTACTTGTAAAATTAAATCTACCTAACAAGGTTTTCAGTTTCTAGCCAAACCAAGAACATCAAAGAAAGAAATTAGTAAAACTAAGGTTTTCAAAGATCTAGAATTGAGATATGATCGAGCCTCGAATAAACCAGTTTGGCCCAGTTGACTGCAGTCCCAGTTTGGTGAATTGATTCGTCGGCCAAGACCTGTTTAAGATGAATTGAAATCTTGAAAAATATGTATGCAGATGCAAGCAAACAAACATGACAAATAATTACAGAAAATCATAAATAAATGCTTTTAAGCTACAATATTTGAAACTAAGATTGGTTGGAGCCCTTCAATGAAGAAGAGACTCTCCAAAAATAGGCGTATGCCACTCGAAGCAACGAGCACACGGTATTCTTTAGTAAAAGGCGAAAGAATAGTTCGCTTTGTGCTCACTACGTGGCTCGTGTCTTTTCATATTCTATTTGCATCTTTTTTATAACCACCTTTTATTCTCCCTGCTTCTACACCCACTCTAGCATCAATAAACCTCTATTAATGTTAACTTTTGCAAATTGTTAGTTAAACTTATCTTTCTAGTTGACTTTCATTTATTCCATTTTGTTTTGGAACATGGGGTTATAAGTTCGCGCAAGTGTTATTTACCTAATTTGATAGATTTTGATAATAAGAGGTGAAGTATAAAATATATGTCTATTTACTAATACTAATAATACTAAGAAAATAATAATAATGATGATGATGATGATAATAATAATAATAATAATAATAATAATAATAATAATAATAATAAAAGAAGCAATAATAATAATAAAAGAAGCAATAATAATAATAATAATAATAATAATAATAATAATAATAATAATAATAATGATGATGATGATGATGATGATGATGATAATAAATAATTATAATTATAATATCTAGCACAAAAAGACAAAATTTTTCTAGCACAAAAAGACAAAAAAAATTCCTGCAAAATATATATATTTATATAATTATATAATATGTTAATGTTATACAGCATAAAATAGATTCGGGACCAGAACCCAACCGACTGTGCTCATTTGCAACGTCACACTGCCTCAACTTTCGCTCGATCATAATACAAAAAACATCAAAACTTGTTCCATAAATCATAATCTTTAGAACTTCTTTTGTTTATCATCCTCTAAGGCTAACAACTATGAGACTGGCAATACGCGCCTGACTATTTTTTTTTACCTCCTTTCTCCATTGCTAAATTTGCATCGGAATTTATCTTTCTTCTACTTGTAATTATTGTCATTAAAATCAAGTTCTTTCTTCTTCTTTTTTTGGCAATTTCTGGTGCATCACACCATAAATGAAGAGGAAAGTGGTACAACCGTACAACTCAAACCTGAGTTGGCTATGAGCAGAGTAACTCAGGACCCTTATTAAGCACATTACAAAGTCACACATGTCCGATGTTAGAAAATACGCAACTGTAATAAATATGCAATAGAGACTGATCGACCGATGTTAGAAAATATACATATCATAAAAGAAATTACTGGCGCATAGATGTATATATGTGGATCGTAGCTGTGTTCTATAGTAGTTGTTTTAACTTGTATATCATGTGTTCAAGAAAAGTTACAAGCATGGACTCAGTGGCTAAACTCTAAACTAAAACGGGTTAAAAGATTAAAATTGAGAAGAAAACATGAAATAACCAGTTGAACATATTCCTAATTCGGTTGTTTGAGTGTCCACAAAGACCCATTTTATCGTTGTTTATGTAATAATTTCTTTCGAACCAACTCGATCAAGAAGCAAATGTTACACAAGAGCAAAAGCAAACAATAATTTGTGAGACTGAATGTGTGAAATGACTCAATGAGTCAATGGACAAAATCATGACTAGTTTAATGGCTGTTTTAAAAGACAGTGTGTAACAGTTTCGTTCGAAATAGCCTGTTATAATTTAGAACTGACTGTTACACGACAGCACAAGCAAACAATAGTATGTGAAACCACGCGTGTATGGCAACATGAATTTTCACCCTTTCAAACGAGAGTGAACAGATCATCAATCCAGCTGAAAGTTAAGTCGTTTAACATCCAACAAGTAGCTATCTGGAAAACATTACTTGATTTCATCAAGTGAGTACAAACCAGGCAAAATATATGCAGGATAAAATGTGTTTATTAGCAATTTATGCTTTTTCTAATAAAGCCAAACAAAAAGAACATATGTTTATACTAAGATTGGATGGAGTTCTCCTATAAAAGAAGGAACTCTTAAAAAATAGGCGTATGCCACTTGACGCAACGAGCACACGGTATTCTTTAGTAAAAGGCGAAAGAATAGTTCGCTTTGTGCTCACTGCGTGGCTGCGTGCCTTTGCGTATTCCATTCGCCTCCTTTTTTATAACCACCCGTTAACCTAACCTCTCTGCTTCTACTACCCACCCAATGTGGGACACTAGCATCAATAAACCTCTCATTTTTGTTTTAAATTCTAGCTGCAACTTTTCCAAATTGTTAGTTAATTCTATCTTTCTCAAATGTGTTAATGTTATGCAGCAGAATAAGTTTCTAATATATTTCTATGTTCTCTGTCAGATTTGTTCATTTGCAATCTCACAAAGGCCTCAACTTCTGCATAATAGTTTCAGAATCGTATAGATCAGATTAAAGACCGTTGTGTTGCTATCTTACATGAAAAACATAATTACATCAACGTTAAATAGAATTTGAGAGTACATTTTTATCAAGTGGAAAAAATTGTTGCTATAAACATTAGACACGAGATGTTACGAACAATAATTACCTATCAATGAGTCGAACTTCAGTCTGAAAACAAACCATTGATCTACTAGGTTCTGGTACATTTCATCGACATGGTGTCGTGTTCATCTATTCACCAGAATGTCTTGAACATGAATCGAACACGAATATTTTACATAGGAATTTAAGATTTGTTCATATTATTTTACTTGACATATTGTTTTAAAATAGTAATCATATATGAATAAATGTTGTGTGCATATAACACATGAGTCCTTTAGCAAAAAACCAGAAGGGTAAAGAAATAAAGATGAGTTAAGTTGTCCCAAGGTGTAGTCACTTGTGTTTTCATGTACAAAAATGTTTACGACACAAAGTTACATCTCGAGTCTAAATGCTACCATCTCTAGTTTAAAACTTGTCCCGTCTCAAAACGAATAGTAATCTAAACACAAATTTAACTGCTTTTTAGTTCACTACTTGTAAAATTTAATCTACCTAACAAGGTTTTCAGTTTCTAGCCAAACCAAGAACATTAAAGAATAAAATTAGTAAAATTTAATCTACCTAACAAGGTTTTCAGTTTCTGAGCCTCGAATAAACCAGTTTGGCCGAGTTAAGATGATTTGAATTGCTGTTAAACAAAATCTGTGTCTAAAATTGAAAACTTCAAAAATATGTACTCTGCAAGCAAGCGAACATGACAAATAATTACATATTACATAAATTCATAAATAAATGCTTTTAAGTTACAAAATTTGAAACTAAGATTGGTTGGAGCCCTTCAATAAAGAAAAGACTCTCCAAAAATAAGCGTATGCCACTCGAAGCAGCGAGCACACGGTATTCTTTAGTAAAAGGCGAAAGAATAGTTCGCTTTGTGCTCAATGAGTGGCTGCGTGCCTTTTCATATTCTATCTGCATCTTTTTTATAACCACCGGTTAACCTCCCTACTTCTACTCCCACCCAATGTGGGATATTAGCTCCAATGAAGCTCTCATTTAGTCGTTTTTCAATCTATGCGGTTGTGCAAGTTTCCCAAATTGTTATAAATGTAACTTTCTCATCTTTACATAACTTACTTTATTCGGGTTTTGTTTCAGCCCCACATTACATAGCCGAATATGATGGTTCTCAACTGAACCAGACAGCACATATTTTCAATAGGTTTCTACTTTTATTTCGATTTCAACATATTACTTTGTCCTCCATGGTAAACCATCAACACAACCTCATACAGATCAGAATTGCGTAAACATCCAAATCTTGAAGAGCAAAAAAAGAGACTCCCCTGATCTTCATTTATTAATCCACAGTCTGGATTGCTAATGTTGCATCTGTTCAATGATCTTTCTTCAACTTATAATGTCTCTAAAATCGGTCATTTTTTTAACAATTTTTGGTGCTTCGTCACAAACGAACTGGAAAGAGACAACACCTGAGCTTCCTGATCTAAGAAAAGTAGCTTGAATCCCACTCACGTACACATCAAAGATGAGAAGCAGGTCTGCACATGTGTTAAGAACTTTCAGAACTCCGTTCCTGAAACACGATTGTTGAATTCAGTTTCCAACCATTTAGCTATGAATGGAAAAATTAAAAAGAGAAGGTTACTTAAAGAGGAAACGGGTCGAAAGACTTGAGTTGAATGTCGCCCAAAATGTTGTTCTTCAAGCTTGTTATATCATTTTATTCAAAACGGAACACTAAGAAAATTACTGAAATGGATT
Organism: Pulicaria dysenterica; assembly: GCA_947179395.2. Lineage (NCBI taxonomy): Eukaryota > Viridiplantae > Streptophyta > Magnoliopsida > Asterales > Asteraceae > Pulicaria > Pulicaria dysenterica. The sequence continues at coordinate 5,477,378 of OX359292.1, forward strand.
TATAATTTTGTAATTATACTTCAAACGCTGTTTATTTGCAACAAATTTAGAGTTTATATAAAGGTGTTTTATGTCAACCCAACCACTACCGATACGCACAAAAGATTACTTGTTTTCATCTAGTTATTTCTGTATAAGTATAATGAGATTGTATGTTATCTCTATTCTCTAGTTTATAACGTTAGAACCAATCGTTGGCCCATGGTTCTACCTGCCACTTTTCCAAATTGTTAGTTAATTCTCTATCTTTTTTACTGAACTTTCTTTAATTTTGTTTTAAAATGTGTTAATGTTATGCAGCAGAATAAGTTTGGTTATTAAATGTACCTAACAAGTTTATCAGTTTCTAGCCAAACCAAGAACATTAAAGAAAAAAAATTAGCAAAAATAAGGTTTTCAAAGATGTAGAATTAAGAACAGAACAAACCAGTTTGACCCAGTCGACAGCAGTCCCAATTTGGTTTGTCAATAATTTGTGTTTCATAAGACAATTGAAATCTTTAAAAATATGTATGCAGATGCAAGCAAACAAACATGACAAGTAATTACATAAAAACTAAAATCATTAATAAATGCTTTTAAGTTAAAAACTTTGAAACTAGGATTGGTTGGAGCCCTTCAATAAAGAAGAGACTCTCCAAAAATAGGCGTATGCCACTTAAAGCAGCGAGCACACGGTATTCTTTAGTAAAAGGCGAAAGAATAGTTCGCTTTGTGCTCACTGAGTGGCTGCGTGCCTTTTCATATTCTATCTGCATCTTTTTTATAACCACCAGTTAATCTCCCTGCTTCTACTCCCACCCAATGTGGGACTCTAGCATCAATACACCTCTATTTTTGTTATAATTACTTCTGCAACTTTTGCAAATTGGTAGTTAATATTATCTTTCTAGTTGACTTTCTATGTGTTAATGTTAAGCAGCAGAAAATATCAATTCAGGACCAGAACCTAACCCAATATGTCTCTACTTTGTTCTTTCACATGTGTTCATTTGCAACAGGCCTCAACTTTCGCCCGCTCATATACAGAAAATATCGAAACTGAACCCATAAATCATAATCTTACAGATCTACACACACATATATATATATATATAAATATCATAAAACAAATTACTGGCGCATAGATGTATGTGGATCGCTGTTGTTGTATAGTACTTGTATTAACTTGTATATCATGTGTATAAGAAAAATTATAAGCATGGACTCAGTGGCTAAACTCTAAACTAAAACGGGAAGAACGCATGAAATAACCAGTTGAACATAGTCCTAGTTCGGTTTTTTTTTTTTTTTTTTTTTTTTGAAAAGCTAGTTCGGTTATTTGAGTGTCTGCAAAGACCCATTTTATCGTTGTTAGAAGACGTTATGTAATAATTTCTTTTGAACCAACTCAATCAATTCATTACAAGCCTGCTATACTTTAGAAGCAAATGTTACACGAGAGCAAAATCAAACAATAATTTGTGAAACTGCATATGTGAATAGGCATTTATAAATATAAAACTACGATTGGTTGGAGCCCTTCAACAAAAGAAGGGACTCTCCAAAAATAGGAGTATGCCACTTGAAGTAGCGAGCACACGGTATTCTTTAGTAAAAGGCGAAAGAATAGTTCGCTTTGTGCTCACTGAGTGGCTGCGTGTCTTTTCATATTAACACATGCCTGTTTTTTATTACCACCAGTTAACCTTCCTGATCCTACAATCCATTCAATGTGGGACACTATCACCAATGAGCTCTCATTTTAATTTTGAATAATTGTGCAAGTTTTCCAAATTGTTAGTTAATTTTATCTTTCTAAATAACTTTCTTTTATTCAGTTTCTGTTTTAGAATATGTTATGCAACTGAAATAACCAGAACCCAACCCAATATGTTTCTACAATTTTCTTTCAAATTTGTGCATTTGCTACTTATAATGTCATTAAAATCAGAATTTTTTTCCTTTTTTGGGTCAATTTCTGGTGCATCATCATAATTCATAAATGGAGAGGAAAGAGACAACACCCAACCTTCCTGATCTAAGAAATGTAGCTCGTAAAATTCTTAGGGTGCGTTTGGTACAGAGAATGGAATTGCAGAGAAATGATTGCAGAGAATGGAATTGCAGAGAAAAAGAATTAATCTGGAGAATAAGAATTAGTCTTGAAATATGAGAGTTGTTTTTGGTCAGAAACAATAAAAAAAAGAACACAGTTGCTTCTGTTTAGTAGTAGCAGTTCAACTTATTTTGTTAATCATCAAAACTAATGTTCATTCGGTAATTATCAATTCTTTCTTCAATTTGTTTTCTCCTACTTATTTGTATGTTTCTGAAAAAAGCGTCCCGTCAATTTTTTAGGCTATGTGTAAAGAGGAAAATGGGCCCTTATACACACACATATATATATAAGAATTTTTTTTTACTAAAACTACGATATTTGTTATTTCAATAACTAAAACAAAAATGATAGTGTAAATACTTTATCCTACATAGTTATAGGAATCATGAAGTTCTCCTAGCATTAGTAGAAGCAAGTTATGAGTTAACTCTTTATAATCAATTCTCTCCAAGATGTCATTCGTAATAACTATTGTTTTTTATCCACTAACTCTTTCTTGTGACATTCTGGATAATAAGTAAGACGTCAACTACTTAAGTTTTCGAAAACTTGTTTATGCAGATCTCAACGTTATTCGAATAGTCAACGAAACTCTATATGCAATAATTGCATTAGGAAGGCAATTGACTTGTTTACGATATTTTAACACATCATTAGGTTTGATAGTTTCACCGGCTAAAAACGTGTGAAACAACTTCAACCCCACATAAAGTTCATTTGAATCAAGATCTAATCGTCCATCATACTTAACTATAACTTCAACATGACTATAACATTATTTAAAATCTTTGTTGTCAAATCCCTAATATCTATTTTTTAGGGCTAATAGAATGAGTATATTAAATAGGGTAAATTATTCTAATTGTATCCAATTTTACATATTTTGCTATATTGTGTATCGAACTTTGAAAATTTCTATCGTGTGTATCGTACTTTTAATTTGTTGCTATTGTGTATATTAAACTAACTAGTATATGTACTAAACTTATTCATTTTTTCCATTTTTATGTAATCAAAGTACACACATTAGCAACAGATTAAAAAGTTTGATGCACATAACTATTAAAAATATTTAAAGTTTAGTACATACAATAACAAAATATGTAAAGTTAAACATACATTATAGAAGATTGCCCTTTTAAAAATAAGCTTCCTGATATTTCTATTTTATTAAGTTAACTTTGAAAAATTATAACATTATATCTATATAATATATGTATATAAAAATTTGGGCACCCCTCTAAAACGTGGGTCATGTGCGGTCACACCTCATGTACTCCCTCTAAGACACCCCTGAATCAATAATATATACTCTATTTTATCGAATACGTAAAAGTTAAAAAAAATTCAAGTTTCTAAATAGGGTTGCACATGTGCAACTTTCAGCCAATTTTTATACCTTTTGCTGATTTTTATCTTCACATTTATTTTTTTATATACCTTTGTGATGATTTTCAGTTTATTTTGTTATGAGAAACGATCTGTACACAACAAATTTTAACCATACATAACAATTAGTTGTTGTTTGAAACATCATTCCCTTAAATATGTGGATGAGAGTAAAAGATAATGAGATTCTAGGAACATAAAAGTCACAATTGTTGTGTATGGCAAAATCTTATTATGTACAAACCATCTACCGTTTGTTATGGAATGAATCTATCTCCAACATGAGTATCCAGATACCTAATGATATAGACATAGGATTCCACAAGTTACATTACATCAATAACCTGTTGTTGGCACAATGTATAACTCATTTGAAGATGTTAAAGCAATGCATGAATCTTATGGATCAAAGTCAGGTTTCGTTACTCATTTATCGATGATCGGAGGGATGGTTATGAACTTACGATACCCAGTTTAGGCACACCTTTTAAAAGAGATATAAAATGTTCTATTTTATGAGCTTATATTTAAACTAGTAATGAGTGCATAAAGTTTATTCTACATAAAAGTTTGTATCCTTAAGTGGATATTAAGGAGATTTAAAGAGAAGGTTTCTTAAGTCGAAACAAAATTGTCCCTGTAAGGCAACAATATATCAGTAAAAAGCAGTACAAAACAAAAACCGAGCCTAGAATGACCAACCAATTCATCAAGAGTCTGCAATGTTTTAAAACCGAATGTTACATTAATGTGAAAGCAAATTACGGTTTATGAAACCATGTTTCAGGTCAATAACTTAAATTGGAGGATTTTGATAATAGAACACTTGATTCACAGGCCTAACAGTCGACTGCAATCTTGGCATCAAGACTTGTGAATTCTTCATAAAATGCCTTCAAATGCTCATATGAATGCTTCACGTCATCGACTGCACACATCTCTCTTATGCTGTGCATCGACAATTGTGGGGCCCCTATATCAACTGTCCGAATCCCAGTTCCACTTGCAAGAATCGGTCCAATGGTTGAACCGCAAGGCATGTCGTTTCGAACCACAAAATCCTGTTTTACATAAAAGTTTTCTTGATTAAGCTTGTGCATCAATAGAAAAATATTTCTTAGAATACACTACTATGCAAGTCGGGTAATGAATCAAAAGGGGTAACTTTTTGAACATGTTAGACGGTCCAGTTGACCAAAAACACACACTTATCCAAATTTAATTTATTTGTATGTAATATTATGATTACCAAAGAGTATATTATATCAATAATCGTCTTCTTTTAAATAATGCGATTTAGTACGTTGTATGCATATAAATGTTGGGCGACTTTCCACCCATTCAACCCATTTGACATCTTTTCTCTTTTAACTGCTTTTTTGGATTTTGTTTCACCCCGAATATACCTATCATATTTAACCCAATTACTCTAAAAGGGATGAATTCGGGTTATGCTGTTATCTCTAATGGGTCAGGTGTATAGAAATCACTCAAAGTGTACTCAAGTTTCAATGGCTTAAGGTATCCTAAGTTGCTTACGGAAAAACGAATTACTAATTCAATTATATGATCTTTTTATCCTATTATTCACATTATTTATCTTCAAAATTCAAAAAATGGACCACGGGTTAACCCATAGCGACCCAACCCGTTTTATCCATTGTCCGACCTACTGTACCTACATTACCACCTATATAGTCTTCAGCTTTTTGCACTTATATGACTAGAAAAAGGTCTTTAACTGAATATTAGGTGTCGAGAAGTGAAACTATACACTGAACCAAACAACCCAATTGTTCTACTAAACAAGAAAACCAGAAAAGAACAACTGACAAACCTGAACAGGAAGATTGTGTTTGGCTGCTATTTCCCGGAATGTGAAGGCAGTAACAGCATTAGTGGCGTATCGTTGGTTTGCGTTGTGTTTAATCACAAGCCCTGAATGCAACTTTGGTTGATGATTCTCTTCGTGTTTGTCCTGAGAAAAGAAGAATGACAAGAGAATATGAGTATAACATTAACTTTTGTAACAAACAAATATGCGCACTGAGATCTGGTTGCAAGACACACACACCATATAATTTGGATGCAAGGCATGAGCCATGTCAGCAGAAACCAGGAAGCTTTTTTGGATCGCCTTCTCTAGTAACTGCAAAAACGTAATGCAAACAAAGCATCAAATATCAATGTACGGAAATATATTTTGACTTTTGCGATTGCTTCTAAACTCAGCTACAAAAAGATGTGGTGGGGTGTAAAAACTCTCAACCTAGTCCTAGATATTGACCTTTATTTTATTCCTGAGGTCTCCCACTTCAACATTATTGTTAATTTGAACCGAATTGTATTTTTTATGCATACCTGCCGAACCACTTTATTAAAGAAAAAGATTATAAAATATAGTTTTTGTAATCATATTAACCACATTTGTTAAAAAAATTACCCTTTTGACCCCTTGCCCAATAAAGATAAAATTAGGAGTTGAAGCTATTTTTACCTGTGCATCTGATGAAAAGAAGGTTGTAATACGAGATAAAGCATCAAACATCACTGGAGATCCAGCCCCTTGTGCAGAACTAGATCCTACCTCCTCGTGATCAAATAATGCAACCATTCTTACACCACTTTCATCTTCAAGACTTTTTTCTGACACGGTTGAGTCTATTAATGCCTGAAATCAAAGACCAAATTTTAAGCCAAAAGTAATAGGATTATAGGAAAATCAAACAATGGGCAAAAGGGTATATTCTTACCTTCAAAGAGCAGAAAGACATACAAAGATTATCAAGCCTTCCGGAGAATATAAACTCCTTCATTGCACCAGCAATTATACTTGGTTGTGTGTCACATGCTTGTAGCTCAAAATCACAAATCTCATCTGGTTTACAGCCAGCCTGAGTGGCAAGAAGCTAGAAAAACAGAAACCAACCATCACGACACTTTACATCTCAAAAAAAATAATTTGTAACAAATCTCAAGACTGATAATAGCCTGAGGTGATAAAATGGACAGGTTGGGTTTAAGTCAAAATCTGTTTGAGTATTTGGTTCAAAAGTTTGTGTTAAAAACAGTTGGGTTGACCAACCAACACTTTTTTGTCCTCTTTTTTACTTCTATAAACAATTATATACGAAAAAGATTTACAAAAACATATTATTATAATCTGATTTCTTAAAGAACACGATTTAGGAGGCTTAAAGCATTTAAGTGCACTTTACATGACTTCTGACCCCCATTTGACTCGCATCCTTGATAGTTGATAGATAACTATTCTGTTACATCGATAAAAAACAATCCAAATCTATCTATGGGTGGCAATTACGGCAAACTTACAATTTATAGACCTTACAAGAAAGATTAATAGAAAAGCAGAATCTATTGCAATTTATAAACCTTACAAAAAAATAGATTGGTAAAAAGTAGAATATATAAATAAATTGCACTACCTGCAAAAGAAGAGAATGATGCTTCTGGTTACTCGAAGTGTTTGACTCGTTGGGCTTCCCTCCGTCAGTAGGGACACCTTTCCCATCAGGGGTACCCTCGACCACCACTTTACTTAGCTCAGCCTGACAAACATTTCAATGTAATAATTCTTTTCTAGAGATTTTTATCTAAATCAATATGGATAAACAGCACTACTAAGAGTACTAGAAATGGCACAACAAGAACTCAAGAAGCAAAGGATAACAAATGTGGCCTACATGCCTAGCATTAGAAAAAATAAAAAAGTATTTTAACTCATATAAATTATGCAAGCATTTAAGTCGCGCTTTCACGGGAAGGAACACGTATACTTTCTCGGCATTACCAATCACTCGACGCAATGTGCTCATAAAATATTTGAAGATACTCTCAGTAAAATTCTATTTTAGGAGACATACAGTCAAATTTAGTCTTAAGACGTATTTAATAAGACTACAATCAAATAAGAAACTTGATTACCTAAAAACTACTTGATACTTTTTTTAGAGGGGGTGTGCGGATTATACTGCTACACATAGGCCGTGTAAACATTATTTTAACGTGTATGCTCCCTAGAACAAAAATTGACAGAAAGTATAATCTCTAGAACTGAAGTTGACTAAAATCATGTTCCTTTTGTAGGCAATTTGCCCTTAAATGGGGTAACTAATATGATTACCTTAACAGATGTTGCCAAGACAGGAGCAAGATGGCTTTGTGCATTCACCTTAAATCCATCATTAACACCCCTATCCAATAAAATGCAAACCACAATTATCCTCCATAAGCATGAGTACCAATTTGAAATTCCACATCAGAAAGGGAGATGACTAGAGATGGCAAATTACACTCATTTACTTACGAACTGGTCGTATCAGGTTATGTTTTATCCCAGACAGTTCAAATTGTTTAAATCAAATAAATGTAGCAGATACAGTCATATGTTTCAAACTGGTTAAAAGTCGCTTAAAGTGTATTTTTATGCATACAACCTCATAAATCGCTTTACATAGATAATTATTATATATTTATGTATTCACAGTCATCATATATAACTGTTAACAAATTTTTCTTAATGTTGATACAAAAAGTGTTTAAGCTCAACACAGCCCGACACACATATTGATTGTTACCCAACCTACTCATTTTATTTTTTGATGACATAATACAAGGAATTAACTAGTTCTTCAAACAGAGACTACCTGTCAAGGTGAATTGCCAGGGTTGGAATTCGCATGATAGGCTCCTCGATTCTAACAAGCCGGTGTGAGTAAGACACACGGTCTCCTTTTCCTTCTTTAATAATCATTCTTCCAGCAATACTTAAATCACGGTCAAACCACGTATGCCATAAACCACCTCCATAAGTCTGAACACCAACTTCCAAATAACCACCTTTTGATACCTAATCAAGATTATATCACATCATCTCAAATCCTTCCACAAAAACAAAGTTTCCAAAAAGCAAAGCAAGCCCAATCGGTAATCAATGAGTTAAACAAAAATTAAAGACAGATTACCTTTGAAACAGGCTTCAATTTAAGACAAGGACTGTCGGTGTGAGCACCAACTATGTGGAACCCATTTCCAGCAACATATCTAAGCAATAAGATAAAGATTATCAAAACGAAAAGTTAGTTCTCTTGTTAATGTCTCAAAAGGCCTTTAACTGAGCTGACATGACCAATACATCGAACAATGCCCAACTTTAAAAATGATCTGCCTTAACATGAAATAACTCAATGATTTACGATAAGATGAATATGTATATCTGAAAGATCATTTTAAGGTGATTATGTGATACTAAATACTGAAAATCAGATTATCATAACTAATCATGAGAGACAAGATGATGTTCAAGTGTTCAACGAGCTTAAATCATTTGGAGATGTAGTAATATCTTTTGAAGGTGGTTAGTGTCTGTAAAATGCTAACTATATAATTTATAGATAAAATTGTTTTTGCCCATCCTTTTATTAATTACTTTGTTGGAGTTAGTACGGAACCGGATATTTGACCACCAAGGGGGTTCTTGGGAATGTTTACTAGCAGTCTAAAACTGCTTACTTGCTTATCGCCGTTTTTCAATAAAGGAGTTTGGAATAGTCATCTTCAAACTGCTTATTGGAAGCAGTTTATCTCACAGATAAAAATGAAATAGACAGTTTGGATAAACAATCTCAAACACACTTGAAACAACATATTATTGCATCAATACTCAATAAGCAGATAGCCACTCTTGATAGGCAATCTCAAGCACCCGTTAAATTATTAGATTTTCAAAATATACACAAAAACTATAAATTGGTTATTGCTTCTTCATCGAGTTATTGTTAAGCTAAATATATGGAATGACACCTAGTTTAAAAAGTACATACTCAACATAAAGAAAGTCAAACATATCATCTATTTTTCAGCATCAACAAATAATGGATTCTGAAGTACCAAATGCACGAGTTTTCCATATAAAAAGAACACTTATGGAAAAAAATCAACACATACTTTTTGCCAATGGCAAACGCAACAATAGTAGAGTAATTCCTTGTGAAGAAATACTTCTTTCCAGCTTGTAAACTCCAATCTCCCCTTTCAAAAATTTGCTCATATCCAGCAACTTTCAGTCGCCTCTTCGCTTCATCTGCAAATCGAAACAATGAATCACACCAATTGTAAGAACAAAAGTATCGAGTTAAAAATAAAATTCGCTGCATCTCAAACTTATGTTCGTCAACTAATAACAGTTTCCTTCAAAATCGAGAACAGCATCAATCAATCAGAGTTTTGTTTGGGTTTCAATTCGATTCCTTGACTTTTGTCTTTCAAAATTTGTTGTTAATCAAACAAGAGATGAAAAGGGAAATACCAACGGCGTGGAAGGCTGTTGGGGAAGCGTTTAAGAAGTCGATGAGATCGGCGGCGACTGAGGTTTCTTCTTTCGCCATTGATTTTGATCGGAGGATCTTCCTGGGAGACTAGTAGGGGTGTGAGTGTGAATTGTACGTTTGCAGCTGCGTGAGTGTGTGCGTAATCTCACCGAAACAAATAAAGGGTTCGACCACGTATAAATTCATGTGTGGTAATCGGGATAACGGGTCGGTTTTCGGGTTTAAAAAGATATCTAGTACCCGAACCGAATAAGGTATCTTTTTTTGGGTTTCTAGCTCGGGTTTTAATCATAACTAGTTTTAGCCCGTGCTTCGCACGGGTATGGGATGGCTAAAATCTGATCGTGGCTGAAAACGTAAACCCGGTTTGTGAAAATAGTGCACGGGTCTTGGGTTGACCAACCCTACCCATTCTAAACCCGGCTCTTATCCGACCCAAAAAAAGAATAAAAAACCGACTCGGTCCCACAAGAGCACGATAAAATATAATTATAATTCAAAACCCAAACCCGGTTTCTCACGCAAACCCGGATCCGGTCACAAAACCATAGACATCCACGGTTTTTAATATGTTATATATAATTATATATAATATATAATATGCGTATTTCCTGTTTTTAATTCATTCATTCATTTTTAAATTAATATAAGTTATATTTATATTATTATTTTTGCAGAGGTGACATTTGTCATTTTGGTGTGGGCCCACTCTGTTATGTGGGATGAAGTTGGACGACTCAGATTTCTGCCATTGCTTCCACTCCATTACTTACTTGGCCTCTCTCTCTCTCTAAAAATCTCTACACGCAAACACCTCTCTCTCTCTCTCTCACACACACACACACAATCACACACTCACTTGTTTCTCTCAGATTCAACACACTCAGCCACCAGCAACAACCCTCTTCTGCCTCTCCGCCGTCATCACAATCCTAAATACGCATTTTACATATTCATGTTTTTATGTATGTATCTATGTATATGAGTTTCAAGTTTCAAGCTAAATAGAAACAATATATACATACACGGCGATATTATATACTATATATAAACCTATTAAAATATTATATACTATATATAAACTAATTTCCTATCCTAATACATATCTACATCGACTTCCCCTGCACCACTCTCTTCATTCTACCGGTGACTTCTCGCCACCGCCGCCCCCATCCTCGCCGGAAACCACGACCAGCGCCCATCTTCTGCCTCTTCTACCGGAGACCCACGACCATCGACCAGAGACCAGCGACGAAACGCTCTCCCTAACCCTACCGGCCGCCGCCGCCGCCCATCGCCGGAAAAACACCGTCACTCATATTCTCCCCTCGTCGGAAGACTACCACGTCCAACAACATCGCGACTCATCTTCTCCAGATCCGCCGCCTCCAAGGTTTTTCCACCTACTCTCTCACGCGATTAGGGTTTGTGCTCCACAACCCTCTTCTCTCTGACCGGCGATTCCAGATCTGTTTTGGTTTGTGCTCCACAACTCTTATGTTCTTCATGTTCTTGTTCTTTAGATCTGATTTTCGGATCTGGTTTCGATTAAGGTTTCCGGTCACAGATCTCGTTTGTTGAGGCATGTGTGTGTTTGATTTTCAGATCTGGTTTCAGATCTCGTTCTCGAAAGCAATGATTTTTTGGAGTTCTTGTTCCATCATCGATTTGTAGTTCGATTTGGTACAATTTGACAGTCGTTCGACTTCTCCGAACCGGTCGATCTCTGCGGTTCCGAACGGTGGGGTGCAGCTTGCATAAGAACGTTAACAACAGTAGCAGTACAACGGTGTCGTATCCTTCAAACCGGCTCAACGCCCGGCCCAAAAACAAATTCGAAAAAAAAAGCCCAAAATTGAAAACCGGCCCAAACCCGGTTTCTCACCCAAACCCGGATCCGGGCACAAAAACATAGGCACCCCACGCTTTTTAATATATTGTATATAATATAAATACCCGAATCTTTAAACTATTAGAAAACTATTTGTTGGTCCTCTAGGCTCGTCACTACTTTGATTCAAACGGTAACCGATGCTTCCCGACTTTCTCTGGTTTCCGAAACCGTAACCATTTTACGAGAACCTTTTTTTGATCACATGAAAGCCCCTTTACCTATAGACCTGAGCATGTTTCATGGTGTGAAGTCTCTTCTCATATACTCTATACACATTATTCTCAATATTCAAAAGGTTATCAAACAATCCTTCATGTAAAACTCTCTAAAATTAACTTTGTAACATATTATATTTTGTTTATATAAATTTTGTATGTATTGTCTTTAATCAAGGGCTCTTGGTATATATATTGAGTGTGCTAGTTAATAAGAAAAACCAGTATGGTAAAATGACTGGGTAAATCATGGCTTAAGAGATTTGTTTTCCCGATTTACTTATAATTAAAGATGCTTCTAAGTGTGTCTATATCGATTATCTTGTGAATAGTTATGTGATAAGTTGTCCAGTAACATGAATTATTAGTGATCATATTGAGAATAGTTAGGAGACAAAAATATGAGTATATTTATCTATAACTAAATAGAGTGGTTGAATAGAGTGTCCGAATATCGTGTGTGTCGGTTGCAATTTAGTTTCAAACTCATTTGTCCTATCATACTTCCACATATTCCCTCTTTTATATTTTAATCTAGATTCACGACATCATGTGAGTTTGCAACCATCGTTGACCTGAACCTTCTTCATCTTATCACATTACATGTACATTGTATGTTGCCTTCTAAATCTCCAACGACTTTAAGACTCAAATTTGGACAGTTTTGTCGCCATTATTCGACACACACCATATTCAGTTACTATATGATCGACTTCGAGCCTCTGGTTTCGGTTTCCAAAACATACCCATCTTCGTTTGTCTTTTTTCGTATTTGTCCTGTTATCCCAAGATAATTCCAGAATCTCTCCAAAGCATCTAACCACGATACGAAGAAAAAGTTACGGAAATGCCTCCTCAAAACCTCGCGAGAAAATAATAGTTTACTTTGCAAATAAATAAATATGATAACACCTTGCAAATTGATAGATTTTGATTTTGTAATCTTTTAATCTAAATAACAAACTAACTTGGATTAAATTAACTAAATCATCATATCATTTTATTTAATAAAACTAGGTTATAAGCCCGCATAAATGCGGGCTTCTATTTTAGGTTTTATTTAGTGAATATTTCATCTAATTAGACTTAAAAAATAAATATTATAATATTAGTATTTGAGCAATTACTCCTAAATGATCTGCAAAGATTTAATCAAAAAATATAGTAATTGAAAACAAAACCTCATACGAACATTTAAATCATTGCCCCTTTCAGCGATAGCCCAGTGTGTCTACTTCTAGAAATTCTGGCCTATTATGTGATGTATAGGTTAGTACCTAAGTTATTCAAAACCTTAGCTATAAAGTCATTGTATCTCCTTTTGTTGATAGAGTCTAAATTTTGTGCATTCTAATTCGGTTGTATTATTTAACTTCGTTAATGAATGAAAAAAATATTTACAAAATAATGATGATCAGCTGCCTAAAATATGTTTGGGAAACAATACCAACATCAACAAAATTTCAATATAGCCTCAGAATTTAATCAAAAAACAGTTTTCTTTAGAAACAGAAAAGCCCAACAAAAGTCTATACAACATGACCTATATGATTGATTATTAGATGAATGATTTAATGATTATAAAGAAAACTGCTTGGTGGATTACCTGAACGTATTCTTCCATGCTTTGAGGTAAACTGTAGTGAATTACCTGTAACCAATGTAATAATATTATTTCAAATCGCAGGCTTACATATAAAGGAAAACAGAGATTTGTACTTACAGCTCCGACATCTATCTGTTATAGTAATCCACTAAAAATTATCAACGTCAATTTATAAGTCAAATGCTGGACTATTAGGAGGTGGATTGAGCTACCATTACATAAGCATTGGTTGAGTTAAGGAATTTACCAAAATGACAAAACTTAATTCCTTCGTCTCCAAAGAATAGGGGTAAAGTCTTCAAACTGATAAAAGAAACACTTATGAACATAAAGATAATATTTTGTTCCCATGATAAACATTTCTTTCACATATGTATCATCTCCATGTGATGCCTTTGATGCCTTTGCATCATTTGCCTCTGAGATCGCATACGTCATTTGTACGGTCACTCAACTATCATCCGACTTGAAGCTGCTCTTAACCTTCAAGAAATCCTTCACCTATATAACAAAAAAAAGTCAAACTTTATTCTTATTGTAGATCAGAATTCAGAAAGAACATACAAATCACGATATTTACAGCTTGCAAAATTCTCTCATATGCGTATATAAAGATATTTAGATTAGATGATTAATAGTAAAGCATAAAATTGTTGAAGAGTATAGTAGAATTTAAAAGTAGTAAAGTTTAATGTTTGGTAATGTATATATATATAAAATTATAAATTATAAATGTTAAAGATTATTGTTTTATGTAAGTTAAAATATTTAATTACATATTTTTTGTGTTTAGGTACTTTTATAATATTCAAAATAATAAGTATGTCATCCGGGTTTTAAATACGGTTCAACCGGTTGGACCGGTGAACCATTATGACGTCCGGTTCAATGACCGGTCCGGTTTTAAAAGTAGTAAAGTTTAATGTTTGGTTATGTATATATAAAATTATAATTAATAAATGTTAAAGATTGTTGTTTTATGTAAGTTAATATTTATTTTTTGTATTTAGGTATTTTTATAGTATTCAAATTAATAAGTATATCATCCGGTTTTTAAATACGGTTCAACCGGTTGGACCAAACCATTATGATGTCCAGTTCAATGACCGGTCCGGTTTTAAAAACATGTCTAATTGTCAAACTCATGAGAAGACATATAAATAGTCAACTAGTTTCATATGTATCTTTTTATATCTTCCTATGTGAGACAAATGTTAATTTGCTGTAATCAAGTTACAACACATAAATCAGCCCAAATAATATAATTGAGTGCCACATCAAATTTAGACCTTATCTTACTACATTGTATTTCAAATTTGAAGCTTATGACGTCACGTTCAATGACCGGTCCGGTTTTAAAAACCATGTCCAATTGTCAAACTCATCAGAAGACATATAAATAGTCAACTGGTTTCATGATGAATTTTTGTATGAAAAACTCAAGTTTTCAGGGGTGTTCTTCTTTTGTGTTTTGCCCAGAACGTAGGACACACACACACACACAAATATATATATATATATATATATAACAAAATTTATTTTAATAAAATAAAAAATTAATTCGGAATTTTCACATAGGTCAAATATCACGTTTCATCTTGCTTCACCCAATTGCACTTATGAAAACTGGACCCGATCGGCCGTTTGAACCGGTTCAACCGTGATTAAATCCGGTTCAAAAGTAGCGACTAAGCCGGACGACTGTGAACCAGGCGGTTTCACTAAAAGTGAAATAGAACCGCTAAACCGGAGCAACCCGCATTGAACCGGCCTTTACTAAAGCTTTTTAACTAAAATCAAAAGATGATGGGAGACCTAAATATATGCAAAGACATCATTTGGTTTGTTTCTTAGAATCAATGTGGGATCACAATATATATATATATATATATATATATATATGGAGATTTTCTTATTTTGTCCTAGCTAGCAATGTGGGATTTGTTTAAAAGCCCAAACGTTTAATTGAGTGCCACATAAGAAATCAAGAATGCATAATTGAGCTTAATTGCACTTTTGGAGGTAAATGGCATATATCAACTCATCATGGAAGGATCTTGTTTTAGTATAGATATAGATTAATTTAATCATTTAATCTTGACTATCTATTTAATCAAAATTATAATTATAATCTTAACTTTTGTTGGTCAATATTGGATTCAATGTTGACTTTATTTGAAGCATAATTTTTAGAAGAATTTCATATATACCATTTTAAGACTTAAAATACCATATTTTCACCCTAATTTACGAATATTGTATTAACCTTTTATAACATTTCAAACATATTTGATCAAATTCTTAATTTTATCATTTTAAATATTTTTGATCATTGAATTTTTTTTCTAATCTTAACCAATAAAAACATGACATTCTCGCCCTAACTACAAAAACAATTATCGATGACTTATAAAAGCAATAAAATCATGATATTATCGCCCTGATTACAAAAAAACAATTATCGATTACTTATACAAGCGAATACATCATCTCGTATCATGATACAACTTTTCTATCATCACGTCTACATTTAATCATATGTTGGCTCTACCATCTGACGATGTCGGTTATTTTTTACCATTTCTTTCTTATTTTACAATCATTTAATATATTTTTATTAAATATTAAATATTAAATATTTTGTTATTATTTTTAACCAATATAACAAGAATATATATGGTAAAAATCGATTTCAAAATTAGAAAGATTGTCGAGCAATAAGGACCACAAGATTAGCAAAGCAATAAAAAAACAAACGATCCTGATCTACTTATTATTTAAAACGGCCGACTCCACCCACCGCCCTCACCATCGCCTATTTAACGATATATATATATATATACACACATCTCCGTAAGTCTTCCCCGCGCGTTCTCTTCCGTATCTTGATTTTACCCTAAATCACTTTTCACCTCGCACGTTTTGCCGATCCTCCAACGAGCGACAGGGGTTTATCTAGGGTTTCCAAACACACCCTCTACCCTCTCTTCTATCCAATCGCCATTTTGTTCTCTTCTTCTTCTTCATCACCCACGTTTTTGTGTTGGGAGACTTTGATATCCGTTACTCAACGGTTTCTATCGTTTCCGATTCAGGGCTTACTTGGGTTTGTTCTTGTTATAGGCATCTCGTTGTCTCGAATGTCATTGATCTAGATCAATTGAAGAATTAACGCTAACGGTTGGTTCTGCTTGAAATAGTGACCTGTGAATTGTTTTTTTAGGTCAGGTTCTTTGTTGTGTTTTCCTGCTCTTGAATTTCAAATTCTATTCGTCGATTTTTCTGAAAATTGGATAAGGTATAACGAATCTGAATTAGACATCTGTTTAGTACGTTTGAAACATTGCAAGATTTTTACGTGGAATAGTGGCTGCCTGAGTTTTAAGTTTTAACCAACTTTCAGAAGTTATGGGTATTTATGAATATCGGGAGTTCATTATATTCACAGTTCTTGGGGACTGAGGTTTATGGCACCTGCTTTCCCTGTAGAGTTTACTGGACAGAGGGATTCTAGTCAAATGATGGGAAAAACAAGGAAAGTTTCCAAGGGTCAGTCATATGGGTTTGTACCAGACTACCGGCATGCTGTTGAAACCATGGCTGATTCAGAAGGCTATGGCAGCTCAGGGCGTATAGATACTGAAATGACTGCTTCAGGAGATTCTTATGCACGAAGAACAAAATCCATAAACTTGAATGGTGATTCTTATCAGCAATTTGGGGTTCCAATTCAAGTTATATCTTTATCCAAGCTGTCCAGTTTTGAGAGGAAAGAACTGGAGCTGAGATTAAAAGGTGAGCTTGAAAGGGTTAGAACATTCCAGAAGAATATTGAAGAAGGTTTGTCACCATCAAGTTATATTGCTGGACAAAGGAGACCCATACCAGACTCTTTAAAATCTGTAAAGAAAAGGATTCCTCCAGGGCGGAATAGGATTGGCAATGGCAATGCAGGGGCTCGTTCAAGGAAGGTGACAGGAGACGAGGCTGTTAAGACATTGCCTCCGGCAACTGGGAATGCCATGTTGATGAAGCAATGTGACACGTTGTTGAATCGGTTGATGGGACATAATTTTGGCTGGGTGTTTAATACTCCTGTTGATGTAGTGGCGTTAAAGATTCCAGATTATTACACTGTGATAAAACATCCGATGGATTTGGGGACAGTGAAGACTAATCTAACATCGGGAAAGTATGCTGATCCATGGGGTTTTGCAGCTGATGTTAGGCTGACCTTTTCAAATGCAATGACTTACAATCCACGAGGAAATGACGTGCATATTATGGCCGAAACAATGAGCAAGTTTTTTGAAATTAGATGGAAACCGATTGAGAAGAAGCTGTTACTGTCCAAAGAGGCTATGGAGTCTACGAGACAGAGTGTTATAGAAAATGAAGCAGAAACTGGTACTCACATGCCTCCTTTTAAGAAGATAAAGACTGAATCGTTTAGAAATGAGATAAAACAAGAACCTATGAAGAAGACTATGTCTGATGATGAAAAGCGTAAATTGAGCTCTGAATTGGAGGCCTCACTAGCGGATTTACCAGAAAGTATTATTGATTTTCTTAAGGAGAATAGTTCAAATGGGAATGCAGCAATGGAGGATGAAATTGAGATTGATCTTGATACTCTCAGTGATGACATTTTATTCAAATTGAGGAAGCTTCTAGATGATTATTTGTTAGATAAACAGAAAAACATGCTAAAGGCCGAAACTTGTGGAGTTGAGGTACAAGTTTCTTTTTCTATAAAATGAATATTAAGTGCACAAGCAGTTTGTGGGGATTGTTTTGATTTTTTACACGTTATTGCAGTTTCACAACGAGTCAGGATTCAGCAACTCGTCCATGCAAACAGGCAAAGGTTGTATTTTTGGTAACCTGAATTACAGATCCCACATATGATACTTTTTTTTAATTAAAGAAGTTGGTGGTTTGTTGCTCATTTGTGTTGATTTCAGTTAATGATGTCAATGAAGAGGATGTAGATATTGGTGGAAATGACCTGCCTGTCTCAAGCTTCCCACCAGTAGAGATAGAGAAAGATACAACTGTAAGGGATGGTAAATGCAGTAGTTCAAGTAGCTCCAGTAGTGGCTCTGGATCATCATCCAGTGGTTTGTGCTACCTTGAACCTTATAGATCTTCTATTTTTCTTAATCTATATGACCAAATTAAATATTTTCTTGCTTTTCATGTTGAGGTTTTTATATTTGTGAACTTTGAAATTAGTGCTGTTCGTTATAAGATTGTGACACTGATGTCATTGAACTTCTGCCCTCATCTTGTTTTGCGTGAATCATTTCATAGTATTTGTATCGATTGGCATATCTCTATACTTTTGTTTCATGTTAAATTAAAATATATTTGGCTTTAGTTTTGAAATAAATCAATATAGATCTTGTGATGTTTTTTTATTTGCAAAGTGATTATCACAGCCTCTTCTGATAATCTCTTGTTTGTTTCGATCTTAGTTTCAAGTTAATGCTTTTTAAATTGTGATGGTATAAGCTAAAGATTTGAAAAACAAGCTAGTAGTAATAAGCCGAACAAGTACCAACAACCATTGTTGTCATTATTTTTGGAATGTTTATGATAGTCCGAAGTCCAACCCATGTCGCAATCTGATATGATCCGGATTTACTTATTTCATGATATTTTGTTCAATATTATCATTATTTAAGGAAACTACTATTAGAACATATGTTTTATTAATTAGTTGATATATTTAGAGAAGATATATTCTAGATAAAGATTAGGAGTTAGAGATATACCAGTAGTAGATTTTTGTTGGTCATTATAAATAGATCATAGGGTTGTAATTTCATTCATGCAAAAACTGATTGGTAGTTTTTGTATCAATGTGAGTGTTGGCTTACCTCTCAAAAGTAAACCGTGGGAGAGTCTATCTCTTTGATTGCCAGTTTATTTGTATCTATTGGTATTTGAGCATGGATTCCTGGCAAGTAAAAAGAATCGAAGTTATCGTTCACATGTCACTGTACATTACCTTACAATCTACACATCATTGCTCACCAGTGCTAGTGCTAGTGCTTGCGTGTTGTTGTTTTCGAGGGTACCGTCGTATCAATCACAGATTTTTCATGGTTTATTTATAATTTCTTGGCCGATTTTTGGAAGGAAAGGAACAAGGCACTGCTCATTAGTGGAAAACATTGTTCACACATCTAATTTATTGTTCATGGCCAAAAAAGTAATTCTGTAGTTCAAGTGGCTTCAAGAGTGTGGAGAGACCGGTGTTTGAGGAACTCATTGCGCAGAGTGCACGACAACATGAAGATTTGGATTTTAAAAGGCACTGCTCATTAGTGGAAAACATTGTTCACACATCTAATTTATTGTTCATGGCCAAAAAAGTAATTCTGTAGTTCAAGTGGCTTCAAGAGTATGGAGAGACCGGTGTTTGAGGAACTCATTGCGCAGAGTGCACGACAACATGAAGATTTGGATTTTAAAAGGGACAAATGAATTTTGATAATACAAAATTCAAACATAAGAAAACCCATAGCGACTTAAAAAAAGGCGGTAAGTCGTTTTGCTAAGGATCCAACCCAACCCATGATATTTAAAAGTGGTGATGAATATGGTATTCTACAGAGTCATAGCCCCAACCGAATAAAATCCATCATGTATTAATGAAACGGAAGTGTACCGAGTCATGGCGAAGAAATTAAAAGATATGAAGGCCTGGTGTATGGTGATAGTAAAGACCTAAAGGTCGAAGGTAATGGTGATAAGAGGGGGAACCAGTGGTAGGTTAGGTTTCCTGGAGAGGAAAAGGCAGCGACTTAGAGGTAGGAATTCATAATGTTGAAAGCATAGGAAGATAGAATAAGAAGCGTGATCCTGATATAGAAGGAATGGACTCTCATACAGACGTAGTTATAAATGGATAAAGATAACCAACTTACCAACTTGGGCTCTCATACAGACGGATGTATGGTATGAAGATCTTGCTGGACAGCAATAGGGAAGCTATTATTAGAAGATACGTTTTATTAATTAATTGATATATTTAGATAGGATTTCTCTTAGATATAGATTCGGAATAGAGATATCTTAGGGAGTAAATTTTTGTCGTTCGTAATAAATAGATCATAGGGTTGTTACTTTATTCATGAAGAAATTGAGT
Source organism: Pulicaria dysenterica (assembly GCA_947179395.2). Taxonomy (NCBI): domain Eukaryota; kingdom Viridiplantae; phylum Streptophyta; class Magnoliopsida; order Asterales; family Asteraceae; genus Pulicaria; species Pulicaria dysenterica. Next base: position 5,498,089 of record OX359292.1, read on the forward strand.
GGTAGGTCTTATATCGTTGGGAGTGTCGGTTTACCTCTCGAAAGTAAACCATGGGAGAGCCGGTCGACCTCTTGAAAGTTCATTAATCTATGTCGAAATCCTATTACATGCATTTGTTTAAGTTTGCAACTTGAGGTTGAGATAGGATATACATTAGCTTTAAGCTTTGGTTAATTTATGTCTCACTTTCTCACTTTAAAGTTCTTGTACCATACTGTCACTGGCATCGGGAAAAAGATTAAGCAACATTATGTTTCTTGCATTTTCTTATCTTTTTCTTCCAGCGTACTACCTTCACATAAACTCTATGTTTACTTGGCTTCACATTTATGTTATATCTTTATGCTCAACACTTTCGGTTATGGGCCTGATTGCATTCTTTTCTAACTTTAACTTCTCATTTTTGAAATGCACTTGATGCTGGTAAATGATTACCATGTTAACTAATTTAACAAAAAGTGGCTTACTTCGCCTGACTTTTATGTCGACGTGTAGTTTTCTTGTTTACATTTCAATTGAGTATTAGAAAGCTGTTTCTTCATTCATAATGAATTTACAGCATTTTTAATTGCTAGCTTTTTTCCGGTTCTATGTTTTCATTCTTGATAGTCAATTGGGTTTTTGATGTCACTACTTGATTGCTGTGGCTTTTCTCATCCATATAAGAAGAGTGTTGCTTTCACAAATCAATAATTAGGAGATTTGCTTCAGTTTGAAACAAGTTCCTCTGTCTTTGCTCATACAGATTCAGAGAGTTCATCAGGCAGTGATTCAGATGGTGCAAAGGTTTCAGCTACCGTGAACAACGTTAAGGTACGATCTTTACAAACCAATTCCACCGAGCTTGTAAAGTTTAGAACGAAAAAAAAAATTTACATTTGAGAGGTGTTTTTCTTTTTATCTCCTCATGGATTAGAATTAATGATATAATGTAATTCACTTCACTAACCTCTGATTGACTAATTCACTTCATTAACTTCTGCAATCCTTAATAACTAATTAAATTCTTAATATCTACAAATTACCCTTTGTGTGTTTCATTTTATCTAATATTTATATTTGCTAATAAACGGTGGGGATAATGTACAAATAGGCCACTAAGATATTGAGAAGTTTTTTATTAAGGCCACCTAACTATTAGAACTACTTTAGAGGCCGCGGAAAATTTTGAAAAGTTTTTATTGGAGCCACCATCTATTAGAACTATTTTAGATGTTGTCGAAATATTGAAAAGTTATTAGTAAGGCCCTCCAACTATTAGAACTACTATAGAGGCCACCGGAATATTGAAAAATTGATATCTATTAGAATTCCTTTAGGGGCCACCGAAATATTGATTAGCTTTTATTGAGGCCACCCCACTATTAGAACTACTTTAGAGTTCACCAAAATGTTAGAAAGTTCCTATTACAGCCACCCAACTTGTAGATCACTTTAGAGACCGTTTGAATATTGAGAAGTTTTTGTTAGGCCCCTTAATTGAGGCTTCCGTTGCATCAATTTAGCCCCTGTTTGTACCGACTGCAGCCTGAAATTTGCCAGGAATTTAGTTCTGTTTATGCTGATTCTATAGTTGTATAAATGTTCATGAACAGATAATCTGTTGTGACAATCCATTTAGATTAGATTTTTTTTAGTACATTTGTCGACATTTTTCATTATTACAACTCAAGATGCGACAAAAGCTTCAAGTATTTGGATAATGGATATTTTGTCATTCTACAAATTTTCTGGCAAGTTTGTGTTGCCGGAATCGGAATAGATGGAACTAAATTGATACCTGGGCCATATAAGTAGCCCATCGCTATTTACCGCTATTCGCAATTGACAACTATGACTTGGGTAGCCTCTAAGAGTTGTACTAATTATTGGATGGTCCTAATGGAACTAAATTCGGGTTACATATTACGTGGAATGTTAACATAGAAACTATTTATCTAATGATATTTGAAAATAAAAGCACTAATATATCCTTTTTTGAACCTTCATGATTAAGATTACTCTTGAAAAGGAATTGGGTAAAAAACTATGCACCAAACAACATGGTTTAATGATCAATCTATCCCTACATGCCTACTAGCAACCAAGCATTATAATGCAACGTAATAGTTCATTATATTCGCTTCCACATTCTGCTACTCATTATGATAATAACATGATGTGTGATTGGTTTTGCATGTTGGAATCGATCTTCTAACCATAGCTACTTGAAGCTGTAATTATTGGTTTTGCTGTTTCCGCTTCTTATAATCTTATTCTTTAGGCATTTAAGTAATCATCTTTCTGCTAGCGGCTACACTACTTCTATATGAGGGTCCAAATCTATATTGTCATTTTTAACTAATTTGAGACACTTTCACAGTTTTACCTTTATTTAGCAAATGTTCCTCTTTTGTACCACAACAATATCACTGTTGGCCATTAGAGAATTAGATAATTAGATTTTTCGAACATTTGTAACATATAATTGTTTGATTACTACAAGTTTAAAAGAAACAGATCTTAAAACTATTTTTGACAGCTTGTATGAATACAAATAATTATCTGATTTTGATTACTGAATATCTTATAGTCAATTACCTTGAAAACGTACGTCCATACATGTTTTGTGTTTGAATGCTGACGTGTGTTGCTCTTCTTTTGCATTCTATGTTAGGAAACATTGGGCTCTGATGTAAATATGGAGCAAACGGTGCCTGCTCCTCGTGATGCAGAAGGTGAACATTGTGTATTTTATGTATTGACAGGCGACAGCTATATATTACTGGCAGTTCCAACCATTCATCTGGCTTGTGTGTGTGTGTTATTTTCAATCTCAAATGGGTAATATCTTTTGGATAAATTGGCAGCGGTTTGAAAGTTTCTGGTAATGGTTAATGCATTCATGATATAGATGTGTCAAATGGCTAAAAGGTCAGTGGGTCAAACTGGCTGTGCTCATTTTGACCTGTATTAAAAAATGGATGTATTCAACCTATATATGTTTGGACTCATTACTAAATGGTCCTGACTATGTTGCTGTGTCTATTAGCAATGTTGCATGTTTATAATTCCTTTTTTTTGTTCTTAATTACAGATTCTGTAAATAAGGTAGCGGGCCTTGTTGAGCAGAAATCTCAGTCTATTCCTGTTTGTGGTGAAGTTGATGGGCGTCAAGAGGGTAAGCAAATGAAATAATGAAGAAACTGTTCTGGTGTTGGTTTCACAAACTCACCCGTGAATGTAATCTGCTATAAACACATTTTAGGGGAGAGTGAGAGGAGGCAAGTCTCCCCCGATAAGCTTTACCGTGCAGCTCTATTAAGAAGTCGATTTGCTGACACCATACTTAAAGCTCAAGAGAAAACAACTATGGGAAAGGTATAAGTTGTCCCTTTGCTTCATGGATATGTCTAGGTGTGAAGATGGTTTGTGTAATGTATTAACATGCTTTCAAGTTGAAACGAGCCAGGTTGATCCACGGACACATGCTGTTTATTTTTACCTTTTTAATAATAGTTTGATGTTTCAATTGCGATTTAGAAGAAAAACAACATTGTTCTCTAAATATTTGTAACCTACGTGAGCCGTTTGGCCTGTTTTTTAGCTAAGTTTTCTGATTTGACCGTTTCGGATAGACCAAAACCTAAATTAACTTAATTGCTGGTAAAGGGGTTGAAATCATCTCCTCTAAACTTGGTGCCAAGATGGGCGGTTTGGGGGAATTTTTTTAAAACACTTTCAAGTTAAAATGGGCCAGTTTGATCCTCCAACACTTTGTGTTTACTTTTGTTAACTGTTTCATAAATATTAACGTTCAAATTTGAATGTGAGAATCTATGATTATGGATTTCAGGTTGAGAAGCAGGATACTGAGAGGTTGAGGCTTGAGAAGGAGGAGCTAGAAAAGCGAAGAAAAGAAGGTTTCTAGAGTAGTCTTCATATATAAATTTCTTGTGGGTTGTTAAAGCATCATTATTGTTACTTTTGTGTTTGGGCTATTATTGAACTTGAGATCAATTTTCTCAAATAGAAAAAGCTCGACTACAAGCAGAAGCAAGGGCTGCAGAAGAGGCAAAACGAAGAGCAGAACTAGAAGCAGCTGCCGAAGCCAAAAGGAAAAGGGAACTTGAGAGGGAAGCTGCACGTCAAGCTTTACAAAAGGTATTGTTTGTGTGTTTGCAGGACTAATTGCATAAAACAAGTAATCAACTTGGACCAAATTTCTATTACATGTAGCCAACTCCTTTATGCCCTAAAAAAATTCTAAACCTTCTGAGAATGTGATTAAAAACTCAAAATTTCAAATTGTTTTTTCCATAGAAGGTCAAATTTTTAATAATTTCAATAAAATCTTAATAAATCATGTTAGTTTCTATTTTGTTATTATCTGGTGCTGAGTTGACTCTGATGGGTCGGGTATCGGATTTTGATTAAGTGCTGAAGTGGTTACTTATGTGAGTTTGAAGACCAAATCAGAATCTTTGAATGGTTAAGATTTTCAAGGGCAGAAAAACGTTGGTTAGCGAAGAGCCGAAGAGGGAAACTTGATCAAATTTGGATACTTTTTTATGCAAGTTGACGAAATTGATATAAGCTATCTACCAAGTGCACATTAAAGAAACTAAAGAAAGCATATGAAACAATGTTGTTTTGTTGTAAATACTGAGCTAGATTGTTGTTGTATTAACACCAATACTTGTTTCATCAATGGTAGATGGAAAAGATGGTTGATATCAATGATAATTCACGGTTCCTTGAAGATCTTGAAATGCTTAGTGTAGCACCATCTGAGCCTTTACACAACCTGATAGAGGAAACCACCGGAGATTGTAGTCTGGATCCTCTTGGTAGCTTCAACTTCAGTGGAAAAGGTAATCCATTGGAACAACTTGGCTTATACATGAAAGATGATGATGGCGGTGAAGATGATGAAGATATTCCGCCACGAGCTGCTCCTGCAACGGGGGACCACAATCCAGAAGAAGGAGAGATCGACTGAATGCTTGTTTTTGTTGCCATTGTTCTTGGGGCAATTTGGGTATCACAGTTATGGTAGTTTGGTTAGGAAAGGTGCAAATTTGGCATGAAAAATGAGGTTCTGCTTCTTTTAGTTTTTCATTTATTGTGTAAAGAAGTGGGAGGAATTCTTTTTAGGAGGCAGTGAGGGGAGGAGCACTTACAAAAATTGCAAGATGCTCAGTTGAAGGTTAGTCTCTGGTTTTGTCTTTTTTTCCTTTTCCAGTTTTACAGAAACACTTGGATAACTCCTAACAGTTATTTGGTGCAAAAATTTTGTGGTCATCTAACAAAAATCTTTGACAAGGAAAGAAGAGACTTGAATACAATAAAGATCGTGCAGAACACCTATATTTACTCTACTGTGTTCTCCAAAGATTAATATTGAGCTCTCTGTATATTTCAAGGAACTTAAGGGGATGTTTGGTTTGTGGAACTGGAATTTGATAATCCCATTTATGAATTTTGGTTGAATTCATGTTAAAATCGCAATGTGACCAATTCTTTTAGATTTTTTTAACGTGTGAGATCTTACAATTCCTGGGATTCATGTTAAAATTTTGTTTGGTTAAAATTACTACCTTGTCCAACTGCACGATCTACTGTCATGTTACCCCCCGTTACTCCCATTGCCGCCATTGCCCACCATTGCACGGCTCATGGTATATCAGCAGTTACCCCGCCCTACCGTTGCCTCTGCAGTCACCAGTACCATAGACACCACAACAATAGTATGTACCACCTCGGCCGTCGCTATCACTACCATCACTACCACTTTCACTATCGCCCTTACAACCATTACATAAAAACACTAGAGAATGAGTTCATTTTATATCTAGAAATCTCATGCTGTATTCAAGACTAATTTTTTCATCCCAAATAGCATAAAAAAGGTTTAACTTTCTAGTGTTAAAAATTATGTTGGTTGATTTAGTTTTTAAATCTAACCTGAAACCTGTTTATAACATATTCTGTACAAAGGAAAAAAAGTTGTGATCATGTGGTGCATCTAAATGCAGAAGTTGTAGATGCAGCAGAATATACAGGTATAATTAACTTTAACAAGTCAAATCAAACACTCATCTAGATGCAGTAGAACATGTTAGATGTAGCTGAACAAGATACACTAGAACAAGAGTAGATCAAGTTTGGTAATTGTAGAAGAACCATCATTGAAGGTTACCTGGTTAAACTTGGTGCGGTGAAGCAATGTGTATATTGTAGCAAAAACCTTATGCTTCAATGTTTTTGTTGAAACTAACCCGGATAAACGAATTTCACCGCATAAATGAATATAACCCCAAATGGGGTGTGTCGATTGATTTGAAGCAGCTGGTTGACCATTGACGCGAGGTAGATGTCAAGTTAGAAGTATTAAGTTTTGTGCATAGTTCTAGATGCACCATCATCGAAGGCTACCTGGTTGAATTTGGTGTTGTGAAACGATGTGTGCTATGTACCAAAGACCATGTGCTAGGCCCTAGATGAATGAATTTATCAAGAAATTTAACCCTAATGGGGCGTCGATCGATGGTTGTCGGTGACGTGAAGCAAATGTGAAGGTGGAAGGCGAAGATTACAACATGCATCAAATGGTTGTCGATGCGAGGTTGGGAGAGGTGAGAAGTTGTGTTTCATATCGTTTGCAAACGTGTGTCGATTTTAATTGTGTATAAATTGAAAATCTATATGTGATTTAAATGATAATTTACTTATCAATATCTCATCTTACAATTTTCATTCTGAGACTGTTTGAGATGGATTCTCTCTCTCTCTCTCTCTCTCTCTCTCTCTTCCTCTCTCTCTCTTAAAGTTGTTCATTTTGAAACTGTATATAACGGGTTTTCTAATATTAAGGCTAAAACACATAAAATCACTCTTGTTCACTAGTGAATCATTGTTAAAAAAAGTTTGTTCTAAGAAAGAACCCTATGTCTAGTAGTGAACATCACAAAGAATAAACTACATATTCTTCGGTTTCAATAATGAATTTTCACTTTTAAACAAAGTATGAGATCAAATTTTGTATATCATCAACAACAATGTTTACGTATGAAGTAACAAAAAACATAAATGTATGCAAGTCACTATAAAAAATACGCCTTTTTCTAGTACAACATAGAACAAATGAAAGTTTCAAATAAGAACAAGTATGATAAAGTTTTCCACAATGAATTTATAAACCAAAAAAAAGAAGAGAACTAACAGATACATGCGTTTATTAGTGAACTGTTAATAGAAACACTGGAAACTGAAACCAACTGAAACCAAAAGAAGACCAAGACTGAAATTAAACAAAGGAAACATCGTCCGCATGAACATAAAAAATATTACCGGGAACAACATATAATCAGTTTAGAGATGGTGAAGGCCGGTTGAAGAAGCCGAGATAGTGAAATAGACAAGGATGGAAGAAGCAATGCGGTGTTTGATCGTTTAACAACACTGGTGGGACAATGGTCATCAATACAGCAATGGTGGGTTATGTTCATCAACAGAGCAGCAAAAGATTGCGATGATGGTGGCGGCAGAGTCAGCCATTCGCAGTTGACATAAAGATGGCAAGGGTTGGTCGATTTGCAAGTTGACAAGATGGTGCAGATGGCATCTTTTAGGACAAAGGTGGTGCTCGTGTGTCAAAAAAGACGCCTGAGCCAATGAGCAGGGGATTTTGTTTTGGTGTACATCTTAAGACTCATTGGTGTTATCTTATTAATGGTTACTACTTGATTAAAAAAAGATGGTTCTCACTTAAACACCCTGTCAACCTATATATGTGTAACAAAATAAAACTAATAAAGAACTTTTCAATTAATCCTCAGCTTCACTGAAATAAACAAATGAAGACTAAAACTACAAAAAAAGTAAAAATAAAAATGGAGCCAATGGTAAGGGGACGAAAAACCCCATGGGCTCTAGATAAAACCAGGGACTAAAACTGTTAATAATATTTCAAAAGGGGGCAAGTACACCACAAAGCAATAGACCACCAGACCTAATTACACTTCTTTCCCTCCAACTATCAAATAAAAGCTCCTCAGACCTCTCAAGCTCCAAATACCTGTCCATGTCGAATTGCGGGGTTTTGATTTTTTCAAGCTTGCTTCCTTTTGTATTTGCTGAACTGGCACTCGTATGTTCTGGGTTCCAGCTTCCATGGCTGCTGCTCGACTGATTGCCATGTTCTTGGATCAATTCCAAATCCTACATTAGGAATATCAAGATTACCAATTGCCATGCGGTTAAACTTTTTTAAAAGATAATAGCTAAAAAGGAAATTTGTCAGAAGGTCAAACAATGTATTTGTAATGCATACTACATTCTAAATCATATTTGGTTAAAAGCAATAGATTACTTAGATATTATAAATCTGTAATCTTATTTGGGACACTAATTATTTATGAAATAACAACAAAAAGATGAACATAAACTGCCCATTTTTCCATTAATTAGAAGTTATCCACCAAGGATGAAAACAAGTACCTGAGATGGATCCCAAAGTTTTGTTTTTGGGGTTGTCGGAGGTGGATGGGTAACGGTATCATTGGCATCCCATTTCAACCACGGTAGATTAATGCCTTCCATTTCACCAGGAAGAGAGTTGCATCCTGCAAGAGGACTACCATTTTGTTTTGTAATTCCAACTAAAGTTGAACTCGTGTCACTTCTTTCTCCATCAAAAGAAGAAAAATCTGTATCTTCAACATTTGATATGAAATCTTCAAAATATTTTTCTGCCTCTTCGTCTAAACGTTTAGAGACTCTGTTCCTATCGTTGCTCCTCTGGAAGTTCAAAATTATCACCATTCACAGGGTTTACATTTCTGATGTCAAACCTTTTAGTAGAAGTAAATGTGGGTTGGGCCAGCTGGGCAAACTTTTTTTTGTTTGTTGATTTTTGAAATTAACTGATGTGTAAGATGGTTATAAAAACGTATTATCAAAATAATCATCTATTTAATTAAGCAATTAAAAAAGTTTTATACATTTTGTATACGCTTTGAGCAATATAGCTAAACAGGCTAAATTTATCCAGTAGAAATTAAAAATGGCCTGCCGTTTTTTGGGGTATGGATCAAAATGGGTGTATTGTACAGGCAAGAATGGGTATGGGTCAAGTTGACACAAAAAATTTATATATTTCGTTTACTAGAAGTTGGTCGCAATGTGATTACAAAATTCATATTACATCTAATTTTTTAAAGAAAAAATAAGACGGAGGTTTTAATTATGACAATCACACGAACTTTTAACCCATTTGAGATTAGCTCGTTTTTTAAATAGTAATTTACCAGTTTGACCCGTTAGAGACAAAAGATAACCCGAATCAACTCATCCATATGTAAATGGGTTGAAACTGCCACCTCTAGCAATTAAGAACACCGTATAAATAAGGTTTGGAACTACACCTTTCGGGAGTACAAGACGTTTGGTGCATTTGCATTGCTCCTTGAATCAGGAAGCACCTCCCTTACAATCTTGTACCCATCCTGAACCCCTTGCTCTACTAGGGTACTCTCAGTTGATAGATCTTGTTTACGCCTCTCTGGCTTTATATACAAAATAATAAATATAAAAATGGTCATTCATTACTTCAGAATTCAGTCAGAAAGAGCAGAAATATAGAATTAAAAATGCAAATCCAAGTATTCACTAAAAAATTACGAAATAATGCCTTCAGATAATTTAAAAAGTGCAATTTTTTATTGAAGGCAGAAAAATTGTATAACCTAAGTTAATCTTCAAAGTTGAGCCCAAGCGGGTGATTACCTGCTTTAACTTTGTTGTATGGTTCTTCCTTGTAGATACTATCTGAAGACCATCAGATTTATTTGAATACAAGCGTTCATCAGCCGGCTTCCTTTCCATGGACTGAATTAATTAAGTGAAAATTGCAGTAGTGAGAAAATTAAGGACCAAATATTTAGAGCAATCAAAATTTTGACAATTTCACTATGCTCTCAAGTTATTCTTTTGGAAAAAAAGGGAATGATTTTGAAGGAAAAGCCAAAAAGGTTTTCAGGTTTCGAGGAGAACGGATTCAGAAGAATAGTTTTAGGTACTTTTCTCTCCAAAACTTTATTCCGAATCTCTGAAAGATACAAAGAGACAGAAACGGATAAATAGCTTTTATCAATTACCAAACAACCTGTGATTTGAACTAACCTACTTCACACATGAAGGATATGCTAGTTAAACTGTCAGCTTTCCTTCCCTTTGTCTCCTACTCAGAAACATAATGAAACTAAAACAAAAAACTTTCTTTGCCTTTCTTTCAAACTCAAGAGAACACACACACACAATCCTTTTTGTCTCTGTGTATTCCTACTTTATTTTGCTCTTCAAACTCGAGAATGCAATGTTAAAATAGTAATAGACCTGTTCAAGTTCTATCATGATGTCATTGACAGCAGACCTAATCTCTTTTCTCATTGCTTCATTAAGCCCATGGTTAGCATCCCCAGTAGGGTGGTCAATCTACAACATAAGATTGGGTGATTAAACATCCAGATATAAACGCTATAGGTCTAGAGACAACCATAAGTCCCTCCCACCCCACCCCACAGGCTTCACTCCATAGTCCATAGGCAGTTGTATTTCAAAAAAAAGAAAAACCTTTTTTTGTGCATATACTGCTCGAATAGTCTTCTCAATTTCATCTCTCCCGTAACGAGCATCTCTCAAATCATCATCCGTCAATGCTGAAGACTGGCTCTGATGTACCAGTACAAAAAGCACACAATTAATTTAGCTGCGACAAAACTGATTATTAAATGGTAGATTAACGTTACCTAATTGGTTAATAATTCATGTCTTTTTACCAAATTTGATAAACCTTTACTCCCACCCACATGATATCTCTATTTTGCACATGAATGTCCTTTTTAATCATTTTATTTATAAATCTCTTAATTATTACACTTCAAACATCAAAAGCTCATCTAAATACTACATCCTACAGGTTTCATTACAGTTTTATAATTTGACAAGATCCCAAATTAATTATTATTTTTAATTAAGGAAGTTATAATTTTTAATATTAGATAGGTTTAATGTTAGGTAAATTTTTTATTAGATATCCACTTAGGAAACAGAATCTTGGTGAGCAAGTTAGCTTTGGTACGTCTATTTTATCTATAAATAAGGGCGGGCGTTTAGCCGTTTACTCTCAGAGGACATGACCTTGGATAGGTTTCTCAGAGAAGGATAATTAGGGTAGTAGGGTAGGAAGGATTCTGTCCTAGGCTTAGGCAAGCTGTGGGGGGTTTTGAGTATTTTATTATTAGATTTATTAATTTGATTTTAAGTATTATTATTAATTTAATTTTAGGTAAGGTTTGACATCGTATATTGTTTAGCTTTAATTATATTTGATCTCATCCGTTCATTGACTTGGTTTCATTATTATAGCCTCTTTGGAGTTTCCTATTAAGATTGTGTCATTGTTATTGCCTTGTCGTTAGTGCTTTTAGCGTCACGTTATAGTTACATCGTTATTGCCTTATTGTTATTGCTTCATTGTTTAGTGTATTGACTGTTTTGCTCTAGGTACGCGAGCTATTAACTACCTATGGGATACCATAGGCAAGTCATTGTGGCACCAGTGGCGTGACACTTAATAGCGCTGTGATTACTTACGACATCTCCTCATTGTGGTGCGATAAGGGTTTATGAGGCGTATTGGTTAACCATAGTTATTGTATTGTTATTGTTTGTGGATGGAGGCGTAGGGCCCAACACCTTATCCACCATTGTTTGGTACTTTGGATCTGCAGACTGCAGGTCCATGTACTCATTGTATAGTGGTTGATGCTTGTTTATACAAGAGTTGGTATTACTGATTTCGGGTTGTTCTACCCCATTAATTCCATAGTTATTGTTCTACTTTCATATTCGTTTGTTATTTATTGTTGGTCTTAGTATCCAATATGTCTTGTTTGTATTAGTTTTGCTTTTGTTTTGCATCTGCGCACCGTGCATTTGGCCAAGCCTCATTTTCTTTCCATGCATTAGGTAAACAAGGGGGGTTGAAGGACAAAGAGATCGAGAGCAAAATACGAGTTGTAGGAGGCATTAGTTCAAGATTTAGTAAGAAAATGTTTTTTAAAAATGTTGTATGCGATTTTGTAAGACATTTTGGAGACATGTTTCTTAGATTTTGCTCATGTGTCGTATGAGTAGCATCCATTTCTTTTAGGAACAGGGTGTTACAAAAACGCACATCTAATTTTTTTCTAAAAAGTAGGCATATGTTAGTCTTCCGCTGTAGTTTAGACTTGTGTCATATTTCTTTATGCTAGTCACCAAGCTAAACAACTATAAAAATATCCTAACAAACCAAAACTCAAACTTGAGGAAATTCAGTTACCGAGTAGTCATCATGTGACCTCAATCGAGGAGCTTGGCTCATAGACCTGGTCAGTCTTCGATTGCTTGAAACAGTGGGTCTCTGAAAAGAGGCAACCTGATTATTTCCGTTATAGATGCTTCTAGACTTGGGTTGACTTGCAGAACTCCGAGAAAAATCTATATCACTCTGTTATTTACATAAGCAATTTATCAGCTATTAAAGGTCATGTGGTCAACAGTAGTACACAGTAACATGAGAGAATGCTTAAAAACTCATGAACAAAATGTGAATCCAACACCAGTTACACCACATTCACAAATACAATCAAGGTCAGCCAGATACCATCAAAACAACAAACTTCACATAAACTTGGTTGAATGCATACCACAAAATGGTCAAAACTCAAACCACATGCACACACACAGTTACTTTATAGCTTGTAAAGTAGCAGCAGTTGATATAGTTTAGGGAGTGCTAAAAAGGAACATTGGGGTTTTTAGTGATTCAATATAAGAAGTTATGTTGAAAATAGAGACGACGTCTCCTTATGTTCTTCCCTGACTATTTCAACTAATGCCAAAGCAGCTTTACCTGAATCTGCTTGTCTTACTCATCTCCCATGATTCCATATACAGTTTCTATAGTTAGTTCCCCATAGACTTCTCTAACTATAAATTTCAGCTTCTTGAGTAACCCTAAATGCCTTATATAAGGTCTAGTTTCATGAGATTCACTTTAAAAAATGGCTATGTTCATGATCAATGAGCCAAAAGCAGTTATAAAAGAAAACAGATTTATTGCAGAGTTTACTCTACTTTCACTTCAGTGAGATGACATCTACACTTCACAGCATTACAGCAAACGAACACCTACCTCCGAGTCACTAATCTGATGGCGAGCAACTGATACAGAACGCCTCCTTCTTGAATCAACCTTCGAAACAACTCTAGTTGTACTACCAACATTAGAAGCAGTACCATTTCCATCGTTACGCCTTGACACAGACCTCCCACGCCTTTGAGCAGAGCCAGTCGCACTACCACTAGCACCGACATCACCAGCAATAGCTGAATTAGCACCATTAGGATGCCTCGACACGGACCTTGAACGCCGTTGAGACGATCCCGGACGAATCTCGGTTTTCACGCGAATAGGCCGGGTGCTTCTACTGCTTCCACTCTCATCATCCACCTCAGAGCTGTTATCCTTCCCGGAAAAAAACTCCATTGCGAGATCATCAAGACTGATTTCCGGAAAATCAGAACCTCTCACGGTGGTAACAAACTTGCGTCTCGGAGTAGGAAGAACACCTGGTTCAATCTCCGCGGGAATCGGCCGCGAGAATCTACTAAGGCTTCTAGAACGGCGGTTAGATTTAGAAGAGGAAGAAGTCGGCGAGTCGTCGGTCGACGGCGACGAATTACCAACCGGAGCCCTTCTCGTCGTCGATTTGAACGCCGATGTGGCCATCGGATCAACGATTTTCTCAATTACACAGAGGAAATTGACATTAACAGCATCAAGTTCGAACTCAAAGCTGAAAACAAAATTAAAAAACTGATGAGCAACTCACGAACAAGGGTTTTGTGATGGTGAATTGGTGATGACGAAGATTTCAAAAGGGGCGGATTACGTGAGGATTTGAATAATAATTTAAATTTGAAATATATTGTAACTCTCGAGGTTTTTAATTGAAAAAAAATTTGATGTGTTTCCGGACAAGGTAATGCTAATGCAGTAATGCATATTCCTTGTCTTAAATTTGATTACTCATGAAGTATTTGTTTATAATAAAGATTTTCTCTTCATTTGTTTTACATAGATTTTAAAAAATAAAGTAGAGGTTGAAATCAAATTTCGTATTGTATTAAGTTTAATAGACTTGCTTTTTTTTTTAATAAATATCATTTGTTGAAATGTAAATTCATTTAAGTATTAGAAAATTCATTTCATAAGTAAGCTAAATGTAATTAAAATCAATTTCATTCCCTTAAATTCTACGAAACAAACAATAACTAAAAGTCGTATAAATTCAAGCAAGTGTCTCACATATGAGCTATAACTTTTATATACGACGGTGTTTAGTTTTTAAGACATAGACTAAAGGAAAAGAATGGATTTGAAAGGAACATCAGAAAAGTTATGACCTCGAGTTTTATTTAACGAATGAAAGAGGGGATATGAAGAGAAGTTTGCGCTTATTTTACCTCAAAACGTATCCTTTATAAAATGAGAGGATTTGGTAAGAAAGAATTCTCTTTACTTTTCTTTCTTTTCCTCTTCTGCTTAAATTCGAGAACAGACCGAAAATATCTATTGTCTTCTTTTATATCAACATAAAAATATTTAATCTACAACGAAAGTTAAAATGATAAATTACGAATTCTTAAAATAACTGAAAATAAAAAAATTTCAAATATATAAGTCTATTCCTAAACAAACTGTAAAATGTTTGTTGTACTTGTACACAAACCTTTTTTAATTATAAATAAATAAATTAAAGTCCAACAAAACATTAATAAATAAATAAAAAGTGGACGGGTCACATGAGTTGTGATGCAAAGAAAACATTATGACCATTTATTTGTCATCATGTGGAGGTTGGTAGGTAACTCATATCGACTAACGTTTAACTTTGTTTTTTTGTTTTTTCTTTTTTTTTTAATCAACAGCAAAGAAAAGATATACTAAAACACTTCATTAGCGAGAAGCTAGATAGAGGGATTATTATGTATAATAGACATTTAACTCTTTGTTTGTTGGTCAACAAACAAACAAAGGCGGGAGTTGAAACAGTTTTACCTATGAAGAGTATGAAACATTTATCTCGTCAAGAATAGGGACTTTGTTCTGGATGTTGGTTATTGTACGGGTGGAGAGATTGAAATTTGGACTCGGGTTTGGGATCGTCTTTTTCTGCCATCGTAATAAACAGGGGATGAAGGAGCTCATCGGAGAAAAAGAAGGAAGAAAAATCCGTGTCTAAATCTTACAAAACAAATGCCAATAATATCTTTGAGATATTATCGGCTAACAAGTACAACATAGAAACAAGAGGGGAAAACAACATAAGACAATATTAATATTACAATGGCACCTTCTCTAGTGGGTTTGAAAACCACTTGCTCCACATTAGTTTCCTTTTTGATCTACCTATAATTAAGCCAGGAAAAAAATATTCGTGAACCAAATTGATCATGCACAACTCTTACCTTTGATTGTTTTGAAACATTTTAGCATTTCTCTAATGGTAAGGCCTAACATGTTGTGCAAATAGATGTCATGAAAGCTTCTAATATATGCCCTTTTCGACCCTAGTCCAACAAAGATAGAACTCTTGGCAAGTTTGGCATCGAGAATCCCCACCACTTGCACAACTCAACTATTAGGGATAAGAACAAACGACATGAGGTGAAGAATTGGTCTTCAATTTCCACTCTTAAGCTACATAATGTGCAATCTGTTGTAAGCCTACGTGAAACAATGCTTTCAAGTCAAGGTTATATCTCCTATTTGCTTATTCAAAGAAGTTATGGAATGCCAAGTCCATTCTTTTTTCGAGTTTAGAGGATTGATGTGAGTTCTCCTATTATAACCATGTAATTAATGAGGCAATGACTTTATTCCAAAGAGAGTCCAGATCCTTTTTAACCCCCTACCATCATTTGGAAAGTAGAGCTAAATTCAAGGCTAGAAGACTATTAACACCAAGCCCACCATTTTCTTTAGAAGCCAACACCTTTCTCCATGCTATCCACCAATTTTTCTTATCTCCTCCCAAAAAAAGGTGACATCTTAAACTCTCTAAGTGTTTGATGGTTGTCAATGGAGCTTTATATGAGGAGAAGTACTTATTTATATAAATTTGTCTTCCTCCTGCAGATAACAAAGAGGCCTTCCACATAGAGAGTTTTGACTTGAACTTAGCTATCAAAGGTTCCCAACTATCTTCCCTAGCCATTGACGCACCGATAGGGAGTCCAAGATACTTGAAAAAGAGAGATCGTGAGTTACAATACAGGAAACTTGCACCCGATTTATTTCATTTTGATCAACCCCAACTCCGTATAAAGTTGTATTACTCATATTAACTTTAAGACCTGAAGACAAGTAAAAGTATCGTAGAATTCCAATAAAATTCTGAGCATTTGAGAGTGACCACTTATCAAAAATGGTGTCATCGGCAAATTGAAGATGGTAAATCGCTGGACCTCCATTCAGAAGAGATAGGCCTTCAGAGATACTCAAATCAACTGAGCATTCAACCCCTCACTTGAACTTTTAACTTTGTTAAATTATAAACTAGTAATACAAGGTTTTTCTTAAGAATAAAACTAACTTGTTCTCAAGTCCCAACTAACCATAAAGATGAAGTGTAGGTTATTTAAGCTATATTTTAAAATGTTAAAGTATGATTTTTACAATAATAGATTACATGTGTAATTGTGTAACTATCATAAATCATAGGCATTTTAAGAACCATGACTTGTAAATTGAAAATGAAGTTGAATACATTTTATCACAAACCATATGCATTCTACAAAATCCTACTAACAAATTGATTTGAGTAACCAAAAAGTTTTATTCTTGAACCATCAAAACACTTAACATATAATGTAAGGTTAAGTATCTTGAAAAATCACCAAGTATCTTGAGACTCCTAATGTAAGGTCTCCTTGGTATTAAAAGACTTCGTGTATATAAAAATCAAGAATGATATTGCTCCAAGAAAGTGAGATTACTTTTTTTTTTTGGTACATGTCTCATTATACTAAAAGAAGCACATAGTCATAATAGTGTTACCTCATTATGAACAGTTGTTTAACAAGTTATATGTTATCTCTCCTAGTTTAACACCAGAAACCATGATGTAAATGTAACACCCTAATTTGAGAAACATAGTTTTCAATCACTTCTTTAAAATATAAAGGGGTGTGTTTGGTAAAGAGAAAAGAAAATAGGAAAATGGAAATAATTTTGTTTCTTTTGTTTGGGAGAAATGTTTATGGGGAGAAATGACAGCTGACGTCTGGTTGCGATGTGTTTTCGGCGATTGAATCCTAAATCATCGACGTCCCGTTGCGATGTGTTTCTGTCGATGATGAGTAGTCTGGCATCGGTGAGGCGGTGTCGCCGTTGCAGCCGCCATCCGGCGACCCGAGCTACCATATCTCTATTTCAATATTTCTTTGATGCTACCAAACAAGGGAATCAATTCCAATTCTTCATACATTTCCATTTCTCACCATTTTCATTTCTATCCCATTTTCATATCTAATTCCCCCAATTCTTTTCTCTCTACCAAACACCTAATAAGAGTTTTAGCAGAAATCTTTTGAAACAAGAGTTTGATTTCTCAAAAGGTAACAAATCAAACTTTACAAAATGATGTTACAATGTCAAATTCATATCATAATAATTAAAGGCATACTAGTAAATGTTTTTGCAATTCTTTGCTTGAAGTATTAACCCGCATTATATATTTATAATATATATCATCGTTTGTTAATTCCTTGTAAATACCTTGTTGATCACTTGATCTCATCTTTAGTTTACATCTAAAGCATAACAACAACTAGGCATGCTTCCGATATGAATCATGCATTACATGTATTAAGCAACATGTATTACTGTATTAGAATATACATGTTTAATCATTTATTTGCATCATATGGTGGGTTATAGTTAAAGAATATCACATTCGTCCTTACGATATCAAAAAGAACACAATACACTATAACATGTAGCAAAACATAGACATGCATAAGCAACCTTATAATAAGAAAGAGATGTATCAAATCATCTCGTTAACCTTTAATCCAATTATTCTTGATTACTTAGAATCATGTTAAAGCTTACAATGAGGTTTAACAAATGATATACACAACATGCTCATGATTTAACAAAACAGAATCGATAATCTTAAGTATTTAGTTGAATTTTAATTAATTAGAAATAATTAATAAAGAAAATGTGAGTAGCCATCGGAGGAAAGCTTGACATGAGTACCAGAGTCTTTCTTCTTCATTGTCTTCTTGAACTGTTTTGAAGCTGCTTTTAACACCTTCTTCCACCTCTGTTTTCAAGTTCAACAAATTTTCATAAAGTTACTCAATTTTAAAAGAAAATAACACTATTTAGACAAGAACGATTTTGGAAATCTTTACCTTGCTCTGAATTGGGGAAGAACATGGAGGATCTGCAACCAAATTCGATGAATTCGAAGAAATCGGCCCCAATTGATCAAACCCTCTGAAACTGCTTCTTCTTCTCTTCATCATCATCTTTTTCTTGCTGAATTTGTGATGAACTTTGAAGCAATTAAACACACACAAATCTGAAAAGTTATCTTTAACACTTGTCAGTTTCCCCTCGTTGCTCTGTTCTTCATCTTCATACGAAAGCTTTCTCTGCAGATCCGGCGCCGGCGACGATGGCTTTGAAGGGTGAGGGACTAACGGTGACCAGATTGAGCTCTGGGTGTAGTCGAAATCGAAGGCCGAGTTATCGGGAAACTTGCAGAGAAGATCGTTCGACATTGATGATAACATGTATTCCACCACCTTCACCTCTGTAACTCCACCGCCGTAGAAGCTGCTGCCGCTGCTGTTGTTGTTCACCATGAGGATTCTTCTCTCTTCTTCTTGGCTGATTCCTTTGGTTCCGTTGAAATTCATTGTTGGGTTCTGATTTTGTTGGCTTTTCGCAGATCAATTCATGGGGAAATCGTGAATAAAAGTAACCGGTACGAGGAAGATGACAAAAACTAGCCGTTGGAGGGACAATCTCGATCTCTCAGACTCACATTCCGTTGACTGGAATGAAAGTCAAAATTAGATATCATTGGGTCTGAGAATCGATATGTTTTGGACTGGGCTCATTTGTAAAAGTATTGGGCTTTTTTTTACAATTTGTTCGTTTTTAAAACATGGATAATGTGTTTTTTCTTGTATATTTTCATGAGTGTTGGCGTCATAATTGTATTTTATTTAGCTTATTAGTTATTATCCAATTAAAAATATCCAAAAATGTTTATAAATTCACTAACTCACACAATATATCAATTAGATTTATTAGTTCAAGTTACACAGAATTTATAACAGTTTAGTTAGGATATTATATAAAAAAAAAATTATTATGAAATGTTATATGATTAATTTAATTTACATGTCGAGATCTAAAAAATATTATTTATTATAAAAGGTCTAGTTATTAAAGGTATATAAGATTGTCACAAACTTCACCTAATAGTTATTTTAATTGATAGTTTTAACTTTACAACTATGATTTCCATGTTTTATGAAACTTTTCTGAATTCTATGTAAGTGTTGGTCCCCAACCAGCTCGGGTTATATGTCCAATGCGGATAATCTGAGTGGGATTGCGTGAGCGATGTCTAAGAGATGTTAGAGTAGAGGTAGCTGATCGAAACTAGTTCTAATTTGATTGATAGAGAAAGAGACATAGGTTTGGCAATGTAGGGGTTTAATCTGGTTTAAAAATACAAAATGAAAAACGTGACTAGTTTGCTAAGTTGCAAGCCATCATTTGTCTATAGGTTAAAGGTTGTGTGTACCTAGAAGTATCTATGTAGATGCTTTTATACTCACAAACACTTAAATAAGTAAATGATAAAATGACTAACATATCACTCATTTAAAATGTTTGTATGTATAAAAGCATGTAAGATAAATGTTGCTAGAAACATTTATTACATCCCTTTGTATATATCGGTATAAATTTAGAAGTTTGTTACGTAATTCGTCAATAAAAAGGTAAAATACCTACAATAACACATTTCAGAAAAAAGTTGCTATTTAGTAGCGATTACCTTTTTAGAGAAATGTTCAACATAGTCCATACTTAATGCATAGTCCCAATGGACTAATCTTAGCCTTTGGATCAGCCCCATTGATGGTCCAGATTGAATTTTGAAAATTTAGACGGAGTGACATTTTCGTAATTAACATGTATTGATTTTACAATCATATGTGATTGTATATTAAATCACATATGATTGAATATTAAAATTTAGGACTATGCTTATTATATGGACTATATTGAACATAACTCTACCTTTTTAATTTCTTATTAATATTATCATTTTTAGTTCCATCAAAAATTGGTCTTTCTGGGCATTATGAAATGCATTACAACTATAAAATTGATTGGATACCCATGTAAAGCTAGGTATAAAAAAGTGCATGATCAAGCAAGAAAGACTAAAACAAAGGAAAGGTCATATGTTATAATGGGTACAAGTTTTTTCTTTTTTTTCCTTTTTCTTTTTTGGTTAGCAAAGATAAGTTTTGTCCACCCAACACATAACTCGTTAGTAAAAAAATGATTAATTATGTAGCTATAAGACATAACTATCATATAATGCAACACTTCCATGCAAGATTTAAATAAGTAATGATTAACATTTGTGTTTATATCTACCAATTCCTATGATTATTGTATAAGAATACATATGAAATAAACTGGGTAACATGGATTAGTTCCCAAGCATAATGGCAATCATTAAGCCAACCAGGCAAACTAAACTAGGTTTGTAGAGCACAATTATGAGTCACATAGGAAGACAAAGATCCAGTCCACAGCCTAAGTGCATATGGTTGTCCTATGAGTAACTAACCATAATATTGTATCCAAGCTTAATTATGCCACCAACTTATACTTATTAAGATTCTCAGCATATATATAAACATTAACTTTTGTCATAACATAAGAGTAAGTTATATAAAGAAGCAAGATACTATATTCTTAGTCCTTTTCTCTAATGATTTTCTGTTTTAACAGATTTTTAAAAAAGTCAAGCTATACTAATTTACCCGGTCTAACTGTTCGTGGCCGTTTATTTACTTCTTTGACCATGCATTCAATATGTTAATTCAAAGTGGATTTGTTAATGGCTAATTCAGAGGAGATTTGTTAATGGCTAGGATTTGTTTGATCGCTCATTTTCACTTAAATATTCATTCTATATAAAGAAATAAATACAAATTATTTTGATACTTATTTAGCACATTAAATATGGGATAAGAAGGGACAAGAGGTCAATATCAAGTAATAACTTGGTCAATGTTAATAAAATGGGTTGCCCTTAGAAAGGCCAACATCCCATTTTCTAAGAAAATGGAGGCTTGCATAAAGAATGATGGTCTTATGTCTCCTCCCCTACCCATCCTTTTGTCCCTTTCTATCAAACCAAATACTTTGGCACAAATCTAGGTCCCTTCACATGCCATTCGGGTCGGGTAATCCACCCAAACAAATAATCCAATATGCTGATAGGCTGATAGCTAACCACGTCATGATACAAAGTGGGTTCAAAGTCATAAAACTCGATTTTGTTATAATGTCATTAGAAAAACTATAATTTAAAGTTATAGTTTATAAAAGGTAAGTGTATTGAGTGAATATAATAATAAAATGGTCACATAAACATCGAATTAAAATGGTTTATAATTATAATAAAACCTCATAGATAAAGAGACCACAAGGAAACCGCAAAGATTAACCATAGTTGTAACTCAAAATTAGGGTTGTCCGAAATTTTGTTTGAAATCACAATGAAAAATATACCAAAGTAAAACTGAAACAAACCAACCAGAAGTTGAAATTGTTTTATCCATTAAGAATTGAAGATATAAGCTCACCCACCCATCAAACCTTCAAACGAACACCTTTACCACGTCTGGCTACTAAAGGTGTTTATGAATAGTTAGCCAAGTATTTGAATTAAATGATAACCAGTCGACATAAATATTGATTTGCAACTTTCATGAACCTAATCTAAACTAAAAATACTATTATCCGGTTTTTTCAATATTTTTATTCGATTAACCAAATAGTTGTGTTTTAATATATTTACAAGTTTACAACGTTCAAAATTTTATATCTATGTCCACTTAGAAACTTTTAATAATTATGATTGAAAAAAGTACGTTATAAATAAAGATGTGACTAAGATAAAATAAATCATAGTCAAGAATAATACCTATATAAATGACTCGTAAACAACAAATAATTACAAATGCTACTAAAATCTATATTGGAAAAGTAACATGTACTTATTTGTTACAAGTAATATATTGTTAGGTGGGTTGTTTTCAATATAGTCCATGTAAAAAACATAGTCCTGAAGTTTTAATAATCAATCACATATGATTCAGTATACAATCACATTTGATTGTAAAAACATCACATGTGAATTACGAAAATGCCACTCCCGCCCAAAATTTTAAAATTCAATCTAGACCATTGATGGGGCTTATCCAAAGACTAAAATTAGTCCATCAGGACTATGGATTAAGTATGGACTATATTGAACATTTCTCATTGTTAGGTCATAGAGAATGGTCTAGGTATAGTTGCGGTATTGCATGTTTCAAGTTTACACCACTCCGCTCAATTTGGTACTATAAATATGGATACTTCTCGACGTATCTTTACCGGAAGAGGAGAAAGAAAGAGAGAAAATATGAGAGAGGGGAGAAAGAGAGGGACCAGATATTTTTATATTTTTAGGTTAGAGTATGAAAAGTATGGGTATATTTTATGTTGAAATATGAAAAATTAAAAATAAATTATAAGTGAGGTGGCGTTGTTTGAAAAATAGAATTAGTTTTTTTTTTCGGTTTATCGTTTGCCTTTAATATATAAACTGTAATTGAACCAAAAAATTAAAAAAAAAAAGTTATGTTAAACAAATCGGGATAAGTAAAAAAAATCGGCTAAGCTAACCTAAATTTCAGAACGATTTTTCGATTTGTAAGTTCCAAATTATTTAAACGCCCCTACCGGCCAATCACCACCGCCCTCTCCACCAAACTCCGGGCTTCTTTATTTTTCGAAATAAGCACTTATTTTTAAGAAACGTCTGCACAGTTTTATGTCTTTATAAACAAAGACCACTTTCATCTTTATATTCGGGGGTGTTTTCCATAGCTTATTTATTTGGCTTATTAGCTTATTTAAGCTAATAAGCCTTAAATAGTGTTTCCCATAACTTATTAAGGATGAGCTTATTAGCTTATTTATGGGTTTTAAATAAGCCAAGATTTTGAGGCTTATTAGAGCTTATTTATCCAAATTACATCTTTTACCCTTTATTTTGTATGCTTCATCTTCTTCCTTGCTTTTTCTTCTCCTATTTTTAGGGTTAATAAGTCATGGTAAACACTTGAGCTTATTAGACATGCTTTTTTTTGTCATTTTAAAGCATAAATAAGTCTTCTTTAAATAAGTCATGTGAAACACTTTTATTTGTTTTAGCTTATTTAATTAAATAAGCTAATAAGCTAATAAGCTTAAATAAGCTATGGAAAACACCCCTTCATACACCTTTAAACAAATCTTTGCTTTCAAACTTTCAACACAAGTAAACACGTACATTTTTTGGTATAAACATCTGCAAACCTTCATTCAACACATATGCATATAGCTTCATTTTATAACCTTCAACATACACACATGATTTTTAAAAATAACAAGAGAGATCTTTCTTTATCTTCAAAGGCTCAAAAATAAAAAAGCTACCACATTTGTTTAGATCAAAGACTGAAGATGAAATCCTGATCCAAAAATAGATATATAAAGATTAAAAATATCATACATAATAGGATAAGAATAAAGAATTAACATGCAACCAAATAATTGTGCATTGATTTTTGTCCCAAGCACATGATTCATCATTCGAATCTAACTCTAAAATATAAATTAGATATTGTGGATCCAAAAGGGTATTTAAGTAATTTGACAATGAAGCATAGTAAGCCTCATTGACTATATAAACCTGGCCAATGGATGCTAATTCTCCATGCACACAAAATCCTCAAAGAAGAACTTCAACATTTTTAGGGTTTCCAATTGCAAGGATGGTTTCAAAGGTAGAACAAGCAAAGGAAAGTCAACAACAAAAAAGTCAAAATTACCATCACCATAGACAATCAGTGATCCAAAAAGAGATGATCATGCAATGTAACAAAGGCAACACCACCAAGTTCAAGAGAAGTTCCTCCCATCTTGAAGACGACGGCGTCTCTTCAGCCATTCTCTTGCTAGCGTGCATAGCCTGCAGCCCGTGATCTCATCGACATTGTGAATTCCAGATCAACGAAAGCTTTGATATATAGATATTTCGTATTTGATAGTTATACAAAGAGGATTATATTTTACTAGATTTTTCATTTTTATTTATTACAATATTATGTACTACATGTAAACAAATTATGTCATCTAAAAAAATGGACAACTTACTTAATTGATGTACTTTGCAATAAGTAAGAAGTATGTATTGCAACATTGGTGTTGAAAACTCACATCCAAACGTCCTTTTAGCATATAAACGTGTGAATTTGATTTGTATTGTCAATAAATCACCAAAATATGTCAAGATATATGAAAATCGAGCTTGAAATACATATATAATTTGATATATAATAAGTTGATAACTCAAAATATGAAAGTTTCTCAAAAAATATGCACAATTACGTATATTGATCACTATCGTAGTACATTATCACACTATTAGAAAATCTGCCAACAAAACATTTATTAATTAATTTGTTTTAAAACTAAAGTTATTAAGTTGTATTTAAACTCATAAACTCACACTCACATACATATATTGATTTTATAAAGTCAAGTTCTAGGTCACCAATAGAAAACTAATATATAACAAATTTTAATGGTAGTTATAGATTGATTATTATGTTTTTTAAGTTTTTATATGTTAGCTATAAATGTATGAATACTATATGCATAATTGAAGGTAGATGAGTAGGTAGGGAAGTTGCAACAATGAAGGTAGGCTATCTAAACAGTAGTAGCAAATGTATTTGTGTTAAACGTTTAATTAAGGAATAATTTTAAAAACCCATTTTCTAGTCATAATTTTAGTTACACCATTTTCATATCTTTTTCTAGTCATAATTTTACAGCAGGTTGGTGCAGTTTGTGACTTGCAAACAAGACCTTTTGTAAGACTTTGAGGTTGGTTTAATGGTTTGATTTTGCCTTTCAAAAAAAAAAAAAAACTAATGTATATGGGGAAAAAATCATATTTTTTTAAGTGTTTGAAGTCGTGGACACTGTTGCAAGAGTAATTTTCTGCAAGGCTTGAGTTGTGTAATTCCGGTTTGCTTTGGCTAGCCTTTGATCTAAATTACCTGGCTATGTTTTGGTTCGGTTATTTCACTCATTTTGGTTATGCTTTGATTAGTTCGGTTTGTTTAATTAATAAGGTTAATTAAAAGTTAGAGTATGGGAGTTTATTAAGAACACTTGTAGTGGCTCGTCATGAGACACCATAACAAGCATGTCACTATGTTGTTCCCTTGTTATCAATTATGGTGAGTTCGTAATGTGGTTTGTCATCCGGCACCTTGTTGTCGTGCTGACGAGCTCAGTAGCTAGCTCTCTTTTTAATTTATTTCAACCAATCATATTAATCTAAATTAATGTGATGTTGGTCTAGTAATAATAGTGAAGGTAATGTGGATGTTGGTCATAACAGTCATGACTAGGGCTGTTTAATCATGAGCTAGTCATAGGCTGAAAACGCTTATATGACTGTTAGTCACAACATTTATGCATGTCATAACTATGAGTGGTCTAAGTAACGTGAGAGCATTAACGATCAAATTCGATTTTTAAAAGTTTTTGCATTGTAACTTATCCTTGAGGTGGGTCCAGCTTACGACGTACGTCATGAGAGGTCTACTCATTGGCCGGTTTTATATTTTTAAACAATAAACTAGAAAATTAAACTAAAAATAAGCAAAACTTGTGTATAGCTTGCTTTGTTTTCCTTGAACAAAGTAGAAATGATCATATGATTGGTGTGCTTCATTAATATGTCTAAATATCAACCTAACATTATTACATATAATTGAAACATGTATAGCAGAATTTAAGGTAGAGATAAAGACAAGAGAAAAAGTTTGAATGAATGAATTCAGAAACAAGAAATTTGTACTTGAAATGATCAGAAGAAGCAAATCAAGAACATGGGGCACGTGGTGAATCCAGTAACTCACGTGCCACTATTTTAGGGTGCAAAAGGGGGGAATAATAACGTACTGTGTGCTGCATTACATGCACTGCATTTAGTAAATGGTTCACAGAGGGAGGATGGGCACTTAGTCAGTCACGTGCTAATGTTTTTATAACAACAAAACCGTTATGGGCTACGACGCTACGTGCATGCATTTTATGGATTGTTAACGGACAAATAAAATTATAAGTTTAAATAAAAAAATCAAAACTTATATGTTATATTCATCAATATTGATTATATTAATCGTGACATATCTACATAATTTGGGTGATCTAATGGTTTTTATGTTCGGGGATGAAGTGGGATAAAAATGTTTCTCACTTGTAAAATGTTGACGTGTGAAAAAAATAATGCAAATATGTAAAGCTTAAAAGCTAATATGTTTTTTAGCTAAAAAATTGTTTATACCATTATATAACTACTTATAAACTGTCTAAGACGGTATAACCAGTATGGTCAATATGATTTTATACGCGGATAAGAAGTTGGGAAACATGTCTATCTTTTTGGCAAACTCATAGTTCGAATGGATGTACGGCTTTCTAGTTCAGATGCTTTATGTGTCAACGTATCCTATAAAGTTTGTAACTCCACAAACAAGTAATTTTCACTAGCATCACATTCATCACCATTTTTAAAGCTAATTCAAGATTTAACCAATATTTATTTGTAATTCATCATCAAAAAAAAGAAACTAACCTTGATTTATCAAACATAAGTTCAAAAATAGATTCAAAGTATCTTATTTTTTCAAGTCATAAGAAAAATATCTACCAAATGCATCTTTTAAAAAAGTGATTTTAGGTTCATCTTTCCTCATATATCCTTTTTCTACAAGTGAATCTTTCATTTTTACATCTAGAACATCCCAAAAACCTACACTCCTCAATCAACAATATTCAAATCACTTGGTTTATCTACTAACACATTATTTTCAACAAAAGCATTAAAATTATCAGTAGGAGTCAACAAATTCATTATTTTCGACAAAATCATTAGAATGATAATTAGAATCTTCATCTTTCTTTTTCAACAAATTCATTATTTTCTACAAAACCATTAGATTTATCAACAAATCCATTAAAATTATCTATGTGAAACATTTGTTTTCATTACCATAATATATTTTCATATTCCATGTCACAAAATATTTATTCAAAATCCTTGCAATGAACTAGTAATTTCTTGTTCTCTTTTTTTATGTATTCTAATTTGAGCACCTAACAGTTAGGGTCGAGGAGGCATGCTAAATATTATATATAAAAAAACCTAAACAATCAAGAAATCAAACAACTAAGCGGTCAAGAAATATATGTAGGACAAAATAATACTTAAGCTTAGAACATAAAAAAATGGAAATGTCTAAACCAAACGGGAAAATACCCAAACGAAAAACGGACCGGTCCAGGACCGAAGTAGGATTGGTCCGGACTTGGACCGGTCCGGAAGTGGTCTAGGACCGCCCGAAGACCGAATTTATCGAAATGGTCTTACGCGAAGACCGGTCCGCCGAGGACCGGACCGGGACCGACTAGGTCCGGACCGGACCGGACCGGCTGTGGTCCAGGACCGGTCCAGGACCATCTCTATAATCAAGTAGTAAAAAAACCGATTTATGTCCTAGGCCCAAGCCCAGAATGTATAGGCTTGACACAAGTTGTATAATAACTTCAAGAAGAGACCCTGTTCACACTTCTGTCAGTATATTGGTAAGCATCTAGACTTGATGGTCTTTATATTTGCATATTAGTAGGCATCCAATTTCTGAATCATGTGACCTAATTACTTGAAGGTGGCACTTTTGAATTGCATATTAGTAGGTATTGGATTAATTTGTTCAATTCAATTAAATAAATTAAAAAAAAGTTAGCCAGAATGAAAAAAAATGCTGGACTATCTTTAGGCTGCCAAGAGCGCTACAAGTCAACCAAACGAACACGAACAACACTTATTTAAGTATGTTTGTTATACTTTAACCGAATAGATAATGAACACAAAAAAATAAACAATTACATTTTTGTGTTTGCGTTCACCCATTAATATGTCAAACAAAAAAACACATATTTAAATATACTATGACGCAGGTCTAACGTTATTAAACACAAGCCAACACATACATACACACACGAACGTTAGCAGACACATAAACGAACATTCACAAACATAAAGTCATGAATGAATGAGCGAACAAACTAATCAACCGCTTCTTCTTTTTTTAAATGTTTCAACTCGTTACTGGGATGGACAATTAGCAGGGCCAATATTTGATATAGAGGCCATAACAGTTTTTTCAATTTCATGCATAGAATGAGTAATGCTTACAGCAATTAGAGAAAATTCTCCTAAAATTGTAGCTACAAAGCTTATACAAGTTCATCAATGAATGGCTGGATCTACCATATATAATTCCGCGCGGTCATTTCACCGCCACATTAAACTTCTCAGAAAACCACGTTTTCTTCGTTCTCTCGTCTTCATTTCCTCCACTGAAACAAAAGGAACAAGTAACTCAGACATTAGAGGTTGATTTTGGTTCAATCAGAACTGTACTAACAACACTATGCATTTACACACATCGATTTCAAGATGCATCATTTCAAGATATTTAAACTTAATGAGTTGAATTCATAAATAGAAGCCACCTTTTAGTCTTCCAGCCAGATATAAAGCTTCTTCGGCAATTGGTCTCCATTGCTCAGCACACGAGTAGTTGATTCCTAAACCAACACTAAGCCCTCTCAGCAATTGCACCGTACGCAGAACAGAAAAAAGTTCCTCGGGGAATGCCTACAACGTGATCATGAACAATTTAGGTAAATTTGTACATTAAATGTTAAAATGTTGTTTTAAAATTTGTTCTATCTTATGAAAAATGCAAATTACATAAACATCGTTTTTCTTCATGTTATGTTATACAAGCAGGTTGGGTGACGGGTCAAAACAGGTCCTTTTAAGTAGGGACCACAACAGGTTGTGCGGGGCTGGTTTGACCCGCAAACACTTAATTTTCCATCTTTTATATATAACAATGCATCATTACGATTACACTAATAAATCTCTAACCCCTTTATCTTTTTTTTTTTTTTAATTTGACATGTTCGAGATCATATTAAAAAAAAAACCCGATTGACCCATTCATAAGTAAATTAATCAAATTGCCACCTCTATTAATTAAAAAGCATACCTGAACGGCAACTTTTTTTATTGAAGAATCTTCTGAGAATGGCGACAAGATCTTGACTCCGGGAGGCAACTTAGTATCGAACATTACCTGGGCCAGCTTAAATAATTCTTTATGTTCATCTGGACATAAGCTAACGGTATCTATGCCAAGTTCCCTGATATAGTTATAGGCATCGTTTGATAAACGAACGAAAAATATTTATTACCAATTTTAATCAAAATTTATTACACGTTTATACCGGAATCCCTCTGACGCCCTTGCGTGATCATTGTCAGCTATAGCAAGAACCAGATTGGCATAACCAAGCCTCAGAGCGTTTGGAAGATCTTTCACTTGTCCATAATCAAGCAAAGCAACCTATGCAATAATAATAAATATAATAAATATAATATATATATATATATATATATATATATATATATATGTTTGGATCTAACATTTTGGGTAATATTAAAAATGAAAAATTGGTCGTTTACTTACCTCCGAGCCTTTACAAATGAGAATATTTCCGGGGTGAGGATCCGCGTGAAAGAATCCGCTCTCGAGTATCATTTGTCCATATGCAAGAGTAAGACTTTTTAAAATGTTCCTGCATTTTTAGAGGCATGAGCTCAAATTATGCGACATCTTTTCTTGTTAAATCAAAAGGAAGATAGTATTTTAAGTATAAAAGAATAAGAACAAAATTATTAGATCGACTGTCACACATACATTCAAGAACAAAATAAATATCTATGGTGGTTGGTATGAAAAAGAAAAAGAATAAGAAAAAGGAACAGGAACAGGGCGAGTGTGGAAATAGTATTTCAAGTATAAAAGGGCGATCGGATATTTCATACTCTCTGAGTCTGTGGGGCTTACTGCTTTGCTGCTGCTGCCATCTTACCATCCGGATTTATTCCTCTTTTCTTAATTTCATCTCCAAGATTCAGGATCGGGACCCCATCCATATACTCCATCACCAACACCTTCCTATGCAATTTAAAAAACAGTACATCATCAAAAACAGAATCGGTATTCTCAACTGTTGAGGGGTATTTTAGACATTTGACTAGCATTCAAGTACTAGTACTATCAAAGTTCAAAACTTCAAAACATCTGCTTGCATCATTTCTCCAAAAAGAGGAGATTTTGAGAATTAGAAAGCCACTGGATTGACTTCAAAAGTCAAAAAGTTTTTCCTGTTTAAAATTTGCTTATAGTTTGTTTCTAATGAGAGAAAAGAATTATGTTCAACATGAATCACCTGGTGACCGCATTCGATATAACCCGAGGCACTTTGACAGGAGTCTTTCGGTTGATTTTAAGTAGAAATGTTCTGATTCTACTCATGGCATCGGCTTCTCTTGTAAAATCGAATTCATACCCTATCTTGAATGACATGAACCAAAACAAGATTAGCACATGACAAACCAAACTCCTAAATTATTCTAATAAAACATTTGACTGTTAATGTGATAATATATATTTTGTGTAATCATGCCTGACGGGCTAATTATTAATAATAATAATTTCTAAAAGGCTCGCCACAAATCAACAGTTTCATGTAGCCAAGTAGGATTAGTCTTCACCTGTTTCTCCATTTCTTTACACACCGAGTAGAAATCAAATTTGATGTCTGTCTTTTGTATACATAATGCAAACGCTTTCAAATTACGAAGATCTGTCATCATCAATTCTTGAACACCAGGATGTTGCACCTGTTATTATAAAAGGCCTTTTAATAACTGATAAAGGTGTTAAATAGTGTGACACAGGAATCATTATTTAAGTAAACTTACCTTGACAACGACATCACTTTGATCCCCTTTTATCCTAGCTCGATGAACCTAAAATATAAAAAAAATAAAAACATGTATGAGCAAAAACACGACATGGAAGATTGAAATAAGCATTTTTTTTAGATAATTGTTATTAATAACATGAAACTAGAGGTAGCAAATGTGAGGGTCGGCCCATATTGAGTAACTTGTTAGCAAAGGTAATTTTGGATGGGACTGGTCAAGATGACCCAAGACGGTTTTTGTCTTAAAAAACTAGTATTTATAATGATTTTAATTTATTAATCTAGATAATAATCTGATTTTGAATAAAATGATTTAGAAGGTTTTATGCATTAAAATGCACTTTGACCGACGTTTGACCCATTAGAAATACAACCAAATATTTCCCGTCACATATAGAAGTGGATAACACCACTTGGGGTTTAATACTAGAAGATTCAATAAAATAAACACAAATCATCAAATTATAGTTTTTGGTTGTAATACATGAGAATATGAGATACCTGTGCAATTGAAGCGGAGCCAATTGGATCCCATTCGAATCTTTCAAATATTTCATCCACGGTTTTACCCAACTCCTTCTCGATAACAAGTTGCACCATGTTACGTGGTGTTGCCGGAGCATGATCACATAGAGTAACTAACCTCCTCACCCATGCAGCTGGTGCTAGATCAGGCTTCCCAAGAACTTGAGCAATCTAAAGAATTCAAAAGGGTTAAAATGAAGATTCAACCTCCATTATTTAACAAGTAGAGGTGAAATAAATGAGGTTAAAATGAAGGTTCAATCTAAAAAATTCAAATGGTGCATGATCACTTTCTTTTTATAGGTCGGGGCGGAGTTCGGTTGGCCTGACAATTTTTGTCCAAATTTTCTATAGCCTTATATAGATAATTAGAGTATTACAGAAAATATTATTTCAACTATAATGTGATTTTTTTAATAAATCAATTTATGAGGTTATATGCATTCAATAATACAGTTTGGGCGTTCAACCCGTTTCCTTTTTTAACTAACTTTTTTTTTACCCAAACAAAACCCGAAATAAGTAATCAATTACTCCTAAGTGAAAATTTGTCACCTCTAGAGATAACAACAACAATAACGAATCCCACGTGGGCGGGGTATGAGAAAGTAAGATGTAGACAATCATACCTCTACCTACCTGATTGGAAAAAGACTGCTTCCTAGAAGACCTCTAGAGATAAGTAGTATAATGCAAAACTCGACTCCCTTACCAGTTACCACACACCCAAAAATGACAACTCCAATGCACCGTGATTTTGAAACAACACACAAATAAACTATGTATATTTTTTATTTCTCTCAAATTTATATCACCCGCATTTCGTTATGCAATAAAAAACACTAACATCCATTCCGAGTAGTACCTTTTAGGTGTCCGCAAAAGGGCATAAATTATAACACTCATCATAGAAAAAGTTGAGGTAGCACCAGGATTTCTTTATTACTTCCGGAGGTGAAGTGATGTTTAGATGTGCATTTTAAGTGATTATTACACACTTGAAGTCACAGTAATCGATTTTGAGTATTTAAAAAAGACTTATTGCGGTTATGATCATGACTTTATGATTATATAGCTTTAAAATAATCACATTTTTTTAAAAGATGTAAGAAGTTTCAAAAAGAAAACTATTTAATGGTATAAATATAAACCTTAATAAGATATGTTTTGATTCTTCATGTCACTATAATTACTTCGAATAGGCACATTCAATCAATGTAAATTACCCTAGGTTTCTCAAACATGCATAAATAACTATACTTATCATATAACTAAAATCATCGTACCCAATTGGAATTCTACCTGAAGATTTTATTTTAAATAAAAGGTATAGATAATAAGGTTTAGTTCACCAAAATGGATCTGACTTTACACGTTTTGCTATTGTATGTATCCAACTTTAAAATCTACCATTTAGTGTACCGAACTTTTGAAAGTTACCATTTAGTGTACTCTAATGTATGATAGTAGGTTACCAGTCTACCACCGGCCATCTTAACTTCTCCGGCGACTGCGTCGTCTCTGCGATCTTCTCCACCGACTTTATCAGCGCAGTGTGACTTCTCTGGTGAAGGCAACTTCTCAGAGACTCTCTCTCTCTCTCTCTCTCTCTCTCTCTCTCTCTCTCTCTCTCTCTCTTGTTAGTTGTCACTCCATCGTCCTTGGGGAAAGTAACCGACAAATATGCCTCAGCGAAAGGGTTGCCTTAAAGGTGTCTACAGCACTAGAGATGGTGACGATACAAATTTTCTAGGGTTTTTGGATACACTAAATGGTAACTTCCAGAAAATTGGTATATTAAATGGTATGATATAAGATTAGTTAATATACAATAGCAAAATATGTGAATTTAAATACTTAGATACATTTTGATGAACTAAACCTTAAATGAAACCCATCATAAAAGATTCAAAATATTTAATAAAACACCAACCTTGAGAAAGAACCCGCCCATGTCGGAGCACATGGAATAAACTTTCTCGGCCGCATGCTCATGTTGTCTCTCCCACATTGCTTCTGCCTTCTTCACATCCTTCTCAAAATTAACTCGAACCTGAAAAACCTAATAAAATAGCACACCCACAACAAGGAAACATCAAAAAACCAATAAAACTTAAAAATTAGAACAACAATGGCCAAGAAAACACACTACACCCACAAAAAAATGACATCAATAAACCAAGGAAGCCTGAGATCGGGGCTGGGATAGCCAATAAAACACAATTCACCCACAAAAGAATAACATCAAGAAACCAAGAAAACATCAAACTGGGACAAGAATTGTCAAGAAAACACAACACAGATACTAAACATAGGATCAAGAAACCACGAAAACTTCAACTTGTGATTAAAATGCCAAGAATGGCCAAGAACAAGAAAACACAATACACCAACATAACTTCAAATTGGCCAAGAAATAATATACCTACAAAAGTAAAACATCAAGGAAAAAAAACCTCAAATTGGGACAGTATTTGTCAAGAAAACACAATAGACCTACTAAAGCATAGCATCAAGAAACCATGAAAACTTCAAACTGGGACAAAATGACCAAGAAAACACAGTACACCTACTGAAACATAACATCAAGAACCCAACAAAAATTCAAAAAGTGGGATAATAATGGCCAAAAAAACACAATTCAACTACAAAAATAAAACATCAGGAAACCAAGAGAAACTCAAGTGGGGACAAAATGTGATATGCCAATTTCAGGATTAAGAATTAATCGAGAAATTGATATCTATAACTCTTTGAATTCTCACAGAAAGAAAGAGAATTGGAAGTGAAACTGTGA
Source organism: Pulicaria dysenterica (assembly GCA_947179395.2). Classification (NCBI taxonomy): domain Eukaryota; kingdom Viridiplantae; phylum Streptophyta; class Magnoliopsida; order Asterales; family Asteraceae; genus Pulicaria; species Pulicaria dysenterica. The sequence continues at coordinate 5,532,795 of OX359292.1, forward strand.
AAGGCTGGAATCTTTAGTAGAACATATATGAGATACACCAAGAAGGAAATACATTTTGGTAACTGAATCAATGATCCTAACATCTGTTACATGACCTCTATTTATACACTAGACTACTAGAGTCTAACTACTTCAACTAACAGATCACACATGTACCAACCTCCAGTGTACAACCTACCTATGCACTAGCTATTCCAAGTGGTACATAACACAAAAATGGTCAGAAAACTCAAACTCAACACCTGCAAAAGACATAGCATCAACAAACCAAGAAAACTTCAAATTGGACAAAATTGGCTAAGAAAACACAATTAACCGACATACAAGAAACAAATCAAGCAACAAATGGGACGAGAAGAAGAAAACACAATACAGCTACTATAACATACTTCACGAAACACCAAAAAGATAAAAACTGCAAAGGGAGCAACAATGGCCAAGAAATTACCATTCATCCACAAAAAGAAGCATCAAGAAACCAAGAAATTCTCAAATTGAGATTACAATGGTCAAGAAAACATTATGCACCTACTGAAACATAGCATCGACAGACCATGGAAGTTCTAAATTGGGACAAAAATGGTCACAAAGCACAATTCTTCCACTCAAAAAGAACACAAAACAAGAAGGGGTCAACAATGGCCGAGAAAACATTATTCAGCCACACATGTAAACAAAAAGGAAAAAAACGTCAAGAAACCAAAAGAAGAAGAAGAAGAGGCCTTGAATAGAAGCAAGAATTAGCATCTGGATTACTTGTATCGATAGTTGGAATTTGATTCACCTTATACCCAGTGTAGATATCGACAGCTCGGACCCAGAATTGGAAGGAGCGTTGCCATGGTCTGAAACCGGTATAGAGTTTCTCTTGAAATTCGTTGAAATCAAGAGGCATTCTTTAATCTCTGCAGCCCAGGTGAGTGTGTCTATGTTGGGTTCCTACAAGATTACTCTTGAACTGATACGAAAAAGGAAAAAGAAGAAGTAAATAGTAAAGGGGTTCGTTTGTTCATGGCGTACGTAATTCGAGTGGTCGCCCTTTTGCCTTATTTGATTCGATTTTGAGCCATGCGGGAATGAGTCAAATGATGGGGGTATATCTGTTTGCTATGAATGTGGCTACAATGGACTGATGAAGTTCTAGTGTTGGTGCTGGGCCACTGTATACTCTATCCGACTATGTGAGATGTATCTTTATCCAAACATTCATGTGGAAAGTCTAAAGCATTTACGGTTTGTTATAATAGCATGTTATCGAGAGGGGAAACTATGTTCTTGAGTTTTTTTAGAAAGGAAATTTTAGCATTTTTGTGTGTAACCCCCCCCCCCCCCCCCCCCAAACCCCCAAACACTTTTGGGATGATTGGGAGGGGAAGTTTTTTTATCCTTCCCTTTCCTTTCCTTTCCAGTCTTCCCCTTCCTTCCCTTCCCTTCGTTTAAAAACTCGAGAATTGGCCGTAAAAGATGGAGTAAATGAGGATGCAACTCTGTCATTCCGGTAACATGATGGGCTGTGGTCTACTTTGCATGGTTACTCATCCCCGGTTATTTGTTGCACTCGTAATAGTAAGGCCACCGGTATGGGGTGATTTGAGAGCTTTCGGATTTCTTCGGCTTTTTATCGGGTACTTGGGGAACACCCGTACACCCCTACCTTCGGATAGGTGTTCGGTTATCCTAATGCGACCTCTTTTTTTTAATGTAAGAGAGAGTAAGTGGAGGAAAAAGATTGGATTAGTTAGGTTATACTATACTTGGATTTGGGGTAAGGGAGAAAAAGAAAAAGAAAAAGTGAATTGACGCTAATGTGTCATTTGGTAAAGGAAATGTAAGTGTGGGCTATATTCAAGGTATAATTACGTTTATGACGGGATTTCTCTATCGTATATTGACGATGTATCACATATACAACGCATATGATTTTTATGTGGGTCAGAGATTACGGGTGTTTATTAATTGGTTTCACCCGAAAATACTCCCGAACGATATAAGTCTAGGTTAATTGGTTATGACTTAATTGGATCTGGATCGGTAATTGAGTACACCCTAGTATTGAATTGGATTATGGTTGGGATCTGGACTTTTAGATATTCTTTGGACCCGACCGATTACCTACATAAATAAAGGATTGCAATTTAATTTTTACGATACATATAATATTTCATATAATTGTCTTGAATTAATTTATTTGGTTTGAGTTTCTTTATTAATTTTTTTAATATGATAGTTCCTTAAAAGCTTTTACAGGTAAACAAAAGTCAAGTACCTATGTTTTTTAAAATTATAATGATGTTATGGTTTTGGAATATTGCTTGATTATTTTTTACCATAGTAATATGAGTTATTTGAATTTAATTATCTTGTGGTCAAGTGCCAAGTGCATGTGCTAATGGTACACCTTGTGGTCAAGTGTCAACGTCAACATCCAGCCGAACGGTGGAAGCGTCGTCGACGCGGGTTGAGGACAGACAATTGTCAGACATGATGGAAAAACGTGGTACCATTATACGAAAAGACATGATTATGTTTTTTACAAGTTATCGATCATTGTAATTATAATTATGTAATATGGTCAAATATTTATTAGTTATAGGATGTGTTTGGCAACAGGCTTATGGGGGATAATAGGGGCTTGGAATTCTAGTTTTCATAATCCGCAACCCTCTAGCCTCGTTTGGATGTTAAATTTTTGAATGGATTATTAAAAAGATAATCCCCCATAAGCCTCCAAAATAAAAGTCTTTTCAAGTAGCTTATGGCTTGGGCTTGGGATTATCAATTAATAAGCCCAAGCTCCAGCCCCAACTAGTTTCGCCAAACATACCCATAATCAAAAAAATTTAAATGATAATAAACTACTTTAATGAGGTAAAATTAGAAATTTGGTTAAATATGATATTTTAAAATATTATAAAAGATACGTATGATATTTGTAAATTAAGGTGAGCAAATATAATATAGTAAAGTCTAAAAGGGTATATATGAAAACACTTCTAATAAATTTTACTTAATTTGACTTAGGAAAGTCAGGATTGGAATTTCAGTTTCGATTAAACGGATTGTCAAGATTAAGCAATTAAATTTATTTTATTAAATGAAAGAGTTGGGATTATTAATAGATTTCATACATGTTAGTCTTTTATATATATTAAAAGATAAAATTGTAACATGAACCAAACTTATTAAACGATCATAACTCTTCATTTAATAAGATTAATTTAATTGTTCAATCTTAATCATCCATTTAATTAATATTTGAATCCAATTTTGACTTTTCTTGATCAAAACTTAATTCAATTTTGACTTTACTGTAAATCAAATTACAGAATATCATATATGGTTTTCTTAAACCTCAATATATCATATTTACTCATCCTAATTAAAAATATTATATACGAGCCATATATCATTATGCATAAAATTATCTGAAAATGTATTGAAGTTGTCACTTTTTGCTATTATATATACCTAACTTACAAAACTACCATTTAGTGTATCTAAGTCTATAAAACTAACGTTTAATGTATCATTACCTTTGATACTAGGTTATGGGTGACGTTGCACGGTTATGGGTGATGTGACAAGTGACATGACTTTTTCTTGTTTAATAATAATAATAATAATAAAAAAAAAAAATACAAACGATCTGTGCATCGAAAAGAACACCATCGATCTATGCATAAAAAAAAGACTATCGATCTGTTCAACACTACCATCATCTGGACTACCACCATCGATCGAGTGGATTTAAGGTTCATCGATTGGATACAAAGTACTGCCATCATTTAGACTTCTCCATCGACCTATCTGAACATCACCACCTATACCATCGATTGCACCATCACCACCACTGTTCAAGATTAGGGTTTTCGAAGATTTAGGTTTTCGACGATTAGGGTTCTGTAAAGAATTAGGGTTTTCGAATATTAGGGTTCTGTAAACTATTAAAGTTTTCGACGATTTAGGGTTCTTTGACATGGCGGCGACTTGTTCTGTAAATGATTAGGGTTTTCGACGATTAGGATTCTCCGATTAAGGTTCTTCGGCGACATGGCAACGACTTGGTAAGTTACTCATTTCAAGGTTTGTTCTTATGATTCCAGATTTGTGTTTGCTTCTTTGTTCTTATGATGCCAGATATGTGTTTGGTTCAATTTGCTTCCAGATCTTCAATTTAAGCTTTGTTCTTATGTTTGTGTTTGGTTTGATTTTGCTTCCAAATCTTGGTTTCGATTTTAGGGTTTTCGTTTTTAGGTTTTTAACGTGCGATTATGTTTATCATCCTTTGTTGCTCATCATCTGGGTTTTATTTTTAGATCTTAAAAGATTGGAAGAACACATAGAATGTTCTTCAAGAATACATGAGTTGACATTGATTTATCTATGTGGAAATAGATTTTTATTTAAAATATATAAAAAAATTCATATAATTACCGATTACCTGCTTAATAGGTAACCGGATACATCAATCGGTAGTTTTTTTGAATGTTTGATACATTAAACGGTAGTTTTCAGAGTTAAGTATATACAGTAGCAAAAAGTGACAAATTTGATACACTTTTGAATACTAAACCCTTTTAAAAATATATAATGATAATTTTATATTCTTTTTAATTATAGCAGATAAATATGTGATCATTTTAGCCCTAATTTCAAACTTAATGATATATGGCTTGTATAAGAAGTTAAATAACGTCTGTTCGTACCATGATACAACATTTCTGACGTCACGTCTGTCTTTTCAATCGACGCTTGTACCACTGGTTTAGATGTTGATGTCATCTGTCATCGATTGTCTAAAATCTATTTCCTTCCGCATTTTATAGTTATTTAATATATTTTTATTAATGTTTAATGTTTATTATTTTTTAAATCAACCTGTATGTAACACGGAAATCTCTGTCTACTTTCATATAAAATAGTAAGATGTGAATTTGATTCTTGTATTTCATTTTTTTCTTAACAAGACTTATGTGTTTTAAGTAGTCTTTTTAAGAGACAATATATCATATATCTTTTGATTTAGACAGTCTAACTATTATTTTTTAAGTCAACCCGTATGTTCTGAGATGATGTTCTCAAAGGTGTAGCGGTGTGTTCTGTGTGTCAGAGAGAGGAGGCAGTTTAGGAGGAGAGTTTTGAAGGGAGAAATGAAGTATTTGTTTAGGTAAGTGTTTGATAACAAGGATGAGGATAGAAACGACAAAATACCCCCATGTATCTTAGAGCACCCTCTAACAGCTAAAGCTAAAGAACCGAAAGTGAAACAATATGACAACCACGATTACTGTTTAGGTATTACCCTAGCTTCTTCTAGATTGATACATTATTGAAAAGAAGTTCGGTAGTTAAATCGACAATGGAGAAAAATTATATAGTCCTTGAGAAAGAGGTGAGATTTTTTTATAATAATAAATTTTCCTTTCATTAATTCTCGGTTATAAAAAAAACAGAGCTTAGGGAACGTACCAAGACGTCAAGACACGGCAATAACTGTTACAGACATAGTTCGACTTACAGCCTCAGATCGGGCTGCTATAATTAAACATCAATTACACGATATAGCATCTCTTCAACAAGATATAATAAATTACATATATTTTCTACGAATTTCATCTTTTTTCTTTTCGATAAGCTCCCGGTCAATCGCACTTAAGTTAGAAACATCAAATGATAGAAACTGTAGTTCCTTAAACATTTTTTTAGTCGAAAGATAATCCTCCTTCATGCTAGTGTGTCTTTCAATCTTTTGCATTACCTCATTGGTGAAAGCTTTTGCACTAGAAGACCCGGCTTGAGGTTGCGAGACGGATGACGATCGTTGTAATTTCCGAGACTTACCCGGTGGGCGTTCGGGTTCTTCATCATCTTGAACATTGTTGGGATCATAATCTTCCGCGTCTTCAAGATTTATCTGTGGGATTGCCTCGCATGAGCTCTCAGCATTTCTCAATTTCTTATGTGGATGGTGGGACCCGCTGAGGTGGGATTGGGTTTTGTTGTTGTTGTTGTTATGTGGATGGTGGGGGACTATTGGATGTAAGGATGCCCACTTTGGGTGGGTTTTCAAAACCTCCCAAACGTGCATATATGGAAAGGCGGCATGATTGGCTTGATGGTATGAATCGATGGTAAGGGTTAGAATATCGGCCTCTGATTGTTCACTTGACCGGTTACGTTCTAACTCGACAAAGATGTCGTTGAATTTTGTAACCTTTGCTTTGACTTCTCGCCATTTGGATGTCAGTTGGTCCTTTGTTCGTGTCGAGGATGAGGTTTCCTTGTTAAAGAAGGCTTGCACTCGGTACCAAAAGGAGTCACCCTTTTGATTGTTTCCCACTCGCTGGTCCTCGGATACAGTCGCCCATGCTGTGGCCAATAGGACCTCGTCCTCTTTTGACCAACTTTTTTTATTGCAAATTTTCTTGCCCTTTGATGGGCGGGAAGAGTCGGCTTGAGGTGGTTGTTTTGGCTCGAGTGGTGGTGGTGGTGGCGGCGGTGGTTGTTTTTGGTGCTCTAAAAATTGTTGGAATTGTTGGTGTAAATGTGGTGGAACCGGTTGCAGTTGTTGAAACATTTGTGGCATTTGAGGTTGGCAATAACTTTCGGGATTTGGAAAGAGGATTTGGGACTGAGATTGCGGGTTTGAAGATGCGTTGGGTGAGTTTGAGGTGTTACTTGACGGTGAAGACGCGCTACCGAGTACCGACCCAATACGAATCACCCATGTTTTGCATGTTTGAGGAGAAGATTTAAGATGAAGTTTGGAGACAAATAAGTATGTTTAAGGAACATAAATATATAAAGTAATATAACTTACAAATCAATGAAATCTGCTGTCACACTGAATCCCTTTGCCATTGCTTCAATGGTGACACTCTTGTAAGATTCCAGGAACTGAGAATAGACAACAGTCTTTATCTCCCTCATATAATATCGCAAATGTGGATACAAATAGCGATCCAATTTTATATGCTCCGTAATCCCAGCTGTGATAGTTAAGATTGAAAATTTACTTCAATCAAGCACGAGCATCGTATATATATACAAATTTGCTGTAGGGAAATAAGTGTTGAATGCATGCAGATAAATTTACCAAAAGCTGTGAAAAAAGATTTGTATTGACACTCATACAAGGAGTTCAGAAGCTCAGATAAGTAAGGAATTTTTCCAATTACAGCCAGGATCTCCAATGCATCCACAACCTGCATAATAAGTAACAATTTGAACATCCTTGAAGCAATATTAGACAGGTGCCACTTTCGACCCAGTTTATTTATAAATGAATAAAAATTAGGTTATGGATTATTGTAAACAGATCAAATCAAAACATTGTAAAAGGGAAAGGATCAAATTGGTTGAAGGTGGTCCAGACTCCAGAGTCTTTTTAAGGCAGACAACCTTGTGAATCATTCTGTTTAAGTTTTGAGATCATTATTGTAATGATATTGCTTGATTATAAATTATAATTACAGTATTAATTATATATTACAATAACTATAAAATGACAAAAAGAAGTGTTTGTGGGTCAAACCAATCCGTAATATAAAATGGTCTGTTTCATCCCGACCCTCGCATCTTGCTATCTCTAATATTAGGCATGAGAAGTCTCACGCAAATACAAATTGAAGAGAAAAAAGATGTAAAAGGCAGGACCCGAATAGAGAATATTGCATACCTTTTGTTTTAGAGAAACTCTATCCAGTGAAATAATGCTTGACAGGACGGTGTAGAATATGAAGGTGTCATAGGGGAAAAGTTCATAAGTAGTGAAAGTTGATACGGAATCAAGAAACAGATCAGACGCTTTCTTAAAGTCGCGAGTAGACATGCAATACAAGCCTTCATACACTTTTAAACGGTTCTTAGTCTCCCAATCACCTCCTTCCTCAAACAAGCTGCCATTAACAACATGATTGACAACATAACACATAAACAACTAGACGTGGTGATTTTAACTCATTTGCTTATAAATGAGTCTATTTGAGTTATAAGTTTATCTCAGATGGTCAAATAGAAAAAGATAAATAAAATAAAAAGAGTGTTTCAGGTGGGCCAGGCGATCAATTTATTTCAAAGGCATACAACCTCCTAAACCATTTGATTCAATAGTAAGATTATCGACATAGACTACTAATAATATAACTTCTGTAACCATGTTTTTAACACAACAATTCTTTTTTAAAGATATTAGAATTGAACAAAAAGTTAGATGAAAAGTTCTGACCAACACTAAAAACAATAGCCATTTCGGCCCAAACCCTTTTGACCCATTACCCATAGTGTCACTTCTAAAATTGACTGAAGATGGAAAATTAAGCAAGTGAAAGTGGAACGTACCTCTTTGCTTTATCGATGCTTCTGAAAACAAGATCAAAATCCATGTAGAAGAAACCAATTTGTAGTGTATAAAACACCAAGTCCATCCTTTGGCCTACATCAACTGTTTTACCTTCTGTCAACTCGAGTTGTTCCAGAGCCTTCTCCTGAGGGCAAACCACAAGAAGCTTACGGGCTGCACATATTTGTTACAAGACATGTTCAAAGGAGATGGTTAATGCTACTAATCCTTGTTATCTACCTTGTCACTGATCCTAATGTAGAACAAGGATTTAGCTAAATGAGCTTCTCTGACTTCATTTTCTCCTAAATTTTCTTCAGCATCAGCTATCCTAATGAAAATTAAGCAGATGGCAATTAGTCATGGTTAGCAGAGTAAGTCACACGTTTCAACAAAAGAAAACATAATAAGAGATGTTCAAAAGAACACTGACATAATCATATGAACAAGTTATGATCATAAATTGTCTCTCTACACGGAATTGCCCTTAAGAATTAATGTCATAAAATAAATTCTTTCAGGTAAAGGCACAAGAACAAACTTCTTAGTGAAGACCTAGAAACCCTTTACTGACAATATGTCATGAACTAAATGCATTGCCCAAAGCCCCAAACATCAACTCGAGAAAACAGGAACTTCACAGGAATATTGGCATGAAATGAATAGATTAGAGCAAAGGCTTGTAAGCTCCAGCTTCAACATGGACAACAGTCATGGTTTGAGTTTAGTAGAAATGGTATAAACTTTTCAGGAACATAGCCTGGCATCTAAAACATACAAAGTCCAGTAAATCGTTCAATTTGAATGAACATAATTTCTACCTAAACATACAAAGATGACTCTGGTGACATGTGAGGAAGCTTGCTTTTTTCACAACAAAACAAACACAGGAATTGCCGGATTATTGTGAAGCAGCTCCAAAACCATTAAACCAACCAATGTCAACATCAGCTAGTGAACTATTGTAAGTTTGTGATCTAACTTACCCCTTCAAATATAAAGGCAGACACTTGGAAATATAAGAATGTTTTGGATCCAATCCACAAATTAAACCTTATTAGCAACTCTTTTTAACAAGGACAATCAACCTAAGGAGCTTACATCTTCTGAACCAGTAAGCTTGGGTCACCACTTTTTCTCCTAAATTTTCTTCAGCATCAGCTATCCTAATGAAAAGTAAGCAGACAGCAATTAGTCATGACTACCAGAGTAAGTCACATGTTTCAACCGAAGAAAAAATAATAAGAGATGCTCAAAAGAACACAGACATCGTCATATGAACAAGAGAACTTTGACACGGTTATTTAACTTTGCAAACTGACGTTGCAATCTACTATGATTAGTATTTGATGGGACCCATGATGGGCTGCTACACCAGTACTATGGGTTCTATACATATATTGAGGTATGAATCAAATTAATTTAAGTTTTAAACTAGAGATGCTACATGCTAAAATTATCAAAAACCCATTTTATTGTTACACATCATCCTAATTAGGTCGATCTGAAAGACAAATGCCGATTTCATGCTAATCCATGCTTCCTTGCATTCCTGTTAACTCGAAAAGGTCGAGTCTCGCTCCAGTATCAGAACCTAGTGAAACGGTAAGAATGAGACCCGTTTAAGTTTAAACATCCCAGTTAAATGGCCCACCATCTCCTAAGTATGCCTAACGCACTCATATTGAGGTACCAGCAGAAATTATTACTGTCGTAGACAATATTATGCGACCACTGTTAAGATAAATAAAAAGACGTTTTGTAGAACTATAGTATCTGGTTATCACAACTTCAAAAGGCAGAGGCAGATCCAAACAACGGCTTCTGCAGGCTATCTTGATACAACTGGTGACTATTTCATATCAACCCCCCCCCCCCCCCCAACACGCACACACACACAAAAAGGTGGGCAGGATTGCCCCAATTAAAAAACATGTCGAACCAAACAAATATCTAGACTTTCTAAACATGTCAGCGAAAGCAAAAAAATCCGTGCTTCTATCAGAAAACACTCCACATCTTATGAAGTAATAAACTACCACTGTAGAGGTGCAAAACCCCATCTTGTGTACATAAGAAATAAACTGCCTAAGAGGGCCCAAATTAATCGCTTTTCACTTTTAGTTGGCGTTGCTTGGATCGATAGTTGAATTAAATTGTTTAGTGGCCTAGTGGGTTATTAATTACCCATAGCTTGTGGTTCATGATGTTAGCTGTGTTTTAGTTTCCTCATTTTTCACCTAGTCTTTAGAATATATCACAAGGTTAATACAAAAGGGTACCTTATATTTAAAATTGGGTGTTTTTGATGTTTGAAGTATAAAATAGAACTTGATTTGATATTTTAAGTGCTATAATGTTGTTTTAGTTCTATTATATTAAATGTCAATACATATATTCTTTACAACTTTTTCAGTCCCCTTCATAAACCCCATGTCTGTCACCTTCGGCGCTAGGACCCCTTTGTGCCAAAGTGTGCCTTGAGTTTGACAGCTTTGCTCTTAGCTAAATGTGATTCATTCGATCTACTAAGTAATTACATATGGGCATTGAATATGAATCTTAAAAGCCTTTTTGTTTCTGAAGCAGTGGAACATTGAAGGGATGATAACGACTAGTTAGAAATGGAAGCTTGATGAATTTGGTATGTTCACTGCAACCTCTTGTGTGGAAGTAACGAAGGAGGCTTCCTTCATTACATAACATGGAGAAAAGAGGGGGAAACTCAAGTTTGTGTTCTTTGTTCTGATGCCCAAGATACGGAAGATCATCTTTTTCGACTGTAATGTTTCCTGAAAAACAATAAAAGAGCATGGGGACTGGATGGTTTATCAATCACACATAGAGATTCGGTGGAGACCTTCTTGGAGGTGGGGAAAATCTTGGGCCTTATGGAAAGACAGCTAGAAATTTTCGACACGATGAGATTTACATTGCTGGGCTTTATGGATATATAAAAACTCGAAACTTTACCCATCTGCCAGAGTCTTTTTTTAAAACTTATTTGGTCTAATCCGAAGTACTCTTATTTGGTTGTATACTAGGGGGAGATCTTGGCAAGAAACTGATGTGGATAAATTGGTGTTATAGCCTGTTAGAAGCTTTGTTCTTTTAGCTGTAATACTTTTACTTGAGCTTTTCTGATGCATCTCTTCTTTAGCTAGTGATGTTCGGAAAAAAAATCTATTCTTTAGCTAGCTAGCACCTTGCTAGTAATTCTGTTTTTGTTTTTGTTTTTTTCGAAAAGTGCTAGTCATTTTGTTTTATAACAAAATTGTGTTGCTTTTGGAAAAAACTAAGTAATTTGAGTTAGAATATTATATTTCGCGGTTCTAACTTCTAAGCTGACTATATTTAAATTTCGCTTAAAACCATGGTTCTAAATAACGTAAAGCGTGGCGTGGCGGCGAGGTCAAGCCTCAAGTTATAGGAGCCATGGCGAAGCCTTGGCGTTTTTTAAGGCGTGACTTAAGGCGGCGATTTTGTATATATTTTGTAATTATATATATCAAATTTATCATTATTAATATACTAATTACACAAAGTTACGGAAATGATGAGCAAAATAACATATACAAATTATAAAATACAAATTTATAAAAGTTCTATACACGCAATTGCAAAATGCATAAAAAAAGTTCAAATTTTTTAAAAAAATGATTTTTTTGCCGTCACGTTATAAAAAACTCGCCATTTGGCGTGCAAAGGCGCGCCTTGGCAAGCCATGGCGCGCGCCACGCCTGGCACTCACGCCTAGGACCATTTCTTAACGGCGGAGCCACGCCTCACGCCTTGGCGCCGTCATGGCGCGCCTTTTAGAACCCTGCTTAAAACTACTCAGTTATGCATGTACGTATATTGCATAAGCTTATCATAAACCATGGTTTTCAAATTATATACAAGTCAACACCATGTAACAAATTCAGAATATATGCTTTTTCCTACGATTATTGAAATTGAAATGCTAGAACGATCTGAAGAAACAACCACGCTAATTCCAAATAAAAACTTACTTGTCGTCGAGTTCCTTGAGCTCCTCTTCAATCTTACCACGCATAGAAACTAAAACCTTCTGGTCCAGCTCCAAGACCAAACTCGCGGTTAGGGTTTCGTACAAAGGCAACATATCTGCAAAATTGAAGATTACAAAAAATCCAAATTCAGATACAAGAATAAAAAAACACACAGAAAAAAGTCATCTGATGTATAATGACGTAAATAATTCCGATCAGGTAGTTCCGGTGGTGATTACCGTCGGCGACGACGGCAGACGTGACCTCGTGACGGAGTCGGACTTTTTCGATGTCGTCAACATCGGAATGCGTGAGAAGAAATAGCTTGTTGGCGATCACTAGGTGAGATTGCTGTGTGCCCTGTGTACCGGCGTCCATGTCTCGATGTTTTCTATCCGGTGAGGGAATTTTCAGCTTTGTTTGTGCTAACATACGGAAAGAGGAACTTACTTTACACATATACCCTCGTTCTTTAATTGTATGACATAACTAGCCCCTCTCCATTCATAGCATGATAGCAATGATACATCTACTTTAAATCGTGCTTGGCATCGTGCTCCACGTTGTGGGGCTGACGACCACAACGCAAGATTTTTTTTTTATAACGTGCATATGTATGTGCTAGGGGTGAGCATGGTACCATACCAGTACCGGTTTTACCGAATACCGAATTTGATTTAAAGACCATACCGAATACCGTACCGAATACCGTACCAAGTATTTATATACGGTACCGGTACCGAGTACCTATTTTACCTAGTTTTTTCGGTACTAGTCCCGAATACCGAGAATACCGAGTCCCGAATACCGAGTTAGCAATATTTCAAGTACTGAATACCGGACCGAAAACTCTAATTCGGTACCGGTACCGGTTCCGGTACGGTCTCCGTACGGTTCGGTATTTCCGGTACTCATGCTCACCCCTAGTATGTGCGAATAGATTCACAACGGTACAAAAAGTTCAACCCATATATATAAATTTTTTATAAAATATATTAGGGTGTGTTTGGTTTAAGAAAAAATACACTAGTTTTTCAGAAAAATTTTCAAAGAAAAGTGAAAATTTTAAAAATATGTTTGGTTAATACTTTTTTCTAAAATTTTCTAAAAAAAGAGGAGTTTTCACTTTTCTAATTTCCTGGAAAATTAGAAGAGTCTATATCCCCTCTTTTCCACTTTTTTCTAAACATGTTTTTTAATTTTTAATAATAGAAAATGGAAATTCCATCGATTTCACCAAACGCGTTTTCTAAATTTTTTACAGAAAAACTAAAAATGAAAACTCCACCTATTTTCTAGAAAATTTTTATAAGAAAACTAAAAACAATTTTCTATAACCAAACGCAACCTTACATTTCTTATACTGGTATTACCCTCAAAAATCGTCTTCTTTAACACATAAGTCATTAGAGAGAAAATAAATTCATCGTCTTCCTCTCTAAAATCAATGAATTGATTATTTAAGAAATGTTATCACTCATGACATATAAGAAGTATAACGTAACCAAAAGAATGTAATGAAAGTAGCTAGTGTACTCTTCAAAGCTTCTATGAGAAAACCGGAAAAATGGATCATGTGCGCTAAATAGGCGGGTAATTTGATGAGTTTGAAACGAAATATCTCAATTATCTTGACAACCAGACACTCATTGATTTCGATATGTGCACAGTTTGTCAAAAAGTTGCCCGGAAAATCATGTTTCAAGTTGACACGAAAATTCGAATTATGCATAATTCTTGGTAATGTATTGTTTTTATATTAAATGTTTTTTTTTTAATTAGTGTATGGGTTTTTGAGTTTTAGTGTAATGTAATTTTAGTTAATAAATTATATTTATGTTTAATCTCAAAATTTATTTTATGTATTTTTATGTTTACTCATAATAGTCATTGCTATGGATTAATAACTATATTAGCGTTCTTTCGATGGATTAGAGATCTTTTTCATAACTCCATCCTCATCCACGTCCCGGTGCTTGTCAGAAAATATATTTTCATCTTTGTTCTTGTCTTCAACAAGAATTAAGATTCGACGGGTTAAAGATCTTTTCCCACTACAAAACAACATGTTTTTTCAATGATTATGTACCCGTAACATATTGTTACTCAAAGTCAATATCTATATTCTATTTTTCAATATAGATATTAATAGATATATGTTTTATTTAAGTTTACGAATAAACTAGATTTATAAATATTGTTATTTACTATTCATTTACTTAGTTCACATTGAGTTAGTCATGTTTTTATTTAAAATATTTTCTTATGTCATAATTAGTTGATATATAGATAACACAATTTGTAGTATTTTATAAACTAGCTAAGCGACCCGTGTATATAAGTCAATTTTAAATTTATATAGTTTTAAAGAGTCATAATACGTACAGTAAAATTAATTACAAAACATAGATAGGAAAATAAAATCTCGTAAAGAAATAAGAAATGAATAACCATTACAGAATTTTGAAATCCATATGATTTTATTAGTAGGGTTTCCTTCATCATCGCAAAAAAAAAAAAACTTTTAACCACACCTTACTTTTCACTCGATAAACCGTCACATATGACTATCCATGACTAAAAACGTGTATTTTTTATACTTTTTATGAATAATCTTTTTAAGAAATACAAAGTTACGTTACACGTCTAAAAATTTTTAGTATAATATTAATGTGTTTATCGTGATGGAGCTTTATCCCGACATTGTAAAAACATAACTATAATATTATAGTTGATGTTATAATATCAAGTGCTTTAAAGACATTTATATTAGCCAATTATATATTTGAATATTTAAAATTGTAAACTAAATTTATTAAAAGTTAAATAATGATGACATCCATCTAAGTACGCAAATTAGATTGCATAAAAATAAGATTCTAACATAGAATAGAGTATTTCTATACACACGTAAATCACTTAAGTGTAACTTATTATTCAATTAAATATAATTGAAAACACGAGATCTCACTGAATTCAAATATCCATGTAATAATAACTTTTATTTTATGTATCAAGTTATTAGTTAAAAAATAAGAAAACTTAGACAATTAAAATTTTTATATAAAATTTCAAGTTGTATGTGTAGTTACAAAACTCACTATCATGACAGTTGTTTCACTACCGAGTAATTATGTAGAGTTCTAGTTTCTGAAGAGTTATTTACTCACAACTAACAATTAATTTTAAAAAGCTCTAACGGTAGTGGTAGTTTTGTAAACAACTTTATGCCACTAACCATTAGTTATAGTATATTTTTTAATTCTTTTTATCGAAATACCAAGAAATCAGTGATTATATCGACTATATTATGTAGAGGAATAACTATAAAAGACGAATAAAATGTACAATAACTACTTAGATGTTGATAAAACAATTAAATTATACTAATTTTTTTAAAAACCTCATATTCCGACAAAACTTATATCAAAACGTAGATAAAAATGAGACGATTACAAATATATAATTATTTTTTCTCAAAACAAAATATATTTAAAGTTATTAAACATAAATTTCAAACAACTTATAATTAACTACATTAATATATAATTTTTTTTAAAACCCCTCACATATTTCATATTACCCCTTAACAATTTATATTCCACCCCATCCAAATCGAAGAAACCTTAATGAAATTTTGCAATTATGACGGAATCAGCCTAATATTTTCGATTTTTCTAATTAATTTTTAAAAATCAAGGGCTGTGATTGGTGGAAAATTTTTAGAAAAGGGAAGAAACCCTTTTTTTAATAATATTATAAGATTCTACATTCAAGCCCTGTTGGCTGTTTTTTTTTGGAACATAGAAGTTATGTTAGTGGGCCGGGTTCACATTAATATCGATACAGACAGTATGCGAACCCCAAACCACTCACCATGAGTGATTACCCTCCTCCGTTATGAAATCATCAGAATAATACCTCACCTTTTTTAAAGAAACCAACATCCCAAGTCTTAAACCCACCTGTTGGCTGTTAAAGATTGAGATATGATTATTTAGTTTTGAAATATTTTGTTTTAGAGATATATTTAATAATTAAAAAAGTTTAATTGGTAACTTAATTAAGTTATGCAACAACGTTATGGAGGACTAATACGCAAACATTAATTCGGATTCTCTTCACTTTCAACTTTCCAGTCGTGAAAACCCTCAAGACCTGTCCTCCATCGCCGCAACTCTTCCGATCAAACTAACATGGCGACTGCAATGGTTGCCGACACCAGAAAGCTTCCGAGGCCGGGGCGGGGGGGCGTCATATCTCAGGGACTCACTGAGGAAGAATCAAGAGTTCGAGCCATAGCTGAGATCGTCAACAACATGGTAGAACTCTCTCGTAACGGCGACAATGTCGACCTAAACGCCCTAAAATCCGCCGCTTGTCGCAAATACGGTCTGTCGCGTGCTCCTAAACTCGTTGAAATGATTGCCGCTCTTCCTGATTCCGAGCGCGAGGCGCTTCTGCCGAAACTCCGAGCAAAGCCGGTCCGTACCGCCTCAGGAATTGCAGTTGTGGCCGTCATGTCGAAGCCTCATCGGTGTCCGCATATAGCCACAACAGGGAATATATGTGTATATTGTCCAGGTGGACCTGATTCGGATTTTGAGTATAGCACGCAGTCTTATACTGGATACGAGCCGACTAGCATGCGAGCGATTCGTGCTAGGTAAGTTCATAGTTACTGATTTTGATTTGTTTCATGTGAAATTAGTTTCTTATTATTTCTTTAAATTTAGTATTACTTTATTTCTACCTATAGTTTTTATTTACTCTTTTGCTGCATAAGAAGATTGAAGAGACGGTATATATTATTGCTTACCGGTTTGTTAGAATTATAATCAGCTTTTAAGCAGTTAAGCCAATATTAACCAATTTTTCTGAGTTCACGAGCTATTCACTATAAGCTCAGGTTTAGTTAAGTTTATATTAATAAGCTATTCAAAGTTATAATGAACTCATAGTTATGAAAATAAGCTAATCCAAACACAGATTTAAAATTATGTTACAAATCATCTTCTCCGGCTAATATTTTATCTAACCTTGTATATTGTATGTTTATGTTCTTTAATTCACCTACAAACTAAAGGATTAAATAAAAATTATTGTGTAGCAAAGTTGGTCACATTATTGTTAGGGGTTTCATGGAGATTATTGTGTATAACAATAAAAGCTTAGCCTAACAAGTTTAACAGTAATTGTTTCTATTGTATATAAATATATAATCAAGAGATTTTAATTGGTTACAAAGTATTCCCTATTAGATTTGACTAGTATTGTTTGCACTCAAACATTTCTAGGGTGGAAAATTAACATCCTGTGTTTTATTATCATTTGCCTTAGTTTTTATCTTTAACTTGAAGTAGCTTGGTTAAAAAAAAAAGATTTGGAAACTTGAACGATTATCAATACAAGTTGACATTTATTGCTTGCGGTGGGTGTTCAATGTTTAGGGTCTTCTAGATTAGGGGTAGAACCAGGAATTTTAGTTGAGGGGGGCACGCTACCACTAATAAAATATGAAATCTAAGTAACATAACATAAGTAGTAAGTCAGTGATTAGTTTCTTTTAAGCTATGAAAAACATAGTTTCTAGGGAAAAAATTATATCTTCTAACCATAACTTGTATATTTGCACATGACCAGATTCTAAAACAACGTATTTACTCTAGTTTGTATGAAGTTATAAGAAATAAGTTCTATCATCAAAGAGTTGACATAATCAGCTAAATGAAGACATGCATACTTTATAGTGTTATTAAGTTATGCAAGAGACTGATTATATGAAGATGTATAAACATTATAATATTATACTTAAAAATGGCAACTTAATACTAATCTAGAAGTGAGTGCTAGTCTAAAGATTCACACTTAGATAACTTTCATTTACAAAACGGTTCAAGTTTTATGATAGTTTGAAGATTATATATTGCATACAAGTTGTATACAAATTACTAGATGTATTTTTTTCTATTAGATACTTAAATTATATTATATATCATCTTTTGCTTTAATGAAGTGCTTACAACTCTTAAGAAGATTGAGTTTTAGGGCAAAAAAGTATATGTCTTTGATTCGCTTTACCAGTACACACACAAAAAAAGATCTTTGGTACTATCCTTTTGTATGACAAGAATAAAGCAACTTTGTAATCAAGTGAGTCAAAACTCAATTAAGAAGGTTTATAGATTATGTTCAACCATATACAAATAAAAATATTGACAAGGGTCGGACACTATAATATAACCTAAATATGATGGGTGTTATGATTGTAGCAAGTAATTTTAAGGTAGTAGAAGAAAAATTGGGTCAAGCCTTTTTAATATCTGGAGGGATTAAAGAGGGCCAACTTTAAACAACAATGTGTGGTATACCAATTTGAAACTACTGGTATGAATCAGTTAGGTTGATTGGATGGGGCTGAGCACCCTCTAGTCCCCCTACTAGCTCTGACGCTGTTAATGTCAACTTGTTTATGGGTTTTTAATGGGATTTATTTGGCTGGATGGCTAAATGGTGACATCTACTGTGCTTTGATGACATTTTTGTATATTTTTTCTCAAGTATATGTTAACATATGAGATTATGAATGAGTTGTTGTGTACCGAAGTCCTAATGAGCGTGATCAACATGCCTTCCTAGAAGTTTGCTGCTGCTATTGACATGATTTGGTGGCTTAAAGCATGTTGTAAGTACCTTATACTAAGATCCTGACAGATTGTCCAAAAGGTTAGGCTAAGTAACATATTTTTGATATATTTATAGAAGCTTTATTCCATACTCGACAAAAAGAAAAGTTACAACCCTACAATGTGCTTTATCACAATGATTCTAATCAGATCTTTTCATTTGCAATGGATGAAGAAATGAAGGTGGGTTTCTTGCGACTTCCCTTCCATTCTGCGATGCAAGAATAGTGTTCCGTACATTGTACTAACATAGTTGGATCAAGATTCAAAATTAATTTTCCCCCTTTTTAATGCTCACCATGAATAGAGCACGTGTTTTCATATTTGCAATTGTCTCTAGTGTGGCCCTTTTCTTATAAAATATCAACGTGATTCTATAAAGTACTCATTAATCATTATGAAGACTGTAAAATTTCAAATTAATGTCGATTATACTAAAACAAGTTTGCATTTCTTATACACTTTCCCAGATATAATCCATATGTCCAAGCCAGGAGCAGGATTGACCAGCTGAAGCGACTGGGTCACAGTGTAGATAAGGTTTGACACGATACATTCAATGTTTTCTTTGTTCAACTGTGTATATTGTCACTGGAAATCATCATCTCAATTCTCCAGGTCGAATTCATCTTGATGGGTGGTACATTCATGTCATTGCCCGCAGAATACCGGGACTACTTTATAAGGAATCTTCATGATGCTTTATCAGGGCATACTTCTGCAAATGTTGAGGAGGCAGTTGCCTATTCTGAGCACGGTGCAACAAAATGTATTGGAATGACTATTGAGACGTAAGTTGCTTTCTAGAAGTTTTACATCATATACTAGCAACCAATAAAATAATCCATCATTCCTTGAGTTTGGGAATTTTTAGATCATTTTAACATTATTAAAATCATTATTGATGTCTCTCTAGCCAAAGCTTATTACTAGCAACCAATAGTTATGATGTGGAATGCAATGATCTATCCTTAACTAAGTTTAAAGTTCACTTGCTTCTTGTAGATGTATTGCTTAGTAACAGGAGATCACATCAAAAAATATATTTTACACATACACGCACATGTGTGTATATTTAATATAAAATAAAATAAAGTAATAAATTAATAATAATAATAAGAAAGTAAACAGAGAAGAATGAAACAATTACAATTAATAAACAAAATAAAAATAAATAGATAAATAAAACATAATGTTCCATAAATTATAACGTCAAAAGATACACAATTTGTCAGAGGTCTTCAGGGAAACAGTCTCTCTACGAGACTACTCTCGGGTAGAGGTATGACTCATGACTGTCTACGCCTTACCTCCCCCATACGCCTCTTAGGTGGATGAGTATGTTGGTGGTTGCTGTACTCTTAACATGACTGTTCTGGTTCTTTTAGGAGGCCAGATTACTGTTTGGGGCCACATTTGCGGCAAATGCTTTCTTATGGTTGTACAAGATTGGAAATTGGGGTTCAAAGCACATACGAGGATGTTGCTCGTGACACAAATAGAGGGCACACGGTAGCAGCTGTTGCTGATTGTTTTTCATTGGCAAAAGATGCTGGTTTTAAGGTGATCATGTTTCCACTTTGTGCTGTTGCATTCACATCAATTGATCAAACATCACTCGGTTGATTTTCTTAAGAAAATTTCTTTGTTAAATATAAAATCTCTCTTTTTTTTGCTAGTTGGTCCGAACATGGTATGATCTTATCATGGTGTTCCAGTCTTCTCCTCTGTTTTATGATCAATTTAGACTACCTTTTTTTTATTTTTATTCCAGTCATAAGATTTCTGGACTTCTTTTGTTATTGATGTTGTACTAAGTTTTCATGGGTGGTTGTAGGTGGTTGCTCATATGATGCCTGATCTTCCAAATGTTGGGGTAGAGCGGGACATGGAAAGTTTCAAGGAGTTCTTTGAGAGTCCTTCCTTTAGAGCTGATGGGCTTAAAATCTATCCAACGCTTGTTATTCGCGGAACTGGTCTTTATGAGCTTTGGAAAACTGGCAGGTATTCTGTCATAGTGTTGCTTATTGTGATGAAACCAGTCCTGAACCAAAACTAAGGATTATGGAATTGAGAACCTGAATCTAAAGCTTTGGTTGGAACAACTTTGGCCTCAAACAGGACTAATGAAAAGCATACTGCATTTTTAGTTTATAAAATATAAAAATAATTGATCGCTTTTCGTGTTTGAATAACAAAACTTTATAGTAGAAAAAATTAGTTCAGTTGCGGATCAGACCACACCAAGAACAATTGTTGAAGAATATCCCGTACCAGGAACCTGTTTTTCAAAAACTCTAGAACCGATAGCCGTACCGAATATATAGTGTACTGGTTCTAACTTCTAAACCAAAACTGGAACCAAACAGGGATCAAGGATGTCCCCTTTTGGTCCTTCGATCTGTCGGTGTGGTCCATTTTTTGGAGATTTATGCTGTAATGTTATAGTCATTAGCACCGATATAATTGTATATTACTGTCCACCTCAAATCATGCTGATTTGCAGGTATAGAAATTACCCTCCAGAGCAGCTTGTAGACATTGTAGCTCGGATCCTTGCCATGGTACCACCATGGACACGTGTTTACAGGGTTCAACGTGATATCCCTATGCCTCTGGTTACCTCTGGGGTTGAGAAAGGGAACCTTCGCGAGCTTGCTTTAGCTCGTATGGATGATCTTGGTTTGAAATGCAGGGATGTCCGTACACGTGAAGCTGGTATTCAAGTAAGAGATATTTGCTTTTATTTGATACATGAGGAACATTGCCTTTTTTTTTCTTTCTAAATTTTGTCATGGAAAAATGATTGGAGTATAAGGATATAACTCTCCTCTACTTTATTATATTTAGGATATTCATCACAAGATTCAGCCAGACGAGGTTCAGCTTGTTCGACGAGATTATACGGCCAATGAGGGATGGGAAACTTTTCTTTCATATGAAGACACACGACAGGTAAAATTGGAATGAATCTTTTTTGCTTTCACTATATACTTCATCCACACAGTCATGCTGAACAAAGAGTAACTAGAAAAAAATCATTCTGTGCCCAGTTTTTTTTTTTTTTTAAATAGCTGTTTTCGTCCTTGTGGTTTACCACATTTTACCGTTTTTCATCCCTAACTATTAATAATCTATGATTTTAGTCGCTACTTCAAAAGGTTGTGCCTTTTTGTCTCGAAGACTGTTAAATCTAGCTAAGGTCTGTTAACTTTGTCCAAATGACCATTTTGTCCTTTTACATTGTCTCGGTTCTGGTCCCTCCCCTTTTTTTTATAAATGTAACTGATCGATTATACACATACACACATATACAAATATGTCGTATCTTATGTTACTCCTTTATAAAGCATTTAGCCAAAAGTCTTAATCTTTTAAAAATTAAGTGCTATAAGTCTATAAAATAATTTGCAATTGGAAAAATCAATTAAAGCAATGAATCTTCCTAATTACATTGCTTAATTCCTTTATAAAGCATTTAAGCAAAATGAAGTTCAACGGACCCATGGTTATCAAAATCGCGATATTGATTGTAGCAGACAGCATATTTTCATCCCTAGCTTATTTTATTACAATTACTATTACTATTATAATTCCACATTTGCTGTCAACATACCATTTGCAACATATCTTCGTCCCCATTTACTGTTATTACTATCATAGTTGAAGCAGTTGATCCAACATTCCTGTTCTGATTTTAGAAACTCCATATAGGTATGACTGTATGCATTAGATATAGCTGCACTTGTATCAATATGAACTTTGGATGCTTAATGAGATTTTTGAATAGATGTTTCATATATTCTGCAATCTGCAGCTCGAGCACCACAATGATCTTTAAAGATAAAAGACTCCAAACAGAACAAGTGTTTCACCATCTAGGCATCTACACACTTGAAGAAGCACAACATACACAATCACCAACAAACATGGTCAAACACGCAATCACCCACTCGAACTCACATTCACACATAGTTGAATCCTTTATCGGCAAAGGACTAGCAATTTTTTTCTTGTTTGTGTTTTGAGAGCCATTGGTGGAGGTATAGAAAACCACAAAACACTTTATTACACTGACGCGTTGCCGGCGAATGACCACCACGGTGATTGACACACGATTTATTTTGGGGAAGTGCGAGGTAAGATGCCGACAGCACTCCTTTGCCGGTAGCGCTTAGACAGTGTGTGGACGTGGGTGATTGTGTGTTTGACCATGTTTTTTTGGTGATCAAGTGGGTGTTTGTGGTTGATTGTGTGTGTTAGTGTTTGTTCAAGTGTGTAGATGGTGAAACAATTGGTCTGTTTAAAGTATTTGATGGTCATGCCGTCATGGTGGTGCTCGGGCTGCAGAATATGTGAAACTTCATCTTGTAAGGAATCTCATTAAGTAGCTATAATTTATGCATATAGTCGTACCGATACTGAGTTATGAAACTAAAAAAAAAATTAGAACAGAGATGTTGGATCAACTGCTTCAACCAGATTCGTTATAGTAATAAGATAAAATGGGGGTGAAGATATGTTAAATAGAATATGTTGCATGCAAATGGGAATTATAATACTAACAAAATATGTTGCATTCAAAGGACCATTTATTTACACAACTTTTAAACCTAAAGGACTAAAAGTGAAATTTGGGCATAGTTAAAAGGAAAAATTGCGTAATTTTCTCAATTTATGTGTGTGTATGTGTATAATTGATTAATTAAATTTATAATTAGGAACTAAAATTGTATATTGTTAAAAGTTTGGCAGCAAAAGTGAAAAAGGTGGTAAACAATCGGGGACGAAAACAATAATTTACTCGTTATGTTGTGTGATTTATTTACAATGTGGATACGAGCTTGCTTAAAAATGGTTGTGTGTGGATGCATGTT
Organism: Pulicaria dysenterica; assembly: GCA_947179395.2. NCBI lineage: Eukaryota > Viridiplantae > Streptophyta > Magnoliopsida > Asterales > Asteraceae > Pulicaria > Pulicaria dysenterica. The sequence goes on from OX359292.1 coordinate 5,556,712, forward strand.
CAATGTTTATGCCAGCAATGCGTTAGGCAAAGTTGCACGTTTAAAGATATATTTCATGCTTTAGGCAAAGCTACTTGGCAGCATGTTTAGAACCCTTATTTGACCCCTCGACTTCTTAATGGGTCGATTTGTATACGTTGTATCTTTAACAGATGAAGCAGGTAAAATAAATAAAAAATTATGTTAAAGGAAAGCGCCATGTAGGTTGAACGGGTCGAAAATTGTCCAAACTCTGAAGGATATTGATAAAGCATAAAGCCTCAATCGTTTTATTGAAAATAATTAGATTATGGACCCAATAATATAATTTTAATCATATTTGACAGGCAATTGTTTATAAAGATAATAGAAGTATGATACAGAAAGTAACTGGGTCAACCCAATTTGACCTTGCCTATACAAGTTACTCGTTGGACCTGAATTAGTTTTGACTTGTTACCCAACTTGTCTGACCTGTCCATCATAGATTATGCAGAACCTGTCACTGGAGTTGTTTTTTGTTGGCCTGTTGTTTGGTTGGCATTTTTGTTCCATTTTTTTTAACGTAAAGTATTTTAATGTCTTCACTGCTCGTAAATTTTTTATCTGTTTTTCAGGCACTTTAGAGTGACTGATGAGCATTGTTGCTTTTGGTCAAATTAGTTTCTTGCTGTTTTTTAATAGTTTGTTCTACATTATAAAATTTATGTGTGCAGGACATTCTTGTTGGATTATTGCGCCTGCGAAGATGTGGCAAGAATGTTACTTGCCCAGAACTAATTGGAAAATGTTCCATTGTTCGTGAACTCCATGTTTATGGGACTGCTGTTCCAGTACACGGTCGTGATGCTGATAAACTGCAACATCAGGTAATCATACTAGTTCAGTAAAAACTACAAATGCCACCGGATAAACTTTTAATCCTAGTGGAAACAAATCTAGCATAAAGTACAATCCTATTGAGGTGCACTAAACACATTGAGCGATTGTGTGTATGTGCTCTGTAGTGGTGCAAGATGGGCGAGTCCAGTGTATTTGACTAAAAACATCTATTCAAAAAGGGTATTGGTTGAAATGAATCATTTTTTAGAAATGGGTTGGGCTACCCATGTGTATTTGAGTAAAAAACTATACTATTAGCATCATAAACTAGATTTTTGAGTAAAAAATTATTTATTAGGTTGTATGCATTAAATTTAGATTTTGGGCGCCTTTCAACTTTTTTCTACTTGCTCTCCTTTGAAACCCATTTGAGATAAAACACAACCCAAGTTGACATTCATAAGTAAATGGTCAAAGTTGCAACCTCTTGTGTTTCGTCATGCAAATTATTGGCTCAGACCTCTACGGATTTACATTCATTATTTTATATGCTAGCAAAGCTACCGTGATGCTATGGACAAAAGTCGAGTATGCGTGCGAGTCTGTAAAATGGTGATTTTTGTTCAACTCACAGAACATTTTACATATATTCATAAAACAAAAACACTCGATGTTTAGCAGTTTCGTCACATGTGGGATTCAGATTGGTAACAGGCTCGGGTCAAAGCTGGTTAGGTTGGGAAAAAAAAATCTCAAAATTTATAGTTGGGTGTCATAATATTGAAATCATATTTCTTCAAGGATAATCTAGCTTTTTTTAGTAATATGATTTAGGTCAGTTTATTCTTTAAAAATGCACTTTGGATTTTGGCAGGGGTATGGTACGCTGCTTATGGAGGAGGCAGAGCGGATTGCTCGGAGGGAGCACAGGTCAACAAAGATGGCCGTTATTTCTGGTGTGGGAACACGGCATTACTATAGGAAATTGGGTTATGAGCTTGAAGGCCCCTATATGATGAAGTACCTTGTATAACTAACATGTTTTTTTTATAGCAAAATGCAGTTTTGTAAGCTACTAGTAGCTGTATCTTAAGTTATTTCATCAGTGTGTCTGTATATGGCTTTGTTTATGACCCAAGACTTATATTTATTACAGATAGTTTGCTCTTGCTAGAAAAGAAAATTTTTATATCACTCCTTGGATATCTGCAGAAATGTAGAGTGCCATCAAACCATTGTTACGTATTTTTACAGATAGTTCGCTTTTGTTTATGTAACATAATCGTTCTTGTTTTTTGTTCTAATCGTACGCTGGTGCTATCACTGATTCTGCTCACTGTGCTTGTTGATTGCCTCTTCTGTACACTTGTTGCCCCTTCGAATTAGGGTTTTACGAAATCGATTATGGTTATGTTACCTAATTACACCTATGTCCATGGCAGGATTTGCACCATCCACCTCATAGAGGGAGGAATAAATTAATTACTCATTGATACTGCTAGCAAAATCGATTCTGTTACATTATCTTCATTTTGATTTCTAGTTGACGGTGTGTTTTGATGATCTCTTGTTCTTGTTCTTCTACAACGTGTTTTGATGATTCTTTCTATCCACCTTGTTTTGGTTCTGTTTACCATGGTTCCGATTTCTTCTTCTATTATTTAAAGGATGTAGGCTAATTTTAGGTTTAGGGTCACGGTTAATGTGCTTTGATGATTTTACTGTGAACTGTAAAATGTTTATGCCTTTTTTTAAATATATTTGCATGAGAACGTTTTGTGTTTGTAATCGATGACTTAAGATCAGTTGTAAAATCTTTTTTCCTTTATTTTCTCAAGAACAATAAATTTTCTAAGCTTGTTCTTCAAAACACAAAAAAAAAAAAAAAAGAAAAACACATTAAAGGTTAAGAGTTAAGCTTGTAGTATAACGGTATCTGTTGTTTAGGTATTTCATACGATTATGAATTGAAGTCCTCCCATAAATAAAAGTAATGAATACATACTTTCTTATTATTGTTCCAGACATATTTTCAAACTTGTTAAATGCCTCATGACAACCAATGATCATTCTATTTTTATTTCGACAACGTTCCTTCTAAATTCGAAAATTGTATTTAAGCGACATCGAACTCTAAAGGAAAAAAAGAGAGGATTATAATAGTTTTTAAGAGTTAAAGGACCATAAAGAAACAAAATCATAATTTATGGGAGTTAAGTATAATTTAAAAACTTTCATTTTACCCCTTCAATTTTTTGAAGTATTCCCTGTTTGGTCAAAGTTTCACCTCGCTATTCCTTTTCAACAAGTTTTCACCTCCCTGTTGAATTTGCCAAAATCCAGCAAAAAACGAAGAACAGAGAGAGATTCGTTTGAACCAAAGATATGGCGGAACCGAAAGTTAGTGTATATAAACTTATCGTCGTGTTGATTTCCTTACAATCGATGATCCGCGTCTTCGCAAATTCACAGGTTTGTTTTCCCCTTAATCTGTTTATGTACCTGGATTTCATCGCAAAATTGTGATTTCAATTAGGTTGTTTCGAGTTATAGGTTGAATTTTACGTACCTATTCTTCTTTCTACATGCTATGATTATTTGTTTATGTGAAGTAAGGTAACAATTATGATAAAAATGAGAAGGTGTGAAAAACGTGGTTGTTTAAAATTCTCGTTTGAATAGCTTGCCTGAAGTTAGAGTACGATTCTTGCGAGTTCTAGACTTAATTTTGTCAATAATCTTTGATTTTGGTGCTGATATTTAAATCCGATTTGATGTTCTCAATTGTATACTTAGGATCTACTGATTTCAATTGTTAGCAGCTTTCTCAAAGTATCCGCAATTATTCCAATAGGTAGAATGTATAACTACTGCTATTGAAGATATCACTTTCTTCGGAATATCAAGATATGTACAAATCAGATCAATTTAGGGTTATGTTTAATTGAGCACAGAGTTTTGATTTTAAGGTTCTATCTAGGGAACCCAGTCTTCCTCAGAAAGTACACGTTTGTCTTGGAAAAATGGCCACTTTATAATTTCACTTTTACATTTCAAGACAAATTTGTTGCTCCAAATTAATTTTCCTGTTTATGAAGACTAGATAAAGTGAATAACTGTACTTTGTAAGAGGTAAAATAGTAAAAGATATGTATTTTAATCCACTTTATGATGTATCAACTATCATACACGGTGGTATTATAATTGCGAAGTTATTGGGCAGTGTGGATAAAGTTACATATTACTGTATCTTGCGACATATGAATTAAAAAATTAAAATCCTGCGTATTGGAGTTCTGGTGATGACTATGTCAAACATGTGGCTTTGAGGATATGTTAAGATGAAATATTGATTATTGGTATATATGTCACTATAGTAGAGACAGGAAAAATGATTAGGTTCACCTAATTTGATGTTCCAGAGAGAAACTGCCCTATGCTTTTGCTTAGAAAGACTGATACCAATGTTGTAAAACTTGCTAGTCAAGGGGTCGAGCGGCTGATGTAGTGAGTATTCGGCCTAGGTGGGAACTACTCAGGTTCGGGGAATACTTGGATAGGGTTGATTTGGGGAAATGCTTAAATGATATGGATGATAAATAGCCAAATATTATAAGTTGAAGCAAAATGGAAATAACAAAAATATAAACATGTTCAATTTTGACAGAGTTGACTGTGTTTGTACGATTCGTGACTGACTTTGATCATTTTGTATTTCCTGCCTAGGCCGATTCTAATCAGGTTAGACCAAGTTTGACCACTTCGTGACTGAGTTGACCGAGTTTGATCAATACCATTTTTGACTGAATTTCCTCAGTTTGGCTCGGTCAAGGACCGATAGTGATTACATGCCCGAGTACCCTGCCGATTCAGTCAACTTTTAGAACACTGATTGATACAGCTATGCAATTCGCTTTAGTTTTCCATTTGATAGGAGTAGGACTTGGATGTTGAAATTTCTTGCACCTATAGTTTTTCAGCCTCTAGAATAACCAATTTGGCTACTGTACTTGCTATGTATTCGACCATTGGTCAATAATTTTCATAATCTATTTTTCTTTACTTCATAGACCACTTTATAGTCGAATCGAATCATGTACTCTGTGAAACTGCTGTATAAGTGAAAGTTTAGTTGAATATTATATTTACATGTGTGCAAGCCTATAGGAACTTTATTGGTTATGTAAGAGAAACTATAGTCTATAGGTTTATAAGCTAGGTGCATAATTGCAATCTTAGTTAAGATTTTCAATCTTTTTCTGTTAAAAAAAAAGAAAAGGTTTTATACTTTTTCTTGTATGCATACACATACATGAGGTATGGACATTACGACAGTGGTCAAAATGTCGCCTTTCTGCCTACTGAATATAACACAATCGTTTTTATTCCAGAGTTCAGAAGAACGTGCTCATGAAGTTCATTGTTCCAGGGAAAGAAGTAGGGCTGCATACAAAATTATTGAGGAGGTATTTGTCATTGATATATCTTAGATTCAGTTAGCATCTGCTATTGGTACAAACTATGTTCAATCTTCATAACCTAGGCACTTGTTATAATAGATTAAACTTCAAAAGAATAAAGATGTTCTTTTCTTGTGCAGTATTTGATTCCTTTTGTTGAACGAGAAAGTTATCAGATGTCGCATAAGTGTAAACTTCATCCTGGCAATGACCTATTTAGAGAGCAAGAGGAGCACAAGATTCACGTGGACGTGAATGAATGGCGTTGTGGATACTGTAAGAAAAGCTTTCGAGCAGAGAAATTTCTTGATCAACATTTTGACAACAGGCATTACAATCTTCTAAATGTTGTATGTGTAATCTGTTTTACCATTTTTATGATATATTATGGGTTTAAGTTTAAGTTGTCTACTATCCATAGGGCTATGCTTCTCTTAAGCTCAACATGCATCTTGTTTGATAGCATGCTTGCACATCTAATCTATTATCAGTAGCTTGGGTTCTATCAAAAGATCCACAATTCTCTTTTTTATTAAACTTCTTGTGCATGCATGCATGGCTGAGGTAGCATCAAAAGTTGGCTTATTTCTTAAATTCTATGTTGAATGAGATACTGCTATATGGATGCTGTATGATAATTTGAGAGAGGGAGATTGAACTTGATAGTAGTCAGCATTTGTAGTTCAAAGGAAAAATATTGGTTTTGTTTCCTTGAAGTCTAAACTAGAGGTGGCAATACCCATTTATTTATCAAGGGTTGATTTTATTATGTTTTCTCTCTAACAGCCGAAATGTGTAAAATAAAAATAAATAGCTTAAAAGGAAACATATCAAATAAGTTGAAGTGATTGAAGTAGCCAAAGTGTGTTAGTCAGGAATAACACCTCATAAGACCATTTTATTCAAAAATAGATTACAATTGAAATAACATAGTTTTTGTAATCATCTTTGGGACGTGAACTATATTTGTAAAAAGTTAATAATTTGGACAAAAAGTTTTTTAGATCTACGCAACTGGCGATACTCATTTTGCTCAATTTGTAACCTCTAGTTAAAACCATGAAACTCGATCTCTTAATTGATTGATAGCTTGCATTCATTGATTTTTGAACTTAAATTTGTTTTAAATCATTCACCTACAAGATGGCAAGCCATTATCCCAGACCCAGAGTAGTTAGGTTGGTATAAAATGAGAACCATCAGCATTCTAACTGTTTTTAAGTTGTGATTACATTTTTTTCCATGATAACCATTTTGAGCATCTGTGGACTTGCTTAAAACATGGAATTTCACTAGCCGTGTTATATTTTAAAATAGTATATTCTTTGAATTTCAGAGTCACAACAATTGTTTGGCGGATTTATGTGGAGCATTGCACTGTGACCATGTAGCGAATTCTGTCGTTCCCAAAACGAAGTGCAACCCTGCAGCTGCTGCAAGGAATCACCACTTATGTGAGGTTGTTTACCACTAGATTTTGTGGATGTTTCTTACAAAAGTTTCTAGCTTAAATTACTAGTTTTAAACTTTTAATGCAGAGCCTCGCAGACAGCTGTTTTCCTATTCATCAGGGTCCATCAGCAAGCCGACTTCATGGTGATGTCTGATGTTTCTATTATAACTGTGGCAATTACGAATCAATTACTTATAAATGGGTTGACTTGGGTCATGTTATGTATCTAATGGGTCCAACAGGCAAAACAAAGAAGTTAGCTGAAACGGAAAGGGCCAAAGGAACGTCTTAATGAATAACCTCTAATCATTATATTAAAATTTGGACCATCATGGAAATACTTAAATATATCTAAGACATTTTCAAAGGAAGTTCAATATTTTGGACAGAATATCTAACCTGGCCCGAACTTATACCCAAAACTTACCTTTCTGGCCTGTCACCCATTTTGACAGCTCTAGTTTTAGTTTATGTGGATCTGTATGCTGTTTTTTAATATGTAAACTGAGGAGATTTTGTAATTTTTTTGACAGAACTATTTTTGCGCCAATTTTGTGATGCCCACACTTGTTCAGGCAGCATCAAGCCTTTTCTTAGAGGAGGCAAGGTAAGCATTCAGTTTTATAGTCATGTCTAAAATATGTCTTGGTTAATAAACAAGAATTACCAATGATTTAGATCATAGAAGTGAGAAGTCCATGCCATAGGGGTGGAAATTAATAAACCTTTTGTTTATGCATTGATCTATTTGGGTTGTGTTTTCTATCAAACAAATTAAAATTTTCTAGCTAAAGGGGAACTGATCAAATGGGTTGAAAGTCACACAATCTATTTTTAGTTGACACAAGCGTACACCCTTCGAAGTTATCTTATTGTAACACTATTTCTTTTGTTATCATTATTAACAAATGAATCATTTATAAGATACTTCTAAAATTGGACAAAAAAGTGTTTGCAGGTCAACCTGGCTGGGCCTGGGCCAATTTGGCTCATCCAAAAGATGCCCATTTTAAAATGAACCTGTTTGACCTGTTATCCTATCCATTTGACCCACCTGTTTGCTCTATGCTAATAGCTGCCCCTTGCCCGCTGAGGCGATGTCACAATTTGACTTGTTTAAGCTGCTCTTATAAGTGCTCATTTTGAAGTTAGAATAAGCTGTTTGAGTGTTTGACAAATTCTGACTAATAACTAATAGATAAAATGACTAGAAAGGAATTTATTGTGTAAAAGAAGAGGTGCCTTGTGAAATGAAAGTAAAAATCTATCAAATTAGGTTAGTAGAACTGGTAAAAGGTAACTTTATTAGTTTATTTGATGTTTGATAATCAGTTCTGTTACTTGCATGTATGAAACTGATTATTCAACTCTTAAGTAATCACATAATCAGAAGCGCAGTCGGTTTGTCCGTATTTTAGAAGCTAATTATTACGATTTCAAGATGCAATAACCAGATAGATAATCAGTTACAAATGCAAATCCAAACACTTCCTTAGAAACATAGAACCCTTTCACTACAATTTATAAAAACATCATTAATTTGTCTTTCCTTATATGCATTTTTTGCCTTAGTTTGTGTAACTGATGGATTATTTATTAATTGTTTGCAGAAGCATACCAGCATTTTTTACTTGGCTATATCAATATTGATTCTGATGCTGCTCCCTATCTTCTATCTCATAGTATTTTTGTACCAAAGGTGCCACATACCTCGCTTATGTCTCATTTCTTACTTGTCATTTAACTGTTTCTTGAACAATGCAACTGATTTGCATTTGATGTTGCAGAGAAATGAGAAAGGGGACACAGGTACTGAGGCGAATCTCAAAAGCGAGTCTAAAGAAAAAACCGTCTTAGTTGGTAAGTTTTATTACATTAAATCGTAAACTTTTTGGGAAATTTGTTGTTGGGATGGAGTCTGGTTTTGTGGGTAAAAAGAGTAATTATTAATTTCGGATGTTAGGTCAGTCAAAAGTGTAGTATAAAGGTGGCAACATGAGTGGGTCAAGAAAGGAGTCAGTTTTTAGTATCTGTGAGCTGTATCGGTTTGACCCAAAACATTTCCTTATGCTTTTTTTTCAACATAAACTCTTTATTAATGCATTAAATACGATTACAAAAGCAACATTATTGCAATAATAATTCGTATCATCAAATAGAACGATTTCAGAGAATGGAGATTAAATGCACTAAAAACACATTTTGGGTGACAAACAAAATCGACTCATATATAAGTAAACAATAGAAATGAACACCTCTAGTAAATTACATTCTTATGAGTCCCTACATGATTTTAGACCACAAACTGTTGCAGTTGCTTGTGCAAACAGATACATCATAGCAGTATCATAAATGCTTGTAACCACTCGTGATATGGTCAAAGCTGCACTAATAAGTTTACTTTATGATGTTGCAGGTGAAGCTTGTGGATCATATGGCACCAGTCAAGATTATGAGCATGGATTACCATTCCAAAATCTTCTGATACATTCATTTAAAGTACTATATCCATCGGTGAGTTCATCCAATTCTCGAAGCCTAGCACCATGCATTATAGACAGATCCCTGAAAGTTAGTGGCAGAAGTCATAACATTGACATCTTGTATTACATACTTTCTAACTTGTGGAAAATCAGTTTGGTCACTACAAGCTATTGCAAGCATTTGATCATTTTAGCATTGCATTCCTTGTACTCCCATTATTGTTTACTTTATTATGAAACCATTTTTGAGCCTTGCACCCCTATACCAAAGGATAACAATGCATTAAAAAATCCAATCATTCTATTAAATATTTATGCAGCTTACCAACTCTTTCCAACTGTTTGATTACTTGAACTCAAAAACAAGGAACAACAAAAATTAATTTACAAATTTCCAATTGTTAACATCAATCAGTCATTATCATAGTGTCTGCTTGATTAATAACTGTTGAGTTAGATTACCTACATCAGTAATTTAACCCCCATGAGCAAGCAAGATCCAAACAAATCGTTCAAGAATGTCGTCAGAAATCAGCCTGAGTCCCTTCTTGCTACTGATCTTAATCGCTGTCGTTTATCTTGCAGCTCACGAGATAATCGATCGTTATTATCACTGGTTTTCATCTTCAAATCTTGTACTGATGATTTTCTTGTTCATAATTAGTTCTCCTGATTTGTTTTTCTTCATTGCCTACAATGGATTCCTGATCTGCTGTGCGATTTGTTTATATTTCTTCATCATGGCCGAGCTCGCGTGATGTCACGGGTATAGTTTTAGCAGATCTGTTCTTCGTTCCCTGGCAAATCAAGTTTTTCAAAAAAGAAAAAAAAATCCATCATGAATTGTAATTAATCCAGAGGATGTTTGGATGTGTGATATTTAGATGCCATAATTATTAGTATAGAAATCAGAATCATAGGGCTATAAATGAACACAAACGGGGTTGTTTGTGTTCGTTCGTTAAATTTTAGCCGAACAATAGATAAAAACGAACGGCTTTCCATGTTTGTGTTCATTCGTTTGATTAATACCTTGTTCATGTTCGTACGCTTATTAAATAAACGAATTTCTCGCCAAACAATTTCACTACGGTTCATGAACATTTGGTTCGTTTATAATACTAGATAGTTAGTTGAGCATTCGCATAAAGGCCTGTCCAAGTGAGGCATGCATCATTGCATGACGTCACAACTAGCCGGGTGTGATCACCGACGCGATGCATCCGAAGTGACGTATATTAAAGGAGTTGATAGATGAGTATAAAGAGTGATGAAATAGTGATCAAGTGTGATGACTATATAATGGACACTGTGATATATAAAAAGCTAATGTGACACGTCATAATGATATGAAGGAGTATGCCGTGTTAGAAAATTGTTGATCATATGGAATAGAGAAGTTTGGATTATCTTATCGATCATGTTGAAGGACATTGTACTATTAAATAGAAGGTTTTAAAATTCTTTTCCTGAACAAAATCATATATCAACTTTGTGGTTGTTATTCCTTATACAAACACTTAGAAAAATAAGTAATTTTGATGTTTATAGATGGGTTGTAAACTTGTAATATAGTGCTTAGCTAAGCAATTAGTCAAGCAAATGTTCACTAACCCACTCACTCATAGAGCACTCATCTTATCATGCTGATCTTAGCTGACCAGTTCAACACCTAGCTGGGTGTGACCACCGTTGTTTTTGGGTCTATGATTGCTAAAACTTGAACGAGTGTGCACTCCACACCACCATAACTCATTACCAAATTTAACTAAAATTTTTATATCACACTAAAATAACTAACACGCCACACGTAAAATTCTTGAATAATTTATTTGCAAATTTTTCTTTCAGGTTTTATCCCGAATTAGTTTCAAACCTGAGCTAGAACTGCATACATATTTGAGGTTCTTTTTTACGGTAGACACACATTCATTCTAATCTACACTTATATCCACGATAACTCATAAACCAACCTTAAAACGTCTTTTTACAAATAAATATTGGATGCTAAACTCAACACATATGATTTCAATAGTGTCTTTTCAAAAATAAAAAATAAATAAATAAAAAGGTTTCGATCCATGTTTATTTCTTTGATTTTGTTCGTGTATCTTGAGTTATACACACAACCCTAAGAAGGATCATAGTGGGGATTATATTTCAGCATGATGGCCAAGTGAACGAGGCATCACACGTTCACAACTTCACACCGTATGGAGCTGGCGTGATGACTTCAACGCAAGTCCTCTCACACTGAAAAATGGAAAGAAGTTGTAGAGTGAATATGATGATATAATAGAGTAAGTGTTCAGTGTGATGGTTATCTGTATGATGAACATGATAGGAGAAAATATTTATTAGAGTATGTCCTCTAAGTAAAAATAAATTCTCTAGCTAGGTTTTTAGACACCTTGGTGCTCAAAGACTTGCCAAAAGCAATAGAACTTGAAGAGTGTAACCCACAAAATCATATAACAATTAATATAAAATAGGGTTCATAAGTTTGTTTCAATTTTGGTAATTGAAATACTGCCTAGTAAACAAACATCTAAAATCTCATAGTTCGGTTATGTTTGTGAAATAGTACCAAATGAGATCATATATTTTATAGGATTTTCGAGTGTAAACTGGGTTAGGATCCTCTCATGTTAGAGTCAAACATGACCCATCATGTTCTCTCACAAACATTAGAGTGAGTCCCTTATATACTTGGTATTCATATTATAAACGCAAGATAAAAAAAGAACCTTTGTTTTAAGGGGAATGAAGCGAATAAGCAGCTAAAAAACCTAGTGTAGTATATAAATCTTAGTTTTTGAAATATACTTGTCATGTTCTTAAAAGGTTATTATTTCTTTACATATTCTACATTAAATATTAATAATTCTCATATTTTTATCGGTGTTCTATGTATTTTTTTAAAGAGATATCTTTTCTGAAACCTTACGCTGATAATATATAAATGTCATGTCCAATGCGTTTTGAAAATATATTAGATTTTGGGATAATCACATAACTCATTTTTCGTTATTCTCGGTCATGAATAAAGCATTTTAAGTTATAATACGTGTACAACAACACCCAAACAATTATTTAAATAAAGTTCGAATTATCTAGAAGGAAAATTATATTTCGTCCTAGTCACTGGATTATCATTCCTAGTCATTGGATGATGACATATGTAATATACAAATTCTTTTTTTTTATCTACTCTCTTAATTTTAACATTTATTTTAATCTTGCAAGTAAACATACAAAGTAGAAAAATATATAATCTCTGTATAAATATATTTGATTTGTTTATATCCTCAACATCTTTTAAGTAGTAAAGTATTAAGTATTAACCTTAGCATTGCCCAAGGCACAAAAACTAATGATTAAAAAGCATTTTTACAAGTAATTATTTATCAACTAAAATTGCAAAATATTCTAATTAGTTCTTGAAAGATGAACCCTAATTACATACTTTAAGAAATAATTATACGGTAACCCTACGCATGCCATTACGAAGGTAATCTCTATTAGAAAATGTCTGAAACATTTCCTTACAAAGTTTATTATATTCTAAAATAAAGAATTAGAAAAGAAAAAGGTGTCAACAATTAAGAAAAATAAATAAGATATTTAAATAAACATGTCCCAATAAAGCTTAGCTAAGAAGACCCTGTGAGCCTAATCACCACTCTTTGCATGCGCATTACACACCTTAAGTTTTTGTAATGCCAACTTTGTTTCCCCATTCTCCCAAAAAGATAATTTTACAAGTTTTTTTAATCCAAAATAAGATAAATGAAAAAAACAAAAAAACAAATAACTTTACCTTTATATTGGAAGCTGATACATGTATAATGCTATTTTGTCATACATAACAATCTGTAATTTTTATGTTTTTACAAACATGTCATCTATATTTCAAATCTACATTTTCGGGTACTTTTTGTTATGTATATAGTCCAAACTAGCAATTTTTTTATTATGTATGATAAATAAATGTTATGCACAAATCTCACTTTTAAAAACCTCTAACCAAATTAGAGGTAAGAGGTAATAATATTTTTTTTTTTTTAAACCAATACTTAAACAATTTATATAGTGAAAATTATGTTACATTTTTTATATGTATTCTCCCTCCAAACAACACAACTCGATCTTTCCTAAGCAAGCTATGGGTTCTCTTCAAATAAATCTCTAAATTTATTACTCCCTTCGTCTCAATTTTATCATCCACAGATAAAAAATATATAGTTTAAAACAGTATAATTAATACGATTTTTAGTTAATGAAAATGTCATTTTTAACATTGAATTTCTGAGTTGTAAAAGAAAAGGGAACCACCACCAAGATGACATAGTGGTAAGGCTTCCGTCCTTAAAGAGATTACGGGTTCAAGTCTCACTAGGTAAACATCTGAGTCAAAGACTCTTTCTCTCCAATAACATGAACAAGAAAAACCTCTATGTTTTACATTTTAAAAGAAACGGGTAAGTTTGACATAAAGCCACTAAGCAAAGATAACGCGGTAAAGAAGTGATCACATGAAGCACACATGTTTATCCTCCTAAATATCAGTAAAAATATTTATAAAACAAAACAGAATCTTTTACAAATTCCAAACAAACTCATTTGGGTTTTCATCATGTAAAACTGACCACTTCTGTTAAGCACAAATTCCAACATTCAAAGTAATGCATAATTTACATGTCAAATAAACATTAAAACATATACAAGGGCCAATTAAAGTAGATATGCGGTATAAAAAGCTCTACAAAATAAGGCAACCAGAATAGAGCAAAGGTGAGTTACAAATGGGGGGAGGGGAGTATTGTTCAAAATTAGGAAATGGGGTGTGTGAAAGTTTGAAAATTTCATGGGAAAACATGGAGAAATACTTGAATGATTCAGTTTCACATAGCAAGATTGGCAAATACTTCAAGTTACAAGCTAGAAAGACTTGTTTCACTAAGGAACTCCGCGCCGCTACGGCGACGTTCCTCACCATGGTCTACATCATCACCGTCAATGCTACGATTCTATCTGATTCTGGAGGGACGTGCTCCGTTTCCGACTGCACTCCGCCGCCATCCAACCACACATCAACCGTCGCTCCACCTGATTGCATGTTCAAGCCTAATGTTGGTTATGAAGAATGCCTTTCGAAGACTAAAAACGACCTTATCGTTGCCACTGCGCTGTCATCGATGATCGGCTCATTAGCCATGGGTATTTTTGCCAATTTGCCTCTAGCGTTGGCTCCCGGTATGGGACCCAACGCGTACTTGGCTTACAACTTGGTGGGCTTTCATGGGTCAGGGCCCATTTCTTATCAAACAGCTATGGCTGTTGTATTGGTTGAGTCTTGTGTTTTTCTAGTCATCGCCACTTTTGGACTCCGTGCCAAGCTAGCACGGTTCATACCTCGGTCAGTCCGGCTAGCTTGCGCGGCAGGAATCGGGCTTTTTATAGCATTTGTGGGTTTACAAGGTAATCAAGGGGTTGGACTTGTAGGTCCGGATCCAAACACCTTAGTTACCCTAGCGGCATGCACTCATAAAGATGCGATCACCGGAGCATGTACCCACGGCATCATGCAAAGCCCGACGTTCTGGTTAGGCGTACTCGGGTTCTTGATCACAAGTTATGGACTAATGAAGGAGATTAAAGGAAGCTTGATCTATGGTATCTTGTTTGTGACCTTGATATCATGGATTAGGCACACATCTGTGACGATCTTTCCCGACACACCTCTAGGCGACACAAAATACCAATACTTCAAAAAAGTGGTAGATTTTCACAAAATCGAGTCCACATTGGGAGCTATAAGCTTCACTAATTTTAACCATAGTGAAGTATGGGTAGCCCTGTTTACCTTACTATATGTAGACATACTTGCCACCACCGGCACGTTATACACAATGGCGGAGTTAGGAGGTTTTACAAACCAAGAAGGCAGTTTCCAAGGTGAATACATAGCATACATGGTTGATGCAGGGACCTCGATCGTGGGGTCCACGCTCGGGGTCTCTCCGATCGCCACATACATAGAATCCTCGGCTGGAATCCGAGAAGGTGGACGGACAGGATTAACCGCCGTCCTTGTTGGATTCTATTTCCTTTTGTCAATATTTTTCATACCACTATTTAGTAGTGTGCCACCATGGGCCATTGGCCCATCTTTAGTGATGGTTGGGGCTTTAATGATGAAAGTGATCAAAGATATAGATTGGGACAACATCAAAGAAGCTGTGCCTGCTTTTGTGACCATTTTACTCATGCCATTAACATACTCAATTTCAAATGGTATTATAGGGGGAATTGGGATGTATATTGCCCTTAGTTTGTATGATTATGGAATTTGGTGGTTCAAGTGGTTGATCAAGATGAAGAAGATGGTTTCGAAAGAACAAAATCAAGTCTCGGCTACAGTTGCAACTGACCGAACCGGGGTTGAGGTGTTGTAGATATATCTTTAGTAGCAGCTGAACTAGAATTCTCGTTTTGCTTTGTTTTTTTTTCTGTTTTGTAGGTCTTTTTTACTAAGGTTCGTCACAAGAAAATGACAAAAGATGCACGGGCTACCACTAGAATGGTTTTCTAACGGCCGTTCGTGCATCTTTTGATGATAAAGTTTGATTACTTACTTTGTTTTTATTTTCTTTTTGTGTCTGTTTGGATATTATGAGACGTTTTTATCCAAATTACTTCTTAAGTTTTATGCATTGCTTTAAATTTTGATGGCTATACGTTGCTCAAGTGAAGAGTCATTTGTAGCAGTGTGATTTCATTTGACTTACTGACTTTTGTAATTTTTTTTGGGTAGGTTGTGTAGTTAAGGTTGTTTGATTGAGAGCATACTTGAGATTGTTTTCGGCTCTGCAAGATCAAGCAAGAAGCGAAAGATCGTAGTCAAAAGTCTTTTCTTTAGTAATTTATATATTAACAAACACATTTGCACCACAATTTCATAAAAACTATTGAAGTTTAAACATGAATTATGGATGCAATTGTGTAATAAAAACTCGCGGTTATATTTAGATCGCGAAATCTACTAAAAGATTTAGATCTTAAGGGACTGAATCATTGTAGCAATGATGGTTATATTTTGAAAAATAATGCTTAAAAAAATACACTAGTCTGCTACAATATATTATAGAAATCTCTTGCAATATAGTAAAAGGCGAAAGCATATTTACTCAACAGTTTCTCTTATTTTACAAAACATTGTCGACGTTTTTGGGTGTTACTACTGATATCACGACTATGATAGATACAAACCATGGCATGATGTGAATTTTAATTAATCAATTTGCCCTCAAACCTCATGATGATCATTAGATTTGATATCTACAAAGCAAACCATATTGGTAAAAGGAAGTATTTATGTCAAGTATTTGTCTAGAAAAGTACTGGTTTAGGCAGGTATTGAGAATTAATGCCTGGATAATCAAACAATAGTATACAATACATTGTCCTTGAATTGTTATTCTACTCTTTACAAGGAATCAATCCAGGAATTTAAATGATATTTTCTAGAGAAGTAAGTTTGTAAGTTGGTGTTTGTTTGATCATTTATAGATACCCAATTAGTTATCTTGACTGTTATGATTACTGGTAAGAGTAAAAATTAACGTATATTGAACACTCAACGTATGTTGAAGACACAGTGTGAGTGTGAGTTGAAGACTCGGTGGCTAACCATCAAGACCACCACTAGGGATGCTACGCGTATAACCTTTGCACGGGGTGCAATCCCCTTCACCCTTGCCTATTTGGATTGGGGGAGAACATAACGCGTTACCAAGTCATACCACAAATCCCTTAGTATTACATTAAATTTACTAAGACGTAATTTCTTGATCACCAATACAATAGTCAAATATATCACTGCGTGATAGGGTTGATTATGTTTATCTTTGTTGAGCGAGAAAGCAGAAATCTCAATGAAATATACAAGGTTGAATGTTGATCATCTTTCCAAGGAAAACACCACTTGAGGCTTAATTCGGGCTATAGATGACACCAAGCATGAATTGAACATAGGAATGTATGAATTTGGATACGAACATGATGCAGGAAAGAGCCAAAGGAAAATAGGAAACTTATATCAATACAAGAGAAACCATCATATGTTCTTATTACCAAAAAGATAAGGTATGTGCTAGGGAAAAACAATCCAAAATACGGATTTTTACACACATGTCGATGTATTTTTAAAAATTCTTTAAGGAATAGAAAGGACAAGGATTGTATCGAAGGTTCTACTAATCTAAGTCTAGCAATTATATGTTTTACCTCGGCTTAATCATCCTTGGGAATATCTTTCTTTGGCAGCTCCTTGGGCTTTGCCTTCTCTACTTCCCTATAAAAACAAAACAAGTTCAGCCAAACTTGGTTAAGATGACAGGCATATGAAAAAGGTGGATAAACCAGCTGTAAATTATTTTCAATATTAGAACAAGGTAGACATGATGCCACCTGAATGGAATCATACAAAAGGGAAAAAAGACTTTTAAAAAACGAAATCTAGTAGAGGTGCCAAGATGGGCAGATTGAGTAATAAGTCATCTTTTTAGTATGCGTTAAACAGCTTGGGTTGGGTAGTGTTGGCTCGCAACATTTTTCTGTCCCTTTTAAAAAAATACGTTACAAATAATCAATTCTTTAATTACAATTAAATCAATAATATGATTACGATTATCCACCAAAAATAGACTCAGATGACTTCAACCCGTTTGACCTATACCCTTTTTAGCTAATTATTTCATTCCACGTGTTTGAGATTGAACACATCCCAACCTGTTCATATTTAAAAGGATATAAACACCTCAAAAATCAAGTAACAAAAGGCAAATCATGCAACTTGTATACATGGCCGTTTCATACAATATAAAATTGACATAATTTCTCAACGATGAGACATTTGCAATTCATTATATATCATCGAATTGTCCTCAAACAAGCTCATTCAGCGATGTAAAATCTCCCACTGTGATGAACCATATACTTACGGGGAATGGAGTACTTTTGTAACTTTTGCGAGATTCAAGATTGTATAATTTTAACACCTATGCAGAAACCAATAGCATATGCCAGCTCAGAGATGCTTTCAGATGTGAACTAAAAGTCTGGAGTTCCTACCTCAACCCTGTATTATAGCTCTCAAAACATGTCTTTTCTGGATTTTCTGAATATTGTTTGTATTATATACGTTTTTGCTTAATAGATAAACTGATGTATTAGAACAATTGGTTTAAGGTGGCGTGCGCTTCTGTAGCCTCAGCCCAAGTTCGAATCCATCGTTCTTCTTTGCTTTCCTTTTACCCTTCTTGCCTTCTGTTTTGGCTTTTTTAGTTTTAACTTAAGATAATATTCATTTTGTATTTGTTTATAGCGACTTTTAATGTATTGTCCTTTCTAAATATAATTAATTTTATGTAATTCAAATATGATTAATTTCAAATATCATTTCATGAACAATTAAATTATAATATCAAAGCAAATTATAGTTTGTTGCAAATTATAACTTGATGTTTTTATTATTAATTCTACTACCACTTGTCCATTCTTATAAGGCCATTAGATTTTCATGTTGATCCAAATTACACATTTTTTTGTTATCTTAGCGGGCATAACTAACAAATGTTAACAGACAAAAAGTTTTTCAGGCTAAAACAAATTGATATATGAGAACCAATCTAAACAAAAGGTTTATGTTCGGGCCCAAATATGCATACTTAAAACCCAGTCACAACAAGCAAAGGTTCGACCCTGCTGCAACGCTCATGCTTATAAATCCTAGTTTATTTACATCTAAATGTCAATACAGTAAATTGCAAGTCACATTATTCGTCTCTTACCCCCTCCCACTCTGGCTGCCCCAAATAACCCAAAACTAAAAGTAGTTGAAAATGCTTAATAATTATGACTATTAGAAACAATAATCTCTATGACATAGTGAATTAGTGATTTAATAAACAGATAGCAAAAACTGAAATTAGCAAGAAAGTAAAGGAGAAAAGATGAACCCTTATCTCCTACCTAAAATCACAAACAACCAGCAAAGAGTTTAACCTCGAATTTTGGCGGTACAACAAGTAGTGAGAATTTACAAGATTTTTGTTTTATTTCGTAGATAATAAATTCAGAAGTTGGTGATTTTGTACTTCCATATAAATCATCAATAATATATCTTTTATAAAATTAAGAAATAGATAAAATCAATTTCATTAACCACAATGACTCTTCTAACCAGAAGACTATAAGTGATCCACAAGACCCTAGAATTCCTATGGGACACTAGTATTTGTCGATTTCTATCTATATAGCTTCAAAAAACTAGTATATGCTCAATTTTGCACATTAAACTAGTTTGCAGTGAACTATGTCCTTATTGTGTGATTGTTAACCACTATAGAGTAGAGAATACAATTCTATTGAGGTAGCCACAGATGCTCTTAAATCACCCAACATTAGTTCATAAATGCCCACAAGACACTGGTACATTACGGACAAGGCGCAATTTGACGGACAAGGCGCAATTTGAATCAATAGAGTGAATTTTTTTTTATGAGGAGTCCTTCAAACATGCACTGGAAACCCAAATACACAAAAATTCAAGGGTGTGCAGAAAATTATTTAAGATATCAACTTCTCCAACCCACCAAATTTTAAAGCAAAGATGCCAAAGTCCTTAAGACTGGAACAGTAATTAATCAAAACTTAATTCTATGAAAACATAGATAAACATCACTGCTACCATGCACGGCTCTAGTTGTTGAAAGGACTCTGATTTGACACTGAACATGACTCCTATTATGAAACCCTAACTTTCTAAGTGCATTCTAATGGTGAAACAAATGGAGAGTAACGGTATTATCTACAGAGAATTGGTAGTTTGTCACGTATTAACTAATAAATCAAGGAAAAAAGACTCAAATGTAGGAAATTATATGTGTGCTGAAAACATACTTGGCAGCGGATTTAGATTCTTCTTCCAGCCAGTGACGAATCTGACGAACGTTGCGTTTGAAGATGGAAGCAGACTGTTTCACATCGCTCCTCATCAGTAAAATCACTGCGCTCACTCCGGCCACGGTCAGTATGAAATTTGTTAACGCCATTCACTCAATCGAATCCAATCTAAGAAAAAGACAGTATCAGAGATGAGTAGCAAACGGAAATCTTCATTTTTAGTTGGTTCCTGGATTGTAAGGTGGGGGTACAGTGTAAAGTAAACAGCAGCGGATCCAGGAAAACCATGCGAAGGGGGCACCAATCATTAGGACAATTTCAAAAAAGGTAATCTTCTTATACACATCAAAACAGTTAGGGCTTTTAATCTATATGTGTATCCATTTTACAACTTGAAATGAACTCTATACATCAAAATAAGGACCAAACCAAGTGAAAAACAGAATCAAAGAAAAAAAACATTAAAGAGTAAACACTCCCTTTAATGGTTGATCGATTGTTATATGAAGTCTTAAACAGTTAAATTACAAGCCTTGTAGCTCATCCAAATTCCATCTTATTTCATCTGCCAAAAGCATGTTTAATAAATGCCAAATCAAAACCTTAATTAGCTAAGATAACTTAATTAACATTTCAAAACTTCATGAATTTATAGATAACTCAACATGTTATTAACATTTAACAAAAGAACAATCTCAAATATAATCTTTGATTTCAAGTTCACAATCAAAAAACATTCTAACTCATAGCTTACTTTGGTTTTCATCGACTTCAAAATCACAGATTTCATACATATTACAATTAATAATTCATCAAAGACAACCAATCTCGAGCAGTCATGTTCTCAACCAAATATCATTCTAAAATTCATTCACATACCTAATAACAAGCAACAATCATGTAATCTCAGCAATTTCATTCAAACTCGGTTTTAGGATTAAAACTTTACCTCTATGATTTGGAATGGCAGCGGCAGTGTTGTTTCTGTTTGCAGTAGGGGCGTGGGCAACGTTTGAGCGGCAGCGCTAAGGTGCGACGTCGATTGAGGTTTCTGGCGTACTGCTGCAGACTCGACTCGCAATCGGGGATTTCTCTGCGATCAGTGGAGTGGAACAAGGAAGCGGAAGTCTGGAAGGGGTTCGAGAGGCTGTGGGCCTTGAGGGCTTGGATCGGAGGTTTTGAAAGCCCAATAGTGACATAGTTTTTCAAAACCCATGGAATCAAGTAAGAATATTCTAATTACATTATTTTAAAATTTATCTATTTGATTGATTATTTTCATTTTAATCATGAAACATAATAGTCTGAGTTGTAATTGGCTGACTTTTTCTTTTGGAAAAATAAAATAGAATTATTGAAAAAAAGTATTTATCAAAATAGTAATTTGTATTCAAACACTCCTTTAAAACCCCCCTCCCAAACTCACCAAACAGACAAACACTTTCGATTGAGAGAGTTTGGGAGAGCGAATCGAGAGGGTTTGGGATGTTTAGTATGTTTGGAAGGAAGTTTAAGGTGGTGTTTGAATTTTAAAATACAATATTAGTTTCGTAAATTTCAATAACTCTATTTTTATCAAAAACTCATATTTAGCTACGGGTAAAAAGTAGGTTTTCTTGAAAAATAATTTGCAAATGAAGTTTTTATTTTCAGTTTTCAATAAAAAATTTGGAAACGTGTTTGGTTAAAAATGATAGAGTTTTCATTTTCTATTTTAGAAAACATGTTTGGATGTATATTTTCTATTTGTTTCATTTTCATTTTCTATTTTAAAAATTATACAATATGTAACCTTTTGATCCTCATGTTAAACCATGTGAATAACTCATATCATTTGTCATTTATGATCATGTTAAAACACCGAATAACACAAACTCATCTCTATATGAAATCATAAACCATTATTCAAGAGTGCAGCAACACAAGCACATCATTTTCGAACCAAAGTTCACTCCCAGGTATCAGTCACTTTACAAACATTCCAAATATGTACGATCGGATCATACATCTTTCAGAAAAACCGAGTCTTCAGAAAACATGAACTCAGGTCCTTAAACACAGTTTAGAACAAGTTGGTTATAACCATTTTCACCATACAAAAAACTAACGCAAAAATTCACTGTACTACTCTACTGCTACTCGCTTTTTGTCTGGATTCCAGGAAGAGTCTTACAGTAGAGAAGATGAACGAAGGCTCAGCCATTGCACCTGTTCCATAGTCCCCACAAGCAAGCCTTTTCGACACCGGGGGTATAAGCGTAATTCCAAGTTCATCGACTGTCATAAGATGTCTTTCTGTGAAAGGATTGGTCCACATAAACGTGTTCATTGCCGGTGCCACGAATATCGGTTTCTCATAGTCCCATGCTCGGATGATGCATGTTAGCAAGTTGTCACAAAGTCCACCCGCAATCTGTTCCCGAATGTTAAAAGAAAATTTGATCAAGATATTGAAGAATAATGGCAATGTTGATCCGCTCTATATACATATAAGAATATAAATGATCAAAAAGAAATTAGTTGATGTGATAATTTCGACCCATTTACTTATCAATGGGTTGAAGTTCGTGTAAGTATATTTTAGGGCAAAATGCGCAAAAATACAAAAAACTATGACAATATTGTCATTGTATGCAAAAAACTTTATTTTCTACCTAAAAATACACAAAACTTACAAATTTGGTTCATTGTATACAATGGGTAACCTGATTGCCAAGTTACTGGTCATTGATTGTATACACTGAACAAAATTTGAAAGTTGATTGTATACAATGAACAAAATTTGAAAGTTGTTTGTAATTTTATGTACCAACTTTCTTTTATCTTTGGAGAGGTAACTTGCATACAATGAACCAAATTTGTAAGTTGTGTGTATTTTTAGGTAGAAAATAAAGTTGGTTGTATACAATGGTAATATTGGCATCGTTTGTTGTATTTTCGTGCAATTTGCCTATATTTTAGTGCCCTTTATTATAAAAAAAAGTGTATTATCGTTGTTATAAGATGATTCTTTAATAATACTAACTAATTATTTATAAACATACAACCCGTCCACTTATCCAATTTTATAAAATAGCGTTACCTTGCCAAGTGTATTTGCTGAGAGCGGGGCAATGACCATTATATCAGCCCATCGACGGAGTTCGATGTGAAGCACATGATCTCCAATCTTGGACCAAGCAGACCATTCATGTTCATCTGTATAAACACTCACATCCTTTGGAAGTGATGCTCTATCAATGAAATTTAAAGCAGCCTGTGTCACTACAGCTTTTACGTCTGCCCAATCTGAGAAGCAGCTGCAGAGGTTCCCGAATTTTATGGCAGCCACACTTCCACTTGCAGCAAGCAGGATTCGGGGTTTTCTAGAACCACTACTCACTTTCATTGCCTCCCTTAATCCATGTAACGGTTGTTCATTATATGCCATAATCTGTGCAATCAACTCCTGTTAGATTATAAACTTATACTCTTCACAAACATTCAAGTAAAAGTTAAAATGCTATTCGTATATAAGAATCTATCTAGAGGTGGCAATTTCGACCCATTTACTTGTGTCTCAGAATGACCACGCTACTAGGGCTGTGAACTCTGAAGCAACTTTTGTTAATAAAATCCGAAAAAAGAATATTCCCACAAAATGAGATGTTTATTTTATGACCATATAACTAACTTTTAAACAAACAGACAAGATAGGATCATAGCCTATGAAGATAAAGATAAACTGCATACTTATTAGTTATTATGATTTATGATGTGATTTATGAACACATCATACACTCGTACACATATATAAATATCCTTAACAAAACCTAATAATCCATGTCGGCAGTCTTAGTTATTAACATGATCAAGGCCATCACTATTATGTTTCTTTCTAGTACTCCATGTCTTGTTGACAAGCATCAATACAAATCTGTCTGTAAACTTCATAAAATTTGAAAGTAGATATAATATACGGCTACAAGTACTATGTAACATCTATGTATGATATATAAAATCTTTTTATAAACATAACATCACAATTGTGATATGAATCACTTTGAAGCCCTATGTGTCCTAAGATATTGAGATGATGCTTTTATATGTATATCTTCTTCATCTGATGACAATATAAACATCCTATTATAATACAATCTGTATCTTTATCCATTTGAAACTCATCCAATGTTGGTGATGATGGCAACATTCAAATTGGACAACTCACAACTGTCCCTTATTAGTTATAAGTGAACAAGAAGCCCTATCATCTTAGTTCTTCTACATTTCAAGAGAGGTTGAAACTTTCTTAACCCTTCTGTTCCAAGTAAATTTACAATTCTTGTTAATTATAACTGAATTTAACATTTAATTTGACAGATTATGCTTCCTATTGTCACGAAAAAGATAAGACACCTGACTATATGATGTATAAACTATCTTGGCAACAAATAATTATGCAGAATTGATAATAATTTCGGAACTGACAAATAAATCGTACGATGGAAGAATTCAGCAACGAAATATTTAAAAAGAAAACCTGAAACTAAAAGATCCAGCTCTTAATTCTTGATTTGATACAGCAAAGAAACAAATTATTTGATTCAGAGTGTACGAGCAAACGAATACCTCCAATCGTGAAGTTTCGTTCACTATTTTGATTCTCTGCCGTCGTTCTTTGCCGTCTCCGTCGCCGTTTGAATAGCCTCCGGTGGTCTGTTTGTTTGCCTGAGATAGAACTGGGTCAATGGAGTAAAAGGAGACTGGTGAGGCTATTTTCATGGTTAGCAAAACACCCCCCTAAGGTTTAACCAAATTATGAAAATAACCTAATTATTAGATAAACCAATTTTTTCGACCCAAGTAAATGGTGTCATTAGCATAACTTGAAATTAGAATGTATTAAATTGTAGAAATGAGGGTTTCTGTTGATAATATTTATTCAAAAAAAGCTATTAAAAATGTATTAAATTGTAGAAATGAAGGTTTCCGTTGGATAATATTAATTCAGAAAAAGCTATTAAACATGTATTAAAATGTGGATACGAGGGTTTTTGTTGGTTATATTTGTTCAGAAAAAGCTATTAAAAATGTATTAAATTGTAGAAATGAATAATTATTATCAAGTTAAGTATTTAAATTAAATTGCTTTTAAGTTATTATATTAGAATATTTGTATGCCTAACATCTCTTAAGAAAATATTAAAATTAAATTGCTTCTATGATATTATTGTTTGATTTCATTGATAAATTATACTAGAATAAATATATCAACCATCTAATTCATATATTAGACCATGATTGTTACTCTTATAAGAACTCAACCCCTAAACCTTAATTTAATATACCAAGTATTTCTATCAAAGGTTATGTTTTGAATATAACAATTTCTTTACATCGAGTTTCAAGCTATCCTCTCACCTCAATCTTGTATGTCATCTTCTTAATTTGTTAACCATAACCACTTCCACCCACCTAAATGTTGTTTGTTGTTTCCTTCTGTGTCTAAGTTTATTATCATTTTAATAGGTGAGGTGAGTGGATTATGATACAATTTGACTGTATATTACTTTAAAAAGAATATGATAATAGTTCTTAAAACATTAGTCAAAACCTCGTTTGTCCTTAACATAACAAACATATAAACATTAAATGCAGCAAATCCAAACACTCGATTATATTACATAATTACTATTTAGATTAGATATAAATAATAAAGCGAGTATTATACAAAATGTTCAACCGTTTAAACTTCAGGCTCTTATTTGTTTGAACTCAAACATTAGGGTCCTTTTTGTAATTTTATCATCTAAATTCTCAAATGAATTCAGTTGCAAGTCTTGGAAGATTTTCAAATTTAGCGAGCGGGACACCTTATTTGGTTTGTTACGGTATGAACTTTAGCCGTAGAGTAAGGTTGGGGCATCTGGCCTCAATAAAACTGTTTTTTTTTTTTTTTTTTTTTTTTTTTTTGTGTGCGAGTATGTGGGGTGGGTGGGGGGTGTTTAAGTCTAAAAAACCTATTTGACATATAATTTTTTTTCTTTTATAAAATGTATTAAACTATACTCTAATTATTATGTTTGTATGCATTAGAGATGACAAACAAACGGGTCAGGTCTAGTTGGAAAGTGGGTTGAAACGGATCTTTTTGAAAAATATATTAAACTATACTCTAATTATTATGTTTGTATGCACTAGAGGTGACAAAACAAACGGGTCACGTCTAGCTGGATAGCGGTCTGAAACAAGTCCTGTTGGATTTGGTGGAGACACTCTATTTTTGAAAAGAAAAAAGTAAATTTATAGTCATCGTACTCTCACAAATAATTCAAAATTTCAAAATTCGAGATGTATGTGTGTGTGTGTGTGTATATATATAGGTAAAAGTTCAAACGAGAACTGTTTTTCGAACGAGAACTACGAGAACAAATCTGAGCCGTCCAATTTCTCCTCCTTTAATGTCATTGCCGACCCATGAATTCCTCACATGCACCCTGCCACACTTGATCCCCTCCACGCTCTCCATCCATGAACTTCTCATATTCAAGGAACGGCCGAGATTGGTTCTCGCAATTCTCGTACGAAAAACAGTTCTCATTTGAACTCTCCCCTATATATATATATATATATATATATATATATATATATATATATATATATATATATATATATAAGATTGAAAAGAGACCATGAATTTTAGATTTGTAGTAAAATCACATACTAATCTTTCTAATTTGACTTCAGGGTGTTATTTTCTTCCGATTATGGCTTAAATATCATGATTTCTGCTTAGATGAGATTACCTTTATTTTACGGTTTGATTTCAATAAATTTGATGTTGTAGTAGTTATATAAATATCATGTATTGCTTGATCTAAGAACCATATGTGTTACACTTTCAACCATTGTTGTTTATTGACTGAGCTTGTATAGGTTTGAGGAACAATCTATCTATGTATGCTTTTATCATATTATTTAAGACCATTAGATGATTGTAACTAGTGATTGAACAAATATTAGGGTTAAGTGACAAATAAGTTAGCTTTATTGTGTGTGAACAATTGCATGTGATGATCATTACGTGTGATTGATTAACTAAACTAAGCATTCTGTAACACTGATTAGTTCTTGGTGCAACTAAAATGACTAAAATACCTTTACTTTTTCACTTAAAAAGACAATTATACCCTTATATCTTTTTCTTATTATTTTCATTGATTTAAATAATTTAAAAAAATATTAAAACCTATTAAGAAAATATAAAAATTTATGGGTTTCAAAAGTCGAATGCTCCATATAATATTAAGAAATGACATTTTAGTGTTCCTCAAAGTAAGAATGATGATAAGTAGGATGGATATTTGAGTGTTGAGAAGTTTAAAACTACACAATGATATTAGGAGAAAGAATATAGGGTTTAGCCAGATTACTTGAAATAATAATGAATACAAACGATTAAAAGTGTATCCCTAAATATAAACTCCAAAGAAAAATAATCTTGAATAAAACTCGCAAGTGTATATATTTAATAATTTGTTGGTGGCTCTTAACAAGACAATTTGTAAAAGACACGCGATACATGTATAAGTCAAGATTGAACATTTTAAGGCATTAGATAGTTGCAGCTATTAGAAATTAAGAATGAAAATATATTCGTTCACATTGGATTTTGCGGTTAAACTAGGCAAAACTTAGAACAGAAATGATGCATTATGGGTTATTATAGATAAATTAAACAAATTTGCACATTTCCTGTCCATAAGAAAAACCTATGTATATTAAAAAGATTAGCTAAACTATATGTAGATAAGATAATAAGTAAAAATGGTACATCCTAATCTATTATACGAGACATAAGTTGAGGTTTACATCGAATTTTAGGAAAAGTTTTTTTTTTAATATGGTACTTAGGTATATCTAAGTTATATTGAAGAACTAAAATTGATTCTTGATGGAAAAGTTTAAATTAGAAATAAGTCTATTTCTCTAGTTAAGGTATAATGGCGACACTATCATGGGTTTTAAGCTAAATGAGAACCTGAGGCAGAAATAAAGACAAATTATCATAGATTATTCAATTAAATTTCGAGGACGAAATTTTTATAAGGTGGGAAGATTTGTAACACCCGTATTTTCTTTTTAATAGTTTTTTTTGATTTAGAAATATAAATAACAACCTTAAATTTAATAAAAAAAATATACTAGCATGTTGATATTGTATGAAATGAATAAAAAAAACAAATATATGTATTATAGGAAATCACTTTTTAATAAAGTATTTCGAACACACCATAAAATATATGTTAAACATATTGTCGTTGATGTGGGTTTTAAACAAGTTTATTAGTATTTTTAAGTATTTTAATTAACAAACAAATATAATAAACTTAAGCATAATGATGTTAAGTAAAACTTTCAACGTATATCAATCTTACATGAAACAAATTCATAAGGTAAATGATTTATAATATATTATGTAGAACTATAATAAGAATAAATATATTGTCAAAGAGTACATGCACAAATTAGCTAGGTAAACCATCATGTCGTATGGATAAGAATGAGATTGAAATGTTCTTATATGCTGCCATGTATTAGATCTATTAAGGTGGAGGTGGCATTCAAAGAAAAGAATAGCTTGCATTACTAAGCCAATTATGTGACTATAAATACCAAGAGATTCATTTGTTAGCATATAGAAACACATAATTAAGTATTAAAGGAATAATGCAAGGGATTATATAACGCTCGCAAGAGGAAATATACTTGAAATACTGGTGAGTTTCGTGATGCCTTTATCAAACTGAGATATATATGATATATATTATGCTTACATGTCTAATTGCCTCATGCGCCATGCTTATCGTATTTAACGCTTTTATGCTTTATATCAAGCATATTGTTTTTATGCGTATATATATACACGAGTTGTTGGGTAAATAATAAAAAGAGCGAAAACGTAATGGTTGTTCGCAGATGTATAATGAAAAGCGGGAACGTAATGGTTGTCCGCTAATAAATATATTTTGGTACGATTAGTGCGCGGGAGGCATCTCGTTGTTACTAAGTCGTTACCGGCAGATACATGTCTAGCCCCTCTAGTACATTGTATAAAGGTCATGGCACGGATAGCACGCTCGCTAGTCGATGTCTGAAAATGACTTTGAAATGAGATAATAAATTTACCCAAAACTCAGAGATCTCAACATAATTTCTATATTTTTGACATTTCATATTTATCTTGAATGCATGTGATATTTTTGTACACAAAACACACGAAATCACTAAGCCATTAGGCTTATGCATTTACATATATATCTCAGGACATAACGAGTAAAGCAGAAGAGCAACGACTTGATAATATTATGAACCGGATGATGCCCGGAGACTTTGCTTGTTAGAGCTTTTAGTTAATCAATTTCTTTCTAGTAGAAACTCTAGTTTGTATTATTTTTAGCTTCCGCTGTAGCCGAAAACTCTGATATTGCATATAAATGAAACAGATGGTTTGTTTATATAAAGTACCGGGTGTCACACTCCCTTTCGCCGTACCACCCACGATCAAGAACGCCGAAGAATAACCATCATGCCGGAGAGGAACACACCACCACAACCGTCATCTACCGTGTCCCCTACCACCAACGCTATCGCTCTTCTACAATGTCACCACCACTGTCTATCTTCCGTTGCCGATGAAGACGATAACCATCATGCTGGAGAGGAACACACCACCACAACCGTCATATTCGCCTCAAATATAGGGTTTTCAGCGATAACCACGTTCGCCGCCACCGCCGACTTGTGGTTGATTCAGATCTGTTTTGGTTTTCTAGCGATAACCATCATCGTTTTCTACTCTTTTTTTCGTGGATCTTTTTCCAAATCTGTTTTGGTTGACTAGGGCTTTAAACGATTAGGTTTTAATACATCATCTTTATTTGTGGTTGATTCTGAATTTTGATTATGATTGATGTTCTTGGTTGGAGATCTGGAATTTTTGGGTGTTTCCGGTGGTAGACGGTGGTGGTGGTTGGGAGGTAGACAGTGGCAGAGGTTGTGGTGGTAAGTTGTGGAAGCTGGGTGGTGGGTTTTAATTATTTTGGTGATGGACAGTTAGTATTTATCTATTATTTATAAATAATATATCTTTTAATAATGAATTTTAAATTGAATAAATGTTATAAAAATAACAAATTAAAAATAAAGGGTATATTTATCCTTTTAAGTGTCCAAGGATTATCAGTGTTACAAAATGCTTAGTTCAAGAATTTCTAGTGCAATAAACATAGTTTAGAGATTGTAGGTGTAACAAGTGATATAGTTCAGGGACCAAATATGTAATTAACTCAAAAATCAATATTGATTAAGTCTTGCATGTTTCAAAATTAATTGACTAATTGTGATAGTACTTGATCCTATGACCATAAGATTAGTGTGTTCATGATTATAGTATTAGAGGTTTGACCAAGATATCTAACCAACCTAAGTGAGAACACTTGTTTTCTTGATCATTCTCATTCTAAACTTTTAGTTTTATCTTATTTTTGAATGTCTAATTAGTATTGTTTACCGCACTCTTAGATTTATTCCCAAATCCCCATTAACCGCTTTCTTTAGGCTAATTAATAAATCTTTTAAATTTGAAATCATACTTGTTCCCCAAGTGTTTTACATCTCAGTCTTATCAATAATATACAATAATACGATTAGGTATAATTGTCTATTTGTGTTGTAGCCGATTCTTTAGTGATTTTAAAATATAAATATAAAATCTGATTTACTCACATTAGATCCCTCACAACCCCTTGGCAAAGTGAAACCCCCACCCCATATCCCTGCATGGACACCCACCACCTACTCGCCACTCCGTCCACCCTAATCGAAGTACATGTAGCAATTCACTACCTTACGAAATTAATGTCGAATATTTTGCTCTTACATCAGTTTAATTCTCTTGTCTAGTGATGACGTATAGTTGAACCTCATGCTGGTTCGGTTCTCACGGACCGGACAATAGGTTGTTCCGAACAGACACTGCAACTCGAAACACAATAATTACAAATGATTGAAGAAATGATTATTCTACAATAAATGCTAACACACAAACTCGTTTATTCGATAACGGAATCTGTCAATCTTGCGACACATTACATGTGCGTTGGCCTATATATGATCCGGATAAGTGAACATTACTTTTCACAAAGTAACACTATAAAGACTACGTACCATAACAAGCATTTACTCCAACTATCAATAATCGTAATGATGTTTAGTTCCATACAAACCCGGTTCAAATCTCACGCATAACAATGTTTAGTTTTTACTACGCATTGAACATTAGAATTTTATGAAAATGAAGTAAGCAAGCAAGCAAGGTGCGTTTAATTGAAGTTATAGAACAAACAGTGAGATAAATGAAGTAAACACAAGGAGGGTTTTGTTTAAATTTTAGAGTTAATTATGGGATCTCTTTGTAAACAGCTAATTTATTAAATTTATACCAAAACCGCATATTTTTTTAGGAATATATACACACATACATACATAGGGGATGATTCAAATAAAAACTGTTTTTCGTACGAGAACTGTTTTTCGTACGGGAACTGCGAGAATTGTTTGTAAGATAGGATCACTGTGTAGATTAAATCGAACCAATGACTTGTAGCTTAACGGTATCAAGATGTTTGAAAGGTGTTTCTTATGGTTATAGGTTTAAGTCCGGACAAAATGTGTAATTTAAAAGTAGTTTTAGAGTATACATGTATACAACTGTAAAAAAAATATAGATTTAAATTGATTTATCCAAAAATATTTCTTCCTTCACAATTCTATAGATAACTACTTTCTTGAGTTTTTATTATATTTATTTGATCATATGTGTATTTTGTTAGACAAGGACAAGCATCGGTCGGTTTAAGCGTACTCAAGATTTCTCATAGACTAGTCTCTAGATTATGATCAAAGGATAAGTAAGCAAAGAGAACATGGTATCTTTAACCAAATGTTTGTGCTGAGTTTTTTCATTTAAGGCTTTGGTCTCGTCCAGGTTTGGGGCAGTTTGACCCGTGTTTTGGCCCATATATATACTCAGTCCTAGTCATGATAATAAATATTCAAGCTAATAGGTGAACAAATTCGATCCTGGACTCTTTTGGGGTCCCTTTTTTTCCGACCAGTCCGACTTCGGTCCAGACCCGTCCGGTTTTCATTCGGATTTTTTTAGTTTAGTTTAGACATTTCCGGTTTTGAAATTTCAATTTTGGTTAAAACTTTCCGGTTTTCGGTTTCCTTTTCGTAATTTTTTTTGACAACTTAAAAAGTAGATAGAATAATATAAAGAGAATATGTAAAAAGAAGTTTGGTGTAAAGAAAAATGGAAGAGGTGGTGAGATATTTTTCAGGACCGGGTTGGACTCTTGGACCGACTTTCGGACTGGTTCGTAACGGTCTTCACCTCAGGACCGGTCCAGACCGAGGACCTGCATAGCGGTCTAGGATCTGTTCAGGACCGGTCCGGTCTTGGCGGTCTTCGTCAGACCGATTGGACCAGTCCTATTTGTTCAGCTCTTGAAAGATAGAAAAACACAACTTTCATATATTTAGAGTTCCAAAATATTAGCCTTGAAAGTTTAAACAAACAACTAACTTATACTTGTCTATTATCGATCATAAACATAAATAAGCTCAGGCCCTATAGTGCACCCTAACACGGTGAGCGCTCATTGATCATATGCATGCACACCCTCATAATCACTCTCATCATCCTCAGGATCCATAACCTTTGCTTCTTGTCCTCGTGCTTTCAGCTCAAAAGCACTACCTTCGGTCTTTCTAGTCTTATTATTCTTGTTTGCAAGGCTTACTTTCAGAGTCCTCTTCCTCTTACACTTGTTACTTTCAAGTTTCACAGTTATCTCAGGAGAACCCATAACACGATCCTTCGTTTCATCTTCATCACCAGCTTGTGCTGCTAACATAAATGGATGAACTTTGTTAGACATCCATACTTTCCCACACCATTTCCCAGCCACAATAATCTTCTTCTGCTTGTTTCGAGATTGCTTAGGCAGCAGCATCGCATCATCAGATGGATCATTATGTCCAAATGCGTTATGAATAACCAAATTATAAGGCATTTGTTTCCTATAGTACGAAGAGCGACCTAGTCTCGCGCTATAAAAAATATTAAGCCCCAAATTCACTGCCCAATCATCCTGCTTGTTAACATTGTTTGCAACTTGTTGTTCATCATCAAGGGCAGATAGTATCATTGCCTTATCTTGCTCATTAATGGCTACATACCTGAGATCAGTCCAAGTACCTTTAGGAGTAAATCCCAATTCTTTTGCCACTTCTTTTGCTAAACTATCTATTGATGGATAATCTGCAAATAGCATGTACCAATATAAGAAACGCGTCAATAATCTCATACACGCGGATGACAAACGAATAGGAATGTAAACGGGCCGAGCTACTCATAAGCTATTCGAGCTCGGATTGCTAAAAGCTCGAAACGAGCTCGAGCCTAGGTTAAAGCTCATTTAATAAACGAGCCAAACTCAAGCTCTAATGATGGGCTCGTTTAAGCTCGAGAGCCTAAACGAGCTCCATATATAATATAATTTAATTTATTGTATATGTAAATTTTTTAATACTTATGTATATCATTTTAGTAAAAATATCAAAATAATACTCGAGCCTAGAAGAGCCTAAATAAGCCGAGCCCAATCTTCACTTAAACGAGCCGAGCTCGAGTTTAAAAAAACCTAAACGAGCCTGACTCGATAAGGGTCTAACTCGACCCGGCTCGACAGGTTTACATCAAAAGAATAAGAGAAGTATAAGTCACCTGGATGACAAACGAGTAGCATATGAACACCACCAACCGGCCGGAGGCGTTGCTCTATTTCACGAGCATGTCGAAGACAAAAAACATGCATTCTGATTTTAGAGACGATTTCATCACTTGCGTGATTATCTTCTAATTCGTCGGAATCCGAAGAATCACCATAAGCCAAAGCCAAAAGACCAAGGGATGAAATGTCTTTCTGTTTTCCGAAAGGTGAACTGCTCTTGATCGGCAAATGTATACCTGAAAAAGCCTGAGAATCCACCACCACATTGAGGGCGAGGCTTTGTGCGGCGGCCTTTGTGGGTTGAAGAATGGCGGCGCCGGCATAACACGGGCTTCTGCAAGAGACACATGAGAAGATGGACTTCATATCCGGTTGGCCAACTGGTGGTTGGTTAAGAACGCCGTCACCGGAAGTCGAACTTTCATGATTTTGAGTATTGCATATGCCAAGGGAAGTTAAGCTTCTGAGTACACTTTGAGAAAGGAGAGTTACTGGAGATCCATTTCCCAAGGCATGAAGAAGCTCGTTGTTCTTAATCACATCCTCCATGAAAGCTTGTTTCACATACCCATTTACTTTATATTTTAGTTCATTTTTCAGTCGGGAACTTCTAGGTTCGTACGTCGAGCTTCTGTCTTCACTGTAAAATGAAAACATACAAGGTAACAAATTAATTATAACGGAATTACCTTGAAATGGGTTGTTTTTATTAGCGAAAATTGACCCTTTAACGTCAGATTCTCAAGTTCTATTACGATATAGAAAGAAAAAAAAAGGTACAATTAGGTTAAATGTATTCTTCTAAAAGTAGGTTGATTAGGAAGGAATGGAGTCTCCTCCATTTACACTGTGTTCCCGAGATAACTTTAGGAAAGAAAAGAATGGAAAAGAAAATTTACAGAAGAAAAGAAGAGAAATGAAAGGGTAATGATTTTGATTTTTCGTGTTCCCGAGTCGGAAAGAAAGGAAAAGAAGTTGGAAAGAAAATGAATAAGTTGGTGTTCCTGAGTTGGAGAGAAAGAAAAGAAAAAATGGTCATTTTACGATAATACCCTTATTTTTTAAAATTATCTATTATGATCAAGGGTAATTTTGTCACTTACGAAAAATCATAAAAGGTTTCCTTTCCTTTCCTTCCAAATCCTCCCACTTTTGGGAGGAAAGTTTAGGAGAGAAAATTAATCAAATTTTCCTTCCAAATCTTTTCCCTTCCTTCGTTAAAATAACTCGGGAACACAAAACTTTTTTATTTTCCTTTCAAATCTCTTCCTTTCTCTCCAAAATAAAACTCGGGAACATAGCGTTAATTTCTTTTCAATTTAACTCAAACCCAATCTTTCTCATTCTTTTATTTACCTTTCCTTTTATTTCAATTTCTTTCCTTCACTTTCCGTAGTTCAAAAAACTCAAAAAATTACGTTAGTTCTTAACTTTTACATTTTTTCCTAAAGTAAGTACTCTACTTTTTGTGTATATTAAGTAATCTATTTTCTTAGCTTATATAGGATGTTCCTTACTTGTTGCAATGTTTTAATGTATTCCTTACTCTTAAATATTATTTTCAAAATAAAAAAAATGTAACCATACAACACCCCGGCCCCACCACCAATAACATATATGATAACTATAGAGGCCCGTTTGGTTCATGAGATTTCAAGAAATTTAACAGGATTTGCATTTTAAATCCTTTGAAATCTCATGTTTGGTTGAAAATAAGAAGGAAGAGATTGAGATTTCAAATCCTATAGGTGTGGGACTTCAAAATCCTTAAAATCCTTGGGGGAGAGGTGGTATTTTTTTAAATCCCTCATATGTGGGATTTCAAAACCAGGACCTATATAACCAACAACTCACATTCTACTTCACCATATCGACCGACGCTTCACTCTCGCCATAGCTACCGTAATCAGTCACAGGCATCACCGTTGTCGGCTACCACCACCGACGTAACCGTTGCCTTTCACCGTCTCCACATTCGTTGTCATCTATCTTTGTCCATCTTTTTCGTCACTACCCTAACTGGCCACAGCAGGACGGTTTCCAATCTCTGTCGTCACCCTTTCCTGTCTCCGCCGTCACCCTTCCCCATATTTGCCTCCGGCTCCGTTGCCATCGCCTTTCACCAACTCTGACTCCGCAATCATCGCCCTTCACCGCCATAGCCTTCGCCGCCATCGCCTTTCACCGCCACCGTCTTTCACCTAGTCCGCCTCCGACGCCGTCTCCCATCACCGCCTCCGCCGCCCTCCACCGCTGCCTTCAATGCCATCGCCTTTCACCGTCTCCACCTCCGCCACTGTCCCTTTTAATGCCTCCACCACCGTCTCCTTTCATCGCCTTCACCTTCGTCGCCCTTCAGTGGATCACCGTCACCGTTCGCCATCGTCGCCCTTCATTGCCTCTGCGTCCGCCCCCATCGCCCACCTCTGCCGCCGTCGCCCTTCACCACCTTCGCCACCGTCGCCCTTTTCCGCCTCTGCCGCTGTCACCCTTCACCGCCTCCGCCGTCATTACCCTTCACTGCCTCCACCGCCGTCGCCCTTTACCGTGCCCGCCTTTGCTGTCGTCGCCATTTCCTATCTCCGATCCGGTCAAGTTGTGCAGGTGAATCGACTCTTTCACCATCTTTGCCCTAGACCATTGTCTTTTATATAAACCAAACAAGAGATGTGATTGGATCTGAAATCCCAATGGATTTCAAATCTCATGAGAGGGATTTGAAATCCATTGGGATTTCAAGTCTATAAACCTAACACCACCTAACTTCAAATAATTACGTGACCAATATGATTGACATGTAGTCTCTAGGTATCCATCTTTGTTAACTTAACACTTTTAGATCTCCATTTTTATTCACAATATAAACTTTATTTTCATCTTAATTCATTGATTTGAAATCATTAGCAAACCTGATTTTATTACTCTTTGTTCTAAAAATACATGAAAACCCTAAATAGTTGTGATTGTTATTTGATGTTTGAATGAATTCATTTAGAATTTGAGAAATCAAACGTCAAAGAACGATTGTCACAATAATTTAGGGTTATCTTAAGTTTATTGAATAAAAACAATAAAACCATGTTTAATAGAAATTATATTTCAACTAGATTAAACTCATTTTTCTTACTCATTAAGGCCTTTATCCACCCTTACTCCAAACCACTTTCCTGTAAACCAACCAAGTCAGCTTGATTTTTAAGACATTAAAAAACTCTCCTGGGTGCATTAAGGTAGCAAAAAATGGATACTTGGATGATACATGTCAAACAATTTGGGTTACACAATTATTATCAATGTTCTCGTTATAATAGTCTTTTATTCTAGAAAAATATAAAACTTCAATAAGATATCAAAGGTTATAACAAGTATAGAATCTAATGTATAATGTATACAAGTAGAGTAAACTTGTAAAGTCTTTTTTCCAATAATTTAATACTTAATATAGAAGGAAAATTAGAGTACTTACTTTGACAAAATATAATGTTGAGAACTAACATGGATATTTGTTTTCTTTTTATTACGAGGCCCAATTGATATGGTAACTCTTTTCTTGTGTGTGAAAAATAACCAAGTGTTGTTAATATGACAATGACAAAACTTTTTTCTATTATTATGGGTTGAGTTGACCTTCAACTAATCTATTCTATTTGACCCGATTAAGATAGAAACACAACCAAATCAACAAATTCATAAACAATTAATCAAATTTAATGCTGATAATTTTTGACCCAGCATGAAACATGACCGGAACACGACACGAAACTCGAAATGGGTCCAGTCAACACCAAGTTGACATGAAAATAAATGGGTCGGTTTAAGGTCAACTCGACAACACGAAAGTGACCCATATGACTCGTTTAAGGTGAAACTATAAAATTATCAAATTCCATTGAATACTTAGAATTTTGAAAACGAGATATTAAATTCAAATGAGGGAGTGATATCTTATGCAATAAAACCCGACTAACAAAAGTACAAAACTTTTAAAACTTAAAAACTTAAAAACTTAAAATAAACAATAAAAGATTTAAAGTTAAAACAATATTACATTATTTTGGTATTTGTTATGTTTACTATATGGTTTTAACACTCTAACATTTGACTATTTGGTATGTATTATTTTAGAATTTTGGATTAGCATCATAACTATCTTTATGATGTATTTTTTTTAAAATGTATTTCGGTTGTTTAATAAAATTATTTATTAGTACTTGGTAAAAATATAGAAAATCATATTGTTTATTATTATTTTTTTTTTTTTGGAAAAGCAAATTATTTTATTAAAACAGGGCGATGGGTTATAATGAGTCAGAAGATCCCCAAATGCCAAAGACAACCAGACCAAAAATAAACACTACAACCATGTCCAAATAAATAAATTGGTCGAAAATATACCGACATGAAACTGACATGAACACAAACAACACAAACCCAATAATCTGAATCCAACCCGAATTGTCAGCGTTATTCAAAGTTAGAAAAGTAAATGAACCTTGAAGAGAATGATAGTGCTAAATCATAAAGCAATTGGGAGTGAGACATCATAGGAGCGAAACCAATCGAAGCTCTTCGAATTGCAGCTTCTTGCGCAATTCTCAACCATCCAGGTGTTGCAATATTAAGTGCTTCAGCACAGTTGAACCCTATATGGAAAAAAATGACAAAAAGTGAAGTCTTTACTATTTTTTGGAACATTTAATGCATATAATAACGTCATTTTAGTTGCTTGTCGGTATTAGAGTCAACTTAAAGATATCACGAGAGAAAGTACACTAATTTACTTACCATGACTGAACCCGGAGTGATAAGCTCTGGGAAAAGTTACTACGAACTCCCCAGCATTCTGCACCAATCTGGTTAAAACCCATTATTGTTATTAATAACATTAGCATTTGACCTTTGTTTCATTATTACTACATGTTGTTCTTTATAACTCTCTACATCTAAATAAACATTACAATAACTTTTATTAACATCAAATAGCCCAATCAAGTTATTATTACCTGCAGCAAGGCACCCCTGCCTTAAGCAGTACTTCCGGGGACAAAACCGTGTTCTTCTCTCCAAGGATAGAAAAAGCCACTAAGACAAAACAAGAAATCTTAACTTAAAAAATGTTTTATAGAAATGTAATTCAGTCTGTGAACCTGTTAATTACCATTAATAACTATTAAGCAAAGCGAATATGTATTAAACATCAAGTAACACATTTTTTCTGGCGTCATGAGATCGTCATTCGCATTTACGTTTTACCATAAACCTACGGTTTTGACGCGTAACGGTTATTCCGCTTAAATATGTTTCAAAAACGCGGGAGGAACGTCATCACGACAAATCTATTTTTTTCCCGGTTACTTTTTATTATAAAACCTTTAGCTTTTGATACTTAACCGTTATCCGTTATTCCGACTAAAATATGTTTAAAAAACGCGGGAGGAACGCTATTGAAACATAATTATGTGAAACCAATAAAAAACATTAATATTATTAGTATAAACTATAACATCATAAATCATAAATGAAATAAACCCTAACTTTAAATAATTAGTCAATTATAAAATACTAAATTAAGGAACAAGATTCAAGCATTATGAAAATAAAGCATATATAAACAAAATTGTTTACAGGGGAAAGTAATCATCAGAAAACTCACCGAGTGGACTAATGTCGCCGGCGTAACAATCTGCTCTGATCACCTCTTCAAAGGCGGCAGCGGCAGCCATGGGCACTCCATACCAAGTCTTGGCAGCACCCATGTGCATATAATTCAAGCTATGAAGATCATGATCTTCAACATGCCAAGCAAACCAGCTAAACAGCATACCCATATAAATCATGGGTGAAGTAATCCCAGGTAATTCCTCTTTCAGAAACTTTAACAGAGACCCTTTTGCTCTCGCAACCGATCTCATATTCCATTGACTTTCCCCCACCGTCATTACGTCATCGATATCCTTCTTCCCCTGTTTCAACCCACCAACTGTTTGATCAAATGCCGAGGCGATCATGTCGCTAGCATACTCGACACGAAACGTTTTATCGATCTGAGCCTTCCAGTAAAGGGTTTCGAATTCCAACGCCGATAAACCCTTCTTCGGATTTGATTGTTTTTTCAAGTAATCTTTTTCGAAATTCTTGGCTTTGGCTTCGAATTGGGGCAGAGTGTAGTACTCCCCGCTCTGCCAGAGTGATCTCTTAACCGGTTGATGTTGCCTACGTGGGCAAAACCCGATCTGCTGCACCTTGGTGGTGAATGTAGGTGACGAATCGGGGGTTAAAGCTGACAGAGACCGGTTCAGGTTCGCAATTATGGTTTTTCTCGGCGAGGCAGGGACAGGTGGGATGATTTTACAGATTCCATACTTGGAAGCTTCTTCTTCGATTTTGAAAATGTAGGAAATTGGGTCTTGAAATTCGATCAGGGTCGGATGGTATTCTGGTGCAAGAGGCAGGGACTTTAACCATGGAAAAACTTCTTCCGCCATTAGAATTAACAATCCCCACAACTCAAAACACACTCAATTGAGATCAATTAAGGTATCAAAGAAGTGTTTATGGCCAATGTAGAAAGCGAAAACAGAGGAAAATGTCAGAAAAATGTTTTCTTCACCTCTGAATTCTCTTGAATTGCTGTGAATTCATTCTCATTGGGGTGGGAATTTATACAGGGGAAATGGGGAAAACAGGGGGCTGGTAAATTAAGGATTTTTAGCGGTTTTGGGGAAAAAGACGATACTTTGTTAGCCTTAATTCGTGTTCTTGAGGTCACGACTTGAATGCAAAGGTTGAATCATATGAATGCATACATCATTGAGGAAATTAGGGGTTGATTTCTGCTACGTGGCTTGCATAGGTTTATTTGCCACCTTGTTTGGTTTTCAAGTATGAGTTTAAGAATTTTACGTTTCAAATGTTCAATTTAATTGAATCACCGACTAGTTGTTGATTAGCTACAAATTGAATGTAGATAAGGATTCTTGTAATATATGTAGGATTCTTGTAATATATGTAGAGATTACATGTTTTTATTATGATTTTCGTAAAAAATAACGTGAAACCATCGTGTGTTGACGTGCGTAGTCGTTATGATGCGTTAGAGTACGGATATGATGTGTTAGCTTAGATAAGTGTTATCGCATGGGTCAGTCAAATTAGTGTATTAAGATATTTGTGATATGATAATTAAAAAAGAATGAATGTTTTCGAAATTTTAAGCTCCCTAATGTGATTTTTAAGAGGATATCTAGTTGTTATATATGGTGATTACACTATTAATTGTTGTTAAGGTCGTTATTTTCCATAGTACACCTATTACATTAAATTCCCACATAAAGACACCAATTACATTGAACTCTTACCGAATGTACATAAAAAATGGTATAAACCAGAGTAACCCCATCACACCGGTGATCACACTATTTATTGTGATCACACTATTAACTGTGGTCAAGGTAATTACCGATGATCACGTTATGTATATCATGACATCGCTTAACTGATTAGGTGATCATGCCGACCATTATGAGCTCCCTAATGGTCACATATTTCATGTATTTAGAATTTTACCTTGAAAAACAAACAGAGTAATAGGTAATGGTATCAGAAGATACATTTATATAAGAATATAGTTGTGGACCAAGCACACTCAAAATCAATTAATTTTTAGGATTATTTTGTCATGCAATATTATGATGTAAAACTTTAAGTTCTATTTGTAAGGAAAAAGTTGACCACTTGATGATTTTGTTATTTTGTATCAAAATAAGCTTTTTCCTTCATTACTTAATAATTAAACTCAATCCCTACTCAATTGCACTGAAATTTGAGACTCACATAGTCGTTTTAACATCACCTTTACACAGACATACACAAAGACTAGAACTCACTATGATGGTGGATACTGTGGGTTGGTGGTAACCTTAAGGCTCATCCCCCATGTATCTGTTTAAGTGTGCAATGGCATCACTAGGAGCCGGCGAAGACTACAAATGTTCGCCATGATGATGTCAATGCAGAGTTGACGTGTTTGCCAACATATTCACGACAATGTGATACCAGATAGATTATTAAACGTAAGTTTCCGTTTTTTCCATATATCAAATGGTTAGATTTTTCCCCTACCCCAACGGCTCTTTTTTCAAATAACAAAATTTATCAATCTCAGTTCACTATAAGTACATAATCTATTCTCATAGTCATAGAAGCACACAACTCTATACACACTCTCTGTAGCTCTGATGGTGGATTGGTGGTAACCTTAAGGCTCATCAACCATGTATTTGTTTAAGTGTGCAATGGCATTACTAAGAGCCGGCGAATACTACAAATGTTCGTCATGATGATGCCAATGCAGAGTTGACGTGTTTGCCAACATTTTCACGACAAAGTGATGTCAGATACGTTATTAAATGTAAGTTTCCGTGCTTTTCCTTATATAAAATGGTTAGATTTTGCCCCTACCTCCAACGGCTCTTTTTTCAAATAACAAAATTTGTCAATCTCAATTCTTTATAAGTACATAATCTTATCTTATAGTAATAGAAGCACATAACTCTACACACACTCTCTGTAGCTCTGATGGTGGATTGGTGGTAACCTTGAGGCTCATTACCCCATGTATTTGTTTAAGTGTGCAATGTCATCACTAAGAGTCACCGAAGACTGCAAATGTTCGTCATGGTGATGTCAATATAGAGTTGACGTGTTTGCCAACATTTTCACAACGAAGTGATGTCAGATACGTTATTAAATGTAAGTTTCCGTTTTTGTTCCTATATCAAATGGTTAGATTTTGCCCCTACCCCCAACGGCTCTTTTTTCAAATAACAAAATTTGTCAATCTCAATTCTCTATAAGTACATAATCTTATATCATAGTAATAGAAGCACACAACTCTACACACACTCTCTGTAGCTCTGATGGTGGATTGGTGATAACCTTGAGGCTCATCACCCATGTATTTGTTTAAGTGTGCAATGACATCACTAAGAGTCGGCGAAGACTGCAAATGTTCGTCATGGTGATGTCAATGCAAAGTTGACGTGTTTGCCAACATTTTCACGACAAAGTGATGTCAGATACGTTATTAAATGTAAGTTTCCGTTTTTTCCTATATCAAATGCTTAGATTTTGCCCCTACCCCAACCTCTTTTTTTTTCAAATAACAAAATTTGTCAATCACAATTATCTATGAGTACATAATCTAATCTCATAGTCATAGAAGCACACAACTCTACACACACTCTCTGTAACTCCTAGAATTTCATCCTAGTTCTAACCTCTTGAAAAGCTAGTGTCATGATGAAAACAACCATCATTTTATTATCCAAAACACATACGCGATCGAAGTTCCACCAATTTGAACAAAACTCAATAACTAA
This sequence comes from Pulicaria dysenterica, assembly GCA_947179395.2. Classification (NCBI taxonomy): domain Eukaryota; kingdom Viridiplantae; phylum Streptophyta; class Magnoliopsida; order Asterales; family Asteraceae; genus Pulicaria; species Pulicaria dysenterica. The sequence goes on from OX359292.1 coordinate 5,600,095, forward strand.
CAACAATTTCAACTGACGTGCAATTGTAGCTTCCATATTTAGATATAACCTACACATACATTATGTAAGTTTATGAGATTTCAACTCAAAACCAATTGGTTTTAAGTGGAGTAGCATTGAATCTTTATTAAGCACATTACAAAATCATTATTCGCCTAATATGGGGCATTACTCAACATACGAGATTAACAAAACCGTTCAACAGTCTGATATGGTTGAAACTTAAGGTTTTGATCTTCAATTAATGCATGAAATCATTTACTTTTTTGAACTTAATTATAGATTTGATCATTGAATCGTTTTTACGAATTAAAGGTTGTAACTTTTTACATTAAAAATGTTTTTAAGATTGAAATATCGTAATTATAAGTTTAGATATCAAAACGTTGGCTTTGTTTTCTTTTAGTTGCTTTTAAATTTCGATCCAAAAGTTTTTCTAGTTACTTTGAAAACCCTAGTCATAGCCTCTAAAAGAGTTTTGAGTCTAAGAAATTTACATGAGCCCTGAATTTTCAGAAATAGTGGGTTTCGACCAAAGGTATCTTGTACAATAGACTGAGGTGCACAAAATCCGGTTTGGTCTGGTCTTGAGTCGATCTGGTGGTGGATTAGTTTTTGCAAAAGACCATTCCTTGTTGTCTTATTTTAGACAAGTTGTGGTTTGGACCAGTCCGACTTTCGTTCGGACTAGCCCCGTCCCCGTCTCGTACCCTATCGGGGATTATTTCGGGGCACCATATTGTAAGTTGTATGCATTTTTAGTTACAAAATAAAACAAATTGTATACAATAACAATATTGATAAATATATTTGTATTTTCGTACATTTTACCCATTTTTAAATGGTAAATAATTTTATTTACAAATTATATATTTGAAAACTATAAATAATAAAATGGTCACTAAAACTAAAATATATAAAGTATAGCCGTATAGGGGGGGGTGGCTAATGAGCTAATCTGTGAGCGAAACACTGAATGGCCCAGCATGGCCTAAATGGTTGATTCTCAGCCCAACAAGGCCCAAATCTTAGAAAAGAATTAAAGAACATTGCAACAATGTGACTCATGTGACCTTGTTTTTAACCAAAATTAACTCGTTTCTTTGAACGTTTTGATTCGTTTTTTACCGTAAAACATACAAAAAAATGATGTCTCACAAAAGAACGAGAACCATCGAATTTCATTGACCATACAAATCAACAATTTCGAAGCCAAATTTTCTATTTTTAAACAAAAAAAATTATTCAAACTCAAAGCATACATCAGCATTGACCTGGCTTTACTTTAACGCTACTAAAGTACTAAATTAGGGAAAAGGTCATGCAAATTCACAAAAGGGCCCTACCGAAGCACCAAGAAAGAAGAATATTTGCAACCTATCATATCCCGTTATACCATCATGTCAGCCTTTTCTATTATCATTCTAAACTAGTGTTACACCCGTCGAATGGTCAGGTATGTAAATAAAAGTTTATTTAATATTGTTTATACATATTCTTTTAAAAAATATAAAATTATACTTCATATCTAAAAGTTCTAGTGTAACATTAATACGTTTAAAGTAACATTTATGTAATAGATAAATGAAAAAACACTGTTATAACTTTAGAACGCGTGAATTGAAAATATCAGGGTAATAGATTTTTGATATTCCAAAAATATTTTTTTTATGTATAAGGACGCATGTCAATTATTACTTACATACACCTTAGTTTATTATAAATCTTATCTATTTTTATATAAATTTATTTTAATAAAACAAAATTTTAAAAAATAATATAACTTTTTATTTATTTATCGAAAGACCAAGAAATCAGTTATTATATCGACTATTATATGTAGAGAGTGAATATAAAAAACATATAAATTGTCCCAAGAATTACCTACCCACTACTATTAATGGATAACAAAGAATTAAGAATACACTAATTTTTAAATAGTCATATTACGATTAAATTGATACCAAAACGTGGATAAATATGATACGGTCGCAAATATATAATTATTTTTCTCTAAAGAAATACATCACAAGTTACTAAACATACTTAATAAACAACATATAATTAATATACAATTTTTATAAAACCCATTACATTTTCATAAAAGCCCCTCACAAATAAAACTCCCTCAAAATTTTCCATCCCACCCCTCCCAATTGATTTAAAATTAAATTTAATTTGACGGTTTCTCAACTTTCTACCATATTCTACCAATCACAATTCATCATTTGTCCATGTCACATTTTCACATCAACATTTACGTGACATTTTTAGTTGACAGGACAGATTTTCTCTCTGCTTTGTCAAAAATATATATATATATATATATATATATATATATATATATATATATATATATATATATATACACACACACACACACACATATATAGGCAAAAGTTGAAACGAGAACTGTTTTTCGTACAAGAATTGCGAGAACCAATCTGAGCCGTCTAATTCCTCCTCCTTTAATATCATCACCACCCATGAATTCATCACATGCACCTTGTCACACGTGATCTCCCCACGCTCTACATCCATGAATTCCACTAATCAAATCAACACTAAGATAGGTTCTCGCAGTTCTCGTACGAAAAACAGTTCTCGTTTGAACCCTCCCCTATATATATATATACACACACACACACACACACATACTAGCATTGTACCCGCGCAATGCAACGGTTACGAATATTATTTCTCGATAACTTGTCCATTTCTAAAATAGCGGCGGTGTGTTTATTTATTAATGTAGAATGAGTCAATAAAACTTTACATGTGATTATTATGATTTGAGATTAACAATAGAGTGTTTGTGGTTGCGTTTAAAAGTTAATTATATGTGTATTTGCATGAATAAAAAAACACACTTTTGAGAATCTATTTTAAGACTGTTTTTTTATAGTTATCTTATTACTGTTATTTTACCATTTAAAAAATCAACTAGTCTCTTATGCCAACCATTAAAAAACTGATTATCTAAATACTAAAATTAAATAAATTAAAATTAAAAAAGATCGATTTTTTTTAATGTTTGGATATCTGAAAAATCCAAACTTTATAGAAATCAATATTTGAATCCGAAATTCCGAATTTAGGTTTCAAAAGCATTCTGAAATTTATTTTATTATTCTATAATGTTAAATACGCATCATATGTAACTTTTGAGTGACAAGTGACAACCTTGAAATCATGATATCAACCTAATTATCATGTTCGATTCGGTTTAGGCCCGACCATATTCAAAATTTATTTCATTAAGTCTGGTTTTGTATTCATATATGTTTTCCACTTTTTTTTAGTTTTTTAATCCACTCTAGTTTAAGGTTGTCGGTATAGTCTCCAGCTCATTAAGGCTAAGCGCATCCATCTTGCGGAATGGAGCGTTAACCACACTCACGCCCAAATTTTTCATTGCCCCCACCCCTCAGAGTCAAAGTGAGAGTTTCTACGGGTATAAACTCATGCTCACTTTCTGCATTCTCTCTCCTCTTCTCTCTATCTCTCTTTCTATATTTGTTTATTTATTTATTTTAAATAGAGAATGGTTAAGGGGGATGGATGTGAAGATAGTGGATGAAGAGGGATGAAAGAGAAAATGATATGACACTGATATGACAAAAGACAAAAATAAGAATGGATGCACATCAGCACATGGTTTAACAAGCATACCCTATAGGAGGGCATGATGTTAGACATGCTTTGGTCACCATATATACGAAATAAAGTTGTTTGCTATTCGTATATTGTCTCAGGTTAAAAAAAACAACTATTTGTATTCATCTCTTCATATTAACATTATCATACTTTCATCTTCTTTTCGAATGTGGTTTCTTCCATTTTTTTTTTTAACAAAATCACTTCTAGCCTCTCGCGATCCAGCCTTGCAGCAACATAGGTCGTCGGTTAGAGACCTAAATTAAATTATTATAATCACTCGTTTTCAAACGAATGCTTTTCAGTTTTCACGTACAAGTCTCGATCCAAATAGGTATAAATAAACCATTTAACCTATAGATAAGATAAGCATTGAACTTATAAAATGGAATTCATTCATATATAAAATAAATAAACACATGTTGTTCTCCATCCAAAACTATATATTTATGCAACATCATAGAATCCGAGGAACCAAGCACAAGTGTGACAAAGATACATTAAAACTAAAGATCGTATTACTAAAAAAATTACTAAATAACTATTTTTATGACCATGTCTCATGAAAGCTAAGTCGTTTCTTCAAAATTAATAATATAAAAACATGATGCATGATTGACTCGTTACTTTCTTACGTGCACAACAACTCAATATAACGACTATAATAGTACCAAATCTTATCCAAAGAAGTAATGAGATATGTAAGATGTAGAAAGTAATACCCATAAACAACAGTTTTGATATGTTTTTAACCGTAGGTTGACTTGGCCAATTAAACGGTTAACCCCTAACTCGACTAGGTGGACTGATAAACAAAAACATGTTGGTGCTTATTTTCGCCTCGAATTGAACCAGTTGGGTTATCGGTTAAACCCAGTGGTCGAACCACTGGATCCGGGGGTTGAACCGGTGAAAGATTAAATATATATGTTTGATAACCAAGTTCATCAACGAACTTCTCAATCCGCTTGTCACTATGGTTTAATCAAAATTACGGATTTGATCCCTAGATATAAATTTATATGGATCTTGTCTCTCCTGACCTGAATTTATTTCAGCTTTAGCCTTTAGTCCCTCCTCCAAATAGAAATAACCAAACTATCCTATACCCATCATTGAGGGTGTGTTTGGCAACAGACTTATAGGGGATTATAGGGGCTTGTGATTGTAGTTTTTATAATCCCCAGCCCTATAGCCTCGTTTGGGTGAGAGGATTATTAAAAACATAATCTCCCATAATCCCTTATAAACCTCACAAAATAAAAGCTTTTTCAAATAGCTTATGGATTAGGCTTGGGATTATCAATTTATAAGCCCCAACCCTAGCCCCTCCAGCTCCAGCTCCAGCCTTAGCCTCAGTCAGTTTCAGGATGTGTTTGGCAACGGACTTATAGGAGATTATAGGAGCTTGGGATTCTAGTTTTTAAAATCCTCAATCCTCTAGCCTTGTTTGGGTGAGGAGACTATTAAAAAAAAATAAGACCCCATAATCCCCTAGAAGCCCACAAAATAAAAAATCTTTTTAATTAGCTTATGACTTAGGCTTGAGATTATTAATTAATAAGTCTCAGCCCCAGCCCCTACTCCAGCTCTAGCCCCAGCCAGTTTTTCCAAACATACCTTTAGTCATTTTTTTAATTTTATTCAATTAAATGACTTTTAATTCTCTTTAAAAAAATTAATGATTAAGTATTAATTAATTATGGCTATTTAGTTGAATTCATCTTCAATCTTCTTTAACGCCCTTTTCTCGAGTTTAAGTTGCAAAGGAAAGGAAAAGAAATGAAAGGATTTTCTCCCCCTCCAAAGACCAAACCCCTCCAAATCATCTCAATTTTGGGAGGATAGTTTTGAATTTAAGCCTACACTCCCCCTCCAAACCCCTCAAAATCCTTTCATTTCCTTCCTTAAGTAAAACTCAAGAACACCTTTTAAAATTTTTTCCTTTCAGATCCTTCCCTTTCCTTCCTAAAAAAATCGAGAACAAGGCGTAACCAATGTCATCATCTGAGGAAACCATCAGCATCTCCAACAGCCATCATCTCTAGCCACCAACAATAAAACAAAAATCCATCTTATATGCAATATACAAAAAAGAAAAAACATATTCGCCCCATTTTCACTTCAAGGGCTTGGGAAGTTGACCATTGAAGCGCTCTGTTGTCATCATCTCCACTATTGTCGAAGCCTCAGTTGCCATCGTCTCCACCAACTGGCGAAGCCCTAACAGATTCAATAGGTTTAGAAACAAAACCCTAATCGACGCCATTAAAACCCTAATTCGTTCATGGTGTTTACTGTTCCCTAATCAAAGTCTAATTGAAGCCATTAAAGCCCTAATTTGTTTGTTATATGAGTATGAGAGCAAGGGATACATAGATCATACTCTGGTTCCTACTTCGATATTAGTAGTGATTATAATTTGGTTCCGTCTTGCACTCTTTCCTGTGCACGGTGAGATTGGAGAAGGGTGAAAAGGGGAGAAGGTGGTCAGAGCATTTTTTTATTGTTATTGGAGACAGTGCTACACGTAACTGGTGGTGGAGAGCTAGTGGTTGAGAGAGATGAGAGGAGTTGAGTTTGAATGGTGAACGAGTGAGATGATTGAGGAGATGGCGGCAGCGGTGGTGAACATTGAAGAGAGCGTAACGAGAATAAGGTGAGTGAACGATGGTGAATGCACTAGAGTTCAATGAGGTATTTCTTTATTTTAAAAAAGGAGAGTGTGTGTGTATGAGGTAAATATTATGAAAAAATGATCTGTAATGTTAAAATCACATAACTTAGGTGATATTACACTCATAAACCATTTAAATGAGTAAATACTGAAATGACTAAATTGTCTTTCATTAAAGTGGTTTGTGAGTATAACATCACCTAAGTTAGGTGATGTTAACATTACTGATCATTTTCCCAAATATTATTTAATGTTAAAATCAATAAAAATATAAAATAAATAGATAAAAAATAAATAACGAGATTGGGGTAATTTTGCCTTTTTAAATTGACCATGGACTAACTCTACAAGAAATCCGGGTTAAGAGTGACCAAACCTAGAGGCGGATCTATACTTAGTCTGATGATGGTACGGGTCACCAGTTAATTTTACTGATAAAGCAGAACATTTAACTTTTTTAAGCCTGTGACTCCAGTCTATTTTTTTTTGTGTCACTGCTGATTTTTTGATGTTACCAAAATTTAATGAAATATGAAATAAAAAGGATAAAATATAGCTTAATATTTTATTTATACCTTTATGATACTTTAGTTTGCCCTAAAAATAAGAATTTAATTTATAGGACTACATATTGATTGTGTTTTTTTTTAGATTTTGACCCTAAAATATTGAAACAAGAACTAAAACTTTGTTAACCTGGCCCAATTAACTGGAAACCCGAAAAAAATTGAGCAACACCCTCAGTCTTAATTGATTTTATCTTTATAATTGTATAGCACCACCAGTAACCAAAAATAATTCACCCTATCTAAACCCATAAAATGTCGGATTCAAGGATCGAGCATGTAATTCAAACAAAACACAAGAACTAAAAACATGATTAACCTCATCTTTTTATTAAAAATATGTTATTTAAAAAATAGCATGTATATCATACGAATATTTAAAATAATAAATATTATTTAACTCAATATTAACACCACTAAATAACTAATATCCACTGGATTCTATCTTCTCTACACGACATTGTTGCATGTTACTTATACGCTTCATATATACACACACGTATACATAATACATGCATTTCGTAAGTTTAAGATTAAAATAAAAAAGCTTCGATCACAATTGGTTTAACATTACAAGTTTCAATTCATTGATTTTTGGACGTAATGAAAAATGTATTTAACAATGTTTAGAGCTATTTTTAAAACTCAGATTTAAAATATTAAACTACATAACATTTATCAGTTTTGATTTAAGGTTCAACATAAGCATGGACGATTCCTGTTGTAGTGGTTGTGTTCGGTGCGTATGGGACGTATATTATGAGGAGCTCGAAAAATATAACAAGCTTTACAAGGGAGGATCTAATTCTACAATCGGATCGATCGAAGGTGTCGTAACATATTGAAGAAAATATTTAGATTTTTTTGATGTAACATATGAGGAGCTCGAAGAAAAAAAAATACATAAATATTATAAATTAAATACAACCTAAGCAAAAATTTTATCCCGTAGCGAAAAAAGAAGAAAAAAATGATTTTATGTACTATGAAAAAAAAAGTTAGAATGTTTATAATTTATGTGTTCATTATCTAATTAAAAAGAAGAAATGAAATTCAACTTATTTATTATCACTTGTTGTCCAGTAAATTTAAGATTAATTCTTAAGGTTATTTAGTTATAATATTTGTCATTTTAATCCTACAAGATTGACTGCCTTTTTTAATATTTAGGATTATTAAGTTTATTGAAATTAACTGATATTTTGATAAAAGTTTATAACACATGTTTTTTATTAATGAAAAAAGAGAATTCTTAAAAGAAAAGTAAAAAATAATGGTCAAAATGAAACATAATGGTCAAGTAAAAAACAATTTAGAATAGTAAAATATAACAAGATAAAAAAATAATAATCAAGCCAAGAAAATAATTCTTAAAAAAATATTTAAAAGTATAAAAGAAAAAATAAAAAGAATCTTCACAAAGAGATAAAAAAAGCAATGAAAAATAAAAAAGAGAATTCCTAAGATGTTTGGTAATATTTATTTAGCGAATAATTAAAAAAATTAAGAACATAAGAAATAACAACAAAAATAAACGAAAAAAAAGTATAAAGGAAACTAAAAAAATAAAATAAAAGAAATTTAAGAAATATATATTATAAAAAAAAGTTAAAACCTAAAATGGTCCTTGTGGTTTGCAAATGACTGAAATGGTCTGTGTGGTTTATTACTAAAATGGTCCCTATAGTGCAAAAAGACTAAAATGTCACTGCACTAAAAGATAACTAACACTCACTTTTAACGTCTGTTAGTAAAAAGGATCATTTCAGTAACAAAAGGTTAACCACAGGGACCTCTGGCATAATTTTTGCTTATAAATGACCAAACTAGTAATTTCGTGCAAATCACAAGGACCATTTCGGTAATTTACTCCTAAATGTATGAACAAGATCCATTATTAGACTTCAAGATCTTGTTGAAGATCCTGCTTTTTCAAATTAATTTGATAAAATGATAAGAAGATGGCACATTTCTGTATCTTATGTTTGTGTGTGTTATTATCTAGAAGGATTGGGTAGAGTGGTTCGGTGGTAATGGTGCGGTGGCGGCGGCCGGTGGTGGGAGCAGTAACGGGCGGCACCACCGGTGGTGTTGACAATGGCTATGACGATGGAGACGGTAACAAATGGTGGTGGTTGAGGTGGCGACGTTGGTGGTGGAGGTGGTAACAGGCGGTGGCGGTCGTAACGGTGGTGGCAGCGGCAGGTGGTGACTGATAAATTGATGATAGTTTTGGTGGTTGTTAAAATTAAATTGTAGTTTAATATTAAATAGATCGACCCAGACAGATCTTGGATCGACCCACGTAGTGATCCAATTAACTGGGTCAACCTATTGGATCTCTTATTGGGGCGATAGGTCTACTTTTTAGACCCATTAGATCATATAAATGAGGCAGATCGGATCGGGAGCAAGAGTCAACCCATTGACAGGCCTACCCTCCGTTACCTTCTCGTCATTCTTTATGATGAATTTGTTATTTAATTCGTAGTTGTTTGGATCATTACTCTAGTGACTAACTTAAAATCGGGTCTTTCTATTTTTCTCAACCAATAAAATTAATTCAGTATTAGTTGCATCCTCCATTACCTGCTCATCATTCACTATGATGAGTTTGTTATTTAATTCGTTGTTGTTCGGATCATTACTTCAGCGACGGACTTGAAACCACTCCTTTTTTATGTCTCAATTAATAAAATAAATTGAAATTAATATGATTTGAATCCGTTAGTAATAAATCATTATAGTAATGACTAGGTACCAAATGGCTTGTAGTCCAGTGGTATCTGGTATTTGAGATGGTGCCTCCTTCTAAGAGGTTGTGGGTTCAAGTTCTGATATAAATAATGGTGTAGATTTAAGAGTAGGTTTATATGTTTGCCGTTAAAAAGTTAGTAATGACTAGGTCTTAGTTATAGAATAGTTATAAATAAATAAAAAACTAATAACAATTTATTCTAACAATCTTACATTATCATTATACGAAAGATGTAATAAAAGATTTTCAAAGTGGTCAGTTGCTCAGAATACTTTCTAAACAAAATCGTAGGAAAATTAATCGACATTCATTTAACATTAAACAAATAGCAACCTCCTCCGCCAACGTTGACGAGTCTAGACGTCTAGTCGCTATTTAGCTTGTGAAATCCAAATTCTAGACACAGAAAATAAAAAAGATAATAATTTTCAACTTCCATGTCATCTTAAAATATACAAATAACACACTATACTTTCTTTAAATATACAAAAAAGCCCGAAAAACCTCGACCTTTTTCTACTTTTCTAATTTACAAAACCACCCCACCACACCACACCTGACCACAACCACAATCATATTCCTCACCATTATCACTAACCCAAACAGGCCAACACCAAACACAAAACCCATCATCAAAAACCCTCACTCCACATTCCAATGTACTAAGAACTAAAAAAAAAAAAGATCAATCCACTAATAATTGGATCAGAAGCTTGAAACCCTCTTTAACATGCTACACTTACATGACAGTTTATGGCTTCTCTGAATGATCTTGGCTGTTCTTGCTGTTCTATCTTGCTTTTGGGTAATGATAATGAAGATATGGCTTTAGCTGCTGTAACTTTGTTTACTAGTAATTCCCATCTTGCTTCTTCCTTCTTGGTCTTCACTTGTGTCCCTTTTGTTTTGAATTGCCTGCCCACATTCAATTCACAATCAATTACATACACAAAGCATATAATCTTAACTAGTAATTCGTTATTCATTTGTTTCACAATCCAAGTTTGAATCTAATTTGATGAATTAATTTACCTGCAAAGAGGGACTCTGCAAGTCGAATCAGGCGATTCGCATATGGAAGAGTGGAGTTTAAAGAGCTGCCACATACGTTTACACCTAACGCAGCCTCCATTAACTCTCTTCTTGCAGGTCGCAAAGTGTTGAATCGAGTGTTGAAGGCCTTCGCATGTCGAGAATCTGCTGCAAGGTGCTCTGTTCTTGAGTGGTTCCTTGTCGTACGGTCCTACATTCGTGCAACCTTCTGTGCAAATGTGCTGTAAACAGTCCATGGCTTCGCTCAGCTGGAAATACAGACTCTGTTCCTGCAAATGCTTCCTAATACTCTTTCTCCTCTGCACATTCAGATCAAAATCAACCATTAGCGAATTCCGGTATTCAGATCTTAAGATCTAATTGACGATGAATTAGAACTGTACGCACCGATTCGGTTTCATCCATGAACTTGAGGATTTCAAGTTCGAGGTAAGGATCGTTGTTTTGAAGGAACTTCCAGCCTTCGGTTTCCTCAACGGATTTGAATCTGTTGGAGATCAATTTCATACACTTTAGTTGAAGATCAGGTGCGTCACATAGCCTGGCGAGTTGGAGGACGTCCACCACGTTCTCTACCGTCAGCCGTCCGATCAACGCTTTGGTACACCGTCTCTTTAGCTGTGGTACCAAGTAAACATGAGCTAGCGCTAGCAGATGGATTCCAAATCTGTCCATATCTTCTTCGTTACATCTGTTCGTCATTACAGATTTAGTGGTTGAGATTTGATATAGTTGTAATTACACTACAGTAACGATTATGATAGCTATGAAAGCGAACAAAACGTTGCGAGTGTTTGGAACTGACCTACTGTAATGAAGGAAGCTAACAAAGACCTCTACAGCATCACATGGAACGCCGACTATCGGAATAGTTTTGTTAGGGCTCCGGTGGTTCCGCGGCCTGTCTATTATACTTTCCAACACCGGCGATGCTGATGCCTGAATATTCCCAAAGCAAATGAATATTATTCATTCTAAAAAAGTGAAGAATCGGACTAGGATATAGATAGAATCAGCCTAAAAGTGCACACGATAACGAAAAATTGCATTTCGCAGATTAAAAGAAAAACAATATTATGTCGACCGGAAAACCAAAATTAAAGCACGGACAAAAATCCGATTGATTATATGTTCAGTTTTCCGGTAGTTCAATATTTGCCGATTTTAGCATCAGCCGGGTAATTACCAGAATCTTAGAGTAGGCCGGAATCCGACGACCACCGGAAGTTAAAATATAGACAATAGTCTCATCAGATTCAGGCGAGACATGATCAGAGTCATGAACCGGAGGTGACACAGGACTTCTACACATTTTGCCGGAAAATATTAACGGCGGCGATATTCGTTAATTAACTCTTTAAACTTTATTCTTGTCCGATCAAGTAGTTGTTGTATTTTCACCTGCATCTCCTTTCCATATTTATAGGCGATGTATTCCGCAAAATCGGGCCCACGCGACTATGAATAGGATTTTAACCCACGCTCCCGTCTTTATGTGCTAGCCACGCTCCAAATAACACACATGGACATATTACCCGGTAAACTTTTATTTATTTATTATTATTACTAGTTTAGATACCCGTGTATTACACGGGTTGGTTATAGATAACTTATAAATAATAATATAAAACATATAAAACCGTTACTAAGGAAATGAAATACAAAACCAGATATAAATTATAAATTGGAAAATATTTCTTTATATATAACATTAGTGTCTTGTTACTAACTTTACATTCCTTGTCTAAGATTAATATGCTTAAGCACCTCACAGTTGGACAAATCACAAGTGCTTGTTGGCTGTGATAACTTATAAATATTAAAAAACACATAAAAATTACGACGGAAATGAAATACAAAATGGATATAAATCATAAATTGGAAAATATTTCTTTGTACACAACATTAGTTGTCTCGTTCCTAACTTTACCTTCCTTATCTAAGATTAATATCTTTAATCCTTCTCTACTTTTAACTCTAGAAAAAGCAACATATAATTGACCATGAGAGAAAACAGGGTCCTTCATATACAAACCCACTCTTGATAACGATTGCCCTTGGCTTTTGTTTATTGTCATTGCAAAACATACCGCAAGTGGAAATTGTCTTCTTTGAACTTTGAAAGGAATCCTCTTATCAGAAGGAGTCATACACATCCTTGGAATTAAATGTCGTTCACCAATATTAGTTCCATTTATATCTTCTACTTCGATTACACGCCTACCCATCGATGTGACTCGTAGTCTAGTTCCATTACATAAGCCTTTTTGGGGATCGATATTACGTAATAACATGACCGGAACACCGACTTTAAGTACTAAACGATGGTTTGGTAAACCAGAAAGCTTAAGACCATTTAGAATATCAGGAGAGTATAAACCTTCATTAAACTCACTGCGTAGATCTTCAGTTTGACAAAGACTATCAGAGCTTAAGTATTCTTTCTCTTCTCCTGGAAACATTGATAGCAAATGATCATTTATTTCTTGAACAGCCTCGTGTTTTGGTGCAAGTATTGTTCTTTCTTGAAGGAACTCTGGATTTTTAATATTATCAAGAAGTGAGGGGTATACAAACTCAATTAACGATCCAAGAGGGTCAACTGAATCATTAATTAAAAGATCATCGGGGATTTCAACCATCGTCTCGCCATCATTCGGTTCACCAACCTTTCCTTCTCCAATATCTAAAATCCAGTCTGCAAATGCTTTTATTTGTTGTAAATCACTCTCTTCATTTCCAACTGTTAATCTCATGTTTTTGGTTAGTTTAAGAACTTTGCATTTCTGCCATAAATATGAGGAACTTAATGATGCACTGACGATGTCGTGTCTACTTCCATTGGTAACGACAGGGAGAATTTGCCTAAAATCCCCTCCGAAAACAATAACCTTACCACCAAAAGGTTTCTCTGAAGTCAATATATCTTGTAAAGTACGATCTAAAGCCTCAAATGCATGTTTGTGTGTCATCGGCGCTTCATCCCATACAATCAACTTCGTCCTCTTTAGTAAATAAGCTACATCAGTATCTGGCTTAATCGTACATAGAGAGTCTTCATGAAGATCTATAGGAATTCGAAATCGAGAATGAGCTGTTCTACCTCCGGTTAATAACAAAGAAGCTATCCCACTTGAAGCCACATTTAATACAATCTCACCTTTGGATCTTATGGCAACAGATAATGTCTTCCAGATAAAGGTTTTTCCAGTTCCACCATACCCATAAACAAAAAACACACCTCCTTTATTATTTTCAACCGATGTCATGACATTGTCAAAAATATCTCGTTGTTCATCCGTTAACCTCTCAAAAAGTTGATAAAATTCGGATTGCAGAGTGGATCTATCATAACTAAGCTCCTCTGTAACCAACCTATTGTTTGAAGAAGCTAAAGAATCATGATCTGGAAAAGGCATCATTTCAAAGTTTTTCAAGCTGGAATTGTTGCGAAGAAGAAGTTTTTCGATCTCAAACAAAGTCAAGTTCTTGATTTGATCCGCCGTAAGTGATAGCCCTAAATGATAACATATAACTTAGATATATATGTATTGAAAGAAAACATAAAACGAATGAAGGTAACGATATAAATATTATAAAACATAAATATAAATATATCGACATTGAGCGTCAAGTATAAATTTTACACCTACTAAATAAGAAATTATACATGAGTTAAGATGTTAATTGTATAGCATAAAAGAATATTATAATACCTGGTGACTTTAGTTTCTTTTGTTGGATATATAGAATGCCATCGGACAAGTAGTTCCATGTTTGTTCCCAAACGAAGTCTGGCCTAGATAAACTATTAGACATCAACATCATTGCAAATAAAGAACGTAGATAATAACCAGAACCAGAATGACTTGCTTCCTCAATAGCCTCAATGTATTCATTATCATCATCCAAAAGGCCAAGAGCATAACATGCGTCTCTGAAAGTATCATATGTGTGGTTGTTCACTGTACGAATATCTTCGTAGCATGTCGGACCTTTGACTTTGTTTAAAAGAATTCTTAGAAAATATGCTTCGCCTAGATTGGGAGATACCTGATGAATTCTCCCAATTGCAAAACCTCTTTTCCTTGGCTCCCAACGTCGTTCATCTGGTTTCCAAACAAACTTTGTCGGAAATTCAACATAAGTCAGTTCTCGTGCTTCTTCATAGGTTGCATTACAATCCATCCAAGATAAAAACATGGATGAGGCTACAGAATGTTTGTTAAGGATATTTTCGATATCATCATCTACACCATAGCAACAATTTTGTTGTCCTTTAAGATGAAAAGGAAGTCTAACAACAGAAGGAGTCCTGTAATGAACATCATATCCAAATATTCTCCATGATGCCTCACATGCAGATAGATACCTACAATCCAAAAATTCCTTTACTTCATCAACCACATCGTCATTTCCTTGGTTGTTACCATCTTCAACAACGGCAACAGTAGCTCTATCGGGACCCTTATTAATATATTTGAACAAATACTTAATTGAACCTGCCTGGTTGCACCACTCAACATTAATATGAGCCTGGTATCTCTTGAGAAGAAATGAATTATAGGGAACAACGTTTCTATTATCTAATTTTGTTCCAGACTTTTCGACAAATCTACCATCATTCCGTCTTCTATAAATAGGATACCCGTCAGAATCAATGGAAGTATGATCAGAAAATCTCTTTGGAAAGTTCTTGGAACACTTTTTATCTTTTGTCATGCATGGACTTTGCATGTTATCCAGCCCACACGGACCATGGATCATGAAGTCACTGACAAGGGAATACAACTGAGGATCTTCTTCTTTGTCAGGAATCTCCGCAGAAATCATCGGATCAACCTTTTCAACTGTAGGAAGCTTGTAATCTGAATGTAAGAATAGACATATGTGGCTGTGTGGCAAACCGCGTTTTTGAAACTCCACGGTATAGACAACTACATAAAATTAGAAAAATGTATAAATTAGCTAATATAACAATAGGCGATTTTGCAATTACATAGTATAAAATATGAAGAAAACATGTCTACTAAGGCCAAAGTGAATAAATGGATTAAACAATGACACATAGAAGGTGCTCTTGTGAACTACATCATACGAAATTGTAAAATAAAGTAAACTTGATCGAACAACATGAATTTAGAAAACGAACCCAATGAATAAAAAAACATAGTATGAAATAAATTATACATCGTACAATACTAAGCAATACTTGCAAACAATTATTCCCAATGTTAATTTATATATTAATACCATATTCTAACTTAAATCACGACATTACATATTTTATTGCTTTATAAGTAACAACGAATATTTAATGATAGTTGATAGTACATATCAACTATCAATCAATAAATTTCAAAACACCAACTTGAAAAGCATACACTAAATTAGGCGCAATAGAATTATCAACCAATTGGAATCAATTATATAAATATTAAGATAGCATTATAATAAATATAAACAGCATATAATTATAATATTAAGAGTAACATACCTGCTTGAACAACACCGAACAATTTCTTATCCTTAAGATCCCTAATCAAAGAATCAAGCTTGATTTTGAATAATCTGCATAAGATTTGGGGTTTATCTTCAGGATTAAGCGTTGTGTCTTTTAGTAATCTTGTCATCTCTGGCCATTTGGGATTACATGTTACAGTAATGAAGAGGTCAGGATAACCATACCATCTACAAAGCGACATGGCATCTAAATAATTTTGCATCATGTAACGTGCACCACCAGTAAATGACGAAGGTAATATGACACGTTGTCCGACGGAAGAAATATCTGACTTTCCCTGATTTTTTAATAACCGCAAATTCTCATAAGTTTCACATCTAAGAACCGTCTGTTGTTTACGTATGTAATACAACCTCTCACTTTCAATCATAGTATAAGCGTCTACCAAAAATTGTTGTAATAACCTTCTCGAATTGAGGATTAGTGAGAATGATTCTTGCCATTTCTGCTTTTCTTTATTGTAGAAAACCCTGTCTTGTATTCTATAAGCAAAAAATTCCCTCATAGTACAATTTGGACGTTTGCTTTTGCTTGTAGGTGTGACACCTCTGTGAGGTATGTCTACATAATATCCATCTTCACCATAAGGGAAAAGTAGTGGATACTGAAGAGGAAGGTATGAGGGATGTAATTCACTTATACGACGTAGAGTTCCTGTTTTTGTTTCTACAATAATATCTCTACGGTCCAATAAATCCCCAATGTCACCAACAATCAAAGCTGCAACTTCTGATGTAGTAGGCATGTTATATGTTCTTCCATCCTTGTCTCTTCTTCCAATCAGCCTCAACTTCAGATCTTGTTGTGGATTTGAATGAAGACATTGCCTTACCATCCTATATGATTGAACCAAGACATTTTCTAAATCTAACATCCCCTTCAAATATTCTATTAATTGAATATCAAACAAATCAGAAGGTGTAGTAGAATCCCCATTTTGTTCATTCCTGAGGATCGGTAGTAAGAAAAATAATTTAGTGAAGATTTAAACAAAAAACTTTCATTGTAAATAATAAATAGATATGTAGGAATGAGAAAGTATACCCAACAGCTTTTCGCCTATTTGAAATCTCATTCTCAGTATCATAAATGTATAGCTGAGAGAATTTTGGTCTTGAACCATCGGGGGGCAAAAGACTTCCCATTCTATGATAGTTTTGACCACCGAGTCTGAATATGTACGGAGCTTTACCTCTATTAATTGATGAATCAACTTTTCCACCCAATGAAGTGAATGCAAACATTGAATTGTAGCGACGAATATTCTTTAGAAAGTATTTGCTTTTAGGATCGCCGCCACGAAAAAGCTCTTCATACAAAGGTGGTGGTGCTTGCAAATCAGGAAGCTCAACCTTGCCATATCCGCAACAGAGAGAATATGACGTTTTCTTCCCTTTATTGATGCCTCTAAATGCTTCATCTTTCCACAATTTTGCATGACAAATTTCACATATATATGTTTGATCACCATGATCCAGGTAATCTATTAAAGTAGATTATGGTAGCATAAAATAAGAAATTTATAAATGAAATATTGCATGCGAATAAAATGGTTTAGATAAAGAATATACATTATAAAGTCATGGAAATACAAAAAGATAGAGAATTTAGAACTTGAGTATTTAAAAAATTACCTTCTGAAATACCTTTTGCTATCTGCATATGTACATCATTATGTTCATCTTGTGTCAAGTCAAGTAAGGGAATATCAGATAATTTCCTTGTCTTCCTTACTATTTTATGCTTTCCAGAAGATAACTTGAAACAACTTGAAGACTGATTGACTACGGATGATTTATTGCATGTAATACTACCACCACATCGAATATACCGATGTTGTGCTGATGGTGTTTTTGGATCATCGTTACTGTTGTTAGACACACCTATAATGTAATTTAGTAGAATTAGAATAAATATAGCATTTGATGCCCGGAAAGTATTAATATAAAAATTAACAAAAAAATCAATAAAGTATGTATTCATACCATTGAACATGTCAGATAATGGAGTTCTAGAACATGATGAGGACGGAATAGATATCAACATTGAACTTTGACTGATATTTGATTGAATAGAGGGAATGTTGTTATCTGGACGACCTGTGAGATGGACTTAGTTTGAGTGGTTAAATGTTTGTGAGCATAGAGGCTAAAAGTAAATAAATTTATGAACTAAACTTAATCATTAATTATATCATTTTGAAAAAGTTTATTAGGCTGCTAAAGCCATATGAGATGTTCAAGTAGGTAAACTAAAAACAAATAGTAAAAATTAAATAATTATAAATGCATATAACTTTTCAAGTCAGATAAAGTGTATGACACATATTTACTAAAACAATATAAATTTGATAACATCTTGTGATGCAAGGTGTCCCATAAAACAATTTGATTAAATTAAAGCCCCAAATCTAAAAGCTATATGGAAAAGACGATTGAATAATAAGTCAACAAAATTAGATGGCATGACATTCCTATGTAATCATAATATACATACATTAGTCCATATTTACTTGATCTCTATTTTGTTTGTTAACAACTTATTCTATTGTATAGAAATAGTTGTTTCCACACTGGTTTGTGTGTTATTGTTTTCTTATTTACTATTTGGCATTTGTACATGGAATAGTTCTTATTTCAATTTAATCATTAACGTTAATAGTAACAAATTCTTACCGTCTCTGATGAGATGAAATTGTGTGGTAGACGAATGGTGAGGATTTGTACTTTTAGTCATCAATTTTGATTTCCTATTGTCCAAATAAAGTTTCCTGATCCTCCGCCGTTCTTTAGCATCAGTACAACGAATGTTGATACTTGAATCTACATATAATAATGAAGTAGTTAACATAATAAGAACTTAAATGCAAATAAATGTACTGATGTTATCTTATAAATGAATAAAGACAATAATAAATTAAACTTACGATTTGTAATATCAACCATGGGGTTTCTCGTTATAGACTTGTTCAAATATGAAACGTCATCAAATAATGGACGAAGTCGATGAGTATCTTTATAAGATGGCTGCAAGTCTAATCCATTTAGATGTGATGTCTTTGAGGAAGAAGAACCCGCAGTATTGGTTGAGCGATGAGAAGTTGATGTAGAAGACATAAACTTGGGTTTTCTATTTTCCAAATACAATTTCCGCTTTTTCCTATTATCTTTAGGGTCTGTATGATTCATGTCCATTTTTTAAGCTAGTAACAAACAACAACAATTTTATTCGGTAAGTAGTATTTGAGTATGGTTTAAACACACTATAATACAAACTATAAAGAAAGAAACTAAGACTCTTGCATGATCACCTGTATTGATGTAAAAGAACCTTAACCCAAATTAGAAACTTTCGAACATGATTAAATGGCTGGAACAGATCTCTTCATGCCATGTAAAATAAGGCAAAAGAATTCAATGACATATTGTAAGAGATAGTTAATATTATCATAAGATATAAGTGTGATTGAGACATGAGGTAAAATTTCCATCATGAAGCTGCCATCAATATAGGTCTAAGAATGACAAAATGCCAATACGGTATTACTTAATTTATGACCAAAATATCACTTGCCTTTCCAGCCCTCCCCAAATTTGCCATGTTCATCATAGTAATACTGTATGACAACCTTTTGTAATTAGTAAACTCATGTAATTACAAGAAGGTGAATTATATGTACACACTAACAGAAACAAATTAAAAAACAAAAAAAACTATACGATCTAAACATATTTCTTTCACGTATAAGGCTGCTATACACTTATGCAGTTCTGCTACATCTATATATATAATGATCATGGAATGTTTAAAGCAGGGTTATACAGTTCTGCTAATATTGTTTTTCTAATGAGGTCTAAGTTATTTTTAATAGAATTTCTTAATTATCCATTTATCTCTCTGTATGTCTAAGTTATGTTTTTTGAACTATTTTTCAAAACCAATACATTCTAATTAGGATAAAGAGATATTACAATTTGAATCGAAATGTCTATCATAGTTAAAAGTCATATGATTTTATCAATTAAGGCATTCTAATATGATGATATTAATTAAGGCATTCACATACCCATCAACCCACAACCTCTGTTCTCAAACAAAAACCAATTATACCAATAAAATTGATGGTTGTGTAAACCATTCAACTACGTCTGTTCTCATTATGTTCAAAGGTCTGAAGGTTGAAAATTTGCTTTGAAGATGCTAGAATAACATAAATAAATGTCCTTACCGAATCCAATAGTCGATTAAGGGCTGTAAAATCGATTACGAATTCTGCACTTAATGCTCTGTTTAGTCGATTAAGGCATTCAACTTGGACGCGGGAATGGAAAATGTGCGACGTCGACGATTTACGGCTGTGTGTAGTCCATGATTTAAGGCTGTAAGATGATGTGTAGGAATACAAATTAGGGCTGTAACAATCGACTTGAAGAAAGGAAGGAAACGGGAATGGCAAACGGAGGAGAAGGAATGAAGCGGATATTTGGAAAAGATGGGGTATTAGAAATATGGGGTAGTGGGCCTTTGTTGTTATTTCTTTACTTATTAATCTAATTCTAATCTGATCATTTATTTTATGAATATTAATTAGTTAGTTAACCCATAAAATAAATAATTAAAACAATTGGACTAAAAGAGCATATACATGGAAAAAAATGGTGGCGTAGAATTAATAAAAATATATTGTGGAATTTGAGTATTTAATTTGGAAAAGGGGTGTGAATTAACCATAAATATCTATGAAAACATATTGAAAAATTATAAGATGGAGATCTTTAAATCTTTAACGCTTTAACGGTCACCATAAATATATATGAAAACATATATATTAAGTAATAAATCACTCAAGCTTATTAGAGGGATTAAGCTATTAATCTTATATAAAGATGGTAAAATTAATAACAAAACATCTAATGTTGTATATAAAGAAGTTTGATCAAAAAGAATTATAACTAAAATTTTATATTATTTACTTAATATATTCTTTCCTCTTTTAATGTTTTTATTATTTAGAAATTACTTAAAAATCAACCCAAGTAATACACGGGTCTCATAAATAAATGATTGGTGAACACTTAAAATACCATGAAAAGATTGGTTTCTCAAAGTTTTCTTACCAGGTTATTTTAAAGTGTCATTATTCTTGGTGGAGTTGATTTAGATAAAAAAAATATGCTAAAGATCAAGATATCTCGCCCTCTTAGGATTAGAAGTCCTCGTGTACTTTATGTTTTTCATGATTATAGAGAGGTATATGGTTCAGCTATTATGAGAATTTTATGGAATCATATGATATATTTATTCTTATATCTTGGATAAACTTAATGCTAAAGAAATTATTGAAATGTATCGATTGCTTACTTATACAATCTTTTTTAATTATTATTGAACTAAATCATATCTCACATTCTAATTTTAAATAAGTTCATTCACATATGGAGTTATATAGTATCATATGATATATTTGCTCGATTATGTCTATATCATTATGGTTCAACTATTATGAGAATTTATATAGAATCATTGGAATGTATCAATTGCTTACTTATACAATCTTTTTTGATTATTATTGAACTAATATCATATCTCACTTTCTAATTATTCATAAAAAAATAAAATAGACAAATTAAGTGTCATTTTTTAGATGACCGGGGAATGCCCAAGTGGAATTAGCACCTTGGAGAAAATGAAATCAAACAAACACTTCGAATACCAAAACCAATAGCAACATAATTCATATAAGTGCAGCATAAAACTTGCAAGAAATTAAAAACCTAAAAGTCATAGTGAGAAAAAAAAAACATAGTAAGCGAGTCTTCAACACCTCTCAATCACTCCTTTTCAATTTTTGGGATCTTCAAGTTATGAGCATTAGTGCGATTCTTTTTTGATGTGGACGATTGTACACTACAATCATTATCCACATCTTCACTTGTACGTTTTCCTCCTGGAGGTGAAGTAGTGCAGCCAATGGTCATAATCGAAGCAATTGGAGTACCGTTATCGTCTTGAGAATAGACATCCTCAAGCTTACGTTTTAACTCCACCGGTGTGTCATTGCTTTTGTTAACTTTATTTTTCTCAGAAGGACTTGAAGCGGTGCTTTTTTCAAAGTTAGATGGAGTTACAACATCACCGGTGTATGAAACAGCATCCTGTATTGTAAAATTAATATTAAAAGATGTTAATATTTGAGAAGGACAATAATCAGTATTAAAATAAAACTATCCACTATATTTAAAAGTTACCTTCAAACATTCTTGCTTTGCTTGCGTATCAGACATTCCAAGAGTCGAGGGTTCAGATTCGGCAGGCTGTGAAGTTGATAAAAATGCAATACCCATTAATACACTTCAGGTTGATATTGGGATATATGTTTTTAAGTTTTTCAACATATACATTAAACAATAAAAATTTGATACCTGGTTAAGATTACTCTGATTATCCAACTTAAGTATGATTTCTGGAACACTGGTGAGCTCAGATATGCCCAGATCATAGTTTTTTCTATCTATATTCCACTGGGTAATATCAACCTTGAAAGCAAAATTCATTTCAAGCAACTCATTTAGCTCCTCCGGAAAGAAATCCATATCATCATCCTACAAAGATAATGATTTGGAAATAAGTAAATCATCATAATAATACACAACAGTTAAAAACTTAAAATATATCAACATACATATACCTCTTGGTATTTCTCTAACAAATCGTAAGCTGTCATGTGCAGTAGTTTTTTAGCATGACGATTAAACAAAGTCAACGATATTACTCCCGTAGAATCTTGTACTCTAATCGGAATCCTAAACCTTTAACAATAATCACCATTAATATGCATTAGATATTTAAACATATTAAACAAAAGGTAATGTAAACGTTCATATAATAAATTAATAGATACCTAGGTTCCACATCAACGTTCTTGATGTTGCAGGCCTCACATTCAAAAGTTTGTTTCTCTTCAATCTCACCGGACTCATCCTCCTTACTTGTTATCAGAACGTTTTTCGTCACCTTCTTTGTACATTTTTTGCAACCAAGATAGTACCATGGTTGATCTTTTAAGATGCACTTGATGGTACCAACAACGATGACAGATTTTATCTAGAGTAAGTAAACATTAGTTAATATAAACCAAAATTTCAAAACTTCCGTAAAAATCTTTAATATATATACCTCAACGATTTCAAAAAGTTCAGCAATATCTTTTCTCTCATTTCTCACCAGGAACGTCTCACTTATCGAGTAAGATTTTGTTGAAACTATGCTGAGTCGATGACTTGAATCGTCACCTTGAGCAGCAACCAGGCTGCATTATCAATTATTTAAAATCTAAAAAGGTCTAAAAATTTATCAAAACCGAAAGATGAAAAGATCATAGAATACTAACCGATTCTTGAAATCGATAATTTCACCAATTTCAGAGTTTATGAACAACTTACTGACATTGTAACAACTTGAAATAGATGGACGCTCTAATAAAAACATAATTGGTTAGTAATAAGAAAACATGATTGTATATAAGTCATTGTTTTGGACAAAAAATATTAAATATTTTTACCTTTGAACCACTTGACATTGGCAAATTGCAGAATGATAATAACTCTTCCGTGTAATTCATGATTTTTAATATAATCAAGGTCTAAAATAGTACCTCTATGGCTCCCAAAACTCAGTTCACCAACTCCCTCATCAAGCCAGAGTAAAGTATATATATGTTATGCAATATCTTCGACTTCTGCCAAGTCTAGTTTGTAAGCAATATTTTGATCCATTCATCTAGTCATCTTTTTCATACGTTATGCACATGGTTGTAATACATTAAAAAGATAATAACTTCAATAAAGCTACTATGACATGAAGTGGGACAACGAAAGCTACTATCTCATTACTTAGAGTTAAATTGGTTAACAACCTCATCAATCTCCACACCAATTATTTGAAATCCTAAACTATGTGAAACTCAGCAAAGAACCACCACCAACTTCTAATATTTCCAATTAAAACAAACTGAAGTACAAAAGAAACAGTTTAAATGTAATTGTACCTTGAAGTTGTTTGGAAGTACCATCACCAGTTCATTGAAGCATTTCATCAAACAGTTGGTGTGTGTCTTAAAATTAAAGTATAATCAACAAAGAAGAACCTAATTAGCCCCAAATCTAAAATAATCAAGATCAGTAACATTAGAAAATGATGTACGGGAATCAAACTAACTAATCAAATACGTTTTATTCTTCCCTTTCAGATGCGAAATCAACAAATCAGTTGATTCGTACAGATCTTCATAGAGAGAGAGCAGCAGATCCATTCAAAGTAGCCCCAAACCTAAAATAATCGAGATCAGTAATATTAGAAAATGATATACGGGAATCAAACTAACTAATCAAATACGTTTTATTCTTGCCTTTCAGATGCGAAAATCAACAAATCAGTTTGATTCGTACATATCTTCATGGAGAGAGAGCAGCAGATCCATTCGAAGTAGCCCTTGCGTAGAAAATCACCAAATCAAATACATTTTATTCTTCCCTTTCAGATGCGAAAATCAACAAATCAGTTGATTCGTACAGATCTTCATGGAGAGAGAGCAGCAGATCCGTTCGAAGTAGTCCTTGCGTAGAAAATCACCAAATCAAATACATTTTATTCTTCCCTTTCAGATGCGAAAATCAACAAATCAGTTGATTCGTACAGATCTTCATGGAGAGAGAGCAGCAGATCCGTTCGAAGTAGTCCTTGCGTAGAAAGCGAAGCCCTTTATGATTAGCAGAATGGAGAGAGAGCAGGAGATCATTTCGATTTTGTTTAGAGGTGCTTACTGGAACTTAGAAACCGAAACCCTAATTGAAACCGTAGAGAGAGAGAGTTGATTCGTCTGGAGCGGGAATTCAAAAATGGGACACGTGTCGTACGCAGGATATAAAAAATATGAGCGGGAATAGTTAAAAAAGGAGCTCTAAAAACATGCCATGTGGCATATCATTAGGTGTTTATTATAATTTAAAGATTATATACAATACGTACATTAGAGGTGACAGTCTTATCGTGTTTGGATTAACGAAATATAAATTGACGGATTGGTATATCGTGATACGAACACGTCCCGTATAATTATTCAACCCGTATAGAAAACTAATAAATATTGATGTAAATTGCCTGTAATGCATATAGTATGATTTGTTAAAATATAAAGTTATTGTGTTTATAAATATTTTTTATGTATAAATCATCAATTTTTTAATAAACTATTATATGTGAAATTTGTTTCAAGTAATTCATTTAATAATTAATAAATAAATACAATAATACTTCTAGTTTGTTTAGTTAAACGAATAAATACAGACAACTATCTTATTTGTTTATTTATATTTGAAAATGTTTATTAATATATATATATATGAAAAAGTTCATGCGAAAACCATTCTTAGTGCGAGAACCGCGAGAACCAATCTGAGCCATCCAATTTCCCCTCATTCAATGTCATTGTCCACCCATGAATTCCTCACATTCACCCTGCCACACTTTATCCCTCCACGCTCTCCATCCATGAAACTTTCCATATTCAAGAAACGGCTAAGATTGGTTCTCGCGTTTCTCACACTAACAACGGTTCTCGCATGAACCTTCCCATATATATACATATATATATATATATATATATATATATATATATATATATATATAT
Source organism: Pulicaria dysenterica (assembly GCA_947179395.2). Taxonomy (NCBI): domain Eukaryota; kingdom Viridiplantae; phylum Streptophyta; class Magnoliopsida; order Asterales; family Asteraceae; genus Pulicaria; species Pulicaria dysenterica. The sequence continues at coordinate 5,626,018 of OX359292.1, forward strand.
GTATGTATGTATGTATGTATGTATGTATATGTATATATAGGCAAAAGTTCAAACGAGAACTGTTTTTCGTACGAGAACTGCGAGAACCAATCTGAGCCGTCCAATTCCTCATCCTTTAATGTCATTGCCCACCCATGAATTCTTCACATGCACCCTGCCACACTTGATCCCCTCCACGCTCTCCATCCATGAACTTTCCATATCCAAGGAACGGCTAAGATTGGTTCTCGCAGATCTCGTACGAAAAACAGTTCTCGTTTGAACCCTTATAAATAATATATATATATATATAGGAAAAAGTTCATGCGAGAACCATTCTTAGTGCGAGAACCAATCTGAGCCGTCCAATTTTTTCCTTTTTCAATGTCATTGCCCACCCATGAATTCCTCACATGCACACTGCCACACTCTATCCCTCCACGCTCATCATCCATGAAACTTCCCATATCCAAGGAACTGCCGAGATTGGTTCTCGCGGTTCTCGCACTAACAACGGTTCTCACATGAACCCTCCCCTATATATATATATATATATATATATATATATATATATATATATATATATATATATATATATATATATATATATATATATATATATATATATATATATAGGGGAATGTTCAAATGAGAATGAAAAATTAATTGAGAATGAGAGACTCAATCTCAGCCATTCATTTTGTAAGTGAAATTCATGGATGGAAAGCGTGGGGGAATCGAGTGTGGCATGGTGCATGTGAGGAATTCATGGGTGGGCAATGACATTGAAGGAGGGGGAATTGGACTGCTGGGATTGAGTCTCTCATTCTCAAAATATTTAAGTTCTCATTTAAACCTCTCACTATATATAAGGGATGGTTCATGCCAGAAGCCTTGTTTAGTACAAGAACCGCGGGAACCAATCTCGGCCGTTCCTTGGATATTGAAAGTTTCATTGATGGTGAGCGTGGAGGGATAGAGTGTGGCAGGGTGCATGTGAGGAATTCATGGGGCGGCAATGACATTGAAAGAGAGGGAATTGGACGGCTTAGATTGGTTCTCGCACTAAGAATGGTTCTCGCATGAACGTTTTCATATATATATTTTTCACACACACACACACACACACATATATATATATATATATATATATATATATATATATAGGGAAGGGTTCATGCAAGAACCGTTGTTAGTGCGAGAACCGCGAGAACCAATCTCATCCGTTTGTTGGATATGGGAAGTATCATGGATAGAGAGCTTGGAGGGATAGGGTGTGGGCGCGTGGCAGGGTGCATTGAGGAATTCATGGGTGGGCAATGACATTGAAGGAGGGGGAATTGGACGACTTAGATTGGTTCTCGCGCTAACAACAGTTCTCGCATGAACTTTTGTCTATATATATATATATATATATATATATATATATATATATATATATATATATATATATATATATATATCTTACTCCTATATAAAGCATTTACAACCTAAAAACTCTTAATTTTTAAGTAAGTTGAATATACTAAATTACCCTTCATATATATAAATGAAAACTTTTATATAAAGTAACTACTAGATGAATTTAATAAGATTCTTATATTCTATTTTAATAACTAAACCTTCCATACTTAAAAAAATCAAATAATAAATATTCAATTATGTTATAAACATTTTAACTTATTTATCAAAAAAATGTGTATAATAAAGTAGAGCTTATAAACGTGAATAACATATAATTAGAATTTATAAACATATATTTTAATTTTTTAAAATAGCTCATATATAAAATTAATAGTTTTAAATTAATTTATTCTATAATCTTAATCTCTTAATTTTTAATAGTTTCAAATTACTAACTTACGCTCTGTATTGTCATGTAATTTAACCTACTTTATAAGTAGAGATCGTTTTTCTTATTTAATTGTTCTCAAAATTCATTTTAAAATAATAAAAGAGTTGATAGAGAATAGAATAATAATAAAGAAAATGGAAAAAAGATAAAGAAAATAGACATGTTGCCACTTGCCAAAGCAAAATTATTTGTTATCACTGTATTGATTAATACCGAAAACAAGCAAGTTACTGAGTAGAAAATTAGTTGACGCCGCTGCATTGCGCGGGTAATATGCTAGTATATATATATATATATATATATATATATATATATATATATATATATATATATATATATATATATATATATATATATACACACACACATACGTGCATGTCTATTTATATATACCTATCAATGCGTGTGTATATATCGTTTGTTTATATATAGTAACGTACTAATGTTGAATTTGTATCGTGTATATTTGTCTATGTTTGTGATTAAAGTTAACGAATAAATAAGGAAATACAAATTTGTTCATCTATCAATACTAGTTTGGCGTGCTAACAATTGAGAAATGTTCAATATAGTCCATAATTAATCCATAGTTTTGATGGACTAATTTTAGCCTTTGAATCAACCCCGTCAGTGTTACAGATTGAATTTTAAAATTTTGTCAGGAATGATATTTTCGTAATTCACATGTGAGGTTTTTACAATCACATGTGATTATATACTGAATTACATGTGATTGAATATTAAAATTTCATGTTAAACACAACAAGCTAACAATGATGATATTTTTGTCTTATACAAACTTATTTTATTTGTCTAACATTTCATGGGTACTATAGTTTAAACAAACAACTTTTATCATGTGTAAGGCCGTCCACAGCGAGTGACCCGAAGCTTTTCGGGAGTCTCGGGTTTATTTGGGAGAAGCCATACACGTGCATCGGGTTCACCAAATTTCTCTCTTCTTCGGCTTTCTCAATCCGACTAAATCAAGCTTTCTTTTTCTTTCTTTTGTTTTTGTTTTGCAGAGAGAGTAAGTAGATAGAAAATATTCAAATTATTTGTGTTTGTGCTACTTGGGTTTTGTATTGATTTGGATTGGAAAGAAAAAAAAAATAAAAAAAGCTAACGTGGTATTTAAGTTGATTTAGATTTATAATGTTATACTCATAACCTAACAAGTTAGTATTATGACAAAAATAATGTGTCTTGTAGATTATATTATTGTTAGATTTAAGTTTATGATATGACTTATGAGTATACAATAAGTTGAAAGTGTCATTATACTAATATACCAAATACTTTTGCTTAATAATTATATATTCTGAATTTTTCCTTAAGGAAATATGGACCGTCGATACTAGACATGGGCAAAATCGGTCCTGGACCGGTCCTGGACCACAGCCGGTCCGGTCCGGTCCGGACCTAGTCGGTCATGAGCCGGTCCGGTCCTCGGCGGACCGGTCTTCGCGTAAGACCATTTCGATAAATTCGGTCTTCGGGCGGTCCTAGACCACTTCCGGACCGGTCCAAGTCCGGACCGGTCCGACTTCGGTCCTGGACCGGTCCGTTTTTCGTTCGGGTATTTTTCCGGTTCGGTTTAGATATTTCCGGGTTTTTTTTAGTTTCGGTTTAAAATTTTCCGGTTTTCGATTCGTTTTTTTGTTTGAAAAAAAAAGTGACTTGTTAATTTAAAAAAATTGCAAGTTATAAACTATAAAATATAAACATATATAATTGCAAGTTAATAAAAACATATAAATAACATTGCGATACAATTACAAAATAAAATTACATATTGTTGAAACTTAATTTATTTTTTTAACAAGAAAAGGGAACTCTAGCAATGGAGCTTCGGCATTGCCATCACCCCAAGTTAGAGACCCGAAAAATACATATTGTTCGAAAGAAATAACGTCACAAAATATAAAGAGACAACTACTAAAATGGATAGTCGGAATTGAAATTCCAATAGTTGTAACTATCGTCGGTATATGGCACATGCCCATAATAGGCGACTTCGTTCGAGTGGACGTTGGATGATGAACCCGCGTTCATTCTATTTTGAGTGTCGTCAACGTATTCTTCGCCGGGTTCGGGTTCTTCAGTTTCAGCTTCAGTGTTAGTGTTTGATGTTCCCGATGCGAAGTCCCTGTTGTAATCGTCTTCCATAATCGCTTCCTCCAAATTAGTTAAGCCTTCTTCGAGATCTGCATCGTTTTGACATCTTTCCATAGAATCATAGTAGTCCTTAAGCATCACGGCCATTTGCACCGACTCGTCCTTCAACATACACCGTCGTGCACTTAAAATCCTGCCACTAAGAGAAAAACAACATTCCGAAGCTACGCTACTAGCTTGGACGGTTAGTACGTCCCTAGCCATACGGGCTAGGATCTTAAATTGACCAACGTTTTCTCTTTCTTGCCACCATTTTAATACATCAAATTGTGTAAAATCTTCGGTGCCAATATAACTACTGTAATCAGTTTCTTTATAAATGGAAAGTTCGTCTAAAGACGATTGAACTCGTGTACGTTTTGATTGAGATACATTTTGAAGCCAAGACGATCCAATGCTAAAAGTAGTGTTTGGCCGAGAAGCCGATGCTTGTGAAGTCGAAGACCTCGGGGTGGAAGCAAGTTGTCCCCGTGGTGCACATTCATTATCATAAATCATATATAATTGTTTAACACTATTTTCAAATTTGGATATACTTATCGTAATCTCATCTGGAGATTGACCCAATGCTTCCCCGATTGTAGTTAAAGATTCCGTTACACCCTTAAAATTAACAAGAGGGTTTAATGCCGAAGCAATCAAAAAAATTGTTGGAAACTCTTTAAAATATTTTATAAGACTTTCACACATTTCGTTGGTAATCATATCCCACCTTTGATCCAAAGAACCAAAAGCCTTTAATGTTCTTAAAATTTTACAAACACCTATCATAGCGGAGTGAGATGATGGAAAATATGTTTGTGATAGCATTATTGTGGCTTGATACAAAACTCCCAAACCGATGTGTAATTCTTCTAAAATAATCCAATCAGTTTCCGTAAGTACTTCATATAATTGGGGTAGGTGTTCTCGATGATATTCGGTAAGTAAATCCTTATTTTGTATCAAACGCCCTATCATTTTATAAGTCGAGTTCCATCTCACGGGCATATCTATGAGAGGTCTCAAACATCTTCTTCTTTTTGTTTTACAAAAATGTTCATATTTTTCGAACGCGACTGGTCCGCTTTTAAAAATTGTCTCATTTAATCTTCTAAATTTCAAAAAACAAGTTTCCATAGCCCCCAAACCTTTTTGGACCGCGAGGTTGAAAATATGACAACAACAACGTACATGCAAAAATTCCCCGTCACATATTGGGTTTAAAACCCGTTTCAATCGTCCCATAGCGTTTGTATTGTTGCTAGCATTATCTAGGGTGATTGAAAGTATTTTTTCTTTTATTCCAAAACCGTTAAAAATCCTTAATAAAATATCGTAAATTTGTTCACCTCCATGCGGGTGAGGAAAGTTTTCAAAAGCAATAATACGTTTTTGCATAAGCCATGTATTAGGGTCTACACAATGTATCGTAACACAAATAAATGAATAATGGGTTGTATGTGGAGCGGTCCAAATATCGGTGGTTATAGAAACTCTACCATCGAATCTAGTAAAGAATTCCTTTAAGTCTTGATATATTATTTTCTATTTTGTCATAGCTCTACGTTTAAGAGTTCTTCGACTTACAGAGGAATAATGAGGTTGTAAAGCTTTTTTGATAAAAGTTGTGACTCTTGGGCGGGAGAAGAAGTCAAATGGTAATGCTTCTTGTATTGTTAACTGCATGCTTAATTCCTGAGCTAAAGCGGCATCGAAACGCCATGTTTGACCATCAACTTGAGTTTGACTCTCAACCTCAGCGGCTTGTCGCACCAAGCATTTAGTCTAATTTTTTAAAGTTTATATTAGAATAAACTAAGTTCAAGTAATGTAAACTATATTTAACTAAGGTCATGTATTTAATTCAAGTACTAAACTATATTTAACCAAGTTCATGTATTTAATTCAAGTATTAAACTATAGTTATTGATTCTAAAGTAATACGTTTGACTACCAAGCAAAGAGTGGTCAGGCAGGTCAGTCGGGGGGCAGGATCCTTTCGGTTTAAAACCTTTCGGAAAATCCAACAACCACAAGCCGATCGTGACTATTCTAGACACCACTCTCCGGGTTATATCTACTAGTATTACGATTAGAATGAATAACTAAGTTATGAATAACTAGAACTACATCAAATTGTTTTAGGCTCATGAATTCCTATAATTTCAATTTCATGAATTCCTATATTTTCAATTTCATAAATTCCTATAATTTTAAATTCACAAATATAATAAGTTGTCCACCAATATTTTCAATTTCATAAATTCCTATATTTTCAATTTCATGAATTCCTATAATTTTAAATTCACAAATATAATAAGTATTTAAATAAACTAAACTTAAATATAAAAAAACTAGTATTTAAATAAACTAAACTTAAATATAAAAAAACTAGTATTTAAATAAACTAAACTTAAATATAAAAAAGAATACTTACTAAATGCCGAGCGAGAGAAGAATTAGAGCCGGATAATATTCCTCCACAATGCGTACACTTCGCATATTTTTTGTTATTTTGTTTGAGTTGCACAAAATCCTTCCAAATTTCCGCAACTCGATTTGTTTTTGGAACTTCTTCGTACGGGAGATTTATATTGAAATCACTTCGACCCGCGTTCAAATTGCTAGATCCTTCACCCGCCATTTTTTATAATCTTGATTCTTGAAGCAAATCAAAAAATTATAAGCAAATCCTTGATTCTTGAAGCAAATTATAAACAAATCCTTGAATTGGAAAAATTGCAAATTATAAGCAAATCTTGAGAGAAAGAAGAAAGAATGAGAGAATAAGTGGTTTAGAGAAGGTGTAGGAGAAAAATGGCAACCAAATGGGGGGTATTTATAGGAAGAATTGAAAAAAAAAAAAAAAAATCGGAAACTAGCCGTTGGGGACCGGTTCGGACCGGCTCGGACCGGTTTGGACCGGTTTGGACCGGTTCTGGACCGGTTTGGACCGGTTTGGACCGAAAAAAGAGCCGTTGCATTTTGAACTTCGACCGTTGGGCATTGGACCGGTCTTGGACCGGTTCGGACCGAGTTTGGACCGGTTCGGTCTTGGACCGGTCTTGGACCGTTTTGGACCGGTTCGGATCTTGGACCGGTTCTGGACCGGTTCGGACCGCTTACGTCATTTTCGGTCTCGGTCCGGTCTTGGACCGGTTCGGTTCGGGCGGTCTTTCTTGGACCGGTCCGGTCGGTCCTCAGGGCCCATGTCTAGTCGATACGATGAAGCCCAGTTGAAGTACTGTAATTCCAGATATGCCCCTGGGGATTAGTATGGAGGTGGCAGATGGATAAACCAGCTCATCAGGAGATGGAAGGGCGTGTTTGTAATAACCGGCCTTTGGGGGAACAGTCAGTGCTGAGGTGTAACTTTCATGTTAATCCGCTTTCCAAGTGGCATGTCAAGTTGTATTTTTTATTGCCACGTGGATGACAAATGACGTGACACGTTGTCAAGTTGAACAAAATAAATCGATGAGAAAATAGAGGTTGGAAATATTTACGTGTAAGAAGACGATTTATATTACATTATTGAATGGAGATATTTTTATTAGATATTTATTTGTGTTTTCTTGTCATGATATATTTCCTATTTTGCCCTTTAATAATCATAATGTCCTCCGACATATTGTGAAGTGAGTGATTTATGTGCGGTTTTATTAAGAGGATCTCCAACTTATACTTTATCCTTTTAAAATAAAGTATTATACCATTTCAATCATATTTTATCTAACTTTTCATATTTGAAGAGTTGGAAAATACTCTTCAAAATTTAAGTGTGAGATTCAACACTTCATCCATGGGTCCCATTTTTCATCCCACACTCTATCTTTTCAAATCTTTAATTTTAATGAGTATTTAGTAAAATATAACAATTAAATACATGGATCCCACTTTTAAAGTATTAAATAGAGAGTTGGGTTAGAGTTGAGAGGTTATTTAAACTGGATGAGCCCACAAAATATAAAGATAGAGAGTCAAATATAGAGAGTTGGGTTGGAGATGCTCCAACGGCTGTTCCTATTTTGAGCTTTAAAACTCGTTTTTTAGTGTACTATGTATATATTACATTAATTAATTATAATTTTTTAATGCAAGACATATATATCAGCTGAATACTGTTATATGTAACACGTCGAACAACCTGTAACTGTGTAATATGTTTAACAAAAGTCGTAGGTTAATTCACTTATAATTAATTGGTTATGAGTTGAACCCCTATAGAATTACATGGTATTAAAGACATGTCTACTTGTGGTTGGTTAAACGGTGACACACGCTTCACGTAGCCCATAAGATCCATGTGTTAAGCGTAAAGAACACGACACTTAAGGAGCGTATGGAGTATTGTTTCACATCAACAAATATATAACTTTATAATGTACTTAATAAAAATAACGAGTTACTCTACTAATAAACCATTCATTTTAAATTAGAAATAACGTAAAGTTAAAACATCCTGCGAGAAGAAGTTAAATTAGACAAACAATAGTGTTTCAAATAGACAACTTTTATTATATTTGTAAATAAAGTTCGTTAAACTTAAAATCCAAAGCAAGATCGATGAGATGGATTTGCCGTTGTCTTAAATCACCCATAATATGTTCTATTAATAAATGTAAGCATCTTTTTAACAATAAACACACATATCTATTAAACTTATATTTAGATACTTTTTTCGTTCCATTTTTATTATTCTTTTTTGATTTTTAAAATGTTTATTTCTTAACTTTTATCTTAAATATTTTTGTTTGTGTTATATAATACTAGTATCTTACCCGCGTAATACTACGGCGTGTCGTTTTAAAAAATGTAAGGATATATTATTTGCACTATTCAATTTTACGAAAACGTTTTCGGTAACATGTTAGTTTTTCTCAATTTTTCTTATATTTATATCAACTATTTTATTAATTTTATAATAAATTCTAAAAAACATTAAAAATAAAAAAAATATTTATATTTATGAAATAATAAGAATAAAGTTAATAAGATTTTGGAAATTATGTTGATGTGGATAGATAATTGCGTTTGTGTAAGAGTGTGTGTTAGTTGGAGGGTATATTTTAAATTAATAAACTGTTTGGGTAAATTTAGAAAGTGAAATGGTTAAAGATAGAGTGGATGAGATAAATCAGTTAAAAAGAAAGGTGAAGATGTATTGTTGATTGAATTTTAAGAAGTTTTAAGAATAAGTAGATAGAGTGGTGTATGGTTTATATAGTAGTATAGATTTGATACAAAATATATAAATGTATTTTGTTTTAAATGTATTTTCATTATTATAATTTCATCTCTTATTATATAACATAAACAAAAATATTTAAGATTAAAGTTGAAAAATAAAGATTTTAAAAAGTCAAAAGTGGACAATAAAAATAGGTCAAAGTAGTATATTTTATTCTTTATAACAAAACTTAAATACATAACTTTTTAGAATAAGAAAGCATTTTATGATATCAGATATTGTTAAACTAAAAGCCTAGATAATGAATGTACGCATATGAAAACAAATAAAATTTAAGAATAAAAATATCAAGCTCTGTGATAAATGTCAAGCTTCTTGTGTCGTTATATGCTTGGGAAAGTGAATAAAATCAAAGGTATATTCTGATTGATCAAGTGGTCACTCGTAAAGTTTATAGGTTTGAAATACACTTTGGATTTTGGAATATGGGAATATCTATTTCGAGAATTTTACTAATTTATATTAAATTTTTACATTTTATTATTCTATATATTAAACGATGACATATATAATTTTTTCATTGTTTTGATTTTTTTAAAATTGATCAATGTGATCTTGTAAGCAGATGAATGAGTAGAAATATAAAATTAAATAATATAGAACATCTCTATCTACTTTTAATCTTTTTACATTTCAAGTTATGCTAGCGATCAACTCACTCGTATTACACTTACTTTTTTCATAATTTGATATTAAAAAAAGATAAATTTCTCTCATTTAACATATTTTAACCTAAAAATACTGGTTTTTTGTTTTTCTCTCTCGTCTTTACTCTTCTCTCTCTTTTTCTGTGCTCTTTCTTTCATACTCTTTCTCTCTTTTGCCCTAATTTTTTTGTGATGAATTATGCAAATTTGTAGCACCATAAAGTTGCGAAAGGGTATGTGCTCTGTACTCCTAATGATCAAATGTCATATAGGCATACTGCATCTACGCTTCAATTATTTTATATAATTTTTAGAGACTTGTACTATCTCAATTGTAGTCCAATATGTTAATTTATTATGTTAATAAGTTTAATTCTATTTTAATATTTTTATTGCACGAGTTAGTCATAATAATTTACTTATAACTAGTTTATTGACCCGTGTACATACGGGTATTTCAGAAGTGTATTTGAGATATTAAAAAATTCACATAAATATAATGCAATAAATAAAATATCACCGAAAACTTATATACGTTAGAATTTGTTAAAAAAATAACTAAATTTTTTGAAACACTTCTTTGTAGATTACATTTGTTGTTTTGTTTGTAACATTACCACTGTTGTCACAAATCAAAACTTTTAATCTTTTTTTACTTCTAACACGTGAAACAGCGACATATAATTGATCATGTGTAAACCCAGGTTTTCTGAGGAATAAACCAACTTCTGAAAGTAACTGTCCTTGACTTATGTTAATCGTCATAGCAAAACACAACGTTAGAGGAAATTGCCTTGTTTGAAACTTAACCGGAATTTTTGAATCTGATATAATCATTTTCATCCTAGGAATATATGTAATTTCACCAATGTTCTTTCTAGAAATGATTTTGACCTCAATAACATATGCACCAAGCTGAACAATCTGTATACTTGTTCCATCGTATAAATCCTTAGACTGGTCTAGATTCCTAAGTAACATAACAGGAACACCATTACATTTCCACTTCTTAAGCCGAATTTTCGTACACTTTGCGAGTAAAAGAAAAAAAATAATGACTCACGTGTTAAATATTAAAAAATCAAGAATGGTTTCCTGTTTTGTGTATAAAAATTAGCACTTCTATTTTAGTGTTACCTTTGGCTAACTACATACACTAATAATATAGTTTCGAAACTATTAAGAACATCTATATTTATATCTCTGAATTTATATTTTTAAATATATAATATATCATATTTTAATGATACATTTTATTTTAACTCATATTTTATAAAAGGTTTAAAACATCTTTATAATAAGATTGAAAATGTTTTTAAATCAATAACTAAACACTTTGAATAGTATATTCAAGTTGACCACTCAGTTCATCATCAAAATCCTAAAAAAACTCACTCAGCTAAACAAAAAATTAAGAATATAATAATTTTAAAAAAGTGTCATATTACAATAAAATATATACCAAAACGTAGATAAAAATGAGACGGTCGTAAATATGTAATTATTTTTTCTCTAAACAAAATATATCACAAGTTAATAAACATAATTTATAAACAACCTATAATTAATTACATTAATATAAAACTTTTAAAAAAATCCCTCACATTTTCTAAAAAGCCCCTCATGTTTTATAAAACCTCTCTCACAATTTTCATACAACCCCCTTCAAATTAATTTAAAATTAAATTCGATGGTCTTAAATCTTTCTAAAATTGTTTTTGAAATTGAATTAATTTAAAATTGAAGGCTGTGATTGGTTGATTAAGGCTCAATTTATGTTATTTTAGGAAAATTGGTAAGCCTCTTATATATAGATATAGATATAGATATAGATATAGATAGATAGATAGATATAGATAGATAGATTGAACTAAAACTAAAATTTAATTATAACTATAATAGACGTGTGTCGGAGTATTTTCAAAGTATTAGGGTATAAATATAGCAATCACAATATATACTCTAAAAGTATAGAAAAAATATTATTAAGTTATAAAGTTAATAATCATAAAATTATCTGGATTTTAAAAACTTGCATTTTTATATATATTGAACATTTTAGTTATATTTAAATGGGTCGTAAAGGATTATGTTAGAACTATATTTTTGTAATAGAATAAGAGTTCAACGATAGTTGAGGGTGCTTATTGTAAATATATCTTATAGGTATATAACCCTTGTGATACACAAGGAAATGTAAGGATTGCACACAACTCTTGAAATAAACTATGTGTGTTTTAAGGTGAAATGAGATTCTCTCTCAACCTATCATAGTTACATATTGCAATCCTTCAATCTACCACTTGTTTATCCCTAAAAAGTGGTATCAGAGCCAAAGGAGTGAAGATCGGGTGATATCATCAGCAAATCAAATTTTGAAGATCAAAGGGGCTGTTCATCGAAGAAAAAGGGATTGATCATACGGGTTTTTCAACTCAAGATGCTACTTATGATCTGAAAATAGGGGTTATCGATCGAGAATCAAATAACAACTATTGTTCTTTGATCGAAGAAGGTATATTCAACTGTTCCATACACGAAAAATCAGAAAAATCAAAGTTTTCTCAAGTTTATTGTTCATGCCTTGAATTTATTGTTTCATCTACGAAGGCATCATTTTACGTGGGTTTGGTTCGGTTTTTAAAAGAGAAATGGTCGAAATTGTTACTTGAATCAACCACAAGAAAATCGATTTTAATCTGATCGATTTTGAAGCTCTCAAAATTTTGTCAAGAACAGTTGGAAAATTGAAGAACACTTCAGATCTGGGATTTTGATTTCAAAAAGGATAAAAACGCCAAAAATTTGGTGTTTGTGTGTGAAATCAAGTACTGGTATGGGTGTTTGTGTTTGAGTGTGGAACTTGCACAAGTCAAGATCAAATCAGGTACAAGTAGGCAGATTTGACATGTTTTGTGTCAGGTGAGATAGCTATCTGCCGCACTTTTGAGTTCATGTGCGATTAGTAAGAAATTCACCAAGTGTTGGCCAATCGCATGGATCCAATCGCATGCGATTCGATTTCAGATCCAATCGCGTAGACCCAATCGAATGCGATTCAATTGCACTGATCCAATCGCACAGATTCAATCACACTGATCCAATCGCATGCGATCCGAATCACACTCTATCGACCGTGTTCTTATATTGTTCTATCTATTGTAGTCTATCGAACAGGTTTCTCAGAGTTGCAATTTCCACTTAAAATTTCAAATTTTTCATCCGAAATGCAATTTCCAGCTCGACCCCAGCCACGGGCTCTGCCCCTTGGACCCCGCCAAGGGTTGCCACCCCTTGACCCCGCTATCAGGGGGCGCTGCCCCCGAACCCCCGTCGTCGTTTTGACTGATTTATCTTGCCACCTTGATTCCTAAGTCAAGTGTTTAGATTTTTTGACTGAGTCAGGAGTTCTCAAAGTTTCAGTTATCATTATGATGTTTCTAGATTTGGGTTAGCTTTGGGTCATTACTACCATGTACTTAATTCCTAATACCCTATGTCTAGTCATCCTGCCCTTTCCTTACTGATTTTTGGTTCTTCTTTCTTAGTGTCACCAATATCTGGTCTCAAAAACCAGATTTTGGCCATCCATTCTGTTGGAACTAGAGGGGGGTGAATAGGTTATTTAACTTAGTTTACCAATTTTTCACAAATAAAATTTGTAAGTTGTGTTAAAAAAGATTTTTCTTGAAGTTTATAACACAACAAATATATATACTTGAAATAAAGAGAGTAAGGGTAGAGAGATATCACCAATTAGTAGACAAGAGATTTCTAGTGGTTCATGTAAGTGTTAACAAACTTGCACTACATCCACTCCTTGGCCTCACCCACCAAGAGTTTGCTCCACTAGCTTCTCTCTTTGAAGGTAGAGATAAACCTTTTACACTTCTCTTTTTCACTTGCAAGAATTAACACTTCAAACTTGCAAGTAAGGTAAAGATAACCTTGTTTCACTCTAATTCTATAGGCTAGAGTTGATCCTCACTTCACTCTAATTTGAAAGGCTAGAGTTGATCCTTACTTCTCTCTAATTCTAAAGGCTAGAGATGATCCTTACTTCACTCTAATTTGAAAGGCTAGAGTTGATCCTTACACTATTACAAAATATATGAATAATATTGTAATGTTTGAACTTTGATGGCTTTCACTCTTGCTTTTTATCTTGATCTTGATCTTGATCATGTAGATGAATTATCAAAGAATATGAGCTCACAAGATAAGAATATATTTTCTGTGTTTTTGCTGTACAAGAGTTGAGTAATGAATTAGGTTTGAGTTGGTTTAAATAAGGTAAAAGAAGTAAGCTCAAAAAGTGTCCATACATCTCACGGTCGATCCACGGTCGACCGTGGATAAAACCGTCAGCGTACTGGAGCATTTTTGAGCCTTTCAAATATAGACGTTGGGCTTTTACCAAAACCACACACAACTCAATTTTACCATAAAAATTCACTGAAAAAGAGCTTGGCAAAAGTTAGGTTGATTCCATACTTCTTAAGTTTGAATTTTAACACAAAAATGGAACTTTGAAAACCAATACAAAAAGCATGTTGGAATTTTTCTTCTTTAAGAGATTCATTTGCTAAATATGGTGTTGTATTGTTTCAAAGATGTATTATATTTTGGGATTTGCCAAAATAAGAAGTCTTGTATTAATTCAACCAAGCTTGTGAATTTTATAAAAATTTTATTAATTTTTATAGAAGTTTTTATAAAAATGATTTTATAAAAGACTTAAACTTGTTTAATTTATTATTCTTGTAAGCTCATATTTTCCGAACTCTTGTTTGTAGATTTCTTCGTCATCGGCTTTGAAGAATTCATCTTCACTTGTTGAGTACGAGTTCGGCTGACTTCAAGAAGGACAATGTTTAAGAATTTTGAGCTGTGCAGCGACGGTTGATTCACGGTCGACCGTGGGATCGACCGTGAAGGCTGAATGTTTACTTTTATTTTGTTATCTTCTTTTCTTGTTGAAACAAAGTCTTTACTTGTTTATTCTTCACTTAATCATCAATTTGAGATTTGTTAACATTGAAGAATATATATATGAACATATGAATATTTTTTATAAGCAATAGTATCACATGTTAATATTTTTATCATCATCAAAACAATGAGTGCACTTTTAAATGTATGACCATGTATGCACCAACACATTCCTTGTTTCTTTAGAATCTTGGTAATCTTTTATCAGTCAGTAATGAATTCTCATTTGTCATTCTTATCTTTTAGAATTCGTGTATTGTTGCTTGATTGTCTTAACCAACATCCGTTTACTTCATGTTTTCAAAAAGTTTGATAGATTTTTGTGTGCTTTCGAATAAGGATGTATCCGACTCCCTGTTCACGATATGTTTTCAAAGTCACATTTTCTATAGTCGTGCAGGTTGAAAAGGCTTGAATATGATTTCAGCTCCGTATGTTCCTTAACGCTTATTTCTTACTATAGAATCCTTATCCGTCCCAAGTTCGTTTGCATCCACTTGTCTTTCTTTCTCTTTGTCACTTGTTGTGATCCGGACTAGGTTGATAATCTTGTATGAGACTTCTCAGATTTTTGATTTGGTTGATGCATTCAATTCTGATGTACATTCACTCCTCAACGATCCATTTTGGCTCACAAGTGGTAGAAGTTAATAGACTGATACTTCACAACTAAACATTTTTCATGATGACCAGAAAGACTTTGGACATCATGAGGGGGAGATATAAAGATTTATTCAGTTGGTTACTGCATGAGACATATTGTACAAGATATTCAGTCTAGGGGGAGAAGTACTTAGATGAAAGTATACTTAGATGAAAGTAAAAGTTTATTCTCGCCCCAATGTTATCTTCAAGGATCGAGAGCAACATTGTAGGGGGAGGGTTTCCCCGTTCATGATTCTAGGGGGAGTAAGCAACATATTCTCTCATGTGGATGAATCCTTATATGCTTCTACTGATTCCCAATGCTCAAGGATCCAATTGCTGAAAACCTCTATATGCTAAATTGATTATATAACCGAACGCGATCAATGCCTTAGGTTACCGGAACGATACAAGACAATAAGCACAAGACCCTCAAGAAGCTGAAGAGATCAAGACTCCTATTCATTTTATTCTACAACTCATATTTCATTCCAAAGGGGGAGATTGTTAGAACTATATTATTGTAATAGAATAGGAGTTCAACAATAGTTGAGGGTGCTTATTGTAAATATACCTTATAGGTATATAACCCTTGTGATACACAAGGAAATGTAAGGATTGCACACAACTCTTGAAATAAACTATGTGTGTTTTAAGATGAAATGAGATTCTCTCTTAACCTATCATAGTTACATATTGCAATCCTTCAATCTACCGCTTGTTAATCCCTAAAAGATTAAGAATTTAAGCTCAAATCCAACCCATTTATAAAAAGGTTAGTCATATCAACTCTCTATTAACTCTAATTTGTCCATCTCAAACACAATCACAAACACCCGTAGTAGTGGAGGATATGGAGCTCTGTCATGTTAATCCTAATCCGAGCTGTCAGATGAAAAAAAGATCAAAATGAACCCTAATAAAAAACATTGGCAGAGAAAAGATCCATCAAAAAGAGAAGAATGATGCAAAACGAGTATATATTTTCGCGTTTTGTGACGGGATTGATAAAATTACTATCTCGTCTACTTTGAATTTATATTTCTTCAATTATTTTATTAAATATGTTAAATTACTCTATAAATAATAATCTAAAAGTCTTCAGAATTTCACCCTCAACTTAATAAATAATGTCTTAAAGACTAAGTGGGCGCTTGGTTAATTAGAGGGGAATGAGAATGGCAAAGGTAAGGGAATACAAAGGAATGCAAAGAGCATTCCTTGGCATTATCAATACCATTGATATTGTTTGGTTAATATAGGTAATTATTATATACACATATGTATGTATATGTGTGTGTTGAGTAGGGGTGGAGGTGGTGGTGATTTTACGACAAGTTGTGATGGTGTAGTGGTTGTGGCGGTGGTGGTGGTGCTAGAGGGTGGCGGTAGCGATATATACCAAATTACTTTTCAAAGAGAATCTTCTTCCATCTAGAGGAGATACTCGTTTATTCAGTATTGGACCATCTATAGCAGTAATATCAGTTTTATTAAGTTATTTAGTAATTCCTTTTGGTTATCACCTTGTTCTAGCTGATCTTAGTATTCGTGTTTTTTTTGTGGATTGCTATTTCAAGTATTGCTCCTGCCGGCCTTCTTATGTCAGGATACGGCTCAAATAATATAAATTCTTTTTTAGTGATGGTGGTGTTGATTGTTGATGTGTTACTATGGTGTAGTGGTTGATGTCGGTGGTGGCAGTGGCGGCAGTTGGTGGTGGTGGCAGCGGTGCCGGTGATGGCGACGATGAGGGCGGCGGTAGTTGGTGGCGGCGGCGACGACGGTGGCGGTTGGTGGTGGAGCTAGAGGGTGGTTGTAGCGACATTGGTGGTGGTGTTGATAGTTGACGTGTTACGATGGTATAATGGTTGCTGCCGGTGGCCGCGACAACGATGACGACGGCGGCGGCAGTTAGTGGCGGCAATGTCGGTGGTGGTTGGTGGTGGTGCTAGAGGGTGGTGTGTAACACCCTCTTTGCCGGCCTAGATTAATTAAGGTAATTGATTAATTGATCTTGGGATTTTAATTGTTTATGTGAATTATTTGTATATATGTGTTATTTATTGATTGTTTGTATTATTGGTTTATTTTTTTTATTAGAAATTGTTAATTGGATTGTAAGTATGGAAGGTGTGGTGGGTGTACTTTTAGTCAACCACACCCATGCCTCCTTTACTTGTGTAAGTGAACAAATAGAGTGTGTGTGTGTGTGCTTTTGTGTGTCTCGGCCGAGAAGGAGAAGAAGAAGGAAGAAAGAAAAGAAAATCAAGCTTCAATATTACTTGCATTTAAGTTGAACATTTGTTATCAACTTAAGGTTAGAAATTCTATGTTATGATGTTGATTGTAGTTTAATTTCGGTTGTATAGATTTGTGTAGTTATATCTATGAAATCCGATTGAAGCCTATATTATGATTTGATGATCATAGGACGTATGCATGTTAGATTTTATGATCAATATGTGTTCATAACATGTTTATAATGATTTCTGGAAACTGGTATAACTTGTATGCATGAAATCAGTTTAGAATATGAAGTAGAAATTGATGATGTGCTGAGTTTTGAAGGACTCGGATTGTAGAGGTTGAATGAGTCGGATTCCGACTTGAACCCGGATTCCGACTCTGCTGAATATGCCTTTACATTTAATCGGATTATGACTTACTCGGATTCCGCATCTCCTATCGGATTCCGACTAGGTTGAATATTGTTATGCATGTTCTCGGATTCCGCTTATTCAATCGGATTGTATTTTTCGGATATGAATCATTTACTCGGATTATACCTTACTCGGAATCCTATTCTTTGGGATTGAACTTTCACTCGGATTATGCCTTTGCTCGGATTTGAATTATGATTCAATCAGATTTGGTCATCTACTCGGAATCCGACTTTAATCGGATTGGAACTTAATCGGATTTGATGATTTGAAGATAAACATGAATTGTATATCTGTTTGGGGTTTATGTATGAATATATATATATATATATGAAATTGTGTACATACATGATTTACATGGATAAAAATGATATTTATTATTGGATCAGTGTTATGAATTGAATATTGACTTGGGTTACTTCAATCTCAGGAACTGAGAAGACTCGGTGAATTTAGTCATCTGAGTGCGCCAAGGTTTTGAAGACTTTGGTGAGTGGATTTATATCTTCGGATATACAGGATTTAATATCCTATTTGGAATGCTCTTGTTTGGATTGTATATACATGTTATTTGGAGACCAGTTTAGTCTGAGCCTTTGCTTGGGGGTGTAACTTATCAGATCTTGGGGTGCATTTATTGTACTCAAGAAGACTGGTGTTGTTATCACTGTTAGCTGGGCTATCGGTAAACCTTGGTTTTGGCCGACCATGGTTGTAGGTGCTTGCAACACCGCCGGTTCTCCTGGGATTCATGAGCTATTTGGTTTGGGCATATTTGCCTTGTGTATGTTTAGATATTTGTTCCCTCGCTTAGCTTTGTGCTAATTCCCCACTAGATTGTTTTGCAGATCCTCTGAGGTGATCTTGATGCTTGGACTGGGAATATGGACAGACCAAACTCTGATGTCAAGATTTTGAAAAGAGTCTGTTTTGTATTAACACTGTATCGGTTTTTGTACATCAAACAAGTGAAATTATTTTGTATCTATTATGTAATTAAGATATTTATATGTAATTAGCTTCCGCGTGCAGTAATATTATATGTTAAAAAAAGTACAGTGTTACATGGTGGTAGCGATATTATAGTTGACGTGTTACGATGGTGTAGTGGTTGCCGCCGGTGGTGGTGGTGGCGGCGACGACGACGACGTCGATGGCGGTAATCGGTGGTGGCGTCATAGAGTAGTGGCAACGATACTCGTGGTGTTCAGTGATGGTGTCGATGATCCGTGGCGGCATATGTACCTGAATCAATTTTCCTGAATTCATTACCCCCAATTTACTGGGGAATACTTCATTACCCAATAATGGATAATGAATGATTATATTCCACCTAAACAAGCAACATCAATGATTACCATTCACATTCTTTACCCCTAATACTCCCAACCAATTTCATATAAGAAAAAACCACATCATAAACAGTGAAATGACACATGTTAGTCTCTTATCAAATGCAAATATTATATGAAATGGCGCATGTTAGTATCTTGTCAAATGGAAATAATATAGATCAGTCATATAAAATATTATAATGAAATTCTGATATGATATTATATATGAATTTCTAATAATACATTTACCCATATTTTAATAATGTATATATTTATTTATATGTTTATACTTACAATTATTTTACTATACATGTTAGTAATCTTTAATATTAGAAACATTTAAATTTATTTTAACTATCCCTTATTTATACACGAGGTGTAAACTAGTATAGATAATTAGAAAATCGGACCTATTGATTGTATTTAAATAGCTAATTGGCTTTTTATTTTGTTTTGTTACCGGGTATCACACATGGAGCCTTAACACCCTGTTCTCGAGTTAATTTAAGGAGGCGAAGGAAAGGAGGAGAAAGTTTATTTAGGGAAACTGTGTTCTTGAGTTTTTTTTAAGGAGGGGAAGGAAAGGGTCAGGAGAGGTTAGAAGGGGCACTTTTACCATTTTTATATGTAAAAACTTCCCCCTCACTTTTGGGATGATTAAGAGGGGGAGTTTTTTTATCTTTCTCTTTCATTTCCATCCTTCCCTTCCCTTCCCTTCCCTTCCCTTCCCCTTCATTTAAAAACTCGAGAACAGGGTGTAAAAGAAACTTGTGATTGAAGATTTTGTGCACAAATAACTAAGAATTCATGTTTAAAATGAGCACAGGTAGGAAATTATATCTAATTTTATATTATTATAATAAAAAACGAGTTAAGTCGTTAAAATTAATCAAACCAACTCGATTATCGTCAGTTTGGCTGATTTGTTTAGACTTAACATAATAGCTAGTTCGGTTTAAAAAAATGATATATTCTTTTAATTTTTGTTTTTATTTATCCTTATACTCATTTGATCAAGACATATGTCAAAATCAAGGGAGGATGTGAGGAAAGAGAATTAATAGAGTACACATGTTATCCTGTGATGAGTAGCAGGAATTAGGACTGGAAATTTGGGTCGTGTTCGTGTTAAATGGTTCGGGTTGTGTTCGTGTTAACCATTTTCGTGTCAACCCATTCTTGACCCGGTTTAGTTTCGTGTCGTGTTCGATTCATGTCACTTAATTCGTGTTCGTTTCGGATCGTGTTTTCGTGTCGACCCAGTTTTTGGAGAAAAAAATCAACTTATGCTTTCGGTCAAATAACTTGACTTTCATGTCGGGTTTTCATATCGAATTTTTTTTTTTAGAAAAGTGTTGCATGTATAACTTTCTTATATCAACTTTACTAAGTTTTTATTACGCATTGTAATTCTTTATTTGTTCAACTTCGCAAGCATAAAAAATCAAAAATATAAAACCATTATAACAGTTCTAACTTCTAAAACACAAATACATATATAATTCACAACATAAGTTTAGGAATTCAAAACACAAATACAAATAAAATTCACAACATAAGTTTGGGAATCCAAACATACGATTAATAATCATCAAACACCCGAATATATATAAGTTTGGGAATTCATACATATGTTGTATATTTGTATATTCTAGATAAACATATATATTTTACAAGTCAGCAACATATATAAGTATAGATGCATATGGCCTGGATTGATAAACAACATATATATAAGCAACATAAACAACAACTCAATAAGAAGTCTAATGAAATTGGCTAATGAACAGGATTGAAGATTGCAACGTGGATCTAATGAAAGTGTGTAGTGTGTGTTTTTTGTTGATTGTATTATGCAAGGGGACTACGATTTGGTCTGCCCTGTTTTGTCTTTGGAATTAGAATGTTTGTTACAACAATAGTTTGATGATATATGAAAGTTTGCAGTTCAAAAAAAATCATAAACAACAACATATAGAGAATACATATGTCGTGCTCTTGACTCTGTTTGTATATTTGTATGGAGGGGTGTCGACTGAGGATGGAGGGGTGGAGGGCTATAGGCGTCAGGGTGGTTGCATGAAGCCGTGGATGTAACACCGGTTTTCACGCGCTTAAAATTAGGAAAATTTAAGCTTTTTAACTTATAGTATAAAAGCCAGCAGCGGAAGTAAACGTCATTAACAAAACGTAATAAGTGTTAACTGACTCGGCAGTTATAATACAACAAAAAATACGCCAAGTTCAACTGACAGGTATTACCAACTAACCGACACTACCGACCATCGGATCACATAAATACAACGAGCAGTGTTCCGCAAAAGATATATACAACAGCTACCAACAAGTCCCCGCCTCTCAAAGGCCGACAACTACGCACCTGCAAAAAGGGAAATTCAGGCACCATTAGCTACAACTAGCTAGTGAGCACAGATTTACACATAAGCATCAATAAGCAGGTTATCCCAACAACGGGACAGCACATAAGGCTATCCTAACACATAGTGTCGCGCCAACGAGTAAATAGGAATCATTTCTCGCAGGGAGGGAAGCCCCGCTCAACGATTCAAACTGGGGACCATCAGCAACAACTATCCGCAATGGTGGGGGAGCGAAGAGCAGTCCACCAAATGCCTTACGAAGCTCGAAGCTCAACATCTCGGATCTCAACGGAAGCTAAGATCCCAACTCACGTTAAGGAGCGACGGTTTGCAAGACCACCCCGACGTGCTGCACACCGAGTACCGTTGATCCCCGTTATTCCATCAAAGGGATCCAGCCTTCGGGAAGAAAGCTGACCTTAACCATGCCATCAACAGTCCGGACCAATACAACACACAACAACAACCCATTACGGGTTCAACTATACGCATGTGATTCATAACCAACGTGTAAAGCAACTTAGCATGACAACAATATACAACAACATGTATAACATACCTCATATACGCATGTGTGCGACATCAATAACATATGTCAAAAAACAACAGACAACGCTACTTACCGAGACTCATGGGAAAACCGGTATTCACCTCGAGATTATAGGAGGCAGATATGAATTCGGGAATCCCAGGAGCACACGGAATCGTCCGAATCACCTAACACATCACGTGTAGGTTCAGTCAACGTCTAAAAGTACTATCACTGCTTCTATGCAAACGTACAACAAACAACAAGCAACAAGCAATCTGGAACAACTCCTACGGCCGCAGAGGATATGTCCTACAGCCGCAGGACATATTACAAACACCTCCTACGGCCGTAGGATTACATCCAACGCCCGCAAGAGTTCCTTTCCAAGAAACCATACCCTACGGCCGTAAGGACCATACCCTACGCCCGTAGGAGTGATTCATTGGGTACCAACGGTCGTAGGTTATGTACCTACGCCCGTAGGCTTCTTTCCTTCACCCGTAGGTGGTAAACCTCATAAAATATCCTCCTACGACCGTAGAAACCTTTTCCTACAGCCAAAGAAGGCTTAATTTTAATATTCCTGAAAAACACCCCTCCTACGGCCGTAGGAACATTCTCCTATGGGGGTAGGAACTAAATTTCTACAAATCTGAAAAACAGCCCTCCTACGGCCGTAGGAACATTCTCCTACGGGGGTAGGAGGTTCCTGCACAGCAGTCCTTCGTCTCTGTTCGCGAAACAGGCCCGAAACTCGCGTTTTTCACCATTTTTATCGACTAAAACTTGGATTCAACAATTCTCACATGTTATTTAACATCACTACCAACTAGTACATGTATTCTTTCTTTAAAACAACTTCAAACTCATGACTTAAACCTCCAATTGACACTACACACTTTACCACTTCAAGAACTAGGTTTTGAATCTTAAAATCACTTACAAGATAGATAACTACAGCTGGATTTCCTTTGAATTCAGTTAATGAACCCGCAAACAACACTTCCTTCTTGATCTCCTTCCCAAAATCACAAAGTATGTGTGTGTAGAAGCTTACGTATGAGAGTATGTGTTCTAATGTGTGTTTTGTGTGTGTTCTTTGTCAAAGCAGGGGATAAGATCCCACATAAACCGACCTTGGTTGGTTTAATACCCCGTGTGGGTATTTCGTTCTCCTATTCAACTTAAAACACGAGCTAGGTTTATCCGTTTCAACTAACGGAGATATTTTCGGAATCATTATTTGAAACCGTTCAATAATTTACCAACTTTATCTATTTCCAACATTTTACCAACTTTAGCCACATAACCACGTGTACCAACAAATAACAACAATTAACAACAAGAACAACTTAGACCACTTGGTTAATGTCAAGGTACAACTATACAAACACAATGTACAACAAGCTACTACTAGGCCCTATTTTAGGGTGTTACAGTGGAGGTGGCCGGTTGTGTCGACAATCGTAAACTCGCCAATCGCAAGTCGCAAGTCGTAACGCAGGGAGGCTAGGGCACACACGTTCTTTCCCCTTTCCCCCTTTTCTTGTTCCATAATTCTTATTTCTATTCTTAATTTCTTATAAATATTTATTAATTTTATCAAAATTAAGATTGGCTGTATTTGATTTGACTCACAAGTTTGAAGGTAAAATGAAAATACTGAAAATGAGTCCCGCCATTTTGATATTTCTTAATTATACTAGTTACTTAGTTAATGACGTAGTTCATATTTATAATTTAAAATTTCTAAATATTTTTACGTTGAATATTTTTTGGATTTTTAAAAATTTTTAATATAAAAAGATCGTGTTAAACGGGTTACCTTCGGGTTATCGTGTTCGTGTCGAAAAGTTTTGTGTTATTTTCGGGTCGACCCAGTTCAGTTTCGTGTCGTGTTCGTGTCAACCCAAATCGTGTTAGGTTCGGGTTGGGTTTCGGGTCGTGTTAGGATTTGTCAGTCAGAGGATATAGTAGAAACGAAAAATAGAAGGATATTTAATTTCTTTAAAAAAAAATATCAAACCGTGCATATACCAATTTAGTCAAGACTTCAGGTTCAAACTGACCGGTACGAACCATTTCATAGTGTAATGGAATCCGATTATGTGGGAAGTGATTGTGTGTAGCATGAATAGACGGGTGTGGGGGAAGTTGGTGGATGGTGTTGGCGTGATGGGGTACGTCAGGTGGTGGTATACGAGTGCGATGATGTCAGTGATCGATGCTCATGGAATCTGAATGGAAGGTGCCATTAATTATTACATGTGTTCTACTTTGACACAAATGCCTTTAAATAAGCCTACACCAGTCAAGCTTTTTTACCAAACTTTGTCCAACACAACAAATACTACTTGTCAACCTATAACTAGTACTCTTTTAACTAAATTATATTATATTTGTGGTTTTATATTCTTTTATTAAATTTTTATACTCGTCGTACTACTCATACATTCATGGCAAAATTATAAAATAAAGAGAAGAAATTAAAAAAGAAAATTAATATTTTCTTAATATCTTGGTCTAGTAAGTAGAAGAATAATATAGAAGGATAAAGTAGGAGAAAATAGAGTTTTTCATTTTATTTTACTATAATATCTTATTTCATTCTTCTACCCACTACATAGTAGCATATGAAATTTATTAATTATATTAAAGTATCTCGACTCTTAAATTTAACATGTCTTTAGAAAGATTTAATAAAACTAGCATTGTGTAGCGTAATACGACGGCAAAAAAAGAATTTGTGCTCAAGAACATGTTCGATTTTAAGAATGTATGGTACGGTATGTGTAAATGAGATGTCACGAAAAGTTGTTTGACAACATACCAGTTTTATTTTTTATTTTTTTTGTCTTTTTATTTCTCTTCTTTCCAATCAACACTTTTGTTAGTTATTAAATTATTTTTTTATAAAATAAGAAATAATATATTATTATTAAATAATTAGAAAGAAAGATATCTTGTCTTAAAAATTGTATTGATGTAAGTGCCAAACCATAAACAATTAAATAATTATTGTTCATATTTAACGTTATAAAGCAACAATATCATAAATAGTTCATAGAGTTAATTAAGATAATAATTAATCTAATTGTTTGTATCTTTATATACTTATGTAAAAAATCTATAATACTTAAAAATAATTAGTAGTCTTAAAAAATTAAAAAAAAAGTAAATGTTTTATAATATATAGTAGAAAAGTATAGATAATTCAAAACCTTTGTACTATTAATTACAAACTAAAAAAAATCATGTATCATCTAAAAAATTTCAATATGGAGAGGATTAAAAGTTTGTTTAGTGTTAGAATATTTATAAATTTTGTATCTCTAAATTTTTGAGAGAATTAATTATTTTTACGATAGTTGTTGGGGAAGCAGTCGACCACGAGGTGGTCATGTGATTGACCACATACGAAGAGAAAGGCCAAGGAGGAGGACACGACGCGTCGAGGGTGGACGACGATGAATGTCACGATCAACGGCGAAAGAAAACAACCTCCGTCAGACGGACAAAGGTGGCCCACACACACCTTTACACAACGACAACGACGGCCGCCGGAAAAAAATTCTGATCATGGATAACGAAGACAGTAGGCGGAGGAGGTGGCGATGATTCGTGGACAGTAATTTAAAAAATAAAAATCAAATCGTAAAATAAAAATAAGTGTGTTTGTGATTTTTAAATTATATAAAAGAAAAATGGCATCCAAGAAAGTTTGGAATAATTTCATGTCGGATTGTATCAGGAAGCTTTTTGAAAATTGTATATTGGAACAAGCATGCTTCTATGATTATATTTAATTTAACTTTTTAATAGTAAATATATAGTTTTGGTTATTAAACCTCGCTAAAAAATTTGTTTTACAAATGTTTTAGAAAAAAATAATTTACAACTTTACACCATGGTTATTAAAGTCGCGATTTTGAATGTAAAATTGATCTTACGATCATACCAATAAAAAACGATTTGGATTGTATCTAAGATGGCAAATAAGTGACGTTCTACTCAGAATCGTAAGATCATAAGTAGGATTGTAGGATCTGTATATGATTTTACGATCTCACATGTGATATTGTACTTGTATGACGAGTTCTTTGGCATTTTGTATGCTTATTACAATGTTTTAACTCTTTTATTTTCTACATTTTGTGAAATAGTCAACTTTGGGTTAAGAACGAAGTGTTACGAGTTTTCTACTTTAAGCTCTTGTCATATTTTTTTATTTTTCTTTCATCTTAATAGTATGGGGTGTACCCATATTTCAAGTTGTGTCAGTGACAAATCTGCATAACCCACTTCATATTTCAGTAATCCTTAAATCCCCAGTACTAAACACATTTCACAAGATTCAAAGATTTTTTATTTAAAAAAAATACTCTCTTTCCTCACTACTCTTTTCTCTCTCCTATTTTCCCTCTTTCTCTCTCATCTCTCTTGGGTAGTGAAATGATGTTTGTTTTTGTCTTTCTCAATGCCGACCCTCGAGGGGTGTTTTTCTTTTGGTACCGCAAGTTCACCTCAGCATGTCAAAAGGTTTACAAGAAAAAGAAATTATTGTGAAATAAAGACTTGATGCACCTTATGTGCTCTAGAATTATTAATTCTGTTAAAAGAATCTTGTATTTAAACTTTCTTATTATGAGTGAACCAAATAGATTGTGATGAAATTTATTATATGTTTTTAGCGGTTACAACATTGACTGTTGTATGTATAACGAGAAATGTAAAACCGCGCTTCGCTACGGATTTGAAATTTTACGTATTTAGTATGGAAAAATTTATTATCTTAAAATACTTGTTATATATCCTATAAAAAAGAATCATATTAATAAGAATCTTCTAATATATATAAAAGATTAATTAGAAATTTTTTTTAGATAATTTTGATCTTTCATTTAGTAAAATATTTAATCATAGCCGTTCATTTTTATAATTTTAAAATTTTGATTTTGACTTTTTTAAAGTCAAACTAATATGACTAATCAGTGTGAAATTAAGATAAAAATAACATTTAATTAAATTATAATATTCAATATAACAATTAAATTAATGTGTTACCGCGTGTATTTACTTGTGTGTTGTACCTTTAATATTTTGATTTTGATTTGAATATTTAAGCTAACCCTTAATTTTAAAATTTTATTTTATAGCTTATAATTGTAACGATAATAATCGGCGATTTATACAAAAAAATACAATTGCATCTCTTCATATTATGATAGCATGTTTTTGCAATCACATTATTACAAGCTTAGATATGATACTCATGAATGAGAAGGTATGCTTTTTATATTCTCTTCATTTATGTATCTAAATGCATGATCTAAAATTAAATACTTTTTATTGTTTTTATTTCGTTTAGGGTGACCGAATATCACTGAAAAATACATATGAAGATTTGCTTGAGTATTATATAAAATACTATGTCTTATAAAATATACAATAACTATATGAAAAAAAAGTAAAAACTAAAAATATAAAATTTTATTTTGTAGTAATAAAAGATAGAAAACCAACTAACAACAAAGAAAAGAAAAAGATAGGGATTGTAAAGCAAACAAAAATAGAAAAGAGAAAAGGGTATCAGAACTTTAAAACATGTCATTAGGTAAAGTGACAAATCTATCTTACATTGTGAAATGTATGGTTAAAGAAGAAAAAGTTTATTTAATTTTAAGAAGTAAAGTGTATGCCAAAATGTAAAAATAAAATAAATTTATTAATGAAGGAAAGGGGGTTTAAAATTTAAATGACGATGGGTAGAAAAATAAAGGACGTAATTTTAAAAAATTAATGCATATGTAAATCTAAAATGAAAATTCAGTAAAAATATAAAAAAAAGGGATAAGAAAGGAATGGAGATATGTGGCATCCAAAATCAAGATTCGATAAAAAAAATATTAAAAAAAAAGGGATAAAAAAGGAATGGTGATGTGGCGAGGATCGAACTTGAGACCAAGATGTTAAAAAAAGTGGACTTTCCACTGGGCTAGACTAATAATAGCTACATTCCTTGGATATGTATTATATATATATATTGTATACAAAAGGTGCATTTTAGCAAAACCTTTTGTTAACAGTATTTCAGGCTTATGTTAAGGGTTGTGAAATGTATATAACAAGGTTTTTAGTGCCCGCGCGTTGCGGCGGGGCTTCTATATAATAAATTTAACGAAAATGTTTAATTGGTTATTAAAACATAAACATTCAATTCAACGGGTATCATTCATTTTTTAAACAAACACTAATCTTGTACCCCTAATAAGTGTTTTGGTGTTAAAAACAAACTTTTATCACATGTACAACATACTTTCATAGCATCTTTTATGGCATTCCACTCTAACAAAACATATTTCCATAATCATTTATGACCTTCCACTCTAACAAACTTTCATCTCCGGTTGAACATAATTTCGTAACATCATTTATTGGTTCCACTCACAGAAATTCAGAAGCACTTAGACATCCCACACTTTAATCTTGTTGCATTAATCAACCTAAACATCAGGGCGAGTAACAAAAGTTTATTCACTTACTATAATTCAACCCAAAAGACATCTATCTTTCTACTCATACTCATACAATTTTACTAAAAAGACACATGAAACACAAACACATATACATACATGCTGGTAGATACACAAATATAGAATAACAACTTAATAGGCTTTATGGATCTAAAATTTTTGTTAATTATATGACTCCTTGTGTGTTTCGTTTCAAATGTGCAAGTTGACATAACCTTTTCCAAGAATAGGCATCAATATTTCAATTCTCAAAAGAAAGTAAACACATCTATCTCTGTATCAAATATGTATACTTATATAAACAAACTTCAAAATACACATCTATTAAAAAATAAAACTTAAAAACCCCTAGACTGAAACTTACCACAAATACGAACCACCCTTGTAAAAATATATAAAATCGAGCCTCATCCACTACTAATAGTTACACAAATCAACCATATGTCATACAACCTTAGAAGGTAGTGGTTGACATAATATTATTGTAAAATATTTTCTGATATTAACTTTAACTATATTAGACTTTGAGGTAGACTTTGTTAGTTAGTTTTTCAAATATTAACTTTAATAAATTAGACTTTGAGATAGAACTTTTTTTATAAAAAAACAATCTTTATGAAAAAACTACATTTATCATAGATGAAAAAGTATTTGGTTTAGAAAAATAACATCCTAAGAAAAAAAAACACTGTAGATGAACAGTGTCTTAGCAATAGTGAAACTAACATTTGGTAAATGTTATGTAGTTTAATTATCTACAAGCTTAGGGAAGGGAGACTGAGGTGGTTCGGTCACGTTAAAAGGAGGCTTCCAACAGCACCAGTTAGGAGAGCTGAATCGCTTACAGTGGAGGGCACTAGGAGGCGTGGGCGGCCTTTTCTGAGGTGGGAAGATAGAGTTAAAGCGGATTTGCGGGAGTTATCTCTCTCGGTGGACATGATCTCAGATAGGCCCTCATGGAGAAGGAAGATTAGGATCCAGGAGTAGGTAACAGAGAGAATGCGCTTGGCTTCATAGGGTTTTGGATTTTGTTTCGACTTTCTTTTCTTAGGTTTATAGCATACTTAGTTTCTGAACCTTAGATGGTTTTTGTTTTTGGGTTTTTACTGTTTTCTTTTTCAGGTGTAGGTTGTGCCCTTTTTTGTAGGTTGTTTTTCGGTTGTATTTATGTAGTATTATTTTTATTATTAGTATTTTTATTATTACTATTATTTTTTATTATTATTTTTAGTATTATTATTTTATGTTTTTTTTATTATTTTTAGTATTTGTTTGTTTTTATTTTATTTATCTATTTTTTATTTATGTCTTGTTTCTTCGCAGCTGGAGGTCTTTGTTCAGGAAGCAATCTCTCTACCTATGGGTAGAGGTACGATTGTCTACATCCCACCTCCCCCATACCCCGCTTTAGCGGGATTTTGGGTATCGTTGTTGTTGTTGTTGTTGTTGTATGTAGTTTAATTATATAATATATAATTATATAATATTTTAAAATGGAAACTTTCAATTTTCCATTAGAATGTTATATAATTTGTTTATGATGCATATTATAACACATAAAAAATAATAAATTTTTAGTGATTTGTAGTAAGATATTACAATCTCAATCCCGATCCTACGATCCGATTTTACTTTGGCGAAAACAATCCCGAATAATATCTCGATCTTAATAACCTTGCTTTACACAATGTCAAAAATGGTAAAATTGAGTAATTGACAAGTTTCCAATATTCTCCACATCTAACGTTTAACTTCTAAATTTAATTAAATGGACTTCTGGCTTAGCGATATAAATATATCGAAAAGATGTTCTTTATGAGGATGGGTTCTAGTCCATTAGTAGACACAGATGTAGATTTAGGAAAATGATTAGAGTATGTATTTAGCCGTTTAAAATAACTTTCGAAATTTAAATCTACCTCTAGGAACACACCCACAGCCCACTACCCCTTTATGCTATATTTGATATTTTGAGAAAGAGGCATGACAATAGAGTTCGAAACCTGTCTAAGGGAAAACATGGGTGTTTATTAGGTTTACCGTGCTAAAATGGTGGTTAATTTTTAGAATTTCAAATATATTGAGAATTAAGTGAGTACGGAATGGTCTCCCCACCATTCCGGTAGGTTTGAGAATTTCAAAATTTCTCAATGGAACACCAACCCATACCCTAATGGGGTCGACAAAATTTACCCCGCCAACATGAAAGGCCCTGAAAATTTGTTTGCTCAAATTGTTAAAAATTGAATAAGTTATGATAATTTAAAAACTAAGCGGTGATGTTTTATTAAAAAAAAGTTCTCGTGAATTTGGTAAAGGGGAGGCACGTATCTTTTCTTCCCATTTTCAATTTCATTTTTACTCTTCTGAATGATAGACTAAGATTTGTTCCTTATGTTATTCAGATAATGGTGATTCTTCATTGATTCATACCCTATTTATATGAAATAGTTTATTGGAGAATCATACTTAACGTGAGTAATGTGATAACCAATCTTAGCCGTCTGATTCCTCTTTTTTTAATTCAATCACCAACCCATGAATTCATCTATTACACCCACGTTCTCCATCCATGAATTTCACTTACAAAATGAATTGTTAAGATTGGTTCTCACAAACTCATAATAAAGATGGTTCTCAAATAAACCCCATCTTACAGTTATTATACGAAAAACAGTTTTCATCTTAACTTTCTTATACACACACATTAATATATAAAGTATTTAACTCTCTTCATAAAAAACTTAATAGTAAGTTAAAATTACCAACTTAAATACCCTTTTAATAACTTTAAACAATCTAAAACGTAAATTAATATAAAGGGATACAATATGAAAAAAGACTATCCGAATATTTAACTTTTTCATTAAATCTATTGACTATTGATAGTACTTTAAATGCCACCCAGGGCATTCAATTTTGTTTATACCCAATGTACCAAAAAACATACTAAATGACTAAATATTTCCTTAATTTTGTTTACACTCAATAATTGTGTACTTTTTAGAATTACAAAACGTCAAAACTTATTAATATGTGTTTTTCTTTTCTCAATTAACTAGTTTCCTTATACATAAAAATATAAAACTAAAAAAAATGTTGCAAATCACAATAACCGATTAGCCTGGTTCGGTTTTTTACTCAATTAATTTTTATTTAGAGGTTTCAGCTCAGTTCATCCCTAGTTCAGTCCGGTTCGACAATTTGATGGGCCAGGCCTGTAACTGGGCCACAGAGACAGAACATTTCATCAAAAGGCCTAATTGGGCTACAATAACGTATGGCCCAATAAGTATCGACCCTTGTTGACTTAATGACTTGTTGTCTTGTTGAATGTTGACTGTTCCATCATCAAAATGTAATTGATTCCTTCAAGAAAACAAAATTGTAATTAGTTGAGTGAGAACTTCACGATTTTTTACATGATGCTACCCATCAAAGAATGTATGATACCATAGCCGGATTACATTCTTATAAAAGTTATTAACATAAGTTAAAGATAAACACTTTTTTCTATAAGATATTTTGAGCTTAAAAGAAGAGTGTAATATCTTGTGTCGTGGGATGACACAAATCGCGCTATTTAGAGTGAAGTTCGTAAGCAATCACCGAAATAGTCTTTTGAGTTTGGAAAATACTATTACAATCTTTGACATTTATAAATTGTAACAATTTCGATCATTTATCTCTAAGGGTGTTTTTAGAGAAAGTAACCAGTAACTGTAGTTCTAATCTAATAGCTGAAGTTAGAAACTGTATATTTAATTTGTATATGTGTTTGGCAAAGGAGCTAGTAGCTCATAGTTAGAGTTGGAGTGTGTAAAATGACAAAAAATGACAAATTATAAAAATAGGAGAAATTAAAAAGTTATAAGGGTATTTAGGTAATTTTGTATACAATTTTTTTTCAACTAGTTTTAAAAAACTACTTCAATAATCTTTTTATTATAAAGTTTTTTTGTTCAAAACACTTTCAGTTTTTCCATCCTAACAAGACTTGTATTTTTTTTACAAAAATAAAACTACCAACTTCAAAAAAACTCAAAACGATTGGTACCAAATACACTAAAACTGTGTCTAAATAATGGGGGTGAGCATAATAATAGAAAACCGAACCAGTCCGTTAAAACCGACACAAATGATGGTTCGGTTTTAAATTTTGAAAAAACCGAGGTGTTCCGTTCGATTTCGGTTTCAACCAAAACCCGCCCAATTAAGAAACTGACCCATTAATATATATATTAATTTTATAGTTATTAAATTTGTAATATCTTAGGTGAATCTCACATCGGCTGTAGACAGGAGAGGTGTTGGGTTTATAATTAAACTTTGGTCTTACATGACACAATGCGTTTTGGAGCCACAAGCAAGATAGATCCAAAGGGAACTCTACAATTAAGCGTGCACGGGCAGAAGAAATCCAGGGATGGGTGCCCCCTGGGAAGTTCTCGCCTCGTAGTCAGAAACAAAGTCGTGAGCTGGTGGAGCAAAGCGGACAATATTGTGTTGTGGTAAAGCAGGCCAGGTGTTACATGTGGTATCAAAGCCACTCATATGCCGTTCGAGATGGTGGGGAAAACCTCGAGGACGATGAGTTCCACGGGGGGTGTTTGTAATACCTTAGACGGATCCCACATTGACCGTGGATAAGAGAGGCGTTGCGTTTATAAGTAAATTTGACCTTACATGACACAACGCGTTTAGGGGCCAGAAGTATGACAGATCTCATGAGAATTGTAGTTAAGCATGCTTAGACACCTATGAAATTCTCTTTCGGAAAATTTATTAAAACGTGTAACTATTATTTGCCTATTTTTCAATTTATGTAACCCTCTTTTAATACTCTAATCAAGTACCTATTTACATATTTTGGTTCAACAAATGCAACCAATGGTTTGGATTCTTTTTATTTTGTGGTTAAATAAGATCGCTTATGTCATTTTACAAAGGAGAGTGAGACAATGAGACTCTTATTTAAAATTAAGGAGTCTTTTTTAACGTTTCATTTTTATATTTGTGAAAACACATTTGATCATAACATGAGAGAGTATTAATACGCAACCAATAACATGTAACTTGTTGTAACTATCTTTTTCGAATGCATAAGTACAATTTTCGATTTATTTGATACTGTTTTTCACCTCTTATAAGTTTGGGTAATATTTGCTTACTTTTTGCTATTATTATTGTTGTTATTGTACTACGGTGTAACCCTTAAATTTTTTTAGTGATTTTACTCTATTGTTTACTTTGGCTATTTATTTTAATCCCTTATTATTTATTCTTGTAATTTAGTTTATTTACCTTTAACATGCTCTTATTAGTCAAAACCAACATATCAACTAATTAAGATTTAAGCCACTCAAAAAAAGAATTTTAGTGGTTAAATTAAAATAGAGCGTAAACTGTGTGATTATATCATTTTTAACCTATATTATATTGTAGTTGATAAAACTTAGTTTTTTGTGTCTTTAAAGTATAATCACATGGAAAATTTTAGAAACAGTACATAAATTGAGAAAGGTAAGGATAAAGATGCTTGCATTTGGTTGAATTTTCGCGATATTTATCAAACTGATAGAAATGAAAATACAAATATGTAGTAGTTTCTTATACAATAGTATTTTTCTTAATTTTTTTTTGTTACTAAGCAAGAGAAATGAGTTTTCATTCTTAGGTTTTACTTTTCCTTATCAAACTACTTCTTCTTCTCTATGTAACCTCAACCAATTACCGACAAATAGCACCGGTGACAAACACATGATATGACTGAGAGGTGGTTAGTCTAAAACTTGCACAAAGATAATGTTTCATGTCTAATTTAAGGCGCACAAAGGTTTCAAGATCAATCTAGTGCTTTGTGTTGTTGATCGTGTAAAGAGACACGATTTGGATCAAAATTTATACCATCCAAAATCGTTACTGTGAGTAAGTAGGCGCGACGGCATGCAGGACAGAGCGGCACCTCCCCCACCGAAAAATAATATTAACTAATAAATATTTATATGATAGATATAAAGTTTATGGTTGCTTCAATGGTAGATGATCATGTTCAAGACCATGAGGTCACATGTTTTGTCCCTTACCCCTTTCTTTTCTATTTTGGACCCTTTGTTTTAATTTTATATTCTCTTATTCACTATAAAGGTCATTTTCACATTTTGAGACTCTTAGGTCGTTCGAGCACAGATGTTTAAACATTGTGAGAGTTGTAAAAATCTAGAACTACTTAAAAGCATGTATATATTTGTCATTGAATTTGTTTTCTTATTCTGCAAAGATGAAATTGTAATTTTTAATAATTGAATAATTGAATAATTATTCATGAATATTTCACGTGTTCTTTGAATTATCAATAAATTGTATTCCACCTATTCTACAATATATTTGATGTTGTTACTACCCCAATTTAAAACCAACATATATTTGTGTGGCAGCCTTAAATTAGAACTTGTAGCGAACAAACCTAATATAAAATGTTAAAGTGTAAGTGTTGGGATTTATATGAGTTGTAATTAAAAAGTTTAGTTGGTATTTAGGGATTTGGGATTTAAGTAAAAGTTCTCAATATAATATATAATATTAAATGGTTTAAATAATTGATTCTAAAAATATCTTCGTTAAAATATATAAATTTTTTTATAAATAAGTTGTAAGTTGGACAAAAATAAAGAAATACACGCTTTTGAAATAACTAACACCAATGCCGGTAACTCTCGCGATTCTATCTGCAATTCGTCTCAATGCCGCCGCCGCCGTTGTCGTCGGTTTCTCCTCATTTGGGGAACCTTAGAATCACCGATTGACCCATCATCTCCTCTTATTTTTTGTCTTCTTTGTTTAGATCTTGGTTAGATCTAAGGGGTTTCTCTCTGGAATTTATACCACCACCAGGTTTCATCGAGTAGGTCTCAGAGTGAAATGAGAGATATCTAAGAGAAAAAAAAGAGATATATCCGAGGTATGGCCTGAGGTATGCATGCGTATGTGTGTGTTTCGAATGGCAAGGAGGTGTTTAGAAGCATCGATGGTATCAAGGTGGTGGCATAGGGAAATATAACTATATAAGGGTTGGGGAGATGGGTGGTGAGAGAAAACTACTCCACTATAAGGTCATCAAGTTTTGTTTAACTACTCAATGCACCACGTTTTTCTTTACAAGTAGTTTTACATTCATAATCAAAGAGGTCAGATTGCATGAAAGATTGATCCAATGGCTAGCTAAACTCAAGACTTTATACGGCTGTGATTAAAAGTTAATATAATCTAACGGCTACAAATAAAAATTGTTTGATGACGGTTATACTCACCCGCAACCACACACACACACACACACACACACACACACACACACATATATATATATATATATATATATATACATACATACTAGCATAATATCCGCGCAATGCGGCGACGACAAATAACTCTCACTCGATAGAATTTCAATTTTCGATAAAGTAGGGGTACCTTATTCACGCACTATGATGATGTTGAATAGTTTCATCCGCAACATGTATACTTTTTCTGCTTTTTAATTTCTTTATTGCTTTAACTATTTATTCATTTTTATTTAATTTGTTATAATATCTTATAAGTTACAAATTAATTTGTGTTGACTTAACTTTTTAAAACATTATTGATTATGGAATGTTTAGTATTATAATGGTAATTAAGTATATAACTAAGTCCATTTAGTTGTTTCCTTAATGAAAGTATATTAGTAATTTCATCTTACTTAAACTTCAAGAGTTTAAATAAAAGTGCTAAATGCTTTATAATGTAGTATAAATCTTATATTCTTATTAAAATAAAATGATGCTTACCTCATCATTCCTCTTACTTAAAAAATCTCCACCAATCACAACCCTTCATTTAAAAAAAAGATTAAAAAAATGGAAAATAAAAGCATTATGACGTCAGATGGGGCTTCAAAGGCTTAAGTCTTCATCGATTCTTTCTACATAATTACATTAATTGGAAGGGGTTGAATGTAAATTGTTAAGAGGGTAGTATGAAATATGTGAGGGGGTTTTAAGAAAATTGTATATTAATGTAATTAATTATAAGTTGTTTGAAAATTATGTTTAATAACTTCAAATATATTTTGTTTTGAGAAAAAATAATTATATATTTGTAATCGTCTCATTTTTATCTACGTTTTGATATAAATTTTATCGGACTATGAGTTTTTTTGAAAAATTAGTATAATTTAATTGTTTTATCAACATCTAAATAGTTATTGGACATTTTATTTGTCATTTATAGTTATTCTCTCTACATAATGTAGTCGATATAATCACTAATTTCTTGGTATTTCGATAAAAAGAATTAAAAGTATAATATAACTAATGGCTAGTGGCATAAAGTTGTTTACAAAACTACCACTACCGTTACACTGTGTTCCAGAGTTATACGAGGAAAGAAAATGAAAGGATAGGAAATTAACGAGAGAAAAGAAAAGAAGAGAAAGGAATATGTTTTTGTCATTTGGTGTTCCCGAGTTCGAAGTAAAATGAGAGGAGATGTGAAGTTTGAAGTGTTTTTTGGTTTCCTTCCAAAATCTTCCCTACTTTGGGAGGAAAATCAGGAAAAAAATAAGGGATAATTTTCCTCTCAAAATCTTTTCTTTTCTCTCCTAAAAAACTTGGGAACACAGCTAAGATTATTTTCCTTTCTAAATCATTTCTTTTCTCCCCTATTTTTAACTCGGGAACACATCGTTAGAGTTTTTTAAAATTAATTGTTAGTTGTGAGTAAATAACCCTTCAGAAACTAGAATTCTACATAATTACTGGGTAGTGAAACAACTGTCATGATAGTGAGTTTTGTAACTACACATACAACTTGAAATTTTATATAAAAATTTTAATTGTCTAAGTTTTCTTATTTTTGAACTAAGAACTTGATACATAAAATAAAAGTTATTGTTACATGGATATTTGAATTCAGTGAGATCTCGTGTTTTCAATTCATTTTTAATTGAATAATAAATTACACTTAAGTGATTTACGTATGTATAGACATTATATATTCTATGTTAGAATCTTATTTTTATGCGATCTAATTTGCATATACTTAGATGGATGTCATCATTATTTAACTTTTAATAAATTTAGTTTACAATTTCAAATATTCAAATATATAATTGGCTAATAAAAATGTATTTAAAGCACTTAATATTATAACATCGATAATAATATTATAGTCATGTATTTACAATGTCGCGATAAAGCTCCATCACGAGAAACAAATTAATATTATACTAAAAACTTTTAGACATGTAATGTAACTTTATATTTCTTAAAAAGAGTATTTATAAAAAGTATTAAAAATACACTTTTTAACTCATGGATAGTTATATGTGACGGTTTCTCGAGTGAAAGGTGAAGATTGGTTAAAAGTTTTAATTTGCGATGATGAAGAAAACCATACTAATAAAACCATGAATGTTGTTTATAAAGAGGTTTTACAAAAAATTTAATGATAATCTTATGTATGGATTTCAAAATTCTGTAATGGTTATTCATTTCTTATTTTCTTACGAGATTTTATTTTCCTATCTATGCTTTGTAATTATTTTTACTATACGTGTTACGACTCTTTAAAACTATATAAATTTAAAATTGACTTATATAATTCCGTGTTGATACACGGGTCGTTTAGCTAGTATATATAAATACGTATCACACGGTCCTTTTCTGTATATCATGATTTGGTCCCACTAGTTTTGTAGCAAGATTTCTAGTTATATTGTAGTAAGACGTCATTTAAGTGATAAACATTTAAAAAATGTTATATATAAATAACTACTAGCTTAATACCCCGTGTATAAACACGGGAAATAATTAAAGCCAGTTTTAAATTTTTTAGGTTTTTAAAAGTACTAACATGTATATAAAATACTATTTACACTTGTAGGATAATTAACATATATTGTTATTATATTATATAGTTACCAAAACTAATCACCTAGAAATATGAAAAGTTTGAAAATTTTAAAACTTTAGTATGTAAAATTATTTTTGATTTTTAACTAATCACCCTTAATATAACCTTAATATAAGAAAAGTAAATATATTGAATATAGGAGGTTGTTATCGGTAATTATAAGGGGTTATTAAGAAAATTTGTTAAATAGAAGGTTGTAATTGATAATTGCTATAATTAAGGGGTAATTATTAGGGAGTTATTAAGAAAATTTGAAAAATATAAGGTTGTAATTGATAAAATTTTGCTATAATTAAGGATGATGATGTCATTATCTTTTCTTTTAATAAGGATGATGATGTCATCACCATTTTCTTTTAATAATATTATAAGAAGATATGGACGGCTCTATCGTAGTATCGTTTACCTTCTAAAAGATAATAATTAAAAAAATAAATAGTTTTATGGATTAATCTAGTGAAGTTTTAAAAGACATTATTTAAAATAATTGATATATAACTTCTATCATGTTTATTTAATTGGTTTAAGAAGTTTTGTATAAAATTTAATATATTTTTTAAGTAAAAACCTTATAAGAAAATCAATATTTTTTTGTTTTAGACAAAATCTAATATAAATACTAGCATATCTAGGTATTACTTGAAGGAAGTTAGCATTTGTAACGACGAGGTTAGATTTTAGTAGGATGTGGTAAAAACAGGTGTTATTGACATGTGATGACGTGGAGGTGGGAACGGCGTGGGTAGGAAAGGGCGGAGGTGAGGGAATCGTGGGTGGAGAGCGGAGAAACATGAGACAATGTAAATCATCTTTCTGACTCTGTTCCTTTTACGCTTTTAATTAATTCATGATTGATTAATTGATATTAGACTTGTTTTCAATTTTGATATAATAAATAATAACCACTACGAAATTTAATGATATGAGTTCGAAACAATATAAAAAATTTAACTTAATTAAATAAACTTATTAAAAAGAAACCGAAAAAATAAACCAATAACAAACATACCCAAACACCCTTTGATTAAAAAGGGAACCTTTTTCTCCTCGATAAACTTCCCAAAGCCACAACCAAAAACCCTCCGTTTCCCCTGCCCCTTGTTTTTCACCAATTCCTCTGTGAAAAAACGCAGACCCCCAATTGCCAAAACAGAGGAATTACAAATCCAATACAATATATATAAATTTAGAGATAAAAGGAAAAACAGAGGCAGCACTCTATTTCAATACAATTGGAATCTCACCCAGGCTTCATTCAATCTTTATTTCTCTCTCTATAGATGCTCCCAATGAACTTAATGAGCTTCTCAGATCTATTATACACAATACCCAAATACCTGTAAGTTCATCTACTCTTATTTGTATGTGTGGGTAAATTTTCTTGATGGGTGAAGAGGTTTTTCCATGGTTGAAGTCTCTACCTGTAGCACCAGAGTACCACCCAACCCTAGCTGAGTTTCAAGATCCAATTTCGTTTATTTTCAAGATCGAGGAAGAAGCTTCCAAGTATGGAATCTGTAAAATCGTGCCACCTGTCTCTGCTTCACCGAAAAAGACCGTAATTGCTAACTTAAACAGGTCTCTGTCTGCCCGAAACCCTGATTCATCACCTACATTTACCACCAGACAGCAACAGATCGGGTTTTGCCCACGGAAGCACCACCGACCGGTTCAGAAACCTGTTTGGCAGAGCGGCGAGGTATACACGGTGCCCCAATTTGAAGTCAAAGCTAAGGGTTTTGAGAAGGGTTACTTGAAGAAGGGATCAAATTCGAAGAAGGGTTTAACGGCCTTGGAAGTGGAGACACTGTATTGGAAGGCTCATGTGGACAAACCCTTTTCAGTTGAGTATGCAAATGACATGCCCGGCTCGGCATTTGATCAAACAGGCGGTGGGGGTTTAAAGAAATTGGGGAAAAAGGAGATTGGTGACTCCTTGACGGTGGGGGAGACTGAGTGGAATATGAGAGGGGTTTCAAGGTCAAAAGGGTCTTTGTTGAAGTTCATGAAGGAGGAAATACCTGGTGTTACTTCACCCATGGTTTATATTTCTATGCTTTTTAGCTGGTTTGCTTGGCATGTTGAGGATCATGACTTCCATAGCTTGAATTATATGCATATGGGTGCTGCCAAGACTTGGTATGGAGTACCCAGGGATGCTGCTGTTGCATTTGAGGATGTAATCAGAGCTCATGGTTATGGAGGAGAGATTAATCCTATTGGTGAGTGTTGAGGTTTCCTGTTACATTGACCTTTGATTTTCCCCTGTTTTTTTGGTTAACTGCTTGCTCTGTTTCACTTCGTTATATGTTCTGTATTTACTAGTAATTGACTATACTAATAGGATTTTGTGTGAGAAAGAAGAATTGAGGGATTTGATAGTCAATTTGAGTCCTGACTGGTCAACGATTCATACTGCGTATCTTATTCTTATCATAGTGAAATACAGTTGATACTTTCTTAAAAGCAACATTGTTTTAGCTTTGATTTCTCTTTTTAACCCATTTAAGAGGGGACTTGAATAACTTCTGTTGTGTTTTTCAGTGACTTTTGCCACTCTTGGTGAGAAGACCACAATTATATCCCCGGAAGTATTACTTAAGGCCGGGGTTCCTTGCTGCAGGTGAGACTTTACTAAACCATTAAGATTCCAATTTTTTGTTTATGCTTACATCTACAAGATCATGCACTATCATAATCAATTGTGGCAGCATCAGAACCTTTAGTTTTAGTACATTGTTACATTGATTATACTATGAAAGCTGATTAAAGTTTATTTTAACCAGATTGGTACAAAATGCTGGAGAATTTGTTGTCACTTTCCCTAGAGCATATCACTCCGGTTTCAGTCATGGTAAAGTGTTATTAGTCTTCTTGTTGTTGATATCTTACCGTTGCCCATTAACAACCTATTATTATTGATTTGTGTTCATACTAATTGTATAAAATATGCTGCTTTTTTTATGTTCTGCGATATAGGGTTCAACTGTGGGGAAGCAGCTAATATTGCTACACCTGGCTGGTTGTCTGTTGCGCGAGATGCTGCAATTCGTAGGGCTTCGATTAATTGTGCTCCCATGGTGTCTCACTCTCAGTTGCTTTATGATCTTGCAGCATCATTTTCTTCAAGGTCTGTTCTTTAAACTGATCTGATATGTAAATCATAATAGTTCTGCCTCAAGGATCGGTCCTTAATGAATGATGATTCTGTTTCTAAGTTTGAACTTAAAGTGTTTGATGAAAGCTAATGAATAGAGGTGGAAATTTCAAACCATTTTCATCTACGAATGAGTTTGTTTCAGTTATTTTTCATGTCAAACGGGTCATGAAGAAACAAATTATGGTTGTGAATAGTTCTTTTAATAATCCCATATCTCTGTTTCACATGTACAGTGTATCAACAAGCATCAAACCTGAACCACGGAGTTCCCGATTAAAAGATAAATTTAGAGCTGAAGGAGAAGCGTTGGTGAAAAAAAAGTTTCTGCAGGAGATTATGCAAAACAATCATCTTCTTCACGTTCTCGGGAAAGAATCTTCCATTGTACTTCTTCCTGAAGAACTTTTAGACAAACGGATTCCCTTTGTTTCACACACTCAAACTGATGGATTGAAGCCCACATATAGTTTGGATTCTGATGATGCCATTTTAGATAAAAAGCCCATGAAGAAGTTTTCATTTTGTAGTAGGAATAACGGTTTCTCATTGATTGGTGGGAAAGATGCTTCATTAGGTAGTTTGGTTTCCAATGATGGTGAATATGATAAAAAGGCTGATTCTGGTATATTTTCATGTGTTACTTGTGGGATTTTGTGCTATGCTTGTGTTGCGATTATTCAACCAACACAAGCAGCTGCAAATTACCTCATGTCAACTGATTGTAGTGGCATTAGTGATTTGGTTGCTGCCTCTGAATTTGTTACTGCGAATGAAGATGCAAATGTGGTGGATCCCAAATCCTCCTCAGGTACACTTCTTTTTTAATTGTTATTCTATTTAAACTCATATGCCCTCCCAACTTTTGCTAGTATGTACAGTATATAGCCACTCGGAGTATGAGAGTTTTAGGTAGAGGTTGCAATATGGGCGGGTGGATATTGGGTCTAAACAGGTAGTTTCTAGTATGGGTCGGCCGGTCGGGTTTAGTTGTTCCAAACTTCCAATGTTTCGATATTTTGGTAGTAACTAGTCTGAAATATGATTAGAATAATTATAACTAAACTTTTTTAACAAACAATTTTGGAGGTTTTATGCATTTAAAGATACTTTGGATGACTATCAATCTTGGTTTAAAAAAGCGCAAAAAAGCGCCGCTTTAAGCGCTAAGCGCTAAAGCGATTGAGCTAGGCGCTTCCTAATCACCTAAGATCTACGATTACCTAACTCGCCAAAAAGCGGTCGCTTTTTCCCGCTTAAGTTGAAGCGCTAAGCAGCGCTTAAGCGCGCTTTATGTACTTTTTTCGTTTTTTAGGCTTTTTAATGGGCTTTGGATTCAGATTAGTGCACTGTTGAGTATAAGTGTATGGGCTTAGGATAGGAAATCGAAGGGCCATAACAAAGAAACGGAAACATCAGTCAAAACTCATGATTTCACAGCGCCTTAAGGACTAAGCGGTAAAATTGAAAGTCGAATCATCAATTGGTCTTCTACTCTTCTTCATCGTTCTTCAATTTGCAAAGAATAAACACTTAATCATCATCTTAGTTCTTCAATTCAACTATTGAAAGGCCAGTTCAACTGTGATATTATTAGCAAATCTGCAAATCGATTCCCACTGTGATACTAGTAGCAAATCGATTGATCGGTTCCCACTGGTATGACAAGTAATGACATATTAACAGAAAGCTTGGTTCCATTGATTCTTTTAGTTTCTTAGATTGTAAGCTATCAGCCCTTAACTGTCCGTAGTATTTAAGTTTAAGTATTTATATTTATAAGTGAATTGAGAAATATATTTTGGTGTTTAAGTACTTATGGTTTTGAATATATGCATTGACACTTTGGTACTTTAAGTATCTATAAGGTAGCATATGACATATATGTAGAAGTTATGTAGTATATAAATATTATATATTTTTTGTGACTTTTGGGCGCTTCGTGTGCTTAAAGCGAGCGCTTTCGCTTAGCGCTTAGCGCTTCGGCTTTTTGTACCCTTGGCGCTTCAGGGCGCTTTACGCTTTTTCAAACCAAGCTATCAATCTTCTTGACCCATTTCTTTTTGAGCTGAAATTTATTTCGTTTGACCCACGACCCGTCCCATTTGTAGATAAATAAGTTATTTATGTCTTAAAAAGAATGGTAAGCTCTTCTTGACAAGCATGAAAATGCAACATTTTTGACACAAAAGAGAGTAGATTTCGCTTTTTATGCTTAAAATTCTGACCTATGATTCTATGAATGCTAAAGTCATATGAATATGTTCAGCTTTCTACAACACAGTTCTCTTGTATAATGCTCTCTATAGTTTGATGTATTGATTTTTTCTCAATCTACTATTTATGTCAGATTGGAAGTTAAAAGGTTATCTATTTGACATTTACAAGTCAAGTTTGGGCTCCTTGTGTATCGACGCAGGATGATATACTACTAAGTTTATATAGCTTTGGTAATATAATCAGAGGTGGCAATCTCGATCATTTATGGGTTAATGGTTGAATTTGAG
This sequence comes from Pulicaria dysenterica, assembly GCA_947179395.2. Taxonomy (NCBI): domain Eukaryota; kingdom Viridiplantae; phylum Streptophyta; class Magnoliopsida; order Asterales; family Asteraceae; genus Pulicaria; species Pulicaria dysenterica. Next base: position 5,670,605 of record OX359292.1, read on the forward strand.
CTACATGTTACCTCTAAAAAATTGACCCAATTTGTAATTTAAAATGCATAAAACATTCTGAGTTGGTTTATTATTTCAAGAAAATGTTTAGTTTATCGTTGTACTAGTATAGTTTTTTTATCATATTATGAGCTAAAATTCAAAAAAAAAAAAAAAAGAAAAGATGAAAAAGTGTTTGTGGGTTGGTCTACACCACCTATTTCAAAAAGTTATGTGTTTTGACCCGTTGTCGCACGCCCGTTTTGCTACCTCTAGTTAGAAGTTAGAACCAGCATCATGTTTGTTTTTCTCACAATCTTTATAATAATCGTATGAATGGCACAGGGAAAACGCCAAAGAGAACCGGTGATGGTTGGTTTGATGTTCCTGTAAAATCGACCAACAAAATTCAGACTTTAGGTAATCTTGGTGGTGTAACTACATCTACACCAGCAAAAACAGTCAATTCTTCCCTCGGTCTCTTGGCTTTAGCCTATGGTGATTCTTCAGATTCTGATGATAATGTCGAGACTGATATCCATACAAATATTTCTACTCATCTTTCCCCTAAGAATGATCATGATCATGATGTTGATAAAGATGGTAATATAAATGGTCAAACGTTTGACTGTTCTGTCAAGTTTGAAAGAAATGGAAGCTTCAAGGGGTTGAGTAGGTCAGAAAACGAGATAAAGTCAACTCATGATGTAGAAAGTCAGCCGTTAGATGCACATGAATCAGGAAAGGCTGTACCACAAATAGAGAACACGTCAGGTGATGAAGATTCCTCTAGAATGCATATCTTTTGTCTCGAGCATGCTTTAGAAGTAGAACAACGCCTTCGCCCAGTTGGTGGTGTTCATTTGCTGCTCCTTTGTCACCCAGGTACATTCTTTTTTCTTCTAATTTGAAGGTTTTCTTTTCTTTCGTGTATAAAATAGGGTCAAATACAATGGTTTTAAATGATAAACATGGAATATAACAGGAATAAGATAACCTTATATGTCGCAAAGTGGGCTACGGGTTTGGTAATGGGTTAAAATAGGCACTTTTTGTAAAAGAAAAGATTCTCGTTAATTCTCTGGCAAGACTATCACATGCTAGCAGTGGGTGACAATGGCTGGAGGAGCTCGTTAAGTTTGTGGCAATCTTGAATCAGATAATGAAAGGGTGAGAGAATCAGCTGGAGGCTTAAACAAGGGAGGGATTGGGTAGGTTTTGGGGATAGAATGTTCTTTTTACCCTCTGTACTTCAGATTAGCCCCCTTAATTTCAATTAATATACAAATTTAACACAAACATTCCCAGTCTTGATCATATAATCTAACGGCTCAAAAGGGTTCTCAAATTCTCGCAAAAGAAGAGCTTCTTGTATGAAAACACAGAATGACATACTGCTTCCCGCCTAGGATCATGTTAGTTGATTATAGATTAAGAATACACTAAAAGGCGTGGCATGGGCTATAACTAATAGTTGACAGATGAGGTTATATCGAGAACCTATGTAGTAATTTGGTACATTTACCTTTCTTCTAATGGTTGTAAAATGGTTTAATCCTCTACGTTGAAGCTCTATTTTGCTTTAACCCTTAGAGTTTTTTCTTAATGGTGGAACCCGTAAACTTCATCTTCAAATAACTTTAATTTAGTTTTCAGGTTTACCATTATGTTAAACTTATTACTGGTTTGAAAATATGGTAAAACCGAAAACCAAACAAAAAGTTTGAGGATTATAATAGTTGCCAGACATAAGTTTAAGGGTTAAACCATTCAAAAATAAAGTTTTAAATCGAAATGAGTGCAAACTTTGAGGATGAGACCAATTTTAACCCTTCTTCTATTCCATAACTTTTAGCCAACATAGAAATCACACAATGGGTTGGTTATCAGGTCAAAATGGCAACTTTCGGTCCGATTTGGAATGATTGGGTTGACTTGAAATTATATCATTTTACTATTTTAGTTATTAACTTATAATTATATTATTTTATGATTTAGCGCTTATTTTCACACCATTTGCAGATTATCCCACTTTCGATTGCGAAGCAAAATCAGTTGCTAAAGAATTGGGAACTGATGATAACTGGACCGATCTTGAATTTAGAGAGAGTGACCAAGAAGACAGAAAGTGGATACAATCTGCTCTGGATAGTGAAGAAGCCATCCATGGCAATCGGGATTGGGCTGTTAAATTAGGAATTAATCTCTTCTACAGTGCTAGCCTTAGCCGATCCCCGCTTTACAGCAAACAAATGCCATACAATTTGGTTATTTATAGAGCTTTTGGACATAGTTCACCTTCTAGTAGCCCAATTAAATCCAAGCCAACAGGTAGGCAGAAAAAGATTATTGTAGCCGGCAAATGGTGCGGGAAAGTATGGATGTCGAATCAAACTCATCCATTGTTAGTAGAACGGGATCTCGAAGAACAAGAGGAGATTGATGGTTCGGGTTTTTCACGGGCTGATGTAAAACCCGAAAGACGATTTGAAAACACCCAGGTGGCGATTAGTAAGAGTTCAAGAAAAAGGAAGAATATTAGAGTAGAAAGTAGGCGAACAAGTGTAAAGACTAAGTTCCGTAAAGTAGAGCCATTGCAGTCACCATCACTTTCACCGTCACGGTCACCGTCACCACCACCATCACCATTGCCGCCAGCGGATGATTTGCCACTGAGTGGCGGCTTCAGGCGGCAGCCTAGGACCAACCTCCGAAAGAAGCAGAACAGAAAGGAAACAGTCCCGCCACTTAGAAACATTCTTCACCAGAAATCAAGATCGTTTGACATGAATTCTGAGGGAGAGGAGGATGACAGCAGTGGCGGGCCAAGCACCCGTTTAAGAAGAAGAATCATAAAACCGACCTCTAAAGAATTCGGAACCGGGATCGAATCAAAAACCAAAACAAAGAAACGGAACAACACCAAGAAAGCAAAGAAGGCTCATGTTATTACTAAAGGAAGTGAAGAAGAGGAAGGTGAATTTGGCTGTGATATGGAGGGCTGCAATATGAGTTTTGAAAGTAAACAAGAACTTATGATCCACAAAAAGAACATCTGTCCCGTAAAGGGTTGCGGGAAGAAGTTCTTTTCCCACAAGTATCTCGTGCAGCATAGGCGTGTACACATGGATGACCGCCCCCTTCAATGCCCGTGGAAAGGATGTAAAATGACATTCAAGTGGGCTTGGGCTCGGACCGAGCACATCAGGGTCCACACAGGGGCCCGACCTTATGTCTGCACCGAGGAGGGTTGTGGTCAAACGTTCAGGTTCGTGTCTGACTTTAGCCGGCATAAAAGGAAAACCGGGCATTCGGTGAAGAAGCAAGTGCAAGAAAGGTAAAAAGGTGATGTTAGGGAATGTAATGTTAACATGTGGAGAGAGATTAAACTGTAAGTGTTGTTTCTAATGATTAACAAAGTGCTGTAGGAATTAGGGTTTTTTTTGTTTTGTTTCTTTGAAGAATTTAGGAAGGAATACCCTTTTGTGTAATTTCTCTTTGATTAGAAAGAGGTACAGTGTTTTTCAGTCGCTGTAAAAGGGAAACCTTCAATTGAAATCATGTTAATTGGGCCCATTGCAATTTGTACTCCTTTAATTTAACATGCAAATATTGTCTTTTGCTAAGCTGGATGGATGGATAGTGTAGAAAAGTATTTGGGTCCATTTAACTTTGTACTCTTTCATTAGACCATGAATAGTGGTTTTTCCAAATCAAATCCAATCTAAATGCAATAGTAGTTGCTATATTTCTTTTTATTTTTTTCTTTCTCTTACTCGAAAGTAAGTAGCACATAACCTAAACAAATCAAAATATTTTCTTTCTCCTTTTTCTTATACACTCACAAAAAAAAAGGAATGAGCGGGTGAGCTCGGGTGTGTAAAACCCAAGGTTGTAAAAATCACTCGGTGGTATGTTGGCGGTCGACCGCCTTCAAGCGATAAATCGGTGTTGACGGCGATTAATTGGTTTCTCGGCAGGGATCCTAAGTTTTAAAGGAATTTATTTTTTTAATAAATATTAACCATAGGTATTTAATTTATACATAATAAATTAAATTATATAAAAAATAATAAAGTAATATAGTTTTATAAAAAAAATAGTAATTATTATACTTTTATATATAGTTAAAGTATATTTAAAAAACTTGCAAGGTGTAAGCTACAAAAGAGTAAAGTTGTCTCCTTGAAAGAAAATTCTACCTATTTACACCTACTTATTATCTATTTCTTTTTCTTAATCTATATGGCAAAACCTTGAAGACTCTTATTAGCCTTCTCCCTCCTCTCTCTCTCTCTCACAGCCCTCACCTTCAGAGCTCTTATCTGGCGAGTGTCGGCTATGGCGGTGTTCTCCGCTTCATGGAATCGCCAATGGCAAACCGCAAAGGCAAGATGAATAACTTCTGATTTCTCAACTACTATCGCGAATTTTTTTAAAGGTCAAACCTTATTGTTGACCACCAAGACCGATTTGGACCGCCGTTGACACTACCCGATTTCTTTGACCAATAAGCTGTTTTGTAGGTCGTCCGGTCGCCGATATCCGTCTAGGCGGCGATATATCGGCCGCCAAGGCCGATTTTTACAACACTGGTAAAACCTGACAAGAGGCACCACAAACACTTAAAAGTTGTGAAGATTTTCATTCACATGCACATTCTTTTCTAATGTTATAATAGAGTGAGTGAATGGTGTTTATGTGCCTTAACAAAACGAAGAGTTAAGATAATTCTGTTATAGATATCATTATGATCATCAAGTGAACTCAACTAAAGATAATTTAAAGTAAAAGGAGTGGCGTGAGCGATTTCCTACACAATATACCACCATAGTGCGGTGAAGAGGAATGATGGTACAAACCACACTAGGTAAGCGGGCGTGGTAGGTTTTGACTACTTTCTTTTTGTTTTTTCATTGTCTTGTTTTTTTTTTTTTTAATATTATATTATATTAAACAACCATGTACAATACTAAATTTGAGACCCTCCATAAGGTATTGTCTTGTTTTTTTAAATTCTTGATTAGTTAGTTTTGTAGTAGATGGATAGAATTTGGTGTGATCGGCATGACTGAGTGGTGAACTGAATTGTAATAGTGTAAAAGTGACATATATAAATATAACTAATATACCATATATCACCATTTATGTATTTATAATAACTGTAGAGGCTTACATCGCGAATAGATAAAACTGGTGGCCTACTATTTTTTTGATTTCCCTTAGGCCATGAGTAGCACATCCTTCAACCCAAATCAACCAAAAAGACATATCGGCTGCCACATCAGATTTTCCTTCCTAACCTATATTAACCAAAAACCCAAATAGCACTCAACCCAATTAATCCAAATATTTCTCTCTCTCTCTCCCTACACTCTACAAAACCAAAAAAAAGGAAGAACAAAAATGAAAAAGCTGCACAATTGCTTCGGTTTGGCAGACCCGAAATAGAGGATTTGGGGTGGAACCTGAAACCCCCGTAGGGGTGTTCCCATGTGAAGCTGAAAGGCCCAAAGGCAACCCGAAGACACAACACATGGTCTTAATATTTAGATTGGGAACAAAACATAACGTAGTATTTGTTTTCAAATCATGCGAGTGTTTTCGTTTGTTCTATAAAAGAGTTATAAGTTTAATTTTTATTTCCACAATGTGCATCCAAATTGCTTAGTACTGATATGTACAGTCCAAAAACCCGAAAATGGGACGATGTAACGAGATTGCAAAAGAATACTTTAAACCTGTCGCCAAACCGCCTTGCATCCATGTCTTGGACCAGGACTAGGCCACATGAGCCACCGGGTAGACACCCTCATCTGTCTACAGATCGAACTTACATTCACTTAACACGTGTTCTTACGAGCTTGTGATCCTAAGATGAGTTTTTTGGGTTTGAACACAAGTCAAAGCTTATCAACCTTCCCATAAAAACAAACATGCTTTTTAACGAGCATTTTTGGGAACTAGCTTCTTGTCACTGTTTCCTGCTGTTCAGTTCTGCATTCTAAGCCTTAAAGCTCTCGGATCTAGTTTAGATCTTCTCGAGCCAAGCCCAAGCCTACATTGCAATGGTTCGTCAAGATAAATAATCAAGCTCAACCTTAGTCCAAAACCATCGGGCGAGACTCAAGGATCTGTAACCGAAGGAAATGGATAAAACTATAACTACTTGACGAAGAAAGACGTCTTAGGGGAGTTAAATTAAAAAGGGAGAATAGTATAACAAGTTACCATAGACGGAAATCCATGCTACAACAATTGGAGTTCCTTAGTTAGCCGATGTAAGTGCTCATATATACTAAGATTGACCAAATCCTTAACTAATAACTTGATAAGTCGAATAACACAACAAGATGCCAACACCACATTCTCAGAAGCATTTGCGGTGGACAACAGATGGTCCAGATTCATCGTAATCTGCCTTGGTTATATGTTGATTTTGAGGAAAGACGACCTTGGCAAGTATGGCACCTCCTACCCAAGCCGAATACATGGATAAGTTCTCTGGCATGTACTCTGGAGCCTGCAATCAAGAAACCCTCACGATGTAATTATAATGTGTTTTTACTAATTCACAATTTCACTGATCTTAGAGTATGTTTGGCGACGGGCTTATAGGGAATTATAGGGGCTTGGGATTCTAGTTTTTATAATCCCCAGGCCTCTACCCTCGTTTGGATGAGGGGATTATTAAAAAGATAAGCCCCAAAATAACAGCCTTTTCAAGTAACTTATGGCTTGGGATTATTACTTTAATCAGCCCCAGACAGTTTCACCAAACATACCTTTAGTGATGATACATGTGTCATTTATTACCTTCACTAAAGACGGACGTATGGAAGATGAGCAAAGACCAGCTTCCCTCTGGAACCTATCTTCAAAACCTGAAGTGAAACAAAACAATTATCTTTTATAGACAATTTTGTGAAAATGTTTTATTACAATAACAGTAGTAGCCTTTTGAATACACAAACAGTTATCTTTTTATACGTTATAATAAACTCAATCGACCCTTTAGAATAACCAAATTAACTAGGCTGTTTGAACTAAATATACATTCGACCCATTTCCCTATTGGCTAATTTGTTTAATCAGACATATATTATTACAAACTTGATTGATCCGTTCAAAATTTAGTGGGTCGAAGTTTCCATCACTAATATTAATAAAAAAGTAGAGAAGAAAAAAGATTTACCTGTCATGGAAACTGTTCCACCACACAAGACGGTGTTCTCCAACAGCTGACGATGATTCTCAGATGATACAGTTGAGATTATGCGAACAAGCTGCTCAACAAGACCATGGGCCTCTAAACCCAAGATAGATGGTTGGAACAACGCCTCTCCCACTGTAAACCTCTCTCTTTTAATTGAAATCACCTGAAAATACCCCAAAAACATTAGCAGAAATACACACAACATAATCACGAGATGAGAAAAATAGATTAATATGTAGCAAGACCCACCTGGCCATCAGGCAAAGTATGCTGCTCCTCCTGACATGATTGTAGGGTCTTTTCATAAGCAAGATCATCCTCTGCACAGCATGCATATTGCTCTTTTAATTTCTCTACTTCTGCCATATCAAGCTTTATAGATGGGTTCGACTTTGCAAGCTCTTGAGCAAACAGCTTTGTCAAATCAGCACCTCCAATTTCCAATCTTCTAGAAGCTACATGCTGAACCGCACCTTCAATTACCGGAGCAATATCTGAAAAGTAGAAAAAAGTATAATATAATCATAATTTCATTAGTTCATATACTCGATCACGAGCTACTTTGTTAATACCTATTTTTCCATGACCAATATCAACTGTGCACCCTGAAATGCGTCCTACTGCATAGAGTGATAATACTGCTTGCTCCGAAGCATAAAAGCCTGAGATGTTAAAAGTTTCAAACATCAACTGAACCAACTGTTCTCTCACAGCCTGTAATAAACACGAAGAAAACTTCAGATTGAATTTGACAGTGAAAAAAATAATAATAAAAACAGAGTACATGTTAAATGAGTCATTTCATTTATATGGCACAGTTGCCCAAACCTAAGCAAGAATTGTTTTACAACCTTAAATGTCCATATCACTTAGGGCTCAGATATTTATATTTGTAGACTATGTGTTCCTTATTTCACTTCATCTCCAAATAAGGAAAGTTTTACATCCCAGAATACATTATTGTTGGTAACAAATGGTTTAGCACACAACACTCTACATATATTATTATATTGACCATTGCAACCTAAGATTCATAATGATAACACAAGTACCAACTAATATTCCCAAAAGAGTTAAGGAAATGGTAGGTGGGACACATACTTCAGATACAACAAGTGAGCATGAACATCAAATACGATTGCCCCATCTTTGTGTTAAGTTACGATGATTACATCTACAAACTTCCAAGTTATTAAGTTTAATAAAGCACATGGATCTAACAAGAATTAGATCACCAAAGCACGTGCAAAGATAAATAAAGAAGTATGAAAGCTGTATATTTTTTTAACCAACCAAGATATTAAATAACTTCTCTAAACTTTCTTTGATTTATAGTTTGCAGTAAACCAAATAATATATAAGAAATCTTTATTTTAATAGCCAACAAAAGCATCCTTTGATATTAGGCACATATCATACAAATTCATAGTGACTCGCTAGATCCAAAAGATGGTGTGCAACATATATATGGAGATCGATGACTTTGGCTAACCTTGGGGGTTAAAAGTGGATCTGCAAATAAAATTTGTCCCTCATTGCCAATTTCCCATCCTAGACCATTGTAAAGAACATGGTGCAGTAGATCCTCCATAGCATCCCAATCTTTGATAAAACCTCGTACAACTGGATCAACATTGTTAGCCTCAAGTTGTGATGGAGAATCAGGCAAGGATCCATCTTCATTCATGATTTTCATTTGAGTTGGAATAATCTGAGCCACCATACATCAAACATGTACACATAACCAAATACAACACATTACAAAATTGTAAAACAAGATAATCCAGCAGCCAGTATAAAGTTCAAACTTTAAAACAATGGCAGACATGCTATAAGGAAAATGTCAATCATACAAGTACAGAATTGACTATTAGTGTAGTACTAAAATCTAAAGGCAAGCATAGGATAGCTGCATAATAGACTTGAAAAACAATTTGTCACATAACTGAGATTGAAGTGGGAGACTAGGATATTAATTACCATGGAAGGAGCTTGATCTGGAATTGCAAATCCTGCTTTTAAGAGCTTAGAGCCAGCATCAATCACCACTGCCTCCATTATTCAGTCTTTTGTTGATCTGCAATGAATAAATAATATGATCACCGAAGATAAAATATTGAACCCACACGGGGAAATGGAATTCACTTCCCCACCACAAACCACCATCGCCACCTTCACCACCACCTTACTGCCGTCGCCGCCGCCCCTACTACTGTCGCCACCTTCACCACCATCTCACTGCCGTCGCCACCTTCACCACCACCATCGAAAAGAAGAATGAAGAAGAGAAGAAGAGGTTACCTCGTTCGAAACCCTAGATCGCCGTCGCCCTTTGGTCGTTGTCGAAACCCTAGATCGCCACCACCTTACTGGTATTCGTATGTCGAAACCCTAGATCGCCGTCGCCCTTGGTCGCCGTCAAAGGGCGATAGTCGTCGCCACCACCTTCGTATGTCGAAACCCTAGATCGCTGTTGCCCTTGGTCGCCGTCGAACGCCTTTAGCCGTCGCCACCACCTCACTGGTCGTCGTATGTCGAAACCCTAGATCGCCGCCGCCCTTGGTCGCCGTCGAAGGCCTTTAGCCGTCGCCCTTTGGTCGCCGTCGACGACCCACCGTCGAAGCCCGTCGCCCTTTGGTCGATGTGGTATGAGTTCAACTCGGGAATTTAAATTCCATGGGGATAAGGTAAGGATTTTAAATTCAATTAGTTGTATTAATGTTTTTCATCTTTCAAAATCTTTTTCCTTTTTTATTTTTAAACCAAACACATGATTTGGTTAGAATTGAATTTCAATTTCCACTAATTTCTAAGGAATCCATCAAGCAAAACAGCACTTTATATTCTACAAAGGATTTCACTTGTGTACCCTTCCAGTTAGTTAGGATAACAACTGAGTCGAAATGATACAACTGATACGATTCATGCTTGTTAACTTTTCACTTCAATGGAAACACTTCGTGTGAACAATATTGTACAAACAAATAAATAAACCTTGCCCTCAAATAATATCGCTTATTGATTTCGGAGCTATGAAAACAAGAACTTTTAGGATATTTCATATTTCCAATCTTACCAATAAAATGGGTTGAAGTGCTTTTTTTAATGCATAAAACTTTCTAAATCAACCTATTCAATAAATGGAATTATCATTGAAACTTGTAGTCATAGTTGTCATCGATTTCTTGTTTAGACTTTAAAAAGTCATGAACAAAGCTGTTTGGCGTCAACTCAACCCAACCCATAATTTCCACAAAATAACGATCCATTTCATACTACTCAACTCGACTTTGTCAAATCTACATTAGAACCTTGATTAGTGTCCTGATATCATGCACAATGTTTTTTGGACTTTCAGGTTTCAAAGAACATAGAACTGGACTTAGCAGCAATACGTGGAGAAAAGGGACTTGGATATGACTTGGACTTCCTAATCAAACATCCAGAAATCACATTTTCATTCATCAACTTATGATTGCATTAACAAATTGCTCACATAAGATATCCAGCATACTCCATACACATTTTGTCACACATGGAACTCCAATTTCCTGATAACTACTAGCCTGAAGGCTGAAGCAAAGACTAAATAATACCAACATATACCATATCTAATTGCATCCTCATAAGTTTTAACCATAAGCATGAGAAACAAAAAGTTGTAGTCGACCTCAGCCTAATTATCAATTTTTCAAGGATCAATGACCAATACCATAAACACTGACCTCCTTTAATCAACCAAAAGCTTTCAAACCGAGTTAAAGCCACATAATTACTAACACAAACAATTAAACACCAAGTACCAATCATACCTGCGTAATTGTGGTAAGAAAGAGTCTATGAAGAAGCAAAAACCCGATTGTGTAACAAAATCTGAAACTTCGAGTTTGGTTTCGTTGGGGGGTTTTCGGCCAGGGCAAAACCAAAAAGAGAGATGAGAATGGGATCGGCGACCGGGGTCCGAAAGAAAGACCGAGCGGAGTTCGGTCGGAAGGAAGAGCCGGTGGTCGGCCGGCGAGGGAGAGAGTGAGGCCGAGGAAGAGAGGGAGACCGAGGGTGGGAGATATCGGCGACAAGAGAGTAACGACCTGTTCTCGAGTTTTTAAATGAAGGGAAAGGGAAGGAGTGGGAAGGATGGAAAGGGAAGGGAAGGATAGAAAAACTTCCCTTCCCAATCATCTCAAAAGTGGGGGGAAAGTTTTTACACACAAAATTGGTAAAATTGCCCCTCCTAGCCCCTCACAACCCTTTCCTTCCCCTCCTTAAAAAAAACTTAAGAACACAGTTTCCCCCCTCCTTCCTTTCCTTCCCCTCCTTAAATTAACTCGATAACAGGGTAGATTTTATAAAGGATTTCACTTGTGTACCCTTCTAGTTAGTTAGGATAACAACCGAGTCGAAATGATACAACTGATACGATTCATGCTTGTTAACTTTTCACTTCAATGGAAACACTTCGTGTGAACAATATTGTACAAACGAATCAATAAACCTTGCCCTCAAATAATATCGCTTATTGATTTCGGAGCTAAGAAAACAAGAACTTTTAGGATATTTCATATTTCCAGTCTTACCAATAAAATGGGTTGAAGTGCTTTTTTTTAATGCATAAAACTTTCTAAATCAACTTATTCAAGAAATGGAATTATCATTGAAACTTGTAGTCATAGTTGTCATCGATTTCTTGTTTAGACTTTAAAAAGTCATGAACAAAGCTGTTTGGCGTCAACTCAACCCAACCCATAATTTCCACAAAATAACGATCCATTTCATACTACCCAACTCGACTTTGTCAAATCTACATTAGAACCTTGATTAGTGTCCTGATATCATGCACAATGTTTTTTGGACTTTCAGGTTTCAAAGAACATAGAACTGGACTTAGCAGCAATACGTGGAGAAAAGCGACTTGGATATGACCTGGACTTCCCAATCAAACATCCAGAAATCACATTTTCATTCATCAACTTATGATTGCATTAACAAATTGCTCACATAAGATATCCAGCATACTTCATACACATTTTGTCACACATGGAACTCCAATTGCCTGATAACTACTAGCCTGAAGGCTGAAGCAAAGACAAAATAATACCAACATATACCATATCTAATTGTATCCTCATAAGTTTTAACCATAAGCATTAGAAACAAAAAGTTGCAGTCGACCTCAGCCTAATTATCAATTTTTCAAGGATCAATGACCAATACCATAAACACTGACCTCCTTTAATAAACCAAAAGCTTTCAAACCGAGTTAAAGCCACATAATTACTAACACAAACAATTAAACACCAAGTACCAATCATACCTGCGTAATTGTGGTAAGAAAGAGTCTATGAAGAAGCAAAAACCCGATTGTGTAACAAAATCTGAAACTTCGAGTTTGGTTTCGTTGGGGGGTTTTCGGCTAGGGCAAAACCAAAAAGAGAGATGAGAATGGGATCGGCGACCGGGGTCCGAAAGAAAGACCGAGCGGAGTTCGGTCGGAAGGAAGAGCCGGTGGTCGGCCGGCGAGGGAGAGAGTGAGGCCGAGGAAGAGAGGGAGACCGAGGTTGGGAGATATCGGCGACAAGAGAGTAACGACCTGTTCTCGAGTTTTTAAATGAAGGGGAAGGGAATGAGTGGGAAGGATGGAAAGGGAAGGGAAGGATAGAAAAACTTCCCTTCCCAATCATCTCAAAAGTGGGGGGAAAGTTTTTACACACAAAATTGATAAAATTGCCCCTCCTAGCCCCTCCCAACCCTTTCCTTCCCCTCCTTAAAAAAAACTTAAGAACACAGTTTCCCCCCTCCTTCCTTTCATTCCCCTCCATAAATTAACTCGAGAACAGGGTAGATTTTATAAAGGATTTCACTTGTGTACCCTTCTAGTTAGTTAGGATAACAACCGAGTCGAAATGATACAACTGATACGATTCATGCTTGTTAACTTTTCACTTCAATGGAAACACTTCGTGTGAACAATATTGTACAAACGAATCAATAAACCTTGCCCTCAAATAATATCGCTTATTGATTTCGGAGCTAAGAAAACAAGAACTTTTAGGATATTTCATATTTCCAGTCTTACCAATAAAATGGGTTGAAGTGCTTTTTTTTAATGCATAAAACTTTCTAAATCAACTTATTCAAGAAATGGAATTATCATTGAAACTTGTAGTCATAGTTGTCATCGATTTCTTGTTTAGACTTTAAAAAGTCATGAACAAAGCTGTTTGGCGTCAACTCAACCCAACCCATAATTTCCACAAAATAACGATCCATTTCATACTACCCAACTCGACTTTGTCAAATCTACATTAGAACCTTGATTAGTGTCCTGATATCATGCACAATGTTTTTTGGACTTTCAGGTTTCAAAGAACATAGAACTGGACTTAGCAGCAATACGTGGAGAAAAGCGACTTGGATATGACCTGGACTTCCCAATCAAACATCCAGAAATCACATTTTCATTCATCAACTTATGATTGCATTAACAAATTGCTCACATAAGATATCCAGCATACTCCATACACATTTTGTCACACATGGAACTCCAATTGCCTGATAACTACTAGCCTGAAGGCTGAAGCAAAGACTAAATAATACCAACATATACCATATCTAATTGCATCCTCATAAGTTTTAACCATAAGCATGAGAAACAAAAAGTTGTAGTCGACCTCAGCCTAATTATCAATTTTTCAAGGATCAATGACCAATACCATAAACACTGACCTCCTTTAATCAACCAAAAGCTTTCAAACTGAGTTAAAGCCACATAATTACTAACACAGACAATTAAACACCAAGTACCAATCATACCTGCGTAATTGTGGTAAGAAAGAGTCTATGAAGAAGCAAAAACCCGATTGTGTAACAAAATCAGAAACTTCGAGTTTGGTGTCGTTGGGGGGTTTTCGGCTAGGGTAAAACCAAAAAGAGAGATGAGAATGGGATCGGCGACCGGGGTCCGAAATAAAGACCGAGCGGAGTTCGGTCGGAAGGAAGAGCCGGTGGTCGGCCAGCGAGGGAGAGAGTGAGGCCGAGGAAGAGAGGGAGACCGAGGGTGGGAGATATCGGCGACAAGAGAGTAACGACCTGTTCTCGAGTTTTTTAAATGAAGAGGAAGGGAAGGAGTGGGAAGGATGGAAAGGGAAGGGAAGGATAGAAAAACTTCCCTTCCCAATCATCCCAAAAGTGGGGGGAAAGTTTTTACACACAAATTGGTAAAATTGCCCCTCCTAGCCCCTCCCAACCCTTTCCTTCCCCTCCTTAAAAAAAACTTAAGAACACAGTTTCCCCCCTCCTTCCTTTCCTTCCCCTCCTTAAATTAACTCGAGAACAGGGTAGATTTTATAAAGGATTTCACTTGTGTACCCTTCTAGTTAGTTAGGATAACAACCAAGTCGAAATGATACAACTGATACGATTCATGCTTGTTAACTTTTCACTTCAATGGAAACACTTCGTGTGAACAATATTGTACAAACGAATCAATAAACCTTGCCCTCAAATAATATCGCTTATTGATTTCGGAGCTAAGAAAACAAGAACTTTTAGGATATTTCATATTTCCAGTCTTACCAATAAAATGGGTTGAAGTACTTTTTTTAATGCATAAAACTTTCTAAATCAACCTATTCAATAAATGGAATTATCATTGAAACTTGTAGTCATAGTTGTCATCGATTTCTTGTTTAGACTTTAAAAAGTCATGAACAAAGCTGTTTGGCGTCAACTCAACCCAACCCATAATTTCCACAAAATAACGATCCATTTCATACTACCCAACTCGACTTTGTCAAATCTACATTAGAACCTTGATTAGTGTCCTGATATCATGCACAATGTTTTTTGGACTTTCAGGTTTCAAAGAACATAGAACTGGACTTAGCAGCAATACGTGGAGAAAAGCGACTTGGATATGACCTGGACTTCCCAATCAAACATCCAGAAATCACATTTTCATTCATCAACTTATGATTGCATTAACAAATTGCTCACATAAGATATCCAGCATACTCCATACACATTTTGTCACACATGGAACTCCAATTGCCTGATAACTACTAGCCTGAAGGCTGAAGCAAAGACTAAATAATACCAACATATACCATATCTAATTGCATCCTCATAAGTTTTAACCATAAGCATGAGAAACAAAAAGTTGTAGTCGACCTCAGCCTAATTATCAATTTTTCAAGGATCAATGACCAATACCATAAACACTGACCTCCTTTAATCAACCAAAAGCTTTCAAACTGAGTTAAAGCCACATAATTACTAACACAGACAATTAAACACCAAGTACCAATCATACCTGCGTAATTGTGGTAAGAAAGAGTCTATGAAGAAGCAAAAACCCGATTGTGTAACAAAATCAGAAACTTCGAGTTTGGTGTCGTTGGGGGGTTTTCGGCTAGGGTAAAACCAAAAAGAGAGATGAGAATGGGATCGGCGACCGGGGTCCGAAATAAAGACCGAGCGGAGTTCGGTCGGAAGGAAGAGCCGGTGGTCGGCCAGCGAGGGAGAGAGTGAGGCCGAGGAAGAGAGGGAGACCGAGGGTGGGAGATATCGGCGACAAGAGAGTAACGACCTGTTCTCGAGTTTTTTAAATGAAGAGGAAGGGAAGGAGTGGGAAGGATGGAAAGGGAAGGGAAGGATAGAAAAACTTCCCTTCCCAATCATCCCAAAAGTGGGGGGAAAGTTTTTACACACAAATTGGTAAAATTGCCCCTCCTAGCCCCTCCCAACCCTTTCCTTCCCCTCCTTAAAAAAAACTTAAGAACACAGTTTCCCCCCTCCTTCCTTTCCTTCCCCTCCTTAAATTAACTCGAGAACAGGGTAGATTTTATAAAGGATTTCACTTGTGTACCCTTCTAGTTAGTTAGGATAACAACCGAGTCGAAATGATACAACTGATACGATTCATGCTTGTTAACTTTTCACTTCAATGGAAACACTTCGTGTGAACAATATTGTACAAACGAATCAATAAACCTTGCCCTCAAATAATATCGCTTATTGATTTCGGAGCTAAGAAAACAAGAACTTTTAGGATATTTCATATTTCCAGTCTTACCAATAAAATGGGTTGAAGTACTTTTTTTAATGCATAAAACTTTCTAAATCAACCTATTCAATAAATGGAATTATCATTGAAACTTGTAGTCATAGTTGTCATCGATTTCTTGTTTAGACTTTAAAAAGTCATGAACAAAGCTGTTTGGCGTCAACTCAACCCAACCCATAATTTCCACAAAATAACGATCCATTTCATACTACCCAACTCGACTTTGTCAAATCTACATTAGAACTTTGATTAGTGTCCTGATATCATGCACAATGTTTTTTGGACTTTCAGGTTTCAAAGAACATAGAACTGGACTTAGCAGCAATACGTGGAGAAAAGCGACTTGGATATGACCTGGACTTCCCAATCAAACATCCAGAAATCACATTTTCATTCATCAACTTATGATTGCATTAACAAATTGCTCACATAAGATATCCAGCATACTCCATACACATTTTGTCACACATGGAACTCCAATTGCCTGATAACTACTAGCCTGAAGGCTGAAGCAAAGACTAAATAATACCAACATATACCATATCTAATTGCATCCTCATAAGTTTTAACCATAAGCATGAGAAACAAAAAGTTGTAGTCGACCTCAGCCTAATTATCAATTTTTCAAGGATCAATGACCAATACCATAAACACTGACCTCCTTTAATCAACCAAAAGCTTTCAAACTGAGTTAAAGCCACATAATTACTAACACAGACAATTAAACACCAAGTACCAATCATACCTGCGTAATTGTGGTAAGAAAGAGTCTATGAAGAAGCAAAAACCCGATTGTGTAACAAAATCAGAAACTTCGAGTTTGGTGTCGTTGGGGGGTTTTTCGGCTAGGGAAAAACCAAAAAGAGAGATGAGAATGGGATCGGCGACCGGGGTCCGAAAGAAAGACCGAACGGAGTTCGGTCGGAAGGAAGAGCCGGTGGTCGGCCGGCGAGGGAGAGAGTGAGGCCGAGGAAGAGAGGGAGACCGAGGGTGGGAGATATCGGCGACAAGAGAGTAATGACCTATTCTCGAATGAAGGGGAAGGGAAGGAGTGGGAAGGATGGAAAGGGAAAGGAAGGATAGAAAAACTTCCCTTCCCAATCATCCCAAAAGTGGGGGGAAAGTTTTTACACACAAAATTGGTAAAATTGCCCCTCCTAGCCCCTCCCAACCCTTTCCTTCCCCTCCTAAAAAAAAACTTAAGAACACAGTTTCCCCCCTCCTTCCTTTCCTTCCCCTCCTTAAATTAACTCGAGAACAGGGTAGATTTTATAAAGGATTTCACTTGTGTACCCTTCTAGTTAGTTAGGATAACAACTGAGTCGAAATGATACAACTGATACGATTCATGCTTTTTAACTTTTCACTTCAATGGAAACACTTCGTGTGAACAATATTGTACAAACGAATCAATAAACCTTGCCCTCAAATAATATCGCTTATTGATTTCGGAGCTAAGAATACAAGAACTTTTAGGATATTTCATATTTCCAGTCTTACCAATAAAATGGGTTGTAGTGCTTTTTTTAATGCATAAAATTTCTAAATCAACTTATTCAAGAAATGGAATTATCATTGAAACTTGTCAAATCTACATTAGAACCTTGATTAGTGTCCTGATATCATGCACAATGTTTTTTTGACTTTCAGGTTTCAAAGAACATAGAACTGGACTTAGCAGCAATACGTGGAGAAAAGCGACTTGGATATGACCTGGACTTCCCAATCAAACATCCAGAAATTGAACAAAATTTTGATTTCAAAATTTTGAACCATTTGAATTACATTTGGTTTGATTTCAAAATTGTTCGCTGCCACCCTAGGTTGAATGATGGTGTTCTGGATATTGTTAATATCCGGACGAACATAATCGTTAAGTGTCCTAGGTGGTGGTGGTTGTTCTTCCGACATGTTTAGCAAATGTTCTCTTTAACGTTGGCGTTGAAGGCGTCGGCGTCGTCGAAACTCACGCTCCGGTTCTTGAAAAGGCTCAATTTGTTCAGAATAGAACAAACTGACAGAGGGTGCGAGAAAGAGGTAGAAAAATCAAGTGACTACCTAATCAGGCACACCTAACTTAAGTAACAAGTAACAAGATCAAATCAATAATTAAACTATTTCTTAGAATTTCCTGTCCCCGGCAGCGGCGCCAAAAACTTGTTGTGCACAAAACTGCTGGTTTTTATTTATAAAATCTTGGGACACAACCTCTTTTTAAATTTATAAAAACGATGTTACTAAGCAGATACTACACACGACTCAGGCAAGTATAACCTGGTCAATAGTAGTATAGACTTGGTAAGACCGGATGTCGTTTCACCAGGACAGGAAGCTACCAATACTTAAGTCTCATTGTTGTTTGATCAGCAGGATTAATTAAAGCAAGTAACCAAATTAACTAAATTAAACAGGAAATACAACAACTAAAACAGGTTAACACTGAAGGCAAACAGACAGGATAACAGATTCACTCAGGCTTTCGAATCATCGAGACTAGTCATGGCAATGACACAATACAAAACATAATATGAAGACTTGAATAGTTTAAGCGCATAGCATGCTGTTCTAATACTCACAAGACTACATTATCATGCATAAATCATCACTCGAGTTATCAAGACTCAGACTTAGCAATTAAACATAATCAGACAAGCAACGACATATAAGGATTTAACTACAGATCCAACAGATCACGTCCAAATCAGACTACAAAGACATACATCTTTTCAAATGACATATCCAGTAGTCCTCAGAACCCAAAAAGGTGTTAAAGTGGTTAAATAAGTTAAAACAAGCAAAAACTGCAAACTGTTGTGAAAATACCTTACTACGGCCGTACGGATTTATTACTACGGCCGTAGCAATTTTGTACAGTTCCTACGGCCGTATGGATTTCTCACTGCGGCCGTAGGAACCAGTACGACAGAACAGTCAAATCTAACATAAAGGTATTCAACAACAAATTACAATCTAGACTTTAATCTCAGATCATAAACACATGTAAACTGGTACAATGGGGTCACAAACTCCTCTAAACTCAAACCACACAAGTAAGGGGTTTTAATGATTAGCCACATGATTACTAAAGATATGAACATGTTAAACCTACCATTTCTAATATAGCCAACACTTCTTGAAACATGAATCATGTGATATGCACATTGAACACTAAGACAAGCATAACAAAGGCATACATGTGAGTTCATTTCACCATCTAAACATACCAACAAACATCTTTGTGAACCCTTTAATTATTTGTAGCATGTTAGACCAATGAATACACCAAATGACAAGATTTTCATCTATAATCACAAGGCATGCATAAAACCAACATATGAATAAAATGACCAATAATGGATGAACCTACAAGGATTCAAAACATATTCCAATAATGATATCTAAAGACAACCATGCAAGAAGTATCATTACTAATAACAAACTCAACATGGAATTAATAAAATCAACCATCATTCTTGAATATCCACATGCTTAAACATGAAGGAGTTATCCTAAACATATTATCACACATGAACATGGTAAGATTAAACATACTAAGTTGATAAAACACACTTGTATTCAAGATCAAAACATGCATATTTGAATCAAGTCATCATAAAAGTCAAATATATTGCCATAACTTAGCCAAGAATCATCTTGGCCCAAGTGAAATGAGTTTAGTTATCCATATACAATAATAGTAGCACTACAACATCTGGAACACATGGGTACATGATTGATATAATAAATGGAAAGAGTATACCCAAGCTAGCAATGATAAAACTAATGAATCCAAGCTCCAAATGTTGTTCCAAGCCTTCAAGATCCAAGCTCTCCTCCTTAGAATCACCAAGAGAAGTCCCCTGAAGTGTTAGGATATTTAGAGAGGGTAAATGGATGTGTTTTTCCGGAGTGGAGGTGAAAATGGTAACCCTTTGCAAAATGGCAGAATTCTGAATTTAATCTGCTGTAAGTGGGCTTCCTACGGCCGTAGGAATAAGCTACTACGGCCGTAGGAAATCATGACTGGATTTTCTACACACGCAACGTTAAACCACTTGTCCGGCACACGCAAGATCTGGCAGGCAATGATGGATTCTAGAAGACGGCCTCCTACGGCTGTAGGAATTATCCACTACGGCCGTAGCAATCATTTATTCACTATTCTTCTATTTTCTTCAATTCTTTCCTTGTTTTGCCCATTTATCTTGCTTAAAGCTCTTTGAAACCTGCATGGTGAATGTTAAGTATATTAGATCCATATTAGAAGTATTCACCTTGTATTTGGGCTAAGTACGGGGTATTCTAGCATGTAAAACATGTATAAAAACTAATATATCAAAGTCCCCACACTTAAGCTTTGCTTGTCCTCAAGCAAACTCTAATGCAATAGCTAAAACCAAAGAATTTCTAAAGGCAGCACATTAGTGCAAACATGTATCATTCCTACATAGAAGAGATCTAAAAGCATGACAAACATTTTAAACGTAGAATTAAGAGTTGCTTTCATGTATTGAGATAAAGTAAAGCAGATTCAGCACTCATACAATGAGTTATGACAAGTATCTGACTTCATACCTGACCGGAGATCACTCTAGCACTCAATGTGTATTTGGGTTAAGTATATAAGTGCATGTGTGCTAGATTGAAGCAAAGACTAGCATAAGCTTGATCACGTATCACATCTCCACCAATCAACATAAACATATGCAATTATCAAGAAGACTTTTTTGGGTTGTAACGTGGCTAGGGCTAAGGGTAGGAATGGGAATATATAAAAGTGGCTAAAATAGAATCCAGAAATCAAGTTCAAAATCGTCAAAGCTGCTATTATTGAAGGAATACAGAATATCACACTATTTCTGGCGAGAATACAGTTCATCAAGTAGAAATGGAATCAAAATTCTCTGAATGATGGCTAACAACCAGGTAATACCGAAAATGAATTACTACTCAATGTATGACAGACTCAAAAATAGCCAAGGAAAGCATGACAAGTAACTGAATTTCTCATTTTTCTCTTTTTCTAATTTTTTTTGGATTTTCTCAAAAAACTCAGCTGTATGCAGTATAATCAGAACAACCCAAGGGATATATGTATTTTTCATATCCCACTAATCGGTGCATGAACAACTGACGAACAAAATACAACGGAACTAAGCAGCGAGAAAACGGGTCAACTGACTCTGGAAACATAAAAATAAAATAGACTACAACAGGATAAACATGGGTAATGAAAAGAAAGGCTTAGGCTCAAATTGGATAACTAGGGGAAAATATAGAAATTGGCTAAAAACAAAAGTATATATGCTGAATTGGGGTTTCCTAGTGCTTCTATCACTTAACTGCAACAGTTTAGTTCATGATCTCGACATGCATACTAGTAAGCAAGTTCTACAATCAAAGCAACAATCAGCATATAAGTGGGCAAGTCCATGAGCTAATCATGTAAGAAATGAAGTGTAGTGGCTCAAATGCTCAGGAATGCATATCAGGTGTGGCTTGTGCAATTGAAGTCAAACACTTGTTAAAACTCAAGAATTCGTGCAAAATCGACTTCATAAAAGCTGAAATGTTACTTGTTTAAAGTCTATCATGCGAGAAGATCTAAACATGTCCAAAATGAAATAATTTTGTGAAAAAATTACGCCTAAATCAATTCTACGGTTTAAAGCATAGTTAGCATACAAGAGTTTTCAACAGGACACAGAATAGCAGGCATGTTATATTAACCCCTCCCCACACTTAAAAGTGTACATTGTTCCCAATGTACTAATAATAAGCAATAAAGTGCGAGAAAAGAGCTTTAAGAACTCCCTGAACAGCAATTGTGTGTCTGCATTTATTAAACTCTGAAGGCGTTGGCTTGCGAGAAAAGAGCTTTAAGAACTCCCTGAACAACAATTGTGTGTCTGCATTTATTAAACTGTGAAGGCGTTGGCTTCCTCCCCACACTTAAGCTGAGCTACCAAGATATCACGAATATTCTTGCAAAACAACAACTCAACCAAAAGTGAAACATAGAGAGGGACAAAAACATCACAAGCTATGGCAAGCAAAAAGGAAACGAACGACAATAAATACAAAGCCGAAATAATGTACAAGTGCTTTGATGTCATACAGATATGCAAAAGTAAGTACAGAACATCAAACACATCAAAAAGTGCATGTACTACAAACAACCAAAAGCGTACAACCAAGCTAATCTAGAAATACATACAAAGAAAACTACTACACAAACTATCCCCACAAAAATAACTACGATAGAGGCGGCTGCGAAGGCCCGGCTTCATCAGTGAAGTTGATATGCAGTGAGCATACACATGTAATACAAAATCTTCTCAAAAGCCTGAAGCAATTTGATGTAGGTCAATACTTCACATAATTTTACCAACAATGTGATCTGGGTCTTCAGAAATGACTGATAAAAGATAACCAAGATCCAAAAGAAACAAGAAATGGATGGCCAAAATCTGTTTTTGAGACAAAAAATTGGTAACACTAAGAAAGAAGAACCAAAAATCAGTTAGGAAAGGGCATGATGACTAGACATAAGGGTACTAGGAAATAAGTACATGGTTCACGGGAAACAGAATATGACCCAAATCTAGAAACATCAGAATGATAACTGAAACTTTGATAACTCCTGACTCAGCCAAAAAATCCAAACACTTGACTTAAGAATCAAGGTGACAAGATAATTCAGTCAGAACGACGATGGGGGTTCGGGGGCAGCGCCACTGATAGCGGGGTCCAAGAGGCAGAGCCCCTGGCTGGGGTCGAGCTGACCTATGAACACTTATGCGGAATTATGAATTCCGGAAGAATATTGCTATGGCAAAAATGATCAGAAATCCTAAAAATCTCGAAAAATGAGTGTAAATTCGGATGATAAAAAAAAGTGTAATTCCGAATGAACACTTATGCGGAATTATGAATTCCGGATGAACACATGCGGATTTAGTGAATTCCGGATGAACACTTATGTGAAATTCTGAATTCCGGATGAACACATGCGGATTTAGTGAAATCTAAATAAACACTTATGTAGATTTAGGAATTCCGGATGAACACATGCGGATTTATAAATTCTGGATAAACACTTATGCGGATTTAGGAATTCCGAATGCACATTTATGCGGAATTATGAAATTCCGGATGAATCAAACACAAATCCGAATGCTTCAAGACTGAAATTCTGCATGCTTCAACATCTCAACCCGCTCAGATTCAAAAATCTCGAAATTTTGCCCAAATCTGATAATTTCTTGCCCAGATCACTTCGCCTACCCCCGATTTACACTTCTTAATCAACAATTATCATAAACATCGATCAAACAAGCAGATTCGATCGAATTTCTTCAAGAACTTCAAAAACCCAAAAACTCAAAAATCTGCAAATTGATTAATGATATGTATTTGAATTGATGTCTGATTGATTTTCATTGATTCTATCATCAAAACCGAATCTAATCCAATCCTTATAACATAAAAAACATCACCATTTGATGAATTTGCAACAAACCCGAATGAATAGTGACTTTTTCTTTAAAATCTTCAAAAATTCGACTTTTGTTGTTGAATTCAGATCAAAATCTTCACTCCCTTGGCTCTGATACCACTTGTTTGTCCCAAGTGATTCAGAAATCAACAAATCTCATGAAGATCAATGAAACATAATCTAGAATGTAGAGAGAGAATGTAAAACACCATTAAAGCATACACTTAAGAACTTGATTATGCAAAGACCTTCCTAATGTTCCATGATTAACACTAATCATATGCTTATATACTCTTTGAGTATATTTACAATTAAGCCCTCTTAGTTTATATTTTATAGAAACTTCACACACAATGTGATCTTCTATTTCTATACAATATAATATCCTAACAGCTTGTTTTCCGCTGCCTTATTCTCTCTCTTTCTCTCTCTCTGGTAGTTCTCTATGGCCGACAATATATAGCAACCTCGGCCATCTTATCCAACAAGCCTTTTGATATCACCAATATGAAGGCATACGTTCCTTTAATCCTTTATCTTGAAGAACTTAACTACGATGCATGACGCGGATTGTTTGAAACACACTGCATGAGTTTCGGTGTCTTAGACTTTTACCTAAAAGTTTATGAATGTTATTTCTTCATTTATACCAGATAGAAGATTAACAATATGTATCCAACAAAATATATTTTTAGATTTTCAAACATATCTTCAATTAGTTCATTAATTAGTTTTGATATGCATAGTTTGATATATAAAAATGAGTTAATTATCAAATTGGTCCTTTAACATAGCTATTTCTTCCATTTTAGTCCTTTAACTTTGGGAGTGACCAAAATGGTACTTTAACTACCACTTTGTCATCAAAATGGTCCATCCGTTAGTTGACTGTTAGTCAACCCCATTAAACCAAGGGTATTTTCGTCCTTTTACTATTTTTTTGTTTTTTATTGATTAAAGTAATATTTAATTATTTTTAAATTATAAAAAAATATTCATGAATTTCTTCCCCTCTCTCAATACACACAGACATTTGTCACACTCTCTCTATCCCTCCTTTTTCTCTTTCTCTCTCACACACTCAATCGTCGGCCACCAGAGAACCGGCGTCGGCCACCAGACCACCACCGACCCCACCACCCTTGAGCACAACCCCCGTCGGCCAACTGCCACCGCCCACCGCAACAACCACCGCCATCTAACTCTTTCTCTCTCGCACTCCGCCACCACCACAACCACAGAATACCTCACCATGAAGAAGATGAAGATGTTCAGATCCCGATCCAGTCGAAGAAGTTGTGGTGGTTGCTGTGGTGGTGGTTGTAGCCGGCGTGGTTCAGATCGAGATCTAGGGTTTTCGAGATCTAGGGTTTCGAGATCTAAGGTTTTCGAGATCTAGGGATCTGGCCGGCGTGGTTCAGATCGAGATCTACGGTTTCAAGCGCCACCACCCACCCTCGACATCTAGGGTTTTCGAGATTTTGAAAGCGATCTAGGGTTTCACCATGAGAAAGATAGAGAAGGATGAGGTGGTGTCCGGTAGTGTTCCTTGATTTCTTGAGGCGGTGGCGGTGGTATTCCTTGATTTCTTCGTTTTAGGCTTCAATACCCTAGCTTTTGTTCAAACATCCACATCCGTTTATGTCTTTTGTGGTGGTAGGTGGTGGTTGGGACTAGATAGAGATAAGAGAAGCAGAGACAGATAGGAGCTGCAGCGGTGTTTTCACCGTGAGAACGAGAGGTGAGGCGGCGACGCCTTTGACCGGATCTTCAGTGGTGTCTGGTGGTGGTGGTAGTCGTGGTGTCTGGTGAGAGAGATGAGAGAGATAAATGTTGCTGAGAGAGATGAGATAAAGTGGTATATAATAAATATTAATTAATAAATAAATTTGATAATATTAAATATTATT
Organism: Pulicaria dysenterica; assembly: GCA_947179395.2. NCBI lineage: Eukaryota > Viridiplantae > Streptophyta > Magnoliopsida > Asterales > Asteraceae > Pulicaria > Pulicaria dysenterica. The sequence goes on from OX359292.1 coordinate 5,696,269, forward strand.
AAATTTGATTTTAATTAATAGATAAGGGTAAAAATGTCATTTTACCTCACTCAACAGAGTCAACTGACAGTCAACTAACGGATGGACCATTTTGATGACAAAGTGGTAGTTAAAGTACCATTTTGGTCACTCACAAAGTTAAAGGACCAAAATGGAAGAAATAACTATGTTAAATGACCAATTTGATAATTAACTCTATAAAAATTAATATATCATTGCAACGGGTCTATTTAATCTATATTTTCTAAAAAAAAAAAATCACGTTTTGTGATTATATTCACTTTTTGAAAAATATCAAAACACATATTGGTATTAAACTATAGATAAAATAAATAAATTAGAGAATTATTGAACTTTTCCCCCCAAAAACAACCAATAAACACCATTTTTCGCATGCAATCAATACCGAACAACATGCATCTCCTCATTCATATTCACATAACTATGCATCACCATCCATCCATATATATTAGAACCCTAAAACTAAGGGGAGATCGAAAACTTGTTTTTTCTATTTTTAATCCCCAAAATGCATTATATATAGGTGCATTATGTCTTAATTAACCTCCATCAATTTTTGTTGTTTGGGCTCTCATGCCCATAAACCCCTTGTTATATTATCTCTCTTGTAATATATCTTCAACCCAATTTCCTCCAAATAAACCGATCGATCAATCCAGCATTCTGTCAAATTTACATCATTAAATTGAAGCAAAAAAAAAAAAAAAAAAAAGAAAAAAGAAAAAAAAGGAGAAGACAGCAAGAATTGAAATGGAAATAAACAAATCTAAGCTACTTTCACTCTCTTTGGTTTTGATGTTAGGCATTGCAGAATGCTTCGATTATCACGAGAAAGAACTCGAATCAGAGGAAGGGTTGCAAGGGATGTATGAAAGGTGGCGAAGCCACCACAAAGTGCAGCTAAACAATGTCGAGCGGTTCAATGTGTTCAAGTACAACGTGCAGCGTGTTCACGAGACAAACAAGATGGAGAAGCCGTATAAGTTGAAGGTGAACGAGTTTGCTGACATGACTAACCACGAATTCACAAGCACATTTGCCAACTCCAAGATTAACCATTATCAGGCCCTCCAAGGAACTCCTAGGAAAAACTTGACTTACATTCATGAACATGCCACTGATCTCCCACCTCAGATTGATTGGAGGACTAAGAATGCCGTCACCGAAGTCAAGGGTCAAGGGGGATGTGGTAACCTTTTTCTTTCTTTCTTAGGCCTTCTGTTATACGTAGCTCGGAGAGGGCGAGTGGCATGCGAGTGAGTGACGGGCTCACGAGCTACACCACCTCGGGTGGTTTAAACTCGCGCGGGTAGGAGAGCCTCCGGGTTCTAGAGCTCGCGGCTTTCTTCATCGAATCCCACCCCCACCCCACCCCCATACCCCACTTTCAACCAATCACAATTTTAATATTTTTTTTCATTTTTAAAAAAGTGAAAAGGAAAGGGAAAGAGAAAAGGGAAGGTATAACGGGAGGAAAAATAATGTGACGCTGATGTGGCAGTGGGTAAGGAAGGGGAAGAGGGGGAGTATAACGGATAGCCTTAAAACTAGCTACAAAACAATAATAACAATACAAATTTTAAGGATTAAGGTGTACGTGTGTTCTGTTGTTTAAAAAAAATGTTTGTTATACAGGAAGTTGTTGGGCGTTTGCAGCAGTGGTTGCGGTGGAAGGAATAAACGCGATTAAAACCGGGCAACTAGTAAGATTATCAGAACAACAACTTATAGACTGTGACACAGAAGGACATAACAATGGATGTGATGGAGGCTTAATGGAACCTGCATTTAAGTACATCAAAGAGAAAGGAGGTCTAGCTACAGAAGAGAGCTACCCTTACAAAGGTGCAAGAGAGAATTGTGATAAATCAAAGGTACATATTAACCTTCTATAATCAACCAACTATCTTTCTTTCTTCTTACCCTACAATTTACTGAGAAATGTTCAATATAGTCCATAATTAATCTTTAGTCCTAAAGGACTAATCTTAGCCTTTGGGTCAGCCCCATCAATGGTCCAGATTAACATGTGATGATTTTACAATCATATGTGATTGTATATTAAATCATATGTGATTGAATATTAATATTTCAGGACTGTGTTTTTCTTATGAACTGCATTGAACACAACTCACAACTTACTAATAATGGATTTAATATGACATTATTTAATGATTTTGTTTATGAATCTAGTTTGGACCGAACACGGGCGCGGTAACGCTTGATGGACAAGAGGTCCTACCCCCAAATGACGAAGATGCGATGATGAAAGCAGTCGCACACCAACCTATATCTTGTGGCATGGATATGAATGGCCATGATTTCCAGTTCTATTCATCTGTAAGTTACGTGCACGTACAACTTAATTTAATCGCGGTTTCAAACACAAAAGCATGTGTAAGCTCGATCATTCGTTTGTTTAATTAATGATATAGATATATGCATGCAGGGAGTTTACACAGGACAATGTGGAACACAACCGGGTCACGGCGTTGGAGTTGTGGGATACGGAGAGACCCCGGAGGGATTGAAGTACTGGATCGTGAAGAACTCGTGGGGGACAGAATGGGGAGAAAAAGGATATATCAACTTACAACGAGGAGTTGAGCAAAAGGAAGGACTCTGTGGTATAGCAATGAACAGTGCTTATCCTATTAAGAACACTGCTCCTCCAAACACACCCTCTAAATTTAGAATAACTCAAAAATCCCAAGTATTGAAAAGTGGGATGTAATAATTAACCCACATAAATTTTGCACTTAAATTTTATAAATAAACTCTAGAATAACTTAATAATGAAGAAAAATTAAAATCAGTAAATTGTTGTTGGTACATGTTGATCATGGCCCTCATCATAACCTTAAACATATATGCACAACCTTCTTCATTTTGGCAGATTGTAATGTAACCATCTTAGTTATGTGTATTTATACTATAGACCATATAGATAGGGGTATCATATCATATGTAATATAGACTAATATCAATAAAAATTTATTCTATAATTTTTCTCTTCTTTCTTAATTATAATTGTTGTATATGTTTAATTAGTCTACCTCTAGACAGTTTTATATGCTTCACAACAAGTACCACATGCATTGGCGGATCTACATAGACACTATGTGGGGGGGGGGGGGGGGGGGGGGGGGGGGGGGGGGGGGAGGACCCGTCCAAAAAGCCCAATTTAACTAATATTATTAGTTTTTTAATGAAGGCCCCATCTAATAAAATTTCAAGGCCCCATTAGAACTTTTGATTCACAAAAACTGAAAGAGGAAAAAGAGGCCACCGCAGATTATACTGAGAACTTTGTTATCTTGAATTTGTTCACAAGTAATTTAATATCACGAGAGTATCACTGTATCAACATTCTTAAGTAAAAATGATACTAGATTTTTATTATATTGAATCCTCTTTTTTATTATATTGAATCCTCTTACATCATTTACTATATGTGTTTGCGAATTGATTGTTAAATATTTATTTACATTTACTTTAGACAATCGTATGAATCATTTAAAAAAACTTTAATTGTGAAATATGTGAAATTATGCTATGGTTAGTGACAGAAAACATTTAAAAATTCAAAAACTAAAATTAATTTTGTTGGATTAATATGGCTACCGAACAAGTTTGATATCCGACTCTTTTTTATCCGAATTTGTTTTGGTTAGTAATTTAAGTTGTCTTGCCATCATCAATGAAATGTGCCCCCGTAAAGAAAATTCCTGGATCCGCCACATACCACATGCATGAAACTTGATCGATCTACCAAGTGGTTTCTATTATGAGTGAACAAGAGTTTGGCATACAAGAATACTTTGAGTTTTGGGACAACATTTATGTGCGAAAGGAGTGCATAAGCCTACCATTGTTAGTTTCTTTTGGTCTAATTACAAGTGTGTTTGACAAAAATTTTGGGACAACATTTATGTGCGAAAGGAGTGCATAAGCCTACCATTGTTAGTTTCTTTTGGTCTAATTACAAGTGTGTTTAACAAAATTAGCTGGTAACTAAAGATGAAAGCTATGTTTTTTTGTTGTATGCGTTTGGTAGAATAATTTAAAGCTAAAGTTAGAAAGTGTAAATGACGACAAACAACGACATAACCAAAAACTTAAATGTTAAAAAACAATTTAAAAAAGAATTTAGTAAGTGTATTAATATAATTTTACAAACTATATAAATGATAAAAATACCCTTATTAATGGGTCATTAATATGCTACAAGCAGATTTCCTAATTCTCATACGACTAAGCAGAGAACGGTGAGAACAGTTATAGGCCAATCATTTGGTTTAATTAAGGTATGTTGAGTTTATATCCCTACCTTAATTAAACCAAATAATTAAAATCAACATACCTTAATTACACGAAGTTAATATCAACCATTAAATAAAGATCATCCAAGTGCTATAAATTGTTCTCACCATTCTCACATTAAAAGGTGTTCTCATTTGATCTTGCCTATATATATATAGACAAAAGTTCATGCGAGAACTGTTGTTAGCGCGAGAACCGCGAGAACCAATATAAGCCGTCCAATTCCCCCTCCTTCAATGTCATTGTCCACCCATGAATTCCTCACATGCACCCTGCCACACTCTATCCATACACGCTCTCCATCCATGATACTTCCCATATTCAAGGAACGGCTGAGATTGGTTCTCGCGGTTCTCGCACTTACAACGGTTCTCGCATGAACCCTCCCCTATATATATATATATATATATATATATATATATATATATATATATATATATATATATATATATATATATATATATATATATATAGGAAAAAGTTCATGCGAGAACCATTCTTAGTGCGAGAACCAATCTAAGCCGTCCAATTCCCCCTCCTTCAATGTCATTGTCCACCCATGAATTCCTCACATGCAACCTGCCACACACTATCCCTCTACGCTCTCCATCCATTAAACCTCTCATATTCAAGGAACGGCTTAGATTGGTTCTCACGGTTCTCTCGCTAACAACGGTTCTCGCATGAACCCTCCTATATATATATATATATATATATATATATATATATATATATATATATATATATATATAGGGAACGGTTCAAACGAGAACCATTTTTCGTACGAGAACTGCGAGAACCAATTACAGCCGTTGATCAAAGAGATGGAGGATTGAGATTAAAGAGTTGTTAATGGATAACCTTAAACTAATCAAACTTATCCTTAATTAATTAAGGGTAGTTTGGACATTTTTACATTACCCCCGCATTTTTTAAACTAATATATCCATCAAACGGAAAGGTGTTAAATTACGAAAATTATACCAAATTAACGAGAAAATTATACTTCTTAATTTGAGACCGATCTTGCTATATTTTTTCGAAACTTTTTTATTGTGTTTGCTGGGTTTTTTTTTCACTACAGCTCGACGTTTGCACATGTGCAAATATTTGCATATTTGCACAAGTGCAAATACTTTTGCACAAGTGCAAATATTTTTTCACATATGCAAATATGCAAATATTTGCACAAGTGCAAATATATTTGCACATGATTCACCTATTTGTTTTTATCACAGATTTAGATTGGATTCAATCAAGACCACTTGTCCCTAATAAAAGGTAATATATAATTCATTTCCTGTAACCTATATGCGCTTCAACTAAATATAAGAAGAAAACTAAATAAAAGAAGAAACTAAATAGCAATTATTAAATATAATCGACCACATTAAAAAAGAAACTAAATACCAATTAGTATTCTCCATTTCTCAAAAAATGAAACTCATATCACATAAAAAGATACAAAGCAGCCGTAGAAATAATAAATAAGAATTAAGAAATCTTGGAAAAAGCAAACATTGGGAAAGTAAACAATTTATGAAATAGCCATGGAAAATCTAATTACCTTGCATACAAAACCCATTAATATTCAGTGATGTAAGTAGCAACGTTGTCGGCATTTGGAATTCACCATGATGACCCATCATCGAAATCTGCCATAGTTAAATAGCTTTTGTGACAAGGAAGCTGATGGGGAGGAGCTGATGATCGCCGGAGTTTACGAATATGGTCGCCACCGTTCAAGGCGGTGATCCTTATCGGTGAGAAATTATCGATTGTTTGGGGTGGATCTAGATATGATACCGTAGCAAATTTGACGAGGCTAAAGAAGAGGTCGTGAAAGTAAAACTTGTACGCGGTGTTGGTAGTCAGCGGTCTTCGATCGTATATCTTCGATCGTATATGAGACAAAGACCTGCCGGAGGTCTACAGGAGACACCGGCGACAGCGAAGAACGTGGCGACGACTGGTGCAACGGTAATCTACAATGAAGAGGTAGAAGCTTATATGTTGGGTGATAGACACCAAGGTCGCCGGTGAGAAGAAGTTGTCGGCATGTTGACGGTAGGCATTGATGTTGCCGGATCTGAAAATGGAAGTTGGATGGTTGAAGATGAAATGGGGGTTTAGCTTGTGGGGAGGAGAATAAATGGGGAACGTACAGGTCATGGTATTAATTTGGACAATTTTACCCTTCTTAATTAATAATAAACTTTTAAGACAACTAATTAATTGATTGGCTAGAAATGGTTCTCGCAGTTCTCGTACGAAGGACGATTCTCGTTTGAACCGTAACCTATATATATATATATATATATATATATATAAGACTAGTAATTCGCCCTCTTTAAATATATAAATATATTTATTTTGTCCCGCTCGAGAATACATATATAATTATATGTATTAATTTACCATTTACGCTCGGATTAAAAAGTTATAACATATAAATCTTCTTTTAATTATTGTTGAAGCCTAAAAAACTTTAAATCTCTACTATGTATTTCTATATATCATTTAATATCGCCTTCCTCACTTACAAAAAAATTTGGGTTGTGTGTGGGCTTTAAATTCTCATTCCCTTAAAATCCTTTCAAAAGAATGAAACAAACACCCCTTAGGGTTGTGTGTGTGGGCTTTAATTACCTTTCATGGGCCTTAGTTGGTCCTTGGGCCGACTATGTTGAAGCTGAGAGGAAGAGAGACATAGTGCCAGTGTGGGCCTTGAGCGCAAATTAAAGATAAGGGGTGTTGGGCTGCACTCCATGGATTTAATTGTTGGGCAAATGATATATAGAAATACATAGTAGAGATTTAAAGTTTTTTAGGCTTCAACAATAATTAAAAGAAGATTTATATGTTATAACTTTGTAATCCGAGCGTAAATGGTAAATTAATACATATAATTATATATGTATTCTCGAGCGGGAAAAAATAAATATATTTATATATTTAAAGAGGGCGAATTACTAGTCTTATATATATATATATATATATATATATATATAATATGAGAGTTTCGAATGGATTAGATTCGACTTGTGTGGGCTTCGAACGAAACCAAGTCCAATTTGAGGTTTCCGACGGGAACACATCACGTTTGGTTTAGGGTTGAGACGTTGAGATCAGGTTCGTCCTAGGGTGATTCGACCTAGGGGTTTCGAGAGTTGTATAATTCAACAATTTTGACTTAGTATATTCTCGGTACACGTTTCGTTAAACTAATATTCAAGGGCTATTATCGAACGAGTTGTGTCGACAATCAAGCGAGTTACTCTAACTTACTTCCGTTTCCCACAATGCGTAGGTGATATGTGATGTGAAGTTCTTGATACGTGCTATGTGTATTTAACTATGATAAGTGTTATGTGAATAATGTTACGTTATGTTATGTTATGTGATATGATTGGACGATCGTGCCTGCGGGGCTGGTCGGAGGTGAGATGACGATATCTAAAGGCGAGCCCTGTGATAGTCGTAGTGGGTGGGGGCCCGGGATAGGCATCAAGTGGGTGTGTCCCGAGATGCGGTGACGGGCGAGGCCTGAGCAGTGTGATTGATGGCAGGGTGTGATACCTGCAAGCGGGCTAGGCCTGAGCTATGTATTGTGGTGATGACAGGACGGGTTACCTTCGTGTGTAATTGTATTTTTGGAATGCGTGATTGATATTTTTCTTACTTATTTTTATTATATTATATTTTAATTTTTTTTGGGGCGTTACAGTTTCTTGAAATTCTTTTGCTAAATTTAGGATCTTGATTGCTTTAAGCTGATTTAATCATAATTACCCCTTTTATTGCTTTCTAGTATTTTAGTTAATTTAGTAGTTAATTAATTTAATTAATCTAATATCATATTCGTTCCCCTGAGTTCGACACTCGTACTTATTTTCTATACTATAATTCAATTAGGTTCTCTTGGCTATTATGTTATAGTCGTACTAAATAACGTGAATTTTATAAATATTAAAACTGGTACGTAAAATACACATAAATTCCCCATTCCAAAAAAATAAACCCTAGAACTCTTTCTCATGTTTGGTGGATGGCATGTGGGTTTCTTTTCCTTCCATCAACAACCTATTTTGCATGTGGGTTTCTTTTCCTTCCATCAACAGCCTATTTTTTTGTTTCTTTTTCTTTTTCAAATTGATCGAGCAGAGTTGGTTTCTAGTGTTGTTGCCGTAAATTATAGGTTTATTCTCCCTGACAAACCCTCTTTCTCTATCTCCTTCAAATCAATCAACAATGGTGGGGTTTCCGTGGACGACAATTGGTTTCTTCTCGGTTAACAAAGACTTCCCATTCTATCTCTTTCTTCAAATCGGTCAACAATACAATTATGGTGGTATTTGTAAGGTGAGATGCTAGGGTGGAGTCACATTCCAGGTTGTACAGACTTGATGTAATCTTTTTGCTTGCGATCTATAATGATGAACGTCTCTACACATGAATATCTATCCTATTATTAACATTGTGTCATGATCTTTTTTTCCAATGTTGGTTTAGTTTGAAAAAGGATAATTAAGTTTTCGTTTGTTTTGTTATGTATATTGCATGTGTGTGTATATACACACATGTTCTTTTTTTATGTTTACCACTGTTGACCATAATCGGATTATCTTCTTATATTTGGTTTATGTAAGCAGGTTATTCTTTACTATTATTTAATGAACACATTGTACCACAAGTTTGCAAGTTTGATTTTTTGGCTTCTACATGTTGTTCACTAATGAACTCGGTGTACACATATTTGGGTTGTTCATTGTATAATCAATGTTCATCATACGTTCAACGTATTTTTGGTTTCTAAGTTTCACAAGAATAATATGTTAATAAAATTGTCCATTTTGAATTTTTTATATATTTTTTAATTGTGGTTGAACATACATCTGCAAATTATTTGTCACATGTTATTTAAATTATCCCAATGAACAATTATTACAATTTTTATTGTATTTAATTAATTATATAATGAAATTTTATACACTTATAAACAATAAAAACTCCAAAGGTTAAAACAAAAACATAGTTGCATTCATTATGTACACTAGTAAACATAGTGATGACCCTACAAGATTACAAAATAAAGAGTAAACTACGCAAATCTTCCTTGTGCTTTGTCCTAAATTTAACCATTCGTCCTTGAAGTTCAAAATGTAAACGTTGGAGACACATAGTTCAAAATGTAAACGTTTACATTTTATTACATATGCGGTTCAAAGGGGTGTGAGGTTTGGTGTTTAGGTAATTAGGTGTTTATGTTATTTACATTTAGTTTTGTTTTTTAAACATAATAATTATTTTAATTAATTACAATTTTTAAAAATGATTATTATTTAAATGAATAAAACTTAAAAACAAAAGAACAAATTAAGACCAGAGGGGTATTTTAGTATTTCTAAGTGGATTTGGACTACCATTGAAACAAAACGTAAACTACAAGGATTAATGTCGTAATTAATGAAGCCTAAGGAAATCTGAAATTTCATGTAAACTCACACGGACCCAAAATGTAATTAACTCTTATTATTATTATGTCGCCACCGTAATTAGTCACCATCGTAGGTCACCGCCTATTAGTCACCACCGTAGGTAACCACCACTGCAACTCCGGCCACCACCACCATAGGTCTACACCACCACCACCAGCATTGTAATTAAAAGAACAAGATGATATCGCATTTTTTGTCTATATATTTTACGCGATATCTGTGTATTTTTAGCCTAATATTGTTTAAAATATGTCAAAAAGGTACCTATTACCTTTGCTTATCATTTTTAGGTTCAAAATACAAGAGTTGAAAAGTTTTGAAGCTTAAACGAGATAAAACGAAGAAAATGAGAAAAGCTGTCCGCTTCGACACACCTCCACTGTTTTGATCATATCTCGCCCATACGAACTCGGATTGAGGTGATTCAAAAGGCCACGGAAACTAGAATCAAAGATCTACAATATCGATTTTATGGTTTAGTTGAGGAAGAGCCAAAACGAGACGCGTTTTATTAAACAAACGCGAAGCGTTCTCAAGATAAGCCGAATTCAAAATTTTGAAAATAGGTTAATGTGAGAAATATCATAAACGCGACTCGTTTTATAAACAAACGCGACGCGTTTGCGCAGAAAAGCCTTATCTATATAAACAAACTTTGAGATCGGTTTTGAGGAGATATATCCGACTTTTATCACCATTACAACTCTAAGAACACCCCATCGGAGATCCAAGGCATATTGGAGCATAAAGCTAGAAGATTTGGCTTTTTGGAGTGAAGATTCAAGGATCTCTTCATACTTTCATATTGGTTTTTCGTTCTTAACTCTATGTTTCTGTTTGTGAACGATTCTAGTATGTTTATTATCATAGTTACGGGCTAAAACTCTGTAACCTCTGCTTAGACATGATGAACCTTTGATTTTTAGTTTGATTTCAATGAGTTGGATAATATGAAGTTATATATTTGTTATGTTTAGCTTTTTCAAAGATCCTTGCATGTTAAAGTTTCTGACTTTATTATCTATTGCTAAGTTTTCATGGGTGAGATGACCATTCTATCTATGTTTGCTTTAATTATGAATTGCTATGACCATTATGATTCATAACTAGTGATGGACCAAATCCTAGGGTTAGATTGTAAAATATTAAACTTTAATGTTTTAGCAATTGCATGTGATGACCATTCAGTGTTAACTGATTGATTTTGTGACCAATACAAATCAATAGATTAAGTCTTTCATAACACAAACCAATTTGACTAGTTATAGGAATAGTTAATGCCATGAACATTGGGTTAATGTTTTTATATCTATAGGGCTAGTGAGTCTGACCATGAGATGTAGCCAGCTTAGGAATCAGTATATGATTGCATGTTATCCATTGCACTTTCTTTGAAATCAACTAAATTGAAAAGGGGATATTAAAGTCTAAGTAGAGATACTTCACATCTTGATTGTTTAAATCCAAAGTTTCTTGTTTTCCATTTTCCTTGGGTTGTTCTAGTGTTTTCTTAGGTTGTTAGTGATTAAAGTTTGATTATTGGTGATTAATTCCATAAAATGCCCCCTTTTATTTTATTGTATTTTGGTAGTTTAGTTTAGTTTAATATTTAAATTAATATAGTTTTATCAAATCACTCACGTTCCCCTTGTGTTCGACACCCGTGCTTACTATTATACTATAAAAACCGATTAGGTACACTTGCATATTCGTGTCGTTTTTGGTACAATTTAACACTGATTTATAAATAAAAAACTAGTACGTAAAACGCACATCACAAGAAAATACAAACAAGAACAAGAAAACCCATATATGTAACTAAAAGAACAAGAACAAATCACCACCACCGCTATGGCACCACCACCACCACACACACACCCACATTTGTAGCTAATCAAGAACAAGAAAACCCAAACAAACCCTAATAAAGAACAAACCCAAACAAACCGTTAATCCCCTACAAGAACAAGATCTGTATCAAACCCTAACAAACCCACACACATAAACACAATCGTCGATCTCCTTCAAGAACAAGATCTGTAACAAATCTGGTTGCGAGAATGGTCGTGATAAGAAGAACAACAAACCTAAGAGAGGATTGACTCGGAGACGAGGCGGCGTTGGCGGTAGTCGATGGCAGAAGGAAGGACGCTGGAGAAGGAGAAGGAAGGACTCGACGACGGGCGGTGCTAGACGGAGAAGGAATGACACAGCAGCGGAGGTTGGAAGCGGCAGAGCTCGACGAAGGTGCAACGCTGACGGTGGTCGACGGGAGGTGGGGAGAGGCTGAGAGAAAATTGTGAGGGAGGAGGGGGTGGTCGACGGGAAGGGGTTGGAGAGGTATTTTTTATGATATAAAAATATAATAATAATAAGAGTAAATTACTGAAATGGTCCTTGTGGTTTACACAAAATTGCTAGTTTAGTCCTTTATAATAAAAAATTATGCCAGAGGTCCTGTGGTTGACTGAAATGGTCATTTACACTAACAGCCATCCACATTGGCTGTTAGTTGTCTTTTAGTGCAGGGACATTTTGGCCTTTTTGCACTACAGGACAGGGACCATTTCAGTCATTTGCAAACCACAATGACCATTTCAGTAATTAACTCTTTTTTATAATATATATATTTTTTAAATTTCTTTTCTTTTGTTTTTTTAATTTCCTTTATATTTTTTTTTTCATTTATTTTTGTTGTTATTTCTTATGTTCTTAAATTTTTTTAATTATTCATTAAATAAATATTACCAAAAATCTTAGAAATACGTACAAACACACTACATATGCTACATAAAACACACACACAACACATACTACATACGTACAAACACACTACATACGTACAAACACACATACATACGTACAAACACACATACATATCCGATGGTCGGTTTAAGTTGGTAACGCTTGTAGGTTGGAACTTGGCTAATTCTTTTGTTGTATTTAAACAGCTTTGAAAATGACGTTTTAAATTCCGCTGCATGCTTTTGATAATCGTAGCTCAAAAAGTTAAAATTAACCCCAATTTTAAGCTCGTTAAGGCGCGCGTTACAAGTAAAGGGGGTCAATCTTGAAGGATTGAAATGACAAATATTATAACTAAATAACCTTAAGAATTAATCTTAAATTTAATGGACAACAAGTAATAATAAATAATAACGTTAGCTTAGCTTTTTTTAGATTATTATTTTTTAGTGTGGTTAAGACTCTTTAAATAAAAAATACAAAAATAATATAAATTAAATACAACCTAAACAAAAATTTTATCCCGTAGCAAAAAAAATTATGTACTATACAAAAAAAATTAGAATGTTTATAATTTATGTGTTCATTATCTAATTAAAAAAGAAAATGAAATTTAACTTACTTATTATCACTGGTTGTCTAGTAAATTTAAGATTAATTCTTAATGTTATTTAGTTATAATATTTTTCATTTCAATCCTACAAGATTGACCTCTTTTTTTAATATATAGGATTATTAAGTTTATTGAAATGAACTGATATTTTAATAAAAGATTATAACACATGTTTTTTATGAATAAAAAAAGAAAATTCTTAAAATAAAATTAAAAAATAATGGTCAAAATAAAATAATGGTCAAGTAAAAAAATAACTTAGAATAGTAAAATATAACAAAATAAAAAAAATAATAATCAAGGCAAGAAAATGAATTCTTAAAGTAATACTTAAAAGTATAAAAGAAAAAAATAAAAAGAATCTTCACACAGAGATAAAAAAAGCAAGGAAAATAAAAAAGAGAATTCCTAAAATGTTTGGTAATATTTATTTAACGAATAATTAAAAAGAACATAAGAAATAACAATAAAAATAAATGAAAAAAAGTATAAAGGAAACTAAAAATATAAAACAAAAGAAATTTAAGAAATATATATTATAAAAAAGAGTTAATTACTAAATGGTCCTTGTGGTTTGCAATGACTGAAATGGTCCCTATGGTTTATTACTGAAATGGTCCCTATAGTGCAAGAAGAACAAAATGCCCTGCACTAAAAGACAACTAACAGCCAATTTGGATGGCTATTAGTGTAAATGACCATTTCAGTAATAAAATGTCAACCACATGGAACTCTTGCGTAATTTTTGATTATAAATAACTAAATCAGCAATTTTGTGTAAATCATAGGACCATTTTAGTAATTTACTCTAATAATAATAATAATAATAATAATAATAATAATAATAATAATAATAATAATAATAATAATAATAATAATAATAATAATAATAATAATAATAACAATAATAATATTAATAATAGTTTAAAATCAAGAAAAATAATTAAAAAGGGGTCAAGGGTAATTTAGTCATTTTATTTAGAACAGGGACCACAGACGTGACAAAACGTAAACGTTAGGGACGCCTAGTGTAATTAATGAAGTTCATAAACGAACGGTGTAATTTAGGGTAAATCATATAGACGATTAGTGCTATTTACTCCAAAATAAAATAAAAAGTCAAAAGTTCATTATGAAACAGCGTGTACTAATAATTTATTAGCAAACCATTCCTAATTTATTTTATTTATATTTGAAACTAGGAGTAGAAAATGGATTGAAAAGAGAAAAAAATTTGGTTACAATTATGCCATTTAGTTCACAAAAATGTATCCAAGTTGTCGTGTTTTGCTATTGTATATGTTGAACTTACAAACTTTCTATTGTGTGTATCGAACTTTTAATTTGTGTGTATTAAACTTTCTATTGTATGTACTAAACTTGTAAGTTTTTTTACTTTTTTATATAACCAAAATACACACAATAGCAACAAATTGAAAGTTTGATATACACAATAGAAAATTTTAAAGTTCGATACACACAATAACAAAACGTGACAACTTGAATACATTTTAGTAAACTAAACCCTTTGAATTAAAAGGAAAAAAATTATGATTGATGTATACCATTAGATCAATTATAAATCAAAGGCTAGTATTGTTTTTCGCACTTCTTACAAAATAATGCTTTTTGCATTAACCTTCCCCTATATATATATATATATATATATATATATATATATATATATATATATATATATATATATATATATATATATATATATATATATATACCCGTTTTTTTTCCTATCGGCCTGCAACTCCATAGGACATTCTCGGGGGCTCACAAGCGAAGCCCCCTTTATCGCTTATTGTCCCGTCAAACACCATCTTCATTTCGACTAATGTACATAAATTTTAACACAACAAATTATATAAATATATACATTTGAAAGGGAAAATTTTTATCTTCTTTTGGTGGAGTTTTTTTTGTTAAATTTTTTATGTTTTTTTGTGCTAGAAATTTTTATTATTTATATAATAATAATAATAATAATAATAATAATGATAGTAATAATAATAATAATAAAATAATAATAATAATAATAAAATAATAATAATAATAATAACTATTATTATTATTAGTAAATAAACATATATTTTATATTTCATCTCTTATTATCAAAACCTATTATTATTATTATATTTTATTATTTATATTAATAACAGTTTAGTTTAATTCAATAGTAATTATTTTACAGTAGACGAGATACTATTTTTACCCCACCAATGTAGTTTAATTCAATAATTATTTATATTAATATTAGTGACTTAAGTGAAGGCTAAAATTTCGAAGCCTTTTAAATTGTTCTTTATAGAGTCGTTTAAACGCATTTATGTTATTCCTGATTGGATACTACAACAAAAAATGCTTGTAAAGGGGGGGGGGGGGGGGGGGGGGGAGAGGGTTGAATACAAACTTTAGTTTTTTTATAATTAGAGACACATAGTTATACTTTGATATAATTCTTTTGATGTTGAATCAAGAATTACATGAACTAGATGCGAGATATCTAAGTTCAAACAAAGGTGGCAATTAATATAGTTTAACACATAGACTAAGCTAATCCTAAACAACTAATGTTTAAGATGTTCAACACGTGAGAAAGTTTGCTTTACACTGAGAAATATATTGCTTAACTTCTATTCTCAACTTATGAAAAATCAGCATTCAACTCGATTCAATTGATATTTTGCATGTCTTCATGCAATGATATATATAAGCAAGGAGTCTTCTGTCGATGGAGTGGAGAAGTAGGCAAAGGGTACAAGGTTTAAAAATATTATAATAGATAAAATAAGTGGGTGAAAAGTAATCTTACTTTATACACTTTATGTATAAAGTGGATGTACTTATCGGTCATTGTGAAATCCTACTATCTATTATTATATTATTAAAGTACTACCATTTTTGTCTTAGAAGTGGAAGTTTCTCCTTCCATGCTTGTGCTTTATACAACATCATGCTTTCTGAAGATTTGACTTTACTAAGTATAGAGTTACCAGCCATACTTAGTTGTTGATGCAATATATTCGAGATCTTCTCTTCTAAAGTCTCTATCACCTTTTCCAAGGGGTCAAGATCGATCTCTTTTGTCTCTTTAGCAGATACAAAAGGTGAATTTAACTTTTACAAAGACAGATCTAAAGGCTTAAATGAACAACACATGTTCTGCCTTGGACTTAAGAAATTTCACAATGGAAAACTATTAACTGAGATAAATAATCTCGACTCAGCTAATAGACACTAAACTACAATACTAAATTTGCTCAGCTAAAGGATAATATAAAGACTCGGCTACTAAAGTATGCTTAGCTGATCAAGAATGCTCAACTAATAATAAATACTCAAGTAAAGACATAAGCTGATCAACTTATATCATACAGAGTGAAACGCTTATAAGAAAAAGACTTAGATAAGTTAGAGTAGCTTATCTGATAGGTTAGAGGCATTAGCTGATCAGAATGTGGGCTCAGCTAATCCTTTGGCTCTTAAGCTGATCTTGGAAACTCTTCAGCTGATGGTTGAAACACTCAGCTCATGCTTTGTAGATGCTTAGCAGATGCTTCTAGACTTGTCTTTTTCCTTGGTTGATGTTTGTGAAGTTGGTCCTTTGATTGATACTCAGTGTTCAGCTGATGCTTAGCTGATCCAAAGTACTTAACTAAAATTCTTTAAGTCTTATGAATTTCAACACATGAAATTCAATATTCTAAGTCAAAACTAAATACATAGTTTTGTTAACATCAAATTCTATTAATTAAAATAGACAGTTTTGATTATGGTTTGAAATGTTATCTCCCCAACAATTTCGTAAAACATTTAAAGTAACGGTATAATTTTATAGTAGACGAGATACTATTTTTACCCTACCACGAAGCGCGAGTAATATTTAGTTGTTAGCAACAAATACACTAAACCTCTCTCACAAAATATAGGTACAGATTTTGGTCTAAGAAATTCATGTAATAAACCTTCTGCCAAAATAATACTCTCTCCGTCCCAAAATTATTGTCCATAAGAAAAAAAGCACACAGTTTAAGAAAACTACACTTAATCCTACTTTATTGAAACAGAATGACATATCTACCCTTAGTATTAATCCAGCCGTATGAAGTATTCTTTGAAAACTAAAAGTAATTAATGAACAATTAATTATTGCAAATACGCATGCTGCACTCCAAATTTCACTAAAAAAAAGTTTTTTTTTTTGCCATTTTGCTAATCGTAATTTTTGAAGGTAAAAATTACCACCAAACTTTTCAATTTTATGGAATTTAAGCTAAGTCTCTTTTACCAAATTTTGGCTCCAATTTCTCCCTCCATACCAAGGTAATGAAAGGTCAATTACGTCCTTTTTAACCCAATCTAATTGCATCTGTTTCTACAAAATTATGGATGTTTCTACAAATTTATTCACTAAAAAAAACACAAGTAATGCCCAACGTCAAGATATATATCGATCCCTATTGCAACAAAGTTCCGATGGAAAGTTGAAAAAGGGTTCCATAAGTGATTTAGCTGCACAGTACGGTGTTTCTACGCGAACAGTAAGCCGTATTTGGCATTTGGCTAAACTTCAAGCCTACAACGGGTCAACAATTGATGTATCTTCAAAAATGCCAAAAGCCGTATTGTTTTTTTCTCACAATTAATGACTGATGTACGATGAGATTCAACACTGTCTCGCACATCGCATAGCAGCTGTGCGATGCCCTTCACGGTAGCATGCTCATCGACAGTAACAGCTGATGTTACGGTGTGTTTTTATCAAATTTTTCGGGTACTGTATTACTATGTCCTTGCTGCTGTATTGTGCAAGATTATTTTGTGGTTTAATGTTTTTGGGTGCTGCTTCTTTGATGCGTTAAGGGGACGAGTTTTAGTCCTAAAGTAGTGCTACAAGGTTCAAATTGAGTTTGTTTAGTGTGTAATGATGATAGCAATGTGTGGAGCTATTGTAACCAGTATGAGTGCTAAGGAAGTCAGTGTGTAAACATTTTATGATCTTGTTGAATGAAAAGCACAATTTGCATTGTTAAAAAAAAAGCATGGCACATTGGACGAGAATTAATGTGGCTTTGAGTTATGTGTATTAATCCGTATTTATTACTAGGGGTAATATTGGAATCCTTGTTAATTATAACTATCTTTTTTTAGTAGTAGACAATAATTATGGGACAAACTAAAATAGCATACTAGACAATAAAAATGGGACGGAGGAAGTAATACTGTAGTCGCTCAAAGCCAATAACCAAATTAAAATCCTGATTAATAACTTATTAATCTAAAGTTCCAAATTCACTGGCGTATTAGAGTTCTTAACAGGATAAGAAGCTTCGATTGCTATACCGCATAGTCCCATAAAATCCTCAACTCCTCTTTGCATTCGTATGAATCCATTCTCTCCCCATTCGGGTCCCCAAGAGTTCTTCACGATCCAATACTTCATTCCCTCGGGAGTTTGGTCGTATCCTACAATAGCTACCGCATGATTAACCTCCACTCCGCATCTTCCCGTAAAAACTCCCTGTAAATTGAATACCAAGATTTTCCAACCATGAATTAAAAAGCGATGTTTGATATTTTTAAAAATATGGCTCATTAATGTGTCATTAATAACCTACGTTTTTTTATTGGCAATTAGTTTTTTTTAACCTAGGTTCAAGCTTGGTTGGAGGACTGTTTTTCGTGCGAAATTGTTTGTATCGTCATTGATAACTTATTAACAAAGGTATTTCGGTCTTTTATATATTTACATAAACGTGAATTGTGAGCGGATAGACCATAATTAATGAGCAAAACTTGATTTTCTCAATATCTCTTATTAATTAATTAATGCGTCATTAATGAGGTATTGACGAGCCATTAATTATAAGCAATTACCGGCCCGTTGATTTTGGTTTTTGTAGTATTACACGAAAAACAGTTCTCGCTTAAACACTCGCTTATATAAATATGGGTTAATTATGGTTTAACCATCAAAGTTTCCGTTCAGTTTCCGTTCGACCATCAAAGTTTTTTATTGAACAATTTTACCACAAAGTTTTGAATTTTTTTAATTTAAACCTCATTGTTTTTTTCAAATAGTTTAAACCTTAATGTTTTCTTAAAACAACTGATTAATCTGTTAAGTTTTGTTTGGTTTTTCATTTTATCCACTTTACCTAATATAAATGTTACTTTTTGTTTAAAACTTAACTAAAGTTAATGGGTCAAACCATTTTTTAACAACAATATTAAGGGTTAAATCATTTGGAAAAAAAACTTTAAGGTTTAAACTAAAAACAAATAACAACTTCAAAGTTTATGCTAAACCGATTTTAAAAAAACTTTGATTGTTAAACCCTAACCGAACTAAATATTTGATGGTTCAACGTACCCTTATTAACCCTATAAGTAGGGGTGAGCGTCTTAACCGAAAAACCGAACCGAAACCATTAAAACCGAACCAAATGAAAACCGACGGTTCGGTTTTTAAAAATTCATTAACCGATAGTTATTGGGTCCGTTTCGGTTTATACCTATAACCGAACCGATGTGAAACCGAACCAATAAGGATTTAATAAATATTAATTTATATATTAGAAGGAAAAATGATCCGTAATGTTAAATCACCTAAGTTAGGTGATGTGACACTCACAAACCGCCTAAGTTAGTAAATAGAATAATGTTAACATCACTTAAGTTTTGGTTTTATACCTATAACTAAAATGATCCGCCTCGAAAAATTTTAAGTTGGGTATGCAATTTGAGTTTCAGTCCACTACCTTCTAAAATTCAAATTAAATAGTTTTTATATAGTTCAATGACTTGTTTGCTACTAAAGATGTTAATTATAAAACAATTTGTGACCTAATTCACGATTTATTGAAGCTCAATAAGTTGGCCCTACTTAACTTAACGGTTAACCAATAAAGCCGTTAATGAAACCGAACCGCTATTATTAACTGTTAACCGCCCTATTAGAAACCGAAAACCCAACGGTTTGAAAAATGCCTTAACCGATAATTATCGGTTCGGTTCGGTTTAGGGTCAAAACTGACCCAAACCGACCCATGCTCACTACTATCTATAAGTATAGGGAGAGGATAATGTAAAAAGAGTTTTAAAGTACAAAAAGTAAGGAGACATAACAAGCCTTGGATTAACCAAAAAGTCAAGATTAAAAAGTCAAAAAAGATAAAAGAAAACGAAAATTAAAAGAATTAAAAAGGGCATTTGGGAAAAAAGAAAAAAACACTTCCTTCAAGAGTGTGTTCGGTATGGAGCTTATTGGAGCTGGTAGCTTGTTGTTTTAAAAGAAAAAGCTACAAGTCATGTTCGGATGTAAAAGCTGGAAGCTTTTTTTAAACAAAAAAGCTCTAAAACAAAAAGCTTCTAGAAGTAGCTTTTAAAACTAGCTGGAAGCTTTTTATATACCAAATTACCTAAATACCCTTTTCATTTGTTTTATAATTCCTCCTATTTTAATAATTTGTCCTTTTTTTTTTGTCATTTTACACAATTAAACTCAGCTCTTCCGCCAAACATACCCCAAATCTGGTAAACAAACCATCCACATTACAATCAGTTACCGCCGTTCAAAAAAATCAGTTTTCTTCGCCTGTTAAATACCAGTTGCCGCCGGGAAAATCAAAATCACCGATGTCGCTATATGCATAGTAAACAACCTTTGATTCACATATTGGATTTGATGCACAAAACACCAATATTCTCGATGCACAGCAACGAAGGCA
The DNA here is from genome assembly GCA_947179395.2 of Pulicaria dysenterica. Lineage (NCBI taxonomy): Eukaryota > Viridiplantae > Streptophyta > Magnoliopsida > Asterales > Asteraceae > Pulicaria > Pulicaria dysenterica. The sequence goes on from OX359292.1 coordinate 5,717,208, forward strand.
GAGGAGAACGAGACTTGATCAATAAATATTTGATGAACAAACAATCTCGATGCACAGAAACGAAGGCAGGGGACAACGAGACTTGAAGGAAAAAAAAACAAATCAATCTCGATGGTGGCCTTGGGTGAAGATGGAGATGCACACACAGGGGTTTTCGTAAAACAAAACAAAGAAATCCCCTTTATACCTTCGAGTGTAGATGGAGATGCACAGATCGCCGGCGATGGGTCGATTAGGGTTTTACGAAACCGACTGCCGCTACTTTCAAATCAGTTCGCATGGAAGAGTCGACGAATAGCAGGTCGCAGTGGTGCAGATATTGCGGTTGTAGTGCATTGTTGATTTATTAACGGCGGCGACTTCTACACGGTTGGTGGCGGAGGGTTCCCGTCGCCGGCGATGGATCGATTAGGGTTTCACGATGGAAGTGGACGGGATTTGGATATCAAATTAGGAAGTGGGAGAGGTATGTGGGGACGTGGGTGATAGAACTGTGTTTGATGAGAGAGAAATAATTATATATTTTAAAAGTTCCTAAGTTGCCATTTTATCAGATATGTCACGTGTCAGACTCAGATTTCTCCTTACTGTTTTTATCCTTTTGATCATGAAGTATATATAAATAAATGTCTTAGGTTACCGTTGAATAGAACTGGATATCATGACCGGTAGCCTCAATGGCAACCGATACAGGCTGGTGTGCAACTGCTTTCATTAATGCATTCTCATCGCATTCAGGCACAGCCTCAAATCCATCAATCGTTACCACCTGTTTGGCAATCTGGATCCAATAGGAGAAACAAATAATTAGATAATACATATAAGTCGTATAACAAATTAACAACCAACACATTCTCGGCCAAGTGATGTCGTCTACCACGTACGTATAGAGACTGGTTTCGGATAAAACAATCTTTAAAGTGAACCGGAGTTTAAAATGGTTCATACAAACATAGATCGAGGCTTGTTCTTTTCAAAATGAGCTTTTTATATATGCCGGTTAAATAATACAAGTTTCGTACCTTTGCAGGATCGCAAATACCTCTTTTAGCTATGTAAGGGTAGTTTTGTTCAGTAGCTAGACCTCCATGATCCTTGATGAATATAAATGCTGGATCCATTAGCCCTCCATCACATCCATTGTTCGTTTTAGTCTCACAGTCGATAAGTTGTTGTTCTGATAATGATACAAGTTGCCCGGTTCTGATAGCGTTTATTCCTTCAACTGCAACCACTGTCGAAAACGCCCAACAACCTCCTGTACGTAAACAAAAACCCATAGTTCAAGATCGAAATGGTTACAATTCAAGATCGAGATGATGTCACTTGTAATCCATTATTTCTTTTTTTTTTTATATCATATTTTGATTTTGATATTTTTTTGATCTAGTGAGGAGAATAAATAGAATATAATAGAACAGATAAAAACATAAGATCCACCTAAATGAAATGGGAAAAGGAGAGGGGGGAAGGGAGGGTTTACCGCAGTGTTCTTGATTCTTTGCAGGAGTGACAGCATTTTGATTCCTCCAATCAATCGCGGGTGGTATATTGTCAGCTTTCTCATACATGAAAGTCAAGTTGCCCTTTCGGCTTCCTTGAAGTGCCCGAAAATGGCTAATCTTCGAGGCAGCATACATGTTCCTAAACTCGTGGTTAGTCATGTCAGCAAACTTGTTTATCTTTAGCTTATATGTCTTGTTCAACTTGTTAGTGTTGTGAACATGTAGCACATTGGCCTTAAAAACATTAAACCGCTGAGCTTTCTCCTTCTCACTTACGTCCGCCACGTTATGGTGACTCCTCCATCTATCGTACATCCCCTGGAAGCCCTCCTCTGACTCGAGTTCTTCCGCTTGGTAATCGAAGCTCTCCCCAACGTCAAGAATCAAAACCAAAGAAAGTGAAAGTAAAATAAACTTGTTTATTTTCATTTCTTGAGGGGTTTTCTAGTTCAAAGTTGTGAGCTTTTGGCGATTGGTGTATTTAGATGAAAGTGAATTATATATACCAAGTGAGATCATATGATTTTTCACTTATGGGTGTGAGACACTCAATCAACCATGGATGTTGAGATCCATATGCAACATTTTTAAAAGTGTTTAGTTCTAAAAATAGAATATATTAGCTTTAATTTCTGGCTGTCTTTTACTGGGAATTTGAGATTCAGTCAAGAGTATGGATGGTGATGTGAATGAGAATGTGGTCATGCATGTTGTTCGGTTTTGAATGAGGAAATTTAAGGTGAGGGTTTATGGTTTTCTTTTCTTTTAATTTGCCACTTTCTAATGCGAATCCATGGCTAGAAACCGAAGAATACGTGTATATATGACCATGCACGATTAAGTTCGGATCACAATAAATAATTAACCATACACAAATACACTTGAGTGGATCATCTTCATTAAATTTTACATTCAAACCCTAAAACCAAGCGTTTAAAGCACTATTTAAGAAGCCTAATGGGATGATCGATCATATAACCTCACCATCACCCCCACAAGACAATTAACCACGTCATCAAAACCAAATCGAAACCAACAAGTTTGTTTCAGTTTCCCTAATTAATTTGGCTTTGATTTTGGGGCTTGCGGAGAGCATTGATTACCACGACAAAGAACTCGAATTGCAGGTAGGGATGTAAATGAATCGAGCTACTCGCGAGCTATATATTCGAGCTCGGTTCGTTAAAAGCTCGAAACGAGCCGAGTCTTAACACGAGCTCGAGCTCGAGCCTAGATTAAAGCTCATTTAATAAACCCCGAGCTCGAGCTTTAAAGAGTGGGTTCGCGAGCTTAAACGAGTTTAAACGAGCTCCATATATAATATAATTTATATACTTATGTATATCATTTTCATAAAAATACCAAAATAATACTCGAGCCTAAACGAGTCTAGCTTAAACGAGCCTAAACGAGCTGAGCCCGAGCTTCATAAATGTTAAACGAGTCGAGCTCGAGCTCAATATCATAAGCTCTAAACGAGCCGAGCTCGAGGTCGAGCTTAAAAAAGTCTAAACGAGCCCAGCTCGATAAGTGTCTGGCTCGGCTCGGCTCGTTTACATCCCTAATCGCAGGGCATGTACTAGAGGTGGAAGGAACACCATAACGTCAAGGAAAATCGGCCCGAATGATTCAAGGTATTCAAGTACAACATGAAAAATATTCATGAGAAAAACAAGATGAACAGACCATATAATTTGCAACTTTGACTCAACATGAGTTCCTCAACACTTAAAGGAGGTAAAAAATTTAATGGCACTTTGGGCGAGTGGAGCTTAGCAAACAAAACTGACATCCCTCCAAACCTTGAATGGAGGTGCCAATGTGGTAATATTGTGATATGTTTTTTAACGAGTTAATATCCGCGCTTCGGTCGGAATTGGTAAAATTACTATTCGATATGCTTTGAATTTACATCTCTTCAATTATTTTAATAAATATGTTTAAACGACTCTATAAATAATAATTTAATAGTCTTCAGAATTACCCATCAGCTTACATAATTAATGTACTAAAGACTGAATTGTTTTTCATATAACAAACAAATAAATAAAATAATATTGTTTTATAGAAAATGAGAAAAAGTTGCTATTCATTTAACTTTGTAAACAGTCGTGTAAGACGTTTGATTTTTTTTCTTTGCATATAAATTTATAAGTCATATTTTTGAAAGTAATTTTAGTGGTAACTTAATAAACGAATAAAGGCAAAAAAAAGATTTCAGAGTTTTTAACATTATATTCTTGACTATTGAAATATTTTTTTCACAAAATCCTATGAAATCACATATTTGTTTTTATAAAATATGTTTATAGTAATATTAGTGACATCCTACTAATATATAATATATCACGTAAATATCTATAATAAACTAAATCCACCGTTATAAGAAAGGAAAAAAAAATAAAAATCAAATCTTCTATTTCAACGAATGTAAATAAGAAAATAAAATACCATGTAATAAGAAAAGAAAGGGTAACAAATAGAGAAAGGAGAAAAATGAGGGCTGAAAAGAAAATAATTGGAAAAAGGAGGGTGTCAATACAAAAAATTCAAAAAGAAACAGTCAAACAAGAAGAATCTGAATTAAACAAAAACAAAAACACATATGAATAGTAGAAAACATGGAATGAGAGTCGAGCAGGGGTCTGTTGGCATTGTTACAATACTTATTATATAATATTCAAAGGCGCATGTTAGCATTGTTACAGTCCATCTTGAGAATTGTATATATCTTTATAATAAATTGGGATTTTATCACTAAATTAGATTAGGAATTATGTTTTTAATTTTTAAATTATTTAAAAATTAATAAATTAGGTATAAGGATATTTTTTAGAGTTTAGAAGTTTTAGGAGGATATATAAGTAATATTGAAATTTGGAAGAACATACACGTTATTAAGAAAGTTTATAAAGATATATATGAAATTTTCCCATATATATAGATAGTATGAAGATCAAATACGAAAGTCTCGTTCCCACCGTGCGAACGATTCCAAATATTGAGAATCAAAACTTTTTTCAAACTTTGCTCAAATTTAGTAGGGTAATTATATATTATTATTATTATTATTATTATTATTCTTATTATTATTAATATTAATAATATTATTATTATTACTATTATTATTATTGTATGAAATATAAGATCAATTGTTTTTACAGATGCAGTGGTATTAGGGATGTAGTAGTTTTGAGACAAGATGCATTGGTTTTTAAAGGAGAATTCATCGATTAATTCACGTATGATGGACTAGTTTTAAGAGAATTTCATATTTTTTAGATAAGATGTAATGTTTTAAGGTTGGATGCGGTAATTTATAGACAAGATGCAGTGTTCATATACTAGATGCAGTATTTCTACTGTTACGTACGTACTGTTTCTATTGGATCCTTAACAAATATATATATATATATATATATATATATATATATATATATATATATATATATATATATATATATATATATATATATATATATATACACACGTAATTAGTTAATTAATTAATTAAAAGATCGATATACACATACTTTTCATTAATTAATTGACGTACAAACATGATGTATTCATGGATTGATATATATCTGAGATGCATGCGTGCATGAAGTTGTTGGGTGTTTGGGGCAGTGGCTGGAATAGAAGGAATTATCTCGATTAGAACACTAAAATTTGTTGCATTAATTATCGGAACAAGAAATTATCGTCTAACACATAGGTGACCCAACTTGAAAATAATTTTAATTTTAATTAAATAAAAATTATAAAGTTCTCTAAATAAATTAATTAACGTTAGCTTTGACTAATATTAAAATATACTTTATGTATTTGGAGGATTAAATTAATGAAGTGGAGGCGCTCTAGAATTTATTTAGTCACTTTTTTGTTCATCTATTTCGTAAGTATTGGAAAATCTTCAATCTTAGTAGTTTGATAATTACAACTTATTAAATTGAATAGGAGAAAATTCACAGTATAGTAATTAAGTTTAAAAAATGTTACACCAATATCACTCAGCCCTTTATTTCACAATGTGAAACAACTCATTAGTGACCTTGTTGGAACACTTTTTTAACCCTTTTTTTTTAAGGTGAGGGCTTCGTGGTTCCATAAGACTTTCTTTTTTTGAGTTTGTTCTTTAGGATTCCTTTGTAGGGCTCAGGAATACTTATTAAACATGAGTTACTATTTTATAAAATAAACACAGTTGAAATATTTCTTACATTAACGTGAAAGTAATGCAAATTAAATTGATTTAAAGTTAATTGAGTTTCTTTTTTACTAAATAATAGCTATGATTGCTCAATTAAAATTTGATGTTAACTTTGACTAAAATATTATGATCAAGGTTAAATTGATCAAGGCTTAATATTATATTAATATTATATATAAATAAAAGAAAATATAAGAGATATGGAAGAGATGAATTAACTTTATGTAGTATATGGTTTTTTAACCTTCTTAAAATTCTAGTCCTTTAAAATTAAGTAGGTTCTTGGTATTTTATAAACTAATTGTAGTATTAAAAGATGAATTAAAAGAGTTAATTAATTAACATTAAGTGAGATGAATTAATTTAAATATTATTTTTTGAATTTAAAAAATACTTCTTTACCTACTATTTTTATCACATATTATATTTGAATTTGTATATTTCTTGATCTAGTGTTCAATTTGAGTTTAACTTTGATCAAGTTTCAATTTTGACTTTGAGGTTTAATTTTAAACCAAACGAATAGTTAGGATTTTATTTTAAATAAAAAAAATTAGGATTTTTTAGTTAAATTGATAAAAGTTAGTCTTTTATTTATAACTAGTTTAATGCCCGTGTGTAAACACGGGGAAAATTAATATAAACTTTAAATATTTTACACTGTAAAAGATTGCTAAAACATATAGTTAAACAATTGTAAATTATATGTAGATATAAAATCACCTGAAAATTGTAATTTTGTTATAAATCATAAATCATACACCGATCATTATCATATCTTTTGTAAAACTACTTTATAGATAATATTCATTGTTTTATTTGTAGGCTTACCATCTTTATAGCAAATATGAACTTTCAATATCATTTGATGAAATAAGGGGTTATGCTTATGGTGGATTAAAGATTAAAAAAAGAAAAGATTAAAATTTCTTCAACAAAGTAAGAGAGTATTAGTATTTGGAATTATTGAAAAAAAAGTCAAATTGGATTCTAAATTTTACTAAATGTTAAATCTACGGTTATTAGCTATTATAAAAGACATTATCTAAAAAAATATTGAAGGCGTAAAGCCTTTTTGTTATTTTGTTATAATTATTATTATTTTTATTCAGGATAAGCAAGGAAACAAATTTTAAATTAAAAAGTTTGAATTAGGTTTTAAATTTTTATTAGTCTTTTATATATATTAGAAGATAGAAGAGGATATGATTAATAATAATCATTTTCATTATAATAAACCTATAATAAGATCTTATAAAATGTTAAAGTAAAATGTTTTAGTATTATAATCTAAAAATAAATTCACATATACTGCAATAATAATAATAAGTTTATATAAAAAACATGTTTTCTATTAATTAATTATAATATACTAGACACACTAAATGGTTTGTGACTTATTTGATGAAAATGTATAGAAATGTTAACTATTTTTATTAAAGTGTTTTTACAGCATAATAAATATGAAAATATTGATGTTATATGGTTAAACGTATTATAATATAATATATATTTTAAAAACACAACAAATTTATTGCATTAATTCATGACGTATTATAATAATTTAAATAATAAATATTATAAATAATTTATAATAATTTAAAAGTATTAAATTAACGACCAAATTGTATACGAGTTAAAAGGATCCATGTATTATGTAACTGGGTTAAAAGTTCCAAGCAAATCATATAAATTGATCAATTTAAAATGAGGTAGTCAAAATTAAGTTTTCTGGTCAAAATTGAAATATTAAAAGGCTTTTATTGGTTAATTGAAATTTTATTTAAGGAAACCTTCCCAACATTGATTTATAGATATAAATTATATCAATGTTTAGATAAAAATAACACCATAACAAATATATATATTTACACTAAACATTATACACTAAAAAGTTATATATAAAAGAAAATTAATAACTTATGAAATTAATTGTTTAAATATTACAATAAACAATATGCTGGTCGGCTTAAAAAGGAAAAAAACTAACGAATGGAAGAAACTAATAAATTGTAGGATAATGCAGTAATTGTATCTAACTCGGTAGAATAAAAAAAGGCAAAATGTGCGAAAATACAATAAACTATGTCCAAATTACCATTGTATACAACCAACTTTATTAAGGTCACATTGTATTCAATAAACTTTCATTTTTGTTACATTGTATTCGATTAACCTGCTATCACAGGTTAACCTCCGGTTACACCTTCTTTTATTATTTTTTGTAATTTTTGAAATATATTTAGTTCATAAGCTCTTATATCTTCATCGGTTATCCATGAATAGTTTCCATCGATTTTTGTTCCCAAGAAGATAACTATTATCCATGAATCAATTTCTTAAAAATAAACAAATTGAAGACAACGATTCCCAAGAAGGTCTTCCAAAAGCTTGCTTCAATCCGATTTTGGGAGGTTGGTCAGTTGATGTCCTGTGAAAACCGAAGCTAAGAATCGTCTGATATCGAATGCTTGCGTCACACCAAACCGAACGCCTCTCGCCACATCGTAGCATCGTAGACCTCCGACGCCTCCTGCCACGCTATTGAAGATCTCGGTTATGAAGACCTCTGCCGGCTCCCGTCACTTACTTTTGTTTAGATCTGGGTTATGCAGAAGAAGGTCGGTGGTGCGATGGCGAGAAGGAGGCGGTGCAGATCTGGATTTACAGAAGGTCGGTGGTGCGACAACGAGAAGGAGGCGGTGCAGATCTGGGTTTCGAGATGCGGTGGCGACGGCGAGAAGGAGGCAAGTGACGCCGGCAAGAAGGTCTTGGTTCAGTTAGAGTTCTTCTTGTTTCTTTTGTTTATCATTTAAGTTTTATTTGCTAAGACCAACTTAGGGTCTCAATCCAGAAGCAATACCATGCTTTCTTAGGGTTTATGATTTATGATTTCAATATTTTTTTTATGTTTTTGTTTAAAAAATGAAGAACATGAGGATGAACCTTGAAGAACACTAAGAAGATATGAATTTGCTAATTAAAAAAAATTCAAAATTCATGAAAGAAAACCTGCAACCTGATAATCAGGTCACTGATTGTATACAATGAATCAAAATTGTAAGTTGTTTGCATTTTTTGATAAAAAATGAAGTTGGTTATATACAATGACAATTTAGGCATAGTTTATTGTATTTTCGTGCAATTAGCCCAATAAAAAATTAAATCACACGATAGGGTTTCAAACTCTTAACCTTGTAGTTAAGGACCACTTATTTAGACCATCGATCTGTAGCGATCATTGGGTTGCCATCGGGTGCACCATTGGGTCCTTGGAGATCACCACAAACAGTATTATGCATAACTCCCCACTTGATCGACTTCTTCCCATTGGTTTCTCAACCCGAGTACTTCCCCACCCTACCCTCACCCCAACTTCTCTCTATCTCTCTCTTTTCTTTCTTCCAAAACTTCATTTTCGGTTTTTGGTTATAGCTTACTGGTTATCGGGTAGTTCCGGTCTAGAACCGTGTAACGTCGAGTTTTTTCGAAAATCGTGATCAACTTTTTTTTCTTTTATACAGACGTTTGCAGCGGAAAACAACATTAATATCATGTGTGATGGTCCCGTATTTATACGGATGAAGCAATGCTTAGATGATTAGTGAGTGTTTGTGTGTATTCGGTCTAGAGAGAGAGAGCCGAGAGGTTGAGAACAAACACAAACACTAGTAAGTTGGAAATGCAAAGCTTAGCTTAGAATTGTGGGGCAAATGCCTTTATATAGCATTTGCCCAACTTTGTGTTATTTACATATTACACCCTCACTTTAATAATCTAACAATCTCCCCCTAAGTGAGGTGTGTAATGATTCACAACAAATAAATACATAAATCATTCATAGGCTGATTTGTTGCGAATCCCGAATGCCACTTGCCATTTGCGTATTTGCATTCTGCTTGCTAGTGTCGTTCTCATCTTCTCTATAGCACGATAGGCTTGAGCATGTTCTTCATCAGTGTAGGCTGCACGGTTATCCCAAATTTTCTGATGTATCTTATGATGAAGGATTTTCAAAGTGTCGTCTGAATATGACATTAGTTCATCAAGTCTGATGAATATCTTTTCTCCTTTTGAATTCCTTGAGACGACACCTCGATCACCTTTGAAGTTTGGATGTCCATCATAGATAACTGTCAATTCTTCAAGCTTTTCTAGATCTGGATGGCTCTGGTTAGGCTTTAGAAGATTGACTTTCAGATAGTTGTTTTCAGCTCCGAGTTGCAGATCGTGTTCCTCAAAGTATTCCATCAAATTTCTCATGTATTTCATCAGAGCAACCCTTCCAAACTCTTCTTCAGGCCACTTTCCTCTTTTCTGAGAGAGGGTGTCAAAGATAAAGCTGATGTCTTCAATACGAACAAACCTTAAATCTGCTTCATTGAAGAAGTATGACAGGTTGTTTGCTCTTCTGACATGAAAGATGGCATACTTTATTCTGAAGGTTGTCTGAGTATAGATATTGATAAGTTCAACCATTGGATACTCTGATTTGATCTCTTCGGGTTTTGTTATGGACTGAGAGAGGATGTGTTCATATCTTCTTCTCTATTTGTCGTCCATGTTCCGCAACTCAGGGGAAATAACCTGTATTAGCTCATTGCTGAATATGTCCGGTATTCTTTCTTCAAGATTAGCAGCATTGACAAAATACGGTTTCCATATTGGTTGTTTGCCAGCACTTCTTGTGAACATGTTGCCTGCATCAATTCCTGGATCCCCACGATACACTGGAGGAGCAGGTGTCACTATGAAGCTCTGTGGCAAAGGCCATTCGGATTCTTGTCTTGCTTTCTCAGCTGCTTCTCTTTGTTTGTTTCTTTCTAAAATATCAGCAGCTGATTCACGGAATTAACCAGGAGGAGGAGGGAAAATTTCATGAACTTCAACATTTATCCCACTGAGAACCCTGGACACGTCAAAGGTTGGTTTCTTTTGTTTAGGCTTTCTCCTAGCTTCCCTTATAGAAATTGCTTCCCTTTCTTTTCTTCTACTTGCAAGCTCTCTTTCACTGGGAATATCATCAAATCTGTCGACAACCCTAGGTGAAGCTGGACGTGTAGCAACCTTGACATACTCATCATTGCCTTTGAATAGGCTTTCCATCTCAGGATCCTCAGGCTCCTCCTCTGGTTGATCGGAGCTGCCTTCTCCCACATGCCTTGCAGGTGATGTATGAACGGACCCATATAATTCCTTCATTTCTTCGTCAGAGTCCGTGAATCCCTCAAACATCTCGGCATGGGACTGCTCGTAAGGTATCTCACCTTCTTCCAATTCTATTGGCCTTGGTTCAGATTGTGGAGGTACATAGAGTACAATCTGTTTGTTAGCAGCATCGGTTTGTTGTTCAGGAACTTCATCGGCCAATTATTGTGTAGTTTGTTGTTGTTGTTGACTCCCGGACCCAGCTAAACTTATACCTGCATATAGATATGAACTCAAACACGGAACAGGTATAGTAGGAACCTGAGAGAGAGATGTCTCCTGAACAGGTACATTAGCAACCACAGAGGGAGATGTCATATACATTCTTCTCCTCTTCTCCCCCTCGGGTTGATCATCAGGATCTTAATCATCCCGTCTCCTTTTGCTGCTTTGGGCCTGAGCCTGACAGGTTTGTTCAAGTAGTTTCAACCTGTCAGTAACCTTTTCCAAAGAGGTGTAGAAGCCTCTAGTCACCCCATCTATCTTGTTGTTTACATCTTCATGAAACTCTTGAAAGTCATCCAAGGATATTCCCTGTGGACGCTGTTCGTTGCGAAGAGTAGTCAGAAGGTCTTGATCGTGTGCAGATTCTGGCCTTTGCTCTAGGAGTCTAACGTACAGCAGGCTCTTTAGAGCATCCACTGACATAGTTGCAGGATCAGGTTAAGGCTGTTGTTCTGGCATTGAAGGCCTTGCAGCAAGGATTGCTTCTATTCTGCTTAGTTGCTGTGCTTGAGCCTGGGAAGATTGTTCAATCCGATCCAACCTTTGATTTGTCGTTAGCAGTTGTTGATGGATTGGTGCCACGGCTTGTTGAATAACATCATTAAGTTTAGCACGTGTGACAAACCTGGAATCACGAAGAGTTCCGGTTGAGGTAACTGCCACAGAGGCAGTACCACCTACTGGAGCAGCAGGGATGTTGGCTCCAGCAGGATTTCCTTCTAATCCTCGAATGGCACCTTGATAGGTACCACCTATAGAAGTTGAGGAAGCTTGACTTACGTACAAGCTTAGTGCATCGATTGTAACCCGGTGTTGATCAAGATAGACGGAAATCCACGGTATATCGAGTTGTGCATTGAAAGGAGTCGATGATGAGGGAGGCGGTCCTCTAAGTTCAATAGGTCTAACTCCCGATTGGGGTAGACCTAGTGTATGTGCTAAAGCCCTGTTCAATGAAGACGGTGCTTGTTGAGAGACACCGTAGTAGCTTGGTGGGGCAGAAACTTGCACGGGTGGGATCACCGCGACTTGTTCAATATGAGACCCAACAGTGTTAGGCCCCATAGCAGATGTGGCTTCCCGGCTTTCTGGGTTTAGGGGACCCTCAGAACTCTGTTTTTCTTTTCTCACCTCCTCTCTTTCACTCATACTCCTAACCACAAAACTATCTTCATCTTCACCACTACTAACAGCATACCCCGCATATTAATCAGGTTGTATTAGAGAATCAGGGGTGACAGAGCCAGTTTCAACAGATAGGCTATAAGTTGGAGAAGTGACTGGAATGTCATGCTCTGGGGCTACAATTTCCTGGCTGGTGGTAGGAAATTCAGTAGGTTGCAAAGAGATGACCAGACCTCCAGGTTGTGGAATGAACTGAGTAGGTTGAATGGGGTGTGTCTGGTCAGGAGAAGTAGTATAGGGTTCAGTTAACTTCATGAAAGATGGTGTGCTTTCAGATGGTTGATCTATTGGTTGCTCAGGGGTGCCTATAGGAGAAGTGATAGGTTCAAAGACAGGGGCACCCCTTGGTTGAGAAGCTGACTCATCATCAGATACTCGGAACTGGAGGACTCAGAAGCGTCAAGACCAAGTTCTGTTAGTACAGCTTGGGTGCGGGTGGGTTGAGAAAGAGATTGGATAATGGTTTGAACGGTGGCGGGATCATAAGCATCCCCTCCCTCTCTAATAACTCCACTTTCAACCTCTTCTCCACCCCTCTCTTCATTTTCTCTCTCCACTTCCCTCTCAGCATCTCCCATAGATGTCTGAGGCCTATTCTCTAATTCCTCACCAGGTGCTACTCCTCCCTGGGCAGGTATGGCCGGCTCTGGCACAACCATGGGAGGTATTCCAACACTCGCCCTATAACTCACATGTATATCATTTTGCTCACATAAATCAAGAAGAGATATAGGGGATGGTCTTGGGATTGGTAGGTTGGCCGGAATGGAAGGTTTTATATAAATGAAAAGTTTAGGAGTAATAGAAGGTAAACCTGTCCTCCGAGGAATTGCAGTATTCCGATCCATTACATATTGGATGATCATTGGTAGGAAGTGGTGATATGGCAGGATGTGGGCATCCTTCTTCTTCTGTGAATTCTTCCTTAGCATAGTAGCGTTAATATCCAGGAAGAGAAGAAATGCATAGTCTACATGCATATGGTTGGCCGCTGCAACAAAAATTTTGAGCTGCTGCTCAGTTGGGAATTCATAACCCGAATGCTTTGGGGTAAGACACCTTTGAAGCACCGTCATAAAGGTATTATACTTTGGATGCAAGCTGGTGCGTTTGAATTGACTTTTCCTGGTGGCTCACCATCATACCCCATCTCCCTTATAGCTGCAAGACATGCATCCTCGTATGGGATTTCCTCAAAGTCTGTTGCAGGAGGTCTGTTGTCTGCTATGGGTAGGGCAAAAATTGTTCTGAGGCGATTAAGAGATATATTGACTTGAAATTCGTCGACCTCGGCATGGATTACCTCATGCCCTCTATCATTGGTTCGCACATCACATGTTTTCCAAAATTGTTAAACGTATAGTTCAGGTACATGTGTGCCTGTTGTGGCTGGGTTATATGTCAGGAGGTGATTTAGTGGGTGTATTTTGAGAATTTCAGTGACAATTGGGTAGGTAGGGTTTTTTAGTTTTGTTAAGTCAACATAATGGTTTTTTTCATGAGATCCGGTGTTAAGGAACTCAGCTCGGGGCATGATCTCCTCTGGGTCACGTACAACTTGAGCCATCTTATCTGTGAGATAGATACAACAGTTAAGTTAAAGATAAAGAGATATGCATGAAAACAACATGTAACTTTGAATGTCGGTCAAACTGTAGTGAGTGTGATAAAGTTGACCAAAGTTTGACCAATGTTGACCAATGTTCAAACATCCTAAGTGTTGAACCCTCATTGTGTACATGTTAGTCCATTATAACAAGTGATTCAAGTAATATGTAGGATAATGAAGGTTTGCATATGTAGAACTAGAGAGAATGTGCAAAAACACCACGAAAACACATAGTTCTTTATTTCATTTATGAGCAAAACCTTAGCTATTACAATAGCCATGTCCCTATATATACTCCATGAGTATATTACATAGAAACTCCTATTTCTATACAATTTATGAATTTACAACTTTCCGGCGACATCTCCGGCGACTATTCCGGCAACCTTTCTTCTCTAACTTTTCAAGTTAACTCTTCACAATTTGGTATTCTCTCCTCTTCTTAAGTTCTTGCACTTTAAGATCACACCATTTTAAATTCTATTTTGTATCACACACACACTATTTTAAATTTCATTTTGCTATACACCTCTACATGAAAAATTAGTATAGTTCCACTAAAAACTTGCAAACACACACACACATGTCTATATATATATATACCATTCAATGAAGGACCCTCCATTAAAATCCATCAAACCATAATTTTCTTCCATTTTTAATCATTGTTATGCACTCAAAATATTTTTCAAACACACATGCATACACACACATATCCTCTAACCATTAAAGTCATGTTGTCATCTCCATGACAATCATGCTTATGAGTTATATGATACATCAAGCATGTCAAAGATGTATTAATTTTGGTCCATAAGTTTTTAAAACAAAAATACATCTTTAACTCCATAAACATTCATGTAGGCACACACACAACATATCCTCAAAATTACTTTCATCTTAAACTGTTCATCTATTTTTCCTAGACATGGGACGCAAACGCATGGCTCAAAAGGCACCAACTACACGTGGAGAGTCATCCTAAAAAAGAAGCACCTCACGTCAATCCCCACCATCAACCCCACCCTCTCCTTCCCCTCCTCCTTCTCCATCCCGCCAAGAGGTCCAACGAGCAAATCGACCTCTTGTAGCCAAGCGAAATATCCAAAATGGTAGACCCATTCTCCTCAATGAACTTATAGCTTACAATATATAGGACACTTTTAACTCCATTCAACTAGGGGAGTTTCTCAAACTAACCTACCAAATTTACCCCAATCATGTTCGGGAATTTTATGCGGGCTTTCACTTTGATGGCAACGATTCCATCACCCTACACATGTACAACACTACCTACAAGTGGTCTCTAAATACATTTGGGGACTTTTTAAACATACCTTCCCATGGTCTTCTATTTTACTCGGATGCACACGACATCTCCACCATTGCCAACTTGGGAATTGATCCACAAGTTATGGTTAGAAATATTTGCACACCCGATGTACCTATCTCCACAACCAAACTCATGAGCCACCATCTCTTACCCGAATGCCAAGTATGGGCTAAAATCATTGGCCACAACATATACGCAAGGAGTGGTAATCATGCAAATATCCAATGCGCGGGTGGCACTCATGCTTTATTGCCTTGTCACCTCAACACCATTTAATATGGCATACTTCATTGCCAACCGCATGAATGGCATACCAAAATCGATCTAGGAGAGATTTGCCATATGGTTCCTTCTAACCAACCTTCTATCTCGCCTTACTCTACCTAGAGCCCCTTCCATCCCAAATAAGGCACAATCCAGGGACCACCGATCTCTAGTAAAAGTGAAATTAGTGGGTGGTTCCAAACGCGCAAGAACGGACGGAACGGATGAAGAAGAAGAAGAAGCTATCCCGGACCCTCAACCAAACCCCCATGGTGAAGGCTCCTCATCTTCAAGGAGGTCTTCCTATGTGTCAAGAGAAGAGTTTCTCTCACTACAACGCGAGGTTCAAAATACCTCAAGGAGGGTTCAAGAAAACACATCAACAATCAACAAGATTTTTGCTTTCATTCAAGCAAAAATGTCTTGCAAATGCACCGACCAAACTAAGGTGTATCAACCAAGACCAAGCCGATCACTTTAAATCTCGCTTAGCTAGCCTACTTTACAAACGCTCTCTATGTCTATTACTTCTTTATGATCGTGTATCTTTGTTTCAAATCAATATTAGGATTGTCCTTTTATTTAATTATGCTAATCCTACCTTTTGGTAGTATATACTCTTCATGTGCAACTTTTCTAAACTAGCATCATTTGAGGGGGAGCATTGCTTAATAGGGGAGAAATCTCCAAAGTATACAACTTACAAAGCATACAAACCCCATCATGCCTATCTTAAGGGGGAGAAGTACTATGTCCCTTTTCAATGTGACAAAGGGGGAGAAGAAAAATGAAGTGAAATACGCATGTTTTAATTAACTTTTTAACTTACATTTTGTATTATAAATTGTCATCGTCAAAAAGGGGGAGATTGTTAGTGCAATCGAATTTTAAATATTTTATAAAATATATTTTTATATATTTTGATGACAACAATGTATAATATAAATACATACACATTGATTTTATAAACCAAATACGTATTCAAACGTAAAATCAATTTGTGTGTATATATACTTGCATATTTCAAAAGAATTGTTTTATCATTGCCCAAGACTTTTATAAATATTCATATACATCATTTATATAAACAAAGTGTTTTATTCAACCATATAAATGATAAATACAAAGTCTTGCATTATATACAAATAACAAAGAATTGTTATAAACAATTTTAATACTTGCATATTTCAAAAGAATTGTTTTAACATTGCCCAAGACTTTTATAAATATTCATATACATCATTTGTATAAACAAAGTGTTTTATTCAAACATATAAATGATAAATACAAAGTCTTGCATTATATACAAATAACAAAATTTGTTATAAACAAGTTCAATGCTTGCATATTACTTTTGAGTATATAAATTATAAAACATAAAAAAGATAAATACAAGTATATATAATATACTCCATGTTTTATAAATACTCTTATAACTTATTTAAGACATGCAAGTATTACTCAAGTTGGCAAGCTTGGTCATCACATGCACCTATGACACAAGGCATGGAGCTCTTACAACCTTTAACTTGTTTAAATAAACTCACATCCATGTATGGGTCTTGTAAGGAATATTGGCAGCTTTTTTGAAGGCTTTAGATCTGATTTACCATAAAGAATTATTGATTAATGAAGAAGAGCAACGGATATGAAGCTAGAAGACAAGATGGTGCAGGCTGGAGCCCCACGGTCGCACCCACAGTCGAGCCGTGGCCCCAGCCGTGGGGTACCTGGCCAGAACTTTTGTTTTGTTATTTAAGCAACACTCTTGGCTTTTATTCTCTCAAGCTTTGATATTCAAAATACTCAAAAACACTCCAGAAATACTTGATCATTGTGCTCTCAATTATTATTCATCTTCAACCATTGAAGAACAAGAATCAAGATCAAGAATTCAAGCAAAGTGCAAAGCTAGTTCTTCTCAAGCATTCAATCTAAATCATTCAATCATTTGTAATAGAAGTTGTTGGTGATCACTACCATTGTTTTAGTGAGACGTTTTTGTAAGGTAATCACTTCCTAGCTAAGTGAGACGAATAGGTGATCACTTCCTTGATAGTGAGACGTTGTGTAACGGCGATCTCTTCCGAACAAGAGAGACGTTCTTAGTGAAAACAACTCTTGGTAGAAGACCAAGGAGTGGACGTAGGTTGAAGTTAGTATTCAACCGAACCACTATATATCCGGTGTTATTCTCTCTATTCTTGAAACTTTTATTACTTGCAATTTAATTGTGTTGAATTAAATCGAAGAAATTTCGATAAATCGTCTAGAAACATATTCACCCCCCCCCCCTCTAGTTTCTCAGAATAATTTTAAAATTGAAGATTGTGATTGGTGAATTGAGGTTTAATTTATAGTTATTTTTAGTAAATTTGCATCTCTTATATAAATATATACTAGTTTATTGACCCGTGGGATCACGGGTATTACAGAAATAAGCCTAAAAAACATATAAAATTATATACGGAATATTTTTAATTACGAAACAAATAATATTATAAATAATTTGAAGATAATTAAATTTTTTACAAAAAATATAAAGTACATACTTACGAAATAGAACTAAATTTTTTTAACAGCTTTATATACAACTTGTGAAACATTGTCGTTGTCAAAAATTAAAACTTTTAATCCCTTCAATTAGTGACGCACAGATTTCAAAAGTAAAGTTAACATACATTAAATAATATAAAAAGATGTACGAAGTCTACATATAAATAGAATATGTTGTCATATCTTCAGAATATGTTAACATCCTGTCTATAAACACGGAGGATGATTGGAGTCACTTTAAATCTTTTTAGGTTTTTAGAGTACAGACACTTAGACCATCTGCATCGGTGGATGGAGCCATCGGGTTGCGCCTACGTGGAGGGCTGGAGCCAAAGGGTACACCATCGCTATTGATGGGGTTGAGCCGGGTCCGGGAGCCGTCGAGACCACTGACCCCGTGGCTTCTCTTTTTCTTTTTTTTCTTCCCTCCCTCTTCTCTCTCTACTAATATATATTTATATATTTTTTAATGTTTTTTTATTATTATTTAATAGATGGGTTGAATTGGGTTGGATGTGGGGTTATAGGGTTAAAAAGGGTTGGAGGTGGAGGATGATGTGGCGGTGTTTTTGATTGGGTAACTTGGGTTGGATGCGGATGGTCTTATAAAAAAATACATTTGAAAAACATTTATATGAATATAGAATGTATTTAAATACGGGGATGCTTAAGTAAGGTTTTAAAGATTTACAATCTGAATAATAGTAACATATATATTAAAACAATTGTAATACATATTGGTTTAAAATTACATATAAGTAGCCAAATTATTGAATTAAGTAATAACCGAAGAGATTTATAAATTGATTCTTTACATGAATTCAGTCTTATAGATCTAAGTTTTGTTCAGCCAAAAAATAGTAGATTATTCTAACACGAACTCACAAATGATATAAATAAAAATCTAAATGGCTAAATCAAACCACCAAGACATATAGTTGAATGAATCAAATTAGTTTATAAAGAGGTTCATCTATATGCTTAAATATGTTACTAATGACCATATGTCTTACCTTTTGGATGGTATCCATTGCATTTCCACTTCTAAAGCCAAATTTTCGTACACCTTGCAAACAAAAGAAAAATAATAATAACTCACGTGTTAAATATTAAAAACTCAAGAATGGTTTACTGTTTCGTGTATAAAAAATTAACACTTCTATTTTACTATTAGTTTTTGCTAACTACATACACTAATAAAATGGTTTCAGGACCATAAAAAAAAGCTATATTTAAATCTCTAAATTAGATGTTTAAATATATAACATATCATCTTTTAATAATATATTTTATTTTAAACCATTTTTCATTAAAAGGTTTCATACATCTTTTTAATAAGATTGAAAATGTTTTAAAATCAATAATTAAACACTTTGAATAGAATACTCAAAGTTCACCACTCAGCTCATCACCATAATTAAAAAAAACCACTTAGCTAAACAAAAAATTACCTACCCACTACTATTAAAGTATTAAGAGATAACAAAAAGTTACGAATATACTAATTCTAAAAAAAAGTGTCATATTGTGATAAAATGTATATCCAAACGTAGATAAAAATAACACGGTCGTAAATATATGATTATTTTTTCTCTAAACAAAATATATAACAAGTTGTTATACATACTTTATAAACAACATATAATTAATTACATTAATATACAACTTTTATAAAACCCCCTAACATTTTCTTTAATGCTCTCCACATATTTTATAAAAGCCCCTCACAATTTTCATCTAGCACCCTCCAATTGAATAAAGATTGAAATCGATTTTAACCCATCTTTCTAAAATTGTTTTGTAAAATTGAAGTATTTTGAAATTGGAGGTTTTGATTGGTTAATAGGTTTAATTTTATAGTTATTTTTGGAAAATTTGCATGTATTTTATATATAGATATAGATAGATGTGTTTGCTTTTACTTCTTAAAAGAGTAAATTACACGTTTGGTTCATTTTTTACTTATGAGAAATGAAATTCTTTTTATTTATTTTTTCGATACTTAATGATCCTGCTTATTTTAATATTTGATATATATAATACACTAATTATTTTTCTTCATATCATTTTTTAATTTTAACATTTATCTAGATCATGATAAGTAGGTACAAATAGTATTAAGATAATTTTTCCTATTAATTACACTTGAAATTTTAGAGTTTCTTTATTATGGTAGTTCTTACTATTTCAAATATGTTTTACTGATTGCAAACGCGAATTTACTTGTAATTCAATGGGGTGCTTCAACCCCACTTAATTTTTAATTTTTTTATATATATATATATATATATATATATATATATATATATATATATATATATATATATATATATATATATATATATATATATATATATATATATATATATAAGGGATATTGTGAAAATAATTTTACAGTACAAAGAGTAAGGAGAGATAAAAACCCTTGGATCAAGCAATAGTCAAGATCAAAAAGTCAAAAAAGGTATAAAAAAACGGAAGTGAAAAAAAATTAAAAAGGGTATATGTGTAAAATCATATACCAAAAAGGTGAACCACTCGCCATCAACTGTTTCCGGCCCATCTCCGGCCACCGTAAATTTCCGGCAACCGTTCCGATTCACAGATTGCAACGAAAAAAATCTGGCATCCATCGTTTTATGCACAGAACGATTAAACGCAACAAAAACCATAATCTTGATGAATGATTAAACCCAACAAAGAAACATGATTCTTTATGAACGATTAAACCCCACAACGAACCATGATTCTTGATGCACGATTAAGATTAACAAAAAAACCCTAAAACCTTTATGCACGATAAAATTCTGAAATCAGAGATGCACAGAACGTATATACACACCGATTCACTGTTTCCGGTCAAAATCCGGCATCCATCGTTTTATGCACAGAACGATTAAACCCAACAAAAACCATAATCTAGATGAACGATTAAACCTACCAAAGAACTATGATTCTTGATGAACGATTAAAACCAACAAAGAACCATGATTCTTGATGCACAATTAAGATCAACAAAAAAACCCTAAAACCTTGATGCACGATAAAATTCTGAAATCAGAGATGCTTTCACCACGGTGGTTGAAGGCAAGGGTTATTTTAAACCGGAACCCAACAACGAATATGAATCGAGCGACGGATCTACAGTGCTGGCCAAGGGTTAAACCGGAACCCAACAACGATTTTGAATCAAATAGCGGCGGCAACGTTCCATAACAAGATTAAGGTTGCGACAAGGGTGGCGGAGGGATGCAGGCGGCGGATGACACAAGCGGCGGAGGATTGATGACTGCGGCGATGGGCGGTGGTCTTTGACAGCCGTAGAGCTGCAGTAGCAGGGCACGATTTAGGGTTTTCAGATGAGAGGCGCTAAGGGAGGCAGACGCTATAGGGAAATGAATAATGAACGTGATTGTGAGAAAGGGAAAGTCTTTATTTAAACTTCCTAAATTTCCCTTTTGGCATAAATGCCACGTGTCAACATGTGGTTTCTCCTTACACTGTTTACCATAAAACTCTATTTATATGATATTAATGTTTTCATACGTGCGCACACAAGGTATGTTATGCCATGATGAGATGAACTATGATATGCCATGTTGTGCTACTTGTTGATTATGAAATGCATGCGTATTGTCGGGCCCGATACGGGTCATTTGTTGCATGTTGTGCCTGTCCGAACATTTTGTTGGCGTGGTTGAGGTCAGCCGATGAGGCTGGATCCCAGGATTGGTAATTCGGGATCAACGGGGGCTCGGGGGCCATACCGAGTCCCGGGGTTCTACAAAACCACCATTCCTTGACCAAGTTGGCGTCTTTACTTACGATCAAGATTCATTTGAGTTGACGTGCTCCGTAACGCGCTGGGTGGACTGCTCTTCGCTTCCCCTCCAGTGCGGTTGTTTGTAGATGATTCCCTAGTTAGGGTCATTGAGCTGGGCTTGTCCCTGCGAGATATGACTCTTACTGTCATGTTGGCACGTCGCAATGTGGTAGGATAACATTATATGTTGTCCCTGTGTTGTGATATCATGCTTATTGATATTTATGTGCAACTTGTGCTCACTAGCAAGTTGTAGCGTACTTGTGGGATTGTTGTATATATCTTTTGGGGGAACACTCTGTTGTTATGCTTATATGTGATCCGATGGTCGGTTGTTGTAGATTAACACTGGTTGCTTTTGGACTTGGCGTAATTTTGTTGTATTTTATATTGCCACGTCAGATAACCATATTAATCGTTTTGTAATTGGTGGTTACTTCCGTTGCATGCTGTTGGTAAATATTAGATAAAAAGTTCAAATTATCCCTAATTCTAAGCTCATGAAAATCGGTGTTACCCCTTTGATAACAACATTGTTAGGAATACATGTTGGCCTCCTAGTATCACCATGCACAACCATTTCAAAGGGGTATCCACAACCCTTCACTTGCAGAGAACAATGATCATACCTTGCAAGACCAAACCTCCTCACAAAATAGTATATTCAGTAATATACATACAAAAAACATGTTACACAAACTTGAAAACATAATTGAATATCAATAAACAAGAATACACTCATACCATTCTGTCATTCTTCCATATGTACTTCTCATATTGAAGAATGAATGGATTTCTGTCCATTTTGCAAACAACTATGACAAAAATGTAACAAATGGTTGTGTATATATCTGACTTTTCTAACAACACAAAAGAATAAGCCAAATTGATGGAATTTATATAATTTCCTCTAACAAAAGCTAAAGAATCTTGCATTGATAAGTTACTTCAACGATAGGACAAAAGTACATTCAAACCGATACTTGAACTTTCTTGTTCATATCAGTCCAAAGGTAGTCACAAACTTGCCTTAATTCCATATTAAATATATTAGAAACCACATGGACGATCTTTGTAATTAACTCGATACATAATTAATCTATTTTTTTCCGACTTTGAGCTAAAGTCGCTTTATTTCACAGGTTTTTTTTTTGTTTTTTTTCAGTGACATGCGGACATGAATTTCGTATTGTTATCACATGCTTAGACGGATAAAGTGTTAAGCAAGTTAGATTATATACGAGTCTCTAACCTTGTTTATTATATAAATTGCTACAACTGCTATTTAATTTTTCTAATTTGTTTGACCATAGTATAATTCATAGTGATCTTTTTGATAGGATGATTGCCACTGAAAATTAGGAGAAAAAGTTTCTGGTTTTGGCTTGAGTAATCAGATTTTGGCCATTGGTGTGCTTTGATATGGAACCGAGCCGAGACAATTCGCGAGTTACATAAGATCGACTTGGGAAAATACTTCAAATCGGCTCGGTTTAAGTCGAGTTGAACTAGAGCCCGAGCTACTCGAGTAGGCTATTGAGTTGAGCTCGAGTACTAATATTCGGCTTTTAAAACTCGCAATTTCACAATCTATCTCATACTTAAATAATAGAGATATTGAACAAGATTTAACCTCTATTTCTTTACCTTCTCATCCCATCCAATTATTGTTATTTTTTGTTTGTTGAATTTTGTGTTGATTGCTTTAGAGTACTAAGCATGTTTCCTCCATGTCTACCCCTTTAGAACACCTTTTGGAATTAAAAGCTATGTGCCAAACACACCCATAATGTTAATGTTAATATGAAGGTATGATTTAAAATGTTCCTTCCTTTTTAAGATCGAGGGTTCGAATCTGGACGTATAACCAAATATTTCATTAATTAGTAAAACCAATAGAATACATGTTACATCATTAAACTGAAATCCCAAGATGTAAATCTTAAATAAAAACTATAAGTGTTCTTATCCTGTATTCTTCTTCTTTGAGTTACTGGTTACATCTGAAGCTGTGAATGCATCTTCAAGAAGACTTGAAACGGAGAGTTTCAGTTCATGACTCATCTTCTGCATAACCAAAGCAAGAACGTTTACATCTGCCATTGCTCTGTGCGCAGTACCGACGACTGGGATGCCATAGTGCTCCCGAAGAGCTTGTAGTGATTTAGAAGCAAGTTTTGATCCTGTATGCAAGTTATTAAAATTAATTTAACATCATTTGCTAATTTTGTTGCACATAATTATAGTCATATAGACACAGCCCACAGGGTGTTTGAATTCGAGTGCTGAAAGAAACGATGCGAATCACATAATCGGCGTAACAAACCCAAGTCTAGAAATTAGTGTTTGAAGTTGTATTAGTTAGATGTTTGACAAATTCTGATTATGACCAAGATTTCCAGTCACATGGGAGTAAAATTCTCCCAAATTTCTCCAAAAGATGATCTATCCTAAGATGATGAGATTTTGTTCAACTATGATCTATTATCTAAACTCTAAATAATCATATTATCAAAGCAAAAAGAACCCAAAAGTTAAAAAACTTCATAACAATTAGATACTTAGTTCGAAAATGTAAATTCGAAACCCTGATAAGAGAGAGAGAGAGAGAGAGAGAGAGAGAGAGAGAGACTGACCATCAGGATTAACTAGTTTACGGGAAACAGGCATCGAGTCGAAGAACATCCAATCTGGTGGCAAACCATAGGAACAGCGGTTGAATTCATTGATTAGAAAAGGAACATCAAAGTTCTTCGCATTGTGAGCGATAAATAGTACTTGACCACCAGGTTTCTGACGGCTTTTTACATAGTCCAACAAGATGGGTATCAACTCTCTCATCCTGCAAAGATTCATCTCTTTAAGATTCTTTAACACAAAATACTTTAACTCAAGATATCAGAAAAACAAAATGTAGTAACTAAAGATTATGAAAATTACCTAGGGACGCCTGGTGAAGTGACCATATGCATAGAAATTCCATGGATATGTGTATTTGTCACCATCTTCTCGGGATTTACAAGTGTCTGGAAGGTACTCTCTTCCCCCCCGCTAAGATCCCGAAAGGCAATCTCAATAATCCGTTCATTGGCTCTATCAAATCCAGTGGTCTCAATATCAAAAGTAAAAACGGTTGTGTTTTCGGTGATTTTCTGTTCAAGATGAACATGTTTCCATTCACCGATTTCTGTTCTACTTGTGCTTAAATTGCTATGGGTTAAATTTGTTGCATCGGCTATTTGTTCGCCAATGTCGGTTGTTTTTCTGCTTAAACTGTTCTTTCCTTCTATGTTTGTAGATAAAGATTTCTGGGTCCATCTTCTACTATGCCCCCCATGAAGGTTATAAATATTAGGACAAATTAACCGAAACTTATAGTTATTTTCTCTTCCTCCGCTAAATTTAGACACTTTTTCCCGCCACGAACCAGAGAAAGTATGAATTTGGCATCTATGTAATTGAAAATGTGAGAAACACAATGTTGCTCTCATTTTTTTATCAAAACTATAACACGATTCAGACCGTTGGAAATGTAAAAGGAATGATCAACTAGTTAAACCTGAAATACCGAAATAGCGAAATATTCAACCATGTTAATTAGACCCATGATTAAAATGTACCCTTGTTCTAAAGATTCAAGTAGATACACAAATACATACTCAACCAATTTAAAGAAGGCGATGAAAGAAAACTCTGAAAGACCACACTAAACATCATATATGTTTGAACCACTAATAGCACTCACAAATCACTAAATTGAGTTTCAGTACATATTGATTTTGGTAGCATGTGACCACAACAGTGGGTGTGTTTGGCGAAACTAGCTGAGGGTGGGGCTAAGGCTGATTAATTGATAATCCCAAGCCCAAGCCATAAGCTACTTGAAAAAGCTTTTATTTTGGGGTTTATGTTTTTAATAACCCCCCAAGATTTTAACACCCGAACGAGCTAGAGGGCCAGGAATTATGAAAACTAGAACTCCAAGGCCCTATAATCCCGCATAAGCCGTTGCCGAACACACCCAGCATCTAAGTTAGGTATCATTAGTGACTATTTCCCCTAATTATAGTTCTTAATTATCTGTCATGGACTAATTTACTTTCTGTAATGATGCCCTAGAAAAACTGTGTATAAATTTGTTAAGAGGTGAGTTCAAACCTTTAAATCAAAACATAAATGAAAGCCTAAGAACAAGGTTGGCTAGGTCAACTATTAAACAATCAAGAACCCAATAAAGATTTCATCTTTATTCACAACATTTACAGATTTTTAGTTGATACATGATTCATGTTATCCAGATTGCAAACATTTCAAAATAATGAGCTACCCAAAGATTCCCCAATCAATTTAATCAAAAAATTCAGTAATCAGCCAGTAAACAGAGAACAATGACTACTAATTTTCATAAATGATAAACGAAACTAATAAAATTTCAAAAGAATAGATAGATAAGGAAGAAATCATGCCTGGTGATAGTGTATATGCCATGTCATAAAGAAGTTAGTTATGCCACATGTATTGTTAGTTAGAGTTGTTGGTTTTGGCTCATCTATATATAGATGGTGCTTCTCTTGTATTGTAATATGATACAACAATATACAACAGATACACATTTCTCTCTCTCTCTCTCTCTTTTCTCTCACTTTACTAATACGTCATGGATTATTTCATGGTATCAGAGCTATGGTAGTTAAATCATAGCTGATTGAAGAAGAAAAACACAGATCAACAGATCATATACTAATTGCTGTCACAGAGACCAGTTCAAGCCAAGTTAAAGCAGAAATCAATTTTGAGTTGCATCAGAAATCAAAAGATCAGTTTCGACATCAGATTAGATCGGTTTAAATCAAACAAGCAAGTTCAGTTCAGAATCAAATCGAACAAGCAAGCTCAGTTCAGAATTCAGAATTCAAACAGATTAGAAGCAGATCAGATTAGAAGCAAGTTCAGTTCAGTTCGAAGTAAACAAACAGATAAGCTTCTTCTTTCATTTGTTTTAATTGATTCAGATTGTTATTCCTAAATCAGTTTCTATTTTCTTCAAGCTATCGTTTGATTTAGGATTGCTCTTAAGTCAAATCTTTGTTTTCTTTCAAACTTTTCAGATCGGTTTAAATTTGTTCTTAAACTGATTTAAAAAAATGATACATACAGTAGTTAATATGTTCTATCAGATCAAACAAGGACTCTCAAAATTATAGGTCTGGTAATTTGGACACTTACATGCTTAAATTTGTTCAATCTGTCTTTCTCGTCGAATCTAAATAAGACTGTTCGAGAAAGAATTCTTCTCGTCTATGGCTGCTTTGCGAACGAATTCTTCTTGTCAGTGTTCGAGAACGACTAAGATTCGTCAGTAGTTTTGAGTTTTTAGCAAAGGTCGTCGAGAAATTTCCAGGTCATGGACTAATTTACTTTCTGTAATGATGCCCTAGAAAAACTGTGTATAAATTTGTTAAGAGGTGAGTTCAAACCTTTAAATCAAAACATAAATGAAAGCCTAGGAACAAGGTTGGCTAGTTCAACTATTAAACAATCAAGAACCCAATAAAGATTTCATCTTTATTCACAACATTTACAGATTTTTAGTTGATACATGATTCATGTTATCCAGATTGCAAACATTTCAAAATAATGAGCTACCCAAAGATTCCCCAATCAATTTAATCAAAAATTTCAGTAATCAGCCAGTAAACAGAGAACAATGACTACTAATTTTCATAAACGATAAACGAAACTAACAAAATTTCAAAAGAATAGATAGGTAAGGAAGAAATCATGCCTGGCGAAGGAGATTTCAAATGCAAACCCGCATTTTATCAGAAACTCAAAAGCGATCAGATTAAAATCCGAATGAATAGGATGAAATTGGTGGGTTTGAAAGAGGGATTACACCGTCAGAAAGGAGTTTTGGAGGAAGAAGTTAAGAAAGAAGGAGAAAAAACCGTGAAGAAATGGAGAAAACTAACTTAAGCTCAAAAGAAAATATCAAAAAATACAAAGCCCTGTAACTTAGGATCTTATGGCCCAGATCCACTTCTATCCGCCTAATCCAGTCACCACTCCTCTTAATTGTAACTAGTTAATTACACCGTGTAAAAAACACGCGAATGTTTAAAGAAAAGTATAAAATTTAATGGAATGAAATTATAAAAGGTATAGTAAAATAAGTGTAAAAGTGTTTCAGAAATGTTTTGAGATATTAAATTTTCAAATAAAAATATTAAAATATCACCAAAAATTTATATATGTTAGAATTTTTAACAAAAAACAATAACTAAATTTTTTGAAGTACTACTATTAGTGGATAACAAAAAATTAAGAATATACTAATTTTTAAAAACTGTCATATTACAATAAATTTTATACCAAAACGTACATAAAAACGAGACGATCGTAAATATATAATTATTTTTTCTCTAAATAAAATGTATCACAAGTTACTAAACATAATTTATAAACACCATATAATTAAATATGTTAATTTACAATTTTGATAAAACCCCCTCACATTTTTTTAAAAACTTATATAAAACCCCCTTATAATTTTCATTCACACTTCTCTCAATTGATTTAGATTTGGAATTCGATGGCATTAATCTTTCTAAAATTATTTTTGAAATTGAATAATTTTAAAATTGAAGATTGTGATTGGTGAATTGAGGTTTAATTTATAGTTATTTTTAGTAAATTTGCATCTCTTTTATATATATACTAGTTTATTGACCCGTGGGATCACGAGTATTACAGAAATAAGCCTAAAAAATATAAAATTATATACGGAATATTTTTAATTACGAAACAAATAATATTATAAATAATTTGAAGATAAGTAAATTCTTACAAAGAATATAAAGTACATACTAGAACTAAATTTTTTGAACATATACAACTTGTGAAACATTGTCTTTGTCAAAAATTAAAACTTTTAATCCCTTCAATTAGTGACGCACAGATTTCAAAAGTAAAGTTAACATACATTAAATAATATAAAAAGATGTACGAAGTCTACATATAAATAGAATATGTTGTCATATCTTGAGAATATGTTAACATCCTGTCTATAAACACGGAGGATGATTGGAGTCACTTTAAAATCTTTTTAGGTTTTTAGAGTACATACACTTATAAAAAAATAAATTTGTAAAACATTTATATGAATATAGAATGTATTTAAATACGGGGATGCTTAAGTAAGGTTTTAAAGATTTACAATCTGAATAATAGTAAACATATATATTAAAACAATTGTAATACATGTTGGTTTAAAATTACATATAAGTAGCCAAATTATTGAATTAAGTAATAACCGAAGAGATTTATAAATTGATTCTTTACATGAATTCAATCTTATAGATCTAAGTTTTGTTCAGCCAAAAAATAGTAGATAATTGTAACACGAACTCACAAATGATATAAATAAAAATCTAAATGGCTATATCAAACCACCAAGACATATAGTTTAATGAATCAAATTAGTTTATAAAGAGGTTCATCTAGATGCTTAAATATGTTACCAATGACCATATGTCTTACCTTTTGGACGGTATCCATTGCATTTCCACTTTTAAAGCCAAATTTTCGTACACTTTGCAAACAAAAGAAAAATAATAATAACTCACATGTTAAATATTAAAAACTCAAGAATGGTTTACTGTTTCGTGTATAAAAAATTAACAATTCTATTTTAGTATTAGTTTTTGCTAACTACATACACTAATAAAATGGTTTCAGGACCACAAAAAAAACTATATTTAAATCTCTAAATTAGATGTTTAAATATATAACATATCATCTTTTAATGATACATTTTATTTTAAACCTTTTTTCAATAAAAGGTTTCATACATCTTTTTAATAAGATTGAAAATATTTTAAAATCAATAACTAAACACTTTGAATAGAATACTCAAGTTCACCCCTCAACTCATCACCATAATTAAAAAAAACCACTTACCGAACAAAAAATTACCTACCCACTACTATTAAAGTATTAAGAGACAGCAAAAAGTTACGAATATTCTAATTCTAAAAAAAGTGTCATATTGTGATAAAATTTATATCAAAATGTAGATAAAAATAAGACGGTCGTAAATATATGATTATTTTTTCTCTAAACAAAATATATAACAAGTTTTTATACATACTTTATAAATAACATATAATTAATTATATTAATATACAATTTTTATAAAACCCCCTAACATTTTCTTTAATGCCCTCCACATATTTTATAAAAGCCCCTCACAATTTTCATCTAGCACCCTCCAATTGAATAAAAATTGAAATAGATTTTAGCCCATCTTTCTAAAATTGTTTTGTAAAATTGAATGATTTTGAAATTGGAGGTTTTGATTGGTTAATAGGTTTAATTTTATAGTTATTTTTGGAAAATTTACATGACTTTCATATATAGATATAGATGTGTTTGCTTTTACTTCTTAAAAGAGTAAATTACACGTTTGGTTCATATTTTACTTATGAGAAATGAAATTCTTTTTATTTATTTTTTCCATACTTAATGATCCTGCTTATTTTAATATTTGATATATATAATACACTAATTCTTTTTCTTCATATCATTTTTTAATTTTAACATTTATGTTGATCATGATAAGTAGGTACAAATAGTATTAAGATAATTTGTCCAAGAACCCTTGGATCAAGCAATAGTCAAGATCAAAAAGTCAAAAAAGGAAAAAAAAACGGAAATGAAAAAAAATTAAAAAGGGTATAAAATCATATACCTAAAAGGTGAACCCACTGGCTATCAACTGTTTCCGGCCCATCTCTGGCCACCGTAAATTTCAGGCAACCGTTCCGATTCACAGTTTGCAACGAAAAAAATCCGGCATCCATGGTTTTATGCATAGAAAGATTAAACCCAACAAGAACCATAATCTTGATGAATGATTAAACCCAACAAAGAACCATGATTCTTGATGAACGATTAAACCCAACAACGAACCATGATTCTTGATGCATGATTAATATCAACAAAAAAACCCTAAAACCTTGATGCACGATAAAATTCTGAAATCAGAGATGCATAGAACGTAGATACACACCGATTCACTGTTTCCGGTCAAAATCTAGCATCCATCATTTTATGCAAAGAACGATTAAACCAAACAAAAACTATAATCTTGATGAACGATTAAACCCACCAAAGAACTATGATTCTTGATGAACGATTAAAACCAACAAAGAACCATGATTCTTGATGCACGATTAAGATCAACAAAAAAACCCTAAAACCTTGATGCACGATAAAATTATGAAATCAGAGATGCTTTCACCACGGTGGTTGAAGGCAAGGGTTATTTTAAACCGGAACCCAACAACGAATATGAATCAAGCGGCGGATCCAGAGTGTTGACCAAGGGTTAAACCGGAACCCAACAACAATTTTGAATCAAACAGCGGCAGCAGCGTTCCATAACAAGATTAAGGTTGCGACAGGGGTGGCGGAGGGATGCAGGCGGCGGATGACACAAGCGGCGGAGGATGGATGACTACGGCGATGGGCGGTGGACGCTATGGGAGGTAGACGCTATGGGGAAATGAATAATGAACGTGGGAGAGAGAAAGGGAAAGTCTTTATTTAAACTTCCTAAATTACCCTTTTGGCATAAATGCCACATGTCAACATGTGGTTTCTCCTTACACTGTTTACCATAAAACTCTTTTTATTTGATTCTGATTATATATATATATATATATATATACCGAGTCCCAGGGTTCTACAAAACCACCATTCCTTGATGCAAGTTGGCGTCTTTACTTACGATCAAGATTCATTTGAGTTGACGTGGCTCCGTAACGTGCTGGGTGGACTGCTCTTCGCTTCCCCTCCAGTGCGGTTGTTTGTAAATGATTCCCCAGTTTGGTTCATTGAGCTGGGCTTGTCCCTGCGAGATATGACTCTTACTGTCATGTTGGCACATCGCAATGTGGTAGGATAACATTATGTGGTGTCCCTGTATTGTGATATCATGCTTATTGATATTTATGTGCAACCTGTGCTCACTAGCAAGTTGTAGCGCACTTGTGGGATTGTTGTATATATCTTTTGGGGACCAGTTGATATTTTATGAGACAAAGTTAAGTTTGTAAGATATGTTCTAAATACAACTTAAACAGAATTTTGAAGCTTGATCAGACTGAGCACTTATAGTGTTTCAGACTGAGCATAAGCTGAGTATAAGTTGAACATATGTTTGCTCAACGTAGACTATATCTTAGTCAGTTTATCACTATGTTTGATAAGCTGTGTGTGTTATCTAAGATATAGGTTGAGTATTCAGCTTGATGCGTTTCAAGCTGAGTGACTCAGCTTATAGACTGAGTCAGCTCAACAGAGTTGCTAGGTAAGTTCTAGCTAACTCTTATAACTTCTAAGGATGAGTTAGTCATTATACGTGTTAGTACATGTTTGATTTCGAGTTTGTTCTAGAAGAACTCAGCTTGATGAGTTTCAAGCTGAGTAACTCAGTCTGACTAAAGAAGTCAGTTTAAGAGAATTTAAATATGTTTTAAATTCTTTTTACTCTCTATATCTACGGCGTGGATAAGAAGATTCCATAATCAAGATTGAAGATTGAAGACTCAAGATAGAAGATTCAAGATTCAAGATTCCGGATTATCCTTTAGTTTGTTAGCAGATTAGGATAAGTTGTTGTTTGTTAGGATCTGTAGGAACAAGATTATAAATACTTATCTCCTAATAAGTTTAGAGGATTCTGAGAAAGTATACAATGTCGAAAAGAAACAATTTGTCAAACTTTCCTTAGATGGCTGCTAAAGCATGTCCCATCTTTGATGGATCTGATTATACTATGTGAAAATTCAGAGCCATGCTTTTCCTCAAGTCCATTGACAATCGTATGTGCGATGTCATTACTAAAGGACCAATAATCCCCAAGATTCCAACTGCTGTTAGTGATACGTCTCTTGGCAGAACTGAAAAGGATGTTAAGAAGCCTGTTGCATCCTGGTCTAAAGAAGATTGGAAACTATATTCTTTGGATGACAAGGCAAAGAGTGTTCTGGCTAATGCCCTGACTAATGAGATATTGCACACTGTGATTGAGTATCAAACTGCAAAAGAGATCTAGGATATTTTGAGTATTACATATGAGGCACAGATATGGTCAAGCAGCAAAAGAAGAATCACTTGAACAGATATTATGAAAACTTCTTTTCTAAGAAGAATGAAACCTTGCTTGATCTGTTCACAAGGTTTCACTGCTTGATTAATGACCTGCTAAGTGTAGGCATTAAGAAGGATGAAGCTGAACTTGTGCTGAAGTTTCTGGATGTGTTACCAGAAAAGTTCAATGAAGTAACTACAACACTAAAGGCTAGAGGAACATTACATATGTATAACCTATAGTCCATATATGGGTTCTTGCTTAATCATGAACAGATTACATAACACAAGAGAACTTCTCAACAACAACTGAAGGACATTCTTGATAAAAACGATGTTGCATTGGTTGCACAGAAAAAGAAGAAGAGTTCAAAAGCTTTAGTTGTTGAATCTGAGATTGAGTTAGAATCTCAATCTGACCACTCAGATTCAGACTCAAGTGATGCTGATGATGTTCAGAAAATCACTGAGCAAATGGCTATGCCAGCTAGAAGATTGAGAAGGGCTCAAAGGGGAAGAGGAAGATTTGACAGAGGTAAAGGAAAAAGTTCCTTTGATCCCAAGAATGTTGTGTGCTTCAACTGTCAGAAAAAGGGACATATTGCTACTGAGTGTAGAGTAAAGAAGGATGAATCAGCTTCAGTAGCTGATAAGAATGCTTACAGAGCTGACAAGTATAAGAAGAAATATACTCAGCTCAAGAAAGGAAAGCCAGAAGACAAGTCTAATGTTAAAGGACTATATGCTGAAACCTGGGATACAGAATCATCTACCTCATATGATGATGATATATGTCTAATGGCTCAAGAAGATGAAGAGTTTGAATTAGATGAAGTTGATTATGGTTTGTCTGAATCAACATTTGAAGCCGACATTAAGGAAGCTGAAGAGAACAGTAAACTAAGTGACTGGGATCCTTCCCCATGTACAAGGTTAGTAATTTCAACTCTTACACCGATGAAGAAAAAGGTCTTACTTTTGGTTATTTGTTAAACGACTTTAAGACCAGCCTTAAGTCTCGAGCTGACCTCAAAGCTGAAATCACCAAGCTCAAGAATGAGATTAAGGAAAATCAAACTCTCATAACTGCTGGAAAGAAAGCACAATGTGATCTTGAATGTTAAAGACACATTAATAAACTTCTAAGTGAAGACCTTCAGGAAGCCAAGGATAAAGCTGACCAACTTCAGAAGGTCACTGAATCCTGGTGTAAGTCATCAAGGCTTGCTGAGCAGTGCATCAACCAGCAGATCCCTAAACAGGTAAAGGCTGTACTTGGAGGTGACTATCAATCCACAACTTATGCAGCCGATGATGATGAGATAGCAAGTACGAACTCTGAGGAAGATAGACAACTGATTGAGTCTCAGAAGTCAGCCTCAGAAAAGAAACATGATCCAAGCCTAAAATACAATAAGTTTGTAAAGGCAAAGGATCATGGAAATGAGTGTTCAACATCTAAACAGCATAGTAAGTCTGTGCTTGATAGATTAGACACTCAACCTATTGAAAGGACTTTTGTTATTGAAAGGTTGAATCCAAACCCTTTCAAAAGACAGCATTCTTTATCTGACTCAGAGAAAAGTTGCAAGAATAGGAAGACAACTGTAAGTCAGAGGTCATATCACAACAATGGTAAGTCCAAAGTTGTTGAAATTGGTAAGTCCAAAGAACTCAATAGTGGTAAGTCCAAAGCTGTTGAAGCTGGTAAGTCAAGGAAACATGACAATGGTAAGTCCAAAGTCAATGAAAAGAGGCTTTTTGGTCAAACCTCTGAACAAAAGGATAACAAATGAAGATCTGACAAAGGTAAGTCCAAAGTCAGTGAACATCAAGTGAATCAACTTGCAAAGAAAGTTGAAGAGTTATCCACAACATATAATCCTAAGACTGAGAGCAGATTCTCACAAGGATTATTAAACTCCCTACCCCCTGTAATCATTGGTAGAAGAAAATGCTACAAATGTGGTGGTAGAGGATATGAGGACAAGGAATGTGACAATGAAAGCTTAAGGCCTGAAAAGGAACAAGCTGATTAGCCTACACAAGACTCAACACCTGCTCAAGCTGACCAGTCCGTTCCACAAGATGAAGTTGCTAAGTGCTCATCATCTGAACCTACTATGAAGTGGTTTCCCAAACATAACTAATTTCTTTAGTTTTCTTGTAATGTGCAGGGTTCAAGTAAATGGTACTTGGATAGTGGATGTTCAAGGCACATGATTGGGTGGAAAGGACTTCTAAGTGAATTACAGGAAGATGAAGGTCCTAAAGTAACATTTGGTGATAACTCCCATGGAAGAACAAAAGGATATGGCAAAATGCATGCTGGTAAGGTGACTTTCCACAAAGTTGCATATGTTAAAGGTCTTAAACACAATCTGATAAGTATCAGTCAATTGTGTGACGAAGACAATATTGTTACTTTTAGGAAGAAAGCAGGAACAATTTACAATGCTAAGGATAAGCCGGTATTAACAGTAAAGAGAGAAAGAGATGTGTATCTACTTGATCTCAATTCTGCTAACCCTTACACTGAAACCTGCTTATATTCACAAACTGTTCCTAAACTGAGTTAGCTGTGGCATAAACGGTTAACACATTTAAATTTCAAGAATATAAATATGCTATCTAATAAAGAGTTAGTCTCTGGATTTCCAAAGATCACATTTGTCAAGGATAAATTGTGCTCAGCTTGTAAACAAGGGAAACATCACAAAAGGTCCTTCAAGTCAAAGCAAAACTTTTCAATAACAGAACCACTGAATATGTTGCATATGGATCTGTTTGGACCCATAAGTACTCCAAGCCTAAGTGGCAAGAAGTACACCCTGGTGATAGTAGATGGGTTCTCAAGATTCACCTGGGTAATATTCATTAAAGCCAAAAGTGAAGCTGCCCTAGAGATAATAAGTTTTATCAAACAGGAAGAGTTGCAAAAAGGTAAGTCTTTAAAGCAACTCAGAAGTGATCATGGGAATGAGTTCAGAAACTCAACCCTAGAAGGCTTTTGTGAACAAAAAGGAATATTACAAAATTTATCCTCAGTTAGAACTCCTCAACATTAAGGAGTTGCTGAAAGGAGGAATAGAACCTTAACTGAGGCTGCTAGAACAATGCTGTGTGAGGCAGGATTGAAACTCTATTTCTGGGATGAAGCTGTCAGTACAGCCTGTTATACCCAAAATAGGTCACTCATAGTCAAAAGACATGGCAAAACTGCTTATGAGATGTATAAATCTAGAAAGCCCAATATAGTTATTTCCATGTCTTAGGTTCAAAATGCTATGTGCTGAATCAAAGAGATCAGCTCCATAAGTTGGACCCCAAAGCAGATCTTGGAATATTTGTTGGTTATTCCTCAATCTCCAAGTCTGTTGGGAAATTGGCTAAGTCATTGAAACTGTTATACATGCAAAAATCAAAACTGTTAAGACTGTTAATGGATGTTGGGAAGACAGTTCGAAACTGTTAGAAGAATTGTTGAAGAAACAGTTTAGAACTGTTAGTGAAGAGTGTGAAGACAGTTGTAACAATCAGTTGCTGTGAACTTCAAAGCTGTTATATAGAGTTCAGAACTGTTAGTACAAACTACTACAACTATTTGAAGACCTTGAAGCCGAAAACTGTTAGAAGAACCAAAACTGTTGCATTCATTGAACAGTTTCGGTTGAGCTAAATGTGGAAACAACTATCTTTGAAGATATCTCGAAATATTTGGAAGATCATCAAGATTATCTCACAAGATAGAAGATTACCTAACTATCAACAAATCAAGGAAGATCAAGGAGTATATAAATATTAGATTAGAATTTATAATACGCACGTACTCAATGTTTTTAAGTTTTTTGCATTCATTCTTCAAGTTGTAATTTGCTTTCAGAATAGTGCTAAGCCTCTAATTTTCTTTTTGAAACCCAAGAACAATCTGTGTTCTTCGTCTAACATAATAAGTTAGATTGGGGGTGAAGTTTGCTATTGTAATCATTCTGGTTGATCAATAAAACTACTGTTTGATTGAATTGCTTTGTGTTCAAAACCTTCTTTAATCAATTAAGTGTGATTCCGCAACTTCTTAGTTGATTGTGATCATAGTTAAAGATTAACTTTTATTCTACTCTGATTTGTTATTCAAAAGTTAGTTCTTGTTATTTGATATAATGTATATCCGATCCTGACAAGTGGTATCTGTTAGAAATATTAAAGTGAGGGGTGTAATATGTAATTACTCAAAGTTGGGGAAATGCTATATAAAGGCATTTCCCCCACATTTCAATGTTAAGCTTTGCATATTTCTAAACTATTGTGTCTGTTTTCTCTCTTAGCTCTCGGCTCTCTTTCTCTCTACCGTTTACACATACAAACACACACATTAACTCTCAAGCATTGTTTCATCCGTATAATACGGGACCATCAATTGGTATCAGAGCCAAACTTGTTTTTGGTTCTTGATTGTTCGAAAAACATCAAAGAAGATTTAGAAAAAGCTACAAGCTCAAATACTTCTGAAAGCTCAAATATATTCAAGGTATAAAAATCTTCTATGTTCATCATTTTTCGGAGCTGTTTTTCGAAGTACACTACTATTGTATAAGGTTTTCTCTCATCACATTTCAAAACCAAGTAGTACTTCTAAAGGAAAAGGTTCAAAAGTTCATTAAATACTTGATTTTGTGGCATTAAATTTTCTGGAAATCATGCATTTATGGTGTTCTTGAGACATAAATGCAGACTTGAAGTAGAAGAATTCTGGCTTTTATTTAAAAATAATTATTAATTCTTCCAAGTTTAAGTGTAAGTCAAGGCAACTCAAGTACTAGCCATACCAATCAAGTACAAGTGGTTAGACACTATTCAGGGTATGGCAATCTGATTAGAAAAGGACAGATCACACTCTATCAGCCGGATCCCCAATCGCACGCGATCGGTCTATACGGCTTATAGAGCATTAGTATTGATATTCTATCAGCCGGATCCTCAAAGGAAATCGCACGCGATTAAGCTTGGTACTATCAGCCGGCCTATACATTAGGAATCGCACGCGATTGAAATTTTTCTAAGTTTCCAATTTGATTCGCATGCGATTAACTCTTGATTGATTTCTGCCTTTCTTTATTGGCAATCGCATTTGATTGTCAGAACTAACCGTTTAAATTCCAAGTGTTTGAAGCTACAGGTTTGAATCGCATTCTATTGGTTACCTATTCAATCAATACTAAGCTAATTGCTCATTTGCTTTAAAGGATCACTCATTCGCACACGATTGGACCAATCGCATTCGATTAGAAAACAGAGATTCCCAAGACTTGGACAAGTGATTAACTCTTTGGACTTAACCAAAAGAACTTGAACATTTGAACTTAATCAAACAATATAATTCACAATTGAATTTAATTTAAATAAGATCTAATTCAAAGGTGAATTACATTACTTAAAGTCTATTTAGTTCAAAATTGAATTTAACCTTTACAAGATCTAATTCAAAGTTGAATTTCAAAAGACTTTGTTCTTTCATCACTTTTGGGAAACCTTTCGAACAATCAAACCATCTAACAAGCAAACGATCTTTTTCAACTAAAAGTCATTAAGCATGTCAAGTACAAACGAGATGATGTCTATAGGTACCGATACAAAACCTCCTGTTTTATTTCGAGGGGAGTACAATGTTTGGAAATGAAGGTTCATGGACTTCCTAGAGCACAACGAAAATTGTGGAGACAAAATGATTGAATGTATCCACAAGGGAAACAAGAAATTCACAAGGATCGTTGAAGCTGACCCGACCAACAATCCCCCCATTCTCCGACATGAATGCGAGAAGACAAATGATGAACTGACTGCTGAAGAGAAGGAGATCAAGAAAGTTGAAAGGCTTGCAAAATACTACCTCAAACAAGGTCTCTCATCGGAAATCTATCTCAAGATAGACAGCCTGGGAACTGCCAAGGAGATATGGGATGAGATCAAGAGACAGCTGCAAGAGACAGCACAAGGAGAGTATATCAAAAGAACTCAACTGGTGAATAGCTACCATGAGTTCAAAGCTCGTGAGAATGAACTCCTGTCCGAAACATATGGGAGATTCTGCAAGCTGCAAAACGAGATGAGATCCAACCAGATAGTTCGAACTGACCTTGATTTGAACTGTGTTTTTCTAAATTCCCTAGGTACAGAGTGGAAGGGCTATGGCAGACTATACAAACAGATCAACAAAGATCTCACTTCTGTCACCTTCCACAACATCTTTGAAGATCTCAATCAGTACCAGGATGAGATACTACAGTCCACTCCAAAACAGCCTGCTGCAGATCCTCTTGCTTTGGTGGTGGCTGAAAGAACCCCTACGGAAAGCACATCAAGACCAATGAAACTCAAACAGGTGGTCATCAGTGATTCTGACCAAGATGATGATGAGGACGATTCGATCGAAGCAGCTTTTCAGGCTCTTACAACAGCTAGCAAAAATTTCAAGAGCCGCTTCAGCAAGACTAACAATCGACAGCGGTTCACATCTGGATCAAGAAGATCTGAAAGAGCAGCTCCAGTAGACAAACCCAGATATCAAAGAGATGAGAGGAAGGAAGAAAAGAAGGTTGAGTTAAATGTTACAACTGTGGAAGGTCGGGCCACATGATCAGGAACTGCCCGATGAAAAAGGTAAAAGATGCAGAATACTATCGGCAGAAGTACCGCCTGTCTAAACAAAAACAGGCTGGGAACGTGCTGTTAGTTGAGGAGGATCAGTTCCTTGATGACACAGGCTCAGACAGTGATCTAGATGGTGAAGATCACGCACAGTTTTGTCTGATGGCTCACAACAGTGAAGGAGGCAGAGAGGATGATGATGGAGATGAGCTCTCCGAGTCAGATGAGGAAAGCCTGGAAAATGGAAAGGTATCTTCTAGCTCTAACGTTAATATGAGTCATAAACATGAACACATTCAGATCATATTAAATCGCATAAAAGAGTTAGAATGTCAGGCACTAGACTTAACCAAAAGAAATCAAGTTCTAGAAAATAGTTCACACACTCAAAAATTGGAGGCACAAACAAAAATTAAGAAGTTAGATAACAACTTAATCAGCCTTCGGAACCAATTAGCTGCTAAAGAAACTGAGCTCTTAGAGTTAACCAGTAAGACTAATAACACTATATTAGACCTTAAAGCAGAATGTGCATGTGCAGAAAAAGATTCTGAGATTCTCAAACATGAACTTAGAGATGAACTAAGTACCCTTTACTCTAGAATCTATGAGCTTGAGTATCTTCTGTCCAAACGTGATCAAAGTGAACAGACCATCTCTCAATACAAAGAAAAGGAACGTCCTTTCTCCAGATGGAATTTCGATGGGCTGGGCTTCAAATTGAGAAAGATTACGTCCAAACAATTATATAATGCTGATCTGTTTGGCGAAGGCCTTACCCAACGGATGATTTTTATTGGTCAAGAAGAGGAACGTATTGAAGAAGATGTCAAACGAACCCTTAATCTCAGAACTGCAATTTCATTTGACTACTCTGATCTCAATGACTCATACCTCACCTGTCTCACGTCATCATCTGATACTGATGTTTCATCTTCTGTCTATTCTGATGAAGAACTCTCCTCTCCTGCTTCAACAAAGCCCACTTTTGAATACATTCCCCACAAGGAATTACAGCAAAGGTTTCAAACCTTACAGGAGTTTTGCTTCACTCATCTAGTTCAAGATGACCTTACCAAAACCTTCCAATCAGAAACCACATCTGAACCCTCTCCACTAGTTCAAGAAAATGCCATCCTCCACAAGCGTCTCCAAACAGTATTCAATCTTGATTGAAAGATCATTGACGACTTGTGCAAAGAAAATTTTGAATTGCTTGAACGAATCAAAGAGGTCGAAACTGCACTGGAACCACCCACTCCATTTACCTTCTCATTACAGGGAACCATACTAGATGAACGAATTGAAGGTTCCAAACATGTGTCTACATCTTCTCAAAATGTCAAATTAGTAAAATCTGTTAATCATACTGCGGTAACAACTCTTAAACTTAAACAGATTTACAAACCAAAGCAACTGTCAACTTCTAATCACAGTTCTCGTGTGCACTTAGACGTACCTGAATCATCACGAGCTGCAGCCAGTCGACCACGACTTCATTCTAATCTTTTACCCTCTACTGCAGATGTGAAGAACACTGGAAACAAGAAGTGTGAAATAAATACATCATGGAAAAGAGCTATTCCTAGGTCCACTAGGAGATGTTCAAATTTGAAACCTGTCTGTGAAAACATTTTGATGTTTGATTCTGTTTGTAATCATTCCTGTTCACAAGACAATACTGCTTCTACCATGTTTTGTATGAGTGATGGCTGTACTCATGGACACTGTGAATTTAATTGTTGTTATGATCAATTGAGAAAGTCTTTAGGTATTAAACCATGTGCTGACTGGACGGATTTTTATGCTAATCTAGTCTGTATTCCATTTGTAAATTCCAAAGGTTACATCATTAATCAATGGATCACCACTCGTCAATCACATGCACTTAAACGTCTAAACAAATCCAAACGATTGCTCACGATCAAGGAACTAGAAGTCTACCGACGGCAGGGCTATGAAGCATTTAAAAGGGCTTGGATTGCACAGGAAAAACACTTGCATTCTCAAAAGCGTTCTCGCAATTCCCCTTCCAAAATCTCCAAACCTTCAAAACTTAAGCCATCATCCATCCAACGAATCGCAAAACCTACTAATCGCAGTGCTCCAGTTCAGCAAAAGCAAGTTGATGTACCGAGGCCACAGAGAATTCTTAAGAATTCCTCGCAACCATGGATTCGCAAACATAACGCTTCCGCAACTCTACCGAATCCAAAACCTCTGATTCCATCAACTGTTAAACCAACAATAGTAAAGAAACTTTCTTCTCAACCAACTTCTCCCAAATCTATTCATTCTCGACAAAAGATTCAACCCACATGGGTAATTAAGAATAGATCATCTCAAGTTTCACCACAACCAGTAGACACAATCACTACTTAACCACCTTTAGGAACTAACAATCAAGGACCCATTCATATATGGGGACCTGAACGTGCTTTATTCTCTTATTGCAGGTGCCTCACTTGTGGTACCTTGACTCCGGCTGCACCAAACATATGACTGGCAACAAAAGCCTTCTCAAGAACTATGTTCCTAAGTACTCCGGGAATGTACGTTTTGGGAATGACAATGTTGCACCAATAATGGGGTATGGAGACATTGAGAAAAAGCACATCAAAATCAAGAAAGTCTCATATGTTGAAGGGTTGGGTCATAACTTGTTTAGCATTGGACAGTTCTGTGATAAAGACCTAGAGGTAGTGTTCAAAAAGAACAAATGTTCAGTTTTAACTGAAAATGGAGATGAGTTGCTCGCAGGTTCCAGAAATTCTAACCTGTATTCCATTGACTTGGAAAAATATGACTCTCCTACCTCTGTGTGTCTACTGTCCAAAGCATCTACGGATCTGACTTGGCAATGGCACAGAAAACTCTCTCACCTGAACTTTCAAAATATTAACAAATTAGTCACTGGTGACTTGGTGAGAGACATTCCGAAGTTAAGGTTCAAGAAGGATCATCTGTGTGCAGATTGTGAAAAAGGAAAAATGAAGAAGGCTTCTCATCAATCTAAACAAGTATTTAGCACTACGAAGCCTTTGGAACTCCTGCACATGGATCGGTGTGGTCCTATGAGAATCCAGTCCAAGAATGGGAAGAAGTATATTTTAGTCATGGTGGATGACTACTCTAGCTATACTTGGGTAAAATTTCTGCACTCAAAAGATGAAGCCACTCCAACAATCATTTCCTTCATCAAACAACAGCAGAACAAGCATAGTTAGAGTGTTATCTCTATCCGGACAGACAATGGAACGGAATTCAAAAAAGTACTCTGAAGAGCTTCTGTGATCTTGTGGGAATCAGCCACCAGTTCTCTGCTGCATACACACCACAACAAAATGGTGTAGTGGAACGAAGAAATAGAACTTTGGTTGAAGCTGCCCGTACAATGCTTTCCTATTCCGGGCTCCCACCTTCTTTCTGGGCTGAAGCAATTAGCACTACCTGCTACACGCAGAACCGCTCTTTCATTAACAAACGCTTTAATAAAACTCCATATGAACTGGCCAATGGCATAGTGCGTAATATCAAATACTTCCATGTATTTGGTAATAGGTGCTTTGTACTAAATGACAAGGATACTCTAAGAAAATTTGCTCCCAAAGCGGATGATGCTATTTTCTTAGGTTATTCTACCGAGTCCAAAGCCTACAGAGTTTTTAACAAACGTACAAAGAGCATTGTTGAAAGTATCAACGTAACATTTGATGATACATTGAATGTTACAGATTTTCCACCTACATCAACAGTAAATGCTTCTGAACATACCTGTTCAGGACCTGCACTTCAAAATAAAGAATCAGACAATCCATCCAGTTCAAATATACATCTTGATTTTTTGTATGATTTCTTTAGACCTGAATCTTCTCCTGTTTTAACTGACAACAGGAACGACACAGTTGTTCAAACCAGTGTTACTCTAACGGCTCCTTCGGTTACTGAGACGAATCCATTTGCAGATCTATACGCTGAGGATTCAACTTCTGTTTCTGTCACTTGTCCCCTTGTGACTTCTCAGATTACTGACCCAGAGAGCCCTCCTGTGTTTGATTCAGACCCACATTTCTCTACAGAAGATGAAGAAGAAGCACGCCACTTACAAGATCTCATTCCTTCATCTTCCACTTCACATGAAATTAAGTGGACCAGACATCACTCAGAAGAGAACATCATCGGAGACCCTTCAGTTGGTATTCAAACAAGATCCGCAACAGCAAACGAATGCCAATTCTCGGGTTTCTTAAGCATCATTGAACCCACCAAGACTTATGACGCATTAGATGATCCAGATTGGGTAATTGCCATGCAGGAAGAATTACACCAATTTGATCGTCTTAAAGTCTGGAGATTAGTTCCTCTTCCATATGGTAAATCTGTTGTTGGAACTAAATGGGTGTTCAAGAACAAACGGGATTCGGATGGAGTGGTCATACGTAACAAAGCTAGGTTGGTTGCTAAGG
Source organism: Pulicaria dysenterica (assembly GCA_947179395.2). Classification (NCBI taxonomy): domain Eukaryota; kingdom Viridiplantae; phylum Streptophyta; class Magnoliopsida; order Asterales; family Asteraceae; genus Pulicaria; species Pulicaria dysenterica. Next base: position 5,761,394 of record OX359292.1, read on the forward strand.
GATACAATCAACAGGAGGGCATTGACTATGATGAAACTTTTGCCCCTGTTGCTCGAATTGAAGCTATACGCTTATTTCTTGCATATGCAGCCTCCAGGAGTTTTCGAGTCTTCCAAATGGATGTACAAACAGCCTTTCTCAATGGGGTACTCAAAGAAGAAGTCTACGTTTCACAACCTGAGGGCTTCATCAATTCTTCATACCCTAATCATGTTTACATTTTAGATAAGGCACTGTACGGTTTAAAACAAGCTCCACGTGCATGGTACGATGTCTTATCTGAATATCTGATAGGTGAAGGCTACTCCAAAGGAAAGACGGACACCACTCTCTTCACAAAGACAAAAGGTAGGGACAAAATCCTTGTCCAAATTTATGTGGATGACATCATCTTTGGATCTACAAATCCAAAGTACAGTGAAGAGTTTGCACAAACCATGTCAAACAGGTTCCAAATGAGTATGATGGGAGAGATGTCATTCTTTCTCGGTCTTCAGGTTAAACAGTTGAGTCATGGCACGTTCATTTGTCAATCTAAGTATATTAAAGATCTTCTCACGAAGTACGATATGCTCAACTGCAACCATATCTCAACTCCCATGGCGGCCAAATCCCAACTATCGGCAGATCCTGATGGTTCTCTGGTGGATCTCAAGACATACCGAGGGATGATTGGATCATTACTATATCTCACTGCAAGTCGTCCAGACATCATGTTCTCTACCTGTCTCTGTGCAAGGTTTCAGGCAAATCCCAAGGAGTCACATTTGCTGGCTGTTAAGCGAATTTTCAGATATCTCAAAGGATCCATGGATCTAGGATTGTGGTATCCCAAGGACTCCAATCTGGACCTTCATGCTTATTCGGATGCTGACTATGCCGGTTGCAAGATTGACAGGAAAAGCACCTCTGGTGGTGCACACTTTCTGGGAGATCGTTTAGTCTGCTGGGCTTCAAAAAACAAAATTGTGTATCCACTTCTACAGCAGAAGCTGAATATGTTGCTGCTGCAATGTGCTGTTCCCAAAGCCTATGGATATGTACACAACTCTCCGACTTTGGACTCAGGTATGACAAAATACCATTGTTATGCGACTCTCAGTCAGCCATAGCTATCTCCTGCAATCCGGTCCACCACTCTAAAACCAAACACATCGATATACGTTATCACTTCATAAAAGATAATGTAGAGAAAGGTCTTATTGAGCTCCAATATGTTCCTACTGAAAATCAGCTAGCTGACTTGTTTACCAAACCATTAGACGAAAGTCGCTTTACGTGGTTGGTCTCCAAGTTAGGCATGCTCAACTTGAAAATATAACATACTGGTGCTCCATTTTTTTTCCTTTCTTTCCTTTTTGTTTAGAGTAGGTGTTACACTGTTTGTTCTTTGTGCAGCTTCAAGATACAATACTCAAGGGGGAGTGACTTTCTGGTGCTACACATGTATCATATGTGTAGGGGGAGAAAAGTCATACACATACTGCACATGTGTAGGGGGAGTATGATACATCTGACACATTCCCAAAATTATATCTGAATCTTTCAAATCAATTATATCTGAATCTTTCAATTTTTCAAATCTCAAAAATCAGATATATTGAATTTTTCAAGTATTGGCTCAATCGCGAGGAATGAAATGTCAAGTGTTAATCGCACGCGATTAAAACAACTAAGAGTCAATCGCGAGGAATGAAATGTCAAGTGTTAATCTCACGCGATTAAAACAACTAAGAGTCAATCGCGAGAATTGAAGACAAGTGTTAATCGCACGCGATTAATACATCAAAGAGCCATTCGCGAGGAATGAAAGCCAAGTGTTAATCGCATGCGATTAATACATCAAAGAGCCATTCGCGAGGAATGAAAGCCAAGTGTTAATCGCACGCGATTAACACATCAAAGAGTCATTCGCGAGGAATGAAGGCCATGTGTTAATCGCACGCGATTAACACATCAAAGGTTCATTCGCGAGCTCTATCAGCCGTGCCCCTTTATCATTCGCATTGGCCATCAGCCGTGTTTTTAACCGCCTGAGAGGGTCAATGAGAGCTCGACACATGTCTTTTTACACTGACATAAGTTACCCATTAGCTACCAAACGTCATTTACACGATTCAAAATTAGAAAATTTCATAAGTGTTTCTCTCAATTTCTTGGTTACTTTAGCATTCAAATCCTCTCGTTACTCTGCCAAAATTTATAATTTTAGTATCAAAATACTCCTAATCACAGAGGTAACAACTTGTACGGTTTACTTTGTGAAAATTTTGAGTTAAAAGGGTACTTTTTGGCCTTAGAACACCCATATGCGAATGAGGGTTTCAACACTTTGAAGGGATGTTTGGTACACTAAACAAACTTGTTTGATGAAACAAAGTATGCGATGGGTATAATGAACACTTGGGGAACACCTTGATGTAAAAATATTTCAAAAATCTCGAAAAGTGTTCTTCGTGTTCTTGGGGGGTATAAACTTACACTAACAATATGGTTTTGGCATAAAAAGAAGTGTTAGGGTGATTTTTGGATTATGCCCCAGTACTACAAAGTTGTTCAGTACCATCTAATTGACACTTTTAAAGTATCAAAACAAATTTTTTATGCTGAAAATCATCCTGTACACAGTGAGGGTTCAACACTTAGGGTGTTTGAACATTTGGTCAACATGAGTCAAAACTTTGTCATGCATATCTCTTTATTCTGAAACTTAACTGTTTTATCTATCTGCACAGATAAAATGGCTCAAACTGTACGTGACCCAGAGGAGATCATGCCCCAAGCTGAATTTCTTAACAGCAAATCTCATGAAAACAACCACTTTATAGACTTTACCAAACTGAGAAATCCTACCTACCCAATTGTTACAGAAATTCTCAAAATTCATCCACTCAATCACCTACTGACATATAACCCAGCCAAAACAGGCACACATGTTCCTGAACTTTATGCTCAACAATTTTGGAAAACTTGTGATGTGAGGATCAATGAAAGGGGTTACGAGGTAATCCATGCCGAGGTGGATGAATTTCAAGTCAATATATCTGTGAGTCGACTTAGAACAATCTTTGCTCTACCCAAAGCAGACAGCAGACCTCCTGCCACAGAATTTGAGGAAATCCCAGACGAGGATGCATGTCTTGCTGCTATAACTGAACTGGGGTATGATGGTGAGCTAACACGGAAAAGCCAATTCAAACGCAACAGCTTGCACCCGAAATATAATACATTAATGACGGTGCTTCAAAGGTGTCTCACCCCTAAACATTCTGGATATGAATTCCCTACTGAGAATCAGCTCAAGATTTTTGTTGCTGCAGCGAACCATATGCATATAGACTATGCTTTTCTGCTGTTCCAGGATATTAAAGCCACCATGCAAAGGAAAAATTCCCAAAAGCAGAAGGATGCAAACATGCTGCCTTACCACCGCTTCCTGCCAATGATCATCCAGTACGTAATGGATCGGAATGCTGACATTCCCCGCCGGGCAGGTTTACCTTCTATAAACCCTAAGCTATTCTTGTATATTAAACCTGCCACTCCGGCCAACCTGCCTGTTCCTAAACCATTTCCTGTATCTCTCTTAAATCTGTGTGAGCAAAATGATATTGTTAAGAGTTATAGGGAGAGTGTAGGAATACCTCCTATGGTTACGCCAGAGCCGGCCATACCTACCCAGGGAGGAGTAGCACCAGGTGAGAATATAGAGGTTAGGACTCAGCTTTCTATGGCAGATGCTGAGAGGGGAGTGGAGAGAGAAAATGTTAAGAGGGGTGGTGAAGAAGGTGAAGGTGTTGAGAGTAGAGAGGGAGGGGATGCATATGATCCCGCCACCATTCAAGCCATAGTTCAATCTCTTTCTCAATCTACCCGAACCCAAGCTGTTATTACTGAACTTGGACTTGACGATTCTGAGTCATCCAGTTCTTCTCAAGCTGAGTCTGCTTCCCATCAAGGAGGTGCCCCTTCCTTTGAACTTACTATATCTCCTGTGGGCACCCCTGACCAACCAATCGAACAACCAGCAGAAAGCACACCCTCATTCATGAAACTCACTGACCCACATACTACCTCTCCCGACCAGACTCACCCCGTTCAAACTACTCAGGTCATTCCACAACCTGGTGGTCTGGTCATTCCTTTGACTTCAACTGCCCAAGCAACCACCATTCCTATCATTCGCAGGGCCATAGTTGCTCCTGAACATGACATTCCAGTAACTTCGCCAAGTCATTCTTTATCTATTGAATCTGGTTCTGTCACTCCTGACTCTCTTATTCACCCTGATCAATATGTGGGGTATGGTGCTGGTAGCGGTGATGATGAAGATAGTTTTGTAGTTAGGAGTGCGAGTGATAGAGAGGAGGTGAGAAAAGAAAAAATGAGTGCTGAGGGTTCCCCAAACCCAGAAAGCCGGGAAGTCACATCTACTATGAGGCCTAGCACTGCTGGGCCTCATATTGAAGAAGTCGCGGTGATCCCACCCGTGCAAGTTTCTGCCCCACCAAGCCACTACGGTGTCTCTCAACAGACTCCGTCTTTATTGCACAGGGTTATAGCACATACACTGGGTCAACTCCAATTGGGTGTTGGACCTATTGAACAAAGAGGACCGTCTCCCTCGTCCTCGACTCCTTTTCGTGCACAATTTGATATGCCGCGGATCTCCGCTTATCTTGAACAACAAAAAGTCACCATTGATGCACTGAGCTTGTTGGCTCGACAAGTCTCCTCAACTTCCATAGGTGGTACCTCTCAAGGTGCCATTCGAGGATTGAAAGGAAATCCTGCTGGAGCCTACATCCATGCTGCTCCAGTAGGTGGTTCTGCCTCTGTGGCAGGTACCTCAACCGGTAATCTGAGTGATTCCGGGTTTGTTACACGTGCAGATCTTCAAGTTGCTATTCAACAAGCCGTGTCCCCAATCCGCCAACAACTGCAGGAGACAAATTCAAAGTTGGATCGATTCGAAGAGGCTTCCAAGGCCCAAGCTGAGCAGCTCACTCGTATTGAAAATCTTCTTGCAGCTTGCACTCCAGCAACAGCGCCTCAACCTCAAGCTGATGTCACTTCTCTCTCAGTGGATGCTCTGAAAAGCATACTTTATGCGAAAATTCTTGAACAGAGACCAGACACTGCTTATGATCAAGACCTTTTGACTACTCTGCGGGCTGAACGAAATCCACAGGGAATCTCCTTGGATGACTTTACAGAATTTCATGAGGATGTAAATAGGAAAATAGATGGGGTGACAAGAGGTTTTTACACCTCCCTTCAAAAAGTAACTGACCGGCTGAAGGTACTTGAACAAACCTGTCAGGCCCAGGCTCAGGGGTTAAAGAGGAGGCGGGATGATCAGGATCCTGATGATCGTCCCGAGGGGGAGAAAAGAAGAAGATACATAACTGCCCCCTCAGCTGCAACTGTACCTGTACCATCCTTCAGCAAATATCTACCTACGGGTACTAGTTCTGCTGGAAGTCAGCCTCAGCAACAACAACAAGCAACTGAACAGATGGCTGATGAAGTTTATGAAAAACAGCAAAAAGAAAATGCTGACAAACAAATTGTACTTTATGTATCTCAACAACAATCTGAACCGAGGCCAAGTGATCTTGAAGAAGGTGAAATACCTTTCGAGCAGTCCCATGCCGAGATGTTTGAATGGTCTAGTGACTCAGAGGAACAAGTGGAAGATTTATATGAGTTTATTCATACATCACCTGCAAGGCATGTGGGGGAAGGTAGTTCTGCTCTGCCAGAGGAGGAAGCTGAGGATCCTGAGTTGGAAGGACTATTCAAGGGTATTGATGAATATGTCGAGGTTGCTACACGTCCAGCTTCACCTAGAGTTGTTGACAAATTCTATAATATCCCCAGTGAAAGGGAGCTTGCACTTAAAAGAAAAGAAAGGGAAGCAATTTCTAGAAGGGAAGCTAGGAGAAAGCCTAAACAAAAGAAACCAATCTTCGACGTGTCCAGGGTTCTCAGTGGGATTAATGTTGAAGTTCATGAAACTTTCCCTCCTCCTCCTGGTCGGTTTCAAGAATCAGCTGCCGATGTACTTGAAAGAAACAAACAGAGAGAGGCAGCTGAGAAAACAAGACAAGAATCTGAATGGCATTTGCCAAGGAGCTTCATTGTGCCACCTGCTCCTCCAGTGTATCGTGGATATCCAGGACTTGATGCAGGCAACATGTTCACAAGAAGAGCTGCCCAACAACCTATATAGAAACCTTATTTTGTCAATGCTGCTAATCTTGAAGAAAGAATTCCAGATATATTCAGCAATGAGCTAATACAGGTTATTTCCCCTGAGTTGCGGAATATGGACGATAAACAGAGAAGAAGATATGAACACATCCTCTCTCAGTCCATGACTAAACCCGAAGAGATCAAATCAGAGTATCCAATAGTTGAACTTATCAATATCTACACTCAGACAACCTTCAGAATAAAATATGCCATCTTTCATGTCAGAAGAGCAAACAACCTGTCATTCTTCCTCAACGAAGCAGACTTAAGGTTTGTAAGTATTGAAGACATCAGCTTCATCTTTGACACCCTCTCTCAGAAAAGAGGAAAGTGGCCAGAAGAAGAGTTCGGAAGGGTTGCTCTAATGAAATACATGAGAAATCTAATGGAATACTTTGAGGAACACGATCTGCAACTCGGAGCAGAAAACAACTATATGAAAGTCAACCTCTTAAAGCCTAACCAGAGCCATCCAGATCTAGAAAAACTTGAAGAATTGATAGTTATCTATGATGGACATCCAAACTTCATAGGTGATCGAGGAGTCGTCTCAAAGAATACAAAAGGCGAAAAGATCTTCATCAGACTTGATGAACTCATGGCGTATTCTGACGGCACCTTGAAAATTCTCCATCATAAGATACATCAGAAAGTTTGGGAAAACCAGGCAGCCTATACTGATGAAGAACATGCTGAAGCCTATCGTGCTATAGAAAGGATGAGAACTACTCTGTCGAGCAGAAGGCAAATACGCAAGTGGCAAGTGGCATTCGGCATTCGCAACAAATCGGCATACGAATAGATTAATGTATTTATTTGTTGTGAATGATTACACACCTCACTTAGGGGGAGATTGTTAGAAATATTAAAGTGAGGGGTGTAATATGTAATTACTCAAAGTTAGGGAAATGCTATATAAAGGCATTTCCCCCACATTTCAATGTTAAGCTTTGCATATTTCTAAACTATTGTGTGTGTTTTCTCTCTTAGCTCTCGGCTCTCTTTCTCTCTACCGTTTACACATACAAACACACACATTAACTCTCAAGCATTGTTTCATCCGTATAATACGGGACCATCAGTATCAGAGCCTTATCATTAAGGTTCCTTGATCACCAGTTGAAGGTTTTGCTTCAATCTTGCTTTGTTCTTTAAAACTGTTTTCAAAATACTTTGTTTCAATGGATTCTGGTGGATCTTCTGATAACAATGGCTCTGGGTCAAACATTCGTGTTCCCATGCTCAAACCAACTGATTTTGAGATGTGGAAACTGAGAATCAAGCAGCATGTCCAATTAATGGACTATGCTGTTTGGGAAATCATTGAAACTGTTCCCATTGCCCCTGTTGATCTGGATGAGACTGGAAAACCAAAGAAGAAGCCACCACCAAAGACAGATGCTGAAAAGAAGGAGAGAATGATTGAGATGAAAGCTCTCAGCATCCTCCAGATTGCAATTCCCAATGAGTATCAACATCAATTCAAGAAATTTGATGATGCTCATGAACTTTGGAATGCTCTGGAAAAGAGGTTTGCTGGGAATGCTAGCTCTAAGAGAAACCAAAGAGATCTCCTTAAACAAGCCTATGAGAACTTCACCAGTGGAAATAATGAAAGCATCACCCAAATCTTTGATAGGTTTTACAAGCTGGTAAGCCAACTAGAGAGTGCTAAGGTTAGGCTTGATCAAGATGAGATAAATAGAAAGTTTCTTAGGTCTCTTGGTGATGAATGGACTGTGTTTGCTGCACAATGGAGGACTAAGGATTCCCTTGAAGACATAGAGTTAGATGACCTCTATAATAGTTTGATAGTGTTTGAGGGAGAGATAGAGGGAAAAAGAAAAACTGTTGTCCCTAGCCACAATGCTGCTCTCCTGTCATCCTCAGGTATGGAATCAAACCATTCATTAACTAATTTTATTGATAGTTGTGCAGGTACTAGTTCTGCTGTTGGACTAGATGTGAACACTCCAGATGCTGTGCTTGAAGCTTTTCTTGCTAGTCATGCACATTCAACCCTCACCAATGAGGATCTTGAACAAGTGCACCCTGATGATATTGAGGAGATGGATCTCAAATGGCAGATGGCCGTGCTTACTGTTAGAGCCAAGAGGTTCATCAAAAGGACTGGAAGGCAAAACATGAATTTCAGAGCTGATGGCAAGGCTGGATTTGACAAGTCAAAGGTGAGATGCTTCAAATGTCAACAGCTTGGCCACTTTGCAAGAGAGTGCAGATCTGGTGGACAAGTCCAGAATCAAGGTCAGAGGCCAACTCAGAATCAAACCTCCTCAGCATTGGTCTCACAAGAAGGCCATGTGTTTGATTAGAGTGATTAAGCAGAAGAGGCTACAAACAACAAAGCTTTGATGGCATTGACTGACTCCTCCATCAAGTTGGATTCACCAGAATCTGAGGACATTCAGGTATCTTCTAAACTATGTCCTGGTGAATGTAGAGCTATTGTTAAAAGGTTTAGAGAGTACAATAAGAAAATGTGTGCTGCTCTAAGCAAAATGGAGGAGAGGAGATATGAATCAAGTGCAGTCATTGAAAGCTTTGAAAAGAAAATAAAAGATTATCAAGCCAATGAACTGCAAATGGATTATGATAGAAAATATCATAAGTGGGAAAAAGAGCAGCTTCAAGAGGAGATTGATAGTCTAAAAAAGAAGCTAAGTGAGAAGGAAAGCAAGGTTAATGAATTAACCAAGAAGTTGGAGGGGGTGGACATTGATCTGAGTATGTTCAAGGCAGCCAACCTTAAACTTGAAACCTTGTTACAATCTCAAGTTAGAGACAAGGTGAAAACTGGCCTAGGATACAAACAAACCCCACCTCCATACAACCAAAACTACATAACTCCAATGTCAGAGGTAGCTAACAGGTATGTTAATGACCCTTTGGAAGAAGGACTTAAGTCAGCTGATCCAAAGTTTGAGAGTTATGAAGATGGAGTTCTGTCAGAAGTAAGTGATGAAGATAATGAGGGAGTTGTGAAGAAGGATGAAGTTATTCCATATGAAAATCACATCTGTTGTGAGCCTATTCCCACAAAATCATCTTTACAACCTGTGGTGTTTGTAAAAGCATCCACTGAACCCCTCACCAATGAGCCAAAACCCTCAAAAGCTGTTAACTCCATAAAAAGTTTCACAACTGTTGCCAATAGTTCCCATCTCTACACTAACAGTTCCAAAAAGAACCCAAACAGCTCAACTGTTAGTACCAAGACCAAAGGAAAGGAGAAAGTTGGTGAAGTTGTAGTTGGAAAGCCCAAGAAGGAGGCTGTAAAAGCACAGACTAAACTCAGATCTGTAAAAAGGCATACTGAAATTCCTGCATGCACATGCCAAAAACATGGTGTACAAAAGTTTCCTCAGTCAGCACCTGTTAGAGGAAATCAAAGAAATAGGAACCAGTTCTGGTCACAAAGAACTGGTTTACCTATTGTGAAAGCTAAAAAGTGCTATATATGTGGGAGATCCAATCACTTGGCTTAAGACTGTTATTATAACCCACAGCTGTATAGCACCAAAAAACCAAGTTTCAAAAGGCAAAATAACAGTTCTAAAACTGTTAAGTCAAAGCAGATTAACAGTTCTAAAATTGCAAAGCCAAAACAGGCTAAAAGTTCTACAACTATTACATCCAAACCAACTAACAGTTCCACAACTGTTTTATCAAAACCAAAAACTGTTGGTCTGGCTTGGGTGAAACTGCAGAAACAAACAGTTTCTGAAGAGGGTAAAACTGGTACTCAAATTGCAAAACAGAATAAGTCACATGTTGACTCAACTGTTTTACCATCTACAACAACTGTTTGTTCAAAGGTCTCAACTGTTAATCACAACAGTTGGGAACCACATGTTCTTACAAAGTATTCATCACACAAATTAGAGAAATCTAATTTGGATGAAATCAAAAAGAACCAAACTCTGTTTAAGTATTATGACTTGAATGGTGTACCCAAGACCTGCATGGTCTGGGTACTTCCTGCTACTAACTGATTTTATTTGTGCAGAGCATTCATAGGGCCAATCATGGATCTATCTGGCATGTGGATAGTGGATGCTCAAGGCACATGACTGGAAATCCACATTGTTTGAAGGATTTCAGAAGCATCAATGGTGGATTTGTAGCATTTGGAGGAAATGCTAAGGGAGGAAAAATTGCAGGTAAAGGAGCTGTTGAGGCAGGTACACTTACATTTAATGATGTTTTCTTTGTTGAACAACTTAAGTACAATATGTTAAGTGTATCTCAAATCTGTGACAATGGAAACAAAGTTTTGTTTATAGATTCAGAATGCATTATCCTATCAAAAGATTTTGAACTAAATGAGAAGGATGTTCTTTTGAGAACACCTAGAAAGGATAATGTATATTGTCTAGATACACAAAAGATTGCTAAACAGAATGTGTTAAGTTGTTTACTCTCAAAGGCATCTCATGATGAGTCTGCCATTTGGCATAGAAGGATGTGTCACATGAATTTTAAAACCATGAACTTGTTAGCTAAAAACAGTTTGGTAAGAGGTTTGCCCCAAAAAGAATTATCATGTGATGATCATTGTGTGGCTTGTCTCAAAGGCAAGCAACACAAAACTTCTTATAAGACCAAAGAAGTTTCTTCCATTACTGCACCTTTACAACTTTTGCATATGGATCTTTTTGGTCCAACATCTGTGGTCAGCATAGGTAAGAAAGCCTACTGTTTAGTTGTAGTTAATGATTTCACCAGATTTACATGGGTTCAATTTCTTAGAACTAAAGATGAAACTGCTGAGTTAGTTAAGTCTCTTATTCTTAGGATTGAGAATCAATCTGATTTGAAGGTGAAAGTCATTAGATCTGATAATGGTTCTGAGTTTAAGAACTATGATCTAAACATCTTTTGTGAGGAAAAAGGAATTTCAAGACAGTTTAGTGCTCCTAGGACTCCTCAACAGAATGGAGTGGCTGAGAGAAAGAATAGGACTTTGATTGAGGCTGCTAGATCCATGTTAGCTGATTCTAGGCTTCCAATGATATTCTGGGCAGAAGCAGTGAACGCTGCCTGCTATGTTCAGAATAGAGTACAAGTAGTCAAGTCCAAAGGGAAAACTCCTTATGAGTTGTTCCTCAAGAGAAAACCTTTAATCAATTTCTTCAAACCATTTGGCTGTCCTTGCACTATCCTTAATACCAAATCACAATTAGGCAAGTTTGAGAGTAAGGCTGAAGAAGGTTTCTTTGTAGGATACTCCACTCAAAATAAAGCTTATAGAGTATTTAACAATGTCACTAGAATCATAGAAGAGAGTATGAGTGTCTCTTTCAATGAGAATAGGATCAATATTGTAGGTAATGGGCCTGATTGGTTATTTGATATTGATGCATTGTCTAAATCTCTTTCTTTTGAGTATTCTACTGAAACAGCTGCAGGTACCTCAACAACTGTTGGTGAAAATCAACAAACAGTCTCCAACAGCCCAAACAGTTTTGAAACTGTTAGTTCAAACAGTTTTGAAACTGTTAGCTCAAAACCAACAACTGTTGATTCAAACAAAATTACTGAACACTTTATTGTGATTCCTATGCTTCAACAAGAGTTCTCCAATGCTGTTGATCCATTGATTGATGCTGAATCTTCAAAGGACATGGAATCTCATGATCCTCAACAACACACTGACTCTGCATCCCAAACAGTTGCTGATCAAGTGTGTGATACTGTTGAAAATTCAAGTGAATGTGAGTTTGATCTGTCTAATCTAGGAAATGAACTGACTGAAGAAAACATTCCTACATCAAGAGTTCACAAGAATCATCCAATATCACAAATAATTGGTGATCCAACCACTCCTATCAGAACAAGGAATATGCTGCAAAATGAAAACAGTGGTGTGGATCTTGCCCAATTTGATGTGAATGCTTGCTTTCTATCTCAAATAGAACCAAAGAAAGCAATTGAGGCATTGAAAGACCCTTCATGGGTGGAAGCAATGCAAGAGGAGCTCTTACAATTTCAAATTCAGCAAGTTTGGAAGTTGGTTGAGCTTCCAAGAGGCAAAAGAGTAATTGTCACCAAGTGGGTGTTCAGAAACAAGAAAGATGAAAGAGGGATTGTAATCATGAATAAGGCAAGACTGGTTGCACAAGGTTATACAAAAGAGGAAGGAATAGACTATGATGATGTCTTTGCACCTGTTGCAAGGATTGAAGCCATTAGACTATTTCTTGCCTTTGCAAACTTCAAAGGATTTAAGGTGTATCAAATAGATGTCAAGTCTGCATTTCTCTATGGAAATATTGATGAGGAGGTATATGTGTGTCAACCCCCTGGCTTTGAAGACTCAAAGTACCCTGACAGGGTATATCGGTTATATAAAGCTCTATATGGACTATATCAAGCTCCTAGAGCTTGGTATGAGACATTATCATCTTACCTTCTTGAGAATGGTTTTAAGAGAGGCACAATTGACAAAACATTGTTTACAAAGATTGTTAAAACAGAGATTTTGCTTGTGCAAATCTATGTTGATGATATAATCTTTGGATCCACTGATGACAGCCTGTGCAAAGAATTTGAAGTCAATATGCACAAAAGATTTCAGATGAGTTCCATGGGTGAACTCATATTTTTCTTGGGATTACAAGTAAAAAAGAAGCCCTATGGTATCTTTCTAAGCCAATCTAAGTATGTCAAAGACATATTGGACAAGTTTGGCTATCAAGATGTGAAACTGGCAAGCACTCCTATGGAAACACACAAACAGTTGGGAGCAGACTCTGAGGGGGAGGATGTAGACATACATCTATTTAGGTCAATGATAGGTTCATTAATGTATTTAACTGCTTCTAGACCTGATATAATGTTTGCTGTGTGTGTTTGTGCCAGATTTCAATGCAGTCCGAAGATGTCACACTTGTTTGCTGTGAAGAGGATCTTTAGATACCTCAAAGGCCAACCAAAATTGGGACTTTGGTATCCTAAAGATTCACCTTTTGATTTGGTGGCATATTCTGATAGTGACTATGGTGGAGCCAATGTGGACAGAAAATCAACCTCTGGAGGATGTCAATTCTTTGGATCAAGGCTGGTTTCATGGCAATGCAAGAAACAAACAACTGTTTCAACTTCAACAGCTGAGGCTGAATATGTTGCTGCCTCAAGCTGCTGTTCACAGGTTCTATGGATCCAGAATCAGCTTCTGTATTATGGTTTGTCTTTCTTAAATACACCTATTTATGTTGATAACACCAGTGCTATTAGCATAGTTAATAATCCAGTGAAGCATTCTAAAACCAAGCACATTGAAATCAGATTTCACTTCATAAGAGACTGCAATGAAAAGAAATTAATCCAAGTTATGAAAATCCATACTGATGATCAATTAGCTGATCTGTTCACTAAAGCATTTGATGTGAGCAGATTCAACTTTTTGATCTCAAACATTGGAATGATTAACTTGGACTAACAGTTGTTCATTACTCAATGTTTTTCACACTAACAGTTTGCAACTGTTAGTATTGTTATCTAACAACTGTTGATTTTAAGTGTTCAGGGAAGAGTAGAAGTGCAAATCCCAAACCAGTTTTGGACATATCTGGTTGCCTGTCCCACAAACAGTTTTCAAACCCGTGAATGTCCTTGATATGTGGTAAAGGTAAAATACTTTATTGAGAACAGTTCCAGACTGATAAAGGTAAGTCACTTTATTTTGACAAGTCACTGCATGCTAAATTATTGAACAATTCACAACCACAAGTTTGTCTATAAATTAGCTTGCATGCATTCTTCACAAATCACACCTACATTTGCATTTCAGAGACCAAACTTTTCTTTGCAAATGGCTACTAACTTCTTTCTCATAAACTTCAAAGAAATTATAAACAAAGTTATGTAACCATCCCCGCCCCATTTGTTAGAATGCATGAGCTTTGGCAATACTCATCTTGTGTTCTTGAGATGCATGATGATCGAGATGTGTTCACCTTGACACAGCACCCAGACCCACATAGGCCAAATAAAATGACTGATCATATTCGTATAAGAGGTGATTTTGAAAACTTCACTCTCTTCCATGAGTTGCCTACCAACTGCTGTTTAAGGTTCGACTTGAACCTGGAAGGCACTACAGGCACAGTAGTGTGGTTCAATATTCGACGAAATGATGCTAATGATGACCTTCTAGCCTCGGATGATGATGCAGTGAAGGTCATTGTAATCGATGACTAGTTCCAATGCACGTCATGGTCTTAGCTGATGATGAATTGGCAGTGATCATCATCATCATCCGAGTCTAATGGAAGCCATAACCATTAGAGACAGACAACCGTTAGAGAAAGAGATGGGTGTAGAAATCGAAGTCAGAAAAGACTGAATTTCGTTGACCCTTGCACAATTAGATAAACAGTACCAACAATGGCTTGTGAAAATACATGTACTTTGTAGTTCATCTGTGTTAAACATGAATAAAATGCATATTTTGTTGATGTCTGTGTTGGCTAATGGTTTGTTTATGATGAATCAGCTTATGATGGGTGTATGAGCTAAGTTTTGTTGACAGTTGCACAATTTTTTTAACAGTTGTTTGAAATACTACTAACAGTTTTCAACTGTTAGCATATGGCCTGCACAACTGTTAGGCAAAATCCATGTGCATCTGAGGGGGAGAAACTCGTCCAATAACAGTTGTACTTTCTAACAAAAACAGTCTTCAACTGTTAGTGTGTAGAATGCACAACTGTTAGTCGAAAATCATGATCTTCGAAAAGGGAGTTATTTCTAAATAACAGTTGTTACATCTTATGAAAACAGTTCTTCAACTGTTAGCTTTATTTTTGTTCGTCAACTGTTAAGTTAATAAAGGGTGTTTTGGTCTTTGCAGAATTTTAAGGATGTTTGAATTGCATTTGATATTCGAAACATATATAAGGCAATTCCCTCCTCACCAGTTCATTCACTCGTTCTAAACTTAAATCACACGCAAACCCTAAATCCTAACTCTCGAACTCGAAATGGCTCCCCTTCCATTCGTTAAAGAGCACAACATGATCGCCTTCCTTGCCAAACCTGATAATCTGCATGTCTTTCATGACATGATCGATTATCTCTCAATGTCCTATATTCACAATGCTCTTACCGTTAATCCCACCATATATACCTCGCATGTCGACCAGTTTTGGAAAAATGCAACTGTGCGAGAAGAAAATGGAGTTCAATGGATTGACTCCAAGATAGACGACACTGAGGTCGCTATCTCTGAAAACATCATTCGTCAATCTCTGCAACTGAATGATGTCAATGGTGAGTATTCTGACTCGGTTTCACTTGACTATTTATACACTGAGTTAGTAAAACTGGGATATGAGGGCCCTAGGGGAAGGGTACCTTCTACAAAGGGCAATTCTGCGCACACTGGAAGTTCATGATCCATACTCTCCAGCAGTGCATAAGCCCTAAGAGAACGGGGTGGAATGAGTTTGGGAGCAACATTGCTCTCGCACTCATCTGTCTAGCAAACAATAGATGCTTTAACTTTTCTAAACTGATATTTAATGGTATGGTAAAGCATCTTGGGACCAAATATGGTCTCTTTTTGATGTACCCCAGGTTTGTGAAAATTTTCTTAAACTTTTTGATGCAAAACCTTAAAATACACAAGAGGGTCATTATTCCCTCTGCTCATGTGGCTTCCACATTGAGCAAATTGTTGATTAATGGCAAGAATTTTTCTGGTGCCATAACTCCACCACTCTCTGCAATGGTGGAGTTTCTTTCAAGAAACAGGGCTGCTAGTGTTGAGCATGAAGCCCAACATATTGCTACACCACCAACACTAGAACCAACAGCCCATGATACTCAAAACTCCCTCTCTGCTACTTTTGAAATAGCTACAACACAAGCCCCCACACTTAAAACATTTCAAAAGAAGAGGAAAAGAACTGTTGGTGCTCCTTCCACCACAGTTCATGAAACTGAAACTGTTAGCCCTGCACAGGTGCATTAACCTATGCAGAATATCCAAAGGGAACCCCTTTTGCTGTCTCCCAGGCATAATGAGGAGGTGATCACTCCATTAGAGGGTGATCATATGGTTTTTGAGGCTGACACTACTGTTTTATCCGCAAGGGATGAACATGACAGTGTTAACATAACTAAGACCTCAACCATGGCAACAGAAGCTGATCAAACAGCTTCTGGAAATCCCAGTACCAAGAAAAGAGGGGTACTGGTGTGGAATCTCAATTGAGTGAACCACCAGTTTTATCTGTCAATGATATGTTAACAGTGGCAACACTGGCTGACATTGAGGCTAGAATGCAACACCAAGCATTGACGAATTCCAACTTTGCACCTTTCTTTGCTGCATACATGCAACTCAAGAAGAAGATTGCCTTACAAAACAAAAGGATTCTTCAACAAGACCAGCAAATCAAGGCTTTAACCAACAGCCTCAAACAAGCCAATGAAATCATCAAGATGCATGATCAAGTGCTCCAACAGTTGACAGCTGTTGTTAGACCTCCTTCAACTGTTCCAATCAGAAAGGGGGAGAGTTCATTACCAACAGTTGCTGAAGTGCCAGAACAAACAGTTGCAGTGGATGAACTAACAGTTGCACCTAGTGAATCAACAGTTGAAGAGAAACTATCAGCGGTGGATAGAGTGCTGATCAATTCGATGATTTTGTCTGGTGATTATCCTTCAACAGAGGTTTATAGATCATGTGTTGGGAAATTGGCTAAGTCATTGAAACTGTTATACATGTAAATATCAAAACTGTTAAGACTGTTAATAAGTGTTGGGAAAATAGTTCAAAACTGTTAGAAGAAGTGTTGAAGAAACAGTGTAGAACTGTTAGTAGAAATTGTGAAGACAGTTGTAACCAACAGTTGCTGTGAACTTTAAAGCTGTTATATAGAGTTCAAAACTGTTAGTACAAAATACTACAACTGTTTGAAGACCTTGAAGCTAAAGACTGTTAGAAGATCCAAGAACTGTTGTATTCATTAAACAGTTTCTGTTGAGCTAAATATGGAAAAACCCTATCTTTGAAGATATCTCGAAATACTTTGAAGATC
This sequence comes from Pulicaria dysenterica, assembly GCA_947179395.2. Taxonomy (NCBI): domain Eukaryota; kingdom Viridiplantae; phylum Streptophyta; class Magnoliopsida; order Asterales; family Asteraceae; genus Pulicaria; species Pulicaria dysenterica. Next base: position 5,778,724 of record OX359292.1, read on the forward strand.
ATCAAGATTATCTCAGAAGATAGAAGATTACCTAACTGTCAGCAAATCAAGGAAGATCAAGGAGTATATATATTCTAGATTAGAATTCATAATTTGTACGTACTCAATGATTATATTTTTACATTCATTCTTCAAGTTGTAATTTGCTTTCTGCATAGTGCTAAGCCTCTAAGTTTCTCGTTGAAACCTAAGAACAATCTGTGTTCTTCGTCTAACATAATAAGTTAGATTGGGGGTGAAGTTTGCTATTGTAATCATTCTCATTGATTAATAAAATTACTGTTTGATTGAATCTCTTTGTGTTCAAAATCTTCTTTAATCAATTAAGTGTGATTCCGCAACTTCTTAGTTGATTGTGATCATAGTTAAAGATTAACTTTTATTCAACTTTGTTTTGTTATTCAAAAGTTAGTTCTTGTTATTTGATATAATCTATATCCGATCCTGACAAGTGGTATCAGAGCCTTATCATTAAGGTTCCTTTGATCACCAGTTGAAGGTTTTTGCATCACTTTGCTTTATTTTTCAAAACTGTTTTTCAATCAATTTGTTTCAATGGATTCGGGAGGTACTTCTGATAACAATGGGTCTGGGTCCAACATTCGTGTTCCCATGCTCAAACCATCTGATTTTGAGATGTGGAAAGTAAGAATCAAGCAGCATGTCCAACTAATGGACTATGCTGTTTGGCAAATCATTGAAACTGTTCCCACTAACCCCATTGATCTGGATGAGAATGGAAAACCAAAGAAGAAGCCACCACCAAAGACAGATGCTGAAAAGAAAGAGAGAATGATTGAGATGAAAGCTCTCAGCATCCTCCAGATTGCAATTCCCAATGAGTATCAACATCAATTCAAGAAATTTGATGATGCTCATGAGCTTTGGAATGCTCTGGAGAAGAGATTTGTTGGGAATGCTAGTTCCAAAAGAAACCAAAGAGATCTGTTAAAGCAAGCTTATGAGAACTTCACCAGTGGGAAGAATGAGAGTATCACCCAAATCTTTGATAGGTTTTACAAACTGGTGAGCCAACTGGAGAGTGCTAAGGTTAGGCTTGATCACGATGAGATAAATAGAAAGTTTCTTAGGTCTCTAGGTGATGAATGGACTGTGTTTGCTGCACAATGGAGGACTAAGGATTCTCTTGAAGACATAGAGTTAGATGATCTCTATAATAGTTTGATAGTGTTTGAGGGAGAGATAGAGGGAAAAAGAAAAACTGTTGTTCCTAGCCACAATGCTGCTCTCCTGTCATCCTCAGGTATGGAATCAAACCATTCTTTAACTAACTCTTTTGAAAATTGTACAGGTACTAGTTCTGCTGTTGGACTAGATGTGAACACTCCAGATGCTGTTCTTGAAGCTTTTCTTGCTAGCCATGCACATTCAACCCTCACCAATGAGGATCTTGAACAAGTGCACCCTGATGATCTTGAGGAGATGGATCTCAAATGGTAGATGGCCATGCTTACTGTTAGAGCCAAGAGGTTCATCAAAAGGACTGGAAGGCAAAACATGAATTTCAGAGCTGATGGCAAGGCTGGATTTGACAAGTCAAAGGTGAGATGCTTCAAATGTCAACAGCTTGGTCACTTTGCAAGAGAATGAAGATCTGGTGGACAAGTCCAGAATCAAGGTCAGAGGCCAACTCAGAATCAAACCTCCTCAGCATTGGTCTCACAATAAGGCCATGGGTTTGATTGGAGTGATCAAGCAGAAGAGGCTACAAACAATAAAGCTTTGATGGCATTGACTGACTCCTCCATCAAGATGGATTCACCAGAGTCTGAGGACATACAGGTATCTTCTAAACTATGTCTTGGTGGATGTAGAGCTATTGTTAAGAGGTTTAGAGAGCACAATAAGAAAGTATGTGCTGCTCAAAGTAGTATGGAGGAGAGAAGGTATGAGTATACTACTGTGATAGAAGATCTTGAAAAGAAAATTAAAGACTATCAGGCTAATGAACTGCAAATGGACTATGATAGAAAATATGATAAGTGGGAGAAAGAGCAGTTTCAGTATGAGATTGATAATCTGAAAAAGAAATTGGTGGAAAAAGAAAGCAAGGTGGATGAACTCACAAAGAAATTGGAGGGTGTGGACATTATTCTTGGAATGTTCAAGGCTGCAAAACTTAAGCTTGAGACTCTGCTACAATCTCAAGTGAGAGACAAGGTGAAAACTGGACTTGGATATAAGGAAACCCCACCTCCATACAATCACAACTACATAACTCCCATGTCTGATGTAGCTGATAGGTATGTTAATGAATCATTACCAGAGGAACTGAAGTCAGCTAATCCACCATTTGAAAGTGACGAGGAAAGATTTGTGGAGGAAGTAAGTGATGATGAGGGAGTTGTGAAGAAAGATGAGGTGATTCCATATGAAAATCACATCTGTTGTGAACCCATACCCACTAAACCATTTTTCAAGCCTGTGGTGTTTGTAAAAGCATCCACAGAACCCCTCACCACTGAGCCAACACCTTCAAAAGCTATTCAAACCATAAAAAGTTTCACAACTGTTGCCAATAATCCCCATCTTTACACTAACAGTTCTAACAAGACCCAAACAGTTCTAAGCCAAAAAGGCCAACTGTTAGTACAAAAGCCAAAGGAAAGGAGAAAGTTGGTGAGGTTGTGTATGCAAAGAAGAAGATGGAAGCTCCAAAATCTCAGGCTAAACCCAAGTCTAAGAAAAGGCATACTGAAATGTCGGCATGCACATGCCAAAAGCATGGTGTCCAAAAGTTTCCTCAATCTGCAGCTGTTAGAGGAAATCAAAGAAATAGGAACCAATTCTGGTCACAAAGAACTGGTTTACCTATTATGAAAACCAAAAAGTGCTACATCTGTGGGAGATCTAATCATTTAGTTCAAGATTGTTACTATAACCCACATACCAATGGCACTCAAAACAAAAGTCCCAAAAGACAAAATAACAGTACTAAAACTGTTAAGTCAAAGCAAAATAGCAGTTCTAAAACTGTTAAACCAAAACAGGCAAACAGTTCTACAACTGTTACATCCAAACCAACTAACAGTTCCAAAACTGTTTTAACAAAACCAAAAACTGTTGGTTTGGCTTGGATGAAAATTCAAAAACAAACTGATTCTGGAGAGGGTAAAACTGTTCTTCAAACTGAAAATCAAAAGGAATCACAAGTTGATTCATCTGTTTTACCAACTCCACCAGCTGTTTGTTCAAAGGTATCCACTGTTAATCACAACAGTTGGGAACCACATGTTCTTACAAAGTATTCCTCACACAAATTAGAGAAATCTAATTTGGATGAAATAAAAAAGAATCAAACTCTGTTTAAGTACTATGACTTAAATGGTGTACCCAAGACCTGCATGACCTGGGTACTTCCTGCTATTACTGATTTTATTTGTGCAGAGCATTCATAGGGCCAATCATGGATCTATCTGGCATGTGGATAGTGGATGCTCAAGGCACATTACTGGTAATCCACACTGTTTGAAGGATTTCAGAAGCATCAATGGTGGATTTGTAGCATTTGGAGGAAATGCTAAAGGAGGAAAAATCACAGGTAAAGGAGCTGTTGAGGCAGGTACACTTACATTTAATGATGTTTTCTTTGTTGAACAGCTAAAGTACAATCTGTTAAGTGTATCTCAAATCTGTGACAATGGAAACAAAGTTTTGTTTACAGATTCAGAATGCATTATTCTTTCAAAAGATTTTAAACTAAATGAGAAGGATGTTCTTTTGAGAACACCTAGAAAAGATAATGTATACTGTCTAACTACACAAAAGATTGCTAAACAGAATGTGTTAAGTTGTTTACTCTCAAAGGCATCTCATGATGAGTCTGCCATTTGGCATAGAAGGATGTGTCACATGAATTTTAAAACCATGAACTTGTTAGCTAAAAACAGTTTGGTAAGAGGTTTGCCCCAAAAAGAATTCTCATGTACGTGATGATCATTGTGTAGCTTGTCTCAAAGGCAAGCAACACAAAACTTCTTATAAGACCAAAGAAGTTTCTTCCATTACTGCACCTTTACAATTGTTACATATGGATCTTTTTGGTCCTACATCTGTGGTGAGTATAGGGAAGAAAGCATATTGTTTAGTCATAGTTGATGATTTCACCAGGTTCACATGGGTTCAATTTCTTAGAACTAAGGATTAAACTGCTGAGTTAGTTAAGTCACTTATTCTTAAAATTGAAAATCAATCTGATTTGAAGGTGAAAGTCATTAGATCTGACAATGGTTCTGAATTTAAGAACTATGAGCTAAACAGTTTTTGTGAAAATAAAGGTATTGAAAGACAGTTTAGTGCCCCTAGGACTCCCCAACATAATGGAGTTGCTGAGAGAAGGAATAGGACTTTGATAGAGGCTGCTAGATCCATGTTAGCTGATTCTAGGCTTGCAATGACATTCTGGGCAGAAGCAGTGAACACTGCTTGCTATGTTCAGAATAGAGTACAAGTAGTCAAGTCCAAAGGGAAAACTCCTTATGAGTTGTTCCTCAAGAGAAAACCTTTAATCAACTTCTTCAAACCATTTAGTTGTCCTTGCACTATTCTTAATACCAAATCACAATTAGGCAAGTTTGAGAGTAAGGCTGAAGAAGGTTTCTTTGTAGGATACTCTACTCAAAGTAAAGCTTATAGAGTATTTAACAATGTCACTAGAATCATAGAAGAGAGTATGAATGTCTCTTTCAATGAGAATAGGATCAATATTGCAGGTAATGGACCTGATTGGTTATTTGATATTGATGCATTGTCTAAATCTCTTTCTTTTAAGTATTCTACTGAAACAGCTGCAGGTACCCCAACAACTGTTGGTGAAAATCAACAAACAGTTTCCAACAGCCCAAACAGTTCTGAAACTGTTAGCACAAAACCAACAACTGTTGGTTCAAACAAAATTACTGAACACTTTGTTGTGATTCCTATGCTTCAACAAGAGTTCTCCAATGCTGTTGATCCATTGATTGATGCTGAATCTTCAAAGGACATGGAATCTCATGATCCTCAACAACACACTGACTCTGCATCCCAAACAGTTGCTGATCAAGTGTGTGATACTGTTGAAAATTCAAGTGAATGTGAGTTTGATCTGTCTAATCTAGGAAATGAACTGACTGAAGAAAACATTCCTACATCAAGAGTTCACAAGAATCATCCAATATCACAAATAATTGGTGATCCAACCACTCCTATCAGAACAAGGAATATGCTGCAAAATGAAAACAGTGGTGTGGATCTTGCCCAATTTGATGTTAATGCTTGCTTTCTATCTCAAATAGAACCAAAGAAAGCAATTGAGGCATTGAAAGACCCTTCATGGATGGAAGCAATGCAAGAGGAGCTCTTACATTTTCAAATTCAGCAAGTTTGGAAGTTGGTTGAGCTTCCAAGAGGCAAAAGAGTAATTGTCACCAAGTGGGTGTTCAGAAACAAGAAAGATGAAAGAGGGATTGTAATCAAGAATAAGGCAAGACTGGTTGCACAAGGTTATACAAAAGAGGAAGGAATAGACTATGATGATGTCTTTGCACCTGTTGCAAGGATTGAAGCCATTAGACTATTTCTTGCCTTTGCAAGCTTCAAAGGATTTAAGCTGTATCAAATGGATGTCAAGTCTGCCTTTCTCTATGGAACTATTGATGAGGAGGTATATGTGTGTCAACCTCCTGGCTTTGAAGACTCAAAGTACCCTGACAGGGTATATAGGTTGGATAAAGCTCTATATGGACTACATCAGGCTCCTAGAGCTTGGTATGAGACATTATCATCCTACCTTCTTGACAATGGTTTTAAGAGAGGCACAATTGACAAAACATTGTTTACAAAGATTGTTAAAACAGAGATTTTGCTTGTTCAAATCTATGTTGATGATATAATCTTTGGATCCACTGATGACAGCTTGTGCAAAGAATTTGAAGTCATTATGCACAAAAGGTTTCAGATGAGTTCAATGGGTGAACTCACATTTTTCTTGGGATTACAAGTCAAACAGAAGCTCACTGGTATTTTTCTAAGCCAATCTAAGTATGTCAAAGACATATTGGACAAGTTTGGCTATCAAGATGTGAAGCTGGCAAGTACTCCAATGGAGACACACAAACAGTTGGGAGCAGATGTTGAGGGGGAGGATGTAGATATACACCTCTATAGGTCAATGATTGGTTCATTAATGTATTTAACTGCTTCTAGACCTGATATAATGTTCGCTGTTTGTGTTTGTGCCAGGTTTCAATGCAGTCCAAAGATGTCACACCTGTTTGCTGTAAAGAGGATCTTTAGATACCTCAAAGGCCAACCAAAATTGGGACTTTGGTATCCTAAAGATTCACCTTTTGATTTGGTGGCATATTCTGATAGTGACTATGGTGGAGCCAATGTGGACAGAAAATCAACCTCTGGAGGATGTCAATTCTTTGGATCAAGGCTGGTTTCATGGCAATGCAAGAAACAAACAATAGTTTCAACCTCAACAGCTGAGGCTGAATATATTGCTGCATCAAGCTGCTGTTCACAGGTTCTATGGATCCAAAATCAGCTTCTGGATTATGGTTTGTCTTTCTTGAATACTCCAATTTATGTTGATAACACCAGTGCTATTAGCATAGTTAATAATCCAGTTAAGCATTCTAAATCCAAGCACATTGAAATCAGATTTCACTTCATAAGAGACTGCAATGAAAAGAAATTAATCCAAGTTATGAAAGTCCATACTGATGATCAATTAGCTGATCTGTTTACTAAAGCATTTGATGTGAGCAGATTCAACTTTTTGATCTCAAACATTGGAATGATTAACTTGGACTCACAGTTGTTCATTACTCCATGTTTTTCACGCTAACAGTTTGCAACTGTTAGTATTGTTATCTAACAATTGTTGATTTTAAGTGTTCAGGGACAAGAAAAAGTGCCAATCCCAAACCAGTTTTGGACATACATGGTTACCTATTCCACAAACGGTTTTTCAAACCCGTGAATGTCCTTGCTCTGTGGTAAAGGTAAATTCTTTGTTGAGAATAGTTCCAGACTGATAAAGGTGAGTCACTCTATTTTGTAGTGTTGTGAATTTGATATGACAAGTCACTGCATGCTATTAATGGAAATTACTGGACATTAATGGTCATTAATGGTTATTAATGGACATTAATGCTCCCCAGTTTATCTATAAATAGCCTTGCATCCATTCTTCACAAATCACACCTACATTTGCCCAAACTTCTCTCTGCAAATGGCTACTAACTTCTTTCTCATAAACTTCAAAGAAATTAATGTTAGACAAAGTTATGTAACCATTCTTGCCCCATTTGTAAGAATGCATGAGCTTTGGCAATACTCATCATGTGTTCTTGAGATGCATGATGATCGAGATAGGTTCACCTTGACACTGCATCCTGATCCACGTAGGCCAAATAAACCAATTGATCATATTCGTATAAGTGGTGATTTTGAAAATTTCACTCTCTTCCATGAATTGCCTACACCTTGTTGCCTAAGATTCGTCTTGAACCTGGCAGGCACTACAAACTCCGTAGTGTGGTTCAATGTTCGAAGAAATAATACTCATAACCACCAGAGGGCCTCGGATGATGAGGCAGTGGAAGTCATTGTAATAGATGACTAGTTCCACTGATGTTGAATTGGTATCATTCACCATCTTCCCACGAGTCAAATTATGACAATCGTCTCTGGTGGTGCATATGATGAGAAGGTCTACTGCACACCCATTGGTGGGTTTTATGTTTTGAAAATTGTTTAAGGCATGTCAACTGTTTTTCTGTTAAAGGAGAAAGTTGTCTACACTTACGGTGTAGATCATTGTTCTCCCACACCTACGAGACGGCCTTGCACAATTAGATAAGCAGTACCAACAATGGCTTGTGCATTACATGACCATTCTTTGAAGACAGGCTTCTCAGTAAGGCTATGGCGGCACTGTAAGGATGTGATGATGATTGTTTTCCCTTAAAGTTCAGATTTGTTGATACAAACTGTTAACGATATTTTGTCAAATGTAGATCTCGGAGTTAAGACAGTTAATATAAGCTGTGTTTAGATCTATAGCAAAAGACAGTATTGTTTTCTCAAAATTATTGTAGCTCAATTGTGATTATCATGAATAAAATACATCTTATGTTGATGACTGTGTTCACTAATGGTTTGTTATTGTTGCATCAGCATTTGATATATATGAGCTAAAGTTTGTTTGACAGTTGCACAATTCTGTTTCGATAAATACTAACGGTTTTCAACTGTTAGTATATGGCTTCCACAACTGTTAGGCAAAGTCCATGTGCAACTGAGGGGGAGAAATTCGTCAACTAAGCGGGAGAAATGAGAACAGTTGTAAACACTAAACAACTGTTAATCCAAATAAATGATCAAACAAAAGGGAGTTAACTTTTAAATAACAGTTGTTACATCTTATGAAAACAGTTCTTCAACTGTTAGTTCATTTACATCTTATGAAAACAGTTTCTCAACTGTTAGTTCATTTTGTCCGTCAATTGTTAAGCTATTAAAAGGTTTTTTGGTCTTTGCAGAATTTTGGAAACTTTGGATTGCATTCAACATTCGAAATATATATAAGGCAATTCCCTCCTTACCAAGCAACTCACACGTCCAAAACGAACTTTGATCAGAAACAAACCCTAATCTCTCAACAACTCTCAGCAATCGAAATCAAAATGTCTCCCCTTCCATTCGTAAAGGAACACAACATGCTCGCATATTTGTCCAAACCCGATCATCTCGATGCTTTCCATGATGTGATTGACTACCTCTCACTCTCCACACTCCACCATGATCTTACGGTCAACCCCACCATTTACCTCTCTCATATTGATCAGTTCTGGAAAAATGCCTCATTAAGGGAAGAAAATGGAGTGAAATGGATCGACTCTATGGTGGATGATATCACTGTCTCCATCTCTGAAAGCATAATAAGCCAACAACTACAACTGAATGATCAGGATGGTGAGTATTCTGATTCTGTATCACTTGAGTTTATTTATGCTGAACTCGTAAAGTTGGGATATGAGGGCCCTAGGGGAAAGTGCACCTTCTACAAAGGGCAATTTTGCTCGCACTGGAAGTACATTATCCATACTCTCCAGCAGTGTATGAGCCCTAAGAGAACTGGCTGGAATGAATTTGGGAGCAACATTGCTCTCGCACTCATTTGTTTAGCCAACAACAGAGCTTTTAATTTCTCAAAAATGATCTTTAATGGAATGGTAAAGCATCTAGAAACCAAATATGGTCTCTTTTTGATGTACCCGCGATTTGTGCAAGTTTTGCTAAACTTTTTTATGCCAAATCTTAAAGCACATAAGAGGGTCCTAATTCCCTCTGCTCATGTGGCCTCCACATTGAGCAAGTTGATAGTTAATGGGAAGAATTTCTCAGGTGCCATAACTCCACCACTCTCTGCAATGATGGAGTTTCTTTCAAGAAACAGAGCTGCTAGGGGTGAGCATGAAGCCCAACTCATTGCTACACCACCACCTCTGGAACCCACAACTCACGATACTCAAATAATCCCTTCTGCTTCCTTTGAACGAGCTACAACACAAGCCCCTGCACTAAAAATATTTCAAAAGAAGAGGAAAAGAACTGTTGGTGCTCCTTCCACCAAAGTTCATGAAACTGAAACTGTTAACCCTGCACAGGTGCATTCACCTATGCAGAATATCGAAAGGGAACCCTTTGTGCTGTCTCCCAGGCACAATGAGGAGGTGATCACTCCATTAGAGGGTGATCATGTGGTATGTGAGGCTGATCCTACTGTTTTACCCGCAAGGGGTGAACAGGACAGGGTTAACATAACTAAGACCTCAGCCACGGCAACAGAGGCTGGTCAAACAGTTTCTGGAAATCCCCAGTACCAAGAAAAGAGGGGTACTGGTGTGGAATCTCAATTGAGTGAACCACCAGTTTTATCTGTCAATGATATGTTAACAGTGGCAACACTGGCTGACATTGAGGCTAGAATGCAACACCAAGCAATGACGGATTCCAACATTGCACCCTTCTTTGCTGCATATATACAACTCAAAAAGAATATTGCCTTACAAAACAAAAGGATTCTTCAACAAGATCAGCAAATTAAGGTTTTGACCAACAGTTTGAAGCATGCTAATGAGGTGCTAAAACTGCATGATCAAGTACTACAACAGTTGACAGCTGCTGCAAGACCCCCTGCAACTGTTCCAATCAAAGAGGGGGAGAGTTCATTACCAACAGTTATTGAAGTGCCAGAACAAACAGCTGCAGTGGATGAACTAACAGTTGCATCTAGTACACAAACAGTTGCAGCTGAAGGCACAACAGTTGCACCAAGTAAACAAACAGTTGCAAGTGTCCAAACTGTTAATAAAGAAGAAGAAGAACAACTCTCAAGTGTTGATAGGGTACTAATCAACAGGATGGTATCAACTGCAAATGTTCCAAGCACTGAGATTTTCAAATCTTGGTCAAAAGTTAAGCAGAACTACTTGGTTGATATAAGTGCTCAATATCTGGGAATAAGTTCTTCTAGAATGGCACAGAAAATAGATGATGGATGGCTTGATGGAAAGGTTGCTAAGTTAGAATCTTTACCACCAAAGAAAGGGTTTAAAGGCATAGTCATCCTGGAAGGAAAGAAAGAATCCAAGTTGCCCCCTGTTCTAGGCAAAGGTAAGGAAGTTGTTGTTGCTTGTCCTAAGCTCAAGCTTTCAAAAAAACAACAAGAAGAGCGTGATCATGAATTTGCATTAAGGCTAGCAGCTGAGCAAAGGGAACAAGAATTGAAAGATCTTGAAGTAGCATAGAAGCTAGCTGATGAGATCACAGCTCAGATTGATGAGGAAGAAAAACAAGAAAAGGCTGCTAAAAAAGAATTGTGAAAAAGAAACAACCTCAACTTCTTAAGTCAGTAACTGAGAAGAAGTCTCAACCTCTACAATCCAAACCCCAAAAGTCCAAAACTGTCCAACCAAGCCAAACAGATCAAACCATCAAAGCTAAAATGGTTAAAACTATCATTTAAGATAGGCTCTTGGTCGATGTTGAAAAAGGTGTTAACAAGTTTGTAAAAGAACATTTTGGCCAGAAGTCTCACATTAAAGAATGGAAGTTTGATGTTGTCAGGTTTGATACTGGAAAGGAAGGTATAATCATTGTAAGGGAGAATGATCAGATTGAACAGTTTACAGGCTACTTACAAATGATGGATAGTATTACTAGGCGGGACATACAAGAATTGTATGAGTATGGAACAAGGCATTATGGAGGATCTGAGCAACCTCTAATTAAGTTATTGATGAGACATTTGACAAGTATTTGCAACCCAAAGAAAATAATGTCAATACTGATGGCTGATGAAACTTTTCCAATTCAACCTGTTAAAGTGTATGTTAAGCCAAGGGTATATTCCATGGTAATGGAAAATGCAATTACTGAATGGTTTGACATGGATTTTGTCGAACATGGTCAGATCAAGCTCCAATACTTAGTGAAAGCCAAGTTCTATGGTCCAGCTAAAGTAAGGGATGAGCTACTTCAGAAATTCAAAGATAGACTTGAATCTCTGAGATCAAAGAAAAAGTAATTTTTCTATCTTTTGAAGTTTTGATTATAACAGTTTGATTTTGCATTCAATGATAAATATATTATTTACTTATGTTAATTTGTCTATGATTGAACCCTTAAAACAAACAACTTAAGTGTATTGTTCAATACTTTAAGTTAGGGGGAGATTGTTGGGAAATTGGCTAAGTCATTGAAACTGTTATACATGTAAATATCAAAACTGTTAAGACTGTTAATAAGTGTTGGGAAAACAGTTCAAAACTGTTAGAAGAAGTGTTGAAGAAACAGTTTAGAACTGTTAGTAGAAATTGTGAAGACAGTTGTAACCAACAGTTGCTGTGAACTTTAAAGCTGTTATATAGAGTTCAAAACTGTTAGTACACACTACTACAACTGTTTGAAGACCTTGAAGCTAAAGACTGTTAGAAGATCCAAGAACTGTTTTATTCATTAAACAGTTTCTGTTGAGCTAAATATGGAAAAACCCTATCTTTGAAGATATCTCGAAATACTTTGAAGATCATCAAGATTATCTCAGAAGATAGAAGATTACCTAACTGTCAGCAAATCAAGGAAGATCAAGGAGTATATATATGCTAGATTAGAATTCATAATTTGTACGTACTCATTGATTATATTTTTGCATTCATTCTTCAAGTTGTAATTTGCTTTCTGAATAGTGCTAAGCCTCTAAGTTTCTCGTTGAAACCTAAGAACAATCTGTGTTCTTCGTCTAACATAATAAGTTAGATTGGGGGTGAAGTTTGCTATTGTAATCATTCTCATTGATTAATAAAATTACTGTTTGATTGAATCTCTTTGTGTTCAAAATCTTCTTTAATCAATTAAGTGTGATTCCGCAACTTCTTAGTTGATTGTGATCATGGTTAAAGATTAACTTTTATTCAACTTTGTTTTGTTATTCAAAAGTTAGTTCTTGTTATTTGATATAATCTATATCCGATCCTAACATCATGGCCAAAGGATAAACAAGATTATCTGGTGAAAATGGGAAGTGAAATGCTAATCTGCAGTGTCAATCAAATGAGACAGAAGATTGAGGATGGTTGGCTAGAGGGAAAGTCGGCAAAGCTTAAGCCACTTAAGCCAAAGCCTGGATTCAAAGGGATTAGTATTTCTGAGAGGGCTGGTGAAAAGAAACTGCAAGTTGTACAAGGAAAAGGAAAGGAGATAGCTGTTGCACTACCAAAGCTCAAATTAACCAAAGAACAGCAAGAAGTAAGAGATTTTGAGGTGGCTCAGAGGTTGTCAGCTGAACTTCAAGAACAAGAACAGACAGATTTTGAGATAGCAAAGAAGCTGGCAGATGAGATCACAGCTCAGATTGATGAGGAGGAAAAACAAGAAAAAGCTGCTAAGGGAGTTAAGAGAAAAAGAATTGTGAAAAAGAAACAACCTCAACCCCCTAAGCCAGCAACTGAGAAAAAGTCTCAACCTCAACAATCCAAATCCCAACCAACCCAAACAGTTCAAACCACCAAAGCTAAAATAGTTAAAACTATCATTCAAGATAGGCTCTTGGTCGATGTTGAAGAAGGTGTTAACAAGCTTGTAGCAGAACATTTAGGCCAGAAGTCTCACATCAAAGAATGGAAGTTTGATGTTATCCGGTTTGATACTGGGAAGGAAGGGGTAATCATTGTAAGGGAGAATGATCAGATTGAACAGTTTTCAGGCTACTTACAAATGATGGATAGCATTACTAGGCGGGACATACAAGAATTGTATGAGTATGGAACAAGGCACTATGGAGGATCTGAGCATCCTACAATTAAGATATTTATGAGATATTTAACAAGTATTTGCAACCCAAAGAAAGTGATGTTAATACTGATGGCTGATGAAACCTTTCCAGTTCAATCTGTTAGGGTGTATGCTAAGCCAAGGGTATACTACATGGTAATGGGTAATGCATTTACAGAATGGTTTGACATGGATTTCATCGAACACAGCCAGATCAAGCTCCAATACCTATTGAAAGCCAAGTTCTATGGTCCAGCCAAAGTAAGGGATGAGCTAATTCAGAAGTTCAAAGATAGACTTGAATTCCTGAGATCAAAGAAAATGTAATTTTTCTATCTTTTGAATTTTTTTGATTATAACAGTTTGATTTTGCATTCAATGATAAATATGTTATTTACTTATGTTAATTTGTCTATGATTGAACCCTTAAAACAAACAACTTAATTGTATTGTTCAATACTTTAAGTTAGGGGGAGATTGTTGGGAAATTGGCTAAGTCATTGAAACTGTTATACATGCAAAAATCAAAACTGTTAAGACTGTTAATGGATGTTGGGAAGACGGTTCGAAACTGTTAGAAGAATTGTTGAAGAAACAGTTTAGAACTGTTAGTGAAGATTGTGAAGACAGTTGTAACAATCAGTTGCTGTGAACTTCAAAGCTGTTATATAGAGTTCAGAACTGTTAGTACAAACTACTACAACTGTTTGAAGACCTTGAAGCCGAAGACTGTTAAAAGAACCAAAACTATTGCATTCATTGAACAGTTTCGGTTGAGCTAAATGTGGAAACAACTATCTTTGAAGATATCTCGAAATATTTGGAAGATCATCAAGATTATCTCACAAGATAGAAGATTACCTAACTGTCAACAAATCAAGGAAGATCAAGGAGTATATAAATACTAGATTAGAATTTATAATACGCACGTACTCAGTGTTTTTAAGTTTTTTGCATTCATTCTTCAAGTTGTAATTTGCTTTCAGAATAGTGCTAAGCCTCTAAGTTTCTTTTTGAAACCCAAGAACAATCTGTGTTCTTCGTCTAACATAATAAGTTAGATTGGGGGTGAAGTTTGCTATTGTAATCATTCTGGTAGATCAATAAAACTACTGTTTGATTAAATTGCTTTGTGTTCAAAACCTTCTTTAATCAATTAAGTGTGATTCCGCAACTTCTTAGTTGATTGTGATCATAGTTAAAGATTAACTTTTATTCTACTCTGATTTGTTATTCAAAAGTTAGTTCTTGTTATTTGATATAATCTATATCCGATCCTGACAAAGTCTTATAGAGTGTATAGCTCAAGGAGAAAGGAAATGGAAGAATCAATTCATGTCTCATTTGATGAAGACAGCTTTGATCTAGCTAATAAAAGACAAGCTGACTTGGACAGTCTGAGTGAGCTTGAAAAGCCGGAGGAAACCAACATGTCAAATCCTATGTATGTCATGGATGATGACAGTGACGATGATGTGTGTCAATCAAAGAAATCACCACGAGCTCCAAGGGACTCTCAAGCTGAGAAATATGATTAGTTCATTAATCCCTTTGGAGATGACAATACTCAGACTGAAGATCTTGGTGATCAAAAGTTTAATGATAATGTTGTTATTGAGACTGAGGATGTAAGTTCACCTCAGAGTCCTTAATATCACTCAGATCCAGAACCACATTCTCCAACTACAACATTTAAATTCCTCAAAGATTATCCTTAAGATCAAGTGATTGGTGACATTCAAAATAGAGTGACCACCAGATCAAAGGCAACAACAAATTATGCTTCTTACTTTGGTTTCCTATCTCAAATGGAACCAAAGAAGACTGAAGAAGCTTTAGAGGATGAAGACTGGATTGAAGCTATGCAAGAGGAATTAAACGAGTTTGAGAGAAACTAGGTATGGAGCCTTGTCCCAGCCCCCAAAGATCATACAATTATAGACACTAAGTGGGTCTATAGAAATAAAATGGACAAGGATGGAGTGATTGTTAGAAACAAAGCCAGGCTGGTAGCACAAGGGTATAAACAAGAAGTAGTAATTGATTATGATGAGACATTTGCCCCTGTTGCTAGAAGATTCAAGATTGAATATTGAAGATTGAAGACTCAAGATAGAAGATTCAAGATTCAAGATTCCGGATTATCCGTTATTTTGTTAGCAGATTAGGATAAGTTCTAGTTTGTTAGGATCCGTAAGAACATGATTATAAATACTTATCTCCTGTTAAGTTTAGAGGTACCTGATCAAATCAGATCATATTCTCACCTCATCGTATGTGTTACAAATCTTGATACACAGTTTGTAAGTTCAAAGTGATCAAGAAATTCACAGATTGCCAACAGTGTTCGTGTGTTCAATATTCACATTAGTTGTGAAGTTGGTAAGTATTCAATCTGTGAATAAATCATGTTTAGAGAGTCAGTTTGTATCTATAATCATAAGTTGATTATAGATAGCAAAGTTTGAGAGATTGAGAGATTTGATTTACATTAGGTGTTTACATATCAAGTGCTGCTTACTTGATAGTTCCTATAATCATCTTCTTATTAATGAAAGCAAAGCATTCGATTGTTTGTGGTTTGATATGTCTTTTTATTGATTGGTTCAGTTTTCCGCAGAAAGTGTATTCGACCCCCCTTCTACACATAACTTGCTTGTTGATCTTCTCACCAAGGGACCAACACCTGGGGATAGACAAAACACACACACACACATTCTACACGAATACACATTACATACAAACACTTACACACACTTGAGCCATTGATATTGGAAGAGAAATCAAGATACAAGGAAGATTCACAATAGAAGTCCAACTTTAATCTGTTCAAGTAATTGTTTTTTAAGCTCAAACCTAGTTCATTAGTTTTATGAAGAAGATGACCCATTTGTTGATCAATTAGGTTGTAAGATAGGTTTTTTTGTTAGTTTGTGTCAAATATAAGTGAGTAAGTTTATAAGGATGATAAAATTGATGTCTAAACACTTGAAAAAGGATTCAAGTTGATTTTGGTGTAAAAAGTTTGGATTCCAGCGGCTGTGCTCGAACAGAGCAAGAACCTGCTGTAAAAAGGGTGCTTGCAGTCGCAAGGAAAAGTCCTTGTGGTCGCAAGGGTCTTTGTGGTCGCAAGGGTCCTTGCAGTCGAAAGGGAAATCCCTTGCCACCGTAAAGGGTATTTTTAAGAAAAGCCCTTGCTGCCGCAAAGGGGTGTTTTTATGAAAAGTTGTCAGTTTTGTTGTAATTTGTATATTGACGTGTGGGATGTTTCGTGCGGCTGTAAACTAGGCGCAAGGCATGTACCTTGTAGTTTACCGTCTACGGACGATGGAAATGGCTACTTGGGTGTAAGCGCAAGCCTATGTCCCATGTAGGCAAATTGTGTGACTTGTGTTTAGACCTGTAAGTGTTAAGTGTAAGTGATAACCAGGTCTGTATACGATGTGTTAGGTGATCCTGAAGAACCCGAGGATACAAAGCAATATATATATCTCTTGTCAACTCCAGCTGAGAACCGGTTTCCCATGAGGCTCAGTAAGTAGGGCTAACTGTTGTGTGCTATGATGTGTTGTTTGTGCCTTCGCTTATGCGTACTTGAAGTATGTTCTGATGTGATATTCCATGCTTATGATGACTAGAGTTGCCATGATAGTAAAGAAATACTTGTGACATGAATCGTGTAGCAACTATATGATATGCTTAAGTTGTACTCGCATGTTATGCACATCTGGTATGAGTAGTAATTGTTATGATTATATGCGCGCATGCTCTTGGGTCCTGATTAGACCGGTTATGTGTTATTGTTATGTCCGGACACTTGGGGAACTGTTATATAGTTTCCAACACGGTTGAGGTCAGCTGCGGAATGTGGCTGGATCCTTGTGGCGCTACGCCGTGTCTGAGGTACTGGATGAAGGGTTTTTGAACCTGACCAAACCACCATATGACTCAAACTGGTCAAACATGGGTTTGATTCCACTGGTTCAATCCTAAAAGTGGAACTGGATTGAACAAAACCCTCTAAACCCCAAAAAGGGTTAGGATCTTAATACTAATGATCAAACTTAGCTTCTAACAAACAATCCACAGATAAGGTTACAGAAAATATACCTCATCAAAAACTTGGGATTGCTAAAGTAGTCCGCCACTACTGCACCTCCTTTGGAACTGGCTGCTAGACCGCTCCTGGATTACCAAACAGCAATTCTCATAATCGAGAAATGTGTGTGTGTATGCGTCGACTTCAATCGCAAAACACCTTCGGATGTTCTTCTCCTTTGACTTTGACTTGAGCCACGAGAGAGAGATAGATAGCGACGAGAAAGAGATCAAGCGACGAGAGTGAGAGAGAGAGAGAGCCGAGATCGACGATGGGAGAGAGAAAGAGTTGGTGGCTAGGTTTAATCCCTTGTCTCATGTATCTTAATCCTTAAGGCTTAAGGATATATATAAGGATTAGATGGACCTATGCCCGTTTAATTAAAAGCTCACTGGTTTTAATTAAACTTTCAACCTTCTCACTTTGACTCCCTGGACTTTACTAGTTAATTAATTAACTATTAATTAACTGGTCCGTTAAATATTAAAATTTAATATTTAATTCTCTTTAAATAATAAATAACTATTTATTATTTATTTTCTTAATAATTAATACAAGCTGATTAATTATTTATATCTCTCTTTTCAATAATTAATTATACTGATTAATTATTTCCTTTTTCTCTTTAATAATTAATCTAAGTGATTAATTATTTCCACACAGATTTATGGTGAAATCCAACTGTTCCGTATTGGGTGTGTAGCAGTGTGACCCTTTAGTCTCTTATAACATTGGATACAATATGCCCATTAATTATCTCTGCACATAATCCAACAGACTCCCACTTGTGCAAGATAAGTAATAGTTATTGCACATTGTTAGCCTAAGGAGGTCTCTAGCCAGACACTTAGGGTAACCAGGTTATAAGAACTCTTATACCCCAAAGTAACTTGTGATAAAAATTTATAAGCAACCTGCTTAGAAGTAACCTGTTATAAACTAACTGTTTATAAACTAAACTATCATAAACTCCCTGTTTATGAATGGGTACGTTTTTATATATACAAACTTGCATATATATAGGTTTGTCCCTTGCAGCGCGATATTTCAATTTTGAGCGTGAGCATGGAAAAATCAACTCAGAGACTCAAAAATTTGGTCATGACATACTTGATTTCAAAACTGCGTGATAAACGACAAAGAACAGATCAGTTCGTTTAGGCACGGCCGTGCACTTACCAGTTTCTTTAATCAGTCAAGGGGCCCGGAAATATCTCTCCTAAAAAAGAAGTTGCAATTACCATCTTGCATATATGCATTTGGAAATACGGCTCCCACTGAATCTAGACACGCTCCTTATGACCACCCTGTTACGGCGTGGCGTTAAAGCGAGCTAAGAAGACAACAGTTACCACATCCCAAACCAAATACCCCAGGCTTAAGGATAACCTATGTGATAAATACTTTTGACATAAATCCACCAAGTATTTTTCACAGTGGGTCAATCCAATATTCGTAATCCTAACGAATATCCATCAATTTTGGTCCGCAAAACCTTTTGCAGCTATATTCGACATACTTTCGAATCTACCCCAAAATTATGATGACTTTATAGCCCTATCATAGTTCCCACCACGATAAGTAGTCACGGATAATATTTTGAATAAACCTAGTTTATTCCTGGATGAACCAAAACATACAAAATTGTGAAGAACAATGAAACTAATTTCTACATCCTTCCATATTCCTCCCTGGAATAAAGGCGCATAATTTCTACCATTTCATTGACTCGATTCATGGTGTATATCTGAATTACTTATTATTTTGCATTGTAACTTATCACAGATTACAAAGAAGAATAATATGATTATAAACCTAAAACTCAAGACTAGCACCCTGAAGTACTCTTTCTTGGTTTTGCTAGAAATCGTTCTTGCAACCTAAGAACAATTCTAGACTTACTTATTTTATAAAATTCCCTAAACTTGGTGAAACTGGAAATAACTCCAAAGTTTCTGATTTTACAAAATAACCTCCTTTGTAATTAAAACTTTAATTACACTTGTAGATATACTGGATTTTATTATCCTTTTTAAATGATAAACCTTCTTACATCTACTTGTAAGAAACTTGAGATTAGATTCCTTGTGTATGCCAACACTAATCTAATATCACTACTAAGAATGTTGAAGAACATCCTATTTTATCATTTCTAACGTTAACTAGCCAACAATATTTAATTAAGCTGACTTACTGAACTTAATGAGTATAACTTTTATTTAAGTCATAACTTGACTCAAAATCTTGCAATGATATCTTTATTGAGTACCTCTCAATAAATCATGCATTCCTCGGATTAGTTCTTTATCAAGAACTTACTATTTTAGATAACCTCTAAAATCATCCGATAATTATATACTCTAAAAGTTCAAACTTGTATTTATCATACATTCATACTGGTTAAAGAATATTAACTCTGATAAATACATTAGTCAGATGCTCCCACTATCTTTTATGAAAAAGTGCACTATTTTAAAACATCCTTTTAGGCCTTAGTCAATCCTTGACTATCATGCCTAAAACTTGTGTTCTAAACACATGTTTTAAAACTTAGTTCTTGTAAGAAATTTGTTTTATGAAACCAAGAACTTTGATCTTCATATATCCATCTTTCTAATTACAGAAAGTGGTTTCATTAAACTTGCCATGAGTGTAAAAACACTAGTGAAGGCACTTTAAATTTCTTTCTAAAAACATTTAGTATAAAACTTCCTTGATTATAATCACTTTTATACTATCTTAAATGTTTTATCAAAAACTATTTTTCACTTAACTATCATTTCTATTTTGTTCAAGACTTTGAACTTTTACTTTTCACAAAAGATTTTAACACTTTGCTAAAATTAGAAAAACTATCTAATTCTATAAACAATACTTGTTTATTTAAGCGTTTGAAAAATGGAGCCAACATTTATATAACTACAACAAATCATAGCATAAGATTATTGTGAATCACCAATCAAGTCAAGACTTGACTTATTGGTACTCTTTTAGTCACAACTGGACTAATCCTGATTCATAAAATAAGAACACGTGCACGGATATGAACTAAATAATTAAGTTTCCATAAAACTCAAACCAAAAGTTTTCCCAAAAAAAATAAAACAGTTCAAATAAACTTGAAAGAGTTTAAAAACTAGGAAATAAAATTATTAATAATGTCCGTCAGCTGCACGTGGGATCTTTTCATGCTGGGCCGTATCACTTTCCATCTCCTCCTGCAATAAACGATTGCAAGATATTAGAATACTCGTAAAAACTTTTACAAGTGGAAAGTGATAAAGAAGCTGTGTACACGATACCTGAGGTGCCAGCCTTGCCACCTGCCTCGTGATCCTTCGGACAATCTCTTTTCCAGTGCCCGACCTCACCGCACTTGAAGCACCGATTCTCGGTTCTTGCTTTATTCGGCTTTGGCTTCTTGCCCTTGTTGTCGTTATTAGCCCTGGGTGCACTCTGGCTGGGCTAGGCCTTGCCCTTTCCCTTTCCGTTACGCCCCTTCCTCTTCTTATGCCCGCCATGACCCACCATGAGAATGTCCTTGGACTTGGTCCCGATACTCTGCTCAACAGTCTTGAGCATTGAGTGCAATTCAGCCACGGATTTCTCCATGTTGTTTATGTTGTAGTTGACTATAAAAGGCTTATAGTCATCTGACAATGAGTTGAGGATCGTATCCGTTGCTAGCTGCAACGGTACTGGGTGCCCAAGTCTCTCTAGGTGGTCCATGTAACCTTTCATTTTCATGACGTGGTTACTGACCGAGGTCCCCTTAGCCATCTTGCACGAGTTAAATGCCCTGGTGGCATCATAACGCTCTGTGCGAGCTTGCTCCTGGAATATGTCCCTCAGCTGGTGGATCATGTCATAGGCAGGAGTCTCCATCATGCTCGACTGCAACTCTGGACTCATAGTTGCGAGCATGAGGCAGCTAACATCTAGGGCGTCATTGGAGCGATTCTGAAAAGCCTCCCTGACGTCTGACCTAGCATTACTGGCAGGAGAATTTCCTAGAGGTTGTTCTAGGACATGCCACTTTCTCTCGTGCCTAAGCACGATCCGGAGATTTCTCTTCCACGTGAGAAAGTTAGGACCGACAAGCATGTCCTTCTCAAGGATTGAGCGGAGAGAGAGGTTGTTAGTACTAGTAATGTTGGTTGCCATCTACAAATTAAACATTGGTTTAATTAGTAATTGCAGATAAACTTTCTAATCATATATCATCAAACCCATAAATAATATATATTAGACCTAGGACCCATATTTCACATACTTGACGCAAGGTTTGTGCACTTCCCGCCAAGTCATGTTATTTCTAGTAGGTAACACCCTGTACCAATCATACCTAACTGATACGACTCCTAGAACCTAATAGAGCACTTAGACCCAGTCTAGTATGTTTAACTCTACTCTAGTGCTTTTTGGGCCGGGACTCCCGATTATCACCAAAATAGATCGCACCACCTAAGATAGAATGAATTCTAGCCGGGACTCCCGATTATCGCAGAATCTTTCATGCCCCTTCCCGCAATGGTTTGAACCCGTATGCCCAAGGTTTGGGCACTTCCGACACCCGAGTACCGTTTAACAGTAAAGGTATACCATTAGGTGGGTAGCACACTGATCTAATATTTTCTTGGGTTTTATAATTAAGTTAAAAAGTCAATTTTCCAGTTTTGAAAAACATTTTAAAACTAACTGTTTTAAAAAAATACGATTTATATGTGTACCTAAACTAGGTGCACAAAACGGCCTTTATAAGTTCCAAACTTATAACCTTGACAAAACTTTAAATTTATAAAAATTTAATTATGACTAGCAACCTGTAGTCGTATTCTAGTTTGTCATTAAAATATTTTAAATCCTTTTTAACCTATTAAAACTAACTGTTTTAAAATACTGATTAAAAACATGGATTTAGTTCAAAAACCAAAAACTATTAATTATTAATATTAACAAAATTTATTTTATTAATAACTAATTATCCTAAAACTTGATCTTACCCTTTTTTAAATAAAAAGTTCAAAAACTGGTTAAGGTCTAGTTTTAGATAAAAGTTTGTCCCTTTTAACCGTTTAAACACTAACCTGGTTTAAACCAAACTGGTTAAAATCAAACCTTTTATCAACTGGATAAAAACAGAAAACTTGTTTTTATCCCTATGGATTTCGAGAAAATATAATGGAGAAGAAACAAAGATGAAGAAGATCATTTAACTATCAAACAAACCAAATATCTGGATTCACTAGGTTTTTATTAGTTTAAACAAACTGTTTAATTTAATCTTAATTCAAACTTATTCTTTTCCAAAAATTATGATCCTTTTAACCATTCAAACTAACTGTTTGAATTTCCTGATTAATAGGATAAACCTGATAACAAAACAAACTGTTTTGCTATCTTCTTGATTTTCGAAAATTCCAAGAACAAGTAGAGAATCAAGAATAAAACCTTAATCTAAAACAGATAAAAAAAACTAGAAACTATGGATCATAGAGCCGAGGCTCTGATACCACTAAAGGATTTTTTAACCTGACCAAATCACCATATGACACAAACTGGTCAAACCTGGGTTTGATTCCACTGGTTCAATCCTAAAAGCGGAACTGGATTGAACACAACCCTCTAAACCCCAAAAAGGGTTAGGATCTTAATACTAATGATCAAACATAGCTTCTAACAAACAATCCACAGATAAGGTTACAGAAAATATACCAAATCAAAAACTTGGGATTGCTAAAGTAGTCCACCACTACTGCACCTCCTTTGAAACTGGCTACTAGATCGCTCCTGGATTACCAAACAGCAATTCTCGTAATCGAGAATGTGTGTGTGTATGCGTCGACTTCAATCGCAAAACACCTTCGGGTGTTCTTCTTCTTTGACTTCAACTTGAGCCACGAGAGAGAGAGAGATAGCGACGAGAGTGAGAGAGAGAGAGAGAGAGAGAGCCGAGATCGACGATGGGAGAGAGAGAGAGAGTTGGTGGCTAGGTTTAATCCCTTGTCTCATGTATCTTAATCCTTAAGGCTTAAGGATATATATATAAGGATTAGATGGACCTAAGTCCGTTTAATTAAAAGCCCACTGGTTTTAATTAAACTTTCAAACTTCTCACTTTGACCCCCTGGACTTTACTAGTTAATTAATTAACTATTAATTAACTGGCCCGTTAAATATTAAAACTTAATATTTAATTCTCTTTAAATAATAAATAACTATTTATTATTTATTTCCTTAATAATTAATACAAGCTGATTAATTATTTATATATCTCTTTTCAATAATTAATTCTACTGATTAATTATTTCCTTTTTCTCTTTAATAATTAATCTAACTGATTAATTATTTCCACACAGATTTATGGTGAAATCCAACTGTTCCGTATTGGGTGTGTAGCAGTGTGACCCTTTAGTCTCTTATAACATTGGATACAATATGCCCATTAATTATCTCTGCACATAATTCAACACTGGAGGACCGCCGTTCCTCGACAAACTCGGGGTCTTGGTTTATTATCAAGATCCGATCTGAGCCCAGGTGGATCCGTAACGCGCTGGGTGGACGGCTCTTCGCTTCCCCCACCAGTGTGGATTGGTGTTGCTGATTCCCCAGGTGGAGTCGTTGAGCGGGACTTGCAACCCTGCGAGATATGGCTCCTACTAACATGTAGGCACTCCGCGATGTGATAGGATAGCCCTGTGTGCTTTTCCTGCGTTGTGATAGCATGCTTTTTGATACTTATGTGAAATATGTACTCACTAGCTAGTGTAGCTAATCGGATCATGAATTACCCTTTTCGCAGGTAAAGAAATGAATTACCCTATTCGCAGGTAAAGAATAGACAGCCTGGTGAGACGGGCCCTTGTGGGTATTAGTACTTAATTCTTGTGGAATACTTCGTTGTTATGATTGTCTATGATCCGATGGTCGGTTTAGTATGGTAACACCTATTGGTTTATAACTTAGTGTGTTTTGTCGCAGTTTATTGCCAAGTAGGTTAATAATGTTAATCCCTTTTTCTGTTGCACGCTTTTAATAAACAAACTTTAAAATTTTAAATTATTACTGATTTTAAGCTCGTGAAACCTGGGGTTACACATCTGGTTTATGGTTCAACATATCTAGTTTTTTGGTTTTGCTACCCAAAACCTAGAGTGTCGTTGCCCTACAATCGCCGCTGTTCGCCAGCGTCTAGTTCTACAATCGCCGGCCCCGTTGCAGCCTTTGATTCTCTTTTACTTCGAGCACTACCGAGGTGCCATTGTTTTCTTTCACCACCGAGCCCCACTGCCGTGAGCCCCACCGCCACCCTGTTATTCTCTTCTTATTACGACCGTTTACAAGGTAATAGTTGTTTGTCTTAAATTGTTTTAAGTGTATGCTTCCATCTCTAGTCATAGTCACTTTCGAGGAGCAACAATGAACAACAAGATTATTGTCAAACTTCCACGGTGTGTGTATCGTGAGAAGTCCAATGGAGATGAACAAACCAAGAATACATATTTATATTTTTACTTTATTAATTCTTGTAATTTGTTTTCTTTGTTTTCTGTGTTTTAATATTATGATTATGTGTATTGAAAATATGTCATATTTATACATTTGTGTACTTAAATATTTACATAGTTCTTTGTTGAATTTATAGACTTAGTAGAAAGTATATTTTCTTTTATTAATGAACAAGATTATAATATTAAAAATACGGACACACATGAACAATTAAATAAATTTGATAAAAAAAAGGTGATATAGGATATAATTAATGGTGAACAAACATAAAATAACTAACCTAAAATAAAATTGATGTAAAAGATGTGTTCAATATTGAAATTTTCAATTTAATATTAAAACTAATGTACTTTTGATTGTGTTCATTATTGCACACAGTTGCGCCGAAAACTAGTAATAAGTGTGTTTATTGTTGAACACCGTAAAAAAACATGATTAATCTAGACCACTAGATCAAATGCAATTAAGTGGTTGAGATTGCTTCTCCCGCTTTTGGCAAATAAGATCCTTTTTGCATTAACCCTATACATACATACATACATACATACATACATACATACATACATACATACATACATATATATATATATATATATATATATATATATATATATATATATATATATATATATATATATATATATATATATATATATATATATATATATATATATATATATAAGGTAATGTTATATAAAGAACTTCCCTTAAACATAGAATCTAAAGAACTCCGTTTAGGATGACACGTGACACATTGTTAAGGGGCAAAAATGGAAAATTAAAAAAAAAGAAAAAGAAAATTCCCGTCGCCTAAAGCAACTTCCCCCAACATTTAAAAAAAACCCCATTTACTTTAAATGATCATAACTTGTTCGTTTTTAAGAATTGTAACATTGTACCGTTAGATTCAGTTTTTCGTTCTCTTTCAAACAAGACCGGGTTTGATATACTTCAGAAACTTTTTTTTTGAAAATGCACATTTTGCATTTTGAACTGTGTTCATATTAAATGCAAAATGCAAAATGCAAAATGCAAAAAATCGAAAAATATATAACGTATAACGTAAATGCAGAATGCAAAAAACAAAAAACGCAAAATATAAACATGCAGAATGCAAAATCCGTAGAACATAAACATAGAACCGTAGAATGTAAAATGCAGAATGCAAAATATAAGCATGCAGAATGCAAAATTTGCATTTTGAGCTGTGTTCATACTAAATGGAGAATGCAAAAAACGAAAAACGCAAAATATAAACATGCAGAATGCAAAATATAAACATGGAGAATGCAAATTTTGCATTTTGAGCTGTATTCATACTAAATGCAGAATGCAAAAAACGAAAAATGCAAAATATAAAATGCAGAATGCAAAATCCGTATAACGTAAATCCTAAACCGTAGAACATAAATCCGTAGAATGCAAAAAACATGCATAATGCAAAAAATGTAAATCCGTAAACCCAAAATTCAAAAATCCGTATACAGAAACACTAAATGCTGCAAAAATGTAAACAAAATTTTATTTTAAAAAAAGTTAGAAAAATATGGGAAGAGTGATCTTGTTTGAAAGAGGATTAAAAAACTAAAAGATTGGTATAACTTTTTTGTGTAAATTCACAAAACATAAAAAGTTATGACAATTTTTAAAGTCGAGGGTTTTGGGAGGGGGGATATTCCATTTTTGCCCTTTTCTTCCTAAATTAATACATTATAATTACAGTTTTTCCATCGTTCAATCTCATCCATTGATTTTGATGATCCAAGGGGTAAGATTGGTTTTTTAGGTTCTTTGTTTAAGGAGAGTTTCTTTGTTGATGTAATATATATATATATATATATATATATATATATATATATATATATATATATATATATATATATATATATATATATATATATATATCCTCGGTTTTCATCTATCAATTACACTCACATTGTTTCTTCAAACACAATGACATCCTCCATGTTCCATGCTAAAACTCAAGTTTGATTTGATCAAGTAATGATAAAGATCATGTAACCCGAAACTGAACACGGTATCAGATCCAGACGCCTGATCAAGTGGGAACGAACATGCAAAGATCGATACTTTCACGAAAAGGGTTTTACAACAAGCAGATACATGGATTCAAGAGGAGCATTGAGTTGGCAAACCTACTAAGGGGTTGGAGTCTCAATGGTGAAATTGGCCACGAGAGGAGTTGTAGGCCAACATGCTACTGGTGCTACAACAAAGGTCACTTTGCATGGGATTGTCCAACAAGTAGGATTGATGTTATGAAGGATGAAGCTCACCACAAGACAGACTCCCAAAGAAGTGAGTGTTTGTACGTAAGAACGAACAAGTACATGAAGAGCAGCAGATTGGAGTGAAGGAAGATTGGGTGTTTAGTCTCCCATTGCGGTGGTTAACCCCGGGCGAGGAAACGGTGTCCATAGCGGGGGTGACATGAGGATCTCGTGGTTTGTGAACCCATGTTCTCTAGAAAGAGATGAAGAGAGTGAGCATGATCATGATGATTATGTGATTCCTATGTAAGGAGATAGAGAGAGTTTGGGTATATGGAGAGGTCTCCGTATGTAGGTGCTGATTGCAAAGAGAGAGAGCCCCTAAACCTTGGTGCCCTCCCCAATATATAGGGAGGTGTCTAGGGTAAGATGGGGTAAGATAGGCCCAAGCCCAATGGGTATACCATATGTTTGGGCCTTAACCAAGGCCCAAGCATAGGGTACACCAACAAGTCCCCTTAGTTTGGTGCGACTGTGCAATACATGTCGTGGCAAACTATTTCATTCAAGTGGGTTAAACCATAGATCCTTTATGACATCCAATCAATTTTTAGACATATCAACAGGTGTTGGAGTATGCCTTGCTGTAATTTGTGCGTGCACACATATTGAGTGCTAGTTCGATGTTCACGATGTTTACGTTGCCCTGATAACTTGATCAGGATGGTATTGATATATTTCACCTTTACGTATGATGCTTGTAGTCCAAAACGAGTAATAACCAACGACTATATCGTTTAGGGAATGCATGGCTCCACTTTACTAGGTTGCGTGATGATAACATGCAGTTGTATTTCATTTTTGAATATGTACGTGGTGGTTTGTGATAGCCGATGACCATACATGCGCCTTCGGGGGAGCCAATGTATGTATGTATGTGTGTATGTATGTATGCATGTATGTGTATGTGTAACGGGCAATGCCCTAGTTTATATGAAATGAATAGGGGAAGTCCCCCATTATTTTGTCTTTCGTACAAGTTATTTTTAACCTGATATTGATAATATGTAGGGCAATGCCCTAGTTTATAGTCCAGAGCTAGTGATGGCCGATGACCATACCTGCGCCTTCGAGGGAGCCGAGGACTCCGCCCTACTAGACTTTCCGGAGCTAGTGATGGCCAATGACCATACATGCGCCTTCGAGGGAGCCGATGACTCCGCCCTACCGGACTGTAGTATATGCGATGTATGATGCCACGCAAGGGTGTAATATATGTAGCACATGATATATGTAATAAGAACCTGATTGCATATGTTAGAGCTTTGATCACAGCCAGGCGTAAGAGCCTTGTTTTTGTAGACGTAAGAGCCTTGTTTTTGCAGGCGTATGAGCCTTATCTTTGCAGGTGTAAGAATCTTATATTTGAGCCGTGCAGGCGTATGAGCCGTGCAGTTGTATGAGCCGTGCAGGCGTATGAGCCGTGCAGTTGTATGAGCCGTGCAGGCGTATGAGCCGTGCCGTGCAGGCGTATGAGCCGTGCAGGCGTATGAGTCGTGCCGTGCAGGCGTATGAGTCGTGCCGTGCAGGCGTATGAGCCGTGCAGGCGTATGTACCGTGCAGTCGTATAAGCCGTGCAGGCTTAAGAGCCTTGTCTTCTAGGCGTATGAGCCTTGTCTTCTAGGCATATAAGCCTTGTCTTGTAGGCTTATGAGCCTTGTCTTGTATGAGGGTATACCTACACTAATGCATAGAAATGTAATCACTAGGGACGGACGTCATACCGTCTCGTAGTCCCAATCTCCAGTTCATTGTTAGTAACTACTAGTAGTAGTAATAAACTTTGAAGTTTGCATCTCAAATAACAATAATTATGTTCATGCAAAGATGTGAAACTCAAATAGTATTAACTCAAGCATGCACGTAGATTATCTGGTTTGCAGGGGCATCAATGAAGCCGTTAACATGACGATTATAGGATCCTTAAGGACACAGGGTAATTGGCAGGGCTTCGGGTAGTTTCCCAAGGTAGCATCGATACATGTACCCTGTATCACCTTGTATTTAAGAATTAAATCATTATCTTATGGTTGTCAACCCGTGTAGGTATGGTTCGTGTTCGTAGCTTTATATGAGCTACAGCAGGTAGGGCAGTTGTAGTGGCACGTGATGGTGATTCCCATAGTATACATTCCCCCAGTTTAATTCTAGTAACTAGTTAGTAGCGTTAAACTACCATAAAGATATGACTGCGTAACTGGGTATGCTATGCGGTGCATTATGACAGGCAAGTGTAAATAAAAGCGACATATCGCATATGATCCAGGTGTACTTGTAGATAAAAGTTGCCAAGGAATGTTGCGTGAAAACGAAGGTGATGGCATACATACTTATTGGTAATATTACATGTTTATAGCTACAAGATGGCATTATCTCCGTATTTCACGGTGGCCAATAAATGATAAGTCTAACACTCGAGTTAGTCTATAAAGGCCCGAGAAGGGTGCGTATGTATGACTTAGCTATGTGAAGTAATGTAAAGGTAGTTGTTAGAATGTTCCCTTGATGATGTTATTAGTCTTATAGTAGCACTAAATTTATAGTAAGGTATCTTTGCAAACGGGTGTGTCATACTTACATATGTAGTAAAGGAGTGATATCCATCCAAGCGTATTCTAAGTAGGGATTCATTAGGCAACATGGATATGGTTATCAGGCGTATGTGTTTCGTACGGGTTCAGGATCACCAAATAGGTTGCGAGTGATGGCTAAGTATCGTATGTTTGAGTGACGACCATATGATAATGAATGTGTAACCTGACCATGAAGGAGTAAGTTCTATAGGTAGCAAACACGTGAGTTTATCACTGACTTGTATATCATATGTTCCCAAGTGAATTTCTCCTATGGTAGGGTAAGGCATGTGCCATACTTAAGTATTGTACCTTGTATGAGGGTTTCTAAAGTTTTACTTTTTTGGAAAGTTTCCATTTTTGGCAGTTTTTTCGAGATTTTCGAAAATTGAAATTGATAGCAAAAAATGCAATTAACAATATCAGATATGAAGTAAATTCAAAGAATCCCCAAAAATACATGATTTGTATCAAGAACGGTGAGCAAATGATGCTTGAAAAATGGAGAAATTGGGGAAAAAGTGAAATTAAGCCCTTAAATGGTCAAATTTGGGCCCGATGCTCAGGCTAGTGAACTCCCGTTGACTGGTCAAGGGGTTCGTCTCGCGAGAGCTTTCCGTTGACTGGTTATGGGCATCGTAACTCCTAAAGAATCACAAGTTATGGCTTTTACAAGTTCAACACCATTGTTACACAAATTTGAGGAACGGTTTGAGCGTGCAGGCCCTGCGGTTAGCAGCTCTGGGCTAGGCAGGAGACTACAGGTCACTCCAGGTGACTACAGGTCAATCCAGGTCACTCCAGGTGACCACCGGTCAGGGAAGGTCACTGCAGGTGACTGAAGGTCAGGGCAGGTGACTGCAGGTCACTGCTAGGCCAAGGCAGGTCACCGCAAGGCTAAGGCAGGTCACTCCAGGTGACTACAGGCCAGATCAGGTCTGGGCAGGTCACTACTGGACTAAGGCAAGTCACTCCAGGTGACTGCATGTCAGGTCAGGTCAGGGCATGTCACTCCCAGTGACTGCAAGCCAGGTCAGGTCTGGGCAGGTCACTACTGGACTAAGGCAAGTCACTCCAGGTGACTGCAGGCCAGGTCAGGTCTGGGCAGGCCTGGGCAGGTCACTGCTGGACAATACTTGTACATACACCAGCCTGGTTCATGCTTGATTTCCAGGTGTAGGGGCTGTCAAGGATAAGACATTTTGAAAAAGCTAAAAAAGCTAAAGTAGCTGATAAAGCTGAAAAAGTAGGTTGTGTGGTGCCTTCTCATTGGTCTAGTACATTTTTGCTTTATTAAAGCTGTCATGTCTTGTCATGTATTAGTGTTGGCATATCTTGCTTTAATAAAGTTGTCATGTCCTTTCCTGTACTATTATCCCCTCTTTATCTTTCTCTTTCTCTTTCATTATTTAAAACATCATAAATAAGTGTGAGAGACCTGGAGTGGCATATCTAGGCCTGGAATAACGAATGTAGTAACATTTAAAGGCCTGGAATAACGATTTTAACATGGTTTCTAGGCCTGGAATGTGCTCATTGCTTCTGGATATGTGTGTTTATGCATATTCAAGCTGTACTTTATTGCTTGGAACATGTGAAAAGAAACATATATGATGATTCATGCTCACATATCAATAAATAATCATGAATATTCATGAGGAGTGAACAACAAAACAGCATGGTTTACAGAAAACCAACCTCATCCATGATTGTTCACCAAAACAGTAAGCTTATAGATAAAATAGGAAGACCTGACCTGAAGCTTTAATAAAGCAAACATGAAATTCTGGGCAAGAAATCAAGAACACGAACTCATGGAGTTCTTCTCGTGAATTTTTGTCCAGGTCCCAAAAATGGCGCCATTTGTTTGTACGTAAGAACGACAAGTACATGAAGTGCAGCAGATTGGAGTGAAGGAAGATTGGATGTTTAGTCTCCCATTGCGGTAGCTAAGCCCGGGCGAGGAAACGGTGTCCATAGCGGGGGTGACATGAGGATCTCGTGGTTTGTGAACCCATGTTCTCTAGAAAGAGATGAAGAGAGTGAGCTTGATCATGATGATTATGTGATTCCTCTGTAAGGAGATAGAGAG
This sequence comes from Pulicaria dysenterica, assembly GCA_947179395.2. Taxonomy (NCBI): domain Eukaryota; kingdom Viridiplantae; phylum Streptophyta; class Magnoliopsida; order Asterales; family Asteraceae; genus Pulicaria; species Pulicaria dysenterica. The sequence goes on from OX359292.1 coordinate 5,810,641, forward strand.
AGTTTGGGTATATGGAGAGGTCTCCATATGTGGGTGCTAATTACAAAGAGAGAGAGCCCCTGAACCTTGGTGCCCTCCCCAATATATAGGGAGGTGTCTAGGGTAAGATGGGGTAAGATATGCCCAAGCCCAATGAGTATACCATATGTTTGGGCCTTAACCAAGACCCACGCATAGGGTACACCAACAGTGAGGATCGAGAATCTCCCCCCTTTCAACCATATTTTTAAACTTATGTTCAGAAGAAGATTGTCAATGACGATTATTTGATCGAAGGGACTGAAAATGGAAGTTGGAATCACATGTGGTATATGACTATGAAAATATCAAGACACATGTCACCAAACCGAGCATTGTTTACCAATTTCAAGGCTTGTTACAACGTTAACAATCAATATCAACAAATCAATGTTCATGGTGTTGGTGAGATCGAATTACCCACGAACGAGAGGACTTTTTTGCTTCCCTACATCTCATACTCATCCGAAATCAATATCAATGTATCCGGTCTTACCCAATTGATCCTACAAGGCTTCGACGTAGATATTAAAGTTTCAAAGTGTTTGATCTCTCACATATTTGTCGAAGAGAATGAACAAGAAGATGATCCAAGTGTGTCCATTTCAAGGACCGTTCAAGAAACTAACCACTCCTCAATTTAAGTTGAAGCAAATTCAAAGGAGGATGAGATTGAAATCAATGGTGTTCAAGTTCCTACCATGATTGAAACACTAGATGATTTCCATTATTTCATTGTGTTAGAAAATACGGATATAATTTGTTTCAAAAAAAAGTAATTGTTCAAAAGGAAGTTAAACAAGCTATTGGATGGTTTCACAAGATTAGGAAGGATGAAGAAATTGATATACCATTGATGGCCGGTTTAAATATTTGTCTATTGGAATTTTATAAGTTCATCATGAGATCGGGAGGATATGACACGATCTTAAAAGACAATGATTGGGATAAGATGGCCATGATTTTCGGGTATTAAGGTTGCTATGCACATGGATTTTGTGAAATGTATGAAAAGTACTTAATGATTCCTCAATACTACTATCAAGTTGTAATGAAGAAGTTTGGTTAACCAGCGAGTGATGGAGATCGTGTACAAGAAGGTAACAAGGTCTTAGACCAATCAAAGCCATTGATGGATCCTAGCAATGCGGGCTCAATAAGTGGAGTAACCACGAGCAAAGATAAGAAGGATCAAGGCATTACAACTGGTAGGGAAAATCAAACTCAAGAGAGTGACGAGGAAGACCCAAGTATAGTTGAGTACTACTTGGATCAAGACAAGGTGCTAGTGAAAAAGAGAATGACTATGTCATCTTGACTTAAAGATTCAAGGAAGACGCTAAGAAGAAAAATGACATGATATTTAACGGGGGGAAATGTTAGCCATTCTAAATATCATTATGATTCATCAAAATCATTTTATGTTATTATTGGTTCTTAGTATAAGTGTTATGACATTATTAAACTTAGGATATTAATATTTGTATTGGTTAGTTTTGTGTCACACATCGGTTAAAACCGATTATAACCTCCACATAACCGTCTCGATCGGTTATCCCACTCATGCACACATACTCATGATTTGTCTATATATAAGGTGTAAGTTGGATATATCAAAAGTGTGATCATTATATATATATATATATATATATATATATATATATATATATATGGATAAGATCAAATAAAAGAAAAATTAAAATAAAAAATGTAAGAGGGGTTCTATGATAGACACATGGCATAACCGACAAAGGGGCATAATTGGTATATCAAAATTAAATCTTAATTTAATTATTTCAGTTAAATACGTACCTTCCCAAAGAATCATTATTCAATTTTCCTTTTCTCTCACCTAACATCATCGTGGGATCCATTTAGTCTCAAATTTTCTTAGATGAAATCACCAACAGCAATCCATCGCCGGCGACCTTACCTATCCGGCCAAAACTATAGTTCTAGTACAGAAAAAAGTTATTTCCTGTTACCGACGATCTGATGCACCATCGGCGGACGAGAAGGTTTCAGTTTTCGAGGGTAGTTATCTTCGACAAGGTTTCCGTTCTCGAATGATCTAATGCATCATCAATGCAGATACACCAACCGTCGCCGTTGGACAAGTTTTGTCGCTTTTCTCTTTGTTATTGAGACGATGTTGATTTTCTGGTGTTTCGTCACCATTGGCGAAGCTTACGAACACTTAAATTCTTTAACCATGTGATTGTTCAACCATTGTTTGAAAATCGGAAGGCTCTTCATCAATGGTTACGAAATCAGCATACTGACAATTCATTGTTTTAAATTTACTATGGTGAAGGGAGGCATTTGAAAAGTCCTCGTGATGTCTATTGCTGCAAGTTTGGGTTCACATCTGTGAATCAAAAATTTTCTTTCTTATCAATTTTTTCCCAGTGTGAATTTGGAGAGATCAAATGTGTTTTGCCATAAATTTATTATGGATCCATTTTTTTTGTATCATGTATGATTATTGCAAATTTATTGCTGCAGCCTGCAAGTTTGGGTTGTGAATCATGTATTTTGACTGTAAATTAATTATGTGAATCAATTTTTGCTTCTGTGCATCAATTTACAAGTTTAGTTTGTGTATTTTTTTCATTGTATATTGAGTATTGAGTTGGATTGATTATTCATCACTTTTTACTTGATGAATAGTAGAAAATTTTGGATAAAAACACAATGACATTCTCCATGTTCCATGCTAAAACTAGAGTTCGATTTGATTAAAGTAATGATCAAGATCATGCAACTCGAAACTGAACAACAAACAAGTGACTTACAGATGCACAATGACTCAATTAATAACCACATCGATTTCGGATTCAAATGAAGAACAAGAACCGAAGATGCCAACAAGGACACAAAATTCTGATAGCGTGATTTTTTGTAATTAAAAATTTTGATTTGTGACTATAAGGAATTGATTTCTTGACTCTTGATTGAAGAATAACTAGAGCCAATGAAAGAATGTCCATAATTTAGGCATACAAGAAAGTGATTGTTTCTTTTCCATTTTTGAGCCTATGTCTTCCAAGTGGGAGATGATTCTTCCGCGCAACATGTAATTTGTGTATTATCTTTAAGGGTGTTATACCGTATATGAAAAAAATCAGTTTTTTCATGAAAGAATCATATCCTTTTCCAACTCTGAAAAGAACGCACTAGTTTTGATCGGACCTCCTCACATTTTAACATGCCCAATCCATGTTTTCTCTAGTGCAAAATATTATATAAAGGATTACATTTTTAGTAGTGGTTCCTTAGTTTTTGTTGACTCTGGGTAGTTGCTTTGGTGACCTAGATCCAAGGAAGGTCATGTCGATAAGTAGCATGAATGACTAAATATTCTATAACGGAGTCTAAAATTTAATCACTCTTAGAAAATGTGCCAACAGCAGGAACCGAATTTTAGCAACAACTTAAAATTTATTGTTATTTTTTTACTTGGCAACAATTTTTACAACGGAAAACAACAAATTAATATTTTCATTTTTTCAACGACATATTCATTGCTAAATTTGTTGCAATTTTGGAGGGAGCACTTCCACTATCATTTAGCAACTACTTGTATTATAGAATCGTTGCTATTTTGTTAGAAACGAATTTAGCAACAGTTTAATTATCGTTGCAAAATCATTTTTCAATAACTATAAAAGTAGTGTTTAAGATCACGATCTTGCAGTTATTTAAACTTTCAGTTTTACGTTAAATTGTCATAAATTTAACACTAGTACATGTGATAACATGTAAACAAATATGACATTTAATCAAGTGTGGTTTTCCAACTTTGCTTCAATCTTACAAAGATTAAATTGTTACGAAGATTAAAACAATTTAATAATCTATGAGTTGTGTTCAATATAGTCCATATAAAAAGCATAGTCCTAAATTTTAATTTTTAATCACATATGATTCAATATAAAATCACATATGATTCAGTATACAATCACATGTGATGGTAAAATCATTACATGTTAATTACGAAAATGTCACTCCGCCCAAATTTTTAAAATTCAATCTGGACCATGGATGGGGCTGATCAAAAGACTAAGTTTAGTCCCTTGGAACTATGCAATAAGTATGGACTATATTGAACATTTCTCAATAATTTATATAATCTAATTTTAAGAAACTTATTTTTATTCTAGTTTATTGTTATTCAATAAACAAAAGATATTAAAACCTATTAAATAGAATTACTAAGGGAAATTATTGGAGGGATAATTGGGAATTTTTTTTCCCTCTTTTTCGTTCATAATTTAGAGTTAAAAACTTTAAAATCTAAAAAAAGTTGAAAGCCACAAGTAAACCATCAGATCACGTAATTCATTTAGCCTCTTAAGAGCATCTCCAACCATACTCTATTCATTTTGAAGTATGTTTTAATTCCAACCATGCTTTATACCACACTTCATATTTGAAGAGTTGAAAATTCCTCTTCATATTTGAAGTGTGAGTTTACACTCTTCATCTATTTGGAGTTGGGAGATTGTTTAAAATGGATGAGCATAGATAATAAATTATAAAGAGTGTGGTTGGAGATGCTCTAATGGGTTAACCTTCATTCACCCCTTCGATTCCTCACAGGCTCACAGCCGCCTCACCGCCGCTCACCCACCTCACCACAGCTCACCCGCCTCACCGCTACTCATCGTCGCTCACCCACCGCCGCTCACCGTCGTTCACCCATCGCCTTTAACCGCTGCTCCATTTTTGCGATTATCTTCATTTTCTCCTGCGATTCACAGCTTCCGGGTTAGGTTAATAATATTGCATTTTGTTTGACTAATATTTTCCTTTTCGTTGAGCTGATTGTACTTATCTCTTTTTCAGCTTTTTTCAGATCTGTTGTAGATTTTGGTTTACGAGTCAACTACACTTATATTGCTCTGATTTCAATACGAGGAAACAATGGATCCAGAAATAGCTAGAGAGGTTTGGGAAGCGAGATCAAAAGCAAGATGTCGTGGTACATGGGCGTTGACAAGGAGAACTTGTAAATTGAAGTCTAAGAGTACAAACCCATTAAATTAGAAGGAATATTGTCCTGATTTTGTGAACATTGAAGATTGGGATGGAATTCTTGATTCTTGGTTAGAGACGTTCAATTGTAAGTGCTGCAAATAGGAAAAGGGTTCCGGTGCACATCGTCATTGAAAGGTATGAATCTGTCCATCTTATGATTTTATAACATATGTTTTGACTTAGTTACGAATCTATCCATGAATATGTTAATTTGTGAATCTTATACATGTAATGATTTTAGTTATGATCATAGTTGTCAACTCGTGACTCGACTTGTAACTCGAAACAAACTATGAGTTGATTATTTAAGCAAATGTACTAAACGAGGTATCTTTTAGCCCACGCTTCGCAGTGGGGTTTAAAAACATATATTTAAAAACGTGTTTTCTAATAGATAAACTAATAAAAGAAAGAAATCCAATTATTCATGATTTTTTTCGCATATCAATTTAGTTGATAAGAAAATAAAAACTTAAGACATATGTAATATAGTTGTTTGTGTAATTATATAAACATTTGTCATTTGATTTTATATATACAACTATATGTTTCTATATTACAAATCAATTTAAAAAACGATATTATAAAGTCGTTTAAATTTTATCCTTTTTAGTTTTCATAAATACATGTATATTAAAAATTATTGACTTAAAAATAGTATAAGTAAATAATTTAGTTACGATATACGGTTAAGACGATATGTAACAAAAAAAAATTATACTAATAGTAATGATAGAAAAAAAAGTAGAAATTTTGCCCATTAAAAAAACCACAATTCACAAAAGTTAAAAAAATACACAAAAAAACATCAGCCAAGAATTGAACATGGGGCTCGAGCACCAACAATTGTTGCCCTTACCACCTCAACCAGCCTAACTTTTGATAATTTTATGGAAAGTTAATTATATAACTCATTTAAGTTAAGTGTAGAAAAAGACAAAAATCTTTCCTTGTAATTGTATGGTATAGTAATTAGTGAGGTAGTAGTTACAAAATTGACTATCACTACAAAAAAAAAGAAGCTTTTTGCGGCGTCATAATTCGCCGCTAAAACTCCAAATAAGTCGCCGCTAAAGCTTCGTACCCAAAAGTATTTTGCGACGACAGGTTTGACTTTTTGCGACGACACGCAACGGACCCATCAAGTGCCACGTGGACCATTTTTTGCGGCGACATTTTTAATTTATTTTAAAAAATAAATTATAACTTTTAGCGGCGACGTATAATGATTTTGCGGCCACATGTTATTTAAATTAATTAAATTTTAAATTATATTTAATACTTTTTTGCGGCAACATGTCGCCGCTAAAAGTCTAAAATTATTTTTTCAGCATTTTGCTGTATTTTGCGTTTTCCACCCATTTTAAACCGGACAATTACAAAAACCTGTTGTTTCATAACTCAAAACAACTGTAACACGACATTTTAAAGCTATATAAAATAAACATACATACCAATCAATAGTTTCAAAGTTAACATAAACGTTTTTAGACAATCACACGTCGCCTAACAAACTAATAGACTAATCCTCATGATCCCTAGACGCTTCATCACGAGAAGCCAAATCAGTGCTTGGTTCATGTCGGGAAGTAGAGGGAATATCGACATTTATACCTGCCGCACGTAATGCTTCAAATATTGCTTGTGTACGTTGAGAATTAGTATGCATCTCCTCCCGGACCTGCTGGATATCAGAAGAATGAGACGCAAGCATGACATCTACCTCGGCTTGTGTATATAATCTCCCTGTAGGCTGGGATTGTGCGGTAGATTGTGCAGCAGATACGGATGAAGAACTTAATGTTCTTCCCATTCCACGAACATGTCCTCGACGTTCACCCAACACCGCCTTCAAGATTTCTTCTTCACTCAACGGATTTTGGCTCCCGACTTGACCGTCTCTCAAGAAAACCATACGGCGCTGTGTATAAATAAGATATAAAAACAATTAAAATCATATTATATATATATATATATATATATATATATATATATATTAAACACATAAGTTTCATGAAGTATAAATAATTACTTACATAATTTTCTTGAAGAGACTCGGATGTAAAGACGCCATTGCGTGAATGATTTAACATATACTGTTCAATCAAGCTAGGGGGTTCTAGCGTTTCCGGGTCACGCTATAAACAAATTTAATAAGTATATATTTAATAACGATTAATATATAGACTTAAAGATAAATACTATGTCAAAATTAAGATTTAAAGATAAATAGACTTACGTTCTCGAATCGATACTGACAGTATGATCTCCGACCATGCAAGCTTTGATTTACTTGCTGCGCTCTTACTTGTGTGTTCGCTATTGACCATTGAACGGTCTTTACCCCACAATAATAGTCAATGTACAAACCCCACTCACTCAGTTCCATGTTAGGAGGAGGATCTTGACGCAGTCGTTGAGCCTGCGAGACCCCCTCTCTTCTCTCAAACCATTTAAGCTTAAACTTGTATTTTTGTCTCTGTACATCTCAGCACACATCTTATCGATTCCCGTCAAGATCGACGAATGGTGTGGAGTGTCATAATGGTGCCTCAAATCAAAGTAAGTCTGTAAATTATACGAAAAAGTTAGTTTATTGTATATATTTTACAAATAACGCAGTATCTTGTTAGCAACTTTCTTCCCCTTCGTGTTTTTGTCTTTCCATCTACTCTCAGAACATATGGGACAACTTTGCAAATCTTTGTATTCATCCCAAAATAAACAACAGTCGTTGACATAAGCATGGATAGGTACGTATCCTAACCCGACCGTTCTCATTATCTTCCTAGCTTCATAGTGTGATAACGGGATATTAGCTATCGGAAATGCAACCCTAAGCAATTCTAACAATTGGTCAAATGAAGTATCGGTCCATTTATTGATAACCTTCATGTAACACCCGCGTTTAGGGCCTAATTGTTTCGTGGCGGTGGTAAGTTATTTAATTGTTTATATTAGTATATTTGATTGTTAATAATTATTTGCTATTTATTTATATATTTATTTGATGCTTGCTTGGTATTTAATTTGGACCGCGAGGTAAAAGATAAAAATTTTAGTTTAATATTTTTATATGATATTGGTACCATATGATTCGTTTTTATACGAGGGTCCCGAATATTACCTCGTTGCTTGTTTTTGATTTGAGTAGGACCGCTTTAATTAGGTTCCTGTATGCTAGATAGCAGTATTTGCACTGTGTAGTGTAATATGTTCAGTTTTGACCTATATATATATAGCTTTTGATTTGTGTGTTCTCATTGTTGGCTGCATAAGAGAAGAGAGAAAGAACCTTTTGCTCACACATACAAACTTGAGTCCGTAAATCTGTTTTCGAGTTCTAAAGCGAGAGTTAACGGTTGGTTTTCGAGCAAGAGGTGTGTTGTGTTGTTTATGTCGGGTTTTGTTTAGGAAGTTCTTGAATGTTGTGTTTTGGCCGTGCGAAGTGGAGTCCACTACGTGCGTAGTGACTCCATTACGTTCGAAGTGAATGTTGAAGAAGATGATGCTGATGGGTTTTGGTCGCACGAAGTGAGTTCCACTACGTGCGTACCAGTTCCCATTGCGTGCGAAGTGGGTTAGCCACTTCGTTAGTTTGAAGTTCAATACGTGCGAAGTATAGTCCACTACGTGCGTAGTGACTCCATTACGTGTGTAGTGATACATACGTTAATTCTGTAATCTTATTGCGTGTAGCCATTGAGAGTTGTCGCTTTTGTAAATTGGAATGTAATCCTAATTACTGACTAAGTTATGATGTGTTTCAGGAAACGAGAAGGCTCAGTGAAATTAGAATACTGAGTGTGGTGTTGGAGAACACAGGTGAGTGGACTTTAATGCACCAGTGGTTTTAGTTGTAACTGTTATGGTTACTTGAATTTTATATGATTAATCATGTGATAGACTGTTTAGTCTGATATGATTGTTTGATTGGCTATGTGATGATTGTTGAAATTGTGTCCAAGATATGAGTATCAAGGCATGAAATTGTGCTCATGATGTTTGTGGCAGAGGTCAGCTAAGCGTGGTTTTGGGCTGGGTCAGTTGCTTCTGGTTAGGCAGTTTTAGATCCTCTGTCGCATTTGTTGTAGCAGAGGGGGTTTAACTGTGCCAGTTAGCAGATGGCTATCGGTAGATCATTGCTATGGCCAGCATTGATCGTAGGCTCGGCAGAGCCGCCGGTCCTTTGATATTTGAGATAAACTGTTCATGTGATTGTTGTGGTTCTGCTTTAATTGCTTGTGGCTTGATTTTCATTCACTTAGCTTTGTGCTAATTCCCCACCTTAACTATCTGTTTCAGGTTTTGAGGGCACGGTAGGTTGCAGCTTTTGTGTACAGGGAAAGTTTGACCGTAGCTCTGATATTTTGAGTTTTAGAATGATGAGCCATACTTTATAAATGTTTTGTAACACTAAAGGAAGTACTGTATGTTTGTACAGTGTTGGCTTTAATTTTAATGTTATTTTCGTTTTAGTTTTATAACGTATTACTTCCGCTGTGATTTAAAAATAAAAAAAAAAATAAAAAATAAAAATATGGCTTGTATTTTTGCGGTGTTACAATTTGGTATCAGAGCCCTGGTTTGGCATGCGAGCACGTTTAGAGTGTTCAATTCCCAAATCTTGGCTCGAGGTTGGTCAAACCTTTCCTGTGGGGGAATTAGAGTGTTTGGATTTGTTGTGTGTGTGTACTAACGGTTGTCTAATAAGTTTGGAGGTGATGTGATTGTAACAGATATGGCAAGTCAAGAGATCCCAACCGAGATTCCGGTGACCCTTGCTCAGGCTGGAACTTCTACAATTCCAGTTTTAGAGAATCCAGTAATAGTCAACACTTCGGGTAGAGAATTAGATACAACTCAGAATGACTATATATTTCAACTTGAAAGTGAACTTCAGGAGCTTCGAGAAACAGTTCACAATTTTGAGCAGCAGAGGTTGATACAGAATTCTCAAACACCGATTCCAACAGCAGCTGTTGCTACAGTGTCAACAACACCACCACTTTCAGTACCATTTTCTGTTCCATATTCTACTGTTGCTTCACAGGGTGCACAACAGCCGATTATCTATCAATTTACTGCACCAGGAGCTTATCCCTACCCAGGATTTGGTCAACATAATAAATTTAAGCAATTCATGGATTGTAGACCTTCAGAGTATAGCGGTAGTACGGATCCCAATATAACTTTTAATTGGCTGAGGGAGATGACCAAGGCCTTGGATACTGCGGAATGCGAGGAGAAAGTGCGAGTATTATATGCTACTCAAAGACTCAAAGGTGATGCCATGGTATGGTGGGATTCGATTACAGGTCATTTTACAAAGCAGCAGATGAGTAGTATTACTTGGGAGCAATTTGAGGGAAAGGTTTGTGAGCAATATTGTGGGATCTTCGTCCGCTTCAGGACAGAAAAGGAAGAACCCTCCGTCAGTTGAGGGTAGAGCATTCCGGATGTCAGTAGATGATGCTGCTGCTACTGATGATGTCATCACGGGTATGTTTCTCATAAATTCTATACCTGCACGTGTGTTATTTGATTCTGGTGCCAATCGTTCATTTATTTCTGTGGCATTTTGTGATAAATTGAAATTGCCTACTTCAAATGTTGCTGCTCCATTAGAAGTAGAGATAGCTGATGGTAAAACGGTTCCAGTCACAACGGCTGTGTCTGGGGCTGAAATTGATATTGATGGTACATGCTTTCCTGTTTCTTTTCTGTTAATGCCTATAGTTGGTTTTGATGCTGTTATGGGTATGGATTGGTTGAGTCAGAACCGAGCTGTTATTAAATGCCATAGAAAACTGATTTCATTTCCTTTACCTGATGGGTCATACGTAGTGGCTCGCGGGGAGAGGGTTAGACCTGTTTTTCCTTTTATCTCGTATATGAAGGCTAGAAAATCTCTGGCCAAAGGGTGTGAATCCTACCTTGCTCATGTGGTTGATGTTAAAAAGGAGAAACAGATTGTTTCTGTTATTCGGGTGGTTTCGGAATACCCAGAAGTGTTTCCCGATGAATTACCTGGGTTGCCTCCGGTTCGTGAGGTAGAATATAGGATTGATTTGATTCCAGGTTCGAGCCCAGTGGCTAAAGCTCCTTACAGGTTAGCTCCTTCTGAAATCCGTGAGATGATGACACAGATTCAGGATTTGTTAGACAGGGGTTTTATTCGTCCTAGTTCTTCTCCGTGGGGTGCACCGGTTTTGTTTGTAAAAAAGAAAGACGGCACTTTGCGTATGTGTATTGACTACAGGGAATTGAATAAGAGAACGGTTAAAAATAAATACCCTTTACCCAGAATTGATGATTTGTTTGATCAGCTGCAGGGTGCTTCTTATTTTTCTAAAATTGATCTGCGCTCGGGTTATCACCAGGTACGTGTTTCTGAAGCTGATGTTCCTAAAACCGCTTTCCGTACCAGATATGGTCATTATGAGTTTTTAGTTATGCCTTTCGGTTTAACTAATGCCCCTGCTGTATTTATGGATTTAATGAATCGGGTCTGTCGGCCGTTTTTGGATAAATTCGTGATTGTATTTATCGATGACATTTTGGTTTATTCTAAAACTGAGTCCGAGCACGAGCTTCATTTGAGGCAAGTTTTAGAAACTTTAAAACGGGAGCAACTTTTTGCAAAATTTTCTAAATGTTAGTTCTGGATGCGGGAGATTCAATTTTTGGGGCATGTTATCTGTAAAGATGGGGTTAAAGTTGATCTGGCTAAAGTTGAAGCAGTTATGAACTGGAGTGCTCCTAAAACATCATCTGAGATTAAAAGTTTTCTGGGATTGGCGGGTTATTATCGCAGATTTATTAAAGATTTTTTGAAAATTGCGAGTCCTATAACGAAATTAACCCGTAAAGATGTGCCATTTAAGTGGAATAATGAACAGGAGACAGCTTTTCAGACGTTGAAACAACTATTATGTCAGGCTCCTATTCTTGCACTACCTGATGGTTCTGATGAATTTGTAGTGTACTGTGACGCTTCCTTTGCAGGTTTGGGTTGTGTTTTAATGCAGCATGATCGGGTTATTGCTTATGCTTCACGGCAATTGAAACCACACGAGAAGAATTATCCAACCCATGATTTAGAACTTGCAGCTGTAGTATTTGCGTTGAAACTGTGGAGGCATTACTTATATGGTACGAAATGTGTTATTTGTACTGATCATAAGAGTCTGCAGTATGTATTTTCCCAGAAAGAACTTAATATGCGGCAGAGACGGTGGTTAGAACTCATTAAGGATTATGATTGTGAGATTCGATATCACCCGGGGAAAGCAAATGTTGTAGCAGATGCTTTGAGCCGCAAGGGAGCTGGTGATAATATTCGATTTATGCGAGTTGAGATCGTTTCTGACTTAGTGGATAGGCTTAAATCTGCTCAGTTAGAAGCTTTAAAAGATGAAAATCTGAAGTTAGAGATTATGATGAAGAGAAAAGATGATTTGATTAAAGATTCGCGCGGATTGAAGACTTATCAGTCCCGTGTGTGGGTGCCATTGATTGGAGAGCTTCGGGGTTTGATTTTGGCAGAGGCTCACAAGTCAAGATTATCTGTTCATCCTGGTAGCACGAAAATGTACAACGATCTTAAAGTGCTGTATTGGTGGCCTACTATGAAGACAGATGTTGCAAAGTTTGTGGGAACGTGTCATATTTGTGCTCAGGTCAAAGCAGAGCACCAGAAACCTTATGGGTCTTTGAAACAGCTGGAGATACCAGAGTGGAAATGGGAACACATCACGATGGATTTTGTATCCAAACTTCCATGTACTCAGCGGAAACATGATAAAATTTGGGTGATTGTTGACCGTTTGACGAAGAGTGCTCACTTTCTTGCCACCAGTGAGACAGCTTCACTTAGCAGATTAGCTCAGTTGTACATCGATGAGATTGTATCACGGCACGGTATTCCTCTTTCTATTGTTTCTGATCGAGATCCCAGATTTGTTTCTAACTTTTGGAGGAGTTTACAGCATGCATTGGGGACGCGTGTTAATTTGAGTACAGCTTATCATCCTCAGACAGACGGTCAGAGTGAGCGTACTATTCAGACACTTGAGGATATGTTACGCGCCTGTGTGTTAGAATATGGTGGGTCTTGGGATTCACACTTGCCTTTAATTGAATTTGCGTATAATAATTCTTATCACTCGAGTATCGGTATGCCGCCTTATGAGATGTTATACGGTCGTCGCTGTCGTACTCCTACTTGTTGGTTAGAAGCAGGTGAGAAACAGTTTGCGGGTCCCGATATTGTTCAGATGACGGCTGAGAAAGTTGCTATTGCTCGGGAAAAGTTGAAAGTTGCTAGAGACAGACAAAAGATGTATGCAGATTCACGCCGCAGACCAGTTACGTTTGTTGAAGGTGAGTTAGTTTATCTGAAAGTTTCTCCGTGGAAAGGGGTTATTCGCTTTGGGAAACGTGGGAAACTAGCTCCACGATACATTGGTCCGTTTCGCATACGACAGATAGTCAACGACCAGACTGTTACTCTTGATCTTCCACCAGAATTAGCGGGTATTCATGATACTTTTAATGTCTGTTACTTACGTAAATGTAATGTTGAGGATGAAAGTCAGATTCTACCAGTTCATGATCTGAAAGTTGATTCGAAAAAGCGATTAATAGAAGAACCAGTTGAGATAGTTGATCGTAAAACAACGAAGCTTCGGAGGAAAGAGATTCCTATGGTTTTGATTAAATGGAAGCATAGTTTGGGTTCAGATTTAACATGGGAGACTGAGGCAGACATGAGGAACCGCTACCCTAGCCTATTTGAGCGCGATGAGATTCCGGGGACGGAATCTTCTTTAGGGGGAGAGATTTGTAACACCCGCGTTTAGGGCCTAATTGTTTCGTGGCGGTGGTAAGTTATTTAATTGTTTATATTAGTATATTTGATTGTTAATAATTATTTGCTATTTATTTATATATTTATTTGATGCTTGCTTGGTATTTAATTTGGACCGCGAGGTAAAAGATAAAAATTTTAGTTTAATATTTTTATATGATATTGGTACCATATGATTCGTTTTTATACGAGGGTCCCGAATATTACCTCGTTGCTTGTTTTTGATTTGAGTAGGACCGCTTTAATTAGGTTCCTGTATGCTAGATAGCAGTATTTGCACTGTGTAGTGTAATATGTTCAGTTTTGACCTATATATATATAGCTTTTGATTTGTGTGTTCTCATTGTTGGCTGCATAAGAGAAGAGAGAAAGAACCTTTTGCTCACACATACAAACTTGAGTCCGTAAATCTGTTTTCGAGTTCTAAAGCGAGAGTTAACGGTTGGTTTTCGAGCAAGAGGTGTGTTGTGTTGTTTATGTCGGGTTTTGTTTAGGAAGTTCTTGAATGTTGTGTTTTGGCCGTGCGAAGTGGAGTCCACTACGTGCGTAGTGACTCCATTACGTTCGAAGTGAATGTTGAAGAAGATGATGCTGATGGGTTTTGGTCGCACGAAGTGAGTTCCACTACGTGCGTACCAGTTCCCATTGCGTGCGAAGTGGGTTAGCCACTTCGTTAGTTTGAAGTTCAATACGTGCGAAGTATAGTCCACTACGTGCGTAGTGACTCCATTACGTGCGTAGTGATACATACGTTAATTCTGTAATCTTATTGCGTGTAGCCATTGAGAGTTGTCGCTTTTGTAAATTGGAATGTAATCCTAATTACTGACTAAGTTATGATGTGTTTCAGGAAACGAGAAGGCTCAGTGAAATTAGAATACTGAGTGTGGTGTTGGAGAACACAGGTGAGTGGACTTTAATGCACCAGTGGTTTTAGTTGTAACTGTTATGGTTACTTGAATTTTATATGATTAATCATGTGATAGACTGTTTAGTCTGATATGATTGTTTGATTGGCTATGTGATGATTGTTGAAATTGTGTCCAAGATATGAGTATCAAGGCATGAAATTGTGCTCATGATGTTTGTGGCAGAGGTCAGCTAAGCGTGGTTTTGGGCTGGGTCAGTTGCTTCTGGTTAGGCAGTTTTAGATCCTCTGTCGCATTTGTTGTAGCAGAGGGGGTTTAACTGTGCCAGTTAGCAGATGGCTATCGGTAGATCATTGCTATGGCCAGCATTGATCGTAGGCTCGGCAGAGCCGCCGGTCCTTTGATATTTGAGATAAACTGTTCATGTGATTGTTGTGGTTCTGCTTTAATTGCTTGTGGCTTGATTTTCATTCACTTAGCTTTGTGCTAATTCCCCACCTTAACTATCTGTTTCAGGTTTTTAGGGCACGGTAGGTTGCAGCTTTTGTGTACAGGGAAAGTTTGACCGTAGCTCTGATATTTTGAGTTTTAGAATGATGAGTCATACTTTATAAATGTTTTGTAACACTAAAGGAAGTACTGTATGTTTGTACAGTGTTGGCTTTAATTTTAATGTTATTTTCGTTTTAGTTTTATAACGTATTACTTCCGCTGTGATTTAAAAATAAAAAAAAAATTAAAAAATAAAAATATGGCTTGTATTTTTGCGGTGTTACACTTCATATGTCTCAACTTTGCCAAAAAGTCAAGCGAAGACATCCAATCACTACCAGGGTATAGCTCCGTGCCGGCTAACTTGAATAATTCACCAAGTTCATCATTTGTATCACTTGGGCCTTCAGTTGGCTCATCATTTGGGCCTTCAGTTGGCTCATCACTTTCCGTGTTGTGTTCGTTTACAGTATTCTCCTGACGAACATCATTGAGGTAATCATGCAAGTCATTATTTGTTTGACCAAGACCGTCACGTGATGCTCGATGAACAATTGGTTCTCCGTGATACCTCCAAATCCTGTAGCCCTCGCTAAACCGTTTTCATGTATATGAACCCTAAGTACCCTAAGCGGGTGATAACAGGTGTTATCACAATAATCACACGGGCAACGAATATTACCATAGCTATTTACGTAGTCTTTACACCTATCGAGGAATGCGTCAAGACCAATAAAAAATTCACGACAATTACGGTTTGCTAAATTAGTCCAACTCTTATCAATCGTCATAACTGCGTTGAAAGCATATCATACTAATTAAGAATACAAATCATGTATTAAAATTTTATATTAAGAAATTGTGAGTGGTTTGTAGCAGGGTGGCCTTCCTAACCCACTTTTTGAATACTTTACCTCATATGTGAATACATATTACATGATCGGTTGTTTAAGAAAAATTCGGCAGCATTTACCCTTAGCTCCCATGTATATAGAGAAATATATACCCGGGAAGCATAAAGTAAATGACAATCGAATCTTTCTTAAACACACAACCATGTAACAAACATTCACATCCTAAATGAGATAAGGTATTCAAATAGCCGTCCCAACATGGGAACAACCCGAAATTAATTTTTAAAGCAATTTCGAGCGGGCATTCTAAGCTCACACACGTAAATTTAACAACTAGCATGATTACTAACACTAAATGAACATTTACTTTAACAAAATAATTAAATATAATTAAACATCATATTAATTAAAGCTAACATTAATCTAATTTCTACCATTATTATTATACTAACAATAATTGTATATTAAATATTAAAGATTAATGATTAACACTAACATTGAAGATTAACACTAAATAAAGATTAAAGATTAACACTAACATTGAATATTAACACTAATTATAGATTAACAATTATTAACAATAAGCTAACATCATTAACACTAAATAATAATATAAGATTGATCTAATTTCTAACATTTTTAGTGTACTAACAATGATTAAAGATTAGAAGTATGTAGCACTAATCTATCATTATTGACAATAGATAATAATCAAAAGTCATCATATAAACTATTTAACATCATCATATAAAACTATTTAACACATTATTAGTATACTAACAATACTTAAACATTATAACACTAAATATAATCTAACATAATAAATTTAAATTAACAACTAGATTAATCAATAATTAACACTAGTCTAACACTAATTAACAATTAAATAACTAAAATTATTATCAAACAATAATTTTAATCAAACACTAATTAACAATAGCCTTAGATTAATAAATTATTACCACTAATTAACAATTAAATAATTTAAATTACTAATAAAAAATAATAATAATCAAAACACAAACTAATAATAACCTAAACTAATTAACATTAATATATAACATTAATATACAAATAATAAAAAAAATACCTCAATGGGGAGGAGAAGGTCGACGGAGGTAGAGGCCGGAATCTGACCGGCGGCAGGAGGTGGTCGACGGCGGCAGCAAATAGAGGAGGAGGAGGAGATAATTTGTAACAAACAAAAAACAAAAATATAAGAATCTAAAAACAAAAACCCTAGATTTATAAACAAAAAAAGTGATTTTTACCTCAACCTCAAGTAGCCAGCGAGAGGGAGAGGCGGCGGCGGTTTCGAGGGTGGTGAGAGGCGGTGGAAGTTTCGACAGTGAGAGGGAGCGAGGGCGAGAGGAGTTCGACGGTGAGGGAGCGGGTGCGAGATGGTGAGAGGCGGCGGCGGTTCGACGACAGAGAGCTCCGGGCAGTGGCGTCGTCGACGGAGAGGTAGAGAGAGAGACGGCAGCAATTAAATGGCAGAAAGAAGGAGGATTAAACCCTATATCTCGTAAATGTTTTTGCGGCGACGCCTTTAGCGGCGACACGGGACCTTTAGCGGCGACACGTATAATTAATTAATAAAGAAAATTTAATTAAATAAAGAAAATTAGAAAAGCCTTTTGCGGCGACCTTTTAGCGGCGACAAAATGACTATTTGCGGCGACACTAAGTTTTTTAGGAGGGAAATTATCCCGCCATGGTTTTCGGTGGGGAAAAAAGGATGGAATGTCCTGTAGCGGCGCCATGTGTCACCGCAAAAAGTCTTTAGCGGCGACATGTTTCAATCAGATGGTTATGGGCCCAATTTTTGTCGTTTAGTGGGGTTTTAGCGGCAACATATGTCGCTGCAAAAAGCTTAAGTCGCAAAAAACATTTTTTCTTGTAGTGTATATAAATTGAATCATCTGATTATATTTTGTAAATATAATCTTTTTATAATTTTTGGGTATTTAGTAGTTGAAGAGCTGAAACTTGACTCTGATTTATGGTAAATATGATATTCTTGTAATTTTTTAGTTATGAAACTGTTTAAAGTTTATACATTTTATTTGTCTATGAATCTGCTCTATGGTAGTATGATTATGTAAATAAATCATTTTTACACCATGTTAGTATGAATCTGTTAAAAGTTTATATTTTTTAATTAGTCTATTAGTCTTTTTGGGTCTGGTTGGTTTTGGGTCAAAAGCAGTTTAGGGCCTGGTTGGTGAAAAGGTTAATAACCAGGTCAAATAGATTTGGGGTGGATTGGATTGGTTACGGGTCAAATTAGTTTCTTATTTGTTTCCATGATATATCACATTAGTATTTGTTTGTTTCAGTTTTTAATTTTGGCTATTTTGTACGAGCAAATTCTAGGGAAAAAATCATCTAAAATTATTTTGTTTGAATAGATGCACAAGACACTTAAAGGTAATGGTGCTTGGTCTGATGCAAGGTCCGAGCAAGTTGAAACAAAGTATGACGAGGTTGTCTACGTTGCGGATGATGACGATTTAGAATCGGATCTTCCTTTTGACACGAATGCATGGGTCAAAGTTGTTGGTGTTCCCAAGAAGGATGATGTTTATGGTTTTGGATGTACTCAAGTAGCAAAAAGAATATGTATCCAAGAATCTTCATCTCACAAGAAGATATATACCATGTATGATACAACTTCCGTTGATAATGAAGTCGTTATTGATCAAAAGTCAATGACAGAGTTGAATCCCAAGTTGAAAGTATAAGAGAAGAAAGGAGGGAAGAAAGGAGGATTGAAATGGAGCAATTTATGAAATCCTTCAACGATCGACACAACAAACCATCTTGAAACGAGTAACTTTGTGTTCTTTAACCGGTTTTGGTATATTGCTATTAAACGTTCCGGTAGCTAGCTAACTTTGTATTATTTTATGCATTTCTAACTCTAGCTACATTGCCAATTTGTGATGGGTTGTTATTTTGGTACAATCATTAAATGAATCATATATAGGTTCATATTTAGCATGTGGATGCGTTTTATATGAAGACGTACTTTTAGTATTGACTTTTGAATTATTTGAGCAAAAGTTTATATAAAATGGAAAGTCATCGCTGATAGTAATAAAAGTTTATATAAAATGGAAAGTCGTCGCTGATAGCAACAACTCTAGCAATCAAATAGTTCGTTGCTAATGATTTTGAAACAACATTGAAAGCGTTGCCTATGATTTTGCAATAATTTAGTTTTTATGTTGATGACTAAAAATAGCAACGATTTGGTTTTGTTGCTATATTTGGATTAGCAACGACTTATGAATAATTTAAAGTTGGCAACGAAATTGAAGTTCGTTGCTGATAGCAACGACTGTGAGGAATTTAGCAACGACTTTACACTTAGCAGCAGGCGATATAGCAACGACCGTTTTTTGTTGCAAAAGTCGTTGCCAAAGGCAATTAGCAACGAATTTATTCCCTTTTTCAACAAATTTTGTTTGCTGTAGTTGGCACATTTTCTAGTAGTGAATACTTTTAAACCCGGTTTCTTAGCATAAAACGAGCATGACTCCCTTCTCTTTCCTATTTCCATCAATAACCCCTTATAATTGGTAAGAAAATTAAGAATATATATGAATCTCCCTAATTTTCTTTGCTTTGTAAAGTAACCTCATTAAACCTCTTTTTATACATTTTCAAGTTTTATCTTTCTATTCAAAAACTGACTGACTGTCATGCATGTGAATATATTTAAATTTAAACTAAATGGTGTGAACGCATTACGAATTTATATGTATAGATATTAATTTATATTATTCATCTTTATTTTTCTTTTTCCGTCGCAACATGCATGTCAAATGATCTTTTTGTAAGTTACACTTAATTAACAAGTATTATCTATGTCATTAGCTAAACCTATTAAACGGATATTTATATGATTACACTCTTATTTATTATCAACCTTATTTTTATTAGCGTGTTTAAGAGGATCAAAGTTAAAAATTAAAATAAAATCTTATTTAAATTTATAACATTATCAAAAATGTTTTCACTGTTCATAAGCTGTAGCTTATGAATAGTGTTTTTTTTTGCTTTTAGGTTACAATTTTTTTTTTACTTTTTAGTTAATTCATTTAGGTATAGGAATATTTATTTATAGTTAATTTTTTATTTTTTATACTTTTAAGTTAATTCATTTAGATATAAGGTTATTCTTTATAGTGAATAAAGTTTTATTTAAACTTCTAAGATACTATCTAAATAGGAGGTAAGAATTTTGGCTTTAATTTGACAGTCAAAATCATGCGAACAAGAAGTCAAAGGATGTAATACTCGGATATTTTGTAATAAAAATGTAAAATTCTTTTTTTACTTGTGTAGCTTTCTAGAAATTTGAAAATGATAATCTTAATTTTCAAGGTTAATAATAAATTGTTACTTGAGCCATAATGTCCTATCGATTATGTTACATATATAACAACTACATTTAGTTGATTTATGTCCTTATATATATTAGTTAATCCCATATGCTTGCCCCGCTCCCGCAACGCAAAATTCTCTTATCGATTTATGTTACATATATATCAACTACTTTTAATTAATTTATGTCATTATATATGTTAACTCCTTAGACATGTCCCGCTCCCGCAACGCGAGGCTAAAAAACCTTGTTATTATGAATGACTAAGTAAAGATATATCCTTGTCATTCGGGGAACACTTAAAAATTTGGAAATTAAGAATAAAGATGACAATTATATGATCCAAAACTCATGGAGAAATTCACGTTCTCATTACCATACTTAAACATCGATACCCATGGCTGATCTCAAACGTACCCGAAAATAAGCTACAAAGACACTATATAAGGCGTACACGTAGTTAACTGGATCGATCATAACTTGAACACCACCTAGATCAACAAGATAATGGAAACCAGCAAGTTTGTTTTTGTTTCCCTAATTAGTTTGTCTTTGATTTTGGGGATTGCGGAGAGCTTTGATTACCACGAGAAAGAACTCGAAAGCGAGGAAGGATTGAAGGGAATGTATCAGAGGTGGCAGGAACACCATAACATCAAGGAAAATCGACCTGAACGATTCAACGTATTCAAATACAACGTGAAAAATATTCACGAGAAAAACAAGATGAACAGACCATATAAGTTGGGGGTGAACAAATTTGCACATTTGACTGAACACGAGTTCCTCAACACTTACACTTCAAAGGCTAGCCATTATGCGGCACTTCAAGGAATTAAAAATTTAAAGGTTGGCGAAGAGTGGAGCTTAGCAAACAAAACTGACATCCCTCCAAAACTTGATTGGAGGTGCCATGGCGCGGTCGGACCTATCAAGGATCAAGGCCAATGTGGTACGTATATATAAGTAGTTAGTTATTTGATTATTTAGTTAATTAAAAGATCGATATACACATATACTTTTCATTAATTAATTGACGTACGGACATGATGAATTCATGGATTGATATATATATGAGATGCATGCATGCAGGAAGTTGTTGGGCGTTTGGGGCAGTGGTTGGAATAGAAGGAATTAACGCGATTAGAACAGGGAAATTTGTTGCATTATCGGAACAAGAAATTATGGATTGTGACACGCAGGGTGGATGTAATGGAGGGATCGTACACAATGTTTTCGATTTCGTCCGCGATCATGGAGGTCTATGCACATCCGAATTCTACCCTTATGTTGGTGAACCAGGAACTTGCTGTGCAGCAAAGGTACATACGTACAGCCGGCCAATCATTGATTAATTAATTAAATAAGTTTTTAATTTTTCCATCTTTTTAATATAGTTAAGTATCTATGTATGTATCAATTATATGTCCATGCATGCATGCAGTTTGGTCATCATGCTGTAACGCTCGACGGACATGAAGGGATGCCTATTAATGATGAATGTGCATTGCTGAAAGCAGCTGCAACCCAACCAACACCTACTAGCTTAGAGGCTTCCGGTGATTTCATGTTCTATACAGAGGTATGTACGTAAATGATATATATCCTTAATTAAATCAATCAATTAATCGGCGATTAATTATTAAATCGAATAACGTATCATCATGATGTGACTTAATTATTCCACAAAGCATGCATATATTGGCCTCTTACTAGCCAACATTTTAGTTTGATGTGAATTATATATCCTCCAAAGATCAAATCACAGATTCATTCATGTTATTTGTTTCATGAATTAGGGAGTTTATACTGGTCCATGTTCAACCAAAACTAATCACGCGGTGGGAATCGTGGGTTATGACGAGACTCCAGAAGGGCTCAAGTACTGGATCATAAAGAACTCATGGGGAGAAGGATGGGGAGAGGGGGGATACATGCGCATACAACGTGAAACTGGGATTCCTGAAGGTCTCTGCGGCCTCAATACCCAACCTGCCTTCCCTATTAAGAGCCCTGATTGCCCTAACAAAGAACTCTAGATATATGCATGCATGGGATAAATTAATTAATATAATATACTACTATTGAATAACGCACGTACGTCCATCGATCGTGGCCATTAAAATTCCGATCAGACTCTCAGCTAGCTAGCTAGCTACGTACGTATGATATAAAAGAGTTCATCTACATACCAACATTAATTGCTTCTTTTGCGAGCATATTTCTCTTTTTATATTTTCTTTCGGCATTAATTTTTTTTCTTATGTATATTTCTATTTTTGTAACCATCCAATAAGTAGCTTTATATATAGAAATTAATATAGAGAAAAAAGAATAATTGGAATACATGAAACTGTTCGGTTATCAAGTGTTATGATCTTTATATAGCTTTGTATGTTTTTAATATGAAAAAGGTTTTGAATTTAAGTTAAATAAAAGAAATGTATCTATGTATAATTAATTAAGCCGCAAGAAAATAAATACCGAAATACATGAAGAAATCAAAATAATGATTCATCAACCACGTACACACGGGACCTACATAGAGATAATAATACACTTACGCATACATTTTGAAAATAAATTTCGCCATACCCTTTTTAAAGGAAGAATAAACTTGAAGAAATAGATAATTACAAGTCAAAATCAACAAGTGAAGTTGACTAACAACTTCAGTTGGTCCAACTTTGTTATTAGAACTATGTATAAAGGTATTCATTATATTTATAGGACAATTGCACCTTATATGAAAAAAAATTGATGCACACCCTACATTGGATTTGTGGATTCAACACTACAACCATAAGTAAAATAAACTAATCAACTTGAATTAATGTAATACGTTTTTTTATAGAAATATATTTTGGGCTAATCTATACTTCAACATCTTGTCTAATTTTTTTTTTATAATCGACTTTTGCCAAATATCTATTCATGTGAGTATGGAGCAAATTTTCCCTCTCCATAAATATGATTCGAGTGTCAGAATTCAATCATAAGTTTTCACAATTATATCATATTATACAATGAGAATAGTGTGTTTGAAGGTGCAAGTGTGTGTAATTAGTGTTCTTCTTTATCTTCATCTTCTTAACTCATCATATTATGTGTATGTGTTAGCTTCACTTGCTAAGATACTTCTCTTTTTGGAGCCTTCAACTAGTATCCGAGTAGATGAGGATTTAAATAATTGTTTTTCTGCATCATTTGCGTCAAATATGATATCCATCAATAAGTGTTTTTTCTTCTTACTTTTTGAAAATCATCAATTTAGATTTGTGTACATAATCAACAAACTAGTGATATCACGTCTAACGCCATAAGATACTCAAGAGTTACAACCGTGAGTGCCTGTCAATCGAATAGTAAATACAACTATACTTGGATGAAAGATTTACAATAGTTATTATAAATTTGTATTCATTTTTATTGAGTTTCACCATATATTAATTGATTAATGATTATATATTTATATGTTATATATATATATATATATATATATATATATATATATATATATATATATATAATTTAGTGAGCTTGAATTACAGATTAAATAATTTATTTTAAACGTTTAAGTTTTTTAGATTAATAATTTTTAATAATTTAATGTGTGTGTGTGTGTGTGTTTGTGTGTCCGAGAGTGAGTATACAACAACAAATGTTTGTAAAAGGAGTTGAATACAAAGTTAAGCTTTTTAAAATTAATTGCACAATCTTATACTTTTTATATAATTCTTATTGATTAAAGAATCAAGAATTACATGTATGAGGAAGTGAAAATTCTTTATAGAATAAAAGATGACAGCTAAGGTGTCTAACACATACACGAGCTTCTCCTTAAAAAATTAATGTTTTAAGAGTTTCAACAAATGGACAAGTTTTATTCTACACTAATGTAATTTGAGAATGAATTTTTCTTTCACTTGTTCGAGTTGGTGTGAAGAAGATAAAAGTCTCAATCATTTCAGTGAAACTTAATAGGTGACACCTTTCGAGAGACGTTATGTTAGAACTTTTGGAACTATTCTTTCTTGACAGTCTGATGCGTTCATTGGCGTTATACATACTAATCTTGAATATCGGGTTTGGATTATATCTTTGTTTGATCCTTAGAAGATTTGTTCGGAAGAACTCTTTCACTGATTTTAAGAAGCCGAATGGCTTTAGTTGAAGATTTGGCTTTCAACAAATGAATTATCGGGATGAAATTAACCCTTTCATGCTCTTTGGCAATTGAGATGACCGATTATTTTGCTTCTAAGTATTCGTCTACAGTCATAGTCAGAGCTTTGGCCATTTTCTTGATAGCTTTTTCTTCCTAGCCTTTCCTTTGAATTACATTCATTCGTCCTTCTTCTTCTTCAATTTGTTCAGATGTCATGATATTCTTTACTTTGTTTTTCTGAATAGTTCGCTGAATATTTTTTACGATATCTCCCTTGATTTCTATCTTGTGATTCTTACCGATGGCGTTGAGGTTTCTTGAATTTCTTTTGGCGTTTTGTGATCATCCTCATCATCATCATCATCAGTCTGAAAGGAATATTTACCGGAGGTGAGCAGCCACCTAAAGTTTTTCATTTCTTCGTGTAGCTTTTCTTGGATATAGATTTTTTTACTTTTAAGCTCCCCTTAGAGTGTGGATTTCCTCCTACAGAGGCTTGTTGAGAATTAGAGATACGGTTGCTAATCTCACTACGTTTAGTTTTCAGCTCTCCCTAAAGTTTCGAAAGCTTATCCGCTGAATCTTTAGATAGGTTTCTTCTATTCAGTGGATGTTATTGCCTTACGCGTGTTTTGCCTTTTCTCCGGTTCTTTCTTTGTCTGCTCCCCTTCCTTCTTATTTGTCTTACTACATTCCCCTTTCTCCCCTTTATTATTTTCCCCCGTTTTTCATCATCAAATGAAGAGGGCTGAGAATCAGTTGCTCTTTTAGGTTGTTTCAGTGAAGTACTAGGAGCTGGAGTTGACTGAGGGCAATAGGATTTGGATGTTTAGTTATGAATGGATTGAGAAGAAGGTGTAGTGGAGGTTTGTTGAGTCATGTGGGTAAGTTAATGTTTGATGGAGATAACGCTAGTAGATATTTTAGTGGGTTTTGATAGGGCTGGATCAATCTGATCAATGACTTGATTGAGATTATTTTGGTATAGGGTTTGAGTTTGGGTTTGGGTAGTTTTAAGTGAGTCAATTTCTTTAGTTAGAGTTGACATTTGAGTTTTTGTTTTAGGTTGAAAGCTTTGGAATTGTTGGTCAGGATTTCTATCTCTTGATTCAAGCTCAAGAATTGTTGAAGAATTTTGCTTGAAGTTTCTAGTTTAGATAGGTTTGGGGGTGTTGAGAATGTAGAGGATAGGGATGTAATTACGGGAGTGGTGGTTAGTCCCTCATATGAATTTGGGTTTCTAACTTCAGAATCATAGAGAACGGAGGTTAAGTCCTATGTTGATGACTTGTCCAGATTATCAACATTGACAGATCGTGTAGTGTGCGTGAGAATAGAATCAATGTTAGGTGCAAAGAAAGTGATCTGAGCGTAGTATGCACTTAGTTGGGTATTCTTTGTTACAACTACACCTTTTTTGTGAAGATGTAGAGGTATTGGCTTGACACACCATGGGTATAGACATAGCATGACCTTGGGTTGAGGTCTGTCTTTCAATAATATCATCATGTTGAGAAGATGACTCATAAAATAAGCTTCCCGGCCATTTTTTAACGATACACTCTTTTGTTAGACTGTATCCACGAGGCTAACAGGTCTAGTAATCCTCACACTTTCCCCTTCAAAATAAGAGGTAAGGGTTGTGATATCTGGATATAAGGTGTGGTTGTCACTACACATGAAACATGTTCAGTGTGAATTGTCTCTTCAAATCTTTTTATTAAGTTGGTTTCGGTAGACGTTGAACAAGAGATCACTTAAGATACACTAGAGCTTGGCTTTTGTATGTTTAATTGATCAAGAAGTGAGGATGGGTTCACAATTGTTGGGATGACAAGTTGTGTATCCTATTTGGACATAAAAGAAACTGAAACCATACCTGAAGTAACTATTGTAGAGGTTGAAGGTCTGATATTGGTATCTGATACCAGCACCACTCACTTGAGCATTATCGTCTTCTTCACTATCTTCACCAGTATTTTTGGCAGCAATATTCACTTCAGCTACATTTATGTTGGCTTGCATTTGGGCAATGATTGGTGGACCTCTTTTCTAAGATAAGGTTTGAAAGACCTTGTTGTTCATCTTTAGAACAAAAATCTTCGCAAATACTTCAGACATTTGCTAATAGTTCTTTGTGCCCATATACTCTCCAATAATCAAACCTAGAAACCTTATATATGAGACTTGGTTTCTAATCGAGTTCTTGGTTGTTGAGAGAGTGACTTTATTAAACAAGTCAGCAAATATGACTTGTGAAAAGTCAATGTTAACATTGTTAACCAAGGCATAGAGTAGATACAGTTCAGAGTGGGCAAGAAGTGTGGGAGTACCAGGTTTAGACACAAGACATCTAAAGACCACATGACATAGATATGGCCATGCTTGTGTGATCGCATAAATATGGATATGATCATCCTTGATAGGTTGATCATAGCCCATAGACTGAAGAACTGTTTTTACTTCTGATTTAGAGGGAAATGATATGTATGGAGTGATAGGATTTGTGTGCATAACCGTCGAACCTGATGACACGCCCAATGCCAAAAGACACTCAAGGGTCACACCTGTGAGGGCATGTAATCCGAGAAGTAATGCAACCATAAGACGGAGAATGGTTTTGTGACTGGTTAGTTATAAACCAATAATTGTAAGTTATGGTTTTAACTTACGGAGAGAATTAATTACCAAGTTAATTAATTAACAAGGATATATATATATTTATTAGTTAATAAATATATATTGTAACTTAATAGCTTAAATAATTAAGTTATTAATTATTTAGAATTAATATTTAATAAGAATATTAGAATTAATATTGATATATATATATATATATATATATATATATATATATATATATATATATATATATATATATATATATATATATAATATACATATCAATACATGGTCATTTTAACGGCCGATGTATTATATTTCATATTTATATATTATATATTAATTCTAAATTATTATTATTAATCATTATCTTGTTGATTAAGTTATCCTAATTCAAGATAAGAAAATATTCTAATGGTTTCCTAATATAATCCTAAATCCTATTCGTTTAAATAGGAGATTATATTGTGAATTAGGGTTAATCAATTCTAAGGAATTTGGATAAAAAAAATTCTCTCCTCCCACTCTCCCTATAGGCTTCGGCCGAGAAGAACAAAGGAAAAACCGGGATCGGTTTTTCGGTATCAACGTCGAGTTACGACGTGGTGTGTTCGATGGTTGCATACCTTTCTAGCAGGATTTCGTCTTGCCTCGTTACGGGTGGACTACAACTTGAGCAACCCTAAGAAAAGGTAAAAAGGTATACATATCATCTTCTCTCCTTCTTGTTCTTGATGATATGTTGATCGAGTATGTATATGTATATATATACATAGTAGTTTCGATCCATGATATATATGTATAAATATACAAGTTTTGTACATTGTTTGTATACATCATATGTTCTTTTATATTAATATGAATATTCTTGTCTTTTTGTTCATATTATTATTTGTTTCAACATACATAATGTCGATTTTTATATATACATTTGTGATAAACAAGATCCTAACCCTTTAGGGTTTTTGGGTGGTTGATCATTCAAGTTCCGCTTTTATGAATGATTGATCAGTTTTTCATCTTTGTGTCAGTTCAAACCAGTTTGAGTTTGAATCAGTATGACATAAGGAGGTGTATTATTATGCTATAAAACCCAGCTTGGAGCAAATTGGATATTTGAAGGGATTTTATGAGAGAATCAACTGTTATGTTGATTGTGAAAGTCTTATTAAAAATGGTTCTAGAGATGATGTATGTGATAGGGTTCTAGCATGCAGAATTCACCAAGCAATTCGGGACATATGAATTTTGGGTTAGCAAATAAACATAGGTGAATATGGTATGATTATATGAAGTTAACCGTAGGTTCAAAACCTTGGTTTCGTTTGAACGAGGAATTGAGAGACAAACCGGAGAATTGTTTGGAATAATTCTTATAACAGTGCCTTGGAATGACACTTTCTCCGTCTTGAACAAAAAAATCTGGAATACAGGTAGCCATTTGCGAAGAAATGTATGAACAGTTTGAAACTTTCACAGAGGAACAGTTTCTAGGTTACGCTTACTTTTGAGAGAAAAGAGGGAATATGGAACTGAATGGAAGTGATGGTAATTAAAGATTTTGAAAACATAATCCGTTAAAAAGAAAAATAAGACAAACTAACGGAACCTTCTAACGTACTAACGTTGAAGAAGGTACAACCATGGTAGGTGAAAATGTAATTACTTGTACAGAAACACGAAAAAGAAAGAAAGTACATGACATAGCTAATGAATTGGAATCATATGTATGTTCTCCAACGAACTAAAAATACATTAGGGAAATGTTGCTGAAGCACGCTTTTAATGAACAAAGCATTGCTCAACTGAAAGTGATCAGTTGACACGTCTTTGATAATATTTCAATTAAATTGAGTTCAGAAAGTCGTGAGGGGTACTTAGAGATAAGTAGCATCTGACATACATTCATACACATTCAAGCTAGTCACAAACTAAAAAAACACACACACACACTATAAATTTCACATACCTAGTTAGGATTTTAGGAAAACCTTGCTTTAGCCAATGGTTTTGTGAATAGACCAGCCAGCTGAAAGTCAGTGTTGACATAACGCATAGAAAACCGTTTTCTTTTGCACATTGTCTCTTAAGAAATTATGTCGGATCTCTATATGCTTTGTTTTTGATGCATCACCAGATTGTTCAAGATTGATATCGCACTTGTGTATCGCATAAGATAGGAGAGTGTTCATACTTTAGATTATAGTCCAAAAGTTGATTTTGTAACCATAAAATTTGAGCAGAACAACTTCCTGCAGCTATTGATTCAATTTCAACAGTGGATGTTGATACTAAATTTTATTTTTTACTAGAATAATTGACTAGTCTTCCCACGATCAATTGACATCCTCCTGAAGTACTTTTTCTGTCTAGTGTACATCCTGCAAAATCTGAATCAATGTATCTAACTAACTCAAAATCTGAATCTTTGAGATACCAAAGACCTAGATTAGGAGTTCCTTTGAGATACCTGAAAATCCTTTTAACAACAGACAGATGTGGTTCTTTTTTATCGGCTTGGTATCTTGCACAAAGACATGTGGAAAACATGATAATCCGGTTTACTAGTAGTCGGATATAAAAGTGACCATAGTTTAAGAGTAGTAGACATGGGTGTTTTCATTGAAGAGCAATTTTAAAATTCAAAATTTTCAGTAAATCATTTATGTATTTAGTTTGATGAATGAAAATTTCTTTTGCTTCATGTTTTATTAGTCAATCAAGAAAGTAATTTAGCTCACCCATAATACTTATTTGATAGTTTCAGACATGAGCTTAGACAACTTCTTGCATAGTTCTAAACTTGTAGACCGAAATATAATGTCATCTACATATATTTGTACACATATCACATCACTTTTGTACTTCCTTATAAATAAAGTTCTATCAATACAACCTCTGGCAAACCTTTTGTTATGAGAATGAAGAGATGATATCATATCAGACTCTTGGAGCTTGTTTCAGACCATATAAAGCTTTATTTAAAAAGTAAACATGGTCAAAAAACTTTGAGTCTTCAAAATCTGGAGGTTTTCTTACATTCACCTCTTCTTTCAGATCTCCATTCAGAAATGCACTCTTTACATCCATTTGGAATAATTTGAAGCATTTTAAGGCATCATAGTATAAAAATAGCCTTATTTCTTCTATTATTGCAACAGTGGCAAAGGTTTCATCAAAATGAATACCTTCTTCTTTACAATACCCTTGTTCAATCAATCTTGCATTGTTTCGGATGACTAAGCCTTGTTCATCCATTTTATTTTTGAATACCCACCTTGTTCCAATGATCGACTTTTCCTTAGGTCTGGGTATAAGAGTCCAAACATTATTTCTTGTGACTTCAACCAACTCATCTTGCATGGAATTAATCCAGTGGGGACCTCTTAAGGCTTCATCAATATTCTTTGGTTCAATCATAGAGATAATTCCTGTGTAAAAGTATATGTTGCAAGCTTTTGATCTTGTTTTGATAGAATCCTCTATGTTTCCTATAACCAGATTGTGAGGATTGTCTCTGAGGTATTTGTAGGCATTTTGGATTAAGTGAGTTGAAGTTACTTGATTTTGATCAACTGTAAGGTTGCTTCATTTTGAACAGCTGAGGTAACTTCATGTTCACAATCTATGGGTAGATCAACCGACAAAGGAATATTTGAAATGGAATTAGAATACAATGATTCGGAGTTATGATTCACATCAGTAGAGGGAAATGATTGAGTGAGGTTGGTTATGCATGGATAGGTGTTTGGTTCACAACAAGTTCTTATAAGTCATCTTCATCAGCTGGTGTAGATGGATCAACCTGCTCTGGAGTAGCTTCTCCAATTTGCATGAGTTCATTAAACTGTCCACCTGAAATATGATTAGTTGAAAAAGAAGAAACAAAGACATTTTCGCTAAAACTTACATTGGTTGATTCTTCTATGACCTTTGTTTAAAAGTTGCAGACTCTGTAAGCTTTGGAGATCACTGAGTAGCTTACAAACACTCCTTCATCAGCATTAGGAGCAAAATTTTGCAGTTGATCCTTCTAGTTAAGAATAAAACATTGACAACCAAAAATGTGCAAGAATCTGATGCTTGACTTCCTTCCCTTGAGCACTTAATATGGGGTTTTGTTGCGCCTTTTGATAATAAGAGATCTGTTTTGAGTAAAACATGCAAACCTGATAGCCTCAGGCAAGAAATTGAAAGTTAACCCACTTTCACACGACATGGTTCTTGCAGCTTCAATGAGAGTTCTATTTCTTCGTTCAGCTACACCATTTTGTTGTGGGGTTCTTAGAGCACAAAAGCTTTGAGATATCCCTTTCTCATCACAAAATGATTCCAAAGTTTGATTTTTGAATTCAGTTTTACGATCACTTCTCAACATCCTCACTAAGTTACCATTCATCAATTCCATCTTTTTGATAAAACCCTTGTACATAATGAGAATTCAGCCACCATAACTAATGGATACTTACTTCCACCAAAACTAGTAGTTGTGACATGACCAAATAAATCCTTGTGCAACATATATAATGGTTTAGTAATGGAGAAGGCTTGCTTGGATGGAAATGATGCTTTGTGTTGTTTACTTTCTTACAAGTAGGGCAAGGTTTGGGTAAGCTTATTCCTGACACTAATTCATCCTTGCTAAGCTTATTTATTCTTGAAATTTAGGTGAGAAAGTCTCGTATGCCATAACCAGTTTGTATTAGTTATACTTTTGGAGTACAAACAGGTTTTTTTAGGGATCACCATAATACATATCTAAGATATACACGTCTTTAGATCTTTTAGCACTCAAAAATTATTTCCTTCTTTTTTAATGATGAACCCCCTGTCTTATCTCCATCACATAATTGTCTTATGCTTATGAGATTATATTCAGTCCCTTAACATATGAGACTTTGGACAATTTGAGGTTCCCATTATGAAGTTCACCATAGCCTTTGGGCTGACCATGGTTGTTGTCACCAAATGTTACTTTTGAACCTTTTTTCTTCTTGTGCTTACTGAGCAAAGCTTTATAGCTTGTCGTGGTCCTTGAACAATAACTGTCTATGTACCATGTATTGTTACTCTATTCAGATATGAGTGGGAGGATTAGTAACACTTTTGCCTCTAATTATTCAATGGGTCTTTGTAGATCACACTTAGCTTTACTTCAAGTTTTTTATGTATGAAAGGAGCTTTCATGTTATCAACAAGTCTGCTGTGTTGATTTTCTTTCTTGAAAACATTCTAATGCCTTATGTTCTTTACTACCACATTTATAACATTTTTGACTTTTTGTTTTTTTAAAGTTTTGAACAACCATTTTAGAATGCCTATGAGCTACCTTATTAGTCCACTCATGATGATTATCTGTCAGCAGCTGACTAACTTGCCCACTCAACTTCAAAAGTTGATCCTCTAAGTTTTTAAGGTCTTTACTAACAGGCATCTTTGATGGATCTTTGGATTTTGGAACGTTTTGATCAGTCCTTGATGTGGAAGGTTTAATGTAATTCTTTATATTCATAGTTTTTCCTATATTAAGAGACTTTTGAACTTCAATATCAGTTGAAAAGAAAGTACGGGATATATGATCAGCTCACAGACATTTCTTTGAATATTTATCATTTATTTTCTTAACAACATGAAGGGTTTTGATCTGACCAAACCACCTAATGACACAAACTGGTCAATCCTGGGTTTGATTCTACTGGTTCAATCCTAAAGCGGAACTGGATTGAAGACAACCCTCTAAACCCCAAAAGGGATAGGATCTTTAAAACTGATGATCAATATAGTTTCTTAACAACCAACAAACCACAGAAAAGAGTTACAAGAAAAATACCTCTTTGTGACCTTGGGTTTGCTAAAGTAGTCCACCACTACTGCACCTCCAAATAACTGGCTGCTAGACCGCTCATGGATTTACTCAGCTTCAACACTCTAAAACCGAGTGTGCGTGTGTATCCTTTGTGTCGACCACCAATCGCAAAAACACCCTAGGTGTTTTCTTCTTCTTCGGTTTCAACGAGAGAGAGAGAGGCCGAGAAATAGAGATCGAGATCGAGAGAGAGGGAGAGTGTGGTGGCTAGGGTTATCTTTTGTTAATCCCTTCCTTGGTAAAGTTCTAATCCTTAAAGCTTAAAGGATATATATAGATAATAAAAAGGACTCAAGCCCGTTTAATTAAAAGCCCACTGGTTTTAATTAAACTTTCATTCCTCTCACTTTGACCCCCTGGACTTTTACTAGTTAATTAACTATTAAATGGTCCGTTTAAATATAAAACTTAATATTTAATTTCTCCTTAAATAATAAATAACTATTTATTATTTATTTCCTTTCTCATAATTAATCTAACTGATTAATTATTTATTTCTCTTTTCAACAATTAATTATACTGATTAATTATTTACTTTTCTCTCTAATAATTAATCCAACCTAATTAATTATTTCCACACAAATTTATGGTAAAAACCAACTGTTCAAATTTGGGTGTGTAGCAGTGTGACCCTTTAGTCTCTTATAACATTGGATACAATGTGCCCATTAATTATCTCTGCACATAATCTAACAGACTCCCACTTGTGCAAGATAAGTAATAGTTACTGCACATTTTTGGCATAAGGAGGTCCCTAGCCAGACACTTAGGGTAACCAGGTTATAAGAACTCTTATACCCCAAAGTAACTTGTGATAAAACCTCATAAGAAACCTGCTTAGGAGTAACCTGTTATAAACTAACCGTTTATAAATTAAACTATCATAAACTCCCTGTTCATGAATGAGTACGTTATATATATATATATATATATATATATATATATATATATATATATATATATATATATATATATATATATATATATATATATATATATATATATATATATATATAGGTTTGTCTCTTGCAGCGTGATATTTCAATTTTGAGCATGAGCATCGAGAATGTCAACTCAGAGACTCAAGAACTTTGGTTCATGACATACTTGATTTCAAAACTGCGTGATAAACGACAAAGAATAGATCAGTTCGTTTGGGCACAGCCGTGCACTTACCAGTTTCTCTAATCAGTCAAGGGGCCCGGAAATATCTCTCCTAAAAAGGAGGTGCAATTACCATCTTGCATATTTGCATCTGGCAATACGGCTCCCACTGAATCTAGACACGCTCCTTATGACCACCATGTTACGGCGTGGTGTTAGAACGCGCTAACAAGACAACAGTTACCGCATCCCAAACCAAAAACCTCAGGCTTAAGGATAACCTATGTGATAAATACTTTTGACACGAATCCACGAAGTATTTTTCACGGTGGGTCAATCCAATATTCGTTACCCTAACGAATATCGTCAATTTTGGTCCGCAAAAACCTTTTGCAGCTATATTCGACATACTTTCGAATCTATCCCAAAATTACGATGACTTCATAACCCTATCATAGTTCCCACCACGATAAGTAGTCACGGATAATGTTTTGAATAAACCTAGTTTATTCGTGGATAAACCAATGCATACAAAAAAATTGTGAAGAATAATGAAACTAATTTCTACACCCTTCCATATTCCGCCCTGGAATAAAGATACATAATTTCTACCATTTCATTGACTCCATTCACGGTGTTTATCTGAATTACTTATTATTTTGCATTGTAACTTATCACAGATTACAAGGAAAATAATATGGTCATAAACCTAAAACTCAAGACTAGTACCCTGAAGTACTCCTTCTTGGTTTTGCTAGAAATCGTTCTTGCAACCTTGGAACAATTCTAGACTCACTTATCTTATAAATTCCTTAAACTTGGAGAACTGGAAATAACTCCTAAGTTTCTAATTTTATAAAATAATCTCCCTATAATTAAAACTGTAATTACATTTGTAGATGCATTAAATCTTACTAGATTTTATATCCATTTGAAATGATAAACCTTCTTACACCTACTTGTAAGAAACTTGAAATTAGATTCCCAGTGTATACCAATACTTATCTAATTTCATTACTAAGAATGTTAAAGAACATCCTATTTCATCATTTCTAACGTTGACCAACCAACAACATTTAATTAAGGTGACTTAGTGAACCTTTTAAAAACGTGTATAACTTATTTTAAGTCATAACTTGACTCAAAGTCTTGCAATGACATCTTTATTGAGTACCTCTCAATAAGTCATGCATTCCTCGAATTAGTTCTTTCTCAAGAACTTACTATTTTAGATAACTTCTAAAATCATCCGATAATTATATACTCTAAAAGTTCAATCTTGTATTTATCATGCTAGTTTAATAAAAAACTTTTTATAACTTTGATAAATACATTAGTTAGGTGCTCCCACTATCTTTTATGAAAAAAGTGCATTACTTTAAAACATCCTTTTAGGCTTAGTCAATCCTGGACTATCATGCCTAAAACCTGTGTTCTAAACACATGTTTTAAAACTTAGTTTTTGTAAGAAATTTTTATGAAGCCAAAAAACTTGGATCTCCATATATCGATCTTTCCGATTACGAAAAAGTGGTTTCATTAAACTTACCACAAGTATAAAACACTTGTGAAGATATTTTAAATTTCTTCCCTTAAAACATTTAGTATAAAGCTCCCTTGATTATAGTAACTATCATAATCATTTTTTTATACTATCTTAAATGTTTTATCAAAAACTATTTTACTTAGAAATAATGACTATTATTTCCATTTGTTCAAGACTTTGAACATTCACTTTTCATTAAAAAAAACTTAAACACTTGTTAAATTAGAAAAACTATCTAATTTTATAAACAACACTTGTTTATTTAAGTATTTGAATAGTGGAGCCAACATTTATGTAACTACAACAAGTTATAGCATAAGATCACTATGAATCACTAACTAAGTCAAGACTTGACTTAATAGTATCATTTTAGTCACAACTGGACTGAAAAAACATACGTGCTCGGATATAAACTAAATAATTCAAATTTCCATAAACCATAATCTCAAACCATAAGTTTCAAAACAATCAAGATTAACAAGTTTAGAAAAACTTAAAAACGAGTTTAATAACTAGGAAATAGAATTATTTAAAATATCCGTAAGCTGCATGTGGGATCTCTTTATGCTGGGCCGCATCACTTTCCATCTCATCCTGCAATAAACGATTGCAAGATATTAGAATACTCGTAAAAAACTTTTACAAGTGGAAAGTGATAAAGAAGCTTTTCACAAGATACCTGAGGGGCCAGCCTTGCCACCTGCCTCGCAACCCTTCGGACAATCTCTTTTCCAATGTCCGACCTCACCGCACTTGAAGCACCGATTCTCGGTTCTTGCTTTGTTTGGCTTCGGCTTCTTGCCCTTGTTGTCGTTACTAGCCCTGGGTGCATTCTGGCTGGGCTGGGCCTTGCCCTTTCCCTTTCCGCTGCGCCTCTTCCTCTTCTTATGTCCGCCATGTCCCACCATGAGAATGTCCTTAGACTTGGTCCCGATACTCTGCTCCGCTGTCTTAAGCATTGAGTGCAACCCAGCCACGGATTTCTCCATGTTGTTCATGTTGTAGTTGACTATAAAAGGCTTATAGTCGTCTGACAACGAGTTGAGTATCGTATCCGTTGCTAGCTGCAACGGTACTGGGTGCCCAAGCCTCTCTAGGTGGTCCATGTAACCCTTCATTTTCATGACATGGTTACTGACCGAAGTCCCCTTAGCCATCTTGCACGAGTTAAATGCCCTAGTGGCATCATAACGTTGTGTGCGAGCTTGCTCCCCGAACATATCCCTTAGCTGGCGGATCATGTCATAAGCAGGAGTCTCCATCATGCTAGACTGCAACTCTGGACTCATTGTTGCAAGCATGAGGCAGCTGACATCTAGGGCGTCATTAGAGCGCTTCTGAAAATCCTCCCTGACATCTACCCTAGCATTGCTGGCAGGAGGATTTCCTAGAGGTTGTTCTAGGACGTGCCACTTTCTCTCGTGCCTTAGCACGATTCGGAGATTTCTCTCCCATGTGAGAAAGTTTGGCCCGGCGAGCTTATCCTTCTCAAGGGTAGAGGGAAGAGAGAGATTGTTAGTACTAGTAACGCTGGTTTCCATCTACAAATTAAAAACCCGGTTTAATTAGTAATTGCAGATAAACTTTTCTAACATATATCATCAAACCCATAAATAATATATATTAGACCTAGGACCCATATTTCACATACTTGACACAAGGTTTGGGCACTTCCCGCCAAGTCATGCTATTTTTGGTAGGTAACACCCTGTATCAATCGTACCTAACTGATACGACTCCTAGAACCTTGTGGAGCACTTAGACCCAGTCTAGTATGTTTAACTCTACTCTAGTGCTTTTTGGGCCGGGACTCCCGATTATCACCAAAATAGATCGCACCACCTAAGACAACATGAATTCTGGCCGGGACTCCCGATTATCGCAGAATCTTTCATGCCCCTTCCCACAATGGTTTGAACCAGGATGCCCAAGGTTTGGGCACTTCCTACACCCGAGTACCGTTTAACAGAAAGGGTGTACCATTAGGTGGGTAGCACACTGATCTAAGATTTTCTTGGGTTTTACAATTAAGTTTAAAAACTTAATTTTCCAGTTTTTGAAAAACATTTTTAAAACTATCTGTTCTAAAAAATACGATTTACATGTGTACCTATACTAGGTGCACAAAACGGCTTTATAAGTTCCAAACTTATAATCTTGACAAAACTTTAAATTTATAAAAAAATTAACTAACACGACTAGCAACCTGTAGTCGTATTCTAGTTTGTCATAAAACGTGGTTTTTCTTTGTTTAATAATTAGCTATTATTAAACACCCTTTTTATTTAGCATCATATAAACGTCACATATATATATGAATAAGCAATAAATAAAAACACAACCACGCAGGTAATAATAAACAGATAAAGCCCTATAGTTTTGCCAACTAATCCTAAGGTCAACCCTAAGGATGAACGGACTTGGATTCGCCCTCTTGATGTATTGCTCCCACTTGCCTTGACACCTCCTCCGAAGTATCCGAGCACTGTGCAAGCCATCACCTTCAAAGACTTCTTCTTGAAATTTGTTTTGATTAAGGGATAAATCTACATCTATTCTAATACAATTACAATAAAGAATGGGGTTGTAAGTGGCACGCAGGCCTCCCCGAACCGGTACAAAATTACAATTAAGAAAGGGATTGTAATTGGCACATAGGCCTTCCGAAAAAAAAAAAAAGAGAAAAAAAAACGAATCCTAAGTCGGCAAAACTATAGTTATATATCACAACCACGCAATATATATAATCAACACATATATATAAATCAATCACGCAGTTAAAAGAAAAAATATATAAACCAAAAACTATGCAGTAAAGCACATTACCTGATTTGTTTAACTATTCTCATTTATCCTTTGATTAATAACTATCAACCAAAAAATGAGAATTATTATCTTCTCAAAAATATTTAAATTTGCTTGACCAAAAATAGTTTTTCAATGAACTTTGAAAAACTTGATCTCATTCGAAAACTTGAATGAAATCTCATGTCGGGTTTTTACTAGTTTTAATGAAACTTAAACACGACAAAAATTGGTCATTTAAATATCATTTCGTTTGTTTCTCCAACATTTATATAAACTTACCCATTTTAGAGTTTATTTAACAGCCTCAACTAGACATGATAAACAAACATCTAAAAATATATATACTTTAACTAAAACTAATTAAAATATATAAGACTAGTTTATATAAAACACATATTAATTTTAACGCTAAAAATTAATAATCCCTTTTGCATTAATCCGAAAAGCCATTTGGGCCAACAACTCCTGGGCCAAGAAAAACTTGGGCCGAGAACCCGTGGGCCGAGACCCCTTTGGGTCGCATGCCACCTTGGGCTGAAACCCCTTGGGCCGAGGCCCACTGGGCCGTAGCGCCGCTAACCACCTTCGACGCCGCCGCACCTGGCTGCGCTGCCGACGACCGCCGCCGGCCACAGTGATGGTCGGTTCCCGTTTTTCGATTAAAAACAAAAATAAGAATTTTTAAATCCTTTTAACCTATTAAAACTAACCTGTTTTAATATTCTGATTAAAATCTGGATTTAATTCAAAAACCAAAACTATCAATTATTAATATTAACAAAACTTGTTTTATTAATAACTAATTATCCTAAAACCATATTTTTAACCTTTAAACAAAAACTGTTTAAATTTCTGATTAATATATAGTTTTAGATAAAAGGTTTATCCCTTTTAACCGTTTAAACATAACCTTGTTTAAACCTATATGATTAAAATTAAACCTTTTATTATCTGGATAAAAACAGAAAACTTGTTTTTATCACTTTATGGTTTTCGATTTTTATGAGGAGAAAAACAAGATGAAATAGAAGATCATACAATCCTAAACAAACCAATTAACTAGATTACCCAGGTTTAACAAATTAAACAAACTGTTCAATTTTCTTGATCAAACCTATCTTTATCCAAAAAATCATAATCCTTTTAACCATTCAAACCAACTGTTTGAATTTTCTTATTAATAGGACAAACCTTATAACAAAAAACGAACTGTTTTTGTTACATCTTTGATTTTCGAAAAAGCCAATAACAAAATTAAGATCAAGAACAAAAACCTTAAATCTAGAAACAGATAAAACTAGAAACTATAGAGCATAGAGCCGAGGCTCTGATACAACTGAAGGGTTTTGATCTGACCAAACCGCCTAATGACACAAACTGGTCAATCCTGGGTTTGATTCTACTGGTTCAATCCTAAAGTGGAACTGGATTGAACACAACCCTCTAAACCCCAAAAGGATTAGGATCTTTGAAACTGATGATCAATATAGTTTCTTAACAACCAACAAACCACAGAAAAGAGTTACAAGAAAAATACCTCTTTGTGACCTTGGGTTTGCTAAAGTAGTCCACCACTACTGCACCTCCAAAGAACTGGCTGCTAGACCGCTCCTGGATTTACCTCAGCTTCAACACTCTAAAACCGAGTGTGCGTGTGTATCCTTTGCATCGACCACCGATCGCAAAAACACCCTAGGTGTTTTCTTCTTCTTCGGTTTCGACGACAGAGAGAGGCCAAGAAAGAGAGATCGAGATCGAGAGAGAGGGAGAGTGTGGTGGCTATGGTTATCTTTTGTTAATCCCTTCCTTGGTTAAGTTCTAATCCTTAAAGCTTAAAGGATATATATATAGATAATAAAAAGGACTCAAGTCCGTTTAAAAGCCAACTGGTTTTAATTAAACTTTCATTCCTCTCACTTTGTCCCACTGGACTTTTACTAGTTAATTAACTATTAACTGGTCCGTTTAAATATTAAAATTTAATATTTAATTTCTTCTTAAATAATAAATAACTATTTATTATTTATTTCCTTTCTGATAATTAATCTAACCGATTAATTATTTATTTCTCTTTTCAATAATTAATTCTACTTATTAGTTATTTACTTTTCTCTCTAATAATTAATCAAACCTGATTAATAATTTCCACACAGATTTATGGTAAAATCCAACTGTTCAAATTTGGGTGTGTAGCAGTATGACCTTTTAGTTTCTTATAACATTTGATACAATGTACCCATTAATTATCTCTGCACATAATCTAACACAACAGACATAGAGGCTCTAGTTAACATATTTTCAGTTGACTTAATACCCGAGTTTAAGATACCAGTTTTCAAGGATTGACAACATATGTATGCTTGGTATCAGCACATGATTTCTTACCTTTAATCACATCCTTTAAACTTAAGTTCTCTCTATTATTATTTCTTTTGCATTATGAAATAAGCATACACGTTTCATCGTCTATAGGAGTGATTAGATCTTTTAGATGAGAATTTTTTCTTTTGATAAATATGTTTGTAAATACATTTTTTCCTTTAACAACTTTATAAAATGTTTGTGGCCAAATGTCAGCTTTCTTCAAGATATTAATGTCATTATTAAAGTCAATGCAACTAGCAGCTTCATAATAATTTCCTCCTATAATAGTTTGAACTTGTTTGGGAATTTTGCTTATTGACACACTGAGTGATCTTTTCAGCAGAGAAACAACAAGACTTAAATACTTTCTCAATGTCATTAAACTTGTTGGTTGATTCATTTGCTTATTTTATTAAGACTTATGTAAATATCTTTTGAGTAGCTAGTTCATCTTTTAGTTTTGTCATCTACTTTAGTTCTTCATCTTTAAGGGCTAATTTCTCCTTAAGTGATGTTAGTTCTATTTTTAGTTTATTTTCTCTTTTAATAGTAGACTGAAAATCAACACACAAGTAATCAATCATGCAGTATTTCTCATTGTCATTCTAAGTCACAATTTAACCAACCTGATGCATTAAAGAAAGATCCCACTTGGTGGTAGTGCATGCATTAGTAGTCTTTT
This sequence comes from Pulicaria dysenterica, assembly GCA_947179395.2. Classification (NCBI taxonomy): domain Eukaryota; kingdom Viridiplantae; phylum Streptophyta; class Magnoliopsida; order Asterales; family Asteraceae; genus Pulicaria; species Pulicaria dysenterica. The sequence continues at coordinate 5,852,339 of OX359292.1, forward strand.
TCACATCTTCGTCAACAGAGCTACTACTACTACCTATGTTGGCCATTAAACTAAGCTAAGCAGTGAGAACCTCATCTTCATCTGATGACGGGTCTTTCTTAGCTCAATCTTCTTCTTCAACCATTAACAGCTAACCATGAGCTTTCATCTTCTTTTTGTCAAGAACACCAACAAGAAGTTTTATGTATCTAGCTTCATAATCTATTTTGTCTTCTTGCACAACTTTTGGTCCACTAGTACTCTTGGATCTGCAGCAATAAGTGGCAATGTGATCAATTTTGCCACAAAAGAAACACTAGGTTGTAGAGACAAAAGGTTGATTTGGACTAGAACTTATGGTTCTTTGATCGTCTCTTATTGAACTTCTTGTCACCCTTTCCTTTTTTATAAGGTTTGAACCTATGAACTAGCATAACAGCTTCCCCGGACGCTGCTTCCAAGCTTTCTAGTCTATTCTCATCACCTATTTCATCTTCTTCTTATCCAACACTCTCTTTCGCTTCCTCTTCATCTGACTAGGAAGCAACAACAGCAAAGCTCCAAATCCTAGTATCTTTAGATACAAAGGCAGTTGATGGAGTCTTCACTACCTCCTTCATTTCCTTAGTAGATATTTTATTTTGTTTAACCGATTGCTCATGGTTGAGTAAGTTACCATAGAGAGCAACCAGAGACAACCCTTTAATCTTTTCACCATGTCTTGGAACAGTGAAAAAGTGATCCCATGCTTTAGGGGGAAGTCTAATTTTTTTTTACCAAGACTATGTTGCTCTTCGGTATTTTCTGCCCTTTTTAAATCATTGTCTGGGTAAGACTCTCACCTTTTTTAGCAAAGAAGAACTCATATTCTCTAATGAGGAGGAGTTTCTTTTTCTCTTTAACCTCTTTAGCGTCTTCGTAAAGAACTACGAGAGTATCTACAATCTTTTTGGTTGAAGTGCAATTGAGCACCTAATCATAGATTTCCTTTGGTAGCACAGAGACTAAAGCTAAACTGGCCTTAAATTCAAGGTTAACTAGCCTTTTGTCTTTATTAGAGCACAGATGCACGGGCTTTGTTATTGTTTTTCAGTTGTGAAGGTATAACCTTCTATTTTACATGGAACAAACAAAACTGATGTAGGGACATAAGTTTCTTTAGTGACAATGTCTAGCATTTTCATGTCTAAAGTGGATAGGAAGATATGTGTTTCGGAATCAAACATTAGACATCTTGTTGAAGATCCAGTGTTTGGCATGTTTGCTGGATGATGAGGCCATTTTGAGAGGGGTAGAAACAATAGTAGAGTAAGCAAAACATATCTAGACATGAATTATCTAACATGCTCTGATACTATTGAATACAAACTTAAGTTTTTTAAAATTAATTTCACAGTCTTGTATTTTTAATATAATTCTTATTGATTAAAGAATTAAGAAGTACATATATGAGGAAAAGAAAATTCCTTATATATAAGCAACTAAGGTGTCTAACATATAGACTAGCTTCTTTTTAAACAACTAATGTTTTAAGAGTTCCAACAAATGGACAAGTTTGATTCTACACTTATGCAAACTCTAAAACTTTGTCTTGCTTAAAAGCTTTTAGATTAGTTCATTGAGTAGATGTTCAATGATATGTCAAGGTGTAGTTGTGTTATGCATGTTATTAATGTATGTCTATTTATAGAAGTTCGTGGCCGATCATTTGAAGATCCTTTATGTGATGACATGGCAATCAAAAAGACATAAATAGTATTATAAAACAAATGGGCAAGTTGTCAAAAAGATTCTTCCTATTGGTAATATAATAATATTTACCTTATCTTTTTGTCATGTCTAACTCTTCCTTTTTTATTTTCGAACATTCTTTGTCAGTCAAGGTTTATCATATTTGTCTTAACTAAAGAGCTAGTTGCGAGTCAACTTTTAGTGTTTGACATATCTTCGAGATCTTTTCATCACATGTAGCTTTAACCTTTTCCAGAGGTAAGGCTTGATCTTGTTTCTATCTTTAGAAGATACAAAAACTGCTAATACTTTTTACAAAATGAAAGATCTGAGGCATAGTTGAACAACACATGTTCAGGTTTTATCAGAGGCATAGTCTAACTAAAAGTGTGTTTGGCGATATTTCAGTGATTATTTTCCCATATATATATATATATATATACATATATATATATACATACATACATATATATACATATATATATACATATATATATATATATATATATATATATATATATATATATATATATATATATATATATATATATATATATATATATATATATATATTAACAATATATAACAATTGTCACTTGCTTAACATGCGCTGAACACTGTTCACTCTTGGGTTTAGCTAATTTACGCCGCTAGTTTTAAATATATATAACTAATATCAGACTGCAAATCAAATGCTATAGTAGCAGAGATGGATAACACCTACAACCTATACACACAAGGTTATATGTTCAACTCTTTCATTTTGCAATTTCATTTTCCGAGCGCTGCAGCGCATTCTTCCAAGTGGCTCAACTTTTAATTATTTTTGAATTTTCTTCGGTAGCCGCACTTCACTTTAGTCCTGCACATTTTTTGTGTAAACAAAGCTAAACTAAATTTACATAATATACATTATAAATTCGATTATATAAACTAACCCATCAAAACTAATTTTGTCTTAATAAAAGTTATAAATGCTTACTAAATTTGTACTTTCTTTTTTTTCTTAAGAAAAATGATAATCAAAGTCCTTAGAACTGTGGATATGAGTAAGAATATATAGTATGAATTTTTTTTAAATGAAAACTGTAATTTATGTATGGAAAGTTGAAAGCTAAACAAATGATAATTATAATAGGTTTTTTTACATGAAAAGTAGGATTATAAAACATGTGTTATAATTGTTATCATTTTATTTATATTAGAAAATGCTTAAACGTAGTTTCTATATTTTGTTTATCTCAAAGCCCGCAGCAACGCGCGGGTACAAATCCACTTGTATATATATATATATATATATATATATATATATATATATATATATATATATATATATATATATATATATATATATAATGAGGATCAAATAAAAAGAGTTTTATGATACAAAAGTAAGGAGAAACCTCGTGGCGACACGTGTCCTTTTAACTAAAAGGGTAAAATAGGAAGTTTTGAAAAAACAAAAATAATTCTCTCTCCTATAACTCCACTAACCCACGTTTTAGACTCATTTAATCGATTCCCAAATCCATCCTTCGCGTCTGCTCCCTGCCTCCTTTGCGAAAACCCTAAAGAAAACGCCGACGCGTCTGCTTCCTGCCTCCTTCACATTCGATGGAAAACGCCGGTCACCGCTCTCCGTACGCACAACGCCAAACTGCTGCCCAGACCTTCCTTCCCGTCTCTGTTCGCCGAGAAAGAACTGACGCCAAGACCGCCGCCGCCCCTAGCCCTATCAAGGGCCATCGAGACCTTCAAGCCACCGCAAAGGGGTTCTCGTCCGAAGGGGATACTGCCGAGTTTTGTTTTAGGCATCCATCGGCGCCGCAAGTTTGATTTTGCCCACCGCCCATCGCCGCCGCAGGTTTGATTTTGCCACAGCCCGCTAATGTCGTCGGCTTCAAATATGTTGTGCATCAACTACGGAGGTGATTCGTCATTGTTGTTCATCGGTTTATTGTTTTCGTTGATCATCGATTCAAGACTGATTCAAGATTTATTATGCATAGTTGCTTTTATTTGAGGTGATTCAAGTTTATTTTGTGAATTATTGTGTATCAAGTTTCAAGATCGAAGGCTGTACATCAATTTTTGAATTTATTATGTATCAAGTTTCTTGTTGATTCTTGGTATTGAAATTATTTGTTAAACTTGTGAATTTCTTGTTCATCTGGAACTGGTATGAAGCCCGATTGTTCATCTTGAACTCGTTCTGAAATTATATTAAAACTGTTTTTGTGCATCTGTGTATATGTTTATCATCGATTCAAGAGTGGCTCTAAAATTATATTGAAACTAATTTTTGTGCATTTGTGTATGTGTTGATCATGGTTTGAAACCTGATTGTTATTCTGGAACTGGTTTGAATTGTTTTTCATTGGCGATGATTGTTGTTTACAGAGTTGTAGGGGATGGTAAACAAAAAGACTATTATACCCTTTCTGTAATTTTTTTTAATTAAAAGAAAAAGAAAAAAAGCCAATTTTATAGGAGCGGTTACAGGAAAAATGAATGGCTGAGATTTCTCCTTACTTTTTGTAAAATAAAGTTCTTTTTAATGGATCCCCTCCATATATAGAATTGAGTTCAAGTAAAAAAAAGTTTATGGTACTAAATGTAAGGAGAGTTATATGAATGCCACGTGTCTTTTTAGTTAAAAGGGTAATTTAGGAATTTGATTTGATTTCCTAAAATTATGTAACTTTTTCTCTCTCATATTAACCCACTTCTCCCCCTTTCCTGTTAAAGTTCATCGTTCAGAGCCAAAAAAAACCCTAGAAAGTGAGAGCCGCCGCCGACCTCCCAAGCCCCCACCGTCGCCCTGTGGTACCCTAGCGTCGCCCGCCACGGTATCCGCATATCACGTCACCGTATAAATCTTCCGCCGCCCTAAATAACCTCCGCATCCCTCACGGTTTTTCCCTGCAACCGCCGCCTTCAGTCGACCAGCCGAAGCACCATCGTCGCCCTTCGCCGCCAAAGATTAGGGTTTCACCGCTGTTCTCCGCCACATATTAGGGGTCCACCGCTATCGTCGTTGTTTGCCGTCACCGCAACAGATTAGGGCTTCGTCGTCACTGATACACTCAACTGCGAAATCGAAACAGTGTAACCATCTATGTGCATCGTCCTTCACCGTTCCCAGATCTGAAGATTTGTTAATGCTTTGTCCGCTGGATGCACTCCGGGGATGGTGGCTTTGCGTTGCCGTCCGCTGGTGGCTTTGCATTGCCTTCTCTGATCTTCGATTTGTTATGAATCATCCCTGACTACCATCGCCGGCGCCGACCACCACTGCGCCGCCTAGTGCACCTGTACATAAGTATGTTTAATTTCATTGTGCATCAAAAGATTGTACTTTATGCATCAAATGTATTCTGTGAATCCATTTTTTTCATTTGCATGCATCAAAATGTTGTACTTTATGTATCAGATGTATTTTGTGAATCAAAAGTCTGTAATGTTTGTGAGATGTCTTGGCAGAGGAACACACCCACGATTTTTTCTTCCTTTTTTTTGGTTGTTTGAAATTTACTATATTAACCTTTTGTATTTTTTTAATTCCGAAAATTCAGTTAAAGAAGTCACTTTATTTATTTGACTTTTGAATAAATCCTGTGGCCCAGATTTCACCTTACATTTAGTACCTTTATTTTATATGTACGGGATCCTAACCCTATATATATATATATATATATATATATATATATATATATAGAGAGAGAGAGAGAGAGAGAGAGAGAGAAAGAAAGAGAAAGAAGTTCATTCAAGAACCGTTGTTAGCGCGAGAACCGCAAGAACCAATTTGAGCCGTTTAATTCCCCCTAATCTAATATCATTGTCCACCTATGAATTCCTCACATTCAACCTGTCTTCTTCTATCCCTTCACGCTTTCCATCCATGAACTCCCATATCCAAGGAACGACTGAGATTGGTTCTCCCGGTTCTCGTACTAACAATGGTTTTCAAATGAACCCTCCCCTATATATATAACATGTGTTGTTCAATTTGTGACAGAAAAGTTACAAATGATAGAGCATTAACAAAGACCCGTACTGAGTTTCAATAAAAGACAAATTTGAAAGACATTCGAGCATTTCGAATTCGTAAAAAGTTTGAAACCTTTGATATGGTTAAATATCAAGCGTCAGCATAATAGCTTTTTGATCGGCTGAAAGATGTGTTCATCACTGAAGTCTCTCACTGAAAGACAAAATTACTGTATTTTTTTAAACTCTATCTATTAAAGTAATTTTTATAAATGGCTAAACATGTGTTGTTCTATTATAACTTGGTAATTTTATACGTAAAAGTATTCGCACTTTTTGTATCTTCTTAAGATACAAACAAGATCAACATTTTCCTCTAGAGAAGGTTAAATTTACCTCTGATGAAAAGATCTTCAAGATTTGCCCAAGTACTAAAGCATGGCTTGCAACTACATCTGTAACACCTTGATTTTCAGTCCAAATTTGAACTTTTCAAAACTCATCTTTAAAACATGATTCATATAAAATCTTATAACTAAAGTGGAAGCATCATAAACTTGTACTAATTTTAGACTACTTTACATTGTTTAATGAGTAACTTAACAAACATTCATCATTATAATCCCAAACTTTGGTGTTACAAAAGTCAATCTAACGACCATTAACAAATAAATAGGAAATCCATAAATTACCATATGACTAAAGCAAGCCCAAAGCTTCTACCTGCCTCACATAGGTCTTTAATCTACCTGCGGATATAAAAACATCTTATACACCATATATTATCTATAAAATAGCTATTGAGTACAACCAAAAACATTTATCTTTCAAAACCAAGTCATCATATTTTAAAACACAATTTTGGCAATATATATAGTAACCAAAGTACACATAAGAGCACATAAGGATGCGGGCCTATCCATTGAGTCACAGTATCTCCATGTGGTAGCTAGCCACGGTCAACACGTGCCCACATAGGGGGTTACAACATCCCCGTCAAGGTGGGAGAGCACGAAGTATTCCTCCATACAACGATTGTCGGGAGTGAATGCCTTGTCCCAAGGTCTACTCATGTATATACCGGTTCGGTTTGCTCTTCTGTCTCTTGAACCACATGGTCATCCTGGGTACTGACATCCCCCTCCTCTCTTTGCACCAATTCCATACCACCCGTGAATCAAGTCTCAAATGCCGGAGCCATATGACCCATACACGTAACCCAATGGTATAGAATTTAATGGTACAAATCACTTACAATCATGGGTCCGGAACAGAACTCACCCGTAAGGGTCACATATAACACATGTCATCAAGGCCAAGTATACTCAAGCAATTAAGCTTAACATTAAGCAATTGAATGCCACATAAAAACATGTCTCAAAATTCTTAAGCATGAATGCTTATCAAACTATATCATACATTTGGACACTTCAATATACATATCAATGTAAGTGAAAATACTACTTATTAACTTAACCATATGAGTATTACAAGATTAAAGCTCACTCCTACATGGAGTATCATGTTTCATGAATTTAGCAAGCATAAACATGTCGACAACTTGGACCTTCTACTAAGTAAAGTATTGGTCTCAATTTAATCTTCCATAATGATATTTATCAATCAAAACATGATTACATAATTGCCACATCCTTTAAATCATTGAGTTCCGTAAAACAATTTGTGTTAGGGATAAACAAGCGGTAGATTGAAGGATTGCTAAGATAACTATGATAATGTTGAGAGAGAATCTCGTTTTCACCTTAGAACACACATATTTTATTTCTTGTAAGTGTGGCAATCCTTACATTTCCTTGTGTAGCACAAGGGTTATATACCTATAAGGTATATTTACAATAAGCACCCTCAACTATTGTTACAACTCCTATTCTATTACAATAATACAGTTCTAATACTTGTCATTGTTAGAGTTTTGCTCAAGAGTAGTTGGTATTTTGGTTGTCATCCTCATCACACCCTTAGGTAAGTACACCTTGTGGATACTTTGTTTTCACAAAAGTTGATGAGTCATCATAAGTTATGTTTTTAAGTATCTTTGGCAACATGTTTTACAGAACTCAATGATTTAAAGGATGTGGCGATTATGTAATCATGTTTTGATTGATAAAAATCATTATGGAAGAGTAAATTGAGACCAACACTCCACTTAGTAGAAGGTCCAAGTTGTTGACATGTTTATGCATGCTAAATTCATGAAACATGATATTCCGTGTAGGAGTGGTCATTAATCTTGTAATACTCATATGATTGAGTTAATAAGTAGCATTTACACATACATTGTTGTATGGATATTGAGGTGGCCAAATGTATGATTTAGTTTATTAAGTATTCATGCTTAAGAGTTTTGAGACATGTTTTTATGTGGCACTAAATTGCTTAATGTTAAGCTTGATTTCTTGAGTATACTTGGCCTTGATGACATGTGTTATATGTGACACTTAAGGTTGATTTTTGGTCCCGACCCATGATTGTGAGTGCTTTGTACTATTAAATTCTATACCATTGGGTTACGTGTATGGGTCATATGGCTCCGGCATCTGAGACTTGATTCACGGGTGGTATGGAATTGGTGCAAACCGAGGATGGCTATGTGGTTCAAGAGACCGACGAGCAAACTGAAGTAGTATATACATGAGTAGACCTGGGGAACAAGAAATTCACTCCCGACAACCATTGTATGGTGGAATGCTTCGTGCTCTCCCACCTTGACGGGGAGATGTGGTAATCCCCAATGTGGGCACGTGTTGTCCGTGGCTAGCTACCACGTGGAGATATTATGACTAAATGGACAGACCCGCATCCTTATGTTATCTTATGTGTACTTTTGTATATATATATATATATATATATATATATATATATATATATATATATATATATATATATATCCAAAATTGTGTTCTTAAAATTTGATGACTTGGTTTTGAAATGTTTTTGGTTTTACTCATTAGCTATTTTATAGCTAATAGCCTAATATGGTATAAAAAGTTTTTGCATCCGTTGGTAGATTAAAGGCCTATGTGAGGCAGGTAGAAGCTTTGGGCTTGCTTTTGTCACATGGTAATTTATGTATTTCCTATTAATTTGTTAATGGTCGTGAGATTGACTTTTGTAACACCTAAGTTTGGGATTATAATAATGAATGTTTGTTAAGTTACTGATTAAGCAATGTATTCAAATTTGCAAAGATTTTTTAAAAGAAGTCTAAAATTTCTACAAGTTTATGATGCTTCCGCTTTAGTTATAAGATTTTATATAAATCATGTTTTGAAAATGAGTTATGAAAAGTTTAAATTTGGACTGAAAATTAGGGTGTTACAAATTGGTATCATAGCCTAGGTTTGAGTGAATTAGGCACTCGAGTTAGTGTTTGGTCTCCAACCGTTTTGATCATTAAGGAAATCCAGTTGTGTCGTAAGGATAACCTTGGGTTAGGATGAGAGTTTAATGAGTAGTTGGTAACTCTAGTGTAGTTCTAACCCTGTGTTACTAGACATGATCTAAGAGTTTGGTTAGAGCCCTAAGTGATAAGTCTATTTATTGATGAAGATTTAAAAGTGATATGAATTTTAAAGAGATTGACCAAAGGTCTTGTAAAGTTTGGATCTTTGAAAAGTGAAAGAAAGATGCTTAAGACAAAGAAATGAAATGATTATTGATATCTTTGATGGATTTTTGGTTATATTGTAATATTGAAGAATGATCAATTGAAAATGATATTATAAGTAATCATGTGACGTTATGGGTTAAATGGTAATGATAAGTACTTTAAAAAACAACAAAGCATAGTTGATTTTGTAAGTGTTGACTATGACCTTAAGTAGTAAGGTGAGGGAGTGATGTACTCCATGGAATGAAGAGGGGTCATAAAGGCATTGCTTATCTTTAGTCCAAGGAGGGAGGCACCTTATGTGAGGTAATATAGCAAAGTTAAGGATATTGCTACCTATAGAATGAACTATCTAGGCGACTGTTGTTGCGGGTTTGGATTACTATCATTATTATTGAAAGATTTTCTTTTGTGTCTTCCTTTGTGTTTCACTTTAGTACTGATTTTTTGTTTAGGTTATGAACCTATCCGAAGTTACTGGTTAAGTTTATAATTTTGATTATTATATTCTTCCATTCATGTCAGATTTACTTATCAATGAAACATTGTTTTAATGTTTCAAGAATATCTTGCCACCACCAATAAGGTATGGTTTAGTTTGATCAAGTTGAAGTTTCTAATTGAAAACATTCATGAAATATTGTGGTTTAATGGGTTACATGCTGAGACATATAAAAGCATAAGTTGAGTTGAAATAAAAAAAACCTTTTAGTCATATGAGCCCTAAAGTGTTAAATTTGGAGTATTATTAGCACTCATTTAAGTGCTAGATGAGATAGGAAGTATAAAATCTGTTGGTGGATACTTCGGGTTGTATAGTACAAGTGAAGTAAACCTCTAGATTAAACTAATTTAATGCAAATAGTTGTGATTAAGCCTTTCATGTAACCCTTGAGATGAAAGCTCTCTATTGTTTGGGTTCTTTTAGAAACAAAGGAAATGGTGATATAGATGATTGATGTATTCATCAAGGGTTTGAGGAATCAAGTCTATTTTCTTAAAAAAAACTTAGTGTGTTTGTTAAGAAGAAAGATGATTTGCCTGATGTGAATATGAATTGCTAAAAGATAAATAGTCTTACCATTAGAGTAATTAATCTTTTACGAGGAAAGGCAAGCCTTCAGGTAGCCTCTTGGTTTGAATTTTATCTAGAATTGATTTTTGATCTCAATTATTAGTAAGACAAAGATAATGGAACTGTTGTATTGAAAGTTCGTTAGGAATCGATTTGAATTGGGTAGTTGGTAATGTTGTAGAGATCAACAGATATATTAGTAATGTTTTAAATCCCGATAAATTGAGTAAGTAGCCAATTGTTAGGAAAAATAAAGATTGTTTCTTGATTGTTACATGTAGATTTGGTATTCCCATTGATCAAAATGGTTTATGAAGATAAATCGTATTAAGATCATGAAGATTTCACGTGGTATTGAAGTGAGATCCCTGTAAATCTCCTTCCGAGATCAAGAATTTATCGGATCTCATGGTTATATTGTCGAATTTAAATGTGATTCTTTGAGTTTAATTAGTTTCGTGGGTAGAATAACATGCGGTTTAATACTCAAGAGAGTGTTTTAGTCCAATTTGGAGGTTGATACCTAAACTGATCTTTGTCTTTTTAAGAGTTCAAAAGAAGTGATTTATGTAAGGAGATTTCTATTTCGGATCAAATATGTTACCGTCACTCAGATAGCATTAAGAATCTTGTATCTTGATAATTGATGTCTTCTATGATAAAGCAACTGACCCATAATTTAATATCCTTAAACCGAAAGAGTTTATTTAGAATTCGACCATAGGCAAGCTGATACTGCGACGCCGGTAGCTTGAGATGGTCGAGAGCTTTGCATATGAGATCTGGTTTTATCCGGGCATGGCAAAGGTTGTGACTTAAGCATGAGTCGTGGGTTATAGTCCTAATAGTTCTATTGTGGGTCTTTTATACCTAAAGTTATAATGGACTTAATAAGGCGACTTAAAGGTGCACGACGAGAGGCGTTGCGGGGTAAAGATCTCAAGATTGAGTTTGTGCTGGTATGATAAGATCGTCTCGAGGATAATTGTGTTTTCCATTGCTACTAGATATGTGTGAGTGTCAAGACTTGATATGAATTAAGAGTTATTCTTGCTAAATGTATGCCGGTTCTGGTGGACTTTTCCTTTGCATTATGAAAAATATGTGCAGAAATTTGAAACTCGTGCATTAGCTATTGCCGTTGATGGCAAGTATAGACATTAAACTAAGATATGATCTTTGGAATATTTAAGTCATGTGAAGCACCATGGTTTAAATGGTAATTTATTATGGAAATTTCCGAAATATTAGTGAGTCTATTTACAATTTGAGGTGTGGCAAAGATGCCAATGACTTCTTGAGTTCATGATAAAAAGTAAGTCATTGTCGATCGAGTGGCTAAGATTTCTACTTCATAATCAATTAAGAGTTGAATTGTTTCTCTGGCCTTGCGAGCAAGATTTTTATGACTATGGTCATTTCGAGGCAAGGAAGTACTATGGACAGAGATTCTGGTGTTACCACTTAGTATAGGAGAAACTTTCAAGAGTTATGAACAAACTGTGTTCACGTATATACTACGTCCATACACATTCACAAGAACAGTTGGAGGCCATGTTATGTTTTCTGATAAGGGACATCGTGATACTTGGAATACTGGTTTACCCTTTAATCAATAGTTTTCAATCTCTCTAAGTACTTAAGAGACTCAAACCCCTACATATGAGAGATCATGGGTACGAGATAATTACCCAATTCATGACTTTATTTTTGTAAGAAATAATTTGAAGATGAGGTATACTATAAAGAACCTCTAATGAAGTAATTTGGGACTTAAGAATGGAAAAGCAATCAGCGAGTTTTTAAATAAACGTGAACCATAGAAAGTCATGGGATTAAGTGACTAGGTAATGATAAGGGTCACCACATTAGGTTCACAATATGAAACTTCTGAAGGTTTAAATTGGAAGATAATTATGGGTTTTCTAGTGATGAGTCACTAAACTATTTTGAAGAAGGTCTAGTTAAAGGAATTAATTTTTCTTTAGATAGAGAGAAGTTGTAGGAATGGTTTATACCATTGGTTAATTGCATTAAACTAATACTAAAGTTCAAGTCTAGTTCAAAGAATTGATGACAACAAGTGACAGATTTTGCCCACGCGTTGCGTCGGGTAGAGGCTATTATATTTATGTACCTTTTAAAAAGATAAAACAAATGTTATACATGATTTTTTGCTTTACTTACATATGCAATATGAGCGTAGTTTTCATAATTTTCCCTAATATAGGAGCAAAAGATGTACTTCATATAGAAGATGTATTAATGAGTGTTTAAAAAGTTGTATATAGCCTACATTACCTTTAAATTCATTTTCATTACGTTTTATGTTACCAAAAAATTGATTGTCCTACCTTGATAACGTACGTGACAACTTTGGATGATATATAAATTCTCTTCTTCTCTCTATAAACGATGTCATTTTTTATAAAAAATTATAATATATGTGTCTTCGGAAGCTAACTCTTTTGACATTTTAACGTTAAAATTTGCAACTATGATTTTCAATAGTATCTTAATTTTTGTATGTGACATAACGATCAAGTTAAAATAAAAGTTTGAGTTATGTCTTGGCCTTGAAGTATAATAAAAGAGTTAAGAAATCGTTAAATAGAGTGTATAATTTCAACACATATTATAAAATATGAAATTATAGAAAAAAAGACGGAAAATATATCTATAAGTAATATACAAAAAGAACATTTTAATATGAAAAATGGATGTTAATTACTATAATAAGATTCATTATATATATATATATATATGTGTATCGAGTAGAACAATATATTCAACTTTATTAGACATAAATTATTCAAAGAATAGGAAAAGGAGAAAAAAGATAAAAAGATATTAAAAAAAATGTATGTCACATTTATATAAAAATAATATATCTATACCACTCAACTATGATGACATGCATAAGTTTTAGGTAAAAATATCATGAGGTAATTAATTTCTCATCTCTTATCAGATTCTCATGTCTTTTTAAAATATTACCAAATTGCCCTTAAAAATCTCATGAAATTTTTGCTCATTTGTTTTGACAATTGATATATAGAGTAATTATAGATAGAGATATTTGATTACCATTATAGAAAAAAAAAATTAACAGATTAAAAAAACGGTTATACCGCTAGTTAGGTTATATGATCCTAGTTGGGATCTTAGGATAAGATGTATTAAAACGTAAGTTTATGAATTGATTTGATTCCGAGGACAGAATCTTTATAAGGAGTGGGGAATTGTAATATATGGTGTAAAAACTAGAAGGGGGTGGAATAGTTTCTATGTCCACTTTTTCGATTATTTCAATAAATAAATAAATATGTGAAACAAGAGAAACACTTGTTAGTATATGAGGAAATGTAAATATGTAAATGTGCAGAAATGTAAACATGCGTAAAGTATATAAATATATTATATATATCTTGATGAAAGTACCAGATGTATATATAAGATGCTCGAAATGTAAAGTGCGGAAAGTATATATATAAAATGAGGAAATGTAAAGATGCGTAAAATATATAAATATATGTATATAGTAGTATTTATATATATAAATATCTTGATTAGATGTACAAGATATGTATATATAAGAGTTTATATTTATATATATATATATTATAAGTAAGTGTATATATATATATATATAAATCTTGATGAATGTACTAGATAAATATATATATATATATATATATATATATATATATATATATATATATATATATATATATATATATATATATAATATGATAGAAATTTAAATGACTGAAAGTAAATAAATAAAAAGAAATGAGAAATAAATTAAATGCAACAATATAAAGTGCAAGAAATGTAAATATGCCATGAAAATAAATATGCAATGCAAGTGCGGATATAAAAGAGTTAAGGGTTGAGAGAGATAACACCAAGATTTTATCGTGGTTCGGTTAAACTTCAACCTACATCCCAAGCCTTGACCCCCGTCAAGGATTCCACTAGCACGACGTGCAAAATACTCTTAGCCCGGAAGAGATCACCGATGTACAATCACCTTTACGGGTAGATGACAACCACCAAAAGATCTAATCCAAGATCTTACAAGTGTTCTTCACTAAGAACACACATTTTTCTCCACCAAGAAGAAAATCAAAGTTCTTCACCAAGAACTTATGAATATCAAACAAACAAAGTGGAGAATAGTCAAACCCACCAAAAATAAAGGTGTTCTTCACTCAAGAATACCTCACCAAGAACACCAACAATGGTGTCAAACTATAAATCTCTCAAACAAGAAAAGATGAACTTTATGAACAACACTCAAAGTACTTTTCTTGCTTCCCTTTTGCTTGATCTTGAAGAGTTGTGTAAATCTCACAATAAATGTAAACAACTTCAAGAATCAAGACACTTAAAATATATATATAAGTTGGAAGATCAAGTGTGTGTGTGTCTGTGTAGGAGAGAATTTCTAAGTTGGCAAAAGGTAGAAATGAAAAGGAATGGTGATGTATTTATAGAAAGAAAAGAGAGAAAGCTGTCAGGTGGTCTAACGGTCGAAGCCACGGTCGACCGTGGATCAACCGTGGTCCATCTGCCACAATCTCAAGCCGTAAAAAAAAATATTTTTGTTATGTTTCGGCCTTCTCTTTTAAACTTGTATTTTAGAATTGATAAATAACAGAATAAATATCGTCACACTGTGTACTTCGACTGTCTTTTGAAATATTTAAATCCATATTTAATAAGTGGATGACACCTCATTGTACTTGATGTACTTTGCAAGATCTTCCAAAATTCTCTTTTACCTTTTATCCAATACACAGTATAATAATACATGTTAAGGATATTTATCTTGTATTCTAAAATACATATTTTCACTTTTGCCAATTTATAAAATCATGTCTATTCAAATTTGTTGACAATAAGTTATAAAAACTTTGTTCCATAGACAGATATTATTTTGAAGCAATATGGAACATGTTTATAAGTGAAAATTATATGTTTATAAAAATGACATTTTAAGATATATTCATTTATGATTATATTGTCATTTTTATTTTCCCCAACTTTTCAGTTTTGGCAATATAAAATATGTAGTATATATTTTGTGAGGTTTTATGAGTGTTATGATCTTCCACAAATATATATATAAATTATTATTTTGCCAAACTTATTATTTTCATATTAACTTAGATATATATATATTTCTTTCAATTTGATAATTAACATTGCATTATCAAAACCAAATATATTTAAATATTAAATCTCTTGATTGCACTAACAATCTTCCCCTTTTTTATGATGCCAATTTTAATTTAATCCAAGTTAATAATTCCATATATGTTATGGAAAAATAATACGTGTGTAGTTTAAGAAGTTGGCCTTCCGTGATGAGCTTGATTCTACAACGTAGTAGTCTTTATGACGAAGCTTTATCACTCTAATCTTCTTGAATTGGTAGAAACTTGTAAAAGTTTGTACCTCATTCACTTGGAATCTTCTCTCCTTTACTTGGATTCTTCTCCCCCTTTGGCATCATCAGAAAGGTGTGCACCCCCTTTTTGGTATCGAATCATTTTTGAAACATCCGCTTGTTTATTCCTCTCCCCCTTAGAGTGTATTGAATCTTGTTGGAAGTGATCTTAGTGGATGTCATGATTTAGCTCCCCCTCAAATATTGCTTGATTGCACTGGAATTTGCTCAAACATGTTTTCAAATTTTGATTGTATAAGAGAAAAGGGTTAGTAGTGAAGATAGTTGCAAGATTAGAAACCGGATCCTATTTCCGTTTCTCGTGATGCTAGACACCTTATCTCTCCATAAAATATCCTCCCCCTCATTTTATGAGTTGTAGCTCCCCATCTTCTTAATAAGGTTTTATGCACTTATCCTCTATTTTTTTTAAATAAAGGACTCTCCCTCAATTTGATCTTTATAAGGTAAGTTATATACCTCCTCCTCAAATTATGGACACTTTTTGTGAAGTTGTCCTTATATATTTGGCTCCCCCTCAAACTATGATTTCTTTTAATTTCATAAGATCTTGTATTATTTAAATATGCTTCCCCTTATTGTATATTATCCCTTTTGGACAAGGTAAACTTTTCTTTTGGCATCACTGGATCATTCGAGATTACACCTCCAAATTTGGTTGATCGTGCTCTTCCCTTGTTATTTTGTTGTGTCGGCATAAGGATTGAGCTTGAGCTAAATGACCGCACACAATTTGAATGATCGATCACATTTTCTCATTTGTTTCCACTTTCCATATTTGTTGCTTTCTTGATGTGACGATATGTAATATTTGGCATTGATAGTGAGACCGCACATATAGTTGACATCTCCACCTTTGTGTAGTTTGGCTTTTACGAAGCAACTCTTCATTGAGTAGATTGAGTTTTGAAATAGTACTACAAAGGAGCAAAAATAAACAAAATTCTTTCTAATCTTGAGGATTGGGGTTAGCCAAGTGTAGTATTTAAATTTTATTTGAAATAATGCAAAGTGACAACATCAGGTATTTAAAGTCATTCATCCAAGATGATTAGTCATTACATCAACTATTACATGCAAGTTAATCAATTTATGTCATCATTACTTATAATTGTTCTATATCCAAGTACTCAATTAAGCATGCGTAGTTCAACTTTTCATATTTAATCATATTAAGAACAAATATCCTAAAGCATGCCGTACTTGGCCAAAGTAATATGCATGGGATTTTCTCACAGCGACATACAAATCCCTTAAGGATGTAGTTACCCATATTTTATTCAATAAGCTTCCAAGAGTTTAAATTATATGAAAGGGTTATTTTATATCATTTCTTTCATCTTTTTACTTTTATTCATCCAAGCATTTGTGCATTGTCCTAATAATCATTTTTAATTGCACATATGAGACATAGATCATTTAACCATGTATAAGAATAATGAACAACATATAGTTTTATGGCAAATTGTGAAGTTTAAAAATTTCACGGTCGCACTTACCCACGGTTGACCGTGATCGACCGCGGTTGCGGCCAGCTGGACACCAAAACATTTCACGGTCGCAGTTTCTTCGACCGTGGTCGACCTTGAATTTGTATTTTCATCAATTTTAAAATCGTTTAACATTCTTAGAACATATCAAATCTTTAAAACATGCACACATCATGATTTTTAATTAAACCGAGAAAGGTATGAAATCAGCCATTTATCATACTTAATGTGCCTAAAGGATGTGTTTTCCTTAAATGATCTTTGGTTTGTAGAGCTTACGATGTTTTAAAATCGTTGTAGTTGGATTCAATTCTTTGAATACTAAGTATTGCTTTTCTTTTTTATAAGAAAAAGCATGAGAAAGCTTGATTGATTGTACTATAATGTTTTTATTGACACTTAACCAAGAAGATACAAATCTTCTTGAAGTTTTTCAGCTTTTATTTGTATGCCATGATAGCTTGCGAGCGAGCATAGGTTATCATTTTGGATATACTTTCGCGATTTTTCAAGTTTTGCATATTAGCTCAACGCGATTTTATTTTATCCATTAGATAATATTTCTCAAGAATTACGTTTCATAATTTCTAGTCCCAATCTTATTGTTCTAAACAATTCTCATACCAGTGACATTATTCAATCATGATATATTATTTGTGCATATTATTATGTAATAGTGATGCCTAAGTTTTATATGCATAGTTAAAAAAATGTCATCTACTTAGATTAATATCATTAGTTTTCACACATAATGGGCTTTCCGAGAAACTTACCTCTTAATGAGCAAGTGTTTATTTTATCCATAGTGCTTGAACATAAGCCTTTGCATGGCAATGTAATACCTCAACTTGCATTCTTAGATGTCATTCAAGATTCGAATATATTATGCTCATGATGTCTATACAGGTTTTCGTTGGATTTCTAAGTTAGTGATCCACCGTTCAGTAGTTGTATAGAGATAGTTATTGCCGCATGAAGATGTGATTTCTTAATCTTTTCCTGAAATAGTTCACATCTACAAACACTATACATAATATTGGGTATACTTGCTGTTAGATAAAGCAAGCTCTCGATCATGCCACATTATTTAATGCTATCAAATAACCCAATTCTTTTGTTTTAGTTCACAAGTAGTATTCATGAGTATATATATATATATATATATATATATATATATATATATATATATATATATAGATATCACATTTTATCATCAAAATTTTCTTTTAATCAGGTGTTTATATTGATCTACGCGTTTTCTACTCTCTTGTTAACGAACACTTTAATTTATAAATTTTACTTATTATGCATGTTCTTTAGAGAGTTTATAAAGAACTTTTGATTAGTAAATATATCATATGATCTTCTACTAAACAAGGATTTATCAATCATACACATTCTCTAATACATCAATTTAGTGTAAAAAATTTCATTTTAGAAAATGTAAAAATAGATCATACTTTTCTAAAGCTCTTAAAGCACACACAAGGCATTTAATAAGGCAATATATATATATATATATATATATATATATATATATGTCAATTATTCATAAATTTAATTTAATCTATATGCCTTAATTTAATCCATGAATTTTCAATTATAGAGCTTGAAAATATTTGATCTTTTAGGCTATTTTCAAAGAATGATTCTTGGTAATCTCTTTGCATATGTGACTAATTAAAGATTTTCACAATCAATCCCCTTTTTGTTTGTAAGATTCGTTTACGCAATCGACTCATAATTCTCTTTTTCACTGTGACTTTTCATGAGTTAACTAGACTCAATAAACGGCTAAAAGATGATTAGTTTAATTTGCATTGACCATTCTTCATTATTTAGTGCTATTTCAAATAGTCATTATGGCACTAATTTCTTTGACAGTTATTGAATCTAATGGTTCTTTCACTTATATTGTCAATGACTTGGTCAATTTTTGTGAACCCTTGACTTCTCTATTGTTGAAAGATTCACAAGGCCTTTTAGATGGAGTGACTTCATTCTTTACTTCAACTATGGCTTCATTTACATTAAACTTAGTTGATGTCTATGGTTTGTTGTTCATTAAGATCATATCAACTAGATGCATTGAATTGCTTAGAGGAGTTTTATCAAATATAACATTTTAGGTTCCCTCTATATCCATAGTTTGTTTATTTAGGATTTAAAATATCTGCTATTTAGAAAATATCTTAGGAACACATTTTCATAGGCTTTATGATCAAATTTTATCAAGTGTTCCAAATTATTTAAAATGAAACATTTACTTCTAAACACCACTCAAATATCTAAGTGTTGGTTTCCTACCCTTGTATAGTTCATAAGGGGATCTTTTTATGAGTGATTAACAAGAACTTTATTAAGTATATAAGTTGCGGTTGCTATGACATAATATCATCAAGCATGGTACGACTCATCTTTTGGAGTGTACGGTCCTTTTTTTATTTCACTACCCCATTAGATTGAGGAGTTTTAGGAGCCAAAAGGTGATGGGTAATATTATGTTTGTCACAAATTGCAATAAAAATCATTTATCAAATTATCTACCATGGTCGGTACGAATGTATGTAGTCAAGTGACCTTGATGGTTTTAAATTTGTTTCCAAGAATTTTGAATCATTTTTCAACCACCTTATTTTTGAATTTTAATAGTAAGGTCCAAATTAATTAAAAAAAATCATCTACAACTACTATAGTGTAGAAGTTTCCACCATAGCTTTGTATGAATGACCATACGAGTCCACATACAAGAATTTTAAAATTTTAAATATTTTTCCTTAAGAGAGACATGAACTTGTTTTCCAACTTTGAAGCATCATAAAAGTGTTGATCAAATTTTAATTTTGGTAAATAATTTACAAGCTCTTAAATGCCAATATCTTGGATTAATTTTTATATTAGCATGACCCTAATCTCGTATGCCATAAAATTTAATGATCATTTTAAACATGCAAGACATACTTGGATGGATTATAATTTAGTTTGCATACACATAAATCATTTATTCTTTTCATTTGATTAGGTGTTTACCATTTTGGGCTATCATGCTATGATACTTAGAAAATGTGACATTTAAATGATTGTCGCATAGTTGGCAAATACTTATCAAGTTAAAAATAAAGTTATAAATATGATCAACATTTGTAAAGGTTATGTTGTTGTGAAAGTTGTTACATTTACCGATGATATTACCCCTTCGGTTTCTATTGAACACCACATAACATCCATATGAAGTAAATAATTCTTTGTTGCTTATCATGTGCTTGAGACATCCATTTTATCAAATATCATTCATGCTTCATGGATGTCCACTTGTGTTCACCTATCAAATTAAACATTTGACAAATATGGTACCTAATGTTTCATGGGTCCGGGGTTGTTAGAATCAAACATTCCTACCTTTATCCACTGTGGTGTGACCTTGTATGTTTGATAGAATCTACTCGGATATGAGCTTGTATAATATTTGTGAAACCCTTGATCATTCCAAGTTGGCGTTTGAAAATAGGTTCTTTTACTTTCGAAATGATTCTTTTTATGATAAAAATTGTTATAATTTCTTTTATGTTTGACAGTGTAGTTCCAAGCAAATCTACTGTTTGAAAACCTTGTTTGATTGTTATGATATGACATGAAAGACTTAGAAGGTTTAGATTGTCCAACTTGGTATCTTGATTGTTTATAAAAACTTCTCATTTGGTTATTTTTAGCACTAAGAAGTGAAGTATTATATCACAGGTATTAACATGTGATGGTGATTTGAATTGCAAAAACTTTTTCTAGCAGCCCATGGTTGATCACGGTCGACCACGGTAGCGGACATAAAGCTATTATTTGAAACTACGGTCATGGTAGCAGGTGCCACGGTCGACCTAGGTGATGCTGCCATGGGCATTTTTTCTTTTCCATTTTCAAAAATAATATTTTTATTGAAACTTGTTGATGGCACATTTTTATTTTAAAATTCTAGTTTACTTTTGTTGTTCTTCAATCTTTCTATATCTTCTAACAAACTTGAAACTTGGTTTTTAGATTTTAAAAGTTCCTTGACACGTTTTGCAATCAAATCTTTTAATAAATCATTTTCAGTTTTTAAAGACTCATATTTCTTATTTGCTTTGAAAAGGAGTTTTTCACATTTGTAATATTCTAGCATCAAATCATCATCAATTGAATCACAACTATAGTAAGAGTGATTTGATTGTACCTCTCTTGTCTTGTTAGTTACAAGACAAGTTTCATTATCATGATTTGTGTTTTCACTATCATTATCTTCCCAAACATTGTTAACAAACATCTTGTTGTGGTCATTTTCATTTCTTCCATAGGTGGAGGGTTCATTGTTTTCTTCATCCTTGACTGCATCATGTTGTTCATCATTTTGAACATGTGAATAATCTTCGCAATCTTTTAGTAAGGTGTCATCTTGATGTGTTGCTATTAATGTTTTCAAATTTTCATTTGAAGTTTTACACATGAAAACTTTGCTATATTTCAGTTTGTCTTCATGATAATATAGAACTGATTATTTTAATTGGGTATTATTCATTTAGGTTATGAACTGTTACTTGAAAGCTCGCATATTAGCTCATATTGTTACATACATGGCATAATTATTCTAAATTAATCTGATTTTGATTTAAAATAGGAATTCGAATTATATGATAACTCAAACTAAACTGAATCTGATAATCATGCTTACCTGATTTTTCGTTGCTTTTGTTACATACATCGCAAAATTAATTTGAATTAATCTAATTTTGATTCAAATTCAAATTCATATTCGAATTATATCAGATTCAGGATAACTTAAACTAATATCCTAATATCTAGGAATATTGGTCAATTATTTTCAACAATTTCAGAAATTGAAGGAAACCTGGATGTATATAAACTGAACTCCTGATTTCGAAATTTATTCTATCTTCATATGATATTTTTATGTTTCTATCATTTGGGGCATTCATTAACGATGGCTCTAACTCTAGTTCATAACTACGTGCAAGAAATCAATGGTGGTACTGAGGCATGGACTATCAAAGTTAAGATTCTTCTTCGGTGGAAATCCTACTACAACAATAATCCCTCCAACTTGGCAAGTATTGATATGATACTCATGGATGAGAAGGTATATGTTCATCCTATCCTCAATCGCCATTCTAATCTGCTATGGTTTTTAATATGTAAGTTGGAAATAGTAATAATTCTAATATGATATGATACTAATGCATGTTCTGCAGGTATACTTTTTTACATCTGTTTGATATATTTATTTATCTGTTTTTAAATCTGTTTTGCTCCCTATTTATCTGTTCTTTTAATCTGTTTTATTCAACACTTCGTGTTAATTATAAATGGTGTTTGATTTTTACCATGGATTCATGTTGTTGTTATAAATTATTCAAAGGTTAACAATAGACCTTTGAGCTATTCGAGCTGTTATACATCCTGAATTTTAAACTTATTCCATTTTATTGTGATGTTATTAGAGGGACAAAATATTTGCATATGTTAAAAAGTCATTGATCCCCATGTTTGAATCTTTGCTCGAGGAAGGAGGGATTCGTATTATTTATAATTTTCAAGTGGGAAGTTACTATGAGAAATTTAGTTTGGTGGAACACAACTCAAAAATCAGTTTCTACAAACACACGTCGGTTAAAATCTCTCATGATTTCCACACTCAACATGATGGGTTCTACTTGCTTGACTTTAAAGATGTGATTGACAAAACTATGAAGTCAGAGACTGGATTTGGTATAATCTTACCTTTTTCTACTTTAATTTAATTTAATTTAAAATAATTTAATTTAATTCTCCTCCATAACATAAATGATGAAGTTTATCAATTATCGCAGATGTGGTCGGTCGTGTTATTTCTTCTAACGACATGAAAGTCACCCAATTTGAGAAACGTGAAAGCCGAGTCTTGAACATTAGTATTCAGAATGAGAGGTTTAATATTTACTATCCTTAATTAACTTTTATTATTAGATTAAATTAAAATGTATTCTTATCAATTATCATTTAGTTTACATATGTTTTTATACTCCATACTATTATTATCCTGCATTTTACATTTGTTTTTATGCTGAGTGAACAGAAATGAGTTATATCATGTGCTCTATGGGATGCATATGCTTTGAGCTCCATCAATACATTCAGGAAAACCAAAATTCAAAAGCTCCTATTTTCATATTTATTCGCCTAGCAAAGTTCACATCTTTCACGGGTTAGTATAAATGCAATCCTTTATAAACAAGTTGTATGAATTGTGGTAAACTAATAGGATAAAAAATATTCACATGTTTAGATTTGTTTTACCTATATCAGGAAACCCTCAAGTTTCAAACTGCATGTTTGGTTCAAAGTTGTTCATAAATGATGGGATTGCTCCTCTCACGGATTTCATTAAACGGTATTTAAACCGAATCTAACTATCTACTACAACATTGGCTCAATTTCAGTTTGTTTGTTTACTTTATGACATACTTATATTTTCATCTATGCATCAGATATACCTGTGAAGAAAATGATGGTTCTTCGTGTGAAACAATTGAGCTATCAAGTAGTACCGTTTTTTCTAATCTTCGTGATTATTTCAGAAAGCATGAATACAAACATTTGGATGAGCTCATGAACATTGATAAGGTTTACTTTAATTCACCTTCAATATTGCTACTACCTCATTAATCAATGACTTTTAAATCATTTTAAATGCAACGTTTGATTTCAGGATAAGTCAGTTGCTGTCCTTGAAGCGGTTATCAAGATTGAGCATGAACAAGGATGGTACTATATCGCTTGTAGTAAGTGTAAAAAGAAGGCTGAGCCAAAATCAGAGACACCACTGCTTCTTACTGCTGACGCCACACCTTCTGATGACCAATTGACTGTAGAAGTGTCTAAAACTTCCAATGGTGGTTTAGAATGCAAGAAGTGCAAAACAGATGAAGTGATACCCTGGTATTGATAAAATTTTAAATATCTATCACTGGATTAGTCTATCATTTTATTGAAAATATCAATTGACTATTATAAAAAATGATTTTCTACCTTTATTTTACACAGGATTAAGCTTCACATTAGGATCCAGGATGGAACTTCGGGTGCTACCATTGCTTTGTTTGAGAAGGATGTTGCTAGACTTATTGGCAAGCCAGCAACATATCTGATTGCAAAAACTCGACAAGTAATAATCATCACTTTCATATTAAGACATTTCCTAATTTCCTCAAATCAATACCTTTTTAATCGGACTAATTTGTTCATTTTGTCTTGTAAAATGGATGAGAAATTTTGTCTTTATCCAGAAGAGTTTAAAAACCTGATGCGAAAGCAGTATGCTTTTGTGCTAAAAATCTCAAAGTGGAATGTTGAAAAAGAGTACTATGTCTTTACCTCAAGCAGAGTAACTGATAATTCTGATGTCATACAAGATTGTTTGGCACACTCTCTTCAAACTCACAGGTATAACATATCAAATAAAAAGTATATTAGTTAAGAATAATTTATTTTTGAACACTCAAGATATCTACTCAACTTTGTGCATTTATGGTTTGATTTTATATTTCACTAACCTTAAAAAAATTTTATAGCAGACTGTTTCTGAATGTGAGACACATCTGACGCTATTTGATCCATCCATTGGAAATCTTGATTCAAAGGTAAAAATTAATACACATCAAGGTGGTGTCTTCTTTGTTTATGGATACGGTGGAATGGGCAAAACTTTTCTTTGGAAGACTTAATCGGCAGGGATTCGATGTAAAAATCTTATAGTTCTTAATGTTGCTTCAAGCGGCATAGCTGCACTTTTGCTTGCTGGAGGTAGAACTGCGCTTTCACGTTTTGCTATCCCAATCAACTTAAATGAAGATTCCTTTTGTTCGGTTAATTCAGACAGCCAACTTGCAGGATTACTAAGAAAGGAAAATTTAATAATTTGGGATGAAGCTCCGATGATGCACAAACATTGTTTTGAAGCATTTGATAGAACTTTAAAAGACAAAGTTCACCCACAGAACAGAACAAAACCATTTGGCGGGAAAGTAATTGTTTTTGGTAATGATTTTCGTCAAATTCTTCCAGTTATTTAAAGAAGACGAAGGCAAGATATTGTAAATGCTACTATAATTCATCTTTTTTATGGAGGCATTGTTCCGTTCTTAGATTAACTGTTAACATGAGATTAAAGAGCGGTTTATCAAATGAGGAAATTGCAGAAACTAAAGAATTTGCAGATTGGATTTTGGATATTGGAGAGGGAAAACTCGGAGAATCTAACGACGGTGAGGCTGAAATTGAAATTCCTCAGGATATTTTGATTAATTCTAATGGTGATCATATTCATGTCATCACTTCAGCTATATATCACAACATTAATGAACATCTTCATATTCAGAATTACTTTGAAGACAAAGCAATATTAGTTCCTACAAATGAAGAGGTTCACTTGATAAATGATTACATGTTATCAAAAGTGAATGGCGAGGAAAAAACGTATTATAGTTTACATAGTGTATGCTCCACTGAACTGAACGATGCATTTCAACAAGCTCTATACTCGCCAGAGGTTCTTAATTCTTTTCAAGTATCAGGATTTCCAAATCATAAACTAACCTTGAAGAAGGGTGTGCCTGTCATGTTGCTAAGAAATATAGACCAGCCCAACGGTTTATGCAATGGTACACGGTTACAAGTTCTTAGACTCAGCAAGCATGTCATTGAAGCACGTGTTATTTCTGGAAAACATGTTGGTGATGTAACACATATTCCTAGAATGAAGCTGATACCTTCCGATGCAAAGATCCCGTTTAAGTTTCAGAGACGGCAATTTCCTCTGTTGGTTTGTTTTGCAATGACCATTAATAAAAGTCAAGGGCAATCGTTGTCTAACGTTGGGCTGTTCTTGAGAAAACCTATTTTACTCATGAACAATTGTACGTTGCAGTATCTCGTGTCAAATCAAAAAATGGATTAAAGATTCTCCTCCTTGACGATGATGGTAAACCGACCTCGAAAACAACTAATGTTGTTTACAAAGAGGTTCTTCAAAAAATATGATGTCACGTTTAATGTAAAGACTATCTTTTAACCATTTATTGTTTGTTCCTATGTTTTAGTTTTATAAACACATAGTTGTTTTAACTATTTATAGACGTTGTAACTTTAAAAAATAATTATGATGACCCGTATATCACACGGGCATCTAAGCTAGTATATATATATATATATATATATATATATATATATATATATATATATATATATATATATATATATCTTGATGAGAGTACCAGATGTATATATAAGATGCTCGAAATGTAAAGTGGGGAAAGTATATAAATATCCTTAATTATCTTTTTACAGGATCCCTACCTTATATATATATATATATATATATATATATATATATATATATATATATATATAGTACAAAGAAATCTAAGCCATTCAGTTTTCCTGTAACCGCTCCTATAAAATTGGCTTTTTTTCTTTTTGTTTTAATAAAAAAATTACAAAAAGAGTATAATAGTCTTTTAACCATTTGGTTCCCTGATATTTAGGAATAAATTTTAAACATCGTCTCTCTAGAATTATTCTGATGCACAACCACTGTATTAACTTATCAAAAATAAATTGATGCACAGTTTTAATAAATACAAAAACAGATGATAAAGAACTGATTTTTGATACATAACATCAACCATATTATCTGAACAACTTTGAAACTGCTACATACAAAATTATTAATACGGAACCATAAACGTAAGATGCACAATTCTAAAAATCGACTTGTACACCGAAACACAGAACAAAAACAACTTGTGCATTATACTATCCAACGTTGATGCACACAAAAAACTTAAACCGTACTTTCAAAATTTCTGAGAAAAAAATGAAAACCAGATAATACAATAAAAAAATTACAAAAAAATCTATATATTTTGCAACTGGTAGAAGCCATTTTCCGTCGAGGAGACTGAATCTGATCCACAAGAAAGAACTAGGGTTTTGATGCTTCTTTAATCATCGACTGTGCATCTCCGATTATTGTCTTGGAACAGAAATCCTAGAAATCGAACAACTGCAAATCAGCGGCGGCGTCGGAGTCGGCAAACAGAAACATCTGGATCCCTGGTGCAGCGGCGGTTGTGGTACGGTGGTTGTGGTCTTCAGCGGCGGTTAGGGTACGGTGGTGGTGGTCTAACGGCGAGCAACAAGTGCACACGCGACGTAGCATGACGGAGGCGCTGGCGTGGCGGAGGCGCTGCGACGTGGATTGTGTATGTCGGCGTCTGAGGACATAAACTTCTATTGATGAATTAGGTTTACGTGTGCGGCGTGGATTGTGTACGGGGATAACAATACAGACGTGGGGGAGTGGGGGTAAGTGAGTTATTAGGAAAGAGACTTTTGTTTAAACTTCCAATTATACCCTTTTTATTTTTTTTTAATTTTTTAAATTAAAAGGACACATGTCAAGTCCAGAATTCTTCTTACTCTTTTTACCCTAAAATTCTTTTTATTTGAACCTGGTTCTATATATATATATGTATATATATAATGCGGAAATGTAAAGATGCGTAAATTATATAAATATATGTATATAGTAGTATTTATATATATAAATATCTTGATTAGATGTACCATATATGTATATATATAAGAGTTTATATTTATATATATATATATATATATATATCTTGATGAATGTACCAGATAAGATAAATATATATTTAATATATATAATATGACAGAAATTTAAATGACTGAAAATAAATAAATAAAAAGAAATGAGAAATAAAATGCAAGAATATAAAGTGCAAGCAATGTAAATATGCTATGAAAATAAATATGCGATGCAAGTGCGGATATGAAAGAGTTAAGGGTTGAGAGAGATAACACCAAGATTTATCATGGTTCGGTTGAACTCCAACCTACATCCACCCCTTGACCTCCGTCAAGGATTCCACTAGCACCACGTGCAAAATATCTTTTAGCCCGGAAGAGATCACCGAAGTACAATCACCTTTACGGGTAGATGACAACCACCAAAAGATCTAATCCAAGATCTTACAAGTGTTCTGCACCAAGAACACACCTTCTTCTCCACCAATAAGAAAATCAAAGTTCTTCACCAAGAACTTATGAACATCAAACAAACAAAGTGGTAAATAGTCAAACCAAAAAAAAATCAAGGTGTTCTTCACTCAAGAACACCAAGAACACCAACAATGGTGTCAAACTACAAATCTCAAACAAGAAAAGATGAACTTTATGAACAACACTCAAAGTACTTTTCTTGCTTCCCTTTTGCTTGATCTTGAAGAGTTGTGTAAATCTCACAATAAATGTAAACAACTTCAAGAATCAAGACACTTAAAATATATATAAGTTGGAAGATCAAGTGTGTTGCTGTGGTTGTGCCTTCGACTTTTGCCTATAATCATCTTCAGTCTGCCGTGCTAGATCAAAGTCTGCATCCAAGGTTGCTGCAGACCTCACAGCAGATCGGTATTCAACAGGTAAAGCGTTGGCAAATTTGCTAATCTTAGCTCTCTCGTCCGGTAGCAAATGAGGAACAAACTTCATCTTATCCGAAAACTTTGATATCAAATCCTCCACAGGTTTATCGCCTTTCTGGAGAGCTCGGAACTCATCCTCAATCTTTTGCATGTCGTAATCTGTACAGTATTTCTTTCGGAGCTTTACCAAAAAATCCTCCCATGCTAAAGCATCAAGAACCTCTGGCGGTGTAACACTCACAACCGTGTCCCACCAGGTAAGTGCATGATCACGTAACATCTGTCTAGCAAAAGTAACCTTCTTTTCTTCACACTCGCTGGACTCGAAAGCGTTTCGTATGTTCCGAATCCAAGTTTCCACAACCGACGGATCATTTACACCATTGAAAACCGGAGGTTTACAGCTCATAAAATTCTTATAACCCGTAGACTTAGAAACTTCGTGAGCAATTCGTAACGACTCTCAATCATTTGCTTGCTTCAATTGGGTCTCCAACTGACGTATGTAAGCATCCCTGTCTTCGTTACCGGAAGCACTAACCATCTGATTCAATTTCTATACCAAAACAAGAATACTAGCTATAACTCTAGTAATCTAACAGTTATCACATACTAATACTAATTTAGCACATAACAAATTACATATAACTCTCATCACACCCCAATACCACCCAGGGGACATTTAATAATGGTCGGGCCTGGGTTTGAGATTGAATACTCGTCAAAGTACTCAATTCCCTCAAACCAAGGCTCTGATACCAACTTGTAACGCCGCCGTTTCACAAGCTTAATTTATAAAATAAAGTTAAGCGTTTAACCAAAAGATATATTTACAAAACACAGCGGAAGCTAAATTTAGTTATTACATAAACTGTATCAGTGTTTAAACAAAACCACCAGCGGAGTTACCAAATATATGCCGACCATTACCCAGTAAATCAGAGCTAACAAAAACAACCAGAAAGTAGTGTTCCCCAAAAAACTTCGGCAGTACAAACCAAAACATGGCACCCCGTCTCACCAGCAGCTAATTACCTGAATATTGGACATAAACATGGAGGGGTTAGCTATAAATAGCTAGTGAGTAACGATTAAACATAAGTATCGTTACAAAATGTTATAGCATGCAGAAGGTATCACAAAGTAACAAACAAGTCTATCCAAACAGCTAGTGATGTTCCGGTGCCCAGGAGGAGTCACGTCTTGCAGGGTTGTGAGCCCGGCTCAATGATCCAAACTGGGGGAAACCGAACACATCCAAAATATCGCACTGGTGGGGGAGCGGTTAGCAGTCCACCATTGCATTAACGAGCGGGGAAGTCCGATGAGAGCCCCTTTAACGAGCGGGGAAGTCCAATGAGAGCCCCTAGTTGAGGCACGGGGTGTTGCAAGAACCCGATCCGCGGCCGCGAATCACCGAACCTCAACAATAACAAAGTGCCGGCACGAACACGTATTGGCCGACTCTGGCCGCATCATAAACATAACTGGCCTACTCAAGCCATAACATATCATATTGGCCTACAAAAGCCATATCACCCGCATATACCAAGTTTACAACATGATTGGCCTACTCAAGCCTAACATAAGTGCATAGCAGCATATACCACAGCAAATTAACAATACATAAACCATTACTTACCTTAAGCTTGTTATAACATGTTTATCACGAAACCTAAGGTTAACTGGTACTCACCTCGAGATCACATGAGGCAAATATGAATCCGGGAATCCCAGGAGCACACGGAATCGTCCGAATCACCTAACACATCATGTGTAGGTTCAGTCAACATCTAAAAGTACTATCAATGCTTCTATGTAAACGTGCAACGAACAACAAGAAACAGGCAATCCTAGAAAAGTTACTACGGCCGCAGTAGATGGGTCCTACGACCGTAGGACACCTTCCAAACACCTCCTACGGCCGTAGGAATACATCCTACGCCCGCCAGAGTTCCTTTCCTAAAAACCATATCCTACGGCCGAAGGGACCTTACCCTACGCCCGTAGGAGTGATTCTTTGGGTACCAACGGTCGTAGGTTATGTACCTACGCCCGAAGGCTTCTTTCCATCACCCGTAGGTGGTAAACCATGCAAAACACATTACTACGGCCGCTGAGAACCATGCCTACGGCCGTAGTGACAATGACAACCTACTACGGCCGTAGGGAATACTTCCTACGCCCGTAGTAAGCCCTGTTACAGTAAGCTTCGTCCCTGTTCTTGGACAGCGACTGTAAATCGCGTTTTAGCCACACAATCCGACCAAAACTTAGTTTTAACAGTCCATACATGTTACTTAACATTCACATGAACTTACCAAATCATTTAACACTACAAATCATCATTAAAACACCATTTACACCATTGAAATGGTGTATTACTTTCAAGGCACAAAACTAGGTTTAAAATGGAAAAACACTTACAAAGATGAAGGAATTCAGCAAATTAGCACTTGGATTTGTTACTGAAATCACAAACAACTCTTTCCCTTGATCCTTTCTTCAAAACTCTCAAGAGCAAAGTGTGTGTGTTTGTAAACCGTATGATAGTGTGTGTTAGTATGTGTTTGAAGGTTCCAGGGGATAAGAACCTTTAAACCGACCTTGGGGTGTCAAAATTAAACATGGGGTATTTTGTTCCCCTTTTCAACTTTCAATTTATCCCTCGTTTACCCGTTTCACCTAACGAGGATATTTTTATAACCATTACCTAAAACCAGTTACTAATATACCAATTTTACTTATTAACATAACTATTTTATATAACACCTTTTTATCACGCATAATTAACAAATAACACATTTAGCAACAAAATACATTGATTAAATCAATGTACAAGTATACAAGCACATAGTATAACACGGTACAACTAGGCCCTAATTTAGGATGTTACAAATCTACCCCCCTTAAGAAGATTTCGTCCTCGGAATCTGTTCTACCGTAAACAAATGAGGGTATCGAGCTTTCATCTCATCCTATGCCTCCCACGTCAAGTTAGGACCCAAATTGTGCTTCCACTTTACCAAAACCAATTTGATCATCTTTTTACGTAGCTTTTTGACTTTAGCATCTATGATTTCAACAGGTTCCTCCACAAGGCGTTTAGCTGGATCAACTTTTAACTCTTGCAGAGCTAAGATCTGATCATCTTCGACCTTACACTTTCTTAGATAACATACGTTAAAAGTGTTGTGAATACCAGACAATTCAGGTGGCAACTCAAGTGATACTGTTTGATCGTTAACGCGTTGTAGAATCTTAAACGGACCAATATACCTGGGACTTAGCTTACCTTTACGACCAAATCGTATCACCCCTTTCCAAGGTGAAACTTTTAAAAACACACGGTCACCCACTTCGAACGTAACGGGTCTCCGTTTAGGATCTGCATACATTTTCTGCCTATCACGTGCCGCTTTCAACTTCTCGCGTGCTACTTTAACTTTATCACCGGTTATTTGAACAACATCAGGACCCGCATATTGCTTCTCGCCAGGTTCTAACCAACAGGTAGGAGTACGGCATCGTCGACCATACAGCATCTCATAAGGCGGTATACCGATACTCGAATGATAAGAATTATTATAAGCAAATTCGATTAAGGGTAGGTGAGAATCCTACGAACCACCAAATTCGAGTATACACGCTCGCAGCATATCTTCAAGCGTTTGAATCGTTCGCTCGGACTGACGGTCAGTTTGAGGATGATATGCCGTGCTAAGATTTACCCTCGTACCAAGCTCACGTTGAAGACTACTCCAGAAGTGAGACGTAAAACGCGCATCTCGATCACAAACAATAGACAACGGTATACCATGACGAGATACTATTTCGTTAAAGTAGAGTTGGGCTAACCGATTCATAGGCGCAGACTCGTTAGTCGCAAGAAAATGATCGCTTTTGGTAAGTCGATCGACTATAACCCATATCATATCGTGCCCTTTAGAAGTACGAGGTAATTTTGTCACAAAATCCATGGTGATGTGATCCCATTTCCACTCCGGAATTTCTAACTGTTGTAAATTACCATAGGACTTCTGGTGTTCCGTCTTAACTTGAGCACAAATCTGACACTTTTCAACGAACGAAGCTATATCACGCTTTAAGGTAGGCCACCAATACAAAGTCTTCAAATCCTGGTACATCTTGGTACTGCCAGGATGGACGGACAACTTTCACTTATGCGCTTCTTGTAAAATGATTTCTCGATTACCACCAATATTAGGTACCCAGATTCGAGATTGAAGCGTTTTCAAACCTCGACTATCTTCTTCTAATAGCTTTGACAATTTAACCATCGTCTCAGCCTTCAAATTAGCTTCTTGCAGTGCTTCCCATTGTGCTTCCTTTAATTTAGCAATAATATCTGACACAATCGTAAGTCTCATGAACTTAGCAACTCCAGGAGAACTTTTCCGACTCAGTGCATCAGCAACAACATTGGCTTTTCCCGGATGATACTTGATTTCACAATCATAATCCTTGATCAACTCCAACCATCGTCGTTGTCTCATGTTAAGTTCCTTTTGCGTGAATACATACTGCAAGCTTTTGTGGTCGGAATATACCACACATTTGGTACCGTATAAGTAATGTCGCCACAGCTTCAAAGCAAACACCACGGCTGCAAGCTCAAGATCATGGGTCGGGTAATTCCTCTCGTCAGGTTTCAGTTGACGCGAAGCGTACGCAATCACCTTATCTCGTTGCATCAGAACGCAACCAAGACCTGCATATGAAGCATCGCAGTATACAACAAAATCTTCGCACCCACTAGGCAGCGTTAGAATAGGAGCTTGACATAATAATTGTTTCAGAGTCTGAAACGCTTTCTCCTGTTCATCAGCCCACGCATAAACAACATCTTTGCGAGTCAACTTGGTTAATGGGCCAGCA
Organism: Pulicaria dysenterica; assembly: GCA_947179395.2. Lineage (NCBI taxonomy): Eukaryota > Viridiplantae > Streptophyta > Magnoliopsida > Asterales > Asteraceae > Pulicaria > Pulicaria dysenterica. The sequence goes on from OX359292.1 coordinate 5,886,141, forward strand.
AGTTTAGAGAAATTTTGAATGAAACGTCGGTAGTATCCAGCAAGACCCAAGAAACTCTTAATCTCTGAAGGATTACGAGGAGTTTCCCAGTTCATCACAACTTCAATTTTGGTCGGGTCGACTTTAACACCTTCGTTACAAATAACATGACCCACAAAGTGCACCTCTTTGAGCCAGAATTCACATTTGGACAGCTTAGCATAAAGTTGTTCCCGCTGAAGGGTTTCTAAAACAACCCGCAGGTGTTGCTCGTGCTCCGCTTCGGTTTTCGAATAGATCAAAATGTCATCAATAAAAACAATAACAAATTTATCAAGGAAAGGACGACACACACGGTTCATCAAATCCATGAAAACAGCAGGGGCGTTGGTTAAACCAAACGGCATCACCAAGAATTCATAGTGCCCATACCGAGTTCGAAAAGCAGTTTTAGAAATATCATCATCATGAACGCGGACCTGATGATAACCAGAACGAAGATCAATTTTCGAGAAACATGTAGCACCTTGCAACTGATCAAACAGATCATCAATACGGGGTAGCGGATATTTGTTCTTTACCGTTCGCTTATTCAGCTCCCGGTAATCAATACACATGCGTAAGGTTCCGTCTTTCTTCACAACAAACAAAACCGGAGCTCCCCATGGTGAAGAACTCGGGCGTATGAAACCTTTATCAAGAAGTTCTTGGATCTGTGTCATCATCTCCCGAATCTCAGACGGTGTAAGACGATACGGAGATTTAGCTACAGGTATAGCACCAGGAACAAGATCAATCCGGTATTCTACATCCCTGACAGGAGGTAAACCCGGTAATTCCTCAGGGAATACTTCAGGGTACTCCGAAACCACTCTGATATCTTTGACAGTCTTTCCTTCCGCCTCAGCATTAATTACATATACCAAGTAGGAATCACAACCTTTAATAATGGATTTCTGTGCTTTGATCATTGTCATCAACGGAATATCAGATCTAGGTCTTTCTCCTCGCGCTACCGAATAAGTACCATCAGGTAGTGGAATTTTGATTAACTTTTTGGAACACAATATCTTGGCATTTTGACTGGTAAGCTACTTCTATTCTAACAGAGTCTTTCATCATTATAACAGGTAGTTGCCATTTATCACAGAAAATGGTTGACACATAGGAATAGGTAGCACCAGTATCAAACAAAACACATGCTGGTACATAATTAATTAAGAAAGTACCAGTAATAACATCACCTTCACTCTTTGCTTCGTCTGTAGTCATTTGGAAGGCTCTCCCTTGAGGACGTGGAGCACCTCCCTTTTTCTGAGCAGCAGCTCCAGACGATCCACCCGTACCCGAACCTTGCCACTGAGGGCAATCAGCTATTCTGTGTCCAGACTTATGACATTTAAAACAAACATTATCTTTGAACCTACAGTCACGCGTCTGGTGACCCTTCACTCCACACCTACCGCACTTTACCACGTCCCAGCTTCCAGACCTCTGGAACGAATCACCTCTTGGCCTATTTCCAGACCCACTATCACCTCTCCTATTACCAGACGACTGATCGAACTTCCTCTTGTACCCTCCTCCCTGTTGCTGTGGTTGTGCCTTCGACTTTTGCCTATAATCATCTTCAGTCTGCCGTGCTAGATCAAAGGCTGCATCCAAGGTTGCTGCAGACCTCACAGCAGATCGGTATTCAACAGGTAAAGCGTTGGCAAATTTGCTAATCTTAGCTCTCTCGTCCGGTAGCAAATGAGGAACAAACTTCATCTTATCCGAAAACTTTGATATCAAATCCTCCACAGGTTTATCGCCTTTCTGGAGAGCTCGGAACTCATCCTCAATCTTTTGCATGTCGTAATCTGTACAGTATTTCTTTCGGAGCTTTACCAAAAAATCCTCCCATGTTAAAGCATCAAGAACCTCTGGTGGTGTAACACTCACAACCGTGTACCACCAGGTAAGTGCACGATCACGTAACATCTGTCTAGCAAAAGTAACCTTCTTTTCTTCACACTCGCTGGACTCGAAAGCGTTTCGTATGTTCTGAATCCAAGTTTCCACAACCGACGGATCATTTACACCATTGAAAACCGGAGGTTTACAGCTCATAAAATTCTTATAACCCGCAGACTTAGAAACTTCGTGAGCAATTCGTAACGACTCTCAATCATTTGCTTGCTTCAATTGGGTCTCCAACTAACGTATGTAAGCATCCATGTCTTCGTTACCGGAAGCACTAGCCATTTGATTCAATTTCTATACCAAAACAAGAATACTAGCTATAACTCTAGTAATCTAACAGTTATCACATACTAATACTAATTTAGCACATAACAATTTACATATAACTCTCATCACACCCCAATACCACCCAGGGTACACTTAATAATGGTCGGGCCTGGGTTTGAGATTTAATACTCGTCAAAGTACTCAATTCCCTCAAACCAAGGCTCTGATACCAACTTGTAACGCCGCCGTTTCACAAGCTTAATTTATAAAATAAAGTTAAGCGTTTAACCAAAAGATATATTTACAAAACACAGCGGAAGCTAAATTTAGTTATTACATAAACTGTATCAGTGTTTAAACAAAACCACCAGCGGAGTTACCAAATATATGCCGACCATTACCCAGTAAATCAGAGCTAACAAAAACAACCAGAAAGTAGTGTTCCCCAAAAAACTTCGGCAGTACAAACCAAAACATGGCACCCCGTCTCACCAGCAGCTAATTACCTGAATATTGGACATAAACATGGAGGGGTTAGCTATAAATAGCTAGTGAGTAACGATTAAACATAAGTATCGTTACAAAATGTTATAGCATGCAGAAGGTATCACAAAGTAACAAACAAGTCTATCCAAACAGCTAGTGATGTTCCGGTGCCCAGGAGGAGTCACGTCTTGCAGGGTTGTGAGCCCGGCTCAATGATCCAAACTGGGGGAAACCGAACACATCCAAAATATCGCACTGGTGGGGGAGCGGTTAGCAGTCCACCATTGCATTAACGAGCGGGGAAGTCCGATGAGAGCCCCTTTAACGAGCGGGGAAGTCCAATGAGAGCCCCTAGTTGAGGCACGGGGTGTTGCAAGAACCCGATCCGCGGCCGCGAATCACCGAACCTCAACAATAACAAAGTGCCGGCACGAACACGTATTGGCCGACTCTGGCCGCATCATAAACATAACAGGCCTACTCAAGCCATAACATATCATATTGGCCTACAAAAGCCATATCACCCGCATATACCAAGTTTACAACATGATTGGCCTACTCAAGCCTAAAATAAGTGCATAGCAGCATATACCACAGCAAATTAACAACACATAAACCATTACTTACCTTAAGCTTGTTATAACATGTTTATCACGAAACCTAAGGTTAACTGGTACTCACCTCGAGATCACATGAGGCAAATATGAATCCGGGAATCCCAGGAGCACACGGAATCGTCCGAATCACCTAACACATCATGTGTAGGTTCAGTCAACATCTAAAAGTACTATCAATGCTTCTATGTAAACGTGCAACGAACAACAAGAAACAGGCAATCCTAGAAAAGTTACTACGGCCGCAGTAGATGGGTCCTACGACCGTAGGACACCTTCCAAACACCTCCTACGGCCGTAGGAATACATCCTACGCCCGCCAGAGTTCCTTTCCTAAAAACCATATCCTACGGCCGAAGGGACCTTACCCTACGCCCGTAGGAGTGATTCTTTGGGTACCAACGGTCGTAGGTTATGTACCTACGCCCGAAGGCTTCTTTCCATCACCCGTAGGTGGTAAACCATGCAAAACACATTACTACGGCCGCTGAGAACCATGCCTACGGCCGTAGTGACAATGACAACCTACTACGGCCGTAGGGAATACTTCCTACGCCCGTAGTAAGCCCTGTTACAGTAAGCTTCGTCCCTGTTCTTGGACAGCGACTGTAAATCGCGTTTTAGCCACACAATCCGACCAAAACTTAGTTTTAACAGTCCATACATGTTACTTAACATTCACATGAACTTACCAAATCATTTAACACTACAAATCATCATTAAAACACCATTTACACCATTGAAATGGTGTATTACTTTCAAGGCACAAAACTAGGTTTAAAATGGAAAAACACTTACAAAGATGAAGGAATTCAGCAAATTAGCACTTGGATTTGTTACTGAAATCACAAACAACTCTTTCCCTTGATCCTTTCTTCAAAACTCTCAAGAGCAAAGTGTCTGTGTTTGTAAATCGTATGATAGTGTGTGTTAGTATGTGTTTGAAGGTTCCAGGGGATAAGAACCTTTAAACCGACCTTGGGGTGTCAAAATTAAACATGGGGTATTTTGTTCCCCTTTTCAACTTTCAATTTATCCCTCGTTTACCCGTTTCACCTAACGAGGATATTTTTATAACCATTACCTAAAACCAGTTACTAATATACCAATTTTACTTATTAACATAACTATTTTATATAACACCTTTTTATCACGCATAATTAACAAATAACACATTTAGCAACAAAATACATTGATTAAATCAATGTACAAGTATACAAGCACATAGTATAACACGGTACAACTAGGCCCTAATTTAGGATGTTACAAATCTACCCCCCTTAAGAAGATTTCGTCCTCGGAATCTGTTCTACCATAAACAAATGAGGGTATCGAGCTTTCATCTCATCCTATGCCTCCCACGTCAAGTTAGGACCCAAATTGTGCTTCCACTTTACCAAAACCAATTTGATCATCTTTTTACGTAGCTTTTTGACTTTAGCATCTATGATTTCAACAGGTTCCTCTACAAGGCGTTTAGCTGGATCAACTTTTAACTCTTGCAGAGCTAAGATCTGATCATCTTCGACCTTACACTTTCTCAGATAACATACGTTAAAAGTGTTGTGAATACCAGACAATTCAGGTGGCAACTCAAGTGATACTGTTTGATCGTTAACGCGTTGTAGAATCTTAAACGGACCAATATACCTGGGACTTAGCTTACCTTTACGACCAAATCGTATCACCCCTTTCCAAGGTGAAACTTTTAAAAACACACGGTCACCCACTTCGAACGTAACGGGTCTCCGTTTAGGATCTGCGTACATTTTCTGCCTATCACGTGCCGCTTTCAACTTCTCGCGTGCTACTTTAACTTTATCACCGGTTATTTGAACAACATCAGGACCCGCATATTGCTTCTCGCCAGGTTCTAACCAACAGGTAGGAGTACGGCATCGTCGACCATACAGCATCTCATAAGGCGGTATACCGATACTCGAATGATAAGAATTATTATAAGCAAATTCGATTAAGGGTAGGTGAGAATCCTACGAACCACCAAATTCGAGTATACACGCTCGCAGCATATCTTCAAGCGTTTGAATCGTTCGCTCGGACTGACGGTCAGTTTGAGGATGATATGCCGTGCTAAGATTTACCCTCGTACCAAGCTCACGTTGAAGACTACTCCAGAAGTGAGACGTAAAACGCGCATCTCGATCACAAACAATAGACAACGGTATACCATGACGAGATACTATTTCGTTAAAGTAGAGTTGGGCTAACCGATTCATAGGCGCAGACTCGTTAGTCGCAAGAAAATGATCGCTTTTGGTAAGTCGATCGACTATAACCCATATCATATCGTGCCCTTTAGAAGTACGAGGTAATTTTGTCACAAAATCCATGGTGATGTGATCCCATTTCCACTCCGGAATTTCTAACTGTTGTAAATTACCATAGGGCTTCTGGTGTTCCGTCTTAACTTGAGCACAAATCTGACACTTTTCAACGAACGAAGCTATATCACGCTTTAAGGTAGGCCACCAATACAAAGTCTTCAAATCCTGGTACATCTTGGTACTGCCAGGATGGACGGACAACTTTCACTTATGCGCTTCTTGTAAAATGATTTCTCGATTACCACCAATATTAGGTACCCAGATTCGAGATTGAAGCGTTTTCAAACCTCGACTATCTTCTTCTAATAGCTTTGACAATTTAACCATCGTCTCAGCCTTCAAATTAGCTTCTTGCAGTGCTTCCCATTGTGCTTCCTTTAATTTAGCAATAATATCTGACACAATCGTAAGTCTCATGAACTTAGCAACTCCAGGAGAACTTTTCCGACTCAGTGCATCAGCAACAACATTGGCTTTTCCCGGATGATACTTGATTTCACAATCATAATCCTTGATCAACTCCAACCATCGTCGTTGTCTCATGTTAAGTTCCTTTTGCGTGAATACATACTGCAAGCTTTTGTGGTCGGAATATACCACACATTTGGTACCGTATAAGTAATGTCGCCACAGCTTCAAAATGTCATCAATAAAAAAAATAACAAATTTATCAAGGAAAGGACGACACACACGGTTCATCAAATCCATGAAAACAGCAGGGGCGTTGGTTAAACCAAACGGCATCACCAAGAATTCATAGTGCCCATACCGAGTTCGAAAAGCAGTTTTAGAAATATCATCATCATGAACGCGGACCTGATGATAACCAGAACGAAGATCAATTTTCGAGAAACATGTAGCACCTTGCAACTGATCAAACAGATCATCAATACGGGGTAGCGGATATTTGTTCTTTACCGTTCGCTTATTCAGCTCCCGGTAATCGATACACATGCGTAAGGTTCCGTCTTTCTTCTTAACAAACAAAACCGGAGCTCCCCATGGTGAAGAACTCGGGCGTATGAAACCTTTATCAAGCAGTTCTTGGATCTGTGTCATCATCTCCCGAATCTCAGACGGTGTAAGACGATACGGAGATTTAGTTACAGATGTAGCACCAGGAACAAGATCAATCCGGTATTCTACATCCCTGACAGGAGGTAAACCCGGTAATTCCTCAGGAAATACTTCAGGGTACTCTGAAACCACTCTGATATCTTTGACAGTCTTTCCTTCCGCCTCAGCATTAAGTACATATACCAAGTAGGAATCACAGCCTTTAATAATGGATTTCTGTGCTTTGATCATTGTCATCAACGGAATATCAGATCTAGGTCTTTCTCCTCGCGCTACCGAATAAGTACCATCAGGTAGTGGAATTTTGATTAACTTTTTGGAACACAATATCTTGGCATTTTGACTGGTAAGCCAATCCATGCCAATAACAACATCAAAACCAGAAATCGGCATGAGGAGTAGGGAAACAAGAAAACAGTGCCCATCAATTGTTATAGAAACCTGAGGTACGTGCGACGTAACACGAATTCGACTACCGTCAGCTACTTCTATTCTAACAGAGTCTTTCATCATTATAACAGGTAGTTGCCATTTATCACAGAAAATGGTTGACACATAGGAATAGGTAGCACCAGTATCAAACAAAACACATGCTGGTACATAATTAATTAAGAAAGTACCAGTAATAACATCACCTTCACTCTTTGCTTCGTCTGTAGTCATTTGGAAGGCTCACCCTTGAGGACGTGGAGCACCTCCCTTTTTCTGATCAGCAGCTCCAGACGATCCACCCGCACCCGAACCTTGCCACTGAGGGCAATCAGCTATTCTGTGTCCAGACTTATGACATTTAAAACAAACATTATCTTTGAACCTACAGTCACGCGTCTGGTGACCCTTCACTCCACACTTACCGCACTTTACCACGTCCCAGCTTCCAGACCTCTGGAACGAATCACCTCTTGGCCTATTTCCACACCCACCATCACCTCTCCTATTACCATACGACTGATCAAACTTCCACTTGTACCCTCCTCCCTGTTGCTGTGGTTGTGCCTTCGACTTTTGCCTATAATCATCTTCAGTCTGCCGTGCTAGATCAAAGGCTGCATCCAAGGTTGCTGCAGACCTCACAGCAGATCGGTATTCAACAGGTAAAGCGTTGGCAAATTTGCTAATCTTAGCTCTCTCGTCCGGTAGCAAATGAGGAACAAACTTCATCTTATCCGAAAACTTTGATATCAAATCCTCCACAGGTTTATCGCCTTTCTGGAGAGCTCGGAACTCATCCTCAATCTTTTGCATGTCGTAATCTGAACAGTATTTCTTTCGGAGCTTTACCAAAAAATCCTCCCATGTTAAAGCATCAAGAACCTCTGGCGGTGTAACACTCACAACCGTGTCCCACCAGGTAAGTGCACGATCACATAACATATGTCTATCAAAAGTAACCTTCTTCTTTTCTTCACACTCGCTGGACTCGAAAGCGTTTCCTAAGTTCCGAATCCAAGTTTCCACAACCGACGGATCATTTACACCATTGAAAACCGGAGGTTTACAGCTCATAAAATTCTTATAACCCGCAGACTTAGAAACATCGTGAGCAATTCGTAACGACTCTCAATCATTTGGTTGCTTCAATTGGGTCTCCAACTGACGTATGTAAGCATCCCTGTCTTCGTTACCGGAAGCACTAGCCATCTGATTCAATTTCTATACCAAAACAAGAATACTAGCTATAACTCTAGTAATCTAACAGTTATCACATACTAATACTAATTTAGCACATAACAATTTACATATAACTCTCATCACACCCCAATACCACCCACAGAACACTTAATAATGGTCGGGCCTGGGTTTGAGATTGAATACTCGTCAAAGTACTCAATTCCCTCAAACCAAGGCTCTGATACCAACTTGTAACGCCGCCGTTTCACAAGCTTAATTTATAAAATAAAGTTAAGCGTTTAACCAAAAGATATATTTACAAAACACAGCGGAAGCTAAATTTAGTTATTACATAAACTGTATCAGTGTTTAAACAAAACCACCAGCGGAGTTACCAAATATCTGCCCACCATTACCCAGTAAATCAGAGCTAACAAAAACAACCAGAAAGTAGTGTTCCCCAAAAAACTTCGGCAGTACAAACCAAAACATGGCACCCCGTCTCACCAGCAGCTAATTACCTGAATATTGGACATAAACATGGAGGGGTTAGCTATAAATAGCTAGTGAGTAACGATTAAACATAAGTATCGTTACAAAATGTTATAGCATGCAGAAGGTATCACAAATTAACAAACAAGTCTATCCGAACAGCTACTGATGTTCCGGTGCCCAGGAGGAGTCACGTCTTGCAGGGTGGTGAGCCCGGCTCAATGATCCAAACTGGGGGAAACCGAACACATCCAAAATATCGCACTGGTGGGGGAGCGGTTAGCAGTACACCATGTGTCAGGATCGGATATATATTATATCAAATAACAAGAACTAACTTTTAAATAATAAATCAGAGTAATATAAAAGTTAATCTTTAACTATGATCACAATCAATTAAGAAGTTGCGGAATCACACTTAATTGATTAAAGAAGGTTTTAAACAAAGATTAATTCAATCAAACAGTAGTTTTATTAACCAACCAGAATGATTACAAAAGCAAACTTCACCCCCAATCTAACTTATTCTGTTAGACGAAGAACACAGACTGTTCTTAGGTTTCAACAAGAAACTTAGAGGCTAAACACTTTCAGAAAAATAAATAACAATAAGAACAAATGCTTTGAATAATGAGATCAAATCGTCGTCGTACTAAATTGATCATCTAATGAAGTATATATAGACTCTTGATCCTCCTTGAATTGTTGACAGTTAGGTAATCTTCTATCTTCTGAGATAATCTTGATAATCTTCAAAGTATTTCGAGATATCTTCTAAGATAGGATTTTCCAAATATAGCTCAACAGAAACTGTTTAATGAACACAACAGTTCTTTATCCTTCTAACAGTCTTCAGCTTCAAGGTCTTCAAACAGTTGTAGTAGTTTGTACTAACAGTTCTGAACTCTATATAACAGCTTTAAAGTTCACAGCAACTGTTGGTTACAACTGTCTTCACAATTTCAACTAACAGTTCCAAACTGTTTGTCAATATACTTCTAACAGTTTTGAACTGTTTTTCACAAAGTCCATTAACAGTTTTAACTTTGCATCTTCAACAGTCTTAATGCCTTAGCTAATTTCCCAACAATCTCCCCCTAACTTAAAGAATTGATCAAAATCTTTAAGTTCTTTCGATCATCGTGTTCAATCACAGACAAATTAAGCATAAGCAAAGAATGAATTCCATGTATTTATGCAAAGTAAACTGTTAGTAATGAACTCTCCCCCTTTTTGATTGGAACAGTTGAAGGAGGTTTAACAGCAGCTGTCAACTGTTGGAGCACTTGATCATGTAGCTTTATTACCTTATTAGCGTGCTTCAAACTGTTGGTCAAAACCTTGATTTGCTGGTCTTGTTGAAGAATCCTTTTGTTTTGTAAGGCAATCTTCTTTTTGAGTTGCACGTATGCAGCAAAGAAAGGTGCAAAGTTTGAATTCGTCAATGCATTATGTTTCATTCTAGCCTCAATGTCATCCAGTGTTGCCACTGTTAACAAATCATTGACAGATAAAACTGGTGGTTCACTTTTAGAAGATCCCTCACCAGTACCCCTCTTTTCTTGGTACTGGGGATTTCCAGAAACTGTTCTACCAGCTTCTGTTGCCGTGGTTGAGGTCTTAAAGATGTTGACACTATCCTGTTCACCCCTTGTGGATGAAACAGTAGTGTCAGCCTCACAAACCACATGATCACCCTCTTGAGGAATGATCACCTCCTCATTGTGCCTGGGAGACAGCACAAGGGGTTCCCTTTGGATATTCTGCACAGGTGAATGCACCTGTGCAGGGCTAACAGTTTCAGGTTCACGAACTGTTGTGAAAGGAGCACTAACAGTTCTTTTCCTCTTCTTTTGAAATGTTTTATGAGTTGAGGCTTTTGCTGTTGCTATTTCAAAAGTAGCAGAGAGAGGATTTTGAGTATCGTGAGTTGTGGGTTCCAGAGGTGGTGGTGTAGCAATAAGTTGGGCTTCATGCTCACCCCTGGCAGCTCTGTTTCTTGAAAGAAACTCCACCATCTCAGAGAGTGGAGGAGTTATGGCACCAGAAAAATTCTTGCCATTAATCAACAATTTGCTCAATGTGGAAGCCACATGAGCAGAGGGAATAATGACCCTCTTGTGTATTTTTAGATTTGGCATCAAAAAGTTTAACAAAGTTTGCACAAACCTGGGGTACATCAAAAAGAGACACTAACAGTTGTGCATTCTACACACTAACAGTTGAAGACTGTTTTTGTTAGAAAGTAGAACGGTTATTAGACGAGTTTCTCCCCCTCAGATGCACATGGATTTTGCCTAACAGTTGTGCAGGCCATATGCTAACAGTTGAAAACTGTTAGTAGTATTTCAAACAACTGTGATTTTTCCTCCCTTAGCATTTCCTCCCAATGCTACAAATCCACCATTGATGCTTCTGAAATCCTTCAAACAATGTGGATTTCGAGTCATGTGCCTTGAGCATCCACTATCCACATGCCAGATAGATCCATGATTGGCCCTATGAATGCTCTGCACAAATAAAATCAGTTAGTAGCAGAAAGTACCCAGGCCATGCAGGTCTTGGGTACACCATTCAAGTCATAATACTTAAACAGAGTTTGGTTCTTTTTGATTTCATCCAACTTAGATTTCTCTAATTTGTGTGATGAATACTTTGTAAGAACATGTGGTTTCCAACTGTTGTGATTAACATTGGATACCTTTGAACAAACAGCTGATGGAGTTGGTAAAACAGATGAATCAACTTGTGATTCTTTTTGATTTTCAGTTTGAAGAACAGTTTTACCCTCTCCAGAAACTGTTTGTTTCTGCAGTTTCACCCAAGCCAGACCAACAGTTTTTAATTTTGATAAAATAGTTGTGGAACTGTTAGTTGGTTTGGATGTAGCAGTTGTAGAACTGTTTGCCAGTGTTGGCTTAGCAGTCTTAGAACTGTTAATCTGCTTTGACTTAACAGTTTTAGAACTGTTAGTTTGCCTTTTGAAACTTGGTTTCTTGGTGCTATACAGCTGTGGGTTATAATAACAGTCTTGAGCCAAGTGATTGGATCTCCCACATATATAGCATTTTTTAGTTTTCACAATAGGCAAACCAGTTCTTTGTGACCAGAACTGGTTCCTATTTCTTTGATTTCCTCTAACAGGTGCTGACTGAGGAAACTTTTGTACACCATGCTTTTGGCATGTGCATGCAGGCATTTCAGTATGCCTTTTCTTAGGCTTGGGTTTAGCCTGAGATTTTGAAGCTTCCATTTTCTTCTTGGCATACATAACTTCACCAACTTTCTCCTTTCCTTTGGCTTTGGTACTGACAGTTGGGCTTTTTGGCTTAGAACTGTTAGTGTAAAGATGGGGAC